>CM046960.1:45467896-47967896 GCA_025698475.1 Gossypium anomalum | reverse complement strand
ACTTTTTTCACTGCACTTGGTTCAACTGCAGTTTTAAAATGCAATTCACCAAAGCAAATAAAAAACCTTATAAACATATTCAAGTGCAGCAAAGGCTCAAAAAATCACTAAGCAAACACATTCATCTAAACTAGTTCTAACGTATTATGACATGATATGTTCCACTGTCAAATTCCGAAGTTCAACCACAGGTTGCCACTAGAAAATTCCTTAGGAACCAGATAATGATCAGACATAAACATAGAATCAGTACAAGCACAATGCTATGATGATTTTATATCTCTACATTAGCCATCATATTCCCCTTGTGCGAACTTGTTTTCTGGATAGTAGACGGCAATAACTTGATTTCCGCCAAATTTCCGACCATTCATTGCAGCTTGAGCCTTTTTGGAACCTTCAACATCCGAGTATTCCAGAAATACCTAATTGCACCGGAGAATTACAGTAACATCAGGAGTTTGAATAAAGTAGAAATGACCAAGTCAATACATTCACTTGCCAATACCATGGATAAGATGAAGACAAGACAATGATCAAATAACTACAAACCAAAGAAAAAAAAATATACTATGTTACTTGGACTTGGGTCTAAACTTTGGACACGGGTATGTATCCAACATAGATATGTCCAAGTTTCTCCATTTATTTGGTGATTTTGGAGGATGTATCCACATACCATGACCAACGAGTATTAGATAGCAGTACTTAAACAGAAAGTTAAAAAAACACAGAAGAAAATGTAAAAAGCATCAATACTGACCTTCCCGACACCTGGGGCAGGTTCTCCATTAGGATTTGGGCGTGGGATGACAATGTTCACCAATGCACCTGCATTTTTCGTGTAAAAATTTCGATTCCAGAAAAGAGAAAAAAGATACATTTTTACCCAAAAGAATAGGTTAGAGAAAGTAGTGTCAAAAATATGTCATATTTTCTGTAAAAGTTTCAATTCCAGAAAGCGGGAAAAAACACATATTTGTCCCAAAAGAATAGGTTAGAGAAAGCAGTGTCAAATATATTAGAGGGATATAGCAAGTCTTCTGTCTGAGTATGTTAGGCTTGATTCTTTATAGCAGAATGTAGAACAAGAAAGTGCTGTAAAACAGAAATATAAACACAAGAAAATAAAAGAAATTAATAAAAATAGATAAGAGAGTACACATGTTAAAAAGAGGGTATCAGATTGTTTAAGAAGGGATTTTACCATATTTTCCACCCTCTTGTCTCATATCTTCCAGAATGTCCTCGTACTCATCATCATCTCTGAGATCATCAACATTAAGTGCTTGAGTCAAACACACAACCTTTGTCGGCACACCTTGTGGTTGCAAAATTAGCCTCTGAAAAAGAAAAAAGAATAAGCAAATTAGATTTACCTAATAACACCCGAAATTGCAAGGGATATGATGTTATAAGATTTTAATAAAAGAATAATATCTAAACTTAACCTGCAAAGCAATCTGCTGCTGTGCATGCTGGAGTATACTCTCTTGCTCGGGTTTAGGTTGGGTAGCACCCTGGTTTGCTCGCCTAACAGTGAGCGTTTTATCACCCATTTTAATTCCATTTAGAGCAGCACAAGCAATATCTGTAACTGACAGGTCTTGATAAACACAAAATGCATAGCCTTTAGAGTTCCCGGTTTCTCTATCTTTTACTAGATCAAAACCTCGAAGAGGCCCAAAAGACTCCAATAACTCCCTAATCTGTGCTTCTGTGAAGTAATATGGAAGCCCACCAACAAATATGCGGTCGGGGCCCTCAAGCCCGCCAGCGGAACCTGGCGTTAGACCCACAGCAGCTAGATTTAGATTCGGATTGGGCTGGCTTGGACCAAGTGTTGCAGCAAGCGACGGATTATAGTCACTAGGTCTCCTCACCTTCACAGGTGCTCCCTGAAAGTGCAAAAAAAGTAAGCACAACTATATAAAGGATTTGGCATCAAGATCCAAAAAGAAACTAAAATTACCTCAAAGATAATCCCATCTAAAGCCATTGCATTACTAGCCTCCTCGACAGATCTCATCTCTACGAAAGCAAACTTCTTTTCATGGTTTATGTAGACATTAACAACAGCATCCCCTGAATACATAACAAAAAAAAAAAAAAAGGAGGAGCAGATATAGAAGAAAAATAAGGCAGGTAGCTTGGTAATGTAATATATAGAAAACCCCCAAGTATACCTGGACCAGCAGTATTTCCACCAATTGCAGCCATAACATGGCTGAAGAAAGTTGCAACAGACTAATATATAAACATTAAGGGTCAGCATTGGCTCCATTTGCAATCATAACGGCAATAAATGGTACAACAGTGTAAGGTGGAACCTGTTCATTAGCAGTAGGAGAAAGCCCTCCAACATACACCCGACGAGCATGCCTAGTAGCCTGAAATCACAAGATAAAATCCATAATTTCTGTAATGCAAGATAATGTTTTCTAAAGAAAGGTGCATTCTAAATTGCATGCATAATCCATCCAACCTGCTGAGTCATTGCCTGAACTGGCATAACTGGGAGAGCACCAAATGGCTGCAAAAAACCAAAATTAAAAGAAGTTACAGGAAATAAAGCAAGCTCATAAATATCAGGTGTAGAGAGCAATATACACCTGTCCAGTTGCAATAGGAAACATGTTAGGAAACACTCCAGGTATGGTTGGGTTAGTTGTCCCCGGAATCTGCCCTGAAATGAAATTCATATTTCATATGAGGACATAGTTATAAATCAAAGTCAGAATTCTATAGCAGTGGGTTTAGCATTAGGACTTTTATGCTTCATTTCCATAGCATATGCAAACCTCTCGCATTTTTAGAGATTGAAAAAGGAATTCATCACAAGCAAAATCTGGAGGAAATATTTAGCAAGACTACCAAAACAGGCAATAGTTGCCAGTTGAAGACGTACAATACCATCAAAACGGGTGCATTGATTCCTCCTTGTACATAAAAGCTACAGAAGTCGGCTCACGCCATTGCCTTCTTAAAAACAAAGACAGAAACATAGAAACAAACAAACAAACACCAAACAGAAGACAAAACCAAAAACCCTCTCAGTTCCAGAATTATTCACTAAGTAAAAAAATTTAAAACAATATTATAGCTTTCCAAAGGTCACTGCTTAAAAGGCAATATATACAAAACAGAAGAAAAAATACAGCTTACCAAAACCAGACCAGTATTTTGATACGAACTTTCCACACTAGATCATCCAAAAACAAAAATAACAGTTAACCATGTATAACAATATTAAATTTTATGAAAGGAACATGTACCTGCAGCAGCAGCTGCCACAGCACCAGCAGCTAACATTGCTGAAGCTGGAGGGGCCATGTCAAAACCACTAATCCTTTTGCTGCAAAATAATGAAGTTAGAATACCAGAAACCAGAATATATAACTGCAACCACATAATTTTTTCTTATAATCAAGTTCTTCGTGATCTACCTCTTTGAGCGTGAGCGTGAGCGAGACCGAGACCGAGAAGGAGATCTTGACTTTGATCTGCGCTCAGATCTACTCCTTGACCGGCGCCTATGCCTATCCTCCCTGTCTCTATCATAGTCCCTTCTTCTGTAAATAACATTTGAGCAAAAAATAATTCATTAACCTATATTAACAAGAAGAAAAAAGCAATGATCAAAACAATTCATATTAAAGCGGAAATTACCTGTCATAATCTCGACTGCGGTAATAATCATCATCATCCCTATCTTTTCCTCGATCCCTTCTCTCACTGTGTTCCCTACTACGATCCCTATGATGATCTCTGTGATGGCGTTCACGATCACGATCCTTTCCTCGGTCCCTGTCCCTATCCCTATCCTTATCTCTATCCCTATCCCTGTGGCGATCACGGTCCTTGTCCCTTTCCTTGTCACGCCCTTTCTCTCTCTCCTTTTCCCTGCTTTTAGAAGACTCTCTCTCATAATCCTGAGACCCATACAAGAAATAGTTAAGGTTGCATTTATCTTATAAAACTAAGAGACCAAATGTAGAGTTGCATGTAATGCATAACACTAAAATCCCAAATGTAGAACAGGCATAAAATTCAGATCAAGAAACTATTTTCCAAGAAAAACCTTAGCCTAGAACAAATCTAAGCAGTAAAATTTTATTGAAAAGACAACCTGTTAACTAGCCAAATTCAATGAGAAAAATAGAACTGAATATCTGTATATGTAAATACTCAAGATCTAAAATAAGAACAAACGTCAGCAAAACATAGTAGATGGAGATATAAACATACAGGATTGCCTCACCCAAAAAACCCGGTTCTAATTCCTCCTATCCCCCCAGTCATACGGGATAAAAACAGGAACGATAAAACTGAAGCATAATATGTAATTTGGATTCTGAGAAGCTCATGCTGTTTTAAAAAACTGATTTGTATAAAAAAGGAAAGAAAGAAAAGAAAACTCTAGATTTTACAATATAAAGAAAAGAAAACTCCAGATTTTACAATATATGCATCATTTTCTAATGCTTATGCTTAAAGTTAGCACAAAACTAAGTTCTAGAAGAAATTCAAAATGCTATCTATCAAACTAGCCAAATTTCCGGCTAAATAAATAAACCTAATTCGAAGAAAAAATAGAGCCTTGGAAAAACTCCCATTAAAATTTAGGGCTCCAATTGCTAGCTAGCTTTTTGCTATATTCTATTTACTCCTTAAGAGGTTTGCTGAAAAGGAAAGACAAATGACGCAAAGTATAATCAAGATAGATTATTAAAACACTAATGATGAAGTAATAGTTCAATCTAAAAATAAAATCATATTACATATTGCACATTTGATATTTTTAGCTTATCCGTTCATGATTTCCCATTGTGAATTGCCCAAAGCTAACAAACAATAAATTCAAGGTTTTGCGTGGTAAAAATCCAACAAAACCACAAATTCCTTAGAAGTTCCTTCAAACAAGAACTTAAAGAAACAATTAAAAATCTGAACAGACGACATAAAGCTGAATTTTTTGAGATCTAACCTGATATTTAGAATCGTTTTGATCGTCGGAACGAGACTTAGGAGAAGAACCTCCGCCATAACTGTTTTCGAGGTTATCTCCGTTTCCTTGATACCGTGGTTCTTCGTAATCAGTCATTTTTTCTCAAGCTGTGGCCGGAAATTTGGTAACTTGAAATTCCCAATCGCAAATTCCCAAATCCCAAACTCGATTTGTCGGCTGCAAGAAGAAGAATAAGCTAGCAAGTAAACAAATTAGGGATTTTCTTCTCTCTTTTTTCCCTTGTATTTAAATTCCAAAATTGGGGATTATAAGTTGGGTCTAATAAATACCCTAGTGTTAGTCTGGCCCATGTAAGAATGGGAATAGGGCTTGGGCTTTTTCTTATCATCATTTTGGACCTTTCATTTATAGAAAAATTAAAACTCTAATTTATTAAGGTATTATTAATTATTTTTTAAGTACAAAGTTAAATTATAAATAATTATATTAATGGGTAATAATTATTTATATTATAATTAATAGGCACTGAAAATAATGCAAGAATACTAAATGGAAGTCATTTTATAAATTTTAAAATACTAACGAAACGAGTCAGATTTTTTTTTATAATATAAAAATGCATATTTTCTTTTAAATTGTGAATATAACTTAAATATTAATAAGCTTTTAGCTGCTGAAGAGTAATTGAATGAAAATTTAATTATTAGGATAGTAATCGCATCCTTTTGTAATTAAAAAAAAATATTTCTTCAACATGTTTGATTAACAAAGTATAATTAATAATTTCCTATATTATATTTAGTAGTATGTGTTGTAATTACACAATTATATTGTTTTAAATTTTAAATAATATATTGATTAATATAAAAATAAATCATCAATAATACTTGATAGAAATTTCTCTAGACGAGTAACAAAATTCAAAACTAAATTATTGTATGTAACATGTTAATCCAATAAAGTATCAGCAATATGATTACCAATAAAATTAACAAGAAAAATAAATATCATGTACAATTTTATCTAATTACACTAGCATCTAATATTGTTCAACTATTCTCTTTCTAATATTTAGCATTTGCTATTTGTCATAATTTTTTGTCCTTGGATAAGTAATTAATAATAAATTTTATATAATTTGGTTAAAATTAAAACATATAATTTATAATAAATACTATGTAATTTAATTAAATATTTAATAGGCTAAAATGTATGGAAACTTATCTATCACTAATAAAATTTTTAGATCATTTAAATAAGATAAGTAAAGTAATATATAATTATATTTTGAAAATAAAAAATATATATCTAAAAATTAAAATATTATTATTAAAAATAACTTCTTAAACTTAAATCACTTATGAGTATGTTTGAAAAATCATGGGGTAATTGCATTTAACTCTAATTATCTACCTAATTACTTTAATAAAAATTTGTTACACTTAATTTAACAAGGTTCACTAATTATAATGATTATCCAAATATTTTATATATGAAATTACAAGTAATTACATTCAAAACAAATTATAACCGATTTTCAAAGCACCCAAATAAAATATATAATTTTAATACCTATTGCTAGAATTTACATATAAAATACGATTTAATTTTGATTCAACTTTTAAAGGATAAATTACTCAGTTAATCATTCAATTTTTATAAGTTTTAGTTTGGCCTCTAAAAATAAAAAGAATTAGCATATTAGCACTGTCGTCAACAACCGTTTTATTTTAGCTACCTAACTTTAATAAGTTTTCATTTTGCCACTCATTTTATATTTCTAAAATTTAATTTAATTTTTCTTTTTCTTTTTTAATATTAATTTTAGTTTTTTCCATTAAAATAAAAAACTTAAGGTTTTAAAGGAAAAAAACTTAAATTTTTATAGGAAAATCATTTTATATTTTTAATTTCCTTTATTTTTAATTTTTAAAATTAATTTTATTTTTTCAATAAAAAAATACGAGATTTTATAAGGAATTATCTAGATTATTATAGGGAAAAACCAATTTTACCTTTTTAATTTCCTTTTTTTTTCTTTTTAAAATAATTTTAGGCTTTTTCTATTAAAACCGAAAAACCTAAAGTTTTACAAAAATAAAATGCTTGGGTTTTAACGGGAAAACCATTTATATTTTAAACTTCCTTTATTTTTCTCTTTTAGAATTAATTTTTTGCTTTTTTAGTAAAAAAAAAAATCTAGGCTTTTTCATGGAAAAAAATTGGCTTTTTCAAAGAAAAACTTGAGAGAATTGAGATATAAGAAAACCAAGGGTCTTATCTCCACAATTGAATAAGTCAATTTCATATAAAACCTCAAGTGTTTTTTTGGAAAATAAAATAAAATTATTTTTAAAATGTAAATGATTGACTAAAATGAAAAGTTATTAAAATTGGGTCAATAAAATGAGTGTATAATAACATAGAATTAACAAGGTGACCAAAATGAAACCTTATTAAAGTTGGATGACTAAAATGAAATTATCATTAATGGTAGTGCTCAATTAGCAAATTTTTTATTTTTGGTGCTTAAAGTAAAAAGTACAAAAGTTGAGTCACCAACTGTGAAATTTAACTTCACATGTATCTAAAAATGTAGAAAATCAATTATACTTATGTCATAGACCAACAAGTTGAACATATGCAGTTTTTGTAAAATTTAACTTCAAATTTGCTGATTTGAATTTTGAATCTATTTATTATTTGCATTAAAATCAATCATTCGTAAAGGTAAAATGAATTTAAACAATTGAATCCACTCATCCAAACTCATTGCAAATAGTAATTGAAATAGATCATTTGCAAGGTTAGGGAATGTCAAAGATTGTGGACTCTTCTAACATTGTTTGTGAGGAAGATGGCATGGCCCGTCTAATGACTTTTCCACAAAAAAGGTCTACCATAAGGAGCAATCGGTGATTTTGGACTTGTTATTTGGGGTGGATCTGGATCCTACACCGACAATGACTTAGAAAGATAAACTCGTAGAGGGGTCATCTATTAAGAGAGGGGTGAATGAGGTACCAGATTTGGAAATGGAATTTGAAGAAGGAGATATTAAAAGATCAACTATTAATGAAATTCCAGCAATCAATTTTTCTGAAAAGGTTAATCAGCTACTAGTTAAGGACATGGCTTTGACGGTCATGATTAAGCTTCTTGGCCGGAATTTTAGATTTACGACACTCCAAAATAGGATATCCAACTTGTGGAGACCTTCGATGCCTTTTCACCTGATGGACATTGAAAATGGATACTATTTGGTTAAATTTTAAAGTAAAGAGGATTATGAGAGAGTTTTGTCTTAGGGACCTTGGACCGTTTTTGGCCAATACTTAACGGTTTAGCCTTGGTCAATGAACTTTGACTCTTCAAAACCATACCTGAGCTTGGTTAAGACTTAGATTTAACTCCCCGGTCTTTTGGGTCACTTGTATAACCGGAAAATTCTATGGGAGATTGAAGAGTTGGTAGGAAAGGTTGTGAGGCTAGATTTTAAACCCTAATAATAAGACTACAGGTAGGTTATCCAAGGCCTAACATGGATAGTTGATGAGATTGTTAAAGATTCTATTACTTGGGCAAGACAATTTTGATCCACACATAAGGAAGGCTTGAATCGAATATGTAATTGCATTCGAGGGGATCCCTTACTAGATAATTGGGTTCACTTGCATATTGATGGGCCAGTTAATTTGAATATAGGTTTTGTGTTTTTAGGGGGAGTGGTGTGAAATCATCTAGGGGATGGGTTATGGGTTTTAATCACTTTTTATGGGTATGCTTCGTTCTTGAAGCCGAGTTATGAGGCATTCTAGATGGTTTGACCATACTACATAATCAAGGAGTGGATAGAATTTTGATCCAAACTGACAACCTAGAGGTAGTTTAAGCTATTCAAAGGAAAACTTCAAAAAACCTGAATTCAACTTTGGTTAGGCAGATTTAGAAGCTGTTGCAAAACAAAGAGCGTTGGGTGATAAGACACATCCTTAAGGAGGCTAATCATGTTGCTGATCGAATTATCAAGATGGTTTCTGCTGATTTGAAAGAGGTAACTGTTATGGAAATAACTCCTATAGAATTACTTGAAGCCCTTGATAGTGATAAGGCTAGCTGTGCTTTTGACATTGTTAGTCTAGCTTAATTCTCTATGGTCTTTGTATTTTTCATCGATATATATATATCATTTGCAATTTTTATCTGCAATACCCCATATTCAACTCGATCGTCAGATCCGGACTACAGAGTGCTACCTGTAGGACTTGAAATTATTAACACATTGTTATTTAGTCAGTACATTTAATAAGCTGCCATTTTTGTCCTTATGCAGCTAGAATCAAAATCCAATTGCCTACTCTTCTAACTACTTGTGCTTAGATTTCATAACATATAGTATAAATAGAATATAAACTAACTAGTTAATCGCACGATGTATATGAATTTATTTCCAATTATAAAACTTAATTCTAAGATACAAAATTATTTATGAGGAAATAATCCACATGTTAACATTAGGCCTAAGTTGAGCATAACATTGTAGATACAACTAGATACTGATTTAATTAAGACCTAAGGTTCCACTTTAAGGTCGCCCCACTGTATACACATTACGACCAAGACAAAAATTTTCCTTCGCTCAACTGATTCTGGTTTGGTCCCTCATTGAACTCTCAGATTCTTTATTTTTAACTTGCAATACACGATAACACGAAAGTAAGTCCATAAGAACTTAGTGAGTTATCATACATTTTTCTCTCAATACAATTATGCTTGAAAATTAATTATTGAAAGTCTACAATATGATAGTTCGCTTATCTTTTGGCCTAGTGTCCACTTCATTTGAATTGACTTGTCTATATGTAGAACCTCTCTCTCAATGGTATTAAACTCGGTTTGATTTCAACCAACTTATAGGCAAAAATTTCATATATGGCTATATAAAGCCTAGTACCATTACCGCTACCTCTGATAAGGAAACACAAACAATGAATCACCGAACGGATAAATCATGTGAATTCTCTATTCTTTAGTTATTTTCATAGCTCCTTACACTTTTTTTCATTGAGGAGGGAACATTATGGATACTTTTTTGCGAACTTTTGAACTATAACCACAAATAATCTCTTCAATATTACTTTCACCCATAATTATGTAACAAATTCTGGGATGTAATCCTATATGCGGACTCTTACAAACGATGTGCCCTAACATACTCCGATTTGCAGTACGATCCTTGCAAGTCTTCGTACAAACCCACATATATGATTCATAAAGAAGGCCTCATTATAGATTAATAAGGCAAGTCTACCTACCTAAATCAAATAAATAGATTTGGTGGTCTGCCACATCTCACATTTTGTTTTAAAAACGAGACTCGTTCTCGAGGATCTTTTCTTTGAATTAGATAACCTTGTAGGAAAATTCTTAAGGATGAATCCCCGAGTTGTGGAGTATCAATCATGAGATAGACATGACTGATGGTCATGTCCTTCCTATACGCCTGGCATAACAAAGCTTACACATAGCAATAAACTACGAGAGATTAACTCCTCCTTGGCAGACTTATACTAGCAGATCCCTTTGTCGTGGAATCCTATTAGTGACTAGCCCAAGCAAATTTCCATTATAAGATAGTCCTAATGGACTTCCCTATTGTGATTTTCGTAACGGACTTCCACATTTAGATTTTCTTGACAGACTTCCCAATTACGATCTCCTAGTGGACTTCCACATTCAGATTGTCTTGATAGACCTCCCAATTACAATTATCCTTACAACTTCCCTCAATAGAAGGTCATTGCAGACTTTCCCAATAGATAGCCCTTACGGATTTTCCCTCATTAAATAGTCCTTGTAGGCTTTCCCAATAGATAATCCTTACGGACTTTCCCTCATTAGATAGTCCTTGCGGGTTTCCCACATTAGATAGTCCTTGTGAAGTTCTCACATTTACGGTAATGCCATGGCCATGGTCTTCTATATGTGCCAATAATAGCTCTTATACATCCCTCGAATAGCTCTTAAATGTCCCATAAAGAGCTCTTATATGTCCCATACAAGAGGATCTCATATACGGGTGTGCACCGAGTCTTCTTATCATTTATCTCTTTTTGTCACTCAGTCCAACCGAACCTCTCTTAAAACTACAGTTAAATAAATGTATATGCAATCTTCATAAATGTCCATCCAAACCCCCCACAAAACCACAATTATAAATGCATGTATATCATGCACTAGTACTCAACCAATAATTACTATTCAGTACTCTACATGCATTGCGCCAAACAATTTTATCGACTTAACACAGTTTAGCTTACAACCAATCATGTATTCATATAACACCACCACATGTATGCACAATATATTGACATTACGCCATAGTGTATGTAGCGACGAAATTTTTTTAGCTTTGGGTTCTCTAATTGTGGCGATTTATTGGACATTTGAAAACTGATTTTTGATTTTATTAAAAAGGGAGTCGCCACCGATCCCTTTTTTATAGGTGTGATCAGGCACCTATTACATTTATTTTTAAAACGAAAAGAAGGCCGAATTTAGGTCTACGTTAAAAGCCAGAGAAAAATTAAGGTTCGGGAGTCGGTTACGAGCAAGGAAGGTATTAGCACCCTCGCGACGCCCAAAAAATGATATCTCATAAACATGTGCCGTATTGATTTTCAAAAGTACGAGTTCAATATATGATTTAATCGAGATCCGATTGAAAAGATGAGAAATTTTCAATTCTTTGGATTTTTAAGAAGGGCGTATCGTTTTAACACGAGTCAATTGATGTTCACCGAACATAGCGATGAAATCGACAACTTGATGTTAAACCGATACGTTACCTCGTGTATTTAGAAAACAAGAATAACATTTTTGAAGTAATGTAAAGCAAGTTAATTATGAAAAAAATAGATAAAAGAAAGAACTAAACATATATTAAAGTAAATAATAAATATGGTGAGAATATTAAAAACAACAACCATGCAAGCGATATTAAGCGTAAATAATAACAATATTAACAGTGAAATAAAAACAATGAATATATATACCTATAATAATAATTAGCAAAGTGATGGAAGTATGATAAGAAAAAACTAATAATATTACATACCTACATACATATATGTATATGTATTAAAATACAGACATCATAATAGTATTACAAGGTATTTATAGTATTAAAAATATATACATAAGATAACATGTAAAAATATAATATAGTATACGACATATATACATGACGTATGAAAATATAATGCCTAAAAGATATATATGTGTACAATACTAAATATATACATACTAGATACATGTATACATAGTATAAATGAACATATGCAATATATATTAAGAATACTATAAACATATTTATATACTAATCATAATAATAATAAAAGATGTATGTACACCAAATAATAATATACAAGTGGGAATAATGAAAATAATAAGTATAAAAGTGAATAATATAATATATGAAAATAATACAAATAAAGTGTATATATAAACATATAATAAAATATGTGTACTAATTATATAATAAAATATAATAATATATAGTATGGTATTAAAAACATAGATGTAAAAATATAATACTAAGTATTCATATAATATATAAGGATATATATATGTAATACAGTATTAAAAATTTGTATAAGATATACATACAATATGATGTTAAGAGTATGTATGCATAGTGAAAAAAATGTATATATAACATAGTATTAAAATATATGCATAATATATATATATACAAATGAATAATAATGTTATAAACAGCTAGTAATATATACTTTGTAAATATATGTACATGCTAAAAGTATACATAATATAATATATATGCAAAGTACACTAATATTTCAAAATCACAATAGTAAATATAATGATAATATTAAGTAGAATAATATGTTTTCAATAATAATAATAAGCAACAATAACACAATAATATAGTAAAAATAATATTACAAATACCGTTTAAGGGTAAAATTAAAAAAAAGGATGAAATCATAATTAAAACTGAGTTCTTGGGGTGAAACTAGAAATAAAATAGGAAATTGGACTAAATTGCAACGCGCGCACAAACTGGAGGGACCAAGGGTGCAATATCTCCCAGCATCTAAACGCTGTGTATGCGTGGGGACTATATTGAAATCTTGTGGAAAATTTCGGGGTCAAATTAAAATATAAAAAACTTGATTGTAAAACGTTTAAAAAGCGGAAGGGCCGATTGCGCAAATAGACCTTCCGTTTTAAAAAACACGCGGATCTTGTCGGAGCGGGTCGGGTCGACCCGACCCGGGGCCCTAAACGGCGTCGTTTTGTATTAAAAGGGGGGGACCAAAACGCACCGTTTTGGTCCCCTATAAAAGATAAAAAATTTTAAAAAAATTCATTTGGAAGGAGAGAAAGAAAAAAAAAAGAGAGGAGAAGAGAGAAAAGGAGAGAGGGGGGAGACCGGAGCGATTTCCGCTAGGGGCTTGGCCACCGGCCGATGGTTTGGACCGTCGCGTCACCACGGCCATAAAATTTTATTTTTTTCTTCTTTTTTTTTAATATTTGTTTTATATTTTGTACTATATTTTAGGTTTATAGTATACGTATATATGCAAGAAAATAAATTCGAATTAGGACAAAAGTAAAAAAAAAAAATCACCTTAGTTCTTAAATCGTGCTTTTGACACTTTGGTTGCTTGATTTTATGATACTCTCCTACTTTGATGCTATTGGAATTATTCTTTTTTATGTTTAAATCTCTTTTCTTGTATTGATGAAAAAATCCTCCCCTTTTTACAATTTTGATTCGGGTTTTATAACCCTTTATCCTCTATTTTCTTATTGTTTCTGTCTTGTCTGATTGCAGGGGATGGGTGAAGGTGACAGAGGCATGGGGGTGCAGGTGAAGCAGAGGGCAGTTGGTGGCGCGGCGCAACAATAGCGGTGGGTAGTGGCAGAGGTCAAAAGACCTAGGTGCGGCGCACCTAGGTGTTGGGGGTTAGGGTTTTTTGGTGTTTAATTTAGGTATTGGGCTTGGGCTGCTATTTGGGGACTTGGGTAGTTGTAATTGGGTAGGTTGGTTATTGGGTTAGTGGGTAAATTTGTATTGGGTTTGGTTATTAGGCTCCGGGTTTTGATGGGTTTTAATGTTGGATTTTGGGGTTTAATTGTGTTGGGTTGTATTGAAAGTGGGCCAAAATTGGCCTATAACAGTGTACTCTTCATTTACACAACTCAGCACTAACATCAAACAACACAATATTCCACTCTCAGTCATAGAATGACTCTGTAACTTATAGAGTATTGACTCAAATATATTCATCACATGCTACTGGAATAGAAACATTTATTCAAGACTTGAGTTCTGGAACTCACTTAGGAGTTGTTGCCAAATCCATCTTCAAAGCCTTTTCCCCCCTTTTTTGCTACACAAGCCTCCAACATGCAAGATTTCCTATTTCTAAGACTAAATCCTTAGTCTCTCCTCTTCATTCTCAAACATTTCTCAATCTTTCTTTCTTTCATTGCAAACCAAAAAAAAAAAAAAAAAAATAGAAAAAAAAAATCCTCCTTAGAGAAGAATGCTTCTTTTATATATATAACCCTTCTAACCCCTTTCACTGAAGCCAAATTACAGCCACCTAGAAAATACTTTAATCATTATCTCTAAACTATTCAGTTTAAAAGCAACCAGATTATAGTTGGGATTTAACTTTCCTCAACCAGCCCGTCACTTTACCTTATTTACAAAAGGACCTACCAGATTTGAAGACTTTTCAATTAGATCCGCAAATCCCCATTCAACTCAATACTTAATGAATCCGGGTGTGACATGATCTACTAAAAAGTAAGTCAAATATATGCAAATATATTATTTGTATTATTATTATTATTATTACTCATATAAAGGATTAAATCATTTCTCGGACTTAAATTTGGTAATTATTCTCACGTTAGGGCTTAAATATTTTTTGGTGCAAGTTAGTCCCTGATCTTTTTTGAAAATCCTAAAATTAGGCTATAATGTGGGAATAATTGTCAGTTCAAGAACTAACTTGGATAAAAAGAAGTTCAAGCCTCAAAGTAGAAACAATTGTCTAGTTCAAATTAGTCCTGTTCATGGGTTGGGCTACTTGCCAAGGCCTACCCAAAATTTGAAAGTGTTTGGGAAAAATATTAGGCCCAAAAAATGGGCCCTTTTAAAATATTGATCGAGCTCAGGCTTGAACATTCAAGATCTGAGCTCTGTTTGACCCGACCCATTTTTAAGTTTATAATATTTTACATTATGTTATTTTTATATATTATATAATTTATAACACATTAAAAATATAAATCTATACTAAATATATAAAGCTACTCTAATGTAAACATTAAGAAATGTTTTTATATAGCAGGCCTAAAATGTGTTTGGGTTAGTTTTTTGTAAATATGGACGGGTTTTGGCAAAATTTTGAACTCATATTTTAGGCTGACCTTGAGCAAACATAAAATATGTTAATATCATACTTAAGCCCGGTCCTAACCCAATCCAGATCAACCCATGAGCATCTTTAATTCATACCCTAATATGAGAAAAATTATGATTAACTTGAAAAAGAATTTAGGCTTAAAATGTGGAAGTTGTTGGTGATTTACCTCCGTAATAAATACTACCGCCAAATCCCGTGTAACACAGGTCGGAATCTAATTTCAGCTGAACATAGAACTACAAGGCCTGAAATCCTAGCAGACAGGGCCAAGGCAACAGTGTATGGCATGAAAGAACTCAGATTTGAATAGTACCAACCTGTTTAAGCAATTGATTAAGTGGTATTTTCAAATTATAAAGAGCTTTTTTGACTGAGACATAGCAAACAATCAAAGAACTTGAGAAGAAAGGAGAAAATGAGTTTAAATCAAAGCTGTTGTCCAACGAATGAAGTTTGTCATATGGGACAAAATGGCGGCAAAACCCAAACTCATAGTCTAATTAATACTATATTTTATGTGTGAGCAGAACTCGATTCAATTCGAAAAATTAAAAAAAAAATTCAAATTTCAAGTTAATCGGATCAAATTATATGAGTTATTCGATTTTTTTTATTAAACTTGAATTACGTTTTGAGTTCGAGTCGAGTTAAACTTTACAACTCGAATAATTTTAATAACTCAAATAATTTATTGGTGCAAATATCTCTTTAGTCCCCACTCAATTTTAAAAATGAGCAAATTAATCTATCCCTCAACAGATAATTAAAAAGAAAATTCCAAAACAAATTCAAAATATTTTTAAAAAATTATAGAAATAAAAAAATAAAAATTCTAAACAAATTCTAAAGAATATATAAAAAAAAGTTTTAAAAAATTCTAAAATAATAATTTTTGAGACCTAAATAAGTAAATTAACGATTTAAGTTTATCATAACAAAGTATTATTTTGCTTTGAAAGAGTTTTCAAATATATATTGTTTCAAATTTATATACTCTAAAATAGAATTAGTTATATGATAACAAGATGTTGATTTGACATGCTTAATTTTTTTAATTTAAATTAAACAATTTCAGTTTATTTGAAACAATTTCAAATCAATTTAAGATGAAAAAATGGATTCGTCAACTCGATTAACTCGAAATTGTTTCACTTAATTCGACTCGATTTGATCGAACGCTTACTTTTAAATTCGTTCATTCTAAACAAAGAAAAGAGAAAAGTTTGTCAATTCATGGTCAAGTGTTTTCAATTTACTTGTTTAATCAAAGAAGAAAAAGAAAAAGGTTTGACATTGATCGTTGTTAGTGTGGGATATGAATTATACATTATTTAGATTATATGGGAGAAAAAAATCTTGTTTAAGTAATATCCTTAAAAGAATCAAAAGGGTTTAATTGTAAATTTTTGATATCTATAATGATAACAGAAGGATCTAGTTGTATTGAATCGAGTAGTAAAAAGTTTGATTTTAAAAAAAATAAAGTTATGAGTCTAAATTCTGTGGATGAGAAAATAATGTTGAAAAAGATCTAATCTTTATTTAGGTATATTTAACTCTAAATTTATTTGGGACTTAATACGATCATCATATCTAAATTTAAGATTCTTAATTTTTCATCAACATTAAAAATAAAAACGAAGTTGAAAAGCCTTTCTATTATATATATTTTATCATGTTAATAGGGAGTGAAAATTAAGAAAAATGTAACAAATTTTGGCATAAACCTGTAATAGTCCAAATATATTTGACTTCAGATGAGTTTGATATAAATTATTATTTATTAATGATAAATAATTTTAGTTAAGTTTAATTATATTAATATTTTAACCAGTTAAATTAATAAAGAAAGAAGTGATAGTTTAAATATGATTCACCTTTGAGTGAGGTGGAGAGTCACTAAAAGTTGATATGGCTTATGACAAAAGAAATTTAGATATGGTAAGGGAGTTGGCCTCTTTAGCCAGATAATCAATAGTTCTGATCCTTCATGTGTATTCTATGTAGGAGTAGTAAAGATATGGTGTGGTATGAGGTTCCCTGAGCTCAAGTTTGCTAATGGTAAAGGGTGGAAGGTTAGTTAAGAGTGTGATTCATTGGGCTCAATTAGGTTCGTCAGACACATGTAGGAATATATGGTGGAGGCATAATAATTATATGAATATTTATATAAATTATAGTTTTATTATTTTAACAATAAACAAGCTACCAGATTGATTCCAACTAAAATTTAGGTTGTTTCTCATCCAAAGTTTGAACAATAGAACAAGTACCAATGGCATATGTTAGGTGATATATTAAGATTCTTTTATTATTATTATTATTTCGATACAATAGAATCTCAAACTCACATACTCATATGCACCCACTTAAGCAATCATACTAGCACGATCTGTGAATTAATCCCACGACTTTAGGGACATAGTGAACATCATTGGTCAATAGATCAAATGCTAAAGTTGATAATGAGATTCTTTCAAAATTCTACCAAAATTTAAAAATTTCGTTCTAACAATTAGTTAACCTAGAAATAATTAAAAAATTATTCCTATCCTAACAATAATTTATTTATTTTTTAATTTCAATCCTACAAGGGTCCTACCAAGCTATATAAACAAGTAGAACCTAGCTAGCAATTTCCTAGAGCGGGGGAGGGGGCAAAACTAAGGAGTTGAACCAAGAAAGTGATACAAAATAAGGTATAAATTAAGATGGCGACTAAGTTCCATTAATTATCTTGCAAGTTGAAACCACATATGGAGGTGGGCAAATTTGTTGGCATGTTCTTTGTAATATTTGGAGGTGTGTTGATTGGACTAACCAACCTCCCAGGAGACAATCCCACCTGATTTTTAAAAGATAAATTGGGGTCCTCATTGGCCTCTTTATCATTCAATTTCAATCTATTACATTTCCACTTATTGCTTTTAGTTTCTTCTTCATTTTCTTTCTTTTAATAATACCCTAATCTTATCAAAACCCAATCTTTTAACTGTAGTTGGTGTGAAACCATAGCTGAAATCATGGATTCATCAGTGCAGGTGACATACTCATGTTCAAGGGCCGGGTTTGATTCGATTGTAATCCAAATCTTTATGTTATTGTTTATCAATTAAGTTTGAATTCATTCAAAAATTTAAATTATTTTTTATATATATTTTATTATTAAATAATACATATTATATGGTGACATTACCAAATTTTGAGATTATCTAGATGAATTTGGTTCCAACATTTGATGAAATATATATATATATATATATATATATATATGTGGAAATTTTCACAATTGAAATTAAAATAATGATACATCTCTCTTAGCATATATCTAAGAAAATATAATATGCTGAATGAGCTCTTAATATATACACGTTTTTTTGACATTCAGGCTCAAGAAACCGACATATGTAATATGTTTATTCGACAAACTATGCATATTTAATTAAAATTTTCATTTTATTTATATTTGACCCTCTTGTATGTGCAAACATTTCTAGGACCAGAGGCCCTCACATAATGGCCTTCCATAAAGAAATTTCCCTGTGTAATAGAATATATTATATTTTTTAAAAATTTAAATTTGAATTCTGAAAAAAGATAGTTACAAAACTTAATTTTTAAAACCATAAAATTGACATGTTATTCGAGCTATGGTCATTAAAAATACTTGTTCAGGTTAATTAGAAAAAACTTAAATTTAGTTCAATAATTATTAATTTTAGCTTAATCAATTTATACTATTGAGAGAGTCGAAATTGATTATTTTGATTCTTGAGTAAGCCTATAGATTTTTTTAAGGTTTAATATATTATTTAGTATTTAAATTTAACATTTTTTAATGTGATATTTGTATTATTTTTAGTCCATTATGGTACTTATATTTAGTAAAAGCTTATATATTTTGGTACTCAAATCAACTCTAAAAAATGAATTGAATACTAAAAAGTTAACATCGTTATCTATGGATACTAAAACATATAACTTTTATCGAATATTGGTATCCAATAAGACTAAAAAATAACACAAATATCACATTAGAAAAAAGTACTAAATTTAAGTAATTTTAGATAGTATGAGAATAAAAAAAACAATCAAGTTTAAAGTGAAGCAAAAAATCTTGCTCACTTTTTACTAGCTAAACTAGTCTAATTAAACGAGATTTGGTAGTTAAATCTTCATCTCAAATCAAGCTATGATATTAAAAGTGAAAAATGTCAAAATCTAGCTCACTTAAGCTTTGCTCTATTGAATTAAACCCTAAATCGCTTCAATACTAAAAAGTTGAATAATAAATTAATTTGAACTCTGAAAAACACCAAACCAAACTCTTGTGGGGTAGAATCAAGGGAGACATGTCCATAACAAATGAGCTATCTACAATGTGAATAAACCTTATCCTGTCTAATGAATTTGACACCCATCATGTCTTGAGATTTTCATTTCCCCAATTTATTTTATTTTATTTTATATGAATTTGACCATTTATTTTTCACATTTGGTTCATGGAAAAAAAAAATGGACCACAATTGATGTTAAGTTACTTGAACTTAGAAAAAGGGACAAAACAAACAGAAGTGGCAATTTGATTATTGTACTATGCTTTTAGTTGGACAGCAAGGTCTGAATTGGGAAGATATCATGAGAGGATGGAAATTGAGAACAATTATATAGCAGCTAAATTACAGATGGAAAAAAAAAAAAAAAACCTACATCATATATTAAATTAAAAAAATTATATGTTAAATTTAGAACACACCAAATTTTGGGTGCAATATAAATATTAATATTCAATAAAATATATTATCGTATTCTTTTTTTATACATATTCTAGTTTTTTTGTGTTTTTGTAAAAAGGAAAATAGTCACTATAAAGGCACCGATTAATCAACAATATTAATTTTTTTCGTAATAATATTAATAAATTTGAGACATTAAATTAAAAAAAAAAACAGTCTCAAGCAGACTAAACTAGAACTAAGTAAGATTAACAAGAAAAATAAATATAATTTATATATATAAAAAACAATTTTTTTCTTCAATAATCGACTAATTTTATTAGTCGGGTTTTCTGGTTGCCATTTTAGATAAGAAACAATAAATAATAGCAATTCTTACTCAAAAAGTTACGTAAAAATTATCAGTATTAAATTGGAGTTTTAGGTATGTGAAATTATGTCTCTATTGAATATTTGAGGTTATAGCATGTGAATGGTCGGTGGGGTTTTCTTTTCACTTCTTTTTTCTTCCATTTTTGACCAGCGCTTTGTGTCCTTTTCTTAATAACAATTTAGTTTCGATATAATATTTTTCTCTATATATTTAAGTAGTGATTTCATTAATAAATTAATTTTCATTAAGAAAGAAAACCAAATTTAAAATGGTAATTGGAACCTATTCACATCTTTGTTTTGCATCAATTCATAAACTCTAAGCTCATCAGGAGTATATCAATATTGATATCTGCAGAGAAGCGAAAGAATTCAATGAAGTTGTTGCATGGAGTGACTGTCATGAAATGCTCAATGGAGAAAAAGTATGATGGCAACGATTGTTACTGTCGAAACCATTTTTAAATTTAGAGAAGAAAAAACGGGGATCGACTGAAAAGAAAAGTATGGAGTCGCCACCAATCTTTTTGTTTAGGTGTGATCGGATCACCTAAGAATTTGGTCATTTTAATAAAACACTTTTGATTTACTAAGACAACGATTTTGGTCTACGAAAATATGAGAAGACGGGCTCGGGAGTCGGTTACGTATGAGGAAGGATTAGCACCCTCACTACGCCCAAAATTGGTACCAAATCGATTAAGTACTGTCCTTTTGTCTAGAATTAAAAATGTTTTTGAAATGTGGTTCCTTTTATAACGTTCGAGTAATCCGAGTTGGTTGCCAAAATTTCTTGTTTCGATGTCTGAAAGTATATAATTTGAGAATTACAGAAGGATACTCAACTATTTAGTCCAACGAAAAAAATCAAAACCCAAAGACAAGAGGGTACGATTCCTCGAATTTCCAAATATTGACCATTGCCTTACTTTATAAAATACGTGTAAAAATTCCGAGGAGATATTCAATTATTTTGGACAAACGAAAAAGCGCGGCCCAGCACGGTAGGGCACAATTCTCAAATTGTCAAACATCGAACATCGCCTTCGTTTTGAAAGGTTTTTTATAAACATGAGTGAAAACCTAGAGGAATATTCGATTATTTTGAACAAGCGAGAGATCACAACCCAGCACGATAGGGCATGATTCCCAAATTGTCAATCACCAAGTATTGCCTTCGTTTTAAAGGGTTTTTGAAAGATATGAGTGAAATTTTGAAGGGACCTTCGATTACTTCAAGCAAACGAGGAATTGCAACCCAACACGTTAGGGCACGATTCCACGAATTGTCAAATATCGAATATCGCTTCCGATTTAAATAATTGTGAAACTAGCTTAAAACATATTAATTTGATTTGAAATAAGATGAAGCTAATCATAAATTTGGATTTGATGAAACCACGTTTCAAAAAGCAAGTGGAAAACGATGAATGGGGTAATATATGCACACATAATCAATTAACGAACCAAAAGGATATAACCAACCTAAGTAACATAATCCGATTATAATCATGCATGGAGAATAATTGATGTGATGACATATAAACGAGCAAGCACGATGTAGCAAATATACAAGAAATATCGTGAAGATAATTAACACATGAGATACCGAACAATATAGAATCAATACAACACAAAAATAATGGACTAAAAGTGATGGATTAACAATCAAATAATACATGCTAGAGTTTAAAATAATTTACAGAAGAAAAGTTAAGAATATATGTGTATATGTAAAAAAAAAAATTGAAGCAATTATACACAAAAACACGGAATTAAAATGCGAATACAAAAAAATTGGATTGATTTTAACATAAATTTTATGTATATAAATAAACTAGAAATAATTGCTTGTAAAAAACACCATACTTAATGTAGACACCAAATTTACCCGGGCCCATTAACACCAAGCCCAATCCCGTTTAATCCCTAAACCCAAACCTAAACTAAACCCATGACCCAAATCAGAAAAATAAACCCTAGATCTTCAGAAAGCGCAAAAATCCCTAACCCCTATTCTCTCACAGCGCCGCACCTAGCCCCGAAGCCCTCACCTGCTCCACCACCAAACCTGCAAAGAAAAGACAGAGAGTTAATGCAAAAACAGTGAATGAAACAGGGGATGTTGTAAAAAAATCGGCTATAAAGGCTGAAGAGACCGAAAGCAAATGGTCTTTTTTTTTTCTTTTTTTTCATCTTTTTCTTTTAACAACAAGAGAATAGGTGTGCATATTGTAATACAAAATAGAAGAATCGAATATAAAAAGGTGATTTTTTTTCGAATGTTCTTGATTTACTTTCTCTGAATCTATCTCCTTTTCCATGATTTATACATATAATAGCCTAATAAAAATATAGAGAAGGAGAAAAGAAGCCATACCTCGCGATTGGGCCATCGATCCCCTTTTGCTTCGCCGAAATCGAAGTCTGAAAAGGGGAGGATTTGAGGCCAACAAAAATAACGCACCTGGATTTACAAGCGCCGAACGCCGTTCCTAACGGCCGGCCGTCGTTCTCGAAGGAGAACCATCTGAATCGGCCGAGAAAGAGGAAACGGAGAAGCTGGGGGGCTGCCTTGCTCTGGTTTCGGCCAAATGAACAAAGGGGGTTGCTGTTTTGATGTTCTTAAGTGACCAAATAAGGAGTTTTAGGGTTTCTTAACCCAGACAACAGAACGGCACTGTTTAGGCCTGTTCTAGTGGCCTCCAAACGGTGCCGTATAAGCCCTACCATGCGACCAGACCCAATACCCAGGGGATCCGCGTGTTTTGGCCTTTGAGGGCTAATTGCGCCCTAGGTCCCTCCCCTCTGTACGCGCGGCCAATCATGTCCCAGTTGTTCATTTATTTTTTCTTTTAAAATTCACCCTGTAATTTATATGTGTTCGCGCTTTAGTCCACATCTCTGCTCTGCATCGAAGAACTTGTTTTATTTCCAGTTCTGGTCCTTATGTGTTGACGCGCGTCACATGTTGATCCTCTTCTGATTACTTTGTTTGTAAATTGGCTCATTTGTTTTAATTGTGTTCTAATTTGGTCCTCCCTTTTATATCCTTTTTAAATTGAATCTCAATTAGATCAATTAAATTCATTTTTTAGTTTTCTTTTTATTTCAGTTTATTTATTAATATTAATTGTATTACTTGCATCGTTTTGATTGTTTATATACCATAATTTAATCAGAAATTCACCTTGTATACATCATTCTATATTCTATGTATTATCATTTATTATTATTTGTATTATTGTTATCCTTTGGTTTATTATTATTGTTTACCATCATTTTCATTGTTAGCATTATCAACATATTATTATTTTGTTAAGGTGCTCTTATTGTATTTTATTTCATTATCATTGTTACATTATTATTATCATACCATTAAGTTAACTAATTCCATATTAATTCTGTCATTTATGTACGTATTTTTCTTTGTGTTGTTCCCTTATTCGTAGTTTATTCGTGATATTATTATTACTCTTTGTGATTGTTTTTTCGAAATATATCATGTACTTCACATCATTACCATTTTAACATATTTTTATTACTCTTATTACTTTCATTTCATTATTGGTCCTATGTTATTTCATGCATATAGTTATTTTTGGCTTTGCGAACCTTAATGGATAATTTTGTTGATTGAAAGTGAATCGTGTACTTGAATTATCATTGTTATTAGCGCATGGAAATATTGGTATAAATATATCGAGTCTATAAAGTTATGTATTTTATACTTATGGTTTTCTTGTACATATATAAACATTTTTAAAATCTTATATAACCTATGACTAATTTAATTTTGTATGCATATTCCTTTTATCCTAAATTTATTTACATATACATATACATGCCCACTAATTGTA
The DNA here is from genome assembly GCA_025698475.1 of Gossypium anomalum. Taxonomy (NCBI): domain Eukaryota; kingdom Viridiplantae; phylum Streptophyta; class Magnoliopsida; order Malvales; family Malvaceae; genus Gossypium; species Gossypium anomalum. The sequence goes on along the minus strand of CM046960.1, from coordinate 47,943,493 downwards.
AATTCAATACATTTTTAAGATTATCATAGTAGTATTACCTTTACGTATTTTTTTTATATATACATAAGTTATCAATTTTAAACTAATATTCTTCGACCTTTCGTATAACATTCGATTTAAAATATTCATTTTATAAAATATATTTTAATGATCACATACACACTCTTATTTTAATTTTGTAAAAAGTTTCTAGTTTAATCATTCACATAATTTATAGTATGTATTCATCCTTTAAAATTTATTTTATACACATATACATATTCTACTTTAATTCCACTTTTGTTTTTTTGTATTTTTTTACATTTGAATGTGGTATATTATTTTCATTTTATATTGCCATCATATTAATCATTCTTCATCCATGATTAGGAAATTGATAATGTTTTTAATTTGGTTGCTATCTTGTTAATTTATTAAACGAATTATGGTGTCTCCTTTCACCCATCATAGCATTTTATACATTCATATTATCCCGCGTTTTTATTTCCTTTCCGGTTTCCAAATATTGTTTATAACTTATAACCTTTTAAAACTAATTATCCCATTTTATTTCAACTCGAATTCGTATATTACAAGTCACTTTCGCATTTATTCATCGAAATTCCTTAAAACGAAGGCGATATTTGATGTTTAGCAATTCGAGGAATCGTGCCCTACCGTGCTGGGTTGCAATTTCGCGTTTGCTCTAAATAATCGAATATCTCTTTAGAATCTTATTCATGTTTTCTAAATTTTTTTTAAAGACAAAGGAAACATTCGAGGTTTAGCAATTCGGGAATAGTACCCTATCGTGTTGGGTCGCTAACTCCCATTCGTTCCAAAAAATCGAATATCCCTTTCAATTTCATTCAAGTTTTCTAAGTTCTAAGGCGAGGTAATGTTCAACGTTTGGAAGTTCGAGGAATCGTGCCCTACTGTGCTGGGTTTCGATTTCCCATTGGACTAAATAGTTGAGCATCCTTTTGAAATTTCCAAGTTATAAATTTTTGGAGATCGAAATCTATCGTGTTTTTGACGATATAAAGGATCGCATCCTACCGTGCTGGATGTGGTGCTATATTCTTCTGAAACAAGAAGATTTTGACGACCAATTCGGATTATTCAAATGTAATAAAAAGGAACCTCTTTTCAAAAACATTTTAAATCTTAGACACAAGGACAGTTATTTAATCGGTTTGGTACCAATTTTGGGCATTACGGGGGTGCTAACCCTTCCTCGTGCGTAACCGACTCCCGAACCCTTTCTCCTAATTTTCGTAGACCTAAAATTATTATTTTATTAAAATGATTTACTTCAAGGTGATCCGATTACACCTCAAAAAAGGTCGGTGGCGACTCCATTTTTTTTGCTTTCCAAAAAGTCGATCCCCATTGTTTTCAAAAAATGGTTTCGACACTTAAGATTTAGTTATCTTTTATTATAAATTGTGATGGACTTAAAAGCATACTCATATATATATATAAAGAAGACTATATATAAAAGGTAGGTTTAATAGTGTATGCGAATAAAAAAACACATACTAGTGCAAATGAATATAAAATAACTTAAATTTTATGTAAAACATATATACAAAGCATATTTGAATAGCAAAAAATATGTTAAAGTATACGGATTTAATAATACACGGATCAAAAGTAAGCTTCGATAAATATATGCACTTGCATAATGATGATTCAAAAGATATATTATAAAAATTGTGTAGTATAATATAAGAATATGTTTAAAAGCAATTATATGTAGATAAAATAATATAATATTAATGATATACGAAAAATAACCTCGTTATAAAATACGTGAGTTTAGTAATGTATAGATTAATATATATATATAGTTACTCTAGAAATTATATACATGCCCTTATGTCAAAACATTTAAATAGGAGCTTATATAAAGCATAAAAGTAATATAGTATAAAGAAATGTGCAAAAATAATAATTTTAAAATCACAAAGATGGAATTTCTAAAATCGTTTCATATCTATATAGAGAAAATACTTGACAAATCATAAAACAAAAGTGTTTCAAAATAAAAAGATCTATTAGAATAACAAGTGTATTAATATATACGTACAAAATTTAAGAGTAAGTACATGTAAAATAGCATGAAAATAATATATATATATATATATATATATATATAACAAAATCAATCTTATTACATCATAAATTTAAGAATATGCTTATGTGTATATAAAGAGAAAACTATATGTATAAAATACATGGATTTAACAATATACTTAGATTAAATATGAGTGTCAATAAACATGTATATATATATAATAATAATTTAAATAATATGTAAAACATGCATACAAAATGTATTAAAATAATCAAAATGTATATTAAAATGTATGAATGGATTTAAAAAAAAAACATATGAAATAATATAACATTAATAATGTACATATTATTACAAAATATACATATAAATATATAATGATGTATGAAAACATTCATATAAAAAAAATAGTTTACAAGATATAAAGATGATATGACATAAATAAATTTACAATAAATAAAAAATTTACCGAAGTATTTCAAAATATGCAAATAAGTTAAGAAGAGTGAATAAATTATGAAATGAAACTCTTTTAGGAAATAAAACGTAATTAAAATAGAATTAAAACCAAAAAGGCTAATTTACAAACAAAATAATCAGAAAGGGACCAATGTGCGATGCGCGTCAACGTACAGGGGCCTAAGCTGGAAATATACCAGCTCCCAAGGCGCAGCTTTTAAACGCGGATCAAGGTGCAAGCGTGTGCAAATTATTGGGCGAATTTAAAAGAAAGATAAACGTGAATGTGGGCTGATTCGAATGCTGGATGAAACGAGAGGGATCTATATTGGAAATATCCCCTCATGCAAGAACACGCGGATCCCAGGGGTCATCCGATCGGGTCAAAACGGGTCAGCTTAAACGGCACCGTTTTAGAGCCACTGAAACAGGCCCTAAACGGTGCCGTTTCCTATCCATCATTAAACTAAAAAGGAAACCCTAAAGCTAATACCCCTAATCTCTTTGAAATCAAAAACTGAAAACTAAAAACCCCCCCTTTTATCCCATTCAGCCGAACCTTGGCCTCTCTTGGCACAAACGCCACACCGCCACCACGAACGGTGCCCAGCATTCTTAGGCAACGAACGGTTGCTTTGTAGCCTCGAAGCCCCTCCACAAACTCCGATTTCGGCGAAGCGAAGGAGAGCCGATGGCTTAAACGCAAGGTGAGGTCCTATTTTCTTTTTTTGTTTCTTTTATTTTTATTATGCTAAGAAGAAAAACATGCCAGATCTAAACGGACAAACAAAAACAAATTCAAAAAGAAAAAAAAGGAAAAATAAGAGCATTCAAAAAAAATCCACCTTTTGATTTTTGATTTTTTGTATTCAATGTTCGTATTCTTCCCCTTTGTTACATTTTTTGATTTTGGATATATAGCTGAGAAAAATCAAAAAAAATGATTTGCTACTGCCTATGCCTTTTGTTTCCTTGTTTCGTTTCTGCTCTGTTTCTTGGGTTTGTTTCCGTTTTTGCTCTTTTTGCAGGTGCACACAAGTCAACGAGGCCATAGATGGCCGTTTTGGTGCAAGAGGACAACGGAGAGCCGAACCTCGGGTGTTGGACGTGCCGAAGACACACGTGGGAGGGGTACGGCGCTAGGAGGAAGTTAGGGTTAGGGTGGCTGGTCTCGATTTAGGCTTCTGGGCCTATTGGCTGTTCGGGTTTGGGCTTAGTGGGCCATCCGAAATTAAGTCAGGGTTTATGGCCTTATTAGGCTTGTTTTTGCAATTGGGTTTTAGTTTGTATTTCTTTTTTCTTTTTGGTTTGGGTCGATTAGCCATTCTGGGCCCGGGTAAATTTGTGTATCTACAGCTGACCCTCTTTGTTCATTGTCGTGCAACGAGAATAGAGCAAAGACTATAAAGAGGACCAAATTTACCGGGAGCTGCCGAGTCTTGACTTCTTTTGGCGTTCCTTTTCTTCGAGTAGCTTCAATATGTTCCAATGCAATCTCCTCCACTGCAACTTCAGGGGGATAAGATTTGCTATCTTCAGTCTGCTCCACCGCAACTTCAGGGAGATAAGGCTTGTTTTGACCTGCTCTGCTACAACTTTAGAGAGATAGGACCTGTAACTTGTAGCTTTAATCTGTTCCACTGCAACTTCAGGGGGGCAAGATTTGTCGTCTTCGATCTGTTCCACTACAACTTCAGGGAGACAAGATCTGCAATCTTCAGCCTACTCCACTACAACTTTAAAGAGATAGGATGGTAGTTTAAATCTGCTTCACTGCAACTTTAGGAAGATAAGATTCGTGACTTCAATCAACTCCACTGAAAACTTCAAGGAGTTCTGTTGTGGCTTTTAACTGCTCCAACGCCATTTCAGGGGGAAGATATTTGATTTCCAACCTGTTACCCTATTGCCTAGGGGTTTTAAGGGCCATCGTCTTCGATCTGTTTCCCTACTGCTTAGGGTGGTAAGATCTGTAAATTCAACCTGTTACCCTACTGCTTAGGGGTTTGAGGCTTGTAAATTCAGCTTGTTACCCTACTGCTTAGGGGGTTAAAGCCCATTATCTTCGATCTATTTCCCTACTGCTTAAGGGGTTAAGATCTGTAAATTCAGCCTGTTACCCTACTACTTAGGGGGTTAAGGCTTGTGGCTTAAATTTGCTTCACCGCAACTTCAGGAAGATAAGATTTGCCGTCTTCGATCTGCTCCACTGCAACTTCAGGGAGGTAATACCTATAGAATTGGTCTTATGCATCTATGATTAGGATGCTATGATCAAGGCGAATCAAATACTCCTGACTAGATATGATGCTTAGGTCAAATAATTAGGATGCTATGATTGAAATGAATCAGATGCTCTTAACTAGGTGTGTTATGAACGATGTATGAATGCAGGAATGAGAATGATCCGTTTTGAAAGGCTTAAGGTGTCATTGCTCATTATTCATTGGGACATTATCAATGACGCTTCGATCAGTCTTTCTCTCCAGTTGGTATCTCTTGAAGGACTCAGGTTATTCTTGCCTAACTTTCTTTTGCATTTGGGTAATTCAAACTAATTAGTCCCGTTTCAGGTCCTTGTATCATTTAAAATTAATTTGGAGTGATATGCGGAACTCCTTTCGAATGTCATTAGTCCATTAATCGTTATTTCAATGAAGAAGGCTTGAAAAAGATTATAGCAATGGACAAGATGGAATTTTATTGAGAAAAACCTTGAAACAAATAAGGTAATCAAGATGACAAGCTGCTAAGATACAAAATGAACAAAAAGTGAAAACAGATGCCCCAGATATCAACATGAGCTTCTCTGCTTAAAACTTCTTGAGGACCCCTTTGAAACTTGATATGTGTTCGAAAAACCAAGAGTACTTTGTTGATGCCTCAAGATGTAGCTTTTCTCCTTTTTATTGATTCAGAGAGGACAAAATTAACGCATGCCCTGTTCTTAATCAAAACTTGAATTGCCCATTCCTGGGTTTTCAACTCAAACCCCTTTGGTCTCAAAGCGCCCTTTTGTGGGTTTTCGCCTTGGCCTCTCTGTTTTTTTTAGGTAAAGTACTTCTTGACTGAATCTGAATTCACGGGGTTAGGCAAGCTTTTTCCATCCATCTCAGTCAAGATTAGAGCTCCCCAGAGAAAGCTTTCTTCACCACATAAGGTCCTTCCCAATTTGGCATCCATTTTCCTCTGAAGTCCTTTTGTATGGGGAGAATCTTCTTCAAAACAAGGTCTTCTTCACAGAATTCTCTTGGGCGAACCTTCTTGTTATAAGCCCGCATCATTCGCTTTTTGTACATTTGACCATGGCGGATAGCTTTCAGCCTCTTTTCTTCAATTAAATTCAGTTGATCGTACCTTGACTGGATCCATTCTACTTCGTCTAACTTTAATTCTGACAGTACTCTTAAAGAGGGAATCGCGACCTCAATAGGCAGCACAGCCTCCATTCCATAAACCAGGGAGAAAGGTGTTGCCCCGGTAGAAGTTCTGACTGATGTTCGGTAGGCATAAAGGGCGAATGGTAATTTTTCGTGCCATTCTCTATAAGTCTTCGTCATTTTCCCACAATCTTCTTGACATTCTTATTTGCTGCTTCCACTGCACCATTCATCTTTGGATGATACGGCGACGAATTATGGTGTTTGATATTGAATTGGCGACAGACCTCCGCTATTGTGCTATTGTTCAAATTCAACGCATTGTCTGATATGATCGTCTCAGGCATCCCGTATCGACATATGATTTCTATCTTTAAGAACTTGCTGACTACTGATTTCGTGACATTGGCATAAGAGGTGGCCTCTACCCATTTAGTGAAGTAATCGATGACCACAAAGATGAACCGATGCCCGTTAGATGCTTTTGGCGAGATCGGCCCGATGACATCCATTCCCCACATCAAGAAAGGCCATGGAGACATCATAACATGGAGCGGTGAAGGAGGTACATGAATCTTATCCCCATAGATTTGGCATTTATGGCACTTTTTTGCATAGTTGATGCAATCTCCCTCCATAGTAGACCAATAATACCCGAATCTCATGATTTGTCTGGCCATTGTGAAACCATTAGCATGTGTTCCGCAGACACCCTCATGGACCTCTTCTAAGATTTCCTTAGCCTCTATAGCGTCCACGCATCTTAAGAGCACCTGATCTTTTCTTCTTTTATACAGGATCTCACCGTCTAAGACATAGTTACTAGCCAGCCTTCTCAACGTCCTTTTATCATTCTCAGTCACTTGGTCTGGATATTCACGATTCCGCACGTATCGTAGTATATCTTGATACCAAGGGTGATCATCTTTTTCCTCTTCATCGTCAATGTTGCAGCAATGTGCCGGGGCCTCGTAGATACTCATTTGGATAGGCTTCACATCCTCTTGCTTGTTTACTTTAACCATAGAAGCCAGAGTTGCCAAGGCGTCAGCCATCTGGTTTTTATCTCGTGGGAGATAGTAAAAAGTAACATCGTCAAACTCCTCAATTAGTTCTAGGACCAGCCTTCGGTAATTGATTAATTTAGGGTCTCTTGTCTCCCATTCGCCCTTAAGCTGATAGATCACTAGTGCTGAATCTCCATATATTTCTAGCACCTTGATTTTGAATTCAACAGCTGCACGGATACCCATGATGCATGCTTCATACTCTGCCATGTTATTCGTGCAATCAAAATCCAATTTACTAGTAAAGGGATAATGATCTCCATTTAGGGATACCAGAACTGCCCCGATTCCATTACCAATGGCATTTGAAGCTCCGTCAAAATTCAGTCTCCAAGGATGATCTTCTTGGGAGTCTTCTTCCGTGGTCGCAATGTACATTAAGTCTTCAATTGGGAAATCAAAACTCAGAGGCTCATAATCTTCTAGAGCCCTCTTCGGCCAAAAAATCGCTCTGCACTTCCTTTTATAGCTTTACGTTTCACGTAGACTATGTCGAATTCGAATTGAAAGTAAAATTTATAACGAGCCATTCTTCCGTTCAAGGCATTTGACTCCATCATGTACTTCAGAGGATCTAATTTTGAGATGAGCCAAGTTGTATGGTACAACATGTACTATCTCATTCTTTGGGTTCTCCAAATCAGAGCACAACACAATTTCTCGATTGGCAGATATCTTGTCTCGCAGTCAGTAAACTTCTTGCTAAGGTAGTATATCGCCTTTTCCTTTCTTCCTGACTCATCATGTTGGCCTAATACGCATCCCATGGAGTTCTCGAACACTGCCAAATAAAGTGTCAGCGGTTTATCTGGGCAAGGTGGCATCAATACCGGTACATTAGACAGGTAATGCTTGACTTTATCGAAAGTTCTTTGGCACTCCTCATCCCATACACCTGGATTGTGTTTCCTAAGGAGGCGGAATATCGGGTCACATTTCTCTGTCAGTTGTGAAATGAACCGGGCGATATAATTTAACCTTCCTAAGAAACCTCGAACTTCTTTTTGAGTACGTGGTGGAGGTAATTCTTATATGGCCTTGACTTTACCTGGGTCAATTTCGATCCCTTTTTCACTGACTATGAATCCTAACAACGTTCCTGACCTAGCTCCGAAGGTACATTTTGCAGGATTAAGCTTCAGTTGAAACTTTGTTAACCTTAAGAATAATTTCTTCAGGACTTGTATGTGCTCCTTTTCTGTCTTGGATTTCGCTATCATGTCGTCAACGTAAACTTCGATCTCCTTGTGCATCATGTCATGGAACAGAGTTACCATTGCTTTCTAATATGTCGCCCCTGCGTTTTTCAGTCCGAATGGCATCACCTTATAACAAAACGTTCCCCACATGGTCATGAATGTGGTCTTTTCCATCTCTTCGGGATGCATATTTATCTGGTTGTATCCCGAGAATCCATCCATGAAGGAGAAAAGTGAGTAACCTGCCGTGTTGTCCACTAATGTATCAATGTGAGGCAGTGGAAAATTGTCCTTTGGGCTGGCTTTGTTTAGATCTCGATAGTCCATGCACATTCGTACTTTTCCATCTTTCTTAGGAACTGGGACTATATTGGCTACCCATTCTAAATACTTGACCACTTGTAAGAAACTGGTGTCGAATTGCTTTTTGACCTCCTCCTTTATCTTCAATAAAACGTCAGGTCTCATTCTTCGAAGTTTCTGTTGGACTGGCTTACACTCCTCTTTTATGGGGAGTCGATGTACCACAATATCGGTTTTCAACCCGAGCATGTCTTGATATGACCATGCAAAGACATCTTTGAATTCTTGTAGCAGTTCAATTAGATCTCGTTTTGTTTCTACAGCGATACAGGCTCCAATCTTCACCTCCTTTCCTTCTCCTAGGCTCACAATTTGCACTGATTCCTTGTGAGGCAGAATTTGTTTTTCATCTTATTCTACCATTCTTAACAAGTCCGGAGATAGGTTACAGTTTTGGTTATTTTTGAAATCCTGAGAATCCTCCGTACACATATCTTGCTCAAAAGGAGGCTCCGAGTCAATAGCAACGTTACTCATATCATTGATATCTGGGGACCTGTTATAGGAATGAAGAAAAATCCAAAGATATGATTATGAATGAAAAGGAAAGAATAAAAGAATGTCTGCCCAAGATGGTACGCAAGAGTGCATTTTTATTGAAATAACGATATTGGATAAGAGTCTATTTCACAAAAGGGTTCCTATTGCCCCTAGGCTTAGGGCAACAGGCTTGTTTCGGACATTACTCTGAATTAATTTTAAAGGTTACAGGGATCTCTTCTGCGGTCCAATTGTTTAAAATGCTCCCGGGCACGTATGGGCAAATGCCTACATGATCTTCGTTTCTTGTTCTTTCCTCGGATATGGCATTAATGCTTAAGTTCCCCAGCATTTCTTTGGTAGACCCTTTCCTCATCGTTCTTTCTCCAGCGTAAGTTCCTCCTGACACGAATGTCCTAGATATGTGAGGAAAGGTCATCGGCTTCCATTTGACCTCTTCTCCATTTAAACGCGCTCTTCTCCTTTCTTCTTTCTTTTCTATCTCTTTTTTCTTCTACTTTGCGTCTGGCTTGTACCCTAGGCCAAAACGGTCTCATTTTTCTGTGAGCACTGGTGCCTCGATCCTCCTCAGAGATTTCTTCTCAGCCCTTTCCAGTACAGCCCTTTCCCAATCATCGATTTGCAAACCCATCTTGGTAGTTTTAGAGATTTTGGGCATCGGGATCTTATTCCCTTCGATAACAAATGTAGCGTTGACAAATTCTAATGATCGAAAAGAACACTCTATTGCCTCGTCGTCTGTGCTTACGTACGGGGCATCACTGGTAACGGATGCAATGATGTCTTCTTCTGCATTTATGGTTACTAATCGGCCCTCTGTTACAAATTTGAGTTTTTGATGCAGTGATGACGGCACTACCCCTACTGAATGAATCCATGGCCTTTCCAACAAGCAATTATAAGACGGCTTGATGTCCATTACTAAGAAATCTACCTCGTAGGTGATTGGACTAATTAAAAGGGGTATTTCAATCCTCCCCATTACCCTCCTTTCAGTGCCATCAAATGCCCTCACTATATTTTGGCATGCCTTCATATTGGAACTATCTACTGGTAACCTATTCAAATAGTGAGCGGGGGTAGGACATTTAGTGCAGACCTATTGTCAATCAACACTCCTGGTAGTGTATGCCCTTTACAGCGGGTTGTGATATGTAGCGCTTTTGTTGATCCCATTCCTCCCGGTGGTATTTCATCGTCATTGAAAAATATAAAATTATCAGCGCTTATATTATTGACGAGACGGTCTAGCTTGTTGACGGAGATATCGTCCGCGACATAAATTTCGTTTAGTACCTTCATTAACGCGCTCCGATGTGTCTCCGAACTCAAGAACAGAGCTAACACCGAGATACGAGCCGGTTGCTTGTGTAACTATTCAACCATACTGTACTCACTATACTTTAGGAATTTCAAGAACTCTTTAGCCTTTTTTTCAGTTACAGGCTCATTGACAGGTGATTCAGGTCTGGTTGTCTTTTCTTTTTCTTGTTCAACAACCGCAGATTTTCTTTTAGTTGGTTCTACCTTTGTGTTCGGGGTATAACGCCTTCCACTTCGTGTATAGAAGCCTTCGTCTTGACCTTCCTTCGAAATGCCAGCCGGGTTCTCCTTTCCCTGGATTGTCACGTTGCAATTGTAATTCCAGGGCACGCTCTTGCTATCTTTGTAAGGAAAGCAACGGTTTTCAGATATGACCTTTGGCATAATTGGTACTCCCGCTTCATTGTTTCTGGGTCGTGAAATGATCACCACAGGATGATTGACTTTTTGGACCCCTTCTATTGTTCCTTCCTCTGAGGCGTAAACTTTTCCTTCTTCTGATCTTTCAACTTCTTCATAAAATTCCATCTCCTTACTGTCCATCAAATTTTGCACTATGGACCTGAACTTATCGCACTCTTGGATGTCATGGCCTTCGTCGGCATGAAACTCGCAGTATTTCCTTGCTTCTCCGGGCCTTTCTCTTGAATTTTTTGTGACTAAACCTCTTTCGATCATTTGTTTCCAAACTCATCTCAACGGGGTTTTTACTTCTGCTATCAGCTTTGATCTTTTTGTCCCCGTTCTTAACTATCGCATTTATCCCTTTATTAGCATGATCGGGCAATGGGTTTCCTGCCACGTTGGGTTCTGATGGGTTGTCAAACTTTACGATACCCATTTGGATAAATCTTTCTATCAACTTTTTAAACGCGGTACAGTTCTCGATCGAGTGCCCCGTTATCCCTGCGTGGTACTCACATTGGGCGCTAGAGTCATACCACTTCGGGAACGGGGGTTGTATAGGCTTCAAGTAGAAAGGTGACACTACGTGGGCATTAAATAAGTTTTGATACAGTTCTTTGTATGACATTGGGATCGGCGTAAACTGGACTCTTTCTGTGTTAGGCCTAGAGCTTGCATCTTGTCTTGTTGAGCTCTGATGGCTAGTAGTTACTGCTTTGGGCTGGTTCACGGTGACTGGCTTGGAATAACTCTTATTGTATACGCTCATGTTGTTCACCTCATTTTCTTTCCTTCTTGGGACTGATTTCTTAACATTTTCCTCGGTTTCAATCTTTTCGCATCTTATTGCGTTCTCTATCATCTCTCCTGACATTACTATGTCTGAGAAGCTCTTAGTAGCGCTTTCCAACATGTGGTTGATGAATGGAGCTTTTAGAGTGTTGACAAAGAGCATTGTCGTTTCTTTCTCTAATAGAGGTGGTTGGACTTGTGTTGCCACCTCTCTCCATCTCTGGGCGTACTGCCTGAAGCTCTCGTTTTGTTTTTTCTTCATATTTTGTAATGTGATTCGATCGGGTGCTATGTCTGTCACGTGGCCGTATTACTTCATGAAAGCTTGTGCTAAGTCTTTCCATGAGTGGATTTACGCGCGACTTAGTTGGTTGTACCACTTGGCCGCGGACCCGACCAAACTGTCTTGGAAGCAATGGATTAATAATTGCTCGTTATGAACATACCCTGCCATTCTCCGACAAAACATGGTGATGTGAGCCTCCGGACAGCTAGTTCCATTGTATTTTTCAAAATCTGGGATTTTGAACTTAGGAGGGAGGACTAGGTCTGGGACCAAGCTCAAATCCTTGGCGTCGATCCCACTATGATAGTCAGCATTTTCCATCACTCAGAACTTTTCCTCTAACCATTTGCAATGATCCTCCAATTCTTTTGAGAGCCCCGTTCTTACTCTTTCTTCTTCTACCACATTATCAAAATCGGGGATGGTGGGATGGATAGGGTTATCCCCAGGATTAGAGCCTGGGCCTGTTTGATAATTGACTGGCATCGAGGTATCAACCTGAAATTGTTGAGGCCTGATCGTAACAGATGGTCTTCGCATGTGTAGCTCGGGTTACGTTTGAGCATTCATCGGGGTGAAACCAGGAGGGTAGAAAGGATCTTCAGTGATAGACGGTCTTTGCGTATGTGTCTCATGCTGCGCTTGGACGTTCACTGGGGTAACGCCAGGGGGATAAAGGGAATCTCCATTGTTATTTCCCACATCGGCTATAGGGCCTTTTCCTTTGTCTGGCCTGCTAGTGAGCAGCCGAGTTAACTCTTCCATCATGTTTTTCTGCGACTACAGCATTTGGTCCCGCATTTCTTGCTGGATTTTAGCTAGCTGTTCTTGTACTTGTGCTTGCATCTGCTCCTGCATCTCTTTCTGCATTTGCTCCAATCTCTCTAGCTTTTTATCCATTGCTTCAGTTTTCTTCCTTGTACCGTAGGGATGTGTATTCGGGAGATTTTCGTTGGTTTCCAGGTTACTAAAACGTTTTTAATTAATTAGAATCTTTTTATGGTCTTTAATGCATATGATGTAATGTAATGCAAATGCATGAATGCAAAGGAGGCATCAATTTTGATTCAATTTCTTCTTAGAAAACTTCACTAGAAAATAAAATTCTTTTACATAAAGTTGAGTTACAAGTAAAACTTCGCTCTAATGCTCAAAGTCCTAATTTTCTTAAGCAGTAAAGCTAGCTCCTGCCCCCGATCTGATTCCAGTTCGTACTTCGTGCTCAGTATGTTTGCTTGTACCGCCAAGGCCTACAGATAGTCAGCTACCTCCCAGACCTGAGTTATGGCTTCCCCCATAATGTAATCCCTATTTCTGACTTGGTCTAGCGCATGATGAAGCTGCTCCATCCAACGCTCCTCACTTGCCTCGAAAAACTGAATCCGCATCTCGTAGTCTTTTAGCGACGTTTCTAATTCTTCTATTCTTCCTTTCATTTCTTCTATCTTGCTCAAGCTTGCCTTCAATTCCAATGCGGTGTTGCGGTTTCGGTACTGATATAGAGACTTCTCGAGTTCCGTCACTCTAGCACTTAATTCCCCTCGCTCATTTCTGCTTTCCGACAGACTCTTCTCCAAATCTTCATTTCGTGCCTGAACTTCTCGGAATTTCTTTTCCCATCGGTTAGCTTTGGTCTTCTCCTCTCGAATTTCATGGCGCCACTGTTCGGAAGTCTTACCTAACCCCGCAGTCCTCATAGGCAGGCGTAACTTCTTATAGTCAGTCTTCAAACTGTCTAGATCTTCTTCGGCCTTAGTTTTCCCTTTTTTCCATTTCTTAGCCTCTGACCTCTGGACATCAGCGTCCAATCTTAAGTGCATCTTCTCTTTCTCTAGTTGTTCGATTTTTTTTCAAGCTCAGAACTTTTCTTCTCGAAGTCTTGCTTTATAATTTCCAATTCTGACGGGGCGATTTGTAATTGTTCTGTAGTAGGTCCAGTATTTTCCAAGCTTGGCCTAGGAACATTATCATTAACTCTTTTTTTAAACCATCCATCATACTCGGGTGTTATCATGGCACCGACGGCTAACCTTTTCATCTAATGAGTTTACTTCCAGGCATCGGATAACTCCCGAACTTTCTTCTTATAGTGGGCGCCTTTAAAAGAGAATTCACATTGAGCAAGTTCGTGGGTCGTGGGTACAAACTGTCTCAATTTATATTGCCTCAATGCAAGCAATGGAGTATACCCAGTAGCTCCCCAAATTCCTAACAGTGGCACCCAATCAAAGTTACCCCATCGGTACATGATCTCATCAGGAACCATCCAATAAGCTCTCCACTCTATGTCCCCCTCTTTGAGGTTTTGGAGGATTTCTATCCACTTCTCCTTCGAGATATCCTCTCTCTTTTGTATGGTTGCCTCTTCTTTCAACGGGGAATAACTTTTAGAAAAGACCCGATAAGAAATCTTGTCTACCTTCCAGAAGTGCCCGTGAAACCACACCATTAACAATTGTGCGCATCCAATAAACCGCCCCTCACCTATCTTTCGACACGTGCTCAAGGATCTGAACGTTTCAGCCAATATCACTGGTACCGGTATGATTCCTTTCTCAAGACGATCGAATAAATCAATTACTGCCTCGTCCACGTGCCTTAAAGCCTTAGGAAAAATTACTAATCCATAGATACTCAAGGCGAAGATATCGACCCTCTTTCTTTCATCTGGGTGGGTCAAGACCAAATCTCGCAAGTTCTCCCAAGGGATACACTTGCTGTCTTTTTTTTGTTGAATCCAAGCAGTGACCCAAGGCTTGCTCATCCCTGAAATACTTATCAATTTCTTCGCGAAGGTCTGACTATTAAAAACTCGCATAAGCCTTTCTAACTGGACTCTCGGACACCGAGCGGGCGGTGTATTCCTCCATGGTAGGTACTAAATCCACTTCTCCAAAAGTGAAACACTTATAAGCAGAATTCCAAAACTGAACCATACCTCGGAATAGATGCTTGTCCACCCTGATATCTAGCAAGTAGGATATATCGTCGTAATTTTGATAAAACAACTGCTTGGTCCCTTCGTCCCAACCAGCCCAAACATCTCTCAACTCTTGCAGCTCATTTTGTGCTACATTGATGCGAGTGAAATCCTGCAACTCTGATACATATCCTTCTGCCAAGCTATCCCCTTTCTCTGATTGTAGCTTTTCTGACCATGCACGAACGGCCGCATTATCCTTGACTTTACTAAGAAATTCATTCTCCATGTTAAACTTTCTAATCTTAGTAATTGAATACGAATCAACACCTCCCTTAATATGCGATGTCATACAAAACACAATCACAACAAAACAAAGGTTAACATCAAATAATAGTGACAGAATGCAAGCACATAAACGATAATTACAACACATATATGGGTGAATGCTAAGGCTTGACGTGGTTCTACCTAAGGATAGCTCCTAGGATTCACTATATGCGATTTAGTTCTAGAGATAGGGTACCCGAACCAGCCGATTCCTCAATCTTTACCCATTATAGGCTCATATAGATCAAGTTCGGTTCAGGGGGATACATTTCCCTATGACCACGCTGAGATGAAAATCTCACGAAATCATAGGTACGGATGTACCCCGGAAGCAATCTACTAGCCCGTGCGGAGGTGAAAACCTCACGAAAGCATAGTTTCTTACTCCCACTTAGAAGGTGTGACCACAATGGTCGTGCAATGCAATGCGGTGTTATTCTACAGGACTCGAATCATAACAACCATACAAGCAAATGCATTTGGAAGAAACATGATTTTTCAAAACAAATTTTCAACTTCAGACAAAAAGACAGAAAATAATCAATCTTATGGCTTGACTCTCTTGTTGATTTCCCCAGCGGAGTCGCCAAGCTGTCAAAATCATTTTTAAATTTAGAGAAGAAAAAACGGGGATCGACTGAAAAGAAAAGTATGGAGTCGCCACCAATCTTTTTGTTTAGGTGTGATCGGATCACCTAAGAATTTGGTCATTTTAATAAGACACTTTTGATTTACTAAGACAACAATTTTGGTCTACGAAAATATGAGAAGACGGGCTCGGGAGTCGGTTACGTATGAGGAAGGATTAGCACCCTCACTACGCCCAAAATTGGTACCAAATCGATTAAGTACTGTCCTTTTGTCTAGAATTAAAAATGTTTTTGAAATGTGGTTCCTTTTATAACGTTCGAGTAATCCGAGTTGGTTGCCAAAATTTCTTGTTTCGATGTCCGAAAGTATATAATTTGAGAATTACAGAAGGATACTCAACTATTTAGTCCAACGAAAAAAATCGAAACCCAGCACAGTAGGGTACGATTCCTCGAATTTCCAAATATTGACCATTGCCTTACTTTATAAAATACGTGTAAAAATTCCAAGGAGATATTCAATTATTTTGGACAAACGAAAAAGCGTGGCCCAGCACAGTAGGGCACGATTCTCAAATTGTCAAACATCGAACATCGCCTTCGTTTTGAAAGGTTTTTTATAAACATGAATGAAAACCTAGAGGAATATTCGATTGTTTTGAACAAGCGAGAGATCACAACCCAGCACGATAGGGCATGATTCCCAAATTGTCAATCACCGAGTATTGCCTTCGTTTTAAAGGGTTTTTGAAAGATATGAGTGAAATTTTGAAGGGACCTTCGATTACTTCGAGCAAACGAGGAATTGCAACCCAACACGTTAGGGCACGATTCCATGAATTGTCAAATGTCGAATATCGCTTCCGATTTAAATAATTGTGAAACTAGCCTAAAACGTATTAATTTGATTTGAAATAAGACGAAGCTAATCATAAATTTGGATTTGATGAAACCACGTTTCAAAAAGCAAGTGGAAAACGATGAATGGGGTAATATATGCACACATAACCGATTAACGAACCAAAAGGATATAACCAACCTAAGTAACATAATCCGATTATAATCATGCATGGAGAATAATTGATGTGATGACATATAAACGAGCAAGCAGGATGTAGCAAATATACAAGAAATATCGTGAAGATAATTAACACATGAGATACCGAACAATATAGAATCAATACAACACAAAAATAATGGACTAAAAGTGATGGATTAACAATCAAATAATACATGCTAGAGTTTAAAATAATTTACAAAAGAAAAGTTAAGAATATATGTGTATATGTAAAAAAAAAATTGAAGCAATTATACACAAAAACAACATGGAATTAAAATGCGAATACAAAAAAATTGGATTGATTTTAACATAAATTTTATGTATATAAATAAACTAGAAATAATTGCTTGTAAAAAACACCATACTTAAGATTTAGTTATCTTTTATTATAAATTGTGATGGACTTAAAAGCATACTTATATATATATATAAAGAGGACTATATATAAAAGGTAGGTTTAATAGTGTATGCGAATAAAAAAACACATACTAGTGCAAATGAATATAAAATAACTTAAATTTTATGTAAAATATATATACAAAGCATATTTGAATAGCAAAAAATATGTTAAAGTATACGGATTTAATAATACAGGGATCAAAAGTAAGCTTCGATAAATATATGCACTTGCATAACGATGATTCAAAAGATATATTATAAAAATTGTGTAGTATAATATAAGAATATGTTTAAAAGCAATTATATGTAGATAAAATAATATAATATTAATGATATACGAAAAATAACCTCGTTATAAAATACGTGAGTTTAGTAATGTATAGATTAATATATATATATATAGTTAGTCTAGAAATTATATACATGCCCTTATGTCAAAACATTTAAATAAGAGCTTATATAAAGCATAAAAGTAATATAGTATAAAGAAATGAGCAAAAATAATAATTTTAAAATCACAAAGATGGAATTTCTAAAATCGTTTCATATCTATATAGAGAAAATATTTGACAAATCATAAAACAAAAGTGTTTCAAAATAAAAAGATCTATTAGAATAACAAGTGTATTAATATATACGTACAAAATTTAAGAGTAAGTACATGTAAAATAGCATGAAAATAATATATATATATATATAACAAAATCAATCTTATTACATCATAAATTTAAGAATATGCTTATGTGTATATAAAGAGAAAACTATATGTATAAAATACATGGATTTAACAATATACTTAGATTAAATATGAGTGTCAATAAACATGTATATATATATAATAATAATTTAAATAATATGTAAAACATGCATACAAAATGTATTAAAATAATCAAACTGTATATTAAAATGTATGAATGGATTTAAAAAAAAAACATATGAAATAATATAACATTAATAATGTACATATTATTACAAAATATACATATAAATATATAATGATGTATGAAAACAATCATATAAAAAAAAATAGTTTACAAGATATAAAGATGATATGACATAAATAAATTTACAATAAATAAAAAATTTACCGAAGTATTTCAAAATATGCAAATAAGTTAAGAAGAGTGAAGAAATTATGAAATGAAACTCTTTTAGGAAATAAAACGTAATTAAAATAGAAATAAAACCAAAAAGGCTAATTTACAAACAAAATAATCAGAAAGGGACCAATGTGCGATGCGCGTCAACGTACAAAGGCCTAAGCTAGAAATATACCAGCTCCCAAGGCGCAGCTTTTAAACGCGGATCAAGGTGCAAGCGCGTGCAAATTATTGGGCGAATTTAAAAGAAAGATAAACGCGAATGTGGGCTGATTCGAATGCTGGATGAAACGAGAGGGATCTATATTGGAAATATCCCCTCACCGCAAGAACACGCGGATCCCAGGGGTCATCCGATCGGGTCAAACGGGTCAATTTAAACGGCCTTGTTTTAGAGCCATCAAACAGCCCTAAACGGTGCCGTTTCCTATCCATCATTAAACTAAAAAGGAAACCCTAAAGCTAATACCCTTAATCCCTTTGAAATCAAAAACTGAAAACTAAAAACCCCCCTTTTATCCCATTCGGCCGAACCTTGGCCTCTCTTGGCACAAACGCCACACCGCCACCACGAACGGTGCCCAGCATTCTTAGGCAACGAACGGTTGCTTTGTAGCCTCGAAGTCCCCCACAAACTCCAATTTCGGCGAAGCGAAGGAGAGCCGATGGCTTAAACGCAAGGTGAGGTCCCGTTTTCTTTTTTTGTTTCTTTTTATTTTTATTATGCTAAGAAGAAAAACATGCCAGATCTAAACGGACAAACAAAAACAGATTCAAATAGAAAAAAAAGGAAAAATAAGAGCATTCAAAAAAAATCCACCTTTTGATTTTTGATTTTTTGTATTCAATGTTCGTATTCTTCCCCTTTGTTACATTTTTCGATTTTGGATATATAGCTGAGAAAAATCAAAGAAAATGACTTGCTACTGCCTATGCCTTTTGTTTCCTTGTTTCGTTTCTGCTCTATTTCTTGGGTTTGTTTCCGTTTTTGCTCTTTTTGCAGGTGCACACAAGTCAACTAGGCCATAGATGGCCGTTTTGGTGCAAGAGGACAACGGAGAGCCGAACCTCGGGTGTTGGACGTGCCGAAGACGCACGTGGGAGGGGTACGACGCTAGGAGGAAGTTAGGGTTAGGGTGGCTGGTCTCGATTTAGGCTTCTGGGCCTATTGGCTATTCGGGTTTGGGCTTAGTGGGCCATCCGAAATTGAGTCAGGGTTTAGGGCCTTATTAGGCTTGTTTTTGCAATTGGGTTTTAGTTTGTATTTCTTTTTTCTTTTTGGTTTGGGCTGATTAGCCATTCTGGGCTCGGGTAAATTTGTGTATCTACAGCTGACCCTCTTTGTTCATTGTCGTGCAACGAGAATAGAGCAAAGACTATAAAGAGGACCAAATTTACCGGGACCTGTCGAGTCTTGACTTCTCTTGGCGTTCCTTTTCTTCGAGTAGCTTCAATATGTTCCAATGCAATCTCCTCCACTGCAACTTCAGGGGGATAAGATTTGCTATCTTCAGTCTGCTTCACCGCAACTTCAGGGAGATAAGGCTTGTTTTGACCTGCTCTGCTACAACTTTAGAGAGATAGGACCTGTAACTTGTAGCTTTAATCTATTCCACTGCAACTTCAGGGGGCAAGATTTGTCGTCTTCAATCTGTTCCACTACAACTTCAGGGAGACAAGATCTGCAATCTTCAGCCTACTCCACTACAACTTTAGAGAGATAGGATGGTAGTTTAAATCTGCTTCACTGCAACTTTAGGAAGATAAGATTCGTGACTTCAATCAACTCCACTGAAAACTTCAAGGAGTTCTGTTGTGGCTTTTAACTGCTCCAACGCCGTTTTAGGGGGAAGATATTTGATTTCCAACCTGTTACCCTATTGCCTAGGGGTTTTAAGGCCCATCGTCTTGGATCTGTTTCCCTACTACTTAGGGTGGTAAGATCTGTAAATTCAACCTGTTACCCTACTGCTTAGGGGTTTGAGGCTTGTAAATTCGGCTTGTTACCCTACTGCTTAGGGGGTTAAAGCCCATTATCTTCAATCTATTTCCCTACTGCTTAGGGGGTTAAGATCTGTAAATTCAGCCTGTTACCCTACTGCTTAGGGGGTTAAGGCTTGTGGCTTAAATCTGCTTTACCGCAACTTCAGGAAGATAAGATTCGCCGTCTTCGATCTGCTCCACTGCAACTTCAGGGAGGTAATACCTATAGAATTGGTCTTATGTATCTATGATTAGGATGCTATGATCAAGACGAATCAAATGCTCCTGACTTGATGTGATGCTTAGGTCAAATAATTAGGATGCTATGATTGAAATGAATCAGATGCTCTTAACTAGGTGTGTTATGAACGATGTATGAATGCAGGAATGAGAATGATCCGTTTTGAAAGGCTTAAGGTGTCATTGCTCATTATTCATTGGGACATTATCAATGACGCTTCGATCAGTCTTTCTCTCCAGTTGGTATCTCTTGAAGGACTCAGGTTATTCTTGCCTAACTTTCTTTTGCATTTGGGTAATTCAAACTAATTAGTCCCGTTTCAGGTCCTCGTATCATTTAAAATTAATTTGGAGTGATATGCGGAACTCCTTTCGAATGTCATTAGTCCATTAATCGTTATTTCAATGAAGAAGGCTTGAAAAAGATTATAGCAATGGACAAGACGGAATTTTATTGAGAAAAACCTTGAAACGAATAAGGTAATCAAGATGACAAGTTGCTAAGATACAAAATGAACAAAAAGTGAAAACAGATGCCCCAGATATCAACATGAGCTTCTCTGCTTAAAACTTCTTGAGGACCCCTTTGAAACTTGATATGTGTTCGAAAAACCAAGAGTACTTTGTTGATGCCTCAAGATGTAGCTTTTCTCCTTTTTATTGATTCAGAGAGGACAAAATTAACGCATGCCCTGCTCTTGATCAAAACTTGAATTGCCCATTCCTGGGTTTTCAACTCAAACCCCTTTGGTCTCAAAGCGCCCTTTTGTGGGTTTTTGCCTTGGCCTCTCCGTTTTTTTTTTTAGGTAAAGTACTTCTTGACCGAATCCGAATTCACGGGGTTAGGCAAGCTTTTTCCATCCATCTCAGTCAAGATCAGAGCTCCCCAGAGAAAGCTTTCTTCACCACATAAGGTCCTTCCCAATTTGGCATCCATTTTCCTCTGAAGTCCTTTTGTATGGGGAGAATCTTCTTCAAAACAAGGTCTTCTTCACAGAATTCTCTTGGGTGAACCTTCTTGTTATAAGCCCGCATCATTCGCTTTTGGTACATTTGACCATGGCAGATAGCTTTCAGCTTCTTTTTTTCAATTAAATTCAGTTGATCGTACCTTGACTGGATCCATTCTACTTCGTCTAACTTTAATTCTGACAGTACTCGTAAAGAGGGAATCGCGACCTCAATAGGCAGCACAGCCTCCATTCCATAAACCAGGGAGAAATGTGTTGCCCCGGTGGAAGTTTTGACTGACGTTCGGTAGGCATGAAGGGCGAATGGTAATTTTTCGTGCCGATCTCTATAAGTCTTCTTCATTTTCCCACAATCTTCTTGATATTCTTATTTGCTGCTTCCACTGCACCATTCATCTTTGGACGATACGGCGACGAATTATGGTGTTTGATATTGAATTGGCGATGCACCTCCGCTATTGTGCTATTGTTAAAATTCAACGCATTATGCGATATGATCGTCTCGGGCATCCGTGTCGACATATGATTTCTTTCTTTAAGAACTTGTCGATTCGCTGATTTCGTGACATTGGCATAAGAGGTGGCCTCTACCCATTTAGTGAAGTAATCGATGACCACAAAGATGAACCGATGCCCGTTAGATGCTTTCGGCGAGATCGGCCTGATGACATCCATTCCCTACATCGAGAAAGGCCATGGAGACGTCATAACATGGAGCGGTGAAGGAGGTACATGAATCTTATCCCCATAGATTTGGCATTTATGGCACTTTTTTGCATAGTTGATGCAATCCCCCTCCATAGTAGACCAATAATACCCGAATCTCATGATTTGTCTGGCCATTGTGAAACCATTAGCATGTGTTCCGCAGATACCCTCATGGACCTCTTCTAAGATTTGCTTAGCCTCGACAGCATCCACGCATCTTAAGAGCACCTGATCTTTTCTTCTTTGATACAGGATCTCACCGTCTAAGACATAGTTACTAGCCAGCCTTCTCAACGTCCTTTTATCATTCTCAGTCGCTTGGTCTGAACATTCACGATTCCGTACGTATCGTAGTATATCTTGATACCAAGGGTGATCATCTTTTTCCTCTTCCTCGTCAATGTTGCAGTAATGTGCCGGGGCCTCGTAGATACTCATTTGGATAGGCTTCACATCCTCTTGCTTGTTTACTTTGACCATAGAAGCCAGAGTTGCCAAGGCGTCAGCCATCTGGTTTTCATCTCGTGGGAGATAGTAAAAAGTAACATCGTCAAACTCCTCAATTAGTTCTAGGACCAGCCTTCGGTAATTGATTAATTTAGGGTCTCTTGTCTCCCATTCGCCCTTAAGCTGATAGATCACTAGTGCTGAATCTCCATATATTTCTAGCACATTGATTTTGAATTCAACAGCTGCACGGATACCCATGATGCATGCTTCATACTCTGCCATGTTATTCGTGCAATCAAAATCCAATTTACTAGTAAAGGGATAATGATCTCCATTTGGGGATACCAGAACTGCCCCGATTCCATTACCAATGGCATTTGAAGCTCCGTCAAAATTCAGTCTCCAAGGATGATCTTCTTGGGAGTCTTCTTCCGTGGTCGCAATGTACATTAAGTCTTCAATTGGGAAATCAAAACTCAGAGGCTCATAATCTTCTAGAGCCCTACTGGCCAAAAAATCTGCTACCGTGCTTCCTTTTATAGCTTTCTGGTTCACGTAGACTATGTCGAATTCAGAAAGTAAAATTTGCCAACGAGCCATTCTTCCATTCAAGGCATTTGACTCCATCATGTACTTCAGAGGATCTAATTTTGAGATGAGCCAAGTTGTATGGTACAACATGTACTATCTCAGTCTTTGGGTTGTCCAAATCAGAGCACAACACAATTTCTCGATTGGCGGATATCTTGTCTCGCAGTTAGTAAACTTCTTGCTAAGGTAGTATATCGCCTTTTCCTTTCTTCCTGACTCATCATGTTGGCCTAATACGCATCCCATGGAGTTCTCGAACACTGCCAAATAAAGTATCAGCGGTTTATCTGGGCAAGGTGGCATCAATACCGGGGCATTAGACAGGTAATGCTTGACTTTATCGAAAGTTCTTTGGCACTCCTCATCCCATACACCTGGATTATGTTTCCTAAGGAGGCGGAATATCGGGTCACATTTCTCTGTCAGTTGCGAAATGAACCGAGCGATATAATTTAGCCTTCTTAAGAAACCTCGAACTTCTTTTTGAGTACGTGGTGGAGGTAATTCTTGTATGGCCTTGACTTTACCTGGGTCAATTTCGATCCCTTTTTCACTGACTATGAATCCTAACAACTTTCCTGACCTAGCTCCGAAGGTACATTTTGCAGGATTGAGCTTCAGTTGAAACTTTCTTAACATTAAGAATAATTTCTTCAGGACTTGTATGTGCTCCTTTTCTGTCTTGGATTTCGCTATCATGTCGTCAACGTAAACTTCGATCTCCTTATGCATCATGTCATGGAACAGAGTTACCATTGCTTTCTGATATGTCGCCCCTGCGTTTTTCAGTCCAAATGGCATCACCTTATAACAAAACGTTCTCCATATGGTCATGAATGTGGTCTTTTCCATGTCTTCGGGATGCATCTTTATCTGGTTTTATCCCGAGAATCCATCCATGAAGGAGAAAAACGAGTAACCTGCCGTGTTGTCCACTAATGTATCAATGTGAGGCAGTGGAAAATTGTCCTTTGGGCTGGCTTTGTTTAGATCTCGATAGTCCACACACATTCATACTTTTCCATCTTTCTTAGGAACTGGGACTATATTGGCTACCCATTCTGAATACTTGACCACTTGTAAGAAACTGGCGTCAAATTACTTTTTGACCTCCTCCTTTATCTTCAATAAAACGTCAGGTCTCATTCTTCGAAGTTTCTGTTGGACTGGCTTACACTCCTCTTTTATGGGGAGTCGATGTACCACAATATCGGTATTCAACCCGAGCATGTCTTGATATGACCATGCAAAGACATCTTTGAATTCTTGTAGCAGTTCAATGAGATCTCGTTTTGTTTCTGCAGTGATACAGGCTCCAATCTTCACCTCCTTTCCTTCTCCTAGGCTCACAATTTCCACTGATTCCTTGTGAGGCAGAATTTGTTTTTCATCTTGTTTTACCATTCTTAACAAGTTCGGAGATAGGTTACAGTTTCGGTCATTTTTAAAATCCTGAGAATCCTCCGTACACATATCTTGCTCAAAAGGAGGCTCCGAGTCAATAGCAACGTTACTCATATCATTGATATCTGGGGACCTGTTATAGGAATGAAGAAAAATCCAAAGATATGATTATGAATAAAAAGGAAAGAATAAAAGAATGTCTGCCCAAGATGGTACGCAAGAGTGCATTTTTATTGAAATAACGATATTGGATAAGAGCCTCTTTCACCAAAGGGTTCCAATTGCCCCTAGGCTTAGGGCAACAGGCTTGTTTCGGACATTACTCTGAATTAATTTTAAAGGTTACAGGGATCTATTCTGCGGTCTAATTGTTTAAAATGCTCCCGGGCACGTATGGGCAAATGCCTACATGATCTTCGTTTCTTGTTCTTTCCTCGGATATGGCGTTAATGCTCAAGTTCCCCAGCATTTCTTCGGTAGACCCTTTCCTCGTCGTTCTTTCTCTAGTGTAAGTTCCTCCTAACACGAATGTCCTAGATATGTGAGGAAAGGTCATCGGCTCCCATTTGACCTCTTCTCCATTTAAACGCGCTCTTCTCCTTTCTTGTTTCTTCTCTATCTCTTTTTTCTTCTGCCTTGCGTCTGGCTTGTACCCTAGGCCAAAACGGTCTCGTTTGTCTGTGAGCACGGGTGCCTCGATCCTCCCCTGTAGATTTCTTACGAGCCCTTTCCGGCACGGCTCCTTTCCCAATCATCATTCGCAAACCCATCTTGGTAGTTTTGGAGATTTTGGGCATCGGGATCTTATTCCCTTCGATAATGAATGTAGCGTTGACAAATTCTAATGATCGAAAAGAACACTCTATTGCCTCGTTGTCTGTGCCTACGTACGGGGCATCACTGGTAACGGATGCAATGATGTCTTCTTCTGCATTTATGGTTACTAATCGGCCCTCTGTTACAAATTTGAGTTTTTGATCAGTGATGACGGCACTACCCCTACTGGGTGAATCCATGGCCTTTCCAACAAGCAATTATAAGACGGCTTGATGTCCATTACTAAGAAATCTACCTCGTAAGTGATTGGACTGATTAAAAGGGGTATTTCAATCCTCCCCATTACCCTCTTTTCAGTGCCATCAAATGCCGTCACTACATTTTGGCATGCCTTCATATTGGAACTATCTACTGGCAGCCTATTCAGCGTAGACAGGGGTAGGACATTTAGTGCAGACCCATTGTCAATCAACACTCCTGGTAGTGTATGCCCTTTACAGCGGGTTGTGATGTGTAGCGCTTTTGTTGATCCCATTCCTCCCGGTGGTATTTCATCGTCATTGAAAAATATAAAATTATCAGCGCTTATATTATTGACGAGACGGTCCAGCTTATTGACGGAGATATCGTCCGCGACATAAATTTCGTTTAGTACCTTCATTAACGCGCTTCGATGTGTCTCCGAACTCAAGAACAGAGCTAACACCGAGATGCGAGCCGGTTGCTTATGTAGCTATTCAACCACACTGTACTCACTATGCTTTAGGAATTTCAAGAACTCTTTAGCCTCTTTTTCAGTTACAGGCTCATTGACAGGTGATTCAGTTCTGGTTGTCTTTTCTTTTTCTTGTTCAACAACCGCAGATTTTCCTTTAGTTGGTTCTACCTTTGTGTTCAGGGTATAACGCCTTCCACTTCGTGTATAGAAGCCTTCGTCTTGACCTTCCTTCGAAATGCTAGCCGGGTTCTTCTTTCCCTGGATTGTCACGTTGCAATTATAATTCTAGGGCACGCTCTTGCTATCTTTGTAAGGGAAAGCAACGGGTTTCTGTATTATGACCTATGGCACAATTGGTACTCCCGCTTCATTGTTTCTGGGTCGTGAAATGATCACCACAGGATGATTGACTTTTTGGACCCCTTCTATTGTTCCTTCCTCTGAGGCGTAAGCTTCTCCTTCTTCTGATCTTTCAACTTCTTCATAAAATTCCATCTCCTTACTGTCCATCAAATTTTGCACTATGGACCTAAACTTATCACACTCTTGGATGTTATGGCCTTCGTCGGCATGAAACTCGCAGTATTTCCTTGCTTCTCCGGGCCTTTCTCTTGAATTTTTTGTGACTAAACCTCTTTCGATCATTTGTTTCCAAACCCATCTCAACGGGGTTTTTACTTCTGCTATATCAGCTTTGATCTTTTTGTCCCCGTTCTTAACTATCGCATTTATCCCTTTATTAGCATGATCGGGCAATGGGTTTCCTGCCACGTTGGGTTCTGATGGGTTGTCGCACTTTACGATACCCATTTGGATAAATCTTTCTATCAACTTTTTAAACGCGGTACAGTTCTTGATCGAGTGCCCCGTTATCCCTGCGTGGTACTCACATTGGGCGCTAGAGTCATACCACTTTCGAAGCAGGGTTGTATAGGCTTCAAGTAGAAAGGTGACACTCACGGGCATCAAATAAGTTTTGATACGATTCTTTGTATGACATTGGGATCGGCGTAAACTGGACTCTTTCTGTGTTAGGCCTAGAGCTTGCATCTTGTCTTGTTGAGCTCTGATGGCTAGTAGTTACTGCTTTGGGCTGGTTCACGGTGACTGGCTTGGAATAACTCTTATTGTATACGCTCATGTTGTTCATCTCATTTTCTTTCCTTCTCGGGACTGATTTCTTAACATTTTCCCCGGTTTCAATCTTTCCGCATCTTATCGCGTTCTCTATCATCTCTCCTGACATTACTATGTCTGAGAAGCTCTTAGTAGCGCTTCCCAACATGTGGTTGATGAATGGAGCTTTTAGAGTGTTGACAAAGAGCATTGTCGTTTCTTTCTCTAATAGAGGTGTTGGACTTGTGTTGCCACCTCTCTCCATCTCTAGGCGTACTGCCTGAAGCTCTCGTTTTGTTTTTCTCCATATTTTGTAATGTGATTAGATCGGGTGCTATGTCTGTCACGTGGCCGTATTGCTTCATGAAAGCTTGTGCTAAGTCTTTCCATGAGTGGATTTGCGCGTGACTTAGTTGGTTGTACCACTTGGCCGCGGACCCGACCAAATTGTCTTGGAAGCAATGGATTAATAATTGCTCGTTATGAACATACCCTGCCATTCTCCGACAAAACATGGTGATGTGAGCCTCCGAACAGCTAGTTCCATTGTATTTTTCAAAATCTGGGATTTTGAACTTAGGAGGGAGGACTAGGTCTGGGACCAAGCTCAAATCATTGGCGTCGATCCCACTATGATAGTCAGTATTTTCCATCACTCTGAACTTTTCCTCTAACCATTTGCAATGATCCTCCAATTCTTTTGAGAGCCCCGTTCTTACTCTTTCTTCTTCTACCACATTATCAAAATCGGGGATGGTGGGATGGATAGGGTTATCCCCAGGATTAGAGCCTGAGCCTGTTTGATAATTGACTGGCATCGAGGTATCAACCTGAAATTGTTGACGCCTGATCGTAACAGATGGTCTTCGCATGTATAGCTCGGGTTACGTTTGAGCATTCATCGGGGTGAAACCAGGGGGGTAGAAAGGATCTTCAGTGATAGACAGTCTTTACGTATGTGTCTCATGCTGCGCTTGGACGTTCACTAGGGTAAAGCCAGGGGGATAAAGGGAATCTCCATTGTTATTTCCCACATCGGCTATAGGGCCTTTTCCTTTGTCTGGCCTGTTAGTGAGCAGCCTAGTTAACTCTTCCATCATGTTTTTCTGCGACTCCAGCATTTGGTCCCGCATTTCTTGCTGGATTTTAGCTAGCTGTTCTTGTACTTGTGCTTGCATCTGCTCCTGCATCTCTTTCTGCATTTGCTCCAATCTCTCTAGCTTTTTATCCATTGCTTCAGTTTTCTTCCTTGTACCGTAGGGATGTGTATTCGGGAGATTTTCATTGGTTTCCAGGTTACTGAAACGTTTTTAATTAATTAGAATCTTTTTATGGTCTTTAATGCATATGATGTAATGTAATACAAATGCATGAATGCAAAGGAGGCATCAATTTTGATTCAATTTCTTCTTAGAAAACTTCACTAGAAAATAAAATTCTTTTACAGAAAGTTGAGTTACAAGTAAAACTTCGCTCTAATGCTCAAAGTCCTAATTTTC
This sequence comes from Gossypium anomalum, assembly GCA_025698475.1. Classification (NCBI taxonomy): domain Eukaryota; kingdom Viridiplantae; phylum Streptophyta; class Magnoliopsida; order Malvales; family Malvaceae; genus Gossypium; species Gossypium anomalum. Next base: position 47,914,803 of record CM046960.1, on the reverse strand, counting down.
TTAAGCAGTAAAGCTAGCTCCTGCCCCCGATCTGATTCCAGTTCTTACTTCGTGCTCAGTACGTTTGCTTGTACTGCCAAGGCCTGCAGATAGTCAGCTACCTCCCGGACCTGAGTTATGGCTTCCCCCATAATGTAATCCCTATTTTTGACTTGGTCTTGCGCATGATGAAGCTGCTCCATCCAACGCTCCTCACTTGCCTCGAAAAACTGAATTCGTATCTCGCAGTCTTTTAGCGACGTTTCTAATTCTTCTATTCTTCCTTTCATTTCTTCTATCTTGCTCAAGCTTGCCCACAATTCCAATGCGGTGTTGCGGTTTCGGTACTGATATAGAGACTTCTCGAGTTCCGCCACTCTAGCCCTTAATTCCCCTCGCTCATTTCTGCTTTCCGACAGACTCTTCTCCAAATCTTCGTTTCGTGCCTGAACTTTTCGAAATTTCTTTTCCCATCAGTCAGCTTTGGTCTTCTCCTCTCGAATTTCATGGCGCCACTGTTCGGAAGTCTTACCTAACCCTGCAGTCCTCATAGACAGGCGTAACTTCTTATAGTCAGTCTTCAAACTGTCTAGATCTTCTTCTGCCTTGGTTTTCCCTTTTCTCCATTTCTTAGCCTTTGACCTCTAGACATCAGCGTCCAATCTTAAGTGCATCTTCTCTTCCTCTAGTTGTTCGATTTTTTTTCAAGCTCAGAACTTTTCTTCTCGAAGTCTTGCTTTATAATTTCCAATTCTGACGGGGCGATTTGTAATTGTTCTGTAGTAGGTCCAGTATTTTCCAAGCTTGGCCTAGGAACATTATCATTAACTCTTTTTTTAAACCATCCATCATACTCGGGTGTTATCATGGCACCGACGGCTAACCTTTCATCCAACGAGTTTGCTTCCAGGCATCGGATAACTCCCGAACTTTCTTCTTATAGTGGGCGCCTTTAAAAGAGAATTCACATTTAGCAAGTCCGTGGGTCGTGGGTACAAACTGTCTCGATTTATATTGCCTCAATGCAAGCAATGGAGTATACCCAGTAGCTCCCCAAATTCCTAACAGTGGCACCCAATCAAAGTTACCGCATCGGTACATGATCTCATTAGGAACCATCCAATAAGCTCTCCACTCTATGTCCCCCTCTTTGAGGTTTTGGAGGATTTCCATCCACTTCTCCTTTGAGATATCCTCTCTCCTTTGTATGGCTACCTCTTCTTTCAACGGGGAATAACTTTCAGAAAAGACCCGATAAGAAATCTTGTCTACCTTCCAGAAGTGCCCGTGAAACCACACCATCAACAATTGTGCGCATCCAATAAACCGCCCCTCACCTATCTTTTGACACGTGCTCAAGGATCTAAACGTTTCAGCCAATATCGCTGGTACTGGCGTGATTCCCTTCTCAAGACGATCGAATAAATCAATTACTGCCTCGTCCACGTGCCTTAAAGCCTTAGGAAAAATTACTAATCCATAGATACTCAAGGCGAAGATATCGACCCTCTTTCTTTCATCTGGGTGGGTCAAGACCAAATCTCGCAAGTTCTCCCAAGGGATACACTTGCTGTCTCCTTTTTGTTGAATCCGAGCAGTGACCCAAGGCTCGCTCATCCCTGAAATACTTATCAATTTCTTCGCGAAGGTCTGACTATTAAAAACTCTGGCATAAGCCTTTCTAACCTGGACTCTCAGACACCTGAGCAGGGCAGTGTATTCCTCCATGGTAGGTACTAAATCCACTTCTCCAAAAGTGAAACACTTATAAGCAGAATTCCAAAACTGAACCATACATCGGAATAGATGCTTGTCCACCCTGATATCTAGCAAGTAGGATATATCGCCGTAATTTTGATAAAACAACTGCTTGGTCCCTTTGTCCCAACCAGCCCAAACATCTCTCAACTCTTGCAGCTCATTCTGTGCTACATTGATGCGAGTGAAATCCTGCAACTCTGATACATATCCTTCTGCCAAGCTATCCCCTTTCTCTGATTGTAGCTTTTCTGACCATGCACGAACGGCCGCATTATCCTCGACTTTACTAAGAAATTCATTCTCCATGTTAAACTTTCTAATCTTAGTAATTGAATACGAATCAACACCTCCCTTAATATGCGATGTCATGCAAAACACAATCACAACAAAACACAGGTTAGCATCAAATAATAGTGACAGAATGCAAGCACATAAACGATAATTACAACACATATATAGGTGAATGCTAAGGCTTGACGCGGCTCTACCTAAGGATAGCTCCTAGGATTCACTATATGCGGTTTAGTTCTAGAGATAGGGTACCCGAACCAGCCGATTCCTCAATCTTCACCCATTATAGGCTCATATAGATCAAGTTCGGTTCAGGGGGATACATTTCCCTATGACCATGCGGAGATGAAAATCTCACGAAATCATAGGTACGGATGTACCCCGGAAGCAATCTACTAGCCCGTGCGGAGGTGAAAACCTCACGAAAGCATAGTTTCTTACTCCCACTTAGAAGATGTGACCACAGTGGTCGTGCAATGCAATGCGGTATTATTCTACAGGACTCTAATCATAACAACCATACAAGCAAATGCATTTGGAAGAAACATGATTTTTCAAAACAAATTTTCAACTTCAGACAAAAGGACAGAAAATAATCAATCTTATGGCTTGACTCTCTTGTTGATTTCCCCAGCGGAATCGCCAAGCTGTCGAAATCATTTTTAAATTTAGAGAAGAAAAAACGGGGATCGACTAAAAAGAAAAGTATGGAGTCGCCACCAATCTTTTTGTTAGCTGTGATCGGATCACCTAAGAATTTGGTCATTTTAATAAAACACTTTTGATTTACTAAGACAACGATTTTGGTCTCACGAAAATATGAGAAGATCGCTCGGAGTCGATTCACGTATAAGGAAGGATTAGCACCCTCACTACGCCCAAAATTGGTACCAAATCGATTAAGTACTGTCCTTTTGTCTAGAATTAAAAATGTTTTTGAAATGTGGTTCCTTTTATAACGTTCGAGTAATCTGAGTTGGTTGCCAAAATTTCTTGTTTCGATGTCCGAAAGTATATAATTTGAGAATTACAGAAGGATACTCAACTATTTAGTCCAACGAAAAAAATCGAAACCCATCACAATAGGTACGATTCCTCGAATTTCCAAATATTGACCATTGCCTTACTTTATAAAATACGTGTAAAAATTCCGAGGAGATATTCAATTATTTTGGACAAACGAAAAAGCGTGGCCCAGCACGGTAGGGCACGATTCTCAAATTGTCAAACATCGAACATCGCCTTCGTTTTGAAAGGTTTTTTTATAAACATGAGTGAAAACCTAGAGGAATATTCGATTGTTTTGAACAAGCGAGAGATCACAACCCAGCACGATAGGGCATGATTCCCAAATTGTCAATCACCGAGTATTGCCTTCATTTTAAAGGGTTTTTGAAAGATATGAGTGAAATTTTGAAGGGACCTTCGATTACTTCGAGCAAACGAGGAATTGCAACCCAACACGTTAGGGCACGATTCCACGAATTGTCAAATGTTGAATATCGCTTCCGATTTAAATAATTGTGAAACTAGCTTAAAACGTATTAATTTGATTTGAAATAAGACGAAGCTAATCATAAATTTGGATTTGATGAAACCATGTTTCAAAAAGCAAGTGGAAAACGATGAATGGGGTAATATATGCACACATAATCGATTAACGAACCAAAAGGATCTAACCAACCTAAGTAACATAATCCGATTATAATCATGCATGGAGAATAATTGATGTGATGACATATAAACGAGCAAGCACGATGTAGCAAATATACAAGAAATATCGTGAAGATAATTAACACATGAGATACCGAACAATATAGAATCAATACAACACAAAAATAATGGACTAAAAGTGATGGATTAACAATCAAATAATACATGCTAGAGTTTAAAATAATTTACAAAAGAAAAGTTAAGAATATATGTGTATATGTAAAAAAAAAAAATTGAAGCAATTATACACAAAAACAACATGGAATTAAAATGCGAATACAAAAAATTTGGATTGATTTTAACATAAATTTTATGTATATAAATAAACTAGAAATAATTGCTTGTAAAAAACACCATACTTAAGATTTAGTTATCTTTTATTATAAATTGTGATGGACTTAAAAGCATACTCATATATATATATAAAGAAGACTATATATAAAAGGTAGGTTTAATAGTGTATGCGAATAAAAAAACACATACTAGTGCAAATGAATATAAAATAACTTAAATTTTATGTAAAACATATATACAAAGCATATTTGAATAGCAAAAAATCTGTTAAAGTATACGGATTTAATAATACACGGATCAAAAGTAAGCTTCGATAAATATATGCACTTGCATAACGATGATTCAAAAGATATATTATAAAAATTGTGTAGTATAATATAAGAATATGTTTAAAAGCAATTATATGTAGATAAAATAATATAATATTAATGATATACGAAAAATAACCTCGTTATAAAATACGTGAGTTTAGTAATGTATAGATTAATATATATATAGTTAGTCTAGAAATTATATACATGCCCTTATGTCAAAACATTTAAATAGGAGCTTATATAAAGCATAAAAGTAATATAGTATAAAGAAATGTGCAAAAATAATAATTTTAAAATCACAAAGATGGAATTTCTAAAATCGTTTCATATCTATATAGAGAAAATACTTGACAAATCATAAAACAAAAGTGTTTCAAAATAAAAAGATCTATTAGAATAACAAGTGTATTAATATATACGTACAAAATTTAAGAGTAAGTACATGTAAAATAGCATGAAAATAATATATATATATATATATATATATATATATATATATATATATAAAAAATCAATCTTATTACATCATAAATTTAAGAATATGCTTATGTGTATATAAAGAGAAAACTATATGTATAAAATACATAGATTTAACAATATACTTAGATTAAATATGAGTGTCAATAAACATGTATATATATATATAATAATAATTTAAATAATATGTAAAACATGCATACAAAATGTATTAAAATAATCAAAATGTATATTAAAATGTATGAATGGATTTTAAAAAAAAAAACATATGAAATAATATAACATTAATAATGTACATATTATTACAAAATATGCATATAAATATATAATGATGTATGAAAACATTCATATAAAAAAATAGTTTACAAGATATAAAGATGATATGACATAAATAAATTTACAATAAATAAAAAATTTACCGAAGTATTTCAAAATATGCAAATAAGTTAAGAAGAGTGAAGAAATTATGAAATGAAACTCTTTTAGGAAATAAAACGTAATTAAAATAGAATTAAAACCAAAAAGGCTAATTTACAAACAAAATAATCAGAAAGGGACCAATGTGCGATGCGCGTCAACGTACAAGGGCCTAAGCTGGAAATATACCAGCTCCCAAGGCGCAGCTTTTAAATGCGGATCAAGGTGCAAGCGCGTGCAAATTATTGGGCGAATTTAAAAGAAAGATAAACGCGAATGTGGGCTGATTCGAATGCTGGATGAAACGAGAGGGATCTATATTGGAAATATCCCCTCACCGCAAGAACACGCAGATCCCAGGGGTCATCCGATTGGGTCAAAACGGGTCAGCTTAAACGGCACTATTTTAGAGCCACTGAAACAGGCCCTAAACGGTGCCGTTTCCTATCCATCATTAAACTAAAAAGGAAACCCTAAAGCTAATACCCTTAATCCCTTTGAAATCAAAAACTGAAAACTAAACCCCCCCCTTTTATCCCATTCGGCCGAACCTTGGCCTCTCTTGGCACAAACGCCACACCGCCACCACGAACGGCGCCCAGCATTCTTAGGCAACAAACGGTTGCTTTGTAGCCTCGAAGCCCCCCACAAACTCTGATTTCGGCGAAGCGAAGGAGAGCCGATGGCTTAAACGCAAGGTGAGGTCCCGTTTTCTTTTTTTGTTTCTTTTTATTTTTATTATGCTAAGAAGAAAAACATGCCAGATCTAAACGGACAAACAAAAACAGATTCAAATAGAAAAAAAAGGAAAAATAAGAGCATTCAAAAAAAATCCACCTTTTGATTTTTGATTTTTTGTATTCAATGTTCGTATTCTTCCCCTTTGTTACATTTTTCGATTTTGGATATATAGCCGAGAAAAATCAAAGAAAATGATTTGCTACTGCCTATGCCTTTTGTTTCCTTGTTTCGTTTCTGCTCTGTTTCTTGGGTTTGTTTCCGTTTTTGCTCTTTTTGCAGGTGCACACAAGTCAACGAGGCCATAGATGGCCGTTTTGGTGCAAAAGGACAACGGAGAGCCGAACCTCGGGCGTTGGACGTGCCGAAGACGCACGTGGGAGGGGTACGGCACTAGGAGGAAGTTAGGGTTAGGGTGGCTGGTCTCGAATTAGGCTTCTGGGCCTATTGGCTGTTCGGGTTTGGGCTTAGTGGGCTATCCGAAATTGAGTCAGGGTTTAGGGCCTTATTAGGCTTGTTTTTGCAATTGGGTTTTAGTTTGTATTTCCTTTTTCTTTTTGGTTTGGGCCGATTAGCCATTCTAGGCCCGGGTAAATTTGTGTATCTACAGTTACACTAACAATGCCGACAGACTATTATAGATATACCATGATCAAGTGTTGATAATTATATCTTAGTCACTTTTATTAGACTAGCTAGTTGATCGTGATGACAATGCAGAAATCCCAAAAAGACATCAAATTTATGAATTATTAATTCATAAAATTATTTATGAATTGGGTTGAGTCGAATTGAATAGTGAAAAAAATCAAATTTTAAAAGTTTATTTAATTATTTAAATTATATTTTGAATATTTACAATCATTTCATATCCATATTTTTGTTTTTATAATTAAACGACACGAATAGGCCAAGTTTTAAACAAAATCCCTACCATTTAAAAGAAAAAAACTGCACCTATTTTAAACATTACTCTTTTGTTGAAGAAAAAAGATTAATACTAAAAACGAAGCATATATTTTCCCAATTTTAATTCTACAAAGTATGTTCAATCTGGGTCACTACTTCAGATAATAACTTTTGTTTTATGTGTAATTTTTGGCAAATTTAATGGGGAAAAAGTTGATTGTATGTATGTATGAATGACATATTTTTAACTCTTTTTCACATGATTAAAGCTTCAAATCCCATTTTACGGTTTAGACTATTTTATTTATATAATTATACATAAATGCATGTAATAAAAAATTTTAAAAAATAATTTCGATTGAGTCTTATAACTCGATTGACATGAATATTATTATTAATATAGGAGGACGTGGGTTTAAATACGCCGAAACACATTATCCTCCTTGATTGATGTAGTTAAATTCGTTAGCACTATTAAAAAAATGGTTTCCAGAATTATCTAATATTCCAATAAAATTATCCAATACTTTGAATATTAAAAAAGTCTATTTTTTTAAATAAAATTTCTATGTTCTATTTTATGCAATTGTTTCTTTCAATAAATATGCTAAATTTGAACTGCTTTCATATCTATACTTTTGCTAATTATTGTATAGAGTTTATTTATCAAACTACTACTCTAGATTTTGTTTGATTAGTAAAAGTATTGTTATTTGTTTTAATCATGAGAATAAAAATAGTAATAAAGTTTTTTAATTTATAAAATCATAAAATAAAATTTCCAATTTCATTGAGCTAAGCATGATTCAACTTGAAATATATATTGTGGTTGGAACGAATTTGAATCAACCTCCTATCAACCTTTTATTTTGATAGCATAATGCTAAATCTAGTTTTTAATATTTATAATTTTTTATTAATTTGATCTTTATTCTTTTTTTAATTAAATTTGATTCTCAATTAAAAAAAAAATGAAATTGACCATCAACTTTTCAAAAAGAGTTAAATTATTTTTCTAATAGAAATATTGACCAAAATATTAAAATTTTAAACATGGTAGCTCGAATAACAATTCAGATGTATTTCATGGTATATTCTTGTACTTTTATAAAATTTTTATACTTTTTTTTGAATTTGTAATATATATTTTTATATTTTTTTAAAATTATTTGTTGACATGCTATATAAGAAAAAATTGTCATATCAGTATGAAAGTACATATAATCTAAATTATGTACTTATGCGTATTATGGATTGTGTACTCTTTTTCCCTTGTTAGGTTTTTATCCCATAGGATTTTTCCTAATAAGGTTTTAATGAGGCACATTTATATCTACCAATGGACATCCAAGGGGGAGTGTTATGAATATTTTATTAAGTGAATGTCCATCATGATCAAGATAAAGTTTTGGCATACTTTAAATTCTAATAGTTATTAGAATTAGATCTCTACTTCTTTTATACTTCTTATGTCTATAAATAGAGACTCCGATGAAGCATTGTAGCCACCCCTATTGATTAATAAAGTTCATTCTCTGTTGCTATCATATTTTCTTTGTTTTTTTTTTCTCCCCATCTCTTTATTTTATAACATCTATAACTTTTATTTATTTTTATTTTTTTATCATTTTTCGTCACATGTCACGATGTGTTGCGACACGTGATGATTTTAATTAAAAAAAACTAGGGGTCGTTAATTTTTTTAAAGATTTTTATAAAATTTTACAATTTTTTATTTTTTACGATTTTTATAAAAAAAATTCTAATTTTTAATAAATTTTAATTTTTATCTTTTTATTAAAATTTAATAAATTTTCTAAAATTTATTATTTATTTATTTTTCTAAGTTTTAATAAGAGTAGGGGCTTAATTGCATTTTTTAAAATTTTTGAGGGTCTTTTTGATACATTTTGAAAGTTCAAGTGCCCAATTGAGTGGAAAAAAAAACAAGGGTTTAATTGCTTTTTTTGAAGAAGTTTGAGGGCCTTTTTGATGCATTTTGAAAGCTCAAGTGAGTGCCAAAAAAAAAAAAAGGGCTTAATTGCTTTTTTTGAAAAAAATTGAGGACTTTTTACACCCTTAAGCCTAAAAATAATCATTTATGAGATTGTTAATTAGTTGAGCTGAATTAATTAATTTAAATAAACTATTATTAAGTTATAAACTATTTAAATTATTATATGATTGTTTCTACTAATGATATAGTTAATTATAGCTTTAAAAAATAAAACAAAGAACATTATAACCATTAATTGAATTAATGAATAAAAAAATTGTCTCAAATTCAAAATGTTAATAAAAGTCCCATTTTTTATATAACTACAAATCAAATCAAATCAAATCAATTTAATTTATATATATATATATATATTGAAACGACTGAAGGCAGGGATTAGATAGATGTAATTTTTTGATTCATGATTGAAAACACTATTTCATAACTCATCAACTCACCAAAAAAATCATTAAGTCATAACAAATCTACGCTTAGAGAAAAAGGTCATATAACAAATCTAGAGCTTGCCCAAACTCCCTTTTACTGCTAACTTTTTTCCTTTTAAGGAAATAAAACAATATTTCCAAACTCAAAAATTACAAATGCATGACCTAATAATTAATTTATATCCAGTTTTTTCCTAAATTTCTTTTACTACAATTTTCCTACACTCCAATCTCCTTCAGCTTGAGCTGGGAAATTTAGTGATATTGCACAATTTAATTTCTATTGACATCATTTATGAAAACCCAATTTAGGGAAAAAAAAAAATTCAAAATGAAGCAAGATGTTAAATTTTGTCAAATCATAGTTGCCATAATTATCCAAGAGAAAAATGGGTATACTTTGCCATAATTATCTAAGGAAAAATGGTATAATTTGTTGGCCAAACAAATTAAATTTGTATATTTCGGAATAATGTGAAGTAATAAATCAATACCCAGATTTTTTTTTAGAAAAAGTTGTGGTTTAAAACAAAAATTATAAAAAAAATAGTATATAAACTTATAAGTTTTTTTTTTTCATTCTAATATATATAAAAAATTATATAGCAACGAAGAAGAAAAATAAAACCCTTAGGAGACCAAAAAGTTCATGAAATTAATATTTACTGCAGAAATAGTTCATAGCTCTTTTCATTTGCCCAAAAACTCTTAAGAAAATGAACAAAATTAAAAAGAAAGAAAGAAAGAATCCTTCTTTTCATGTGTTTTAATTCTAATACATATATTTATATATTAACATAGAAACTTTGTTCTACTATTTGCTCTATCTTTTCTTCTTTACATATATATTTTTTTCTTTTTGTTTGCTTCTTCAAGTTTCACCGCATTCATGCCAGCAAACAAGCATGGTAACACACCGCCGGAGAATGTAGAACCTCGCCCTTTGCTCCTTCACCAGCCGGCTGCACCGCCGTCCGAATGTTTTACACGGATTTGCCACGTGTCCATCGCAGAAGCTTATATTGCTCATCTCTTGCTTCATATTTTTCCCCTTCACTACAAAAATAGGATGATGATGATTCAGTTTATTTATGAAATGGAAGAGAAATAGAGAGAAAATAAAGGTAAGTTTTTTTTGATGGAGAAGAGGGAAGACATATTGGGGTTTATATAATTTTGATAATGTTTAAAGGACATTAATTGATTGGCATCCAAAAGGACAATAATACCCTGCTATACCTTATTATTTATATAAATGTACTAGGATAAAGGGTAATTTTGAATGCTACCAGATGCTCTGGCATCCTCATTGGAACAAAAAGGTATTATTATTGGTTAGAAAGAAAGAAAAAAAATTAAAAAGTGATAATAAACAATTTTGAGTTTTTTTCTTTTCTTTTTATAAAGAGAATTTGATAAAATCGAAAAAAATAAATATGGTAATGGTGTATAATAAAACTAGAGATTCACATATTTAAATTGTAAGATCGAATATCTCAACCTTTATAAAAAATACCAAATTTTTTAAAATTTAAAAATAATTAAACAAACTGGTAGAAATAAATATGATGGGCGTTAAATAAAAATAAATATTTTTGGTGTAATATTACTGTGAATATCCCAATAATTAAAGTACAAAGGCAAGGTTGGATCTTCCTTTTTTAGTGGCTACCATTTGTTTGACCAATGACTGAATTTGGGTTTCAAAGGCATGCATGTGGGTTTAAACACTCGTGTGCTTTGATGGTTCTTTCCTCCCCCTTAATAATTGGCGGTTATAGGCAAATTAGAAAAAGATTGATCTTTTTACAATTTTGGTAATATGAATCAATTATTTTAGTTAAGCATAATGAAGAAATAATTTCTTTTTCTTTTTCTTTTTGAAATTTTGACGACAAGTGTAGAAAAAGTTGGAGAAAGGGTAGAAGAGAAAGCAAGCCGTTTGTTTTCCACAATTTGTTGCCTTCTGTTTAAAGTTATTAGAATTTGTCTTCATAGCACGGAGTAATAGAATTAAAGTGTACATTCTCTTATAATTATAAAAAATTGTAATTTTTTAAAAGTGTTTAGTTGATAAAGGACAATTATATCGTAATTTTGTATGTCCTGTTTTGTAGTACAAATTATAATTACATAGTTACATAATTTATATTTTTAAAAAATATTGATTACTATAAAAAATTATTAGTATGATAAAATTAACTTTTAAGCAAATAACAAAAATTTAATCAAATCACCATATGTATTATGCTAGCCTAAAAAAGTAGTTGATAACACGATTATTAATAAAAATAGCAAAAAAAAAAAAAAAACCAACATAAGCAAAAAAATTTAATTGTTATATTGCATATTTATTAGGTTATTCCCTTTTTAATATTTAACATATGCTCCTTATTATCATTTGTTGGTTCTTGACCAGAGTCATCATCATCATCCAAATTTGAATTTGCATTATTAATATTATTAAGATTTCCTTCTTTCATATACTTTAGGAAGTATGAATCATACCAATTCCACCTATGATTAAAGTTATGAAGTATGCAATATGCTAGTACAATCCAACCTTTTTTATGCTATAATAAGGTGATATTGTTAATATGGAAAATATTTTTTTAGAACAAAAAAAATGCTTTCTCAACCACATTTCAGAGTCTTGAATGTATCAAATTAAAGAGTTCGCGAGCTGTCTATAGTGTTTGTGTTTTGCACCATTCTCTCAAATGGTATCATGCCACACAATATGGTGCATGAAAACTTTTTTCTATTTGCATAATTAGCATTTACCTTATAATACTTGGTTTAACAGTCCAAATAGTCTGTAGCTTTAATTATAAAAATTTATATAAACTTAATTTGAAAAAAGGACTTATACTAGGTTATATCCCTTTTTATAATACATAAATTAAATAAAAATAACATAAAATTTATAATATATAACCTTTATAAATTTATTTTTATAAATTGTCAAAACTTTCATAACAATTCTTATAAATAATATAAATTTTTGCCATAATTTTAAAAATATATTTTTTATAAATAAATTATGATAAAAACTATAATATTTATTTTATGAATAAGTATTTTATTTTTATAATATATAACATGGACACATAAATAAGTTATGTCCATATTTGGCCATAATTTTTTTATAAACAAATATATTATTACACTTTTATAACATGTAAAGTATTTTTTATAATAAACTTTTTGACAATAGCTTTAGATTTTTTATTATTTAATTAATATAAATTTTCTCATAATTTTTTAGGTTTTATAATATAAGAATGTGGCACCCCAAACTCAGCCGGGATGGTTCGACCCGAATTTCAAACGTCGCATTAGCCACCAAAGTGACTTTCTGTTTAAACCACCACAAAGCACACCAATCGACCGATCACACCACGCAACCATTCAGAGAATATTTAAAATCCTAAAATCATGCTCCCACTGTGATACTCTGATCATCAAATTAAAAACAAGACTAATTTGTAATTTAGTATTTAACAGGCAATTACCTCGAAAACTTCAGTTAAACAGACATGTATGCAGTAGGGTGTTTTTAAAAGACTATATTTGTAGGGACTTGGAAAACCATTTTGTTTAAAAATAAATAATTAGATCTAAATCGTGATGTAGTAAATGTTTTAAAAAAAACTCCATTTCATAAGGTCTGAAAATAGTATTGTAGGATTTAACATATAAGTCTTGTTTTGAAAATTTTATTAAAGCATCTTGTACAACCCCATTACATTATTAATTAATTAGTCAGTGGGCATTTATTAGTTTACATTACTTGACCAAATTCTATGTTACATCTCATGCATACCAAGCACATGTTTGTATCCAAATCATACATAAAACATCTAAGGCTTACCTCGATGACCAGCGACTCTTCAACCTGCACTTACAAGTTAGCTGAACAGTTATTCAATCAAATTATCAAACTATCACAATCCATTATTCAATTATCCATCTAACGGAATGATAAAAGTTTTAAACCAAACAATTAAAGAGTCCATAATGCCCAATTACAACTCGATAATTATAAGTAAGTCTAATACTAAATCCCATAATTTGGTCCCACCTTGCCTTCCTTATTGGGTTTGGGAACACAACAACATGCCCAGGTATAACTTCGATTTGGATCATTTGGATGACTCACTTCCCCACCTCTTCACAATCTAAGTCATTGCAATATTATAAAAGAGTGCGTGAGCTTATTAAAGCTCAGTGAGTGCTAAAAAATAGTAACTCACACGACGCAACAGTTCTTATAAAATAAGCGATGCACATATAATAAGTAATTCGTATAAAATGGGCAGATCACATAAATTATCAATTTGCATCAAACATCTGTTCATATGAAATAACAGTTCATTTCAAGTAGCAGTTCATACTACATAACAGTTTATAACACATAACAGTTCATATCGCATAACAGTTCATGCAAAATAACAGTTCATACTCCATCATAATTCATATATTTTAAATAACGATAAATTGTCATTTTTCTTATTATGAAATATATAGGGGACTCTATCACCATCAATAAGTAGACTCTATCACCACACATTGGAATCTCCATATAATGCCTTGTTATTGATTTAAAAGAGCCTTGCGCTATCTCCAATATAAGTGTAGCACGAATGCTCACACTCTCCAACACTCTAAACTCATATAGAGTGCTGCCCTGTCTTCAGTGAATGGAGCTATGCTCTATATTCCCCTATCTCTCCACAAAATAGTAACTCACACGACACAACAGTTCTTATAAAATAAGCAACGCACATATAATAAGTAATTCGTATAAAATGGTTAGATCACATAAATTATCAATTCGCATCAAACATATGTTCATATGAAATAACAATTCATTCCAATTAATAGTTCATACTACATAACAGTTTATAACACAACAGTTCATATCACATAACAGTACCTGTAAAATAATAGTTCATACTCTATCATAACTCATATATTTTAAATAACGATAAATTGTCATTTTTGTGATTATGAAACATATAGGGGACTTTATCACCACCTATAAGTAGACTCTATCACCACACATTGGATAAACGAATCTCTATATAACATCTCACTATTGATTCAAAAGAGCCCTACGCTATCTCCGATATAAGTGTAGCACGAATGCTCACACTTTCCAACATTCTCGGCTCATATAGAGTGCTGCCCTATCTCCGGTGAATAGAGCTATGCTCTACATTCCCTTATCTCTCCAACGCATCTCCGGCCCACAATGTCCATTGCAATAAAAAGGGTGAGTACTCACAATATGCCAACTATATCTAATGGTTCCATAATGTCACAATACCAACATATCTCTTTTAACACATTCACAATATTCAGAATAATAGGGCTCTCACAATATAGCATAGTTTGCAATGGAGCATGGTTTGCAAATAATATAACTTTCATGCAACATATATTGCACATATAATCACAGTTCACATATCATTCATGTCATAGCTCACATAAATCATAGTTCGCATATTTTATTTAGCATAGGACACATAATAGATTAGCTTACATACAATACAACTCAAAATCTCACAATACACAGTTTGGCAAATTAGTACAGTTCGCCATATCAATACAAATCACCAAATTAACACAGTTCACCATAATAATATAATTCGCCAAGTTAACACGGTTCATGTAACGACCTGATAGTCAAGGGTGTCGAAAAACGTATTTTCGGGACTCTGTTTTCGTAAATCAGACCCTTAAATATTTTTATTTATGAGGCTAGCTTAGTAGCTAATTAATTTTTGGAATAGTGAATTTTGTGAAATTAGGAGTTATTAAAGTACATAAACTAAATCGCGTAAGAGTTAAAAGTTGAATTATAGATTAAAATAAACTAAAAGGGTTAAAGTAGCATTTAAATTTAATAAATGGTTGTGTGTGGGTGGCCGAATATGGTTAAGTGTAAATGCATGTATGTATATATTTTATATACGTTATATTATAAAGTTAATAATGATAATAATAATAAATTAAATGAAATAGAAAGAAAGTGGAAAGAAATAGATGAAATGCGTGTGGAAAGAAATAGATGAAATGCGTGCAAATTAGAAAAGAAAGAAAGAAAAAGGAAAAGAAGCTCACGACATTTGGGGGTTTGAAGTTTAAATCTAAATTGGTTAGTGCAATTTAGTCTCTACACTTGTAATTTTTATATTTTTGGAATCCCGGTACTTAGGGCTACCCGAACCATATTGTAACTTTTAGTATTGTTCAAGATTTTAGATGTTGAAATTTTTGAATAGTTTAAGTATTAGGGATTAAATAGATAGATTTTTAAGTTAGAAATGGAAAAGGATTAAATTGTGGAATTAATTGTTGATTTTAAACAATAGGGACTAAATTGTGAAAAATTTGAAATTATGGGGTCAAATTAAAAAGAGGAAGCTAAATGTGTTGTAGCGACGTAAAATTTTTGCTTTGGTCGCTAGTTGAGGTGATTTATTGGAAATTTGAAAACTGACTTTCGATTTTAGTAAAAAAAGGGAGTCGCCACCGATCCTTTTTCCTAGGTGTGATCGGACACCTAATAAATCCTCTTTTTTAAAAGAAAATTTATTTTTTAAACAAAAAGAAGGCCGAGTTTAGGTCTACGTTAAAAGCCAGAGAAAAAATAGGGTTCGAGAGTCGGTAACGCACGAGGAAAGTATTAGCACCCTCGCGTTGCCCAAAATTGGTATATCGTTAAACGTGTGCTATCTTAATTTTCAAAAATGCGAGTTCAATGTAACATTTAATCATGATCCAATCAAAACACGAGAATTTTTATAATTTCGATTTCTTTTGAGAAGGACGTTCCATTTTTTAACACAAGCCGATTGATATTCACCCAACATAGCGATGGAATCGACGACTTAATGTTAAATCGGTGCGTTGCCTTATTTATTGAAATAAAAAAATGAATAAAAAATAAAAAGAAAACTAATATCGATGTTGAAATAAGATGTGATCTAATAGGCTAAATTCGGAATAGGCAAATAATAATAAATAGTTAAGAATATACGAAGCAAATAATATATAAAACATTAACAATGTATATGTGATAATAATAGTCATAAAACAATAGTAGTGCATATGGTATTAAACATGATAATAATAGTAATAATGCAAACATTAAATAGTAGTGAACATATATATATATATAAAACATATAATACTAGATTAAAAATATATACAATATATATTGAAAAAAGTAATAATATAAAAAAACTAATAATAACGATATATAAATATATACATATATGTATTAAAATATATATGTAATAATAGGAATAAAAGGTATATACATAGTATTAATAATATGTACATAATATAGCGTTAAAAATACATACATAATATAGTTATTAAAAATATATACATAAAATAATATGTAAATATATATATATATATAAATAATATAGTATTAAAAATATATACATGATATATATATAAAAATATAATATTAAAAAGATATATATATATATATATATATATGATATATATAAAAAATGTATACATAATATAGTATTAAAATATTTACATAATATATACATATTAGAAATAATAATAATGTTAAAAACAACTATTAATAATACTACATAAATATATACATATATATATTAAAGATATATACATATATAATAAAACATATACTAATATTAATAACAAATATAATAGGGGTAGATATAATAATAACATGTATATAACATGGTATTAAAAATATGTGTATAATATATATTTAAATATGTATACATAATATATATATTAGGAATAATAATAATATTAAAAAAAACGACTATAAGTATATACATAAAATATATATATAAGTATTAATTGAAACTAAAAAAATAATTCTAATAATAGTAAAAATATACTAATAATAATAATAACGATAATAGTAAATATAATAATAAATAATATTAAAAATTAAAAAATGGTAAAAATAATATTAAAACCAAATTAAATCTGGAAAAAGGACTAAATTCGAAACAAAAATAAAGTTTTGGGGCCAATTTAAAAAGAAATAAAGGGAAAGGGATTAAATTGCATATGTGAAAAATAGTGCAGGGACCAATGATGCAATAAATCCATTCGGCCTAAAGCGCACAGCAGCAGAGGGACCGAAATACAAAGCACAACAAATTTCGGGTCCAAATTTAAAACAACTAAAAACTTAATTGCATAATAAAAAAAATGGAGTGGCTAAATGCGCAAATAGCCCCTCCAATGAAAACACGCAGATCCTGAAGTAGGAGCGGGTCGAGTTGCGGGTCGGCCATGGGTTAAGGCTCAAAACGACGTCGTTAAGGTGCTTAAAAGGCCTGCCCAAAACGACGTCGTTTTGGAGGTCTATTTAAGGCCAAATTTTTTTTTTAAAAAAATCACTTTCTAATCTGTTTTTTAAAAAAAAAACTCACCTTTCTTCTCTTTTTTCTCTCTGTGCAAGTATGCACTCCGGCGAGGGGAACCGCCGTCGACCGCCACCGTCGCCGTCAGTAACCGCCGCCGGCCACCGCGTACGGTGGAAGAAAAATTCAAAAAGGTATTTTTTTTCCTAGTTTTATATTTAACTGATTTTTTAAAAAAATAGAGAAAATATCAATGTATGCCTATGAATAGATTCGAAAGAAAAAAAAATAAAAAAGTAACCTTTTGCCCTTGTATAACTTGATTTCTTCTCCGAATCTGTTTTAGAGATTTTTTGATATCTGAATCTCTTCTTGATTGTATTCAAATGTCCAAAAAAAAAAAAACCTCTTTTACATGGTTTTTGTTCGGCTTATATAGCCATTTACAGTGCCTTTTTTATTGTTTATGTCTTTTCTTCATTTGTAGGTGCAAGTTGGACAGTGACAAGGGCGGTGGCATGCTGCAGGCGTGGCCAGTGGAGTTGGTGGTGGCAGAGGCTAGGAGCGACGGCTAGGGAGGCTAGGGTTTTCTGATTTTGTTTTTTTTTTTGTTTTAGGTATTGGGCTGGTTTAGTGGGCTTAGGGTTTTTAGTTATTTGGGTGTTTTAGTTTGGGTTAGGGTAGGTTAGTTGGCTGATGGGTTTAATTTGGTTTGGGTTTAGTATTGGCTTTTAATGGGTTAAAATTGGCCAGCAACAGCTGCCCCTCTTTGCTTATTGTCGTGTAATGAGAATAGAGCAAAAACATAAAGAAAGGCCAATTTTACCCCGTTTTGCCGAGTCTTGACTTCTTTGGTGCTCTTCTTGCTCAGGTAGTCTCTTTCCAGTCCACTGTATCTTGTTGCTTTGATTCACTCCACCGCGACTTCAGAGATATGCCTTGTAGCTTCAATCTACTCCAACGTAACTTCAAGGATATGAGATTTATGACTTCGATCTACTTCATTGTAACTTCAGAAAGATAAGATCTACAACTTCAATCTGCTATTCTACCGCTTCAGTGAGATAAGGTTTGTGGTTTTCTCTTCTGCAACTGCAGAAAGGCAAGAT
Organism: Gossypium anomalum; assembly: GCA_025698475.1. Lineage (NCBI taxonomy): Eukaryota > Viridiplantae > Streptophyta > Magnoliopsida > Malvales > Malvaceae > Gossypium > Gossypium anomalum. The sequence goes on along the minus strand of CM046960.1, from coordinate 47,895,987 downwards.
CTGATATCCTCGATCAGCTCCACTGAAACTTTAGGGAGACAAAATTTGTGTTTTCGATAAGCTCCAATCTTTATTTTTTACTTGGCCCGTGACCCTGGGTTCAACTTACCTCTCGCGATATGAATTGATTTTTTGAAAAACAGACATTAAAAAAATAAAATTTGGAAATAACTTGGCATATGACCCGAGGTTCAACTCACCTCTCGCAATATGAGTTGATTTTGATGAAAAACAGAAATTAAAAATACCTCAGCGTGTCTTGAGGCTCAACTCACCTCTCGCAATATGAGCTGATTTTTTTGAAAGACAGAAATTGAAAATACCTCAGCGTGTCTCGAGACTCAACTCACCTCTCGCAATATGAGCTAACTTTTGAAACATAAATTGAAAATACCTCAGCGTGTCCCGCGACTCACCTCTCGCAATATGAGTTGATTTTGATAAAAAACAGAAATTAAAAATACTACAGCGTATCTTGAGGCTCAACTCATTTCTCGCAATATGAGCTGATTTTTGAAACATAAATTGAAAATATATCAGCGTGTCCCTAGGTTCAACTCACCTCTAGCAATATGAGTTGATTTTGATGAAAAACAGAAATTAAAAATCAGGATACCAAAACATATCATCTGGTGGAACTTCAGGTGTCTTTTTCCTTGATCCAATATAAATATCATCAAAACCTCTTGCTCTGCTGGAGTACCTGTATATGTCATGCATGATGTTATCATGATATGCACATGTTTTTCTTAAATGCCTTTATGCCTACATGATTATGCTATGCGCCTTGGGCTTATTTGTCATATATCCCTTTTCGTCACGATTTTTGTGATGATTTACATTCAGTGCTTCGACTCTTGACTTTCTCTTCAGGCTTTGTACCTGTCCTTAAGCTTACGAGTACTTTGCATTTCTCAGATATCACTCTTTTGCCCCTTGTTGAACTTTGTCTTTGCTTTAAGGCTCTTGTACTTATCAAATTTTCATCCGGGTAATGCTCAATGTTGTAGGCCAATTTTGGGCCCTTTACAAAATACCCACAGCCCAATATAAGCCTACCTACCCAATACTTACCCAAACCCATTTACAACCATTAACCCAACTAACCCTTCAGCCTAATGACCCCAACAGCCCAGAACCCAATAAAACCCAACCAAACAAATGCTTACCCAAACCCCAATTACATCAAAACCCAATACTAACCAAATACCTAGCCCAACAACCAAGCCCAATCCCGAAAAACCCTAGCTCCCTGTAACACCCCCAACCCGTATCTGTTGCCGGAACAGGGTTACAAGGTATTACCAAGGAGTACAGAACACTTACAGATCATTTAAATCATTTATCGTTCAAATATTGAGATTGATTATAAACATTCCTTTAACGAACCTTCGAGGTTCAAATAGTGCATTAAGATCAGGTCTGGACTAAACTGGATTCTCAGGAAATTTTTTCGCAACTTTTAAAATTTTTCTCACGTATAAGGGTCACACGCCCGTGTGACTAGGGACACGCCCATGTGGGTAAGCCGTGTGGTCACACACGCCCATGACCCAAGCTCGTGGAGCTCTCTGACTTGCATTCAAGAAGAAACTTGAGTCACCTGGCATGAGCACACACCCGTGTTGCTAGGCCGTGTGCCTAAACCTGAACATTCTATTTCTCATTTTTATGTACACAATTTCATGTTATGTAATCATAACATATATCAGCCATATCTTTGTAATTTAAATATATTTTCATATCAACTTGTCTTGATTTCATACTATTTCATATTTGAGTTTTACACACCAAAGTGTTTGAAATATCATCTTTATGCAAATAATACACATGAGGTACATAATTCCATAATTATGAATGAACACATTTATCAAACATATTCCATATTCATAATTCGTATGTCATAATCTCATGCTTTCATATATCAATAACCATTATTTTCTTGTATTTCAGGTAAATACTTATAACAATTCATAAGCATATAATTCGCTATCTCTTCTTGTCGATCACAATCTCGATTAACAAATGTATATAAGTGAGCTCAATATTATTAACTACTTAAATACTATCACTTTACTTCACATGTCATTTATCACATTTTTTATCAAATTAGCGAACGTCTTACGAAATTGAGTATGTCATTTCCTTGTTGCCATAGCGTAACTATGGTCTCACACATCATCACATGTCACTTTCCGAACTTCAAATATCAATTCAATAAATATGTAACTCGCTAACACATCCTGCCATACACAATATCTAATTGATGAAATCATTTAACTGAGCTCAATTTCATGTTCACTACAAATTTATCTTTTAAATCCATAAACTCTTTCACTTACCACATTTTTTCGAATTAGTGAACGTCATACGGAATTGAGTACTTCATTTTCTCGATGCCATAGTTCAACTATGGTCTTACACGTAATCACATATCACATATCGATGCCATAGCCCAGCTATGGTCTTACACGGATCACATAACACATATCGATGCCATAGCCCAGCTATGGTCTTACACGAATCACATATCTCACTGATGCCATATCCCAGATATGGTCTTATACAGTAGCATATATCACACCGATGCCATATCCCAGATATGGTCTTATACGGAAGCACATAATCACATCTCTTCGATGCCATAGCCCAGCTATGGTCTTATACGGAAATCACATATCACATGTTGCCATGGTCCGACCATGGTCTTTTCCGTCAATTCGTTTTAGCCACTGAACGAAAGTACTCAACCCTGCGTTCCACTCAATTTGAACATTTAGTTCAATTTTCATACTTTTTCAATATTTACAATTTAATAATGAACATATGAAATAAAACATTATATCATTACTAATTCAACGTTTATTGTTTATAACTAGGCATGTAATCAATTTATACACAAGTCATTCATATATTTTTTTTTCCTCCTCCTCCTCTCCATCCACATCCTTGGTATAAATAACACACTTGTAAGTAACCTTATCCATAATTTTCACTAATTACTTATGTGAATATTTAAGCTATCCACCAATGTCATAGTAACTAAATTATTTATATTTGGAGCTACGGAACTCCAAATTAAGATCCGTTAATTTTTACTGAAACTAGGCTCACATATCTTCTTATCATAAAATTTTCAGAATTTTTGGTTTAGCCAATAAGTACAGTTTATTCTTTGAATTCACCCCTATTCTGCTGTCTGACAGTTCTGACCCTTCTTTACTAAAAATTAATTATCTCTTAATACAGGATTTGAATGATGTTCTTGTTTATTTCTATTGAAAATAGACTCATTAAGGATTATATACATATAAATTTAAGCCCATAATTATTTTTATTCAATTTGTTATGATTTTTCAAAGTCATAACAGGGAACCCGAATTCGTTCTGATCTTGTCTCACAAAATTCATTATATCTCGTGATTTACAAATCCATTGCTTACAGAGTTTCTTCCATGAGAAACTAGACTCAATAAGAATTAATTTCATACTTTTTTCATCTTCTAATTCAATTTCTAAAATTTATGGTGATTTTTCAAAGTTAGACTACTGCTGCTGTCCAAAATTACTTTAGTGCAAGCTGTTTATTACCATTTTTCCCCTAAGCTTTTAATAAATAGCAATTTCGTCCCCATTCAGTTAGCCTCTCAATTGAGCTAATTTTTCTCAATTAACTTTTCATTTATTCATTATAAGCTATTACAAAACCTTTGAAAATTATAATTTTAGCACCAAACCTTAATTCACAACTTTTTCACAATTAGGTCCTAAAATCAATTTCTATCAAAATTACTTAATAAAATCATCATATAATAAAACAAGAACTTCAATTCCATAATAATTCACCATAATCATACAAATTATTCATGGTAACTTTTAAAGTCACCCATAAAATCAAAAACTAATGAATTAGATAGTTGGACCTAATTGTAAAAGCCACAAAAACATAAAAGTTACTAAGAAAAAGTAAACATTGAACTCACATATGTCAAAATATGAAAAACCAGCAACTTCCAGACCTCCCATGGCATTTTTGCTGAATAAAAATGATTATATCTCTAGATTTTTCAATTTTGTCTTTATTTTATATGTTTAATTTATAAAATTTCCAATTTTGCCCTTGTTTCTCCTTGTCTTTTTGCTGATTTTCTTGCCCAAACCGTCCAGCCCATATAATTTAGGTCTAATTGCCTTTTAAATCCCTCCTTATTAGTCACTTAAACTATTTAATCACTTTACCAAATTTTGCACTATTTTCAATTTAGTCCTTTTAATTAATTGACTAACCAAACGCGTAAAATTTTCTAACTAAACTTTAATACTAACTTAATAACACTCCGTAAATATTTATAAAAATATTTATGGCTCGGTTTATGAATTCAAGGTCTCAATACCTCGTTTTCAACCCGATTTACCTAATTAATTCTTTTAAATCACAAAATTCACTAATTAAGAAAAATACTTCTATAATCACACTTGACTCATAGGTATTAATTTATTAAATTTTTAACTCACTCGTCGGATTTAGTAATCTCGAATTCATCGCTTCCGACACTCATCAAAAAATAGGTACATTACACTCCCACTTGCCTCCCCCCACTTGCCTCTGCCACTACATTCGGCCACCTGCCCTCTGACTCACCTGCTCCACCGTCCCATCCCCCTTACTGCTACCTGCAAACAACAGCAACAAGAGGACAGTACTAGTACAGAATAGAAAAGAAAAGCAAAATGTATTGCAAATCGGCTATAAAACCGAATGAAATTTGTAAAAAAGGGGGTCTTTTTTTTTTTCTTTTCATTCGGCAGTAAGAAAAAATACAAAAACAAGAAGTAAAACATTCCATTTTCAGAGTCAATATAGCGATTCAGTCAGTGTTTAAATATAGAAGTAGCATTCAGACAAACAAAAACACCAAGATCAACAAATCAGAAGCTAAAATCAGAATCGACCTAAGGTGATTTTTTCTTTTATTATAGTTTCGTTTTTAGGTCGATTTTATACATATATATATCAAAAAATATAATAAAATAACAAAATAAACAATAAAAAAATTAAAAAATTTAAAATTTTTACCTTTCCACGGTGGTCGCATGCGCTGCTGTGAAGGTCCGGTGACGGACCGGTGCCCCCTCCCCTCACCGGAAATCGCTCAGCCCTCTCCCCTCTCTCCTTTTTTTTTTTCTTCCCAGCTCCCAAATGATTTTTTTTCCGATTTTTAGGCTATTTATAGCCTCTAAAAACGGCACCGTTTTGGCCTTAAAACTCAGGGTATAAAACGGCGTCGTTTTGCCCTGGTCGGTCGACCAGACTCGCCCGGCTGTGATCCGCGTGTTTTTTTTAAGGGAGGGGCTATTTGCGCAATCGGCCCCTCTGCTTTTTCATGCATTTACAATTAAGTTTTTATATTTTAATTTGGCCCTGAAATTTTGTACAGTTTTCAATTTAGCCCCCGTGTTAAGTGCTGCATTTTAATGACTGGGGATATTGCTATTTTGGTCCTCCCATGTTGCGCGCATTTTGTAATCTGCCCTTTCTTTTATTTTTTTAAATCATCCCAAAACTTTAATTTTAATTTAATTTTCATCCTTTTTCATTTTATTTATTTATTTATTTATTTTCGTTTTTATATATTATTATTATTTTTACTAATATTATTAATATTATTATTTCTATTATTATTATTGTTATTGACACCCTGATTATGCACATATAATTATTTTTTAATGTACTATTGTTATTAATTATTACTATTTGTAGTATTATCATTATATGTAATATTAGTATAGGTTTTATTATATATGTAAATATATGTATATGATGTTATTTTGATTACTTTATTTTAATATTATATTTATATTATATTTATTTTTCATATTGCATCATTATTTTAGTATTACTATTATGAATATATTATTATTTTATTTAGTATCAATCATGGTACCTATTTTGTTATACATATATGTATATATACTTTTTAGTATTATTTTCATATTATCTATTACTATACGTATTATTTTAATGTGTATTACACGTATATATTTTCTATGTTATGTATTTTTTAATATTGTGGTTTAAATTACATGTCATCTTATGTATATTTTTTAAATCCCATATTATGTATGTATATTTCTAATATTATGTTATATTTTCACATATATTAAGTATATACTTTAGTATCATAGTTATATATCATTACTATTTTATGTATATATTTTTATCTTTATTACTATTGATATTAATCTTAGTATATGTTTTAAATATGTATGTATATATTTCTAGTATATATAAAGGTAAATATATTCATGTAGTATTGGAATAGGTTTTTTATTATTCCCAATGTATGTATTACGTAAATATTTAAATATTATATTATACATGCATTTTTTACGTGTATATACTTTTTAAAATATCGCATTTTTATGTATCATGCATGTATTTCGAATGCTATATTATATTTTTAATACTATATTATATATATATACATTTTTTAGATTATGCATACATACTCTTAACATCATATTATATATATATCTTGCACAAATTTTTAATACTTTACTATATATACCCTTATATATTATATGTACATTTTAGTATTATAATTTCATATCTATGTTTTAATACCATACTATATATAAATTATCATATTTTATTACATAATTAGTTCCCATGTTTTATTATACATATACATATATATACTTTTTTATTTGTATTATTTTCGTATATTATTCATTTTTATACTCATTATTTTCATTATTGCCACTTATGTATTATTATTTGGTATACTTACATCTTTCATTATTATTATTAGTATAAATATATTTTCCATGTTTATAGTATTCCTAATATATTGCATATGTTCATTTATATTATGTGTACATGTATCTAGTATGTATATATTTAGTATTATAGCACATATATGCCTTTTAGGCATTATATTTTCATACATCATGTATATATGTCATATATTATATTTTTGCATGTTATCTTATGTACATATTATCTTATATTATTATGACTAAGTGTATTTTGTATTTGTTCATGATTTGTCTTTATTTTTATTTCTTTTGTGAATATCATTGTAATTGTTTTTCTAATGCTCTAGTATTCTATGTTAACATTTTTCATTAATAATATCGTTTTTTTTTGCATCTTTAATTTATTTTAAATTCTTACTTCATAAATATTTTTTATGCTTTAATTAATAATCGAGGCGATATATCGATTTAACTTTAAGTCGTAAATTTCATCGCTATGTTGGATGGATTTTGTCGCCTCATGTTAAAACGGTATACCCTTCTCAAAAAACCGAAAAAAACTAAAATTTCTTGTCTTTTCAATCGGATCACGACTAAATATTTCATTGAACTCGTATTTTTGAAAATCAAGACAACACATATTTATAAGATACCAATTTTGGGCGTCGCGAGGGTGCTAAAACCTTCCTCGCGCGTAACGGACTCCCGAACCCTAATTTTTCTCTGGATTCTCATGTAGACCTAAACTCAACCTTCTTTTGTTTAAAAAATAAATTTATTTGGTGTCCGATTACAACTAGAAAAAGATCAGTGGCGACTCCCTTTTTTAAAACCGAATTCCATTTTCAAATTTTCACTAAATCGCCACAATTAGCGACCATGCTAAAATTTTTTCGTCGCTATAGCTGGCGACTTCGTTGGGGACCCATTTTGAGAGTCGTGTCTGGAATTAAACTCACGTTATCAAAATTTTCAAAGTTTCTTGTTCAAATTAACATTTAGTCGTGATCCTCAAATTTTTTGTTTTCAAAAAGTCATGCATTCGCATTATGTTGTAAATGTTTTTTTTTTCTTTCTTTAACTCTTTTTGTCCTTTTGTTTTTCAGCTTTAAGTTTTATGGTTTTAGTTTTTAGTTTAGTTTTTAAAATAAAACGTAAAGGTTTGTGAGTTTCTCCCCACACACCGTGCACGTGCATCTTTGCATAACATGAGCTCTATACCCGGGCTCCGTCCGTTTAAGTGAAAGTAAACGCTACGCCTTCGTGAGTTAACTCGTCCCTCCGTACAGGCTAGTGAATACATTCGGGTTACATATGACTTATGCTTTCGTGAGTAACTTGTCTCTCCGCATAGGCATAAGTAAATGCAACCCCTCGAATTGAACTCTCGAGCCTGTGATGGGCTACGACCGATGCTTCGTACTAGTCCTAGTAGACGATAGTATGAACAATTCGAGTACCTACCTAGAACCAAAATCGCATGTAGTGAACCGTACGAGCCCCCTAACTAAAGCCATGCCGAACCTCCACTCGTTTAATAGTCACCAAAATAAGTGCACGGGAGAAACGCCTCTTACCTTTTCCACTTTCATTTTGTATGCAAGGGGATTGGATTGGTTTAATAAACTAGATCGGGTAGCGTAATTTGATAAATTTTCCATGATTTTTCTGCCTACTAATCAAATTTGTTTATCTTTATCTTCATTTTTCATCATGCATTATAGGCATCCTAATTAGGAAGGTGTTGACTAGAGATCGGTTGCCAAAAAACGGGTTTCTGATGGAAGAGTTGATTATACAAACAACCGAGAAAAATACCGTGGTCCGGGATTAGTCTCTGAAAACCCAGAAAGAAAAAAGGGATAGTTTAATGGAAGGATGTGTTTCTAATCTACCCGAGCACGTGAATCGTGAATGTTCGTCGAAATAATCTGGAAGACTTGGTTCGAATCGGAATCGGTGGGACTCGGACACTAGGGGAATCTTCACTGAAAGATATGGGGATATAGCCAACCTGATTGCCATCAACGTTGACGAACAATTGATTCAAGCTATGGTCAGATTCTGGGATCCAGATTACCAGTGTTTCACCTTCAATCAATAAGACATGACCCCGACTATAGAAGAATACGCTGCTTTGCTTCATATCGATAATGTACAATTTTACAAAATATATGTGAAAGAGCCCAAGCTGATAACTTTTAAGAAAAAGTTAATGAGATTGACAAACATGACCGACACATGAGCCGAAAAATAGATCAAGAAGAAGAATGAAACCAGCTGTATTCCATGGTTTTCCCTGCGAGACTTGGTTCTGAACCACCCCGACATGTTGAAGAGGGTAAATCTGTTTGCTTTGGCCATTTACGGTTTGATCGTTTTCCCAAAAGTGCTTGGACACATAGAAGTTGCAATAGTGGATTTCTTTAAAAGGTTAAAACAAGGAATCAACCCTGTCCCAACTATCCTGGCCGAAACCTTCAGATTACTAAGCATCTGTAGGAGAAAGGGGGAAGGTCGTTTCATCGGATGCGCGCAGTTACTCAACGTTTGGATCCTGAGCCACTTCTAGAAAGTAGAGCGCACACCGTTCCATATGTGTTCTAAAACATTCTCCCCGTTAGAAGCTTATCTCGAGAAAAAATGGCCAAAGGAAGTCACCGAACAGCATTGGGTTTCAGTTTTTCAGAATCTTCGTGCTGAAGATGTAATCTAGAGAGCACTGTGGATACGCCCTTCGGTTCTGTTATACAAAGTGGGCAACCAAGATTGGGTGCCACTGCTTGGATTATGGGGAGGAGTTGGTTATGCTCCGTTAATGGTCCAAAGGTAATTTTCTTCACGACAATTCATACCCGTCATCGGAGGATTAGCACAGTCCGAGTTTGCTTTCGCGGGTGAAGGTTATATGAGAAGGGTCTGAGAAACTGCAAAGTCTTGGAAGAGAATTCATTTGATAAAATTGGCTCTATATGCTGATACCCTTACCCAAAATTACGACATATGGAGGAAGCAACGGGTGAATAGTCAATAAATCTCGTCGAAAAACTACACCGTCTGAAATCCTTTCTCGGAGGAAATACCATCTGAGTTAGAAATGGCAAGACAAGAATTTGAACGAGAAAAGGCCAAGATGTCTCGGGACCTTAGTGCTCTTAAAGAGGAAAACTACCAACTGAAAATTGACGTTCAGATTGAAAGATCCAGAACCGAGAAAGTGCAAAAAGAAGTTGAAGTCGTAAGAAATGACTTAAGGGACATTCATCTGGAAAATAAGAAGTTAAGAAGCACTATCAAGAATAGTGGGCTGGGCAAGTCATCAGCAGAATGGAAAGAAGAATTAAACAACATCAAAGGCGGGATGAAATTCTGGAAAGGAAAAGCAAAGAAAGAAGAAGAAAAGGGCGCGTGGGCAATGATGGAGTTAAGGAAGAAGAACACTGAATATGAAGCTATGTCTGCCGAGGTAATGACTAATCGATCTAAACGTCAAGAACTAAAAGAGAGGATACGGAATTTAGAAGGTATGCTGCAAGATCATCAACAACAGCTAGATACTCTCTTGGAAGCTTTGGAAGAAAAGAATAATCAGTATGGTAGAGACATTCGTGCTTACGAAGAGGGTCTCCAAGAAAAAGAAATACAACTTAGCTATCTGATCAATGAAATTCGTAGGGTAGCCATGCATGTGGTACAATTGTCGGAAGAAGATGAAGCTCTTAGTTGCCAATTCCCTCCGAGCCGAAGATCGAACATGTCAGAGTTCTTATAGCGAGTGAAGAAACAAGGCAATGTGGCTAGGAAATTTGTGTAACTTTTGAATCAAGAAAAATGGCGAAACTTTTTGTAATAGACTCTTTTGATAAATGAAATGCCTAAGTATGGGGTTATCTTAAAATCAACACCAAAATTCTTGCATATTTATTCACGATTAACATTTATTTATCATTCATTTGTCATGCATTCATTCATTCATTCATTCATTGCATATACATGTCACCATAATCATCCACCAAGGCTAAAACCGTATAATTCGCAGTTGCGACACTTCAAGACTGGAATCACGTCATTCATATAGAACGCGTCGACAAGCTAGGGCAATGGAGGCTGAATTCAATGAAAGAATTGAAAGGATGAAAAGAGTTCAAAGGGAATTACAAGAGCAGTTGGCCAAGTCGCAGCAAGAGACAAGAGACTTAATGGTGAGATCTCGAGAAGAATCGCTCGAACAAAGAGACCAAATGGCCAAAATGATGGAAATGATGTCAGCTCTAGTAAAAGGAAAGGGACCTATGAACCCTGACGTTGTGGAACCATAGTCAAGGGTTAACATCGATCAGGATCCGCCTCATCCTCCAGGATTTACTCCACCGCACGCCCACGCAACACAAAGAGGGTACGCTTAATGAGAACCCACAGGCCTGGAACAACGACCTGCACCACCTGCTAATTTGGGGCAAGGAGTGTTTGCATCAAACCCAGGGGCTAGTCCTGCTGATCCACTCGTTCCAGATTTGGATGATCCAGCAGAGATAGCCAGGTTGAAAATGGATGATCATGATGTTCAGGATAAGTATAGGATTTTGGAAGAAAGACTCAAAGTGATAGAAGGTACTGAAGCCTTCTCTGCATTGGGCGCTAAAGAGCTCGGTTTGGTACCCGATTTAGTTTTGCCTCCCAAGTTTAAAGTACCAGATTTTGAAATGTACGATGGGATAAGATGCCCAAAAGCGTACCTCATCATGTTTTGCCAGAAGATGACCGGTTATGTGAACGAAGATAAGCTACTCATACATTGTTTTCGGGATAGTCTAGCGGATCGGCTCTTCTGGTGGTACAACCAACTTAGTAGGAAAAGATCCGATCTGGAAGGACTTGGCGTCGATGATCGTGAAGCGATGACAAGCATGTGTTAGATATGATGCCTGACTGAATGACTCTGTAAATGATGGAGAAGAAACCAACGGAGACCTTCAGACAGTATGCTCAAAGATAGAGAGATATCTCGGCCTAAGTGGAGCCTCCACTGACGAAGACTGAGATAACGGTTCTTTTCATCAATACTCTGAGAGCACCATTCTATGACAAGCTGGTGGGAAGTGCTACGAAGGATTTTTCGGATATCGTAATATCCGAAAAACTTATTGAAAGTGCCATCAAGAGTGGAAGGATGGAAGGTTCTGATAGTTCAAGAAAGGCAGCACCCATAAGGAAGAAAGAGCTAGAAGCCCACATGGTGGGAATGGGAAGCCGTTATACCCCTAATCTATATCCAAATCAACCCCGACCTCGAAATTATCCACCTCTAAATTTTTATTATCCTCCTCAAACCCCTTACTACCAAACACCACCTCCTTCCTACCCCTTATACGCCACGAACAATCAAAGACCCGTTGCCACATTCCCACAAAACACTGTACCCGTTCAAAGCCAACCCAGAAACGAACCAAGACCAACAAGGCCCAACCCCGAGAAATCGTAATTTACTCCTATTCCTGTGTCATATGGGGAACTATACCCGAAACTCTTGGAGAAGCAATTAATATCTCCCCATTACATGGTACCCCTTAAACCTCCATACCCGAAATGGTACGATCCAAACGCTAGTTGTGCATACCATACCGGGAACTAGGGGTATTCTACGGAAAACTATCTTGCCTTCAAAAGGAGAGTTCAAGGACTCATCGATGCGGGCATTTTGGGATTTAATGTTACTGGCGGTACGGCCGAGAATCTATTCCCAAACCACACCGAAGGGAATGTGAGCGCAGTAGGAGAGGAGGACAAACGACAAAGTAGAAGATGAGTTTCTGAAATAAGAACACCTCTGCAAAAAATCTGTGAGGTACTAGTTGAAAAAGGATTGCTCTGTCGTCTTAATGGAGTATTCGAAGGAAAAAATGCAAAAGGTCATAGTTTTTGCGAGCTTCATGGTATTGGGGGGCACGACATTCAGTCCTGCGAGGAGTTCAGAAGTTTACTGCAAAGTTTAATGGATAAGAAGGAGATTGGGATCTTTTATAAAGGTGAAGAGGCCGATAGAGGAGAAATATGCGCCTCTGACAATCAATAAACAGGTTTTTCGTATAGCGCTGACTGACCGTTAATAATTTATTACGACACGAAGAAGGAGCTGGTGAAACCAAAAGTGACAATCGAAGTACCATCTCCTTTCCCTTATAAAGACAATAAAATAGTACCGTGGAGGTACGATGTCAACATCTTCACACCTGAAGGTGAAAAGCCCGAAGCCACAACTGGAGATATTGGGGAAGTAGGCCATTTTACCCGCAGTGGGCATTGTTATTCTAAAGAAATTGAGCCGACAAAGAAAAGTAGTGACTTGAAACATAAAGGAAAGGTAGTGATGTACGAGGCCGAAGTCAAGCAGGAAACTCCACCCGTGTAAAAAACTAAAAAGCTCGTGGATAAAGAGGAAGCACAGGAGTTCTTGAAATTTACCAAACACAGTGAATACAATGTGGTGGAACAATTGAGTAAGCAGCCAGCACGAATCTCAGTTTTATCTCTACTGTTAAATTTAGAGCCACATCGGAACACTTTATTGAAGGTGTTAAATCAAGCTTATGTAGCAAACAACATATCTGTTGAGAAGCTTGATAGGTGGGTAAACAATCTGAATGCGGACAATTTCATCTCTTTTAGTGATGATGAGATACTGCCAAACGGAAGAGGCTAGGTGAAAGCGCTGCATATTACGACTCACTGCAAGGGCTACATAATACCGAACGTGCTCATCGATAATGAGTCAGCGCTCAACGTCATGCCGTTGGCCACGCTTTCCAGAATTTCGATGGATCTGTCCTATTTAAGGCCCTGTCATTCCACAGTAAGGGCATTCGATGGGACAAGGCGTGAAGTCATAGGAAAGATTGATATCCCTCTAGAAGTGGGCCCTTATATATATACGAGGTTGAATTTCAAGTCATGGACATTACACCATCATACAATTGCCTCTTAGGAAGACCTTGGATCCATTCCGCCGGAGCAGTCCCATCATCCCTCCACAAAAAAGTGAAATTTATCATGGATGGCTGTTTGGTCACAGTCGAGGGAGAAGAAGACATTGTCGCATCTATCTCTGTCGATGCACTGTACTTGGAAGTGAGCAAAGATGCAATAGAATGTTCCTTCCAATCCTTGGAGTTTGTCAATGCCACTTTTGTCGCTAAGGGAAATAGAATTCCTGTGCCTAAGTTGTCGAGAATTACCAAGATGGGTATCAAGTTGACTGTAGAGAGAGGAGCCCGAGCGAGAAAAGGTCTTGGAAAATTTCAGCAAGGAATAGTCAGGGCTCTGAGGCCAGTGCATCATAAGGCTCGATATGGTTTAGGCTTTCAGCCAGATACACGTCAAAGAAGGAAACGGTGGAAGAAAGATCAGGAAAGAAGGATTGCGAGAACTTTGGGACGAGAACTAGAATGGGAACCCATGGAGTACCCTCCTTTGTCAAGAACATTTACATCTGCAGGAGTGATATACCCGGGGCATGATAATTCATGGAGCACGCTAGTATTAATCGAGAAGGGATTTCAGAATGTCAGTATAAATGTCATTGACAAAGGGGCTAGTGCAAGTAAAGACGTCTCAAGGATACACCCTTGTCCCCCAGGTTTCATGTTGAACAATTAGACTGTTGAAGACCTTCTTGTAGTTTATAAATTTTCAGAGTAATGCTTAAACATTAACCTTCTATTGTGTCCTTAGATATAATAGAATTCTTTTGTAAGAGCTTACATTCGCTCTTTACCATTCAAATGAATATCAATGAAGATGCATTTTGTCACGATTTTTCGCATTATCACTAATTTCATAACCATTTTCGCATTTCATAGCCTATCCTTACATTTGCCTCATGCCATGACATAACATTTCGTTTGTTGGTAACAATACTCGGATGCTTCTCTATAGTTTCCTTTTCCATCCAACTTTCAGGTGCTCAGATATCGACGACTTTGAACAAACCCAGTCTGAGTCTTGAAATTAATTTTGAGAAGGCTGTTTGTTTAGGAGAATTTGAAGCCGAAGAAAATACTGAAGATTATGTCTCGTCTCCTGACTTGTTCAGAATGGTGGAACAAGAGGATAAACAGATTTTGCCTCATCAAGAATCTGTTGAAACAATAAATTTGGGCACTAAAGAAAGGAAGCAAGAAGTGAAGATTGGGACCTCTATTTCAGGGGGCACCAGGCATAATTTGATCACTTTGCTCCGCGAGTACAAAGATGTATTCGCATGGTAATATCAGGACATGCCAGGATTAGATGAAGATGTAGTGGTCCATAAGCTCCCATTAAAGCCAGAATGCAAACCAATCCAGCAAAAGTTAAGACGGATGAGACCCGAAATGCTGTTGAAAATAAAAGAGGAAGTCAATAAGTAATTTGATGCTGGCTTCCTACAAGCCTCCAAATATCCAGAATAGGTGGCTAACATAGTCCTGGTACCAAAAAAAGATGGCAAAGTACGAATGTGCGTGGATTACCGTGACCTGAACCGAGCAAGCCCAAAAGATAATTTTCCCTTACCACATATTGATACGTTGGTAGACAACACAGCAAAATATTCATTATTTTCTTTCATGGATGGATTCTCGGGATATAATCAGATCAAGATAGCACTTGAGGATATGGAGAAAACTACCTTCGTAACAATGTAGGGAATATTCTACTACAAGGTGATGCCATTTGGGTTAAAGAATGCTGGGGCAACATATCAGAGGGCTATGGTGACGTTATTCCATGGCATGATGCATAAAGAAATAGAGGTCTACGTCGACGATATGATTGCTAAATCCCGAGAAGAAGAAAAGCATGTAGTGAACCTCAAGAAGTTGTTCGAAAGGCTGAGAAAGTTTCAGCTAAAGCTTAATCCAGCCAAATGTACGTTTGGGGCTACCTCAGGAAAGTTGCTAGGCTTCATTGTCAGTGAAAGAGGTATTGAGGTTGATCCAGATAAAATAAAAGCTATTCAAGAGTTACCACCTCCGCACACGCAAAAGGAAGTCAGAGGATTTTTAGGGAGGTTAAACTACATCGCCCGATTCATCACTCAACTTACCAACCAATGCGACCCAATCTTTCGGCTTCTTCGAAAACATAACTCGGGAGAATGGAATGAGGAATGCCAGGTGGCCTTTAATAAGATAAAACAATATTTGTCTAGTCCTCCAGTGCTAGTACCGCCAACCCCGGGAAGTCCATTGATATTGTATTTGACTGTGTTCAAAAATTTAATGGGTTGCGTACTGGAGCAACACGACGAGTCAAGAAAGAAAGAAAAGGCGATCTACTACCTCAGCAAAAAGTTCACTGAATATGAGGCAAAGTATTCGTCTATTGAGAAATACTGTTGCGCTCTGGTTTGGGTAGCTCGGAGACTCAGGCAATATATGTTGTATCACACGACATGGCTAATTTCAAAGCTGGACCCAATAAAATACATGATGGAATCACCGGCACTCTCAGGAAGAATGGCACGATGGCAAATCTTACTATCGGAGTACGACATTGTCTATGTGAGCCAAAAATCGATAAAAGGAAGCGCAATAGCTGACTTCTTTGCAACTCGAACAACTGAGGAATACGAGCCATTGAGGTTTGATTTCCCAGATGAAGACTTAATGTGCATCACAGAAAAGGAATCTGAGTCATCAAAAGAGAAGCCATGGAAGATGAGTTTTGATGGTGCGTCAAATGCCTTGGGAAATGAAATTGGAGCAATCTTGATATCTCTAGACGGGAATCATTATCCGTTTACTGCAAGACTGAACTTCTTCTGTACCAATAACATAGCGGAATATGAGGCCTGTATCATGGGACTTCGTGCAGCTATTGAACGAAACATCGAAATTCTAGAGGTATACGGGGACTCAGCCCTAGTGGTTTACCAAATCCGTGGAGATTGGGAAGTGAGGGATCCGAAATTGATTAAGTACAGTGATCTAGTGGCTGAATTGATCAAAGAATTCAAAGAAATAACTTTTCATTACTTCCCACGAGAAGAAAACCAATTGGCCGATGCCCTAGCCACTTTGGCTTCAATGTTCAAAGCAAGTAGAGAATCAGAAATAATGCCCCTCAAAATGAGCATGCACGAGGTCCCCGGACATTGTTGTAGCATTGAGAAAGAGGCAGACGGACGGCCATGGTATCATGATATCTTAGAATATGTCAAGAATCAAAGGTATTCCGAACAAGCGAATGAAAACGACAAAAGAACAATAAGAAGAATGGCAGCTGGATTTATTCTTGATGGGGACATCCTATACAAAAGAGGAAAAGATCAAGTACTCTTGAGATGCGTGGATGATGTGGAAGCCAGAAAAATACTTGAAGATGCCCATGAAGGATCTGTGGAACACATGCCAACTGTCTCAGTATGGCCAGAAAGATTATGAGACTCGGTTATTATTGGCTGACGATGGAAAGTGACTGCATTAGTTTTGCACGAAAATGCCACAAATGTCAAATTTATGGTGATAAAATTCATGTAGCCCCTTCTCCTCTTCATGTCATGACTTCTCGGTGGCCTTTTTCTATGTGGGGCATGGATGTTATAGGGCCAATTTCTCCAAAAGCTTCAAATGGACATCGATTCATTTTTGTGGTTATCGATTACTTCACAAAATGGATAGAAGCCGCTTCGTTTGCCAATGTGACAAAGACTGCAGTTTGCAGGTTTTTGAAAAAAGAAATCATTTATCGATATGGTTTGCCTGAAAGAATCATTTCGGATAACGCCATGAATCTGAACAACAAGATGATGAAGGAAGTGTGCGAGCAATTTCAAATAAAGCATCATAACTCCTCGCCCTATCGCCCAAAGATGAACGGGGCTGTTGAATCAGCCAACAAAAATATTAAGAGGATCATTGGGAAAATGACAGAGACATATAAAAATTGGCACGAGAAGCTACCATTTGCTTTGTATGCATGTCGCACATCTGTGCGGACATCTACGAGAGCAACTCCTTTCTCTTTGGTCTATGGAATGGAAGCTGTGCTACCTATCGAGGTTGAGATCCCCTCTCTACGAGTCTTAATGGAATCAAAGTTAGAAGAAGCAGAATGGGTTCGAGCTCGATATAACCAGTTAAACCTCATCGAAAAAAACGCTTAAAGGTAATCTGTCATAGACAGATGTACCAGAAGAGAATGATCGCGACCCATGACAAGAAGGTACGACCAAGAGAATTCCATAAGGGAGAACTCGTGCTGAGGAAGATTCTCCCAATACAAAAAGATCTGCGTGGAAAATGGGCACCAAATTGGGAAAGACCATACGTCGTAAAGAAAGCTTTCTCGGGCGGAGCTTTGATTCTCACTGAGATGGATGGGAATGAGTTACCGAATCCAGTGAACTCAGATGCTGTGAAGAAATATTATGCTTGAAAAAAAGAAAATCAAGATGAAAACCCGAAAGGGGCATCTAAAAAAAAAGGAATCAAGGCGAAAACCCGAAATGGGCATTTTGATTAAACACAAAAGATTAGGATGAAAACCTGAGAGGGCGTCCTAATGAAGTAAACCTGGGCTTAAAGAACAAGGCGGTCGAACGATGGGTCAAACAGTGAGACTACAGTATTTGAAGCATTTTTGAAAGCTCGAAATCTTCTACGCAAGAAGCCATGCTCGAAAAGATTCTTGATTGAGGAACGTGGAAGAGTTCATGTGTTGAATATCTAGAGCATTTGTATCCGTTGAATACGATCCCTTCTTTCTTTTTGACATTTTTACTATCATTGGTTAATTTTCTTTGTTTTGCCACATTTGAAATAGATGAATATGAGATATCATTTTTATCCCTGCCTGACCTTTTTTTCATGCATCTCATTATGTGTTTATTTACATGATAAATAGTGAAATGACATACTCTAAACAAAAGAAATGTTAAGCATTACCTGGATGAAAATTTGATAAGCACAAGAGCCTCAAAGCAAGAACAAAGTTTAACCAGGGGCAAAAGAGTAATCTCTGAGAAACGTCGATTACTCGTGAAGCTTGAAGACTGGTCCGAGGCCTGAAGAGAAAGTCGAGAATCAAAGCAATGAACGCAGATCCTCAACAATCGTGCCTAAAAGGACATACAACAAACATGCTTAAGGAACACTGCATAATCATGTAGGCATAATGGCATTTAAGACAAACATGTGCATATCATGATAACATCATGCATGGCATATGCAGATAATCCAGTAGAACAAAAGGACGTGATGATAGCTGTATTGAATCAAAGGAAAAGACTCCTGAGTTCTACCAAATGATAGGTTTTGGTATTTTGATGTTTAATTTCTGTTCTCAGAAATCAACTCATATTGCGAAAGGTGAGTTGAGCCTCAGGACACGCTGAGGTAATTTTAATTTCTGTTTTCCAATTTTATTTTTCAAAAATCAACTCATATTGCGAGAGGTGAGTTGAGCCTCGGGTCACATGCCGAGGTATTTTCAAATTCTGTTCTTCAAATCCTATTTTTAATTTTTACTTTTCCAAAATTAACTCATATTGCGAGAGGTGAGTTGAGCCTCGTGGCACGCTGAGGTATTTTCAATTTCTGCTTTTCAATTCATGCTTTTCAAGAAAATCAACTCATATTGCGAGAGGTGAGTTGAGCCTGTTGAGGTAATTTCAATTTATGTTTCAAAAAAAAATCAACTCATTTTGCGAGAGGTGAGTTGAGCCTCAGGTCACATGCTGAGGTATTTTTAGTTTATGTTTCAAAAATCAACCCATATTGCGAGAGGTGAGTTGAGCTTTTAATTTCTGTTTTTCAATTTATTTTTCAAAAATCAACTCATATTGCGAGAGGTGAGTTGAGCCTTTTAATTTCTGTTTTTCAAAAATCAACTCATGTTATGAGAGGTGAGTTGAGCCTTTTAATTTCTATTTTTCAAAAATCAACTCATATTGCGAGAGGTGAGTTGAGTCTCAGGTCACACGCTGAGGTATTTTTAATTTCTGTTCTTCAAAAATCAACCCATATTGCGAGAGGTGAGTTGAGCTTTTAATTTTTGTTTTTCAATTTATTTTTCAAAAATCAACTCATATTGCGAGAGGTGAGTTGAACCTTTTAATTTCTGTTTTTCAAAAATCAACTCATGTTGTTAGTGGTGAGTTAAGCCTTTTAATTCCTATTTTTCAAAAAGACCAACTCATGTTGTGAGAGATGAGTTGAGCTTTGGCTCACGTGCTGAGTTTTTTTCAATTTCTGTTTTTAAATGTCTATTTTTAAAGAGTCAATTCATATTGCGAGAAATGAGTTGACCTCAGGATCACATACCGATCAAGAATAAAGATTGAAGCTGATGAAAGACACCAGACTTGGTCTCCCTGAAGCTGCAGTGGAGCAGGTCAAAAGTTGCAAGTCTTGTCTCCATGAAGTTGCAATGAAGTTGATCAAGGATATCAAATCTTGCCTTTCTAAAGAGCAGAAGAAAAGACCACAAACTTTATCTCACTGAAGCGACAGAAGAACATGATTGAAGTTGTAGATCTTATCTTTTTGAAGTTACAGTGAAGCAGATTGAAGCCACAAATTTCATATCCTTGAAGCTACATTGGGGAAGATTGAAGCTACAAGGCGTATATCAGAAGATGCAGTAGGTTGAACCAAAACTACAGGATGCGTTGGACTAGAAAGAAATTACCTAGATGAGAAGAGCACCAAAGAAGTCTAGACTCAGCAAGACCAGGCAAAATTGGTCTTTCTTTGTGTCTTTGCTCTATTCCCGTTACACGACAATGAGCAAAGAGGGGCAGCTGTTGTAGGCCAATTTTGGGCCCTTTACAAAATACCCACAGCCCAATATAAGCCTACCTACCCAATACTTACCCAAACCCATTTACAACTATTAGCCCAACTAACCCTTCAACCCAATAACCCCAACAACCCAGAACCCAATAAACCCTAACTAAACAAATACTTACCCAAACCCCAAATACATCAAAACCCAATACTAACCAAATACCTAGCCCAACAACCAAGCCCAATCCTGAAAAACCCTAGCTCCCCACTTGCCTCCCCCCACTTGCCTCTGCCACTACATTCGGCCACCTGCCCTCTGACTCACCTGCTCCACCGTCCCATCCCCCTTACCGCTACCTGCAAACAACAGCAACAAGAGGACAGTGCTAGTACAGAATAGAAAAGAAAAGCAAAATGTATTACAAATCGGCTATAAAGCAGAATGAAATTTGTAAAAAGGGGGTCTTTTTTTTCTTTTCATTCGGCAGTAAGAAAAATACAAAAACAAGAAGTAAAACATTCCATTTTCAGAGTCAATATAGCGATTCAATCAGTGTTTAAATATAGAAGTAGCATTCAGACAAACAAAAACACCAAGATTAACAAATCAGAAGCTAAAATCAGAATCGACCTAAGGTGATTTTTTCTTTTATTATAGTTTCGTTTTTAGGTCGATTTTATACATATATATATCAAAAAATATAATAAAATAACAAAATAAACAATAAAAAATTTTAAAATTTTAAAATTTTTACCTTTCCACGGTGGCCAGCGCCGGCGCCGGCGAAGGTCCAGTGACGGACCGGTGCCCCCTCCCCTCACCGGAAATCGCTCAGCCCTCTCCCCTCTCTCCTTTTGTTTTTCTTCCCAGCTCCCAAATAATTTTTTTTCCGATTTTTAGGCTATTTATAGCCTCTAAAAACGGCACCGTTTTGGCCTTAAAACTCAGGGTATAAAACGGCGTCGTTTTGCCCTGGGTCGAGTCGACCCGACCTGCCCCGACAGGATCCGCGTGTTTTTTTTAAGGGAGGGGCTATTTGCGCAATCGGCCCCTCTGCTTTTTCATGCATTTACAATTAAGTTTTTATATTTTAATTTGGCCCTGAAATTTTGTACAGTTTTCAATTTAGCCCCCGTGTTAAGTGCTGCGTTTTAATGACTGGGGATATTGCTATTTTGGTCCTCCCATGTTGCGCGCATTTTGTAATCTGGCCCTTTCTTTTATTTTTTTTTAAATCTGTCCCAAAACTTTGATTTTAATTTAATTTTCGTCCTTTTTTCATTTTATTTATTTATTTATTTATTTTCGTTTTTTATATATTATTATTATTTTTACTAATATTATTAATATTATTATTTCTATTATTATTATTGTTATTGACACCCTGATTATGCACATATAATTATTTTTTTAATGTACTATTGTTATTAATTATTACTATTTGTAGTATTATCATTATATGTAATATTAGTATAGGTTTTATTATATATGTAAATATATGTATATGATGTTATTTTGATTACTTTATTTTAATATTATATTTATATTATATTTATTTTTCATATTGCATCATTATTTTAGTATTACTATTATGAATATATTATTATTTTATTTAGTATCAATCATGGTACCTATTTTGTTATACATATATGTATATATACTTTTTAGTATTATTTTCATATTATCTATTACTATACATATTATTTTAATGTGTATTACACGTATATATTTTCTATGTTATGTATTTTTTAATATTGTGGTTTAAATTACATGTCATCTTATGTATATTTTTTAAATCCCATATTATGTATGTATATTTCTAATATTATGTTATATTTTCACATATATTAAGTATATACTTTAGTATCATAGTTATATATCATTACTATTTTATGTATATATTTTTATCTTTATTACTATTGATATTAATCTTAGTATATTTTTAAATATGTATGTATATATTTCTAGTATATATAAAGGTAAATATATTCATGTAGTATTGGAATAGGTTTTTTATTATTCCCAATGTATGTATTACGTAAATATTTAAATATTATATTATACATGCATTTTTTACGTGTATATACTTTTTAAAATATCGCATTTTTATGTATCATGCATGTATTTCGAATGCTATATTATATTTTTAATACTATATTATATATATATACATTTTTTACATTATGCATATATACTCTTAACATCATATTATATATATATCTTGCACAAATTTTTAATACTTTACTATATATACCCTTATATATTATATGTACATTTTAGTATTATATTTTCATATCTATGTTTTAATACCATACTATATATAAATTATCATATTTTATTACATAATTAGTTCCCATGTTTTATTATACATATACATATATATACTTTTTTATTTGTATTATTTTCGTATATTATTCATTTTTATACTCATTATTTTCATTATTGCCACTTATATATTATTATTTGGTATACTTACATCTTTCATTATTATTATTAGTATAAATATATTTTCCATGTTTATAGTATTCCTAATATATTGCATATGTTCATTTATATTATGTGTACATGTATCTAGTATGTATATATTTAGTATTATAGCACATATATGTCTTTTAGGCATTATATTTTCATACATCATGTATATATGTCATATATTATATTTTTGCATGTTATCTTATGTACATATTATCTTATATTATTATGACTAAGTGTATTTTGTATTTTTTCATGATTTGTCTTTATTTTTATTTCTTTTGTGAATATCATTGTAATTGTTTTTCTAATGCTCTAGTATTCTATGTTAACATTTTTCATTAATAATTTCATTTTTTTTGCATCTTTAATTTATTTTAAATTCTTACTTCATAAATATTTTTTATGCTTTAATTAATAATCGAGGCGATATATCGATTTAACCTTAAGTCGTAAATTTCATTGCTATGTTGGATGGATTTTGTCGACTCATGTTAAAACGGTATACCCTTCTCAAAAAACCGACATTTCATTCAATAGCTGCACGAAGTCCCATGATACAAGCCTCATATTCCGCTATATTATTGGTATAGAAGAAATTCAGTCTGGCAGTGAGCGGATAATGATTCCCTTCTGGTGATACCAAGACTGCTCCAATCCCATGCCCTAATACATTTGACGCACCATCAAGGCTCATCTTCCATGACTTCTCTTTTGATGACTCACATTTTTTTCCTGTAATGCACATCAAGTCTTCATCTGGGAAATCAAATCTCAATGGCTCGTATTCCTCCGTTGTTCGAGTTACTAAGAAATCAGCTATTGCACTCCCTTTTATCGACTTTTGGCTCACATAGATGATGTCGTATTCTGATAATAGGATCTGCTATTGTGCCATTCTTTCTGAAAGTGCAAGTGATTCCATCATGTACTTTATTGGGTCCAGCTTTGAAATTAACCATGTCATATGATACAACATATATTGCCTGAGCCTCCGAACTACCCAAACCAAAGCGTAACAGAATTTTTCAATTGACGATTACTTTGCCTCATACTCAGTGAACTTTT
This sequence comes from Gossypium anomalum, assembly GCA_025698475.1. Classification (NCBI taxonomy): domain Eukaryota; kingdom Viridiplantae; phylum Streptophyta; class Magnoliopsida; order Malvales; family Malvaceae; genus Gossypium; species Gossypium anomalum. The sequence goes on along the minus strand of CM046960.1, from coordinate 47,871,921 downwards.
TGCTGAGATAGTAAATCACCTTTTCTTTTTTCCTGACTCATCATGTTGCCTCAGTACGCAACCCATTGAATTTTCAAACATAGTCAGATACAATATTAACGGTCTTCTTGGAGTTGGCGGTACTAGTATTAGGGGACTAGACAAATACTGTTTTATATTGTCAAAAGCCACTTGGCACTCCTCGTTCCATTCTCCTAGATTATGTTTTCGAAGGAGTCGAAAAATTAGGTCACACTGGTTGGTAAGTTGAGCAATGAACCGAGCGGTGTAGTTCAACCTCCCTAAAAATCCTCTGACTTCTTTTTACGTGCGCGGAGGTGGTAGCTCTTGTATGGCTTTCATCTTATCTGGATCAACTTCAATGCCTCTCTCGCTGACGATGAAGCCTAGCAATTTTCCCGAGGTAGCCCTAAACGTACACTTGGCTGGATTAAGCTTCAGCTGGAACTTTATCAGTCTTTCGAACAACTTCTTGAGGTTCCCAACATGCTCTCTTTCCCCCTTTGATTTGGCGATCATATCATCGACGTAGACTTCTATTTCTTTGTGCATCATGTCATGAAACAACATCACCATGGCCCTCTGATATGTTGCCCCAGCGTTCTTTAATCCGAACGGCATCACCTTATAAAATAATGTTCCCCACATCATTACGAAAGTAGTTTTCTCCATATCCTCAGGAGCCATCTTTATCTGATTATAACCCGAGAATCCATTCATGAATAAAAACAATGAATGTTTGGCTGTATTATCCACCAATGTATCGATGTGTGGCAAAGGAAAATTATCCTTAGGACTTGCTCGATTCAAGTCGCGATAATCCACACACATTCGTACTTTGCCATCTTTCTTCGGTACTAGGACTATGTTAGCCACCCATTCTAGATATTTGGAGACTTGTAGGAAGCCAGCATCAAATTGCTTTTTGACTTCTTCTTTTATCTTCAACAGCATTTCGGGTCTCATCCGTCTTAGTTTCTGTTGAATGGGTTTGCATTCTTGTTTCAGTGGGAGTCTATGGACCACTACATCCTCATCCAATCCTGGCATGTCCTGATACAACCATGGAAATACATCTTTGTACTCATGAAGCAAGGCGATCAAATCATGTTTGGTGTTATCTGAAATGGAGGTCCCAGTTTTCACTTCTTGCCTTTTTTCTTTATTTCCCAAGTTTACTATCTCAACAGATTCTTGATGAGGTAGAATCTGTTTACCTTCTTGTTCTACCATTCTTAGTAAGTCAGGAGACGAGACATAGTCTTCAACATTTTCCTCAGCTTCAAACTCTCCTAAACAAATAGCTTTCTCGAAATCAAATTTCAGATTTGTAGCGGGTTTGTTCATGTCGTTAATATCTAAGCACCTGAAAGTTGAATGGAAAAGAAAACTATAGAGGGGCATCAAAGTATGGGGATCAACAAGTATAATATTATGGCATGATATGAGATAAATGCAATGACAGGCTGTGAGAAGAGGGAAAAATTATGAGAATGAAAAGACCATGACAAAATGCATATCCATTAATGTTCATTTAAATGATAAAGACCAAATCATAAGCTCTTACAGAAGAATCCCTACTATTACTTAGGGACACACAAAAAGAAGAGTGTTAACATTGAGCATTACTCTAGAGAAGACTTAGAAACTACAAGGAGATCCACAGCAGTCCAATTGTTCAAATCGAATTCAGGAGGACAAGGGCGTATCATCGAAACATCTTTAATTGCATCATTTTCTTTGTCAATTACATTTATACTAACATTCTGAAGACCCCTTTCAATTAATAACAGCGTGCTTCATGGATTATCTTGCTCGAGGTATATCATTCTTGTAGATGTAAATATTTTTGACAAAGGAGGGTACGTTATGGGCTCCCATTCCAATTCTCGGCCTAAAGCTCTGGAAACCCTCTTTTCTTGATCTTTCTGCAACTGTTTTCTTCTCTGTCGTATATCCGGCTGGAACCTTAAACCATATCAAGCCTTATGGGGTACTGGTTTTAGAGCTCTAACTACCCCTTGCTGATATCTTCCCAAACCTTTCCTCGCTGGGCTCCCTTTCCCACAGTCAGCTTAATTCCCATCTTGGTATTTCTTGACAGCTTAGGCATGGGAATTTTATTTCCTTCAGCAACGAACATAGCATTGATGAATTCGAAGGAATGGAAGGAACATTCTAATGCATCCTTGCTTACTTCGAGATATGGTGTATCAGCAGAGATAGATGCGAAAATGTCTTCCTCACCCACGACAGTGACTAAAAGACCATCCATGATAAACTTCACTTTTTGATGGAGAGATGAAAGAACTGCCCCAGCAGAGTGGATCCAAGGCCTTCCTAGAAGGCAATTATATGAAGGCGTGATGTCCATGACCTAAAACTCAATGTCATATATATAGGGGCCCACTTCTAGAGGAATTTTGATTTTTCTCATGACTTCTCGTCTTGTCCCATCGAATGCTCTTACTGTAGAGTGACAAGGCCTTAGATAATATATATCAATTGAAATTCTAGAAAGCGTGGCCAAATGTATGACATTGAGTACTGACCCGTTATCAATGAGCACATTCGGTATTATATAACCCTTGCAACGGGTTGTGATATATAATGCTTTTTGGAGCCCTACCATTTGGTCAGATTTACGTCATCAACGAAAAAATAAAATTATCTGTGTTCAGGTTATTCACCCACCTATTAAGCTTTTCGACAGATATATTGCTTGCCACGTAAGCTTGATTTAACACTTTCAGCAAAGCATTCCGATGTGGTTCTGAATTCAACAGTAGGGATAATATCAAGATTCGTGCCGGTTGTTTGCTAAACTATTCCACGACGTTATATTCACTATGCTTGATGAACTTCAAGAATTCATGTGCTTCCTCTTCATTCACAGGCCTTTTAACTTCTTGTTCAGACGGAGTCTCAAGTTTGACCTCGGCCTCATGCATCGGTGCCTTTCCTTTCTGCTTCAAGTCATTAGTCTTCTTCATTGGTTCGACCACTTTAGAATAACACCTCCTGCTACGGGTGAAGTGTCCTACTTCGCCAACATTTCCAGTCGTGACTTTGGATTTTTCACTTTCAGGTATGATAATGTTGACATCATATTTCCATGGTACTGCCTTGTTGTCTTTGTAAGGGAAAGGAGATGGTACTTCAATTATCATCTTTGGTTTCACTTGCTCCTTTTTTGCATCGTAATAAATCACCAATGGTCGATCGGCACTATAAGGGAAACCTGATGATTGATTATCAGAAGTGCATATTTCTCCTTCGTCAGCCTCTTCTATTTTGTTAAAGATCTGGACTTCCTTGTTGTTCATCATGTCTTGAAGTAGTTTTTTGAATCCTTCACAAGACTGGATGTCATGCCCCTCGATCCCATAAAAATCACAAAAATATTAACTTTTTGTATTTCCTTCTTTGAAAATTTTGTTGGGATGACAGAACAGCCCATTTTCAACCATTACCTCCCAAATCTTTCGCAGCGGTGTCTTTATTTCAGAAACACAATCTTTGGCACGCCACTTGTCTTCTTTTGTCACCGCGCTCACATTCCCTTCAGTATGGTTAGGGAGTAGATTTCCAGCCGTATTACTAGCACCATCAAATCGTAGAATGTCTGCATCAATAAGACCTTGAACCCTCCTTTTAAAGGCCAAACAATTTTCTGTAGAATGCCCATGGTTTCTAGCGTGGTACATGCAACTAGCATTATGGTCGTACCATTTGGGTATAGAGGCTTCAGGGGTGCCATATAATGTGGGGATATTAATTATTTTTCCAGCAGTTTTGGGTACAACTCTCCGTATGACACGGGAATTGAGGTGAACTGGGGTTTTTCAGGATTGAATCTTATCGATCTTTGTTCATTTTTGGGTTGGTTTTGAGCAGGCATGGTATTTGGTGGGAACATGAAAAATGGTCTTTGGTTATCTGTGGCGTAGACGGGGTAATGAGGAGGTGCTTGATAGTAAGGGCTTTGGGGAGGATAATAAAAGTTTGGAGGTGGGCGATATCGAGGTCGTGTTTGGACTGGGTAAGGATTAGAAGTGTGGTGGCTCTCTGTTCCCACCATATGGGTTTCTGCTTCTTTTTTCTTTTTGGGTGCTACCCTTTTCAAGCTTTCGGGACCTTCCATCCTTCCACTCTTAATGGCATTTTCTATAAGTTCCCTGGATATTACAATATCTGCGAAGTCTTTCGTGGAACTTCCTACCAACTTATCATAAAATGGTGCTTTTAAAATATTGATGGAGAGGACCGTTATTTCAGTTTTAGTCAATGGGGGTTCTACTTGAGTCGAGATATCCCTCCACCTTTGCACGCATTGCCTAAAAGTCTCCGTCGGCTTCTTTTCCATCATCTGAAAAGTTAGTCTATCAGGCACCATGTCGGATACATGCTTGTATTGTTCATAACATGTTAACGCCAAGTCTTTCCATGATCGGATCCTTTCTCTATTGAGTTGATTTTACTATCGAAGGGCCGATCCGACCAAGCTGTCTTGGAAACAATGTATTAGCAATTTATCTTCATTCACGCAACCAGTCATCTTTCGGCAGAACATGATACGATGCGCTTTTGGACATCTCGTTCCATCGTTTTTTCCAAATCTAGTACTTTGAATTTCGGAGGCAGAACCAGATCGGGCACCAAACTGAGCTCTTTGGCACTCAATGCAGAGAAGGCTTCAGTAACTTCTATCGCTTTGAGTCTTTCTTCCAAACTCTTATACTTATCCTGGACATCATGATCATCTGTTTTCAGTCTGGCTATTTCTACCGGATCATCCAAATCTGGAACAATTAGATCGGTAGGATTAGCTCCGGGTTTGATACAAATATACCTTGCCCTAGATGAGCAGGGGGTACGGGTTGTTACTCCAAGCTTGCAGGTTCTCCTCGAGGACATTCTCTTTGCATTACATGTGCATGAGGTGGAGTGAATCCTGGGGGATAGAGCGGATCCTGATCGTGATTAACTCTCGACTGGGGCTCCATAATGTCAGGGCTCTTGTATAGATCCCTTTCCCTTGACCAAAGTTGTCATCATCTCCATCATTTTGGCCATCTGATCTCTTTGCTCGAGCGATTCCTCTCGAGATCTCAACATCAGATCTCTTGCTTCCTGTTGTGACTTGGTCAACTGCTCTTGCAATTCTCTTTGGGTTCTTTCCATCCTTTCAATTCTCTCATTGGACTCGACTTCCATAATTCTAGCTTTTTGACGCGTCCTATAAGAATGGCGTGATTCCAGACTTGTAGTGTTGCAACTACAGATTATACGGTTTTAGCCTCAGTGAATGATTATGGTGATATGTACATGCAATGAATGAATGAACGAATGAATGTCAAATGAATGTTAGTCATGAATGAATATGCAAGAATTTGGTGTGATTTCAAGATGGCCCCTACTTAGGCATTTCATTAATCAAAAGAGTCTATTACAAAACGTTTCGCTATCTTTGATTCAACAGTTACACAAATTTTCTAGCCACATTACCTTGTTTCTTCACTTGTTCTAAGAATTATGATATGCTTGATCTTTGACTCGGAGGGAATTGGCAACTGAGAGCTTCGACTTCATCTGATAATTGCACAACTTGTATAGTCGCCTTGTGAATTTCATTGATCAAAAAGCCGAGTTGCATTTCATTTTCTTATAGAGCTCTTTAGTAAGTGCGAGTGCCTCTGTCGTATTGATCATTCTTTTCTTCTAGAGCTTTTAGAAGAGTATCTAACTGTTGCTGACGAGATTGCAGCATATTTTTTAGATCTCGTATTTTCCTTCTAAGCTCTTAACGTTCGGACTGGCCAGTCACAAATTCTGCAATTACAGTTTCATACTCAGCATTCTTCTTTCTTAACTCTATCATAGCACGCACAACTTTTTCCTCTTCTTTCTTTGCTTTTCCTTTCCAGAATTCTATCCCACCTTTAATGTTGCTAATTTCTTCCTTCCATTCTGCTGACGACTTGCCCAAACCACTATTTTTTATAGTGTTTCTTAATTTCTTATTTTCCAAATGAAGGTCCTTTAAGTCGTTTCTCACGATCTCAGCTTCTTTTTAAACTTTCATGGTTTTGGATTCTTCAATTTGGACCCTAATCTTCAGCTGGTAATTTTCCTCTTGAAGAGAACTAATATCCCGTAACAGCTTGGCCTTTTCACGTTCGAATTCATGTCTTACTATTTCCAGCTCGGATGGTATTTCTTCTGAGAAAGGATTCTGGACAGTATAACTCGTTGGTGAGGTTTGTTGACTATTCACTCGTAGTTTTCTCCATAGGTCATAATTTTGAGTGATATTATCAGCATACAGGGCTAACTCCATTAGGTGAATTTCCTTCCAAGACTTTACAGTATCTCGGACTCTTTTCATATAGCCTTCACCCGTAAAGGCAAACTCTGATTGTGCCAATCCTCCAGTAGCAGGTATGAACTGTCGTGAAGCAAACTACCTTTGAACCATTAACGGAGTGTATCCGATTCCTCCCCATAATCCTAGTAAAGGTACCCAATCTTAGTTTCCACATTTGTATAAAAGAACTGAAGGACGGATCCATGGTGCTCTCCAGGTTATATCTTAAGTACGAAGGTTCTGAAAAACTGAAACCCAATGCTGTTCGGTGACATCCTTTGGCCAATCTTTCTCAAGGTAATCTTTCAATAGGGCGAATGTATTTGAAAACATGTGGAAAGGTGTGCGCTCCACTTTCCAGAAATGGCTTAGAATCCAGACCTTAAGTAACTGTGCGCATCCGATAAAACGTCCTTCCCCTTTTCTCCTACAACTACTCAGAGATCTAAAAGTCTAGGCCATAATAGCCAGGACGGAGTTGATTCCTTGCTTCAATCTTTCGAAGAAATCCACTACCGTGACTTCTATATGCCCCAAAACTTTTGGGAAGACAATTAATCCGTAAATGGCCAAAGCAAACAGATCCATTCTCTTCGCAATATCTGGATGGTTTTGAATTAAATTTCGCAGAGAAAACCATGGAATACAACTAATTTCATTCTTCTTCTTTATCTATTTTTCAGCCCATATATCGGTCATTCTGATCAACCTCACTAGCTTTTTATTGAAGGCCATTGGCTTAGGCTCTTTCACATATATCTTGTTGAATTGTATATTGTCAACACGAAGAAAAGTAGTATATTCTTCTATGGTCGGAGTCATATCTTCATGATGGAAAGTGAAACATTGGTACGCTGGGTCCCAGAATCGAACCATGGCTTGAATCAGCTGTTCGTCTACATTAATGGTGATCAAGTGAACTATATCCCTGTACTTTTCAGTGAAGATCCCCCTAGTCTTTGAGTCCCATTGTTTCCAAATTTGAGTCAAATCTTTGAGGTTATTTTGACAAGCATTCGAAGTGACATGCTCAGGAAAATTGGAGATACATCCTTCCATTAAACTGTCCCCTTTCGCTTTCTGAGTTTTCAAAGACTAGTCTCGAATCACGGTATTTTTCTCGGTCACTTGTGTAATTGACTCCTCCATCAGAAACCCATTTTTGGCAACCAATCTCTAATCAACACCTTCCTAATCAAGATGCCTTTGATGCATGATGAAAAATAAAAATAAAGACAAATAACCTTGGTTAGTAATCACAGCAAATATGAACTGAGAAACAAGTTAAGCTACCCGATTCAATTCTTTTACATAAACAGTGTAAATGTAAAGGAAATGAAAGGCAAGAGGAGTTTCTCCCGTGTACTTATTTTGGTGACTATTAACGGACAGAGGTTCGGCATGGCTCTAATTAGGTGGCTCATATGGTTTACTATATGCGATTTCGGTTCTAGATTGGTACTCGAATTATTTGTACTGTCATCTACTAAGATTAGTACAGAACCTCGGTCATTGCCCATCACAGGCTTATGAGTTCAATTCGAAGGATTACATTTACTTATGCCTATGCGGAGGACAAGTTAACTCACGAAAGCATAAGTCATATGTAACCCGGAAGTATTCACTAGCCTGTGCGGAGGGACGAGTTAACTCACGAAGGCATAACGTTTACTTCCACTTAAGCGGACGGAGCCCAGGTAGAAAGCTCATGTTATGCAAAAATACAAGTGCACGGTGTGTGGGGAGAAACTCACAAACCTTTACGTTTTATTTAAAACTAAACTAGAAAAAACTAAAACCATAAAAGCTTAGAGCTGAAAAACAACATGATAAAACAAGTTAGAAAATATTTACAACATGATGCAAATGCATGACTTTTCAAAAACAAAATTCAAGGATCACGACTAAATATTAATTTGAACAAGAAATGTAACGCCCCAATTTTCGGGATTTCTATGATTTTCAGTGAATTTTAAAATTTTTGTGTTTTGACTGCTTGGAATAGGTCTAATTATGTTGGTGGGCCTCTAGAAGGCCCAAGTTTAAATTAAAATCTAGTAATTTTAATTAATTTTAATTCTGAAGGAAAAAGGAATTATGGTACATTGGGTTTTTAAGAAATTAATTGATAAAATAAGTCACAAGAAGGCATGTGGAAAAATGGCATGTGACGTCACTAGGAAGGCTATAAAAGTGGCGTCTGGATGATAAGGGAGAGCCAAGGTTCAAGTCACAAGGTAAGCAAGCTATGGTATTATTTTTATAAACAGAAATAGAAGGTGATCGAACCCAAATGGAACTCTGTTAGGAAGAGTTTGAGCTGTTCAGGAGATTGAGTAAGGAGGGGATAAGGGAGAAGATTTAGGAGCTGATTAGAGAGAGCAGTGTTCACCGAATGGTGGATTCTTGAGGAGCAAGAGGTGGCCGACCAAGGGTTTCTTTAGAGGGCAAAATTCGGCTAGGTCATCTACCAGTTATAAATTCGGCATTTGGGGTAAGTTGTACCGTTTTCTGACCATTCTTCCTCTACTTTTTCTTTTCTCCTCTCTTTATCAACTTTCTCTTCTTCTTCTTTTCCTCTATAGACGAATCTTCCTACCATCCTGTTCATCTCCATCTTTTATCAGTTGTTTCTAAACCTTCATAACTGTTTGCCATAAAAAGCTGTAATCCCGGAAGCCTATATTTTCTGTGCCGATTTCTCCTAGCCAAATCCCCTGATTCTTTTTCATTTTTTTGACCGATTCTCACATCCTCTGAACCCCAAACTTCTGTCGACCACAACCTTGTAAAAACCTCCTTATTAAATCCTCTTCTACTTCACAGTTACAAAAAGCCGAAAACACTGTAGTTATAGGGGCATAGCCAAATCTGTAGACTATTAAGGTTCAATTTTTACTAAGGTTTGAGGATTAGATCTGCATCAGAATTGAATAGGAATTGAAGTGGGATCAATGACCAAAGGAACCAGTGGTAAGCTTTGAAATCTATTCTTTATTTCAAGTTTTAGAAAAGCCAAAATACCTAAAGGCTTAGGGAGGCTGTCGATTGGGATCCATGGCTTTAAGGGTTGTGACAACTATTTTATTATGATGATAGTGTGATCTAGAGGCTGCTGATCGAAGGCTTGGACAAGTGGAACGACTGGATCTAAACCTAGTCGCTAGTTTCAGCAAAGGTAGGAGCTCTAGTGCCTAAGGCTTTAATGGCCGACTTTTGGGTAAGGAGTTTTGTATGCAAGTTGTTATGGATTCATAATTAATGTATTAAGTAACTGACTGTAGGTAACTCGTGTGTGGAACTCGTCAGCATATCGTTGCAAACAGGTGTGTAACTTACACCCTCTCTTAGATTAGATCGGCAAAAGCCAAAAAGTCGAATTGCCGAAACACTGGTATTTTGGGAACTTGCGAGTGTGCGAATGCTCGTGAGATTGATAGTTCAACGTATATGGTAAATTAAAGTGATAAGACTACAAAGCACACAATTCCGCGTATTTCAATATTTCTGGTGAATTGGAATTTTTATTTATTTACTTTTATGATTTGGGGTTTTAAATTGTAATAAGGCCACTTTTAATTATTTTTAATGGTTTTGATATGTTTTGTTAGAATAGGTATGTTTTATTTTTAACTTTTGAAACTGATTAGCTTTAGGGCGCGTTTTAAAATGAACAGTCATTGATTTCCAAATAACACGACAACAAGCAAAGCTTCCGCAATGAAACGTTTTTCCAAAATTAATCACTTTTCTTAAAACGGACTTAATCGAATCAGTTTCTAAGAATACTCTCAAAGTTAAGGTGTGGCTATGGTGGTGTGCATGTCTAGGATTGGATCCGAAGGGAGCTTGGTACTTAAACAGTCCGATGGACTCACCTCCTCTTTTCTGGTTTCCTACCTGGTGTACAGCTTCCGTTCACTTTAACCAATAATGAAATTACCCTTAAACACTAGAGTGAGTTTTGATTAAAAACATAAAATGTTTTAAACGTTTCGATGTGGCACATCGGATCTAGCCATAACGTCTAGGCTGGGTTTGGGGTGTTACATTTAGTAGTATCAGAGCCAAGTTGCAACAACTCGGCTGTGGAATGGGTTTACAAAAACAAAGATTTTCGAATACAAAAATTTTATAAAGATTGCAAAAACTCAGTTTTCAAAATCTGGATCTTTAGAAGGTGGCATTCTGAATCTCCGGCCCAAGCCTGTAAGTATGATTCTGGACTTTTCTGAATATTTTCTGAATTATCTGTTTATACTCTGCTAGGATACTCTAGTTAGGGTGATACTGAAAATTGTAGAAAATTTGATTGAGACTGTAGCTAGACAGCGATTCTGCGGAAACAAACTTTGAATTACTATCTATTCATAAAACATATGAACAAACACTAGAATATTTAATTGATGCATAAAATTCGTAATCAGATAATACGATATGAGTATGAGAGCAGCTCGTGGAAGAGGCCGTGGACGTGGCCGCTGTAGTACTAGAGCAGGAACTGCATCTTCTGGGTATATGCCGACGGCAGAGGCACCATTACCACCGACAACAGAAGTGGAGTCTCATGATCGTGGTGCCGGGGATGACGCCCTGTCGCAAGCAATGCTTCGTGTTCTGGAACGAGTTACCGAGGCAAGTACGGGCAACTGAATTCGAGGATCTATTTCTAAGCGACTCCGGGCTAACGGAGTAGAGATCTTCAGGGACGTATCTGGTGTAGCCCCGAATGTGGCGAAATATTGGTTGGAGGCCACGGAACGGATTATGGACGACTTGGATCGCTCTCTATGGAGCGTGAAGTGAAGGAGAGCCGTGTCGTTCTGCGTGCGAGATGAGGCTTATCAGTGGTGGCTCACTGTGAGAGATGGGACCCCAGCTGATAGGGTAACTTGGGAGCTGTTTAAGATAGCCTTTAAAGGGAAATATGTTGGGGCGAGTTATGTGGACGCCTGTAAGAAGAAATTCTTGAATCTGGTTCAATTAGGTAAGACGATTGCGAAATACGAGGCTAAATTTCTGAGGCTGAACCGGTATACTGTGGGGATAGTTGCCACGGAGTATGAGCGTAGTGTACGCTTCGAGGATGGTCTAAGGGATGAACTTAAGGTGCTGATTACTCCGCAGAAGGAGCGTGACTTCGCGGTTTTGGTGGAAAAAGCTAAGATAGCTGAGGAAGTGAAGCGTAATGAGAGGTAGAACAGTGAGAAGGATCGGAACTGATTCCAGAAGGATTTTGGACCTTCGGGCGGAGCAAATAAGAATGTCAAGAGGGCAAGAGTGGAGGAGCCAGTTCGAGCAGTTCTGATGAACATTGTCAAACCACCAATCTGTGGAGACTGTGGTAAGGTACATCTGGGTGAGTGTAGGAAACGTTTCGGTGCTTGTTTCCGGTGTGGATCTATGAAGCATAGAGTCAACGACTGTCCTCAGATAGCGGATCAGGTTCTAATTGCTGAATAAAGGGTTGCTCAACCCGTGAGAGGTGGACCACAACCACCGAGAGGACGTGGACAAGGTAGGGGCAGAAATGGAAATAGACGAGGTCGAGGGGCACCTGGTAGGGGTGTTGGAAATGCCGAGGCTCGACAGCCAGCGTTGGTGTATGCAGCTCGTCGTCGAGAGGAGGGCGATGCACCCGACGTCATAACTAGTACATTTTTGGTTTCTAGCATATCGTATACTGCTTTGGTGGATATTGGATCTACTCATTCTTATTTTACTTGTGTCATATCTGGGTTGTTGGGTGTGCCCTCTGAGAAGATTGTGAGTGGGGTATCTGTACTAAGTCCTTTGGGTTACTCGGTTAAGGTAGACAAACTGTATAGGGATGTGCCCTTAGAAACACAAGGTAACATCTTCTCTGGAGACTTGATGGAGTTATCGTTCGAAGAATTTGATCTCATTTTGGGAATGGACTGGCTTATTAAGCATAGGGCGACTCTAGATTGTGCTGCCAAGCGAATGGTGTTAAGGACCACGGAGGGAAAAGAGGTTATGGTGATAGGTGAGCGAAGGGATTATTTGTCCAATATGGTGTCGGCATTGAGGGCCGAAAAGTGGATTCGTAAAGGTTGTGAGGCCTATTTGGAATTTGTAAGTCAGTCAGAAGATGAGAGACTGACAGTGGATAAGGTTAGAACCATTAAGGAGTTCCAAGATTTTTTTGGAAGAGCTTCCGGGTTTGCCTCCAAACTAAGAAGTCGAGTTTAGAATTGACTTGTTGCCTGGAACGGCACCAGTGTCCATCGCACCGTATAGAATGGCACCGAAGGAGTTAGTAGAGTTAAAGGTGCAAATTCAGGAGTTGTTGAATAAGGACTTTATTCATCCAAGTGTGTCTCCATGGGGAGCACCGGTGCTATTCGTGAAGAAGAAGGATGGGACGATGCGAATGTGCATTGATTATCGCCAGTTGAACAAACTGACGATTAAAAATAAGGACCCACTACCGAGGATTGATGATATGTTTGAGCAACTTAGAGGAGCTTCTATATTTTCCAAGATTGACCTTCGATCTGGATATCATCAGTTAAGGGTTAAAGAGGCAGATATCCATAAGACGATATTCAGGACTCGGTATGGTCATTACGAGTTTCTGGTTATGCCATTTGGATTGACGAATGCTCCTGCAGCATTTATGGATATGATGAATCGGATATTCCAACCATTTTTAGATCGATTCATAGTCGTCTTTATTAATGATATTCTGGTATATTCTGAAACTGAAGCAAAACATGATGAGCATCTCCGCATTGTGCTGCAAGTGTTAAAGGAGAAGGAATTTTATGCGAAGTTCAACAAGTGTGAATTCTGGTTGAGGGAGGTAACCTTCTTAGGACATGTTGTTTCTATTGAAGGGATTAAAGTAGACCCTCGAAAGATTGAAGCGATTCTGGAATGGAAGCCACCTAGGTCGGTGTCAGAAATTCAGAGTTTCTTAGGGTTGGCAGGTTACTACAGAAGGTTTGTGGAAGGATTTTCTATGATGGCAGCACCTTTGACAAAACTCATAAGGAAAAGGGTACCGTTTGAGTGGACAGAGAAGCAGCAGAAAGCTTTTGAGAAGTTGAAGAAAGTTCTGGTGGAAGCACCTGTGTTAATTCAGCTAGAGTCTAGAAAGGATTTTACTATATACAGCGATGCATCACATATGGGTTTGGGCTGTGTGTTGATGCAAGAGGTTAAGGTGGTTGCTTATACATCACGACAGCTTAAGCCTCACGAAGGGAACTATCCTACTCATGATTTGAAGTTGGCAGCAGTGATCTTTGCACTTAAGATTTGGAGACACTACTTGTATGGGGAAAGGTGTGTTATATACACAGACCATAAGAGTCTTAAGTATTTGCTGACTTAGAAGGAACTGAACCTTAGGCAAAGGAGATGGATCGAGTTGCTTAAGGATTATGATTGTTCGATCAAGTATCACCCAGGCAAGGCTAATGTGGTAGCCGATGCTCTAAGTCGTAGAGTTGTATCTGATCTGAGAGCAATGTTTGCTCGTCTGAGTCTGTATGATAATGGGAGTCTGTTGGATGAGTTGCAAGTAAGGCCAACCTGGGTGGATCAGATTAAGGAAAGGCAGTTGAGAGATGAGTCTTTAGTTGCTCGTTTCCAACAAGTTAAGGAAGGGGAAACTTCTGAGTTTGGGTTGAATAGTAAAGGATTTCTGTGTTTTCGAGGAAGAATTTATGTTCCGAAGGACTCTGACTTAAGGCAGTCAATACTTAAGGAAGCTCATGGGGGACTTTGTGCCATGCATCCTGGAGGGAATAAGTTGTATCACAACTTGCGTGAATTGTATTGGTGGCCTGGGCTGAAACGAGAAGTAACAGAGTTTGTGGGAAAATGTTTGACATGTCAGCAAGTGAAAGCTGAGCATTAACTACCTTCTGGACTTTTGCAGCCAGTAAAGATACCACTTTGGAAGTGGGAGAGGGTAACCATAGACTTTGTAAGTGGGTTACCTTTGACGCCATCAAAGAAAGACTCGGTTTGGGTGATTGTGGATAGGTTGACCAAATTGGCCCATTTCATACCTGTCCGTACTGACTTTTCACTTCAGGAATTAGCCAAGTTGTATGTGGCAGAGATTGTGCAACTTCATGGTGTCCCGGTTTTAATTATCTCTAACCGGAATCCTAGATTCACATCTCAGTTTTGGCAGAAGTTGCATGAGGCGTTGGGGACGCGGTTGAATTTTAGTACGACTTTCCATCCCCAGACCGAAGGTCAGTCGGAAAGGGTTATTCAGATTCCGGAGGACATGTTGAGGGGATGCGTTATTGACTTTCGAGGTAGTTGGGAGGATTACTTGCTATTGGCAGAGTTTGCGTACAACAAAAACTATCAGGTGAGTATTCGAATGGCACCGTATGAAGCGCTGTATGGACAAAGGTGTCGAACACCTAGTTGTTGGACCGAACTAGGGGAACTGCAGGTTCTAGGACCAGAGTTGGTAGCTGATACTGAAGATAAGGTCAAAGTAATCAGATCGGTTAAAAGAAGTATCCGATAGGCAAAAGTCGTATGCAGATTTGAAGCATAAGGAAGTTGAGTACTCAGTGGGTGATATGGTCTTCTTGAAGGTTTCTCTTTGGAAGAAGATTTTATGGTTTGGTAAGAAGGGCAAGTTGAGTCCGCGGTTCATTGGGCCTTATCGGGTTTTGAAGCGAGTAGGCCCAGTGGCTTACCAATTGGAGTTAGCTCCAGAGTTAGACAGGATTCATGTGTTTTCCACGTCTCTATGTTAAGGCGTTATCGTTCTGACCCTAGTCATGT
Organism: Gossypium anomalum; assembly: GCA_025698475.1. Lineage (NCBI taxonomy): Eukaryota > Viridiplantae > Streptophyta > Magnoliopsida > Malvales > Malvaceae > Gossypium > Gossypium anomalum. The sequence continues at coordinate 47,856,770 of CM046960.1, read as the reverse complement.
CGTGCCAGTTGCAGAGATTGAGTGCAGCCTGACTTGACTTTCGAGGAAGAGCCTGTGCAGATATTGGACCGTGAGGTTAAGGTTCTGATAAGGAAATCTATCCCATTAGTGAAGGTGCTTTAGCGTAATCATGGCAGAGAGGAAGCTACTTGGGAGTCAGAAGAGGCGATGTGTCAACAATATCCTCATCTATTCGGATCAGGTAAATTTCGAGGACGAAATTTCTTTACGGAGGGTAGAGTTGTAACACCCTAATTTTTGGGATTTCTGTGATTTTCAGTGAATTTTAGAATTTCTGTGTTTTGACTGCTTGGCATAGGTCTAATTATATTAGTGGGCCTCTAGAAGGCCCAAGTTTAAATTAAAATATGGTAATTTTAATTAATTTTAATTCTAAAGGAAAAAAGAATTAGGGTACTTTGGGCTTTTAAGAAATTAATTGGTAAAATAAGTCACAAGAAGGCATGTGGCAAAGTGGCATGTGACGCCACTGGCAAGGCTATAAAAGTGGCGTCTGGATGATAAGGGAGAGCCAAGGTTCAAGTCACAAGGTAAGCAAGCTATGGTATTATTTTTATGAACAGAAAGGGGAGGCGATGGAACCCAAGTGGAACTCTGTTAGGAAGAGTTTGAGCTGTTCAGAAGATTGAGTAAAGAGGGGATAAGGGAGAAGATTTAGGAGCTGATTAGGGAGAGCAGTGTTGGCCGAATGGTGGACTCTTGAGGAGTAAGAGTTGGCCGGCCAAGGGTTTCTTTAGAGGGCAAAATTCGGCTAGGTCATTTGCCAGTTATAAATTCGGCATTTGGGGTAAGTTGTGCCGTTTTCTGACCATTTTTCCTCTACTTTTTCTTTTCTTCTCTCTTTATCAACTTTCTCTTCTTCTTATTTTCCTCTATAGTCGAATCTTCCTACCATCCTGTTCATCTCCATCTTTTATCAGTTGTTTCTAAACCTTCATAACCGTTTGCCATAAAAAGCCAAAATCCCGAAAGCCTATATTTTTTGTGCCGATTTCTCCTAGCCAAACCCTCTGATTTTTTTCCCTTTTTTTGACCGATTCTCACATCCTCTGAACCCCAAACTTCTGTTGACCACAACCTTGCAAAAACCTCCTTATTAAATCCTCTTCTACTTCACAGTTACAAAAAGCCGAAAACACTGTAGTTATAGGGGCATAGCCGAATCTGTAGACTATCAAGGTTCAATTTTTACTAAGGTTTGAGGATTAGATCTGCATCAGAATCGAATAGGAATTGAAGTGGGATCATTGACCAAAGGAACCGGTGGTAAGCTTTCAAATCTATTCTTTATTTCAAGTTTTAGAAAAGCCAAAATCCCTAAAGGCATAGGGAGGCTGTCGATTGGGCTCCATGGATTTAAGGGTTGTGACAACTGTTTTATTATGATGATAGTGTGATCTAGAGGCTATTGATCGAAGGCTTGGACAAGTGGAACGACTGGATCTAAACCTAGTCACTAGTTTCGGCAAAGGTAGGAGCTCTAGTGCCTAAAGCGTTAATGGCCGACTTTTGGGTAAGGAGTTTTGTATACAAGTTGTTATGGATTCATAATTAATGTATTAAGTAACTGACTGTAGGCAACTCGTGTGTGGAACCCGTCAGCATATCGTTGCAAATAGGTGTGTAACTTACACCTTCTCTTAGACTAGATCGGCAAAAGCCGAAAAGCCGAAGTGCCGAAACGCCGGTATTTTGGGAACTTCCGAGTGTGCGAATGCTCGTGAGATTGATAGTTCAACGTATATGGTAAATTAAAGTGATAAGACTGCAAAGTGCACAATTCCGTGCATTTCAATATTTCTGGGCTTAATGGGCCAACGGGCCCAATATGGTAATAATGCTCGGTAAGTGTTTCTGTTAGTACGTAAATGGCTATGATATGCATGAAAACCATAAAAGTAGTTAAATTACTAGAATACCCTATGTAGGTAAAATTACTATTATACCCCTAGGTACAAAATGACCATTACACCCCTAGGGTTAATTTTGACTGAAAAGCATGATGATCTGATTCTGTATGATGTATGCCATGATTATATATCTGTTGCATAGGGACATGGGTTATATTTATGGAGGAAGCGTCCTGGTGGCTATGCCACAATTATCTGATCTGGTGGCTCTGTCACATTTATCTGTTCTAGTGGCACTGCCACAAATATCTGTATCTGGTGACTCTGTCACATTATCTGTATCTGGCAGCCATGCTGCAAATTTCTGTGGCGTGTAGCGGTTGGGTGGGTCGAGTAGTCTCCCCACATGGTGTAAGGTTGGACGGAGGTGCATATGGTTGGATTTGGGTTGGGTTTCTGCATAAACATGTGATATCTGTTCTGTTCTGTTGCGGGCCTATGGGCTTTATTCTGAAATCTGTTCTGGGCTAAGGCCAACTTGATCTGTTTCTGTGAGTTGAGCTGATATAGGCTATGGTTGGGTTAATTTACACACTGAATTTCCCCAAAATCACCCCTTTGTTTTCATCCACGCAGGTAATCCCCAACCATAGTGGGCTTGGAGCTGAGAGAGATTCAGAGTGGCCACATGTTCTGTAAATTTCAGTTTTCTTCTGGTGAATCGGACTTTTTATTTATTTACTTTTATGATTTGGGGTTTTAAGTTGTAATAATGCCGCTTTTAATTATTTTTAATGGTTTTGATATGTTTTGTTAGAATAGGTATGTTTTATTTTTAACTTTTGAAACTGATTAGCTTTAGGGCGCGTTTTAAAGAGAACAGTCATTGATTTCCAAATAACACGACAACAAGCAAAGCTTCCGCAATGAAACATTTTTCCAAAATTAATCACTTTTCTTAAAACGGACTTAATCGAATCAGTTTCTAAGAAAACTCTCGAAGTTAAAGTGTGGCAATGGTGGTGTGCATGTCTAAGATTGGATCTGAATGGAGCTTGGTACTTAAGCAGTCCGATGGACTCACCTCCTCTTTTTCGGTTTCCTACTTGTTGTACAGCTTCCATTCACTTTAACCAATAATGAAATTATCCTTAAACACTAGAGTGAGTTTTGATTAAAGACATAAAATGTTTTGAACGTTTTGATGTGGCACGTCGGATCTGGCCATAACGTCTAGGCCGGGTTTGGGGTGTTACAAGGAATTTTGAAAATTTTGACAACACGCATATAATTCTAGACTCGACTCTCAAAAAAGTCCTCAGTGGAGTCGCCAGCTGTAGCGACGTAAAATTTTTGCTTTGGTCGCTAGTTGAGGTGATTTATTGGAAATTTGAAAACCGACTTTCGATTTTATTAAAAAAAGGGAGTCGCCACCGATCCTTTTTCCTAGGTGTGATCGGACACCTAATAAATCCTCTTTTTTAAAAGAAAATTTATTTTTTAAACAAAAAGAAGGCCGAGTTTAGGTCTACGTTAAAAGCCAGAGAAAAAATAGGGTTCGGGAGTCGGTTACGCACGAGAAAGGTATTAGCACCCTCGCGACGCCCAAAATTGGTATCTCGTTAAACATGCGTTGTCTTAATTTTCAAAAATGCGAGTTCAATGTAACATTCAATCATGATTCGATCAAAACACGAGAATTTTTATAATTTCGATTTCTTTTGAGAAGGACGTTCCGTTTTTTAACACAAGCCGATTGATATTCACCCAACATAGCGATGGAATCGACGACTTAATGTTAAATCGGTGCGTTGCCTTATTTATTGAAATAAAAAAATGAATAAAAAATAAAAAGAAAACTAATATCGATGTTGAAATAAGATGTGATCTAATAAGCTAAATTCGGAACAGGCAAATAATAATAAATAGTTAAGAATATACGAAGCAAATAATATATAAAACATTAACAATGTATATGTGATAATAATAGTCATAAAACAATAGTAGTGCATATGGTATTAAACATGATAATAATAGTAATAATGCAAACATTAAATAGTAGTGAACATATATATATAAAACATATAATACTAGATTAAAAATATATACAATATATATTGAAAACAGTAATAATATTAAAAAACTAATAATAACGATATATAAATATATACATATATGTATTAAAAATATATATATAATAATAGGAATAAAAGGTATATACATAGTATTAAAAATATGTACGTAATATAGCGTTAAAAATACATACATAATATAGTTATTAAAAATATATACATAAAATAATATGTAAAATATATATATAAATAATATAGTATTAAAATATATAGATGATATATATATAATATAATATTAAAAGATATATATATATACGTAATATATATATAAAAATGTATACATAATATAGTATTAAAATATTTACATAATATATACATATTAGAAATAATAATAATGTTAAAAACAACTATTAATAATACTACATAAATATATACATATATATATTAAAGATATATACATATATAATAAAACATATACTAATATTAATAACAAATATAATAGGGGTAAAAATAGATATAATCATAACATGTATATAACGTGGTATTAAAAATATGTGTATAATATATATTTAAATATGTATACATAATATATATATTAGGAATAATAATAATATTAAAAAAAACGACTATAAGTATATACATAAAATATATATATAAGTATTAATTGAAACTAAAAAAATAATTCTAATAATAGTAAAAATATACTAATAATAATAATAATAACGATAATAGTAAATATAATAATAAATAATATTAAAAATAAAAAATGGTAAAAATAATATAAAAACCAAATTAAATCTGGAAAAAAGGACTAAATTCGAAACAAAAATAAAGTTTTGGGGCCAATTTAAAAAGAAATAAAAGGAAAGGGATTAAATTGTATGCGTGAAAAATAGTGCAGGGACCAATGATGCAATAAATCCATTCGGCCTAAAATGCACAGCAACAGAGGGACCGAATTACAAAGCACAACAAATTTCGGGTCCAAATTTAAAATAACTAAAAACTTAATTGCATAATAAAAAAAATCGGAGGGGCTAAATGCGCAAATAGCCCCTCCAATGAAAACACGCGGATCCTGAAGTAGGAGCGGGTCGGGTTGCGGGTCAGCCATGGGTTAAGGCTCAAAACGACGTCGTTTTGGTGCTTAAAAGGCCTGCCCAAAACGACGTCGTTTTGGAGGTCTATTTAAGGCCAAATTTTTTTTAAAAAAATGACTTTCTCATCTGTTTTTTTTTAAAAAAAACTCAACTTTCTTCTCTTTTTTCTCTCTGTGCAGGTATGCACTCCGGCGAGGGGAACTGCCGTCGACCGCCGCCGGCCACCGCGCACGGTGGCCCGAAAATTCAAAAAGGTATTTTTTTTCTAGTTTTATATTTAACTGATTTTTTTAAAAAAAATCGAGAAAATATCAATGTATGCCTATGAATAGATTCGACAGAAAGAAAAATAAAAAAAGTAACCTTTTGTCCTTGTATAACTTGATTTCTTCTCCGAATCTGTTTTAGAGATTTTTTGATATCTGAATCTCTTCTTGATTGTATTCAAATGTCAAAAAAAAAAAACCTCTTTTACATGGTTTTTGTTCGGCTTATATAGCCATTTACATTGCCTTTTTTATTGTTTATGTCTTTTCTTCATTTATAGGTGCAAGTTGGACAATGACAAGGGCGGTGGCGTGCTGTAGGCATGGCCAGTGGAGTTGGTGGTGGCAGAGCTAGGAGCGACGGCCGGGGGGCTAGGGTTTTCTAATTTTGTTTTATTTTTTGTTTTAGGTATTGGGCTGGTTTAGTGGGCTTAGGGTTTTTAGTTATTTGGGTATTTTAGTTTGGGTTAGGGTAGGTTAGTTGGCTGATGGGTTTAATTTGGTTTGTGTTTAGTATTGGCTTTTAATGGGTTAAATTGGCCTGCAACATGTGGTCTAGAGTGAAATTAGTATAAAAATATGAAGTTGATTGTGAAGGTTAAAATTAGTCTCGATTTAGGGACTAAATTGAAGAATAAGCAAAATATTATGTGAAAATTGAAATTTAATGTAAAGTTAAAATGTATAATATTAATGTAATTTAATTGTCTTATTCCGTAGCTAACGTCGTATCGGAATCCTCGAGTAAAAAAGGAAAGGATAACATCGATGTCGAATAGCTCGAAAATCACGGTTTATGTTTATATAATTACAGGTCCTATATTTCAATAATTATGATTTCGTATTAACTAATGAAACTATTTAATATACTTGGTTTCAATTTAATTTATTTTCTAATTATTATATGCGATCAATTCCTACATCGGACGCAGTGTAGGGGCAGGAGTATAATGAGAGAGTTCAAGATTTGAGGGGTATAATATTGATTCACATCTCTTGGTTATATCATACCATCTAAAAGAAAGTCTTCTTAGTAAAATAATAATATTTCTATGAAAAAATAATAGACAAATAAAACTATAAAATTAATTCTCTTATTTTATAAGCCAAGGTCAACCTTTTAGGATTGTTAACATAAAAATCCAACTTAATATTTATAATAAAAAATGCTCGAATGAAAGTTAAATTTTTCAAAGTGTTCAAATAAGAGTAAAATTTGTTTGAAAGTGCTCAAATAAAGCCCTAACTTTTTTTAAAAGTGGATAAATAATTTAGATGATTGTTTTCTTATCATTTACTTTAAACATATTTCAATCCATATTAAAAATAATAATAAATTTTAAATTAATATTATTTATTTATTTATATTCCAATATTTAATTACATTAATATTAAGAATAATTTTAAAAAATTTTAAAATAAATTTAAAATTTTATTAAAAAGTATAAGAAATTTAAAATATAATTAAATATTTAAATGTAGTTTAAAATTATCTTTTAGTACTGTTTACAAATAATTTTATATCCCATAGTTTTTATATTTTAATTTTCAATTACTTTATTTTAATTTCTTACTTATGTTATTTGATAGAATTTATTAGAAAAATAACATACATTAATTTAATATATTTTAATTAATCCACAAAATCAACCTATGAGGTAAAAAAAACTTTCATGCATTTTCGGAAAAAAATAGTCAGTGAGATGTTGTTTTCATGAAAAGTGATATTGTTATCCGTGCAACTTGTAATCATTTTTATCTATTGTTATTAGATGAATCCTTTTTTCTATAATTACTGACCTTGTATTTCAGTAATTATGTATTTATTTCAATGTTAAAATATGGTTGCGTAAATTACAACATATTTGACTATAAATATGGTAATGAATAAATAAATAGTTTAGATTATAAATATGATTACTAACTAACCACCCTCTCCAAAATCCTCAGCATGGCTTGGGATAGTCCGTCGTCCCCAACCGAACGGCTCTGAGACCCAGTCTTAGTAACAGGTGAAACTAGTGTCTCACTCGTATCCAAATTTGACATACTGCCCAGTGAGGAAGACTCAGCTCGAGCCTCCTTACGGCTTCTTCCACGGCCATGAGTACTACGTCCGCGGATTCCACGTGCACTCATGTCTGCTCCGAGTTTTATCTACATTATAAAAATTTATGCATCAGTTAAAATATTTATTAACAGATGTTTTATACATAAATTATCAAAAGTTTAGAGATGTTTTCAGAAGTTTCAGTCTCTAACTATTTGAATACAGTCTTAGAAGGTACTAACTACAATATTTTTAGAATAAACTATCTAAGGTTCAGAATACTTACATGATCGACGCCGGAGACTCGGTGTACCACGTACTTAATCAGAGTGTTTAAAATCATTTGAAAACTAATTTCTTAAAACCAAATTTTGGAGCCCAAAATTCACTACAGAATTTTGGAACCTGGCTCTGATACAACTAAATGTAACACCCCAAACTCGACTTAGACGTTATGGCCGAATCTGACGATGTCACATGGAATGGGTTTTGCAAACTAAATCGTCACCATAAAACCATTTCAGTTTATTAGCTCTTATTGGCTTTTAACAAATTCAAAAAATGTTTATTCCACTCTTAAGTTTCTGTATTTATTATCAAAACATTAATCGTGATGTTTTAACAATACAGTTTGTGATTTAGAAAATCATGGTTTAGTAAACCGTCGTTTTAAAAGAAAACTTTTTGATAAAACATGCATAAATCGAGCAACAAAACCAAAACCAATAGTTAAAAGTCCATACAGTCCCAGAAAATACAAACTCTCTTATTGTAACACCAACTTAAATAAAACCATAAACAAAATAAAACAGTTTATTGCGAATGGTCACCGTCAAGTCCTCCGCTCCGCCGATCCGCCTAAGTCTGCAGATTACCTGACATAGCAGACAAACAAAGGTGAATTTACGTAAACTCAGTGTGTAACCCAACAGAAATAAGCATGGAATAAAAATAGAATCATATACTCAGTCAGATACAGATGCAGATTCGGGCTTAAGCCCATTACAGATACAGATGCAGATTCGGGCCTAAGCCCATTTCAGATACAGATACAAATACAGATGTACAAATCAGAATCAGAAATCAAATATCCTACCCCCATCCTCTACACACCATCTCCGACCATCCCTGCACACCATGTGGGGTTCAAAACACCCACCCAGCCCTACACACCATGTTGTATCGATGTGGCACATAACATATATAATATAGTCGTGCTGCCATGTAATAGGCATAAACTGCCTTTTAGAACACTTCCTCTAATATACATCAGCCCACCCCAGTAACAGTAACTGAACATACATACAGAATTAATAGATAAATCATGCTTAACATGTTTTTATAAACAGATAACAGATAAACAAACATAGGCATTCTCATAACCATAATCATGCTTAACATGTTTTTATGAACATGTCTAGTAAAACTTGGACCTTTTTTTCTAATAACGATATAATGTTTTATAAACTATCATTGGTTTCAAAACCCTTCTTCGTAATGCTCCTGAATTCGGCCATAAAGTATGGGTCAGATTTAAGGTGTTACAGCCTGGCCACACGGGTGTGTGACCCTTAAACTCAAATTTTTTTTAATTATTTCCTAAACTTCTAGAATTGTTTCAAATTAGTCCCTGCCTATTTTAAACTACTTTTAGGGCCTCGTAGACTTGTAATAGGGGCTGTAAGAGTAACTTTTACTCTGAATTGGGGTGGAATAACAAACTTAAATTAAGTGCATTCCACTAACATCATTGAAGATAAATTAAAAAGATAATCGTGAACGGAGTATGGACTCATACTCTGATGCTAATAATTGGAATAGTTTTGTATGTATCCGAATTCTAACATTCTAGAAGGGATAAATAGTGATAAGAGTGTAGATAGTGGAAGACTAAGTTTAGCAGTGTATAAATAGTGATAAGAGTGTAGACAGTGGAAGACCAAGTTTAGAAATGCATAGAATAATTTATTATTCGAATATATAATAATCTAGTATGAAAGTATTAGATTGTAATGACCTGCCCCTACATATTATAATGTTATTAGTTAGTTTATAAGTTGATTATGATTGAATTAATTGTTTGATTCGCTAGTAATGCTCGTAATCCTAAATCGTCGACGAAGAGGGGTTAGAGGTGTTATAGTTTACAATATAACACAGTACACAAATATAATTGGCTCACACTACAGTTGAGCTCACACCTAGCATTTCACAATAATATAATTTTCACTAATTAGAACTTGCATTACCATAGAGCTCATAATTCACATATTGGTTCGTGCATACATAAATGTACATTATTAGTAAAATTTGCATGTTATAAGAGTTCACATTAATTTTATTTATATTAGTCCGCAAGCATTACAAAACCCATATACATATATATTATATAAAACAAGACCTATATATGCATATATATTATATATATAATCAAGACCCACGCATATATATATATATTATATATATAACAAAACCCACGCATATATATTTTATATACACATACCTTTTTAGTACATAAGCTCGCCTTTAATATTATGTTGTCTCACACACACAATAATTAAATGCACCAATTCACACACACTTATCACATCAAGTACATGGTTTACAGCTACGACCTGCCTATCTTATTCCTATAGCTACATGCACGTTTTAAATTCATGCATTTGGCTCATTAAAATCGTACAGTATGCATACCCAATGCTCAACAAAATTACAATAGCTTGCACCAAGATAAATCAAGGTTCACATATTAATTAAGCAGGGGTTTGCATATGTTACCTTAGCCTGCATATTGAAGTTTAAATGCAGTATATTAGACCACTTACCTTAGTTTTTACTTCAATTACCATGCTCAAGTAAGCTTTAATTTGACTTTGTTCATGCTTGTAAAGGCTCCCAAATGAATCGACACTTTACATACACATCAAGCACAATACAAAGGCATTATTAACATCAACATATGTAATCAAATTATTCCAAAATCATAGATTCAAGCCTATTAACTTCTATATAAAAAATTAACTTTTTTTGTCGAAATAGGTGTTTAACCACTCAAATCTCATTTATAAGCTTGGATTCAATTTCATACATCCTAAATATCATCTAATTATAGATCTAAACCATCAATTTTACCCAATTACACCAAGATAAATCAAGCTTATATCATCTTTTAAAAGGGGAAAACATTCAATTTGCTTAAAATCATTAATGATTTGTTAAATTAAGATCACATATCTTTTAATTAGATCAAAATGAGTTAGAAATCGCTTTGAAATCAAAGATTAGAAAAGAAATACAAGATCTACCATTTTCAAGTCAAAAATCAACTTAAAATCAAGTGATATATTGAGATCTTGATTAAATCATTTAAATCTCGAATTTAAATAACATATCACTTAGTTTAATCATAAAAATTTAGAATCTCACCTCAATTTTGCAAAATCGAAGGGCTATGGAGGTAATTCGAGCTAAAACGTGTGAAGATCTCTTGAGGATTTTAAGGATGAAAATATGAGTGTTCTTCAAAATTGAAAAGAGATTTTATGTTTAGAGAGTTTAGGAATAAAAAAGGATAAACTATTTTCGAAAGAAAAACTTTGGTTCGGTGTTTGGCAAATTTTTAAAGAAGATGAAGAATGTGAGGGACACAGAAGTGGGGTTGGTTAAATAGGCACCCAAAACAGAAGTGGGGTTGGTTAAATAGGCACCCAATTTTTAAAAATTGGGCCATTGCCCATTTAATCACCTCCAGTCTCTTCTCCTTTTCAAATAGGTACTTGGTTTTCAATTAAAACCAGTATCAAAATTATTTTCAAATCAAACCTCGTTTTTAAAATCTGTTTGAACCAAATTAGTTTCCAGACACCTAATTTTAATTTCTTAACCTAAAATTTCTAATTCTATTTTTTAAACAATTTATTTAATTAATTCTGAATTATTTAATTATCTAACTTATTTATGAGTTCCGACTCACTAACCCTTGATCCTACTTATCCAAATTTACTAATCCGGCTTTTGGGTGTGACAATTTTTTTTGCCATTACCATCTCAAATACTCATACGTGTTCATGCTTATATTATAATTTTTATAACATGTATAGAAATAATTTCTAAAATTAGATTTGGATGTAATTACTTGTGCAATTACTCTAATTCTCATGTTCTCCTAAAAATTAAAAAGTGTAATTAGGGTGCTTCAATTATACTCAATTTAGTGGAACCCACCAATTACAATGATTACCCAAACATGTCACCATTGTGTAATTATAAGTAATTACACCAACTCTAATTACTAAGTGGCTTTCCAAACATTATCTTATTATTATTGCAAAGAATTTAAGTTGAGGAAGTTGCTTAGAAAGGGGCTTAAATATTAACACCCAAGCAAAGTTGCTTTATATATATAAAATGTTGAGAAGATATTTTTGGAAAATGTGTTGATTTTTTTTGGAAAAATTGATTTTTTTATATTTAGATAATTCAACATAAGATATTTTTGGTTGTTAGACAAGTTTTCTTTAAATCATTTTTGAAAGTTGATTTTAGTAAAATAAATGCTACATAAATTATATTTGCTACAAAATATTATATATGCCTTTTCCTTTTACAATCGAAATTTATTTTATATAATCAATGTCTTATATAGATTTAATAATAATCAATGTGTAACACCCCAAACCCGGCCCAGACGTTATGGATGAATCTGGCGATGTCACATGGAATGGAATTTTGAAAACTAATTTATTACGATAAAACCATGTTCGTTTATTACTCCTATTGGTTTTGGAAACCGCTTACCCATCTAGTCGATTGTTTTAAAACGCAATTCGTTGCGAAAGCTTTAGAAATCATTTATTCTAAGTAAAATAGTTCATTTCATGGAAAGCCTTGGTTATTAGAAAAATCTGTATTTTGTTAAGTCTGAATTTGTAAGCCCGTAAAAGTAGTTATAATTTCCACAGTTAAAGCAAAATAGTCCATAAAGTCCAACTACATAACAATACCCCATAATCAATAAAACCATAAACGAAAGTAAAGTAGTTTAAATATGTGTGGCCACCGTCGAGTCCTCCGCCGCACCGAACCGTCAGGTTTGGGGATTACCTGTATACTTAAAATAGAAGGGGTGAGTTACGTAAACTCAGTGTGTAATCCTCACAGATAACATACATGTAGTTAATCACAATTGCACAGTCAAATGAAGTTTGGGCCTAAGTTCATTTCAATCTCAGTAGCAGTTCGGGCTTTAGCCCCTTTCAGTTCAGTATCAGATATGCATTAGGGCTTTAGCCCATCATGGTGACAATAATGCAAACAGTAATCAGTAAACAGAGTCCTACCGAACTAGCCTCTACACACTATCTCCGTCCAACCCTATACTCTATGTGGGGATTAAATCAAACCACCCATCCCTACACTCCAGGTAGTACTAAGTGCGACACTAAACAGTAGTTTGCAGCTGAGCTGCTAGTATGTTAGGCTTAAGAGCCTTTCAGTACACTTCCGCCAAATAAAATCAACCCAATCCCATGCAATGCAATATACAATAAAATGTCATGCTATCACAGATCTATTAGATACACATACAGTTCAGTATACACACTTATATATATAACATGCTCAGTACATAATTCACATAATCAATTTCACATAGATAAGGGCTTGGGCGACCCGTGCAACCTTAACAAGCATTTCAGTAAAAATGGGCTCACATGGCCATGTGGCCTGGCCGTGTAGGCCCACACCCCCGGGTGGCCCACACGGCCCAAGTCAGTCCAGCCCGTGTGTCGCACATAGCCTGCCTGGCCATCACACAGTCGTATCCTATGCGCACGGCCTACCATACGCTCGTGTGACGTCGACAGTGAGGTTTTTGGCTTTCGCTGAAACCTCATTATCTGTGCAATCGAGTACACACATGTATCGTTTTTGACGCAAAAGCCACTGCCAAGTACTCCAAGGCCTAAAATTGAAATACCAATATCAATTTTAGCGATTTTTCAAGCGAACTCGATAATTAGAAACGAATAAAACTCATGTTACAACCAATAATAGCTTCCCGTAAATGATACCAAGACACGACATACGCGATTTATCACCCACAACCTCCTCCTACGCTATTAACAGAAGAATAAACACATTACTAAGTAATCACTATCAACCACGACAGAAGAGATGAGGGAGACTTATCGAAACAGAAGCAAAATACACATCTATCGAGCGGTTTAAACTTACCTTCGATCTAACCACCGCGATTCTCACGAATCCAAAATCTTCAGGAATCTATTATGAGTCCTTAAATCTTCCCGTAACTGACATTAACAAACTCCCATTAATCACCAACTTAAAAGTAACAAATAGAAACTCCGTCAACAGAAACTTACCGAAAAGGGGGAGAGAACTGTTGTATAGGAAGGAAGCAAAATAAAAACCGAAAAGGGGGAGAGAAGTAGGGCAAAATTCTAGCAGGGAAAAGATGAGGAAAAACGTAAAAAATTTCCTTCAGTAAGAGGAATAAAATCGAATTTGAGAAGGGAATAATGGTTAAACTAAAACACTAACCGAATCCCTTAATTCGCTCCCTACACTTCCCACTACACATCCACTACTCGGCATTTTAGTTCAGTTCAAACTCCTACACAGCACAAATAGCAAAAATAACTCCCTTGTATGCATGAGGATTCAAACTCAAGGCTACCAACATACCAACACACTACTTAACCACTAGACCAGTAGGCCCATTCTAATATAAGCTTATCAACAATTAAATAAAAACCTATTGACCAAATATTGGTCTTTAATCATAAAAATACCAAAATTTTCCCAAGTCATGGCTTGAACTTGGGACCCCCCATACATACCTAGAACACTTAACCACTCTAGCAGACAAATATTTGTGTCACACATTCGCAAAAACAAAAATTTAAATTTTGGGGCGTTACACAATGCCTAATTAAAAACTAATTTGAAGTTACATATAATACTTTTAAATATATGAGAGTAGTAACATATTGGAGTTGGAAATAGATGTGTTCATGAGTCGGATGAAATCGAAGCCTGATTCCAAAATAAAATTTCAAGCCCAGGCCTGAGCCCAACATTTTGAAAATGTTCGTATTATCATTTAAAAAAATAATAAAATATATAATTTTATATTGATATATATATATATTATAATTAGACTTAAATAAAATATTTTTTAAAAAATCATTTAAATTGAACTCAAGTTGAGTTAGGTTGGTCTAAAGACAAAAATGTCATTGTCTAAACCTAGCCCAAGTTGGGTTGGTCCAACTCAGTTGGGCGGTCACCTAGCTCATGCTCAAGTCTAGTTGGAAGGGATACATGAAGCTAAACAATATTTAAATAAATACTAATATTCATATATTCATATTTTATACTACAAAATATTTATTACTAAATTTCTATAAATTGTTAATATATGATTAAAATATTAATATAAATATTTTTCAATGAAATATTAAGAATAATATTTAAAATTTTTAAAATGATTGCTAATGTTAAGATTTATAATTAAAATGAAATTGTAATATTAAATAAGTTTGTTAAAACAATAAATTACAATAATAATTTATTATATTATTAAATGCAACTATGAATATTTATTTATATTGAGAATTATAATATTTGATATTAATATTTTTTACTTTTTTAAAAATAAAAAATTATTATTAATATAATAATATTTGACTTAAGTTAAATTAGTTTTTTTATATAAAAATCAAGTTATTCATAATTTTTTTTTTAGAAAATTTACCCCTTTAAAAAGGAAAGTCAATTTCTAAAAAAACTTATTTTTTGTTAATTTATATGAAATATAAAAAATATTGAAAACATTTTTCATAATTCATTTTTACCTTAAAATTTTAAGTTAGATTTGATGAATTAAAATGGGGGAATTGTGTGAAATTTGTAGTATTATGTTAGAGTAAAATTGTTTTTAATTGTTATAGAAAGTGTGAAAATGAAATTATGTATAAATTAATTTATATTTTAAAATAATTATATAATTGAAATTGTATGAAAGAATGATTTTTCTAATTAAAATATGAATCTTAAAATTGTAAAAAGATGTGAATTTACATTTAGATGTGTTATACAACATTTATACAAATTTTGAAATGCAACCCTAAAAATTGTAGTAGTGTTTTGTGTGGAATTGAGATCTTCAATTTGAGCCCAAATATATATTCCTAAGTTTTTAATCATGCCTACACACAACAATTTAATATGCGACACTAAGTTCCATGATTTTTCTCTTGGACTAAAATTATGATTTCTTTTGTATGAAAAAATATATTTCGATTGATGAGATGAAATCATTCCCATTTGATACAATTGGAGTTGATGAGCCTTAATTAGATTATGGATAAAGAATATCCAAGGGAAATTAAGGTTATTTGGTTAATAATTTCATTCCTAAATCTAAGTATTTTAAAGCAGAAGTGGAGTAAAGAAAATTTTTTTTGGGCGAAATTAAATTATATGTTTTTACGATAGTAAAAATTTTTTTTGGGCGAAATTAAATTATATGTTTTTACGATAGTAAAAATAAAATTTTACCCTTTTAATAGTCTATATCTTTATAATTTTTAAATGATTAAATCAAATTTTTTGTTATTTTTAGAAGGGTCAAAGTAAAATTTTATAAATTATAAAAGATTTAAATAAAAATTTTCTATTTCAGGGGACCCGAAGCCCTATCCGCCTTTGACTCCGTCACTGATTCAAAAGATATGTTTTTAAGTCATGAAATTATTATAATTTTTATAAAAATAAATCAATAAAAATATGCATGTCAATGACTACATATCCATTGAGAGACTGTTGGATTTTAAAAAAATAAAATAAAATGTTGTATTTTTAATTTCAGTAATGATGGATCCATAATATTAAAGAACAAAAAATATGCACGTCGAATGAAATAAATTTTATTTTTTTCACTAATAACAAATTATTTTCCTACTTGGATAATTTAAAAAAAAAAAAAAAACAGATAAGATTTTCTCTCCTCATGATTCTTCTAAATTGGAGAATTCTTGTATAAATAACGCACATGCCAATTCATCGAGTTTAATACTAATTTACTTGTTCTTAAGCAATATAAAAGGAAAAAGAAAAATAAATTATATCTGTTAAGAGTGTGGTCAAATACATTTAGGAACTTAGAAAGTGAAACAATATAAGCAGCAAATAAACATGGGCACCAGTGGAAAGGCAATATGATACAACAAAAAAGCAGAACATATAAGCATAGACATATATAAATGGCAATCATGTATGAACTACAACTTGCAATTAGATGGTGAAATAATATGTATAACTAAGGAAATGTCAAAAAATGCGATTCTAAATTTTTATTTTTATAAATTGAGTTTGTAAGAATAAATATGTAACACCCTAAATCCGGCCTCGACGTTATGGCCGAATCTGGTGATGTCACATGGAATGGAGTTTGAAATCACATTTATCAAGTTGAACCGTTTCCGTTTATTACCTTCTATTTATATCTTGACAACTTCAAAATCATTTTCTTATTAAATTGGTTTTATTTTAAAAACACTTTGTGTAGCGGAAGCTTTTAAAACCGTCATATTTGAAGAAAAACGTTTGCATTTAGGAAAACGTTACTTCTAAAAAAGTTGGGTTTCCGTTGAGTTTTGCAGTTTAAAATCCATGAACACAATTAAAATCCAAAACAAAGGTAAAAAGTTCAAATGTCCAAATTACATAAAAAAATACTCCCAAAATAATAGGAATTAAAAACCTTAAAAGAATTAGATCAGTTCAATGAACGTGTGGTCACTGTAGAGTCCTCTGCTGCACCG
The DNA here is from genome assembly GCA_025698475.1 of Gossypium anomalum. Lineage (NCBI taxonomy): Eukaryota > Viridiplantae > Streptophyta > Magnoliopsida > Malvales > Malvaceae > Gossypium > Gossypium anomalum. The sequence goes on along the minus strand of CM046960.1, from coordinate 47,839,563 downwards.
ATCCGTCTAAGTCTGGGGATTACCTGTACAGATAAAATAGAAAGGGGTGAGTTTACGTAAACTTAGTGTGTAATCCCCACATATCACATGCATACAGTCAATCACAACAAATGACCAAATGCGCTTTGGGCCTAACTTATTTCGATTTGATATGATTCGGGCCTTAGCCCATTTCGATTCAGATGTCGATTATGCATTAGGGCCCAAGCCCGTCACAGTAACAGTATCAGATATACATTAATTAGTAAATAGAATCCTACCCAACCAGCCTCTACACACCATCTCTATCCATCCTTACACTCCATATGGGGTTTAAAACACCCACCAATCCCTACACTCCAAGTAGTACCGAATACGACACATAATCAGTAAATTGCAGCTGAGCTGCCAGATATTAGGCTTAAGAGCCTTTCAGTACATTTCCTCCAAATATCAACATCCCAACCTAATGCAATGTAACATACAGTATATGATATGCTTATACATGAATATAAGTTATACATACAGTTTAGTGTTCGTTAACATAATCATTATGCTCAGTACATACATCACACATATAGTCCACGCATTTAGAGGTCTAAGTAGTGCTTACCGACCCTACAGTAGGTTCACAGTCGACTTGGGCGACCTATCCAACCTTAGAACACATTTCAGTTCAATGGGCTCACACACCCATGTGGCTTGCCCGTGTGGGTTCACACGCCCGTGTGGCCCATACGGCCCAATTTGGCCTTGGCTGTGTGGATCACACGGCCTGGCCCAGAATCCCACACGCCCGTGTGGACTATCCCTGTGGACCCACACGCCCATGTGGCCCACACGGCCCAAATCATTCTAGCCCGTGTGTCGCAAACGGCCTACTTGGCCATCACACGGCCGTGTCTTGCGCGCATGGCCTGGCCTCGTCAATCACACGCTTGTGTCATGGCACACGGCCTACCACACGGGCAACCACACGCCCGTGTGGCGTCGACAGTAGGGTTTTTGGCTTTTACCGGAAAATCATTTTTTATGTTTTCGGGTACACATCTGATATGTTTTGATGCGAAAGCTATCCCGAGCCTTCCAAAACCTAAAAGTCAACATATCAATGCTCAAAATTAGTCCTATAACACGATTTAAATTGGAAACTCGATACCAACAAAAGTCCAAAACAAGCGTTCGGCTCTTACCCTAACACTCCGTGCGATTTGACTACAAATATGTGAAAAGAGAACCCCGAACTTCACGACTTGCCGCTGCCAAAATTGAGAATAAGTTTGTAACACCCCTAACCCATATCCATCGTCGGATTAAGGTTACGAGGCATTACTGAACAAAAACATAATTCCGAACATTCACATATTCAAACAAATTATATTCATAAAGCACATTGCCAATTAAATATTAAACATACATTAATAATCATATTGCATTTACGAATCATACTTCAAATTTAACCGAATCCATACCATTCCAATGATCATATTTTCAACCCAAATAACATGCGCATTTTCAACCAAATAATAATATCACGAATCATATATTCATTAGCAAATTTATACATACGCATATACTTTCATTATAAACCAAACCATTATGGCAAGCCTCATTCGAATATGCAAACATGCACATGTATATATATATATATATATATATATATATACACATCTAATTAACATTTTTTTTTCAAAAATGATTATATATATAAATCCCATGGTGTACTATTACACAAAATCACTATTCAATTGGTCATTTATCATTGTTTCACTTATAAGCCTTATTAAGCAAAACAGTCTCAATAATTCCCCATTATTTAACTTCATAACCAATTATAGTACTCATACATTTTCCATGCAAACCGAACTAAAATAATTTGTGTATATTCGAACATATGCATGCCTCATATCATGCATTTCTAAAAATACACTAAACATGCTTAACATTGAGCTCATGTTTATAAATGAATAAACATACACCAAAATCAAATAGTCAAACCATATTTATTCATATTTATACAAATCAAGATCGAATGATCAACTACAACCAATTCCACTTATCACTTCAAGCTATTTTCAATACATATAGCACCATTCACATTTACTTTTCATTCATTTCACATAATATTATAATCAAAACAAAATAACCCATTATCAAACATAACCAAAACCAAGCTTTTAAGGTTAAGCCATGTTCGCATGACTCAATTTATACATATTCAAAATTGAACAAAATACATATTAGCCTATACATGCCATAAGTTTGAAAATAGACTTTTAAAAGTACCGAAAGTTGACGATAGTGTGGATGACTTCGATAACGATCCCCGAGCTCGAGACTTACAGCCAAAATCTAAAAAACTGAATAACACAAAAACACATAGAGTAAGCTAACTTAGCTTAGTAAGCCTTAAGCAAATTAAACAACTCATTGAATAATCAAAACATTTAGACTAACCAAATTATATCCATAATGTTATACTTTATCTTAATAAAATACCTTAACCGAATGTTCACAATCAATTATATAACATCACATAAATATTTCTTATATAGCCGATTATACAAGATCAATCATATCATCACATAGACATTTACATGTAGGGCCAAATACACAAGATTCATTATATCATCACATATGGCCGAATATATAAAAGTTAAATAAAATATCACATGTAACCTATAGTTCAAATTCAAAAGAACATCACATATGGAAGAATATGCACATTCAAGATAATGTCATATGTAACCAAATATACAAGTTCAATATAAGCTCACATGTACTTACCTTTTTGGCCGAACATATACAATGCAATTTAGCTCAATTTCACTTGTTCAATAACCACAATAACTTGGATCCTTATAATCATAGTCTTGAAAACAAATCACCGGCAATAAACCTGCTAGGCATAAGCCTAAATCACCCACTGGCACAAGGCCTGCTAGACCCAAGGTCTGATATTTATTCACTGGCACTAAGCCTGCTAGGCATAAAGCCCGATCAAAGTCACCAGCCCAAAGCTTGCTAAGCTCAAATCCTGAATATCACAAATATAGAATCATTTCACAACATTTCATATAGCGAATCATAAAATATTTTATGTAACACATACACACTTTTAGAGATTTTAAATCAGTCGAATGAAACTCAACCACAATAATTCAATGATACATCACATTCAGCTATTATACTAATAGATTATAAAATTCAAATCATCACAGTAAAACATTCTATGATCAAAATAAACCATGTTTAATTACTTAAAGACTTACCTCGGATATCGACGGATGTTACAAATTGGCTATTCGGCTATTTTTATTTTTCCCCGATCTAAATCTGATTTCCTTTGTTCTTGATCTATATAATTTCAAATTAACCTCATTTAAACACAATTTCATTCCATTTAATCCAATAACACATAAATGGAAAAATTATTATCTTACCCCTTATATTTCATACTTTTTACAAATTAGTCCTAATTGTATAAAACACAAAATACTCAAAATCTCATCACATTATAGTTGGGCCGAATTTTCCATATAACCATACCAGTCCGTATATTTCATCTATTTCACATTTTAATCCCTCAATTTATTATTTTTGCAATTTAGTCCTAATAACTCAAAATCATCAAAAACTCCAATATAAAACATGTTAATCTAAAACATATTTTTGATATTTCATCACCAAACATCACAAAACACAAATATTCATCAATGGCATAACACAAAATATTCACCAAAATAAAAAATTCAAACATGGGTCGGGTAGTATTCGAAGCAACGATCTCAAAAACGTAAAAATTATCAAAAATCGAAACCAAACTAACCTTGAATCAAGGTTGAAATTGGCCGAAAATCTCAAAGCTCTTGTTTCTTTTTCTTTTATCAAGTTTCGGTGATGGAATATAATGAATATAATTTTTATTTCATGTTTTAATATATTATATGTTAACATTTAACATATTTTACTTATTTAACCTTATAAAAATAATAACATAAACATATACATTAAGGGTACATTCGGCCATCACTCATATAAAGGATTATTTGCAACATAAATACTCCATATTAAAAAGCCACTATCAATTCAACCTTTATGAATTAAACTATCAAGTTTTCAACTTACGCGATTAAGTCCTTTTATCAAATTAAATACACAAACAATCAAATTTTCATACGAAATTTTCATACATGAAAATTCACATATGATAAACATGAAAAATAATATTTAAATATTTTTCTGACTCAGATTCGTGGTCCCAAAACCACCTTCTGATTAGGGTCTAAATCCGACTGTTACAAAGTTTCCAACTGACAAATTGAAAAACAAGATTACAAAAACATTTAACTACACGTACCGAATCTGTGAAATTAGACGGTGTGCGAAAAGAAATGAATTGAAACAAAATTAAAAAAAACTGATGAGGAAAAAGGGTCACAGAATTCAGTAGAGAAGTAGAGAACCACGTCAAAAAATTTTGGGAAAAACCATTGAAATTTTGAAAAAGAAAAATAATGAGGATAATTTCCCAACTCCCCAACTCCCTCAAATCTCTCCACTAACCCACTACTCAGAATTCCTATTTGATCGAAACTCTCTCGGTCAATCAAGCAAAAATAAACACCTACGTTCGCACAGTGATTCAAATACAAGACCTTCAGCAAACTAACACTCAACTTAACCACCAGACTAGTAGGCCCATTCTGATATGGTTTTACAAATAATTTAATATAAGCCCACTCTCTAAACGCAAGGCTTAAATCAGAAAAATATCAAAATCTGCCAAAGATGGGGCTTGAACTTGGTACCTCACATACACACCCAGAACACTTAACCACTGAAGTAGATACACAGATGTGCCACATTTTCACAAAAGTCGAAATAAAAATTTTGAGACATTACAACTCTAATCCCTAAAAGAAATTTCGACCTCAAAATTTACCTGATCAGAATAGATGAGGATACTGCTGACGCATCGCATCCTTATGCTCCCATGTGGCTTCCTCAATGCTATGATTTCACCTCAACATGTTCACTAATGGGATAAACTTCCTCCACAGAACCTTTACATCACGATCTAGGATCTGAACCACTCCTCTTCGAAGGTCAAATTTGGCCTAACCTCAATCTCCCCAATAGGGACAATGTGAGTAGGATCAGAGCGGTAATGCCTCAACATCGAGACATGGAATACGTCATGAACACGGTCTAATTCTGGAGGTAACTCCAACTGATAAGCGACCAGTCTTACTCGCTTCAGAATCCAGTACGACCCAATAAGCCTAGGGCTTAATTTGCCCTTGCGACCGAACCTCAGAACCTTCTTTCATGGTGAGACCTTAAGAAACACGAAGTCCCCCACAGAATACTCAATCTCACGCCTCTTCAAATTTTCATAGGACTTCTGTCTATCAGAAGTCATCTTCAGACGATCTCAAATCAGTCGAACTATATCTTCAGTCTTAGAAACCAACTCAGGACCCAAAACTCGACGTTCGCCCAACTCAGTCCAACATAAGAGAGTGCGACACTTTCGTCCATACAAAGCTTCGTAAGGTGTCATCTGAACGCTAGATTGGAAGCTGTTATTATAGGTGAACTCTACTAGTAGCAAATAATCCTCTCAACTGCCTCGAAAATCGATCACACAGCTCCTCAACATATCCTTTAGTACCTAAATCACCCTCTCAGATTGACCATCGGTCTAAGGATGGAATGCAGTACTGAAGTCCAATCTCGAACCTAGAGCTTCATGTAACTTTTTCCAAAACCGAGAAGTAAAGCAATGATCCCTATCAGAAATAATTGAGACCGGTATGCAGTCTCACTATCTCAGAAATGTAGAGCTTCGCTAGCTTCTGAAGGGAATAGTCGGTCCTAACCGGAATGAAGTGTGTAGACTTGGTTAGTTGATCCATGATGACCCAGACAGAATCCTTCTTAGTGGGGGTCAAGGGCAACCCCCTAACGAAGTCTATCGTTACACGCTCCCACTTATATAGCAGAATCTTAATCGACTATAGCAAACCCGAAGGTAACTGATGCTTAGCCTTAACCTGCTGGCATGTTAGACATCGTGCCACAAAATCAGTAACCTCATGCTTCAAACCTAGCCACAAGTACAGTTCTTGAAGATCTCGGTACATCTTACTCCCACCAGGATGTATAGCATAAGGGCTACTATATGCCTTTTTCAGAATAGACTAACTCAGATCAGTATCATTTGGTACACAAATCTGACTATAGAAACAGAGTACCCCATCACTATTCAGTCAAAAATTCGAAGTGCTGCCACTTTCAACCTGACGGAACCGTAAACCCAATGACTCATCCCCCAACTGCTTATCTTGAATCTGGTCAATCCAAGTCGGTTTTGACCTGTAGCTCTACCAGTAAACTTTTATCGTAGAACAAACTAAGTCGAGCGAACATCGCTTTCAGATCAGATATCGCCGTACGACCCAACGCATTGGCCACCATATTGGCATTGCCAAGATGATACTCAATAGTACAGTCATAGTCCTTAAGTAGCTCAATTCATCTACGCTACCTAAGATTCAACTTTTTCTAAGCTAGGAGGTACTTAAGGCTTTTGTGATCAGTGTAGATAATGCACTTCTCACTGTACAGATAGTGCCTCTAAATTTTTAAGGCAAAGACTATGGCGACTAATTCCAAATCATGAGTCGGATAGTTTACCTCATGCGTCTTAAGCTGACGAGAGCTGCAACCTTACCATCCTGCATCAGAACATAACCCAGACCCACATGTGATGCGTCACTATACACTACAAACTATTTTCCAGATTCAGGATCTATCAAAACAGGAGCCTGCATTAGAACAGTTTTGAGCTTCTCAAAGCTCAATTGCTGCGCATCAGTCTATACAAACGGTACACCCTTACGCAACAGCTTAGTTAAGGGCACTGCAATCAGTGAGAAACCTTCCATAAACTGCTGATAATAACCCACCAGACCCAGAAAATTACGGATCTCAGACATATTCTTAGGCTATTTCCAATCTAGTACAGCCTCAATCTTACTAGGATCAGCTCGGATCCCCTCAGCAGACACTAAGTACCCTAGAAAAGTGACTTCACGAAGCCAGATATCACATTTACTAAATTTAGCGTAGAGTTGCTTCTCACGTAAAATCTGAAGCACTACTCTAAGATACTCGCCATGCTCATCTTCAGTCTTAGAGTATACCAAAATGTCGTCGATGAATACTATGATGAACTAATATAGATAGGGTTGAAACACACGGTTCATCAGATCCATAAATGTGGCTGGTGCATTCGTCAACCTGAAAGCCATAACTAGGAACTCGTAATACCTATAACGAGTCCTAAAAGCAGTATTATGAATATCTGCATCCTTAACTCTGAGCTGATGATACCTAGAACAAAGAGCTATTTTAGAAAACACGAAAGACCTTCAGAACTGATCAAATAAGTCATCAATCCTCGGAAGTGGATACTTGTTCTTAATAGTCAACTTGTTCAGCAGTCGATAATCAATACACATCCTCCTGGTCCCATCCTTCTTCCTAACAAATATGACTGGTGCTCCCCACGGAGACATACTCAGACAGATGAAACCATGGTCCAACAACTCCTGAAGTTGAGCCTTAAGCTCCACAAGCTCCTTCGGTGCCATTCGATAGGGGGCGATAGACACCAGAGCTATACCAGGAAGAAGATCAATCCAAAACTCCAGTTCTCAATTTAGAGGTAAACCCGATAGTTCCTCAGGAAAGACGTCCAGAAAATCTGTTATAATTCAGATGTCCTTTACAGTGGAGTCCCCAGAAACAGAAACACTAATATAGGCAAAGAATGTCTCACATCCCTTAAGAACTAGTTTTTTAGCCACCAGTGTAGAAATCACATTAGTCAAATAATTTTGACGTTCCCAATCATGACTACCTCATTATCCTCTTCATTTCTCAAGACAACCCTCTTAGTCACACAACCCAAACTGATATGGTGTTTGACCAACCAGTCCATACCCAGAATTAGGTTGAACTCCCCAAACAGAAGCTCCATTAGATTAGCCAGAAATACCGATCCTTGCACCTCTAATGGCACATCTTTATATAGTTTGCTAACCTGAATAGATTGCCTCGATTGACTCAGTATAGTGACCTCACTCTTAGTGCTCTTAACTAATAACCCCAAATTCTCAGAAACAAAACAGGCTATGTAGGTGTGAGTAGATCCTATGTCTATTAGAGCAAGATATGGTATATCAAAAATAAGGAACGTACCAGTAATGACGTCAGGAGCATCTCTGTCCTCTCGGCGACGTACAGCATAAACCAAAGTAGGCTGCCTCACCTTAGTCTGTCCAGCATCTCTGCCTGGTGCTCTCTATCCACGGCCCATACTGTTACCACCCCTAGCCTAACCACGGCCCTCGGTGGTTGCTGAACTACCCTCTGTGGCTATGCAGTACTAGAACCTAGGGCTTGCTTCTGATCGGCCCTAAACGGACAATTTCGAATATGGTGCTCTAATGACCTACACCTCAAACACATCACAGTCTTCCTCCAACACTCGTTCTGATGGCGTCTACCAAAATCTTTACACAACTGCAAACCAGTAGGAGTAACAGGGGGCTCAGCTCTAATTGGCCTATTAGTCCTGGCCTTTTTTTTAGGCCTCTATATCGAACTCGAGGGCTCCGAATCCCGCTTGTTCTTACCTGTCTGACGGTCTCTGTTCTGGCACTTCGCGCCCTTAACATCTTTAGCAATCTTAGCTTTCTCCACCAGCACAGCAAACTCTCACTCCCTCTGTGGAGCAATCAACACCCTTAGATTATCCCTCAGCCTGTCTTCAAATCAGACACACCTCTCATACTCATCTGCCACTATGCCTCAAGCATAGCAACTCAGCCTCAGGAATTCGAACACAGATCGGTCTCCCTAAGTGAGGTTCAAAAACTCATGTCTCCTAGCATCAACATAACTGGCTCCCATATATTTACTCTGAAACAAAGTCTTAAAGAACTCCCAAGTCAGACGGTCAGGCTCAGTGCCCTCCTTAATAGTCAACCACCACTGGTAAGCCTCATCGTGAAGCAAGGAGACTACACCCTTCAAGTTCTACTCAGGGATACAGTCCAGATCGTCCATAATCCTTTCTGTGGCCTTCAACCAGTATTCAACCACATTAGGGGCGACTCCTGTGACACCTCTAAATAACTCAGTTCCATTGAACTAGAGTCATTAAGTAACCGACCCTCAGCCTCTAGATCCAGTGTTGGGCTTACCGACCCTCTCCAGTATCCTTAACATAGTCTGAGACAATACGTCGTCCCCAGCCATGCGATCTTGAGACCCAGTCTCAATAACAGGTGACACCGACGTCTCACTACTGTCTAGGTTCAGCATGCTGCCCAGATATGGGGACTCAGCTCAAGCCCCTCTACGGCCTCTACCTCAGCCTTTAGTACCACGTCTGTGGATACCTCGTGTGCTCATGTCTGTTCGAATTTATCTGTGTTACGAATTTTATGAATCAGTTACAGTTCTAATATTTATTAACAGATGTTTTATGTAAAGCAATATTATAAATTTAGAGTTTGTTTTTTGCAAGTACAGTCTCTATCAGTTTCACTACTGTTTCAGTATACACTAACTAGAGTGTTTGCAGAACAAAATAACTTAACAATTTATCAGAATACTTACAGGATCGGCGCTGGAGACTACGTGTATCACATTCTCAGTCAAACCATTTCAAATCATTTGAAAATCAATTCTTTAAAACTAAGTTTTAAAACCCAAAATCCAAAGTCGAGTTTTACAACCTGGCTCTGATACCACTAAATGTAACACTCTAAACTCGGCCTTGACGTTATGGTTGAATCTGGTGATGTCACATGGAATGGAGTTTGAAATCGCATTTATCAAGTTGAACCATTTCCGTTTATTCTATTTATCTCTTGACAATTTCAAAATCATTTTCTCATTAAATTGGTTTCATTTTAAAAACACTTTGTGTAGCAGAAGCTTTTAAAATCGTGATATTTAAAGAAAACCGTTCGTGTTTAGGAAAATGTTACTTCTAAATAAACCGAGTTTCCGTTGAGTTTTGCAGTTTAAAATCCCTGAACACAGTTAAAATCCAAAACAAATGTAAAAAGTTCAAATGTCCAAATTACATAAAAAATAATCCCAAAATAATAGGAATTAAAAACCTTAAAAAAATTAGATCAGTTCAATGAAAGTATCGTCACCGTAGAGTCCTCCGCCGCACTGATCCGTCTAAGTCTGAGGATTGCCTGTACAGATAAATCGAAAAGGGGTGAGTTTACGTAAACTCAGTGTGTAATCCCCACAGATCACATACATACAGACAATCACAACAAGCAATCAAATGCAATCTGCGCCTAGGCCCATTTCAGTTTTAGTAATAGGTCGGGCCTTAGCCCATTTCAGTTTCAGTATCAGTTATGTATTAGGGCCCAATCTCGTCACAGTAACAGTATCAAATATACATTAATTAGTAAACAGAATCCTACCCAACTAGCCTTTACACACCATCTTCGTCCATCCTTACACTCCATGTAGGGTTTAAAATATCCACCCATCCCTACACTCCAAGTAGTACCGAATACGACACATAATCAGTAAATTGCAGTTGAGCTGCCAGATATTAGGTTTAAGAGCCTTTCAGTACACTTCCTCCAAATATCAACATCCCAACCTAATGCAATGTAACATACAGTATATGATATGCTTATACATGAATATAAGTTATACATACAGTTCAGTGTTTGTTAACATAATCATCATGCTCAGTACATACATCACACATATAGTCCACGCATTTAGAGGTTTAAGTAGTGCTTAGCGACCCTACAGTAGGTTCACAGTCGACTTGGGCGACCCGTGCAATCTTAGAACACATTTTAGTTCAATGGGCTCACACACCCGTGTGGCCTGCCCGTGTGGCCTATACGGCCTAATTTGACCTTGGTCGTGTAGATCACACGGCCTAGCCCAGAATCCCACACGCCTGTGTGGACTGCCCGTGTGGACCCACCACCCGTGTGGCCCACACAGCCTAAATCAATCTAGCCCGTGTGTCGCACACAGCCTACCTGGCCATCATACGGCCGTGTCTTGTGCGTACGACTTGGCCTCGTCGATCACACGCCCTTGTCACGGCACACGGCCTACTACATGGGTGACCACACGCCCGTGTGGCGTAGATAGTGGGGTTTTTTACTTTTTTCAAAACCCTGTTTTCTTTGTTTTTAGGTACATACCTGATATGTTTTGATGTGAAAGCTATCCTGAGCCTTCTAAAACCTAAAAGTTGACATATTAGTACTCAAAATTAATCTTATAACACGATTTAAACTAAAAACTCGATACCAAAAAAAGTTTAAAACAAGCGTTCGACGCTTACCCTAACACTCCGTGAGATTTGACTACAAATCTGCGAAAGGAGAACCCCGAACTTCATGACTTGCCACTGCCAAAACTGAGAATAAGTTTCCAAATGGCAAATTGAAAAACAAGATTACAAAAACATTTAACTCCACTTACCTAATCAGCGAAATCAGATGGTGTGCAAAAAGAAACGAATTGAAATAGAATTAAAAAAACGATGAGGAAAAAGGGTGACAGAATTCAGCAGAGAAGTAGAGAACCACGTTAGAAATTTTTGAGAAAAACCACCGAAATTTTGAAAAAAAAATAATGTGGATAATTTCCCAACTCCTCATATCCTTTAAATCTCTCCACTAACCCAGTATTTAGAATTCCTATTTAACCGAAACTCTTTCAGTTAATCGAACAAAAATAAACACCCACGCTCGCACAGGGATTCGAACACAAGACCTTCAGCAAACTAACACTCAACTTAACCACCAGACCAACAGTCTCATTCTGATATGGTTTTAAAAATAATTCAATGTAATCCCACTCTCCAAACGCAAGGCTTAAATTAGAAAAATATCAAAATCTGCCAAAGATGGGGCTTGAACTTGAGACCTCTCATACATACCCAGAACACTTAACCACTGAAGCAGATACATAGATGTGTCACATTTTTACAAAAGTCGAAATGGAAATTTTGGGACGTTATAAAATACAAAAATGTACGAAGTTAGTATGAAAATATATTGAAGATCGATTAAGTAATTTAAATGAGAAAATTATTAATTAAAGCATAAGGACTAAATTATGAAAGTTCAATTATTATTATGTTTTAATTTAACAAATGTTTGAGAACCTAATTAGTAATTATCCAAAAAACCAAAATAGTTACTTAACCATTAAATTGAAATGAGATAGTGGAATTTAATGGACATCCACTTGTGATTAACGAGGTTAATTAATAAGTAAATATGATTAATACATAATAAAGTAAGTTAATTAAAGTTAACGTTACATTAATATATATATATATATATATATATATATATATATATATATATATAAAGCAAACATTAGTAGGAAAATATGAAAGAATCATCTTTCTTCCGAGCATTGCTGCCTATGGTTGAAGAAAGGAGAAGGTTTTTCTCTTTTTCAAATTGATCCAAATTGTCAAGGTAATTAAGCTAGATCATTAATATTTTTTATGGAATTTGAATCATGAGAACTTGATCTAACTAGCTCATGTGTTAATTTGTTCAATTAGTTGATATTTAGCAAATTTTCATTAAAGCATGATTGGTGAAATTGAGCTTAAAATTGAAGAGATCACTAGATAGTGAACTTAAATTATGTTAAGGACTAAGTTAGAAATTAAGTTAAGCTTGAAATTAGGGACTAAATAGAATAAATTGAAAACTATCACAAATTTATGTTATAGATCGAAAATATAAGGTCTCTAGTGAAAGAATGTGAAATCAAATTTTAATTCGATGTTATATATGGAAAAATATGTGTATTTGGGTATAAGGACTAAAATGAATAAAATGTAAAATATGTTAATTATGTATTTGAATGAGATTTAAATGTGTAATATTGTTGTTTTTATGATTGAATCATCAAGCGTAGCTAAAGAAGATGTTGGATAGTCTTGAGTGAAAGGAAAAGCAAAAGTCGTAGAAGAGTGACGAAAATTTGATTTGTACTTTTATGATTCGGGTTCAATATAAATATATATATATATTTGTTGTTATAAATACATGATTGTTGCATATTAATTATTGAGGTAAGATCATTACTTATCTCATGAATTGATTTGTGTTTGACGATATTAAATGCAGATAATTAAACTGATTTGAGCATAGTAAAAATGAGAATGATATAAACTTGCTATATGATTCGTGATATGAAATGATAATGGAAATGGTATGGAACTATGATATGTGGACATGTAAATGATGTATAATTGGGCAGAGTCGGATATAGTTGGTATGCCATAGGATTAGATTGTGTACAGGTGTATACTTTGGTTAAATTTCGATAATACACTAAGTGCCACAATGACAAGATAGTGCTAAACGCATATTACTTCGTTTATATTCTGATGATACACTAAGTGCTAGAATGATATGATAGTGTTGAACGCATATAACTTCGGTTATATTCTGATGATGCACTAAGTGATAGAATAATATGATAGTGCTGACTGCATATTACTTTGGACTTTCCATTGAAGCACTAAGGTGCCAGATTGGTATTTCATGTTTACATATATAGATGAAATGTAACTTGTTATTGTAAGTATGATAGTATATGTGCATGTGGATTGTAAAATGGGATTGTACATTATTTTTCTATATAAGACATGAATAAATGAATTGAAATGGTTGACAATTGATCATGTATTGATTGTATCATTAACATTTAAATGCTGTCACATCTCAAAAACATGATTAGAAGAACTTGGGTTAGTGAAATCAAGAATGGTCACGCCCTGTTTTGAATTAAAGATGTGAAAATTATGACCAATAATTTAATTCAGTTTAGTGGTTGAGTTTAGGTGGTGTGTGTAAGGTTCTAGGTTTGAGCCATTCCTTTGAAATTTTGTTAATTTTTAGCTCAATCCCTATCTCTGGTCTTTTGACTTAAATCTTATTTTTGTTCAAATTATGACAGAATAAGTCTACTGTGTAACGCCCCAAAATTTGAATGTCTGACTGTTGAATTTTGTCGTAATTAAGTCTTTGTATTTGTGGCTATTAGTTTTGTTTGTGTGCTTGAGATCTGGGGTTCGAGTCTTGTCTTTAGGAAGTTTTTTTATTTTAGTCTAGAATAATCCCCATTCTTGAATGATTGACTTAAGTTTAATTCCTTGTTAATCTATGTCAAGAATGAGCCTGTTGGTTCACTGGTTAAGCATCTATTTACTCCCTGATTCTGTGTTTGAATCTTTGCGCAGTCGATAAAGAAATATTCTTTTGTGTGTTATCTGTTAAACGCTTTAAACCTTTTTGTTAGTTTATTTTTTTTTATTAACATTCCTCCTTCTTTTCCTCTTTTCTTTTCTTTTTGTTTTTTCCATTTCTTTTATTTTCTTTTCTTTCTTTTTGTTTGATTGCCTTGGTAAATTTGTTAGCGGATTAAATCAAGGTTGTTGTGTTGTTCCTTGTTTCAATTGAAGGGTTTTGTGTAAGTTCTTGTTCGTTTTGTTATGTTTTCGTTTGTTTTCATTGTTGCATCGTGAGTTTGAATGTTACTGCAAGGGTTTCTTGAGTTTTCGTTAATTGTTTGTTTTGTTTCCGTTTAGGCGAAGATCTTGCGAAGAGTGTTCCTTTGACAATTTAATTTCGGTTTAAGGGTCGAACAATTGTTGGTAAGTGAATGTTCTACGTTTCGAGGTTTTTTGTGTCGAAGTTTTGACATAGTTTAATTCGACTACGAATTAGTGTTTTGGTTCAATTAATTTGTTAATTGAGTTATTGAATGGTCGTTTTAGGCTTCGTGAGTCTTATACGTTGTTCCTACTTCTAAACTACTTCAAGTACATATTGAAAGCTGATTTTTTGTGAGTTTTGGATGCCAGCAAAACATGGTTTTCGACGCCACACGAGCGTGTGTCAGGCCGTGTAACTCATTGTTCACAAATTAGAGACAAACAGGCTAAGGACATGGGCGTGTGTCTAGATTATATGTGGGAATGTTCTATGCAGAGTTCACAAGGGCCAAGGACATGAGTGGGTGTCCAGGCCGTGTAACACACTGTTTGTGCATTAGGACCACATGGGCAAGTCTTGGGCCCTGTGAGGCATACGAGCAAACATATGGGTGTGTGGAACCACACGGGCCGGATATCCATGCCATGCTAAACCACACGGGTGTGAGGAATAATATGTGGAGTTTTTCCCTAGGGCCATGAGCGTCGTTTGACACGAATGTAGGCCTTCTATGGGGTACGTATGAACTGAATTAAATTGTATAAACTACTATTCTGTGATCTAAGACTGAGTACTAAAAATCTGTATATGTATTGCATGTGAAAATCATTAATGGTATTGATTTATTTTGTACAAGTATGAGCTATATCTGAATGGTCGTATAGACCTCTATATTAACAATTATTTGAAATCTACATCTGCATTGGGCGGGGAATTGGGCAAAGAAGGAAGTATTCTATTCTGAGACAGTGGCTAAATCACTGGTAGTTGTATTCTGATGCAGTAGCCAGTCTGCAATTATCAAAACATGTCATACCAATACTATGTGGTGTGTAGGGTTGGAAGGGTATTCAAATATCATATTTGGTGTGTTGGGTTGGTCAAAGATGGTGCGTATCAGGTGAGGAAAAGGAACAATGACATCTAATTTGGTCTGCTCTGTATCTGAGAATAATCTGGCTTATTATCTATTTGAACTATTTCGATCTGTTAAGCTGAATGATTTACCTTTTGGATCTATTTTTGTTCTGAACTCAAATTTGGGACCTTACTAATTCTAATCTAAATTTATTTGAACATATAGTTATTTCATTATAGGATCATTAATGCAATTCTTTTGTTGGATGAATTACAGGTAATCCCTAGACTTGATCTGGTTGGTGGATCGGGAGCTCGGTCATACTAATCATTGGTTTTATTATTAGTATTGCTATCATTACCTTATTTTCAGTAATTTCAAGACATATGATGTTTAAGACTCTAGATTGCGTACTATGTGTTGTGCTTGCTAAATTCTGGTTCATTTTGGAAAGATTTCTAAACTAAGATTTGGAAGTTATGTTTTGAGTGATTCTCGATGCAGCTCTCTAAACTTGGCTTTGTTACCTAGGCCGGGTATGGAGTGTTACATGCTGGTTCAGTGGTTAGGTGTCAGCCTACCTCTAGGTCCTGTGTTCGAATCTCGTTGTAAGCAAATTTGAAATATTTTTCTATTTGCTATTTGTTGAAGGGTGAATTGGATTTGAACTCTAGTAAATCTGGTGGGTTGGGATTTGGTTGAATTAAGTTATTTTGAATATTTTTTTTTATTTTTGAAATTTATCCAAAATCCCTAATTTCAATCACCCACTAACTGTCCAACTCTCCAATGCTTTTCACGTTTCTTTTCTCTCTTTGGTTTTCTTTTTACAATTTTCTTTTGCTAAAATTTCTTCTTCACTTGTTCATGGGTTTTCTAATTCTTATTTTGTTCACCTAAAGCTTTATTTATATTTCATTGCAATCCTACCCATAGTTCTATTTTTTTTTGGCTCTTTGTTGTGAAATCGTGACGAGTTCGGCAAGTGTGTAAGTGTTGGAGTTGGGTTAAGTTAGCATAGTTTTTGCTGAAAATTTTTTGAATTTAATCTTGGTATTGTTATTATTGTGTTATTAGGAGATAATCGTTTGGTGTTGAACTATTTCTCGACGAGTTAAGAACAACTTTGGTGGCTATTAGCATCATGGTAAGTGGTTTGAAAAATCAGATTTGGGGATTTTGTGTGAAGTCTTAACTACCAAATGACATGGTTTCAGTCTTTTTTATTAATAGTTAATCATTGCAATTGAATGATTGTTTGTAGCTTCGTGAATTCCTAGTTGTGGTCAATCAAATTAGCAATCAGGTGTGTGTTTCTAACCCGAAACCATCGCGTATAATCTGAAAAATTTGGAAAAACAGCCAGAAAATCGAAACTATTTTGCGTTACATGACTATGTGGCTGGCCAAGTGGCAGAATGTGTGCACCACATGGTCGTGTGGGTACTCGAGTGTGTGTGATTACATGGGCAAATCAGGTAGTTCATGTGGGCCACACAGGTAGGATAGGTAGGCCGTGTTAGCCACACGAGTTGGTCATTTGGGCCATGTGAAACCACGCGGGTGTGTGGCTCATTTTCCTGAAATTTTCATTTATGGTTCAATTTAATCTGAAATTTGTAATTAGACTCTCCGTGAGGTCCAGTTTGCTTAAAAAAAGACTCGAAGTGAGGTATATGTGTTGATACGTTTGGTAAGTGTGTTATATATATATTCTACGTGTTGATAATTTTTGAAAGCATGACTATTTTTGTAAAGCATGTGTGGCATCCATGTTCTGTTGTCTGTTCTGATATGATATCTAATTCGATTATGTGATATGTACATATGTTATTTTGATTTTTGCATAAGCATTGGGGTGAGTTTTGATGATAGAGGAAGTGTTTCAGGCAATATTACTACAATTTAAGCAGTTAAACCGCATTATATGTTTGAATCGATTTTGTATCGTGTATTGTCATTTTGATAATTACATTATAAATTTGCAAAATAGTTTACAATATTTTCAAACATTATAAGTTTTATTATTCTTTAAGTTTTCAATATGTAATATTTTCATTGCAAATTTAGGTTTTCTATAGAGGTGTTCATGGGCCGGGCTGTGCCTAAGCATGATATTAATCAACTTTATGCTTGCCCAAGCCCGGTTGACCCGAAATTTTGCTCAAGCCTGCCAATATATAAAAGGTTGGAAGATTTTTGGAAAATGTATTAAATTTTTTGGGAAAAATTGATTTTTTTTTTGTATCAGATAATTTTTCTTAAAATCGTTTTTGAAAGTTGGCTTCATTAAAACAAATACTACATAAATTATATTTATTACAAAATATTAAATATGCATTTTCCTTTTACAATTAAAATTTATTTTATAAATATCAATATCTTATATAGATTTGATAATAATCAATACCTAATTAAAATTTAATTTGAAATTACATATATTACGTTAAAATATATGATAGAATGAAATTTTATATTGATATATATAATATAATTTCAAACTCGAGCCTGAGCCCAACATTCTGAAAATGCCCATATTACTATTTAAAAATAATAAAATATATCATTTTATATTAATATATGATAATTGAATTTAAATAAAATATTTTAAAAAATCAATTAATCTGAATTCAAGTTGAGTTTGGCCAAAAGACAAAAAAGTCATTGTCTAAACCTAGTCTGAGTCGAGTGAGTCCAACCTGGTTAGATCTAGTTGGAAAGGATACATGAATCTAAGCAATATTTAAATAAATACTCATATTTATATTATTCATATTTTGTACTATAAACCATTTATTATTAAATATCTATAAATTGTAATATGTTATTAAAATATTAATATGAATATTTTTGGATGAAATATTGAAAGTTTTTTTTTTTTTTTGAAACTGAATTCAAATTGGGCTTTATTAAAATAAATCAAGAATACATAACTTAAAACATAATCTAAATAGGAAAGCAAATGTGAAAGGGCCCAGAAATAAGTTTTTGACCCATGAAAACAAAAATAAAAAGACAGGTGCATAACCTATCAGCTATTATCAATCAAAGGAAAAGAGGCCCGAAACTGAAATAACGGCCCGAAAATTCAAAAACAAGATAAAGAAAAATCAGAAGTCTCTGGAACTATATTAATGGCAGCTTTATTTTGCCCAATCAGAAAAAGATTTGGTCACATTCCTGTCTAATCATCTGCCTTTTCTTCTGCTGGATGTTTCTAGATTCCCAATGGAGGCCTATTCATCTAACCCTTTGGATTTTCGCATTTTAGCCTCTCCCTTCTTTCGCATCTTTCATTTTGTTTTCAATCTGGTTGTAACGACCCAAATTTCAGTAGTGTTGGAACAGTAATTTAAAATCACTAAATCCCACATGTGACTTTAGTACTTAATAAATTAACAAGTGAAAGTTAGGTGTAATTTTTTTAAAATATTTATGAATTAGTGAAATTTGTGTTTTTAAAGGAAATTATTAGATAAATTGAGATAAAAATGAGGTATCGAGACCTCGAATTCCTAAGCCGAGCCATAAATATTTTTAAAAATATTTATGGAGTGTTAATAAGTTAGTATTAAAGTTTCGTTAGGAAAATTTTACCATTATGATAGTTAATTGAAGAAAAAAGACTAAATTGAATAAGATGCACTACTATGGGAAGTGATTAAATGGCTTAATTAATAAATAAGAGGGACTTAAAGAGAATTTGGCCCAAAATAAAATGGGCTGGACGGTTAGGTAAGTATTAGCTAAGAAATGGTGTGAACAAAGGGTAAATTGGTAATTTAGTTGAAATTGAATAGTTAAAAAAATTGGATTAAATTAGGAAATCTAGAGTTTTCTTCATTTTTCTTCATCCTCTCCAGCAAAAACACCATTGAAGGGTTCTCTTAAGCTGGTCTCTCATTTTTTTACAACATGTAAGCTCAATTCTTGATTATTTCTTGTAATTTTTGTGATTTTGAGACTTTTACAACTAGGTCCTACTATCTAATTCATTAGTTTTTGCTTTTATGAATGATTTAGAAAGTTGCCATGAGTAAGAGATGAAAGTTTATGATGATTTAGTATGGATTTGGGGTTTTAATTTTATTATATGATGATTTTATGAAGAGATTTTTATTGGAATTAATTTTTAGGTCCTAATTGTGAAAGTTGTTGAAATTAGGGTTTTGTGTTGAAACTTTGAATGTCAAAGGCTGTGAAGTAGTTTATAATGTTTAGATAAAGTGTTATTTGAGAGAGATTAGTTCAATTGATGAATAAATTTAGCAGGGACTAAATTGTAAAAACTAAAAAGTTTGGGATAAAAGTGTAATTTTAAAAATTAAAGGGTATAAATTGTGAAGTAGAATAGAATTGAAATAGATGCTAATGAGGGAGTGATTTTATAATTATAGATCAAGAAAAAGAGGTGAATCGTGGAAAAGAGAAACTGCAAGAATAGTCCTTGAAATGTCTACGACTTTTGTGAATCAGCCCAGGTAAATTCATATGGAAAAATTTAATGTTTTATTATGAAAATTTCATGAATACTATGGTATATTATTGTAAATGAATACTTCAAATTGTAATAATTATGAAATAATATTTAAGTAAAAGTACAAATTAGTTGGAACAATGGTTTTGAGTGCTTCCGTTCTGTGACCATGATAAATTCACAGAAAGGATGTGATATGTGCTCCCATATAAGACCATAGCTGGGCTATGGCATCGGTGCAGTGTGATATGTGCTCCTGTATAGGACCATAGCTGGGCTATGGCATTGGTGTGATGTGATAATGTGCTTCCGTATAAGACCATATCTGGGATATGGCATCGGTGATATATGAGTTTTCGTATAAGACTATATCTGGGATATGGCATCAGTGTTATATGTGCTTCTGTGTAAGACCATATCTAGGATATGGCATTAGTATGATAAGTGATCCGTGTAAGACCATGGCTAGGCTATGGCTTTGGTGTGTGATATGTACTATGTGCAAGTCCATGGTTTTACTATGGCAATGTGATAATGAAGCACTCAATTCCATTATTGTTCCCTAATTTAACTATGAAAGTAAATGAGAAATGGGTCCAAGAGATCTAGAATTGGTGAATAGTGATATTGAAATCAATCAAGTGAGCTTATTAATGATTTTGTGATTTACAGGAAGGTTTAGTGAAATTAAATGTTATATGATTGTGTACAATGTTCGGTGTCGAAACCATTTTTTTGAAAACGAGAATCGACTTTGATTTAAAACGAAGATTAAAATGGGAGTCGCCACCTATCTTT
This sequence comes from Gossypium anomalum, assembly GCA_025698475.1. Lineage (NCBI taxonomy): Eukaryota > Viridiplantae > Streptophyta > Magnoliopsida > Malvales > Malvaceae > Gossypium > Gossypium anomalum. The sequence continues at coordinate 47,818,622 of CM046960.1, read as the reverse complement.
ATTAGGTGTGATCGGATCACCTTTGTTTTAATAAAACAATTTTAGTTTACTAAAACGACATTTTGGTCTACGAAACTCAAGAGAACAAGTTCGGGAGTCAGTTACGTGCGAGGAAGGATTAGCACCCTCGACACGCCCAAAAATTGGTACCGAGTTGATTAATTAGTGTCTTAATGTCGAAAATTGAAAATCAAGAATGAATTTGAAGTATGATCTTTTCTATTAATGTTGATTTTAAAATTCTTGAATTAGCACAAAACGATTTGTTTAAAGATTTCCTTATCTCGAGATATCGGAGTATCACATCCCGTAAGTTAGGACACAATACCATGAATTCCCGAGCACAAGGTTGTCTTTTAACTTAAATTGGATTTCCGTGTGTTTTAAAACTTGAAAAGGATATTTGCTATTTAGAAGCAATGAGAAAATCGAAACCCCGTAAGTTAGGGCACAATCCCTCGATGTTCCAAAATGCAAAATATTGCCTTATTTGGGAATTTTCGTTTTTGAATAATAACGAGTACGATATTTCAACGACATGTATTTGTTAGATTAAAAAATGATTTGTTGGGTAAATGTATTGGGCTTAATGTATGATATGTCTTAGGCTAGATGAAACAAAGATATATCGTAGAGCATGGTATAATACAACATGAATGCAATGTTATACAAGCAAATGACAATGATGAAAATACGAATAGACCAAATATAATACACGCAATGGTAATATTCACATAACGTATATCACTTAGATGCTAATCATTAATAATCAAAGACAAATGAAGTAAAATAATATACAAAAAAAAAGGATTTAAAGCAAATACGGTAAAGGTTTAAAATAGATAACGAATGAAATAATTAGGATTAAAAATACATAATACAAAAGGAAGGTTCAAAATGAACGACATGTGAAAAAGATTTGACATAAATAAAATATAATCAATTTGAAATAAAATAATATACAAAGCAAATTTCAAATAAATAATATGTTAAATAAATTAAAATGAATAATACACAAAGTAAAATAAAAAGTACCATTTAAAATAACATATAAAAGAACTTAGAATAAATAATATGTAAATGGGAAATTTAAAATAAATTATATACAAGAATATTTTAAAATAAATATATGTATAAATATAATCCAAAGTAACATATATATATATATATATATATATATATATATATAAAAAGTTTTAAGATAAAGAGTATATAAAAATTTTAAAATAAGTAAGATTGAAAGTTCAAAATAAATAATAATAAAAGGAGTTTAAAATGATTAACATATAGAATAATATATTTAAATAACATATAAAAATTTTAGATAGATGATATATAAAAAATAATTTAAAATAAAAGGTATCTAAAAAAATAATAATATGCATAATAATTGAAATAAATAATTTATATGAATGTTAAAATCAATGATAGTTTAAAATATGTGAAAACTTAGAATACATGATAATAACACAAATTTAAAATAAATAATAAGAAAAACAAGATTAAAATAAATAAATAATAAAATAGTTCCCTAAAAAATGAAATAATAAATAAATAAATTAAATAGATTAGGACTAGGCTGAAATTGAATAAAAAATTAAGGTAAAAATTGTAAATAATAAAAACAAGGCCACCAGGACTAAGTTTGAAACGCTACTGGGACTTATGCGAGGACCAAGCGGGATAATATTCCAAGTTCAATACGCAGATGTCTCATTTGTTCATCCGGGATCAAATCAAAATAAAATAAAATAATTGGGGCCAAATTTAAAAGAAAGAAAAAGGCGGATTTAGGTTAAATCAAGGATCGAGAAAGGGGAGGGACCAAAGTGGAAATTTCCCATTTAAGGGAGACGCGCGGATCCCCCTGGGTATGGGTCGGATCGTGCGTTGGGGGGGCCAAAACGGTGCCGTTTTGGCACCTGGACCCCCACTCCCCAAACGGCGCCGCTTTACGTGGCCATTTAAGCCACCCTTTTCTATTTTACCTTCTCTTCGTTATTCTTTTAAAACAAAAAAAAGAAAACAGAGACCTTTGGCCTCTCTCCCTTCCCCTTTTGCCATTGCTTCCTTTGGCTAGGGTTAGAAAACCCATCATCGCCGCGGTTATCCGACCACCGCACCACCACCGTACTTGGTGGCCGGCGGCGTACAAGTGTAGGCCATTTGGCCTTGTTCAAAAAGGAGTTTGAAGGCTCGGCCTTCTTGAGCCGAAAGAGACAGAAAGCAAAGACCCTCACCCCCCTCTTTTCAGCCCCGACGACGGAGGAAAAACCTCCGATGATAGAGCCACGGGCGTTCTGGTGAGGTCTTCTTCTCTTCCTTTTTCTTTTTTATTTATTTTGTTTAACAGATTTATGAGTAAATGAGAAATAATAGTAAGAAATATAAATGAAAATGACAGAAAATAGATAACAGTAGGATACAAAATAGGAAATCAATCTCAACCTCTTTGTTTGTGTTGTTTTTTGGTTGCTTAACGTGTGTTTTGCTTTTGATTTTTATTGCTAAAAAACCGTAAAAAATTACAGGGAACAAAAAATGGCCATTTATAGCCGAATATATGCTCATCCTCTTTCTCTTCTTTGTCCGCTTCTTCATTGTTTTCTTCTTGGTTGTTTGTTAATGTTTTTTTTTTTTGTCGTTTTGTTTGTTGTCTTTCTTCATTTGCGTGTTTTGATCTGCTTACAGGTGACGTGAGTGGTCAGGGCTGGCGGTTGGTGCCTCGGGCGGTGGCGGTGCACGTGGCAGAGGAGGCGCGGCGGCTGAGGTTGAAGGGGGCTAGGGTTGCTGAGGTGTTTTGGTAGTTGGGCTATTAGGGTTAACTTGGATGTGGGCTGCTGGGGTTTTAAGTTTTTGGGCTTAGGTAATTTAGGCCTGGGATGTTTGTAAATGGACTACACATTATTTTATTTGGGTTTATTGTCTTGGGCCAAAAATTGGTCATTACAGCTGCCCCTCTTTGCTCATTGTCGTGTAACGAGAATGGAGCAAAGACCTTAAAATGGCCAATTTTGCCTAGTCTTACTAAGTCTTGGCTTCTTGGTACTTCTGTTCTTCTAAAAGCTTCGTTCTGTCCCACTGCATCCTCAGGGAGATAAGATTCGCCATAGAAATTTGATCTGACCTACTGCATCTTTAGAGGTGTATGATTTATAGCCTTAATCTGCTCTACTGCAACTTCAGAGAGATAAGATTTGCTATCTTCAGTCTATTCCACTACAACTTTAGGGAGATAAGATTTGGTAATTTTAACCTGCCTCACTGCAACTTCAGGGGGATAAGGTTTGTTTTGATCTGCTCTACTGCAATTTCAGAGGGATAAGATCTGTTTATTCATAGCTTCAATCTGTTCCACTACAACTTCAGGGAAATAAGATTCGCCATAGAAATTTGATCTGACCTACTGCATCTTTAGAGGTGTATGATTTATAGCCTTAATCTGCTCTACTGCAACTTCAGAGAGATAAGATTTGCTATCTTCAGTCTATTCCACTACAACTTTAGGGAGATAAGATTTGGTAATTTTAACTCGCTCACTTTGCAACAACTTCAGGGGGATAAGGTTTGTTTTGATCTGCTCTACTGCAATTTCAGAGAGATAAGATCTGTTTATTCATAGCTTCAATCTGTTCCACTGCAACTTCAGGGAAATAAGATTTACTATCTTCAGTCTGCTCCGCTACAACTTTAGGGAGATAAGACTTGTAACTTCAATCCACTCCGCTGAAACTTCAAGGAGATCTGTTGTGGCTTCGAGCCGCTCCAACGCCATTTCAGGGAGAATAGATTTGTAATTTCTAACCTCTTACCCTACTGCTTAGGGTTCAAGGCCCATCGTCTTCGATCTGTTTCCCTATTGCTTAGGGGGTTAAGATCTGTAAATTCAACTGTCTTCGATCTGTTCCATTGCAACTTCAGGGAGACAAGATCTGTAATCTTTAGTCTACTCCCTATCGCTTAGGGAGGTAGGATAGTAGCTTAAATCTGCTTCACTGCAACTTCAAGAAGGCAAGATTCACTGTCCTTGATCTGCTCCACTGCTATTTTAGGGAGGTAGGATCTGTAAATCCAGCTTGTTACCCTACTTCTTAGGGGTTAAAGCTTGTGAATTCACTGATTTCAAGGATATGACCTGTAAAATCGGTTCCATGTATCTATGCTTATGTCAAATGATTAGGATGCTATGATCGAAATGAATCAAATGCTCCTAACTAGATGTGTTATGAATGATAGATGAATGAAAATGTCATTTTTTAAAAAAAAAATTATCACTCGTCGTTGATCGAGAATTTATCATCAACGTGTTACTCTACCTTTTCTTCGACTGGTATCTCTGGTGGAAAACCCGAAGAATAATCACAATTCAGGCTATTCTTCCTCTAACGTTTCTAACCCTTGAATTTGGGTAATTCAAACTAATTAGTCCCCTTTCAGGTCCTTGTATCATTTAGAAGCATTTCAAAGTAATGAGCAGAACTCTTTTGTGAGTATTATTAGTCCATTAATCATCATTCCAATGAAAAACGCTTGAAAAGGTTATCGCATTAGTCAAAATGGAATTTTATTTCAGAGCAAAGCTCAAAATGGATAGGGTAAACAAGATAGCCGGGTTTGCTAAGATACAAAATGAGAACTAACGAATTAGTCGAGATAGCGCATTCTGCTAAAAAAATGCAAAGTGAATGAGATAAGAATAGGTGTCCCAGATATCGTAGTATGAGCTTCTCTGCACAAATTTCTCGGGGACCCTTTGAACTCGGTATGCGTTTAGAAGATCAAGAGTATTTTGTCGATGCCCCAAGATGTAGCATCCCTCCTTCTTGTCAATTCAAAGAAAACAGGACCACGGTATGCCCCTAACTTCGATCAAAATTTGAATCGTCCATTCTTGGGTTTTCAACTCAAAACCCCTTTGGTCTCAAAGCGCCCTTTTACGGGTTTTCGCCTTGGCCTCTCTGTTTTTTTTTTTTTAGGTAAAATACCTCTTGACTGAATCTGAATTCACGGGATTAGGCAAGCTTTTACCATCCATCTCGGTCAAAATCAGAGCCCCTCTAGAGAAAGCCTTCTTTACCACATAAGGTCCCTCCCAATTCGGCATCCATTTTCCTCTGGAGTCCTTTTGTATGGGAAGGATCTTTTTCAATACGAGGTCTCCTTCATGGAATTCTCTAGGGCGAACATTCTTATTGTAAGCCCGCATCATTCTATTTTGATACATTTGACCATGACGGATAGCCTTTAGCCTTTTTTCCTCAATCAAGTTCAACTGGTCGTATCGAGACTGGATCCATTCTGCTTCATCTAATTTTAGTTCTAAAAGCACGCGTAGAGAGGGGATCTTGAGCTCAATAGGTAGAACTGCCTCCATTCCATAAACTAAAGAAAATGGTGTTGCCCCTGAGCGTTCTCGACCGACGTCCAGTGAGGCATCTGAGGGCAAATGGTAATTTCTCGTGCCAATCTTTATAGGTCTCAGTCATTTTTCCTATGATCTTCTTGATGTTCTTATTGGCTGCTTCCACTGCACCATTCATCTTTGGACGATATGGTGACGAGTTATGATGTTTGATCTTGAACTGGCTACAGACCTCCGCTATAGTGCTATTGTTCAAGTTCAATGCATTGTCTGATATGATCCGCTCAGGCATCCCATATCGACATATGATTTCTTTCTTTAGGAACTTACTGACTGCTGACTTCGTGACATTGGCGTAAGAGGTGGCCTCTACCCACTTGGTGAAGTAATCTATGACCACAAAGATGAATCGATGTCCATTAGATGCCTTCGGTGAGATTGGCCCAATGACATCCATGCCCCACATGGAGAAAGGCCATGGAGAAGTCATGACATGAAGAGGTGAAGGAGGTACATGAATTTTATCTCCATAAATTTGGCATTTATGGCATTTCTTGGCATAGTTGATGCAATCTCCTTCTATAGTGGACCAATAATATCCGAATCTCATGATCTGCCTAGCCATTGTGAAACCATTGGCGTGCGTCCCACAGACACCCTCGTGAACCTCTTCTAAGATTTGCTTAGCCTCGACAGCGTCCACACATCTTAAGAGCACTTGGTCTTTTCTTCTTTTATACAGGATTTCTCCATCCAAGACATAGTCACTGGCCAACCTTCTTAATGTCCTCTTGTCATTCTCAGTTACTTGGTCTGGGTATTCACGACTCTTCACATATCGTAAAATATCCTGATACCAAGGATGGTCATCTTTCTCTTCTTCTTCTTCGATGTTGCGGCAATGAGTCAGAGCCTCATAAATGCTCATTTGGATAGGCTTCATATCCTCTTGCTTGTTCACTTTGATCATAGAAGCTAAAGTTGCCAAGGCATCAGTCATCTGGTTTTCATCTCGTGGGAGATAGCAGAAAGTGATATCCTCAAACTCCTCGATTAACTCAAGAACCAGTCTTCGATAACTGACCAGCTTGGGATCTCTTGTCTCCCATTCACCTTTAAGCTGATAGATCACTAGCGCAGAATCTCCATATACCTCCAACACTTTTATTTTGCATTCTATGGCTACGCGGATGCCCATGATGCATGCTTCTTATTCTGCCATGTTGTTTGTGCAGTCAAAATCCAATTTACTGGTGAAAGGATAATGATCTCCGTTTGGGGATATCAAGACTGCCCTGATTCCATTACCTACAGCATTTGAAGCTCCGTCAAAATTCAGCTTCCAAGGGTGGCCTTCTTGAGAGTCTTCTTCTGTGGTTGCAACATACATTAGATCTTCATTCGGAAATCAAGCTCAATGGCTCATAATTTTCTAGAGCTCTCATCGGCGAGAAAGTCCGCTATTGCACTCCCTTTACTGACTTTTTGATTCACGTGAGACTATGTCAAATTCGTAAAGTAAAATTTGCCAACGAGCCATTCTTCCGTTCAAAGCGTTTGATTCCATCATGTACTTCAAAGGGTCCAGCTTTGAGATGAGCCAAGTTGTGTGGTATAACATGTATTGCCTCGATCTTGGTCGTCCAAATCAAAGCACAAAGACAACTTCTCGATCGGCGAATATCTCGTTTCACATTCAAAGTGAATTTCTTGCCGAGATAGTATATTGCTTTTTCTTTTCTTCCAGCCTCGTCATGTTGGCCTAGCACGCATCCCATGGAATTCTCGAACACCGCCAAGTACAATATCGCTGGTTTATCCGGACAAGGTGGCATCGATCGGGCATTGGATAGGTAATGCTTGACCTTGTCAAAATTTTTCTGGCACTCCTCATCCCAAACACCTGGGTTATGCTTCCTAAGGAGACGAAATATTGGATCACATTTCTCTGTCAGTTGTGAAATGAATCGAGCAATGTAATTCGGTCTTCCTAGGAAACCTCGAACTTCTTTTTGAGTACGTGGTGGAGGCAATTCTTGTATAGCCCTGACTTTGTCTGATTCAATCTTGATTCCATTTTCACTGACTACGAATCCCAACAGTTTTCCTGACCGGGCTCCGAAAGTACACTTTGCGGGATTGAGCTTTAGTTGGAACTTTCTTAACCTTAAGAATAGTTTCCTCAGGACTTGCACATGCTCATTTTCTGTTCTGGATTTTGCAATCATGTCCTCGACGTAAACTTCGATCTCCTTGTACATCATATCATGGAATAAAGTTACCATGGCTCTCTGATATGTTGCTCCCGCATTTTTTCAAATTTCAAATGGCATCACTTTATAACAAAATGTTCCCCACATGGTTACGAACGTGGTCTTTTCCATGTCTTCCGGATGCATTTTTATCTGGTTGTATCCCGAGAAGCCGTCTATGAACGAGAAGAGCGAGTAACCTACAGTGTTATCTACTAGTGTACCAATGTGAGGCAACGGAAAGTTGTCTTTTGGGCTGGCTTTGTTTAGATCCCGATAATCTACGTACATCCGTACCTTCCCATCTTTCTTAGGAACTGGGACTATATTGGCCACCCATTCTGAGTACTTGACCACTTGTAAGAATCCGGTGTCGAATTGCTTCTTGACCTCTTCTTTTATTTTCAACAAAACATCGAGTCTCATCCTTCGGAGTTTCTGTTGAACTGGCTTGCATTCTTCCTTTATAGGAAGTCGATGCACCACGATATCAGTATTCAATCCGGGCATGTCTTGATATGGCCAGGCGAAGACATCCTTGAATTCCCGGAGTAACTCGATGAGGTCTTGCTTTGTTTCTGCAGCGATACTAGCTCTAATTTTCACCTCTTTTCCTTCTCCTAAGCTCACAATTTCTACCGACTCTTTGTGAGGTAAGATTTGTTTCTCCTCTTGTTCTACCATTCTTAACAAATCAGGAGATAGGCCACAATTTTGGTCATCTTCAAAATCCTCCATGTCCTCTATACACAAGTCTTGCTCGAAAGGAATCTCTGAGTCATTGGCAATATCGCTCATATAATTGATATCTGGGGACCTGTTATGGATGAAGAAAGAAATCCAAATAACAATGAATCTAATAATATTTTATTTGTATGGTATGATTATGAATGAATTGGAAAGAATAAAAGAATATTCACTCAAGATGATACGTAAAAATGCATTTTTTTATTGAAATAAAGATATTTGGAGATATGCCTATTTCATAAAAGGATTCTTATTGCCCCTAGGCTTAGAGCAATAAGTTTGTTTTGAACATTACTCTGAGTTAATCCTAAAAGTTACAGGGATTTCCTCCACGGTCCAATTGTTCAAAACGCTTCCAGGGATGTAAGAGCGAATTCCAGCTAAATTTTCTTTAGTTTTCCCCTCGGATATGGCGTTAATGCTCAAACTACTAAATATTTCTTCGGCAAGCTCTTTCCTTGTCGACCTTCCTTTAGAGTGAATAGTCCCTTCTGAGACGAATGTTTTGGATAAATGAGGGAAGGTCATCGGCTCCCACTTGATCTCCTCACCGCACAAATGCGCTCTCCTCATTTCTTGCCTTTTCTCCAGCTCTTTCTTCTTTTGCTTCGCATCTGGCTTGAATCCTAAGCCAAAGCGATCTCGTTTTTCCTTCAACATTGGTACCTCAATCCTTCCTTAGAGGCATCTTCCAAGTCCTCTCCCTGGCAAGACTCCTTTGCCAACAGTTAATCGTAGGCCCATCCTTGTGGTTTTGGATATTCTGGGCATTGGGACTTTGTTCCCTTCGACAATGAATGTAGCATTGACAAATTCTAGCGATCGAAAGGAACATTCTATCGCCTCATCATCCGTTCCCACGTACGGTGCGTCACTGGTAACAGATGCAATTATGTCCTCCTCCGCGTTTATCGTTACCAACCTACCCTCAGTTACCAACTTTAACTTTTGGTGTAGGGACGATGGCACTGCCCCCGCCGAGTGAATCCACGGTCTTCCCAACAGGCAATTGTATGAGGGCTTGATGTCCATTACTAAGAAGTCCACTTCATACGTGTTTGGGCCAATCAAGAGAGGTATCTCGATTCTTCCCATCACTTTCCTTTCAGTACCATCGAATGCTCTCACGATGTTCTGACACGTCTTCATGTGGGAGCTATCTACTGGTAATCTTTTTAGTGTGGACAAGGGCAGGACATTCAGCGCTGATCCATTATCAATCAGCACCCCCGGCAATGTATATCCTTTGCAGCGAGTGGCGATGTGCAGGGCCTTTGTAGATCCCATACCCCCGGGTGGTATCTCATCGTCATTAAAGAAAATAAAGTTATCGGCGTTGATATTATTAACCAGACGATCGAGTTTGTTGACAGAGATATCATCCACAACATATGTTTCATTTAAAACCTTCATCAATGCACTGCGGTGAGTCTCTGAGCTCAGGAGTAAGGCTAGTACCGATATGCGGGCTGGCTGTTTGTGTAACTGCTCCACAACACTGTACTCACTGTGTTTCAGGAATTTTAAGAATTCCTTAGCCTCTTTTTCAGTCACAGGCTCATTGATAGGTGATTCAAGTCCAGTTGCCTTTTCCTTTTCTTGCCTAACAACCACGGATTTTCCTTTAGCTGATTCTGCCTTTGTGTTCGGAGTGTAGCGCCTTCCACTGCATGTATAGAAACCTTCACCTTGTCCCTCTTCTGAAGTGCCAGTCCGGTTCTCTTTTCTCGGGATTGTCACATTACAGTCATAGTTCCAAGGCACGCTCTTGCTATCTTTGTAAGGGAAGGTAACAGGTTTTTGGATTATGACCTTTGGCGCAATTGGTACTCCCATTTCACTGGTCTTTGGTCGAGATATGATTACCACTGGGTGATTGACCCTAGGGACTTTGTTGGTTGACCCTTCTTCTAAAGCACACACATCTTCTCTTTCTAAGCCTTCAGTATGCTCAAAGAATTCAATCTCTTTATTTTCCATCAATCTCTGCACCAGTGCCCTAAATTCATTGCATTTCTGAATCTCATGACCCTCTTCGTTGTGATAGTTGCAGTAGTATCTTGCTCCCTCGGGCTTCTCCCCTAAATCTTGCCCAAGTAAACCTTCTTCTACCATTTTCTTCCAAACCCATCTCAATGGGGTTTTTACCTCTAATACATCCATCTTGGTTCTCCTCCCTCCATTTTCGATTATCGCGTTTACCCCTTCCTCTGAATGACTGGGTAACGGATTTCCAGCCACATTAGGTCCTGTGGGATCATCGAACTTCACAATGCCCATCTTTATGAATCTTTCGACTAATTTCTTGAAGGCCGTGCAGTTCTCAATCATGTGTCCCGAGATTCCTGCATGGTATTCGCATTGAGCGTTTGCGTCATACCACTTAGGGAATGGAGGTTGCATGGGTTTTAGGTAAAATAGGGACACTACATGTGCATCGAACAGGTTCCTGTAAAGCTCCTTATACGTCATTGGAATTGGTGTGAATTGAACCCTTTCTGTATTAGGCCTCGGGTTGGAATCTTACCTTGTAGGGCCCTGATGGCTAGTAGACACTGCCCTTGGTTGGCTCACTGTGACTGGCTTGGGATAACTTTTATTGTATATGCTTGCATTGTTCACTTCGTTTTCTTTCCTTCTAGGAGCTGATCTCTTGGCACTTTCTCCCGCTTCAATTTTCCCACATCTCACCGCGTTTTCTATCATCTCCCCGGACATCACTATGTCTGAGAAGCTCTTAATAGTGCTTCCCAACATATGGTTAATGAATGGGGCCTTCAGGGTATTGATAAAAAGCATGGTTGTTTCCTTCTCCAAGAGAGGTGGTTGGACTTGCATTGCTATTTCCCTCCACCGTTGTGTATACTGCTTGAAGCTCTCACTCGGCTTCTTTTCCATATTTTGTAGGGTAATTCTGTCGGGTGCTATGTCCGTCACGTGACCGTATTATTTCATAAAAGCTTGAGCCAAGTCCTTCCATGAACCAATTTGGGCACGGCTGAGCTGGTTGTACCATTTGGCCGCGGATCCGATCAGACTGTCTTGGAAACAGTGGATCAACAGCTGGTCATTGTTGACATATCCTGTCATCCTTCGACAGAACATCGTAATATGAGCTTCCGGGCAGCTCGTCCCATTATACTTTTCAAACTCTGGGGTCTTAAATTTTGGTGGGAGCACCAGGTCTGGGACCAAGCTCAAGTCCTTAGCGTCAATCCCTCCACGGTAATCAGCAGTCTCCATTGCTTTGAATTTCTCTTCAAGCCATTTGCATCGGTCATCAAGTTGTTTTGCCAAGTCAACCTTTTCTTTTTCTGTTTCTGCCACATTATCAAGGACTGGGACAAATGGATTAGCTGGATTATTCCCGGGAGTGGAGCCCGAACCTATAAGAGCATTTATCGGCGTCGAGGCACCGGCTTGGTATTGTTGGGGTCTAATAATGACAGGCGCTGTTCGTGGGTGCATCTCTGGTTGTGATTGAGTGTTTACTGGGGTAAAGCCCGGAGGGTAGATAGGGCCTTCATTGTCACTCCCTATAGTGTTTTTCCCTTTTTCGCGTTCTTTAGCGAAAGAATCGTATAATCGCCTCTAACATATTATTCTGGGATTCTTGCATTTGTTCCCTCATATCTTGTTGGATTTTCGCTAACTTCTCTTGCATCCGCGCTTGTAATTGCTCTTGCATATCCCTTTGCAGTTGTTCTAATCTTTCTAGTCTTTGATCCATTTCTTTGGTTTTACGGTGGGTATAGTAGCTGTGTTCAGTTGGTTGATTCTCGTTGGTTTCAGATTAATCAGAATAATTTTACTTAATCGTGGTCTTTTCGTGAAAATTTAATGCATATGATGAAATGTAATGCAAATGAATGAATGCAAAAGAGGCGTTGATTCTAATTCAATTTCATCGAAAGAACTTCACTAGAAGAAAAATTTCTTTACATAGAATGTGATGATTACATATACGACTTTGCCCTAATGCCCAAAGCCTTAACCTTCCTAAGGAGCCAAGCTAGGTTTCGGCCCCGATCTGATTCCGACTCGTACTTTAAACTCAATATATCAGCCTGAACTGCCAAGGTTTGCAAGTGATCAGCTACCTCTCGAACTTGAGCCACAGCCTCGCCCATGACATAATCTCTATTTCTGATCTGATCTTGAGAGCGAAAAAGTTGTTCTCCATAATGTTCATTGTTTGCCTCAAGGAGTTCCACTCGGATTTTACCATCTTGTAATGCGGCCTCGAGTTTCCCTATTTCCTCTTTCAACTCTTCGATCCTACTTAGACTGGCTTTCAATTTGATTACGGAATTGCGGCTACGATGTTTATGTAGTGATCTTTCTAATTCAGCAGCCCGAGCTCGTAACTTCTCCTTTTCATTTTGGCTTTCTAACAAATTCTTTTTCAGAACATCCTCTCACACTCGGACATCATGGAACTTCTTCTCCCACTGATCGGCTCTAGTCTTTTCTTTTTCGATCTCTTGACGCCATTGCTCTAACGTTTTGCCCAAACCGGCAGTCCTAATTGACATACGCAGCTTCTTATAATCAGTCTTCAGACTATCCAAATCTTCCTCGGCTTTGTTCTTCCCTTTCCTTAGCTTCTCGGCCTCTAGCTTATGGATGTCGACGTCCAATCCTACCCGCATTTTTTCTTCCTCCAACTGCTCTATCCTCTTTCTAAATTCTGAGCTCTTTCTCTCGAAGTCTTGCTTGATGATCTCTAGCTCAGATGGGGCTACTCGCAAATGCTCTTCTATTGGCTGAGTGCTCCCTTGATCCGGTTGAGGAATGTTATCGTTGACTCTCTTACCCCACCACCGTTCATACTCGGGGGTTATTATCGGGCCCGCGGTGAATCCCTTCATTCGTCGAGTTTGGTTCCACGCATTTGATATCTCACGGACCTTTTTCTTATAACCGTCATCTTTATAGGAGAACTCATACTAAGCTAACCCTTGTGTTGCCGGTATGAACTGCCTCGACCGATACTGCCTTAATACGAGTAGCGGAGTGTATCCAGAAGCCCCCCATATTCCAGCTAGAGGGACTCAGTCAAAATTGCCACATCTATATAAGATCTCGCCAGGGATCAACCACGGAGCTCTCCATTCAACATTTTCAGCTTGCAAATTCTGGAGGATAGTTATCCATTTCTCTTCTGAGATGTCATCTCGTCTCGATGTGGCCACTAATTCTCTTAGTGGAGAATAGTCCTTAGAGAAAACCCGATAGGAGACCTTATCCACCTTTCAAAAATGGCTATGAAACCAAGCCAAAAGAAGCTATGCACAACCAATGAACCTTCCTTCGCCCGCTCTTCGAAATGCATTCAAAGATCTGAAAGTTTCTGCTAAGATTGCCAGGACAGGTGTGGTACCTTTATCAAGTCGGTCGAATAAGTCTGAGACGGCTTCATCTATATGTCCGAGTGCTTTAGGGAAGATGATCAAACCGTAGAGGCTTAAAACAAAAACGTCGACCCTTTTCTTCAAATCTGGGTGCGCTAGGATTAAGTCCCTCAAATTCCCCCAAGGAATACACTCACTATCCCCTTTCTGTTTGATACGGGCTGCAACCCATTGTTCACTCATTCCCGTGATACTCATCAATTTCTTCAAAAATGGGGGAACATTGACAGGTCTTGAATAGGCCCTGTCGGCTTGAATCTTCGGGTAATTAAGTAACGCCATGTATTCTTCCACAGTAGGTACCAAATCGACTCCTCCAAAAGTGAAGCAACTGTAAGCGGGATTCCAAAACTGCGCAAGAGCCCGGAATAAGTATTTATCCACCTTTATGTCAAGCAAATAAGGTAAGTCACCGTAGTTGCAGTAAAAGAGTTGCTTGATCTCGTCGTTCCAACTATTCCATATTTCTCTTAGTTCTCGCAGGTCGTTCTGAGTCACATTGATGCAAGTAAAATCCCATAACTCCGACTTGTATCCCTCAGCCAAACTATCACCTTTCTCTCGTTGTGTCTTCTCAGACCACACTCGGACGGCCGCATTATCCTCCACTCTATCAAGAAACACTTTTTCCATGCTAAACTCTTCTATTTAGTAACCGAATTGTGAATCAACACCCCTTTTATGATGAGATGTCATGCAACAACAAAACACAAACAAGTCAGTATTAAAACAAAGAATAGAAATCAAAGCAATCAAGAAATAATCAAGCACCTAATCAGGTAACCACTAGGGTTCGGTGTGGTTCTACCTAGGGTAGGCTCTTAGGGCTCATTACATGCGGTTTGGTTCTAAAGTAAAGGTACCCGAACCAGCAGATTCCTCGATCCTCACCCATTATAGGCTCATACGGACCGAGTTTGATTCAGGGGAATACATTTCCCTAAGGCTATACGGAGATGAAAACCTCACGAAGACGCAGGTACGGATGTATCCCGAAAGCGATCCACTATCCTATACGGAGGTGAAGACCTCACGAAGGAGTAGTTTCTCACTTCCACTTAAAAGGGTGAAATTACCAATAATGCAATATGATGTGCAAAATATACAAAAAGAATCAAACCAGAAGCCAATCAAGTATAACACCAAAATGAAATGCAATGAGATGACCGTACGTTTAAAACAGATTTTTAATTTTCGACACAAGACAAAAATAATCAATTTATGGCTCGACCCTCGACGTTCCCCAGCGGAGTCGCCAAGCTGTCGAAACCATTTTTTTGAAAACGAGAATCGACTTTGATTTAAAACGAAGATTAAAATGGGAGTCGCCACCGATCTTTATTAGGTGTGATCGGATCACCTTTGTTTTAATAAAACAATTTTAGTTTACTAAAACGACATTTTGGTCTACGAAACTCAAGAGAACAAGTTCGGGAGTCGGTTACGTGCGAGGAAGGATTAGCACCCTCGACACGCCCAAAAATTGGTACCGAGTTGATTAATTAGTGTCTTAATGTCGAAAATTGAAAATCAAGAATGAATTTGAAGTATGATCTTTTCTATTAATGTCGATTTTAAAATTCTTGAATTAGCACAAAACGATTTGTTTAAAGATTTCCTTATCTTGAGATATCGGAGTATCACATCCCGTAAGTTAGGACACAATACCATGAATTCCCGAGCACAAGGTTGTCTTTTAACTTAAATTGGATTTCCGTGTGTTTTAAAACTTGAAAAGGATATTTGCTATTTAGAAGCAATGAGAAAATCGAAACCCCGTAAGTTAGGGCACAATCCCTCGATGTTCCAAAATGCAAAATATTGTCTTATTTGGGAATTTTCGTTTTTGAATAATAACGAGTACGATATTTCAACGACATGTATTTGTTAGATTAAAAAATGATTTGTTGGGTAAATGTATTGGGCTTAATGTATGATATGTCTTAGGCTAGATGAAACAAAGATATATCGTAGAGCATGGTATAATACAACATGAATGCAATGTTATACAAGCAAATGACAATGATGAAAATACGAATAGACCAAATATAATACACGCAATGGTAATATTCACATAACGTATATCACTTAGATGCTAATCATTAATAATCAAAGACAAATGAAGTAAAATAATATACAAAAAAAACGATTTAAAGCAAATACGGTAAAGGTTTAAAATAGATAACGAATGAAATAATTAGGATTAAAAATACATAATACAAAAGGAAGGTTCAAAATGAACGACATGTGAAAAAGATTTGACATAAATAAAATATAATCAATTTGAAATAAAATAATATACAAAGCAAATTTCAAATAAATAATATGTTACATAAATTAAAATGAATAATACACAAAGTAAAATAAAAAGTACCATTTAAAATAACATATAAAAGAACTTAGAATAAATAATATGTAAATGGGAAATTTAAAATAAATTATATACAAGAATATTTTAAAATAAATATATGTATAAATATAATCCAAAGTAATATATATATATATATATATATATATATAAAAGTTTTAAGATAAAGAGTATATAAAAAATTTTAAAATAAGTAATATTGAAAGTTCAAAATAAATAATAATAAAAGGAGTTTAAAATGATTAACATATAGAATAATATATTTAAATAACATATAAAAATTTTAGATAGATGATATATAAAAATAGTTTAAAATAAAAGGTATCTAAAAAAATAATAATATGCATAATAATTGAAATAAATAATGTATATGAATGTTAAAATCAATGATAGTTTAAAATATGTGAAAACTTAGAATACATGATAATAACACAAATTTAAAATAAATAATAAGAAAAAAAAAGATTAAAATAAATAAATAATAAAATAGTTCCCTAAAAAATGAAATAATAAATAAATAAATTAAATAGATTAGGACTAGGCTGAAATTGAATAAAAAAATTAAGGTAAAAATTGTAAATAATAAAAAGAAGGCCACCAAGGACTAAGCTGAAACGCGCTGGGACTTGCGAGGACCAACTGGGATAATATTCCAAGTTCAATACGCAGTGTCTCATTTGTTCAGTCCAGGGATCAAATCAAAAATAAAATAAAATAATTGGGGCCAAATTTAAAAGAAAGAAAAAGGCGAATTTGGGCTAAATCAAGGATCAGAAAAGGGGGAGGGACCAAAGTGGGAAATTTCCCATTTAAGGGAGACGCGCGGATCCCCTTGGGTATGGGTCGGATCGTGCGTTGGGGGGTCCAAAACGGTGCCGTTTTGGCACCTGGACCCCCACTCCCCAAACGGCGCCGTTTCTGTGGCCATTTAAGCCACCCATTTTCTATTTTCTGCTTCTGTTATTCTTTTTAAAACAAAAAAAAGAAAACAGAGACCTTTGGCCTCTCTCCCTTCCCCTTTTGCCATTGCTTCCTTTGGCTAGGGTTAGAAAACCCATCATCGCCGCGGTTATCCAACCACCGCACCACCACCGTACTTGGTGGCCGGCGGCGTACAAGTGTAGGCCATTCGGCCTTGTTTAAAAAGGAGTTTGAAGGCTCGGCCTTCTTGAGCCGAAAGAGACAGAAAGCAAAGACCCTCACCCCCCTCTTTTAAGCCCCGACGACGGAGGAAGAACCTCCGATGATGGAGCCACGGGCATTCCGGTGAGGTCTTCTTCTCTTCCTTTTTCTTTTTTATTTATTTTGTTTAACAGATTTATGAGTAAATGAGAAATAATAGTAAGAAATATAAATGAAAATGACAGAAAATAGATAACAGTAGAATACAAAATAGGAAATCGATCTCAACCTCTTTGTTTGTGTTGTTTTTTGGTTGCTTAACGTGTGTTTTGCTTTTGATTTTTATTGCTAAAAAATCGTAAAAAATTACAGGGAACAAAAAATGGCCATTTATAGCCGAATATATGCTCATCCTCTTTCTCTTCTTTGTCCGCTTCTTCATTGTTTTCTTCTTGGTTGTTTGTTAATGTTTTTTTTTTTTGTCGTTTTGTTTGTTGTCTTTCTTCATTTGCGTGTTTTGATCTGCTTGCAGGTGACGTGGGTGGTCAGGGCTGGCGGTTGGTGCCTCGGGCGGTGGCGGTGCACGTGGCAGAGGAGGCGCGGCGGCTGAGGTTGAAGGGGGCTAGGGTTGCTGAGGTGTTTTGGTAGTTGGGCTATTAGGGTTAACTTGGATGTGAAATCTTTGGGGTTTTAAGTTTTTGGGCTTAGGTAATTTAGGCCTGGGATGTTTGTAAATGGACTACACATTATTTTATTTGGGTTTATTGTCTTGGGCCAAAAATTGGTCATTACATTCGGTAAGATTCATTTTTCTATGCCTATGAGCTTACTAAGCTTCTATAAGCTTACTTTTGTATGTTATTTGTTTTGTAGATTGACTTATATACATACGGAGGATCGGATCTACATCGAGGATCACACTATCTAGATTTATTCCGGTAGATTTTGTTAAATAACTTTTTGATTTATATGGCATGTATAGGGGTTGATTTGATAATGTAATAGTATGAATGATTAAGTATGTAAAGTAAATTGAATGTGATGGTTGTGTTTGATAATGAAATATACATGTTTTGGCTTGAAATAGTTGATTGGTTAGACTTTATTAGTGCGTAAATGTGATTTTGTGTAGGAAAATGTTATGAGGGTGAGAAAAGTGGCCTTAAATGGCCTATTTTCGTCCACACGAGTAGACACACGGGCGTGTGTCTAGACACACGGCCTACCATATGGGCATGTGATAAGGCCGTGTGTCCCCTGCAACTTAAAAATGAGAAACAAAATGTCCAGATTTAGGCACACGGCCTAGCACACGGGCGTGTGGCTTGACCGTGTGACATATACACGGGCTTTAACATGGCCGTGTGAAACGGTCGTGTGAAGTCTGCATCTAAAATGTGAAATTTAATTATCACACGGCCTAGCAACATGGGCATGTGCTCAGGCCGTGTGACTCAAGTTTTTTCTTGAATGTAAGTCAGAGAGCTCCACGAGCTTGGGACATGGGCGTGTGTGACCACACAGCCTACCCACACGGGTGTGTCCCTATCTACACGGGCGTGTGGCCCTGTTTCATGATAAAATTTTCTTAAGTTTTCTAAAAGCTCTGAAAGTTCTTGGTTTGGTCTCGATCTATCTCCAACATATGTTTTGAGCCTCATAGGCCCGTATAAGGGATTTTAAGTATGTGTTTGGATAATATTTAATTTGGAATGAAGTTTTATGATCCGGTTTTGTGTGTGTTTAATTGTGTTTAAGTCTGGTAATGCTTTATACCCTATTCCGGTGTTGAATACGGGTAAGTTGATAATAAGGCAGCATTGATGTCTAGCGAAATGCTCTCCTCAATGCCTGATAAGAGATGAGATAGATCCCCAAATCCATTTAACATAAATAGCTTCTGAAAATATAAAGTAGCAGTTTCATTGATCTTACTTGCTTCAGTAGCCTCTCCTCCTTCGTCTAGCTCCAGCCTAGATATTCTATTTATTTTCCTACGAACTGAGGAGTACTTATGAAAAAAGGCTGAATTCCTGTGTCCCCTACTTTAAGCCAGTTCGCCCTTGCCCTCTGTTCCCAGTAAATTTCATCTCTGTCAATTTCCATGTTCAGATAGACCTTAGTGTCGATAATCTTCACTACCGTATCATCGCCTCTTTCTTTCGCCATCAACATCTCAAGTTCCCTAGTTAACTTTTTCTTTAACCCCTCTCTCCTTTTTTTAATTGACCCTGCCTATTCCTTTAGGTTTGCTTGTAGCTTTTCCAGTTTCTCCAAAATTATACCTGTATTTGATTCTCAAGATGCCTTAATTTATTTCTCAAGGGATTCCTCCGTGGTCCACCACGCCTCGAATTTAAATTGTGGGTTTCCAGCATAGATGTTTCCACTTTTTGTATTTAGAAGAAGTGGACAATGGTCGGACATCGAATGGGTTAAATGATGAATGTTGGCTGTTGGAAAAAGAATCTTCCATTTCTCATTTGCAACTCCCCTGTCAAGTCTTTCCTTGATATTTTTTTTTGCAAAGTTTCCTCTTTTCCATGTAAATCAAACCCCCAAATATCCTATATCTTCTAATTGACATTCTTCTAGAGTCTCACGGAAGGCCTCCATTTTTCTTTCTTCTCTTAGTATCCCTCCACTTTTCTCAAAAGAGTACATTATTTCATTGAAATCCCTCCTTAATAACCATGGATGGCTTTGGTCTTCTCCCAATTTTCGTAGTAGATTCCAAGAATCATTTTTATTATTAACATAAGGTGAACCATAAAAGCCTGTAAATCTCCATTCTTCATTAGTATTCTTCTCCTTAACCATTGCATCAATGTGGTTCTTAGAGAAACTTCTTAAAATAACTATGATATCTTCTTTCCATGCTAAACATAAACCTCCACGCGAGCCTTCTGCTTCAATATCAATCCCATTCAAAAAACCACAACTCCTTCTAACATTCTACATACGTTGCTTTTTAATTTTTGTCTTCATTAAGAAGACCATATGAGGATTATGCTACTTTAGGAAATACAGCAGCCTTCTAATTGCTCGTGGACTCTCCAACCCACGGGCATTCCAGCTTATGTTTTTCTTTGCGTCTGGTCGGCTTGCTTTTTAGCAGCTACCGATCCCATAAATTGTGGAACATTACTTTGCTCCATAGTTTCAATCATTTCTTCTGGTAAAGATTCACCACAAACCTTTTTTCCTTCCTTTTTTAGCCTTTTTATTCCATCTTCGTATGCTTCTTCTTTACAGCAATTCTCAATTTCGTCTTCCAGGGATTTCCTCTTTCTTGTACTGCAATTATCCTTTCTTTTCATCATCGTTTATACTACAGCTATTCTTTTCCAACTTGCCTTTTTAACTAAATTTGGATTATTAACCTGTTTGTTTTTGCTGTCATTCATCTGTACATCTTCCATAAGTGTAGATACTTCCTCCTTTTTCTTCATCTTTTCCTCTACGTCATTCAATTCTAGTTCCTTTAGCAGCATCCCGTTCGTATTGTTTCCCTCTTTAATTAATTTTCCTTTAAGTGCCAGTACCTCTGAACCTCCTGTATAAGAGCACTAAGCCTTCCCCTTTTTTGAGAAAGCATTAAATTTCATACTCTCCTTCCCAATTAAATTTGATTCTGCTTTTAAAGTCGAAGTGTATGGTGGATCGTCTCTGATTTTATTTTATTTTTTGCAGGATTTAGCTTAAGGCATTCTGTAAGACCGTGCCTCATTCTTCCACATCCAAAGCAAAACATTAGTAACTTTTCATACTTAAAAGAAATCCACGATTTATTCATATTATCAATTGAGAAAAAAATACCTCGTCTGAGGGGTTTTTGCACATCAAGATTTATTTTAAGATGACATAAGTCTCCATTAATTTTAGATCTGAGCACCCCCCCAAAAGTAACACCAATGGCATGTAGTAGATCTTTTTTTATCGAATTCTGGTAAACACGAACCTATCTTTATCCAATACGATGAAAAGTTAAGCCGAATTTGGGCTCTTTCCGTCGGCTAGGATATTCTGTTAAATAAAATTAGGCTTTTTTGGAACAGCCATGGCCTCCCCTCCATAATCATCTCTAGATCTTCTTCGAAATCAAACACGATCAAAAATAAATTCTGCCCTGCCATCTGAATCTCAAACTTCTTCTTTGTCTTCCATATGCTTTTCATCTGTGCCCTAAAACTTTTTGGGTTGTAAAGCTTCTCTGTCCAAATTGTACAAATTAGAGTTCGTTTCTCACTTGGAACCACCGTCGACCCTTTGACAGATAATTGTACGAGTTCTTCTGCTATGAGGGAAATCTCATCCCTC
Source organism: Gossypium anomalum (assembly GCA_025698475.1). Lineage (NCBI taxonomy): Eukaryota > Viridiplantae > Streptophyta > Magnoliopsida > Malvales > Malvaceae > Gossypium > Gossypium anomalum. The sequence goes on along the minus strand of CM046960.1, from coordinate 47,797,037 downwards.
TCTTCTCGACCATCACGACCGCTTTTTGCCATCCCAAGCCGTAGCAGTTACTGCTTTCTCTAGGACTCTAAGCAAAGCACTCTTGGCGACTTGTGTTATTGATTTAAAATATAAATATTTAAAGTTTTAAAATGATTGCTAATGTTAAAATTTATAATTTAAAAAATGAAATTGTAATATTAAATAAGTTTGTTAAAACAATAAATTATAGTAATAATTATTATATTATTAATTGCAACTATGAATATTTACTTATATTGAAAATTATGGTATTTGATATTAATATTTTATTACATTTTAAAAATAAAATAAAATAAAATATTATTATTAATATAATAATTTTTGGCATGATTTAAATTAGTTTTTTTATTAAAAACAAGTTATTTAAAGAAGTTCTTTTTTAGAAAACAATTTACGTTCTTTAAAAGTGGAAGTCAATTTCTAAAAGCAAAAAACGTTTATTTTTCGCTAATAGCGTTATTTTTCATGAAATAAACATAAAAAAATATTGAAAACATTTCGGTACTCTAAAATTTTAAGTTAGATCTGACAAATTAAAATGAGGGAATTGTGCGAAATTTGTAGTTCTATGTTAGAGTAAAACTTGTATTATATTTATCATATAAAGTATGAAAACGAAATTATGAATAAATTAGTTAAGATTTTAACATAATTATATAATTGAAATGGTACGAAAGTATGATTTTTCTAATTAAAATGTGAATTATAAAATCGTAAAAAAATGTGAATTTACATTTAGATGTGTTATACAACTTTTATACAAAATTTGAAATGCAACGCTAAAAATTGTATTAGTGTTTTGTGTGGAATTGGGATATTCAATTTGAGCCCAAATATTCCTAAGTTTTTAATCATGCCTATGCACAACAATTTAAGATGCGATCTTGAGTTCCATAATTTTTCTCATGGACTAAAATTATGATTTCTTTTGTATGGAAAAATATATTTGGATGAAATCATTCTTATTTGACATAATTGGAGTTGATTAGCCTTAATTAGCTTCTGGTTGGTTATTTGGTTGATAGTTGTATTCCTAAATCTTAAGTATTTCAAAGGATATGTCTTTTCATAATGATGCTGCCAATTAGTTTATCACTCCTTGAGATACTAATGCAAGGCAATGGCTTCAATTGTCAATGCATCCCATTTCTCTAGCTTAAGTTTGTGAAGGCTTGGTGCCACCGGAAGAAAACCTCTTATTTCCACAACGCGGAATCACAAGTTTGTTTAAAGGATGGTGTGTGGGCAGAGATCTGGTTAGCTTGGGCCGTGTAGCACTTGCAAACAATAGAAAGCTTCATCATTCCAACAAAACCTTTCTTCCCACTCATCCATATGCGTCAAGTTTAGAATCTCAAGAAATCATTTATATGGTTTAGTTAAAGTGTGTCCATTCCCGTAGAACTCATCATCAATTTTTCCTACTTCCAAACGATGATAAATGCCTAAACGATGGCAAAGAAAAACACACCAATTACAATCATGTAACTCCAAAAATACTAAATTTGACAAGGAAGAAGGCCCACCCATTTTGAAAATCTTGTGCCTTTATAACTTTTAATAACAAGATACTTCATATTTGTATGAGGCTCTAGTTGTTCCAATACTTCTCTGCCATGCTTTGACTCGTCATCTATAACATCATTTTGATCCCATATCAATTTCAACTCCTTAACATTCATCTTATCTTTCAAATTGGTTTCTTTTGCATTCATTGCACTTGCAACCTTTTTTTAGTCTTGAAACTAAAAGAATTAAAAAATTGTATGTACAAAAATAAAAGATAGATTTGGAAGCAAAGAAACACAAGACCATTAAATTAAAAAGAAACTAAAAGTAATTAAAAATTATAAAAGAAGAAAACATGTTGGTTTATTTATTAAAATTTTTAATTTGTTAATTAATTTAATTAAAATTAAATTGAATTAGAGAATATATTAAATATGGATACATGTATAATAATACTTTTACGGTTTTAAAAATTAATGATGTGACATTATTTTATCGGGGCTTAAAAATTAAAGATTTTAGAATTATCCAAATATAATTTATTTCACATTAGTAATTACTTCCAAAAATATAATTTTTTTATTTTTTATAAAGGATTTTTATTAAATGAGTTGTTTTTGTTAATGAGCAAATATTTACCTATAAAATTGGATTAGTTTGGAATTAGACATCCATCGTTAGGGGTGAAGTCAGAAAATTTTATAAGAGGGCCGAAATTAAATTTTAATTTTAATAGTCTATATCTTTATAATATTTAAATGATTGAATCAAATTTTTATTATTTTAGGAGAGATCAAAGTATAATTTTACCTTTACTAATTTAAAATTTTTAAATTTTTAAAAGGCGTAAATGGATAATTATCCATTTTAGGGGGCTACGCCACTGTCCATAATGAGTGTTGAGTTCCTACGTATTATGGTACAAAGTACTTTTCTTATGACAGACGTGCAAGTTTTATAGTAATTTAATCGAGCTGAACGACACTTATGAATCGCAATACCTCTAAAAAATCATATTCAAAAAATAACTTTCAAAAACACTTATTTTGATACTTGTCTTTCTTATTACAATATTAAAATGAAAAAACCTTGGACATATGCAACATTTAAACAAACAGCGTAGAAGTCAACTTTTTTAATTTCCCTACTCATTGCCTTTCTCACCATCTTAAGATATATTATATAATACATTACATCTGTCTTTCTCTTAACAATTTTTAACTATCCTTCTCCCTTTTCTGACTCTCCTATAGCTTTGTGCATGCTTTTGTCTTACGCTACCATTACTAACTTATCTTGTTTTCGTTTCATTGTGCAACCATTGCTCTGGCCATAGTTTTTTTCACTCGCTTCTATTTCTTAATTGATTTCTTATCGAGATCTGATTCGAGCTTTGATTCCATAATTAAATTCAAAATCATTAAAGCATTTTCAAACGAACCCCAATGTAAATTAATAAAATAAGACTTTTAAAAATTCCAACAAGCTTAAGAGTTAGTTTAGATGGGCGGTGCGTTTAGCTGCGATTAGTATAAAAACAACAGTGGTGGTGAGATTAGATACTGTAGCGATACTGTAGCGTGAGATAAAAAGTAAGTTAAACGCACTGCACCGCAGTCAATCACCCATCCAAACGAAGCCTAAATGTGTGCACCAACTGTTAATCATCGGTAGCGAGGTGACTTACCGTTGTTATTTAGCATCTCATCATTTCCAATACCACTCCTTTAGCTGCTTAAAACTACTACTCATGGACATCAGCATCGATTCAAGGTTGAGTGAAGCAGCTCGATTAGGAAATATTGATGCCTTTTACGCTCTAATTCATGAAGATCCGTACATGTTAGACTGCATTGATCAGATCCCTTTCGTCCCTCCTCCACTCCATATAGCTGCACATGAAGGCCAAATTCATTTCGCAATGGAGATGATGAACTTGAAGCCTTCATTTGCCAGGAAGTTAAACCGAGATGGGTTTAGCCCCATGCATTTGGCACTAAGAAATGGGCAGATCAAGCTAGTGCTGCGACTGTTGAAGGCCGATAAAGATCTGGTTCGTGTCAAAGGAAGGGAAGGGATGACTCCTTTGCACTGCGTAGTTACAATGGGAAACTCTAATTTGTTAATCGAGTTCCTTGAAGCTTGCCCTGAATGTATTGAAGATGTGACAGTTCTGAATGAGACGGCCTTACATCTTGCTTTGAAAAATGATCAGATCGAAGCTTTTAATCTCCTTATTGGGTGGCTTCAAAAGAACCGTCGTAAAGGAGCCTTTGCCTTGGAAAAAAAACTTGTGAATTGGAGAGACAATGATGACAACACTATGTTGCATATTGCTGCTAGCAAGGGATTACATCAGGTGTATATATATCAATTCTATTTGTTCCTAACTGAAATCAATTGAAAATATTACTTTGATAATCATTAATGTTGGTTTCTAATGATCTCCCAGGAGCTACAGCTGGTGTTAGATTCCTTTGACTCATTCAGAATTAATGTAAAAGCTATGAACTCTCAGGGTTTTACAGCTCTAGAAATCATACAAAATGTTCAAAGAGAAGCGGTGAACACCGCCCAAGATGACACCACCACCACCACCACCAAGATTAAACGCTTAAAGAAAAAAGTACACGGATATGAAAAACCGCTTACGTTTCTAGCTCGTGAAAAGTCCAACATGTCGGCGGAGATGCTCAACGCAACGCTGGTGGTTACGGCGTTGGTTATAACAGCAATCTACCAATCATCACTAAGCCCGCCGGGCGGTGTCTGGCAAGCTGCTAGCACTAACACTTCTAGTGATCCATTATTCCCCACCTCAAATAACGTTACTCTTCACTTCTTAGAAGTGAACGGTTCCAATAAATCCTTTGCCAAGCTTCTGATGGGAGGAGAATCGAGGAAAGCTGGTACCACAATCTTGGATCCCTGGGCGTATTTTTTCTTTTGGTTTCTGAATAGTCTAGCATTTATGCTTTCGATTCTTTTCACGTTATTGATTCTTTCCTATGTTAGTCGTTTAGTTCTCGCCCCCCTTTATTTGCGTGGCAACTCCTACATGTTGTCCATGACAATATTAGCCCCGTCGGCAATTTTGTCAAAAGTCAACCTGTAGTACATGTTTTTGTTCGTTCTGGTGCCGTATTTAGTAATGTTGGCAAACGTCTTACGGGTTTACAAGTCGGCAAATTACAAAGAATGGATCAACTTACGTAAAGCACTCCGTGGTGGAAGCAATGTTGGAATCGCTCAACGCTTGCGGAGGGTTTTATCTTTTATGTAATGTTAGCTTGTTTTATGTTCTGCCTAAACTCTTTAGAGAGCTCTGCTTTTACTAATTCATGATTTGTCTGGGACGTAATAATTCTTTTGAGCATCATAGTGATGATTGTTCTGATAATATTTTTATTTATTGTTCGGAAATATTTTATTCAAAAATTTATTTATTTTCTTTGTTTGTTTTAGTATGTTTAAAGTTATCTTCTTGATAATATTGTCTCTAAGATTTGAATAATTATGACATGATATTATCTATAAACATAATTAGAAAACACAAATTACTAGGAAAAAAAAATAAATAAGGAAAAAGATTGATATATTAACGTATCATAGTTCATTTGACAGAAACTTTAGAGAAAAGGTAGCTTTATCATCGTATTATTTTATAATTTTTAGAAATTTAGAAATAATTTTATCATATTGAACATGTATAACAATTGTAGATAATAAACTTACAGCAAGGAAAGAAATTAAAAGGAAAAAGGAAATGATTGTTCACAATACATATCATAATTTTATTCTTTTTCTATGCCGATATTTCATACGAATTGCAGACGGGGCATGTGAATTTTGATCTGCCTACCAATGATTAAGAGAAAAGTAAAATAAGTTTTTGGATATCATTAAAAAATTATTTTATTTAAAATGAAAATTTTTAATATTTAATAGTTTAAATGTTTTTGATAATTATTCTAACTTTTCACTTAATATAAAATTTTTAATGAAAAAGTGTTGAATAAAATAAATAAATACGTAGCTACTTATCACTTAATGTAAAAAATATAAAGTTAATTAGAAATTAAAATAAATTATCTTTTTTAATAAAATATTCAAATTAACTATTTTTATCCAAAATAATATAAAAGAATATGTTAATAAGATTGAAATTAAAAATCAATAATATTTTAAAAATCCATATTTATTTTTATTAAACAATATTATTATATTAGTACTTATATTTGGCTGAATTATCCATATATGTTGAAATAATAATAATAATTGAGAAACTATGCTTTTTTTTTTTAATTTACTCATCTATGCTGTTTTTGGAGAGAGAAATGAAAACATGTCCTACAGGGCACGTTTTCATTGATTTGGCAGAGAAAGCGTGCCTTGTAGGGCGCGTTTTCTTCTCATCCCAAAAAACGCATCCTACGTCAGTGAAAACACACTGCTGTAGGTTGCGTTTTCTGTCCAACAGTAACTTTTTCCAACGGGTAGAAATCCCAACGGCTATGGGACTCCAACAACCTTTTTTTCTATATAAACCCTCCAATTTTCAATTTTTTTCAACTCAACTCAATTCTCAACTCTCACAATTTGATTCTCAATTTTCTTATTCTCGATTTTTTATTCTCAATTATCAATTCTCAATTTTCTAATCTAAATTCCCAATTCCAAAGTACTTGTTTTTAAAAAAAATTTCATCCTTTGATTTGATTTTATTAATTTTTCGATGGCATATCAGCTTATTCATTTGGATGACAATTAACCACATCTTCGACGTTCAATTACAAATGGTAAGGAAATATTATTTATTTATTTATTTTTAATCCGTTAATTACTATGATGTTAAGAAAATATTATCATATTATTTAATTGTAAATAATTAATTATTATGATGTTTAGATTAATAATTTTTTATATTTATATACTTAAACCGAAGATTGAATTTTGAAAACGTATATAAACAACTTAATCTTTAAAAATTGTTCAAATACACTATATAATTTGCTAAATTTTTATAAATGGCTATTTAAAATTTTTAATTTATTTTTTAAATTTTAAAAATAATTTTTTTTTTAAAGAAAGAAAGAATCCCTCTTTTTGATGTGTATTAATTCTAATAGATATATTTATATACTAACATAGAAACTTTGTTCTACTATTTGCTCTATCTTTTCTTCTTTACATATTTCCTTTTTTGTTTGCTTCTTCTTCTTCAAGTTTCACCTCATTCATGCCACCAAACAAGCATGGTAACACACCGTTGGAGAATGTAGAACCTCACCCTTTGCTCCTTCACCAGCAGGTTGCACCGCCGTCCGCATGTTTTACATGGATTTGGCACGTGTCGATCGCAGAAGCTTATATTGCTCTTCTCTTGCTTATTTTTTTCCTTTCACTACGAAAATATGATGATATATTTAAATGATAGAGTTGAATTGCATCATAATTTTTTATATCATGTTTGTACACACCAATCTTGGCCCGGGCCCAACAAGCCCAAAACAAAAACTAAACCTACCCCAACCCAAACAAAGTTTAAACCCAACTAACAACCCAAATAACAAAACTAGCCCAAATGGCCCAAACCCAAACCCATTAGTCAAACTAGGGTTTCAGAAAAGCTGAAACCCTAGCTTATCTTCTGCCACAGCCGTCACCTCTGCCAGCCACCACCTGCTCCACCGCCCCAACTGCTCCTTCAAGAGAAACACGCAAACAACAGTAGAGAAATAATAAGAAATATGTGTAAATGGCTATAAAAAGCCAAATCTAAAACCATTGTAATGGTGGCGACCGGTCGGAGACCTCACCGGAGCCTCAGCCCCTTTAGAGAAAATGAGAGGGGTGGGGGAGTTTTTTTTTTGAAATGGTTTAAAAAGTGTTGTTTTTTTTTAAAAAAATTTGCCTTTAATAGACCCCCAAAACGACGTCGTTTTGGGCAGGCCTTTCAGGCACCAAAACGGCGTCGTTTTGAGCCTTAACCCATGACTCGACCCGCTCTAGGCCTAAGATCAGAGTGTTTTCAACGAAAGGGCTAATTGCGCTTTTAGCCCTTCTGCTTTTTTATTGTTTTGAGATTAGATTTTTCATTATTTATAATTTTGCCCTGTAATTTATTTTGACCTTTAATTTGGTCCCTCTTGGTGCTGTGCATTTTGGGAGGAGGGAATATTGCCCATTTTGGTCCTCCCTTGTTATCCGCGTGCCCAAATTGGTCATTCTCTTCTTTATTTATTTTCAAATTGACCCCAAACTTCCATTTTAGTTTCAATTTAGTCCTTTTTCCGCATCAAGTTGTCTAATACTATTATTTTTATTTTTATTTTTTTATCTTATTATTATTATTATTATTATTCTTCATATGTATATTATTATTTATATTATTGTTATTATTACTATTACCCTTATTTTTATTATTTTTATTTTTATTGCTATTGCTATTATTATATTTTTATTTTATTTTATTTTCAATTACTATTATCATTATTATTACTATTATTAATCTTCTCATTATTACTATTATTATTTTTATCATTTTTTACCGCTAATATTTATTATCATTATTGTTACTATTATTATTATTATTATTATTATTATTATTATTATTATTATTATTATTATTATTATTATTACTATTGTATTATGACTATTATTATATTTTCATCTATATTTATTTTCTTATTACTCATCTATTATATTTCTTGTCTATTTATATTTTCATTATTATTATATTTTAGGTACTATATCTATGTTTATATTTAGGTATTAATATCATTATTTTACTATTGTTATATTTTTCTATTATCATTATCATCATTATTAACATATATATATATATATATACATGTGTATTTTTCATGTACATAGTAGTATTTTCTACTATTATTACAAATATATTATTTCTTTTATTATATTATTAGAACATTATTTTTATTATTAATTTCTTTATTGTGAATATTATTGTTATTTTTATTCTAATATTGTATTTTAATATCTTTCATTAATTGTATCATCGTTTGCATTATTTACAAATTTCTATTGCAAATGATATTATTATTTTTTTATTATTAATTTCAATAAATAAGGCAACGTATCGATTTCAACACTAAGTCGCTGATTTCATCGCTATGTCGGGTGGATATCATTGGCTCGTGTTAAAAACGAGATGTCCTTCTAAAAAACCAAAAATTTTAAATTCTCGTATTTCAATTGGATCCCGATTAAATATTAAATTAAACTTATATTTTTGAGAATTAAGACAACACGTGTTTAACAAGATACCAATTTTGGGCGTCGCGAGGGTGCTAATACCTTCCTCGTGCGTAACCAACTCCCGTACCCTATTTTTCTATGGATCTTCATGTAAGCCCAAATTCAGCCTTCATTTTTGTTCAAAAATAAATTTTCATTTTTTAAAAAAAGAAGATTTATTAGGTGTCCAGTCACACCTAGAAAAAAGATCGGTGGCGACTCCTTTTCTCTTTAAAATAGAAATTCCATTTTCAAATTTTCAAATAATCGCCTCAACTAGTGACCAAAGCTTAATTTTTACGTCGCTACAGCTGACGACTCCACTGGGGACCTTTTTTGAGAGTCGAGTCTAGAATTAAACGCGTGTTGTCAAAATTTTCAAAATTCCTTGTTCAAATTAATATTTAGTCGTGATACTTAAATTTTGTTTTTGAAAAGTCATGCATTTGCATCATGTTGTAAATATTCTTCTAACTTGTTTTATCTTGTTGTTTTTCAGCTCTAAGTTTATGGTTTTAGTTTCTTTTTTAGTTTAGTTTTTAAATAAAACGTAAAGGTTTGTGAGTTTCTCCCCACACACCGTGCACTTGCATTTTTGCATAACATGAGCTCTCTACTCGGGCTCCGTCTGCTTAAGTGGAAGTAAATGCTATGCCTTCGTGAGTTAACTCGTCCCTCCACACAGGCTAGTGAATACTTTCGGGTTACATAAGACTTATGCTTTCGTGATTTAACTTGTCCCTCCGCATAGGCATAAGTGAATGTAATCCCTCGAATTGAACTCATAAGCCTGTGATGGGCAATGACCGAGGTTCTGTACTAATCTTAACAGATGACAGTATGAACAATTTGAGTACCTGTTTAGAATCAAAACCGCATGTAGTAAACCCTATGAGCCACCTAATTAGAGCCATGCCGAACCTCTGTCTGTTAATAGTCACCAAAATAAGTACACGGGAGAAACGCCTCTTGCCTTTCATTTCCTTTACATTTACACTGTTTATGCAAAGGAATTGAACCGGGTAGCTCAATTTGTTAGAGTTTCCATAGTTTTTCTCAGTTCATATTTATTGTGATTACTAACCAAGGTTGTTTGTCGTTATTTTTATTTTTCATCATGCATCATAGGCATCTTGATTAGGAAGGTGTTGATTAGAGATTGGTTGCCAAAAACGGGTTTCTGATGGAGGAGTCAATTACACAAGTGACCGAGAAAAATATCGTGATTCAAGACTGGTCTTTGAAAATTCAGAAAGCGAAAGGAGACAGTTTAACGGAAGGATGTATCTCCAATCTTCCCGAGCAAGTAACTACAAATGCTCATCAGAATAACCTCGAGGATTTGACTCGAATTTGGAAATAGTGGGATTCAGACACTAGGGGCATCTTCACCGAAAAGTACGGGGATATAGCTCACTTGATCGTCGTCAACGTAGACGAACAACTGATTCAAGCCATGGTTCGATTCTGGGATCCAGCTTACCAATGTTTCACTTTCAATCAGGAAGATATGACTCCGACCATAGAAGAGTATGTTGCCTTGCTTTGCATTGACAATGTACAATTCAGCAAGATATATGTGAAAGAGCCCAAACCAATGACCTTCAAGAAAAAGTTAGTGAGGTTGACGGGAATAACTGATATGTGGGCTGAAAAATAAATAAAGAAAAAGAACGAAGTTAGTTGTGTTCCGTGGTTTTCTCTACGAGATTTAGTTCAAAACCATCCAGATATTATGAAGAGGATGGATCTGTTTGCTTTGGCCATTAATGGATTAATTGTCTTCTCAAAGGTTCTCGGGCATGTAGAAGTTGCGGTAGTGGATTTCTTCGAAAGGTTGAAGCAAGGGATCAACCCAGTTTCGACTATCTTGGCTGAGACTTTTAGATCTCTAAGCAGTTGTAGGAGAAAAGGGGAAGGACGTTTTATCGGATGTGCGCAGTTACTTAATATTTGGATTCTGAGCCATTTCTAGAAAGTAGAGCGCACACCCTTCCACATGTTTTCAAAAACCTTTGCCCCATTGAAAGCTTATCTTGAGAAAGATTGGCCAAAGGATGTCAATGAATAGCACTATGCTTTGGTTTTTCAAAACCTTCGCGCCGAAAAGATAACCTGGAGAGCACCATGGATCCATCCTTCAGTTCTGTTATACAAATGTGGAAGCCAAGATTGGTGCCTTTACTAGGATTATGAGGAGGAGTTGGATATGCCCCATTAATGGTTCAAAGATAGTTTGCTTCACGACGCTTCATACACATTCTTCGGAGGATTGGCATAGATCGAGTTTGCCTTTTACAAAGCGAGGGTTACATGAAAAGAGTCCGATATCTTTCAGTAAAGTCTTGGAAGGAAATTCACCTAATGGAGTTAGCTCTCTACGCTGATACCATCACTCAAGATTATGACATATGGAGACAACGACGAGTGAACAGTCAACAAATCTCGCCGACGGATTATACTTTCCAGAATCCTTTCTCAGAAGAAATGCCGACCGAGTTGGAAATAGCTGATTTCTTAGCAACTCGAACAACGGAGGAATACAAGCCATTGAGATTTGATTTCCCAGATGAAGACTTGATGTGCATTACGGGAAAAGAATGTAAGTCATCCAAAGAGAAGTCATGGAAGATGAGCTTTGATGGTACATCAAATACATTGGGGCATGGGATTGGAGCAGTCTTAGTATCACCAGAAGGGAACCATTATCCGTTCACTGCCAAACTAAATTTCTTCTGTACTAATAACATAGCGAAATATGAGGCCTGTATCATGGGACTCTGTGCAGCTATTGAACGAAATGTCAAAATCTTAGAGGTGTGCGAGGACTCAGCGTTGGTGATATACCAAATCCGTGGAGATTGGGAAGTGAGAGATTTGAAATTAGTTAAATACAGCGATCTAGTGGCAGGACTGAGTAAAGAATTCAAAGAAATAACTTTTAATTACTTCCCACGAGAAGAAAACCAATTGGCTGATGCCCTGGCCAATTTGGCTTCAATGTTCAAAGCGAACAGAGAAACAGAAATAATGCCTCTTCAAATGAGCATATATGAAGTCCCTGCACATTGTTTCAACATTGAAAAAGAGTCAGATGGACGGCCATGGTTCCATGATATCTTAGAATATGTCAAGAATCAAAAGTATCCCGAACAAGCAAATGAGAACGATAAAAGAACAATCAGAAAAATGGCAGTAGGATTTGTTCTTGATGGGGACATTCTGTACAAAAAAAGGGAAAGATCAAGTGCTCTTGAGATGCGTAGATGCTGTTGAAGCCAAAAAAAGACTTGAAGATGTCCATGAGGGAATTTGTAGGACACATGCCAATGGTTTCACTATGGCCAGGAAGATTATGAGACTTGGTTACTACTGGCTGACGATGGGAAGTGGCTGCATTAGTTTTACATGAAAATGCCACAAATGTCAAATTTATGGTGATAAAATTCATGTAGCCCCTTCGTCCCTTCATGTCATGACTTCTCCGTGGCCTTTTTCTATGTGAGACATGGATGTTATAGGGCCAATTTCCCCAAAAGCTTCTAATGGACACCGATTCATTTTTGTAATGATAGATTACTTCACGAAATGGATAGAAGCCGCTTCATTTGCTAATGTGACGAAGACTGCAGTTTGCAAGTTCTTAAAAAAGGAAATCATTTGTCGATATGGTTTGCCTGAAAGAATCATTTCAGATAACGCATTGAATTTGAACAACAAGATGATGAAGGAAGTGTGTGAACAATTTCAAATAAGGCATCATAACTCCTCACCCTATCGCCCGAAAATGAATGGAGCAGTTGAAGCGGCCAACAAGAATATTAAGAAGATTATTGGGAAAATGATCGAGACATATAAATACTGGCACGAAAAGCTATCATTCGCTTTGTATGCATATCGCACATCTGTGCGGACATCTACGAGAGCAACTCCTTTCTCTCTGGTCTATGGAATGGAAGCTGCGCTACCCATCGAAGTTGAGATCCCCTCTCTACGAGTCTTAATGGAGTCGAAACTAGAAGAAGCAGAGTGGGTTCGAGCTTGATATGACCAGTTAAACCTTATCAAAGAAAAACGTTTGAAGGCAATCTGTCATGGACAGATGTACCAGAAGAGAATGATCGCGGCCCATGACAAGAAAGTACGGCCAAGAGAATTCCACGAAGGAGAACTCATGCTTAGAAAGATTCTCCCAATACAAAAAGACTTCCAAGGAAAATGGGCACCAAATTGGGAATGACCATATGTCATAAAGAAGGCTTTCTTGGGTGGAGCTTTGATTCTCACTGAGATGGATGGGAAAGAGTTACCTAATCCAGTGAACTTAGATGCTATAAAGAAATATTATACCTAAAAAAAAAAGAGATCAAGGTGAAAACCTGAAAAGGGCGTCTTGATGAACAAAAAGGATTAAGATGAAAACCTGAGAGGATGTCCTGATGAAGCAAACCTGGGCTTAAAGAGCAAGGCGATTTGAAGGGTGGGTCAAACGGCAAGACTATAGTATTTGAAGCATCTCTAAAAGCTCGAAATCTTCTACGTAAGAAGCCATGCTCGAAAAGATTCTTGATTAAGTAACGTGGAAGAGATCATGCGTTGAATATCTAGAGCATTTGTATTTACTGAATGCGATTCTCTTTTCTTTATGACACCTTTTTACTATCCTTGGTTAACCTTTTTGTTTGTTACCTTCGAAATAAATAAATGTGAAGTACCTCTTTTGTACCTACCTGACCATTTTCATGCATCCCATTGTATGTTTTATTTGAATAATAAATAGTAGAATGACATACTCTAAACAAAAGAAATGTTGAGCATTACCCGGATGAGAATTCGACAAGTACGAGGCCTCAAAGTAAGGACAAAGTTCAACAGGGAGCAAAAGAGTGGTATCTGAGAAATACAGATTACTCGTAAAGTTGGAGAACGGGTACAAAGCCTGAAGAGAAAGTCAAGAATCGAAGCAATGAATGCAGATCATCACAAGAATTGTGACGGAAAGAGATATATGACAAACAAGTCCAAGGCACATAGCATAATCATGTAGGCATACAGGCATTTAAGACAAGCATGTGCATATCATGATAACATCATGCATGACATATGCAGGTTCTCCAGTGGAGCGAGAGGTTTTGATGATATTTATATTGGATCAAGGAAAAAGACACCTGAGTTCCACCAGATGATATGTTTTGGTATTATGATATTTTTATTTCTATTTTTAAAAAAAATAATAATAATAACTCTTATTGCGAGAGATGAGTTGAGCCTCGGGTCACACGCTGAGGCATCTTTGGTTCCTATTTTTCAAAAAAACCAACTCATATTGCGAGAGGTGAGTTGAGCCTCAAACCACGCACTGAGGTATTTTCAATTTATGTTTCAAAAAAATCAACTCATATTGCGAGAGGTGAGTTGAGCCTCGGGTCACACGCTGAGGTATTTTTAGTTTCTATTTAAAAAAAAACAACTCATATTGCGAGAGGTGAGTTAAGCCTCAGGTCACACGCTGAGCTATCTTTGATTCCTATTTTTCAAAAAATCAACTTATATTGCGAGAGGTGAGTTGAGCCTCAAATCACGCACTGAGATATTTTCAATTTATGTTTCAAAAAAAAAATCAATTCATATTGCGAGAGGTGAGTTGAGCCTCGGGTCACACACTGAGGTATTTTTAGTTTCTATCAACTCATATTACGAGAGGTGAGTTTAGCCTCTGAACACATGCTGAGGTATTTTCAATTTATGTTTTTTCAAAAAAAAAATCGACTCACATTGCGAGAAGTGAGTTGAGCCTTTTAGTTTCTGTTTTTCAAAAAAATCAACTCATATTGCGAGAGGTGAGTTGAGCCTCAGGTCACACACTGAGGTATTTTCAATTTTTTACTTTTTTCAAAAATTAACTCATAATTCGAGAGATGAGTTGAACGTTATTTTGTATGCCGAGCTATTTTCGATGTTTATTTTTCAATAAAGAATAAAGATTAGAGCTAATCGAATATACAAATTTGGCCTCCCTAAAGTTGCAGTGGAGCAGTAGAGCAGATCAAAACAAACCTTATTTCCCTAAAGTTACAGTGGAATAGTGGAGCAAATTAAAGCAACAAGTCCTATACCTCTGAAGTTCCATGGAGTGGATCGAAACAATAAGACGCAGTGAACTAGAACAAGGCTACAAGAAGAAGAAAAGCACCAAGGAAGTCAAGGCTCGATGCGGCCGAGCCAAATTGGTTTTTCTTAAAGGTCTTTGCTCTGTTCTCGTTACATAACAACGAGCAAAGAGGGACAGCTGTACACACCAATCTTGGCCCAGGCCCAACAAGCCCAAAACAAAAACTAAACCTACCCCAACCCAAACAAAGTTTAAACCCAACTAACAACCCAACTAACAAAACAAGCCCAAATGGCCCAAACCCAAACCAATTAGTCAAACTAGGGTTTCAGAAAAGCTGAAACCCTAGCTTATCTTCTGCCACAGCCGTCACCTCTGCCAGCCACCACCTGCTCCACCACCCCAACTGCTCCTGTAAGAGAAATACGCAAACAACAGTAGAGAAATAATAAGAAATATGTGTAAATGGCTATAAAAAGCCAAATCTGAAACCATTGTAACGGTCGGCAACTTTTGAAATACAAGAGCATTCGATTTTTTAGTAAAACCGTGAATATAGCAACACCAAAGCAAGAGAACAGTTCCAAATCGAAAAACCAAAATATCAAAAATCAAAACCGAAAGCCTAAGGTGATTTTTATTTTATTTCTTTCCTATTTTTGAGTCTATTCCCTCATATATATACATATATTTAAAGCATAAAAAATAATAAAAAAATGTACCTTATCGATTTTTCAGCCACCGTGTGCGGTGGCTGACGGCGGCGGCGGGCCACGGTGGTGATCGGTCGGAGACCTCATCGGAGCTTCAGCCCCTCCAGAGAAAATGAGAGGGGTGGGGGAGTTTTTTTTTTTTTTTTTGAAATGGTTTAAAGTGTTGGTTTTTTTTTTAAAAAAATTTGCCTTAAATAGACCCCCAAAACGACGTCGTTTTGGGCAGGCCTTTCAGGCACCAAAACGGCGTCGTTTTGAGCCTTAACCCATGACCCGACCCGCTCCAGGCCTAAGATCCGCGTGTTTTCAACGAAAGGGCTAATTGCACTTTTAGCCCTTCTGCTTTTTTATTGTTTTGAGATTAGATTTTTCATTATTTATAATTTTGCCCTGTAATTTATTTTGACCTTCAATTTGGTCCCTCTTGGTGCTGTGCGTTTTGGGAGGATGGGATATTGCCCATTTTGGTCCTCCCTTGTTATCCGCGTGCCCAAATTGGTCCTTCTCTTCTTTATTTATTTTCAAATTGACCCCAAACTTCCATTTTAGTTTCAATTTAGTCATTTTTCCTCATCAATTTGTCTAATACTATTATTTTTATTTTTATTTTTTTATCTTATTATTATTATTATTCATATGTATATTATTATTTATATTATTGTTATTATTACTATTACCCTTATTATTATTATTATTTTTTTTTTATTGCTATTGCTATTATTATATTATTATTTTATTTTATTTTATTTTCTATTACTATTATCATTATTATTACTATTATTAATCTTCTCATTATTACTATTATTATTTTTATTATTTACTAATATTATTTATTATCGTTATAACCATTATTATTGTTAATATTCTTATTATCTTTTTTACTATTATTATTATTTTATATATAATCATTATCATTATTATTTTTATCATTTTTTTACTCTAATATTTATTATCATTATTGTTACTGTTTATTATTATTATTATTATTATTATTATTATTATTATTATTATTATTATTATTATTATTATTATCATCTTTGTAATTACTATTACTATTGTATTATGACTATTATTATATTTTCATCTATATTTATTTTTTTATTACTCATCTATTATATTTCTTATCTATTTATATTTTCATTATTATTATATTTTAGGTACTATATCTATGTTTATATTTAGGTATTAATATCATTATTTTACTATTGTTATATTTTTCATATTATCATTATCATCATTATTAACATATATATATACATGTGTATTTTTCATGTACATATTAGTATTTTCTACTATTATTACAAATATATTATTTCTTTTATTATATTATTAGAACATTATTTTTATTATTAATTTCTTTATTGTGAATATTATTGTTATTTTATTCTAATATTGTATTTTAATATCTTTCATTAATTATATCATCGTTTGCATTATTTACAAATTTCTATTGCAAATGATATTATTATTTTTTTATTATTAATTTCAATAAATAAGGCAACGTATCGATTTCAACACTAAGTAGCTGATTTCATCGCTATGTCGGGTGGATATCATTGGCTCGTGTTAAAAACGAGATGTCCTTCTAAAAAACCAAAAATTTTAAATTCTCGTATTTCAATTGGATCCCGATTAAATATTAAATTAAACTTATATTTTTGAGAATTAAGACAACACGTGTTTAACAAGATACCAATTTTGGGCGTCGCGAGGGTGCTAATACCTTCCTCGTGCGTAACCAACTCCCGAACCCTATTTTTCTATGGATCTTCATGTAAGCCCAAATTCAGCCTTCATTTTTGTTCAAAAATAAATTTTCTTTTTTTAAAAAAAGAAGATTTATTAGGTGTCCAGTCACACCTAGAAAAAAGATCGGTGGCGACTCCTTTTCTCTTTAAAATAGAAATTCCATTTTCAAATTTTCAAATAATCGCCTCAACTAGCGACCAAAGCTTAATTTTTACGTCGCTACAATGTTTGATATAGTACAAATTGTAATTATATAGTTACATAATTTTTATTTTTAAAAAATATTAATTATATAAAAAATATTAGTATGATAAGAGAAATTCTAAACAAGTAACAAAAATTAAATCAAATTGTCATATGTATTATGTTAGTCTAAAAAGTAGATAATACACGATTACTAATAAAAATAGCAAGAAAAATAAACATCATATTCAAATTTATCTAATTGTTCTACTGCATATTTGTTAGTTTATTTTCTTTTTAATATTTAACATATGCTCCTTATTATTATTTGCTAGTACAATCTAACCCCTTTTTTTATACTATACTGAGGTGATGTTGTTAATATGGGAAATATTTTTTAAAATTTAAAAAAATATTTTCAACCACATTTCGAAGTCTTGAATGTCTCAAAGTAAAGAGTTAGCGAGCTGTCTATGATACTTGTGTCAAGCACAATTTTCTCAAATGGTATCCTACCCCGTGATATGGTGCAATGAAACTTTTTTCTATTTGCATAATTAGCACTAGGCTTGTTCATCAGTCGGGCTACACTCCCAGGCTCGAAGACCCGCCCGAAATTTAGGATGGTTTAGGCAAAAATATTAGGCCAGAAAAATGAAATTAGTAAAAAAATTATACCCATTTAAAATATGGGTTGGGCTCGGGCTTGAACATTCAAGGCACCTAGCCCAACCCATTTTAAGTTTATAATACTTCATATTATGTTATTTCTTATATATATTATGTAATTTAGAAGACATTAAAAAAAATAAACATATACTAAATATATAATACTACTTTAATGTAAACATTAAAAAAAATGTTAAGATGACTATATAAAAAATTTCAATAAATAAAAAAATGTATAAAATTATTAAATATTAAAATAAAACAATATAAATATTTTTAAAAAATTAAAAAATAATATAGACGGACCTAAAATGAGCTTAGATTAGTCTCTTGCAAATATGGGCGGATTTGGACAAAATTTTAAGCACAAATTTCGGGTCGGGCCATGCGTGGGCAACCATAAATTAGATTAATATCATGCTTAGACCCGATCTGACCCATAAACACCTCTAATTAGCACTGACCTTATAATATTTGAGTTTACAATCCAAATAGTTTATAGCTTTAATAATAAAGATTTACATAAACTTAATTTTGAGAAACACTGATATTAGATTATATCCCTTTTTATAATAGGTAAGTTAAATAAAAATAACATAAAATTTGTAATGTATAGCCTTTATTAAAAAAAGATTTTATAAATTTTACTAAACTTTCATAACATTTCTTACCGATAATATAATTTTTTGTGACAATTTTCAAAAGTTATTTTTTATAAATAAGTTATGATAAAAAATTATAATATTTTTTTATGAATAAGTATATAATTTTATAATATATAGTATGGGCAAATAAATAAATTATGTCCATACTTGGTCATAACTTTTTATAAATAAATATATTATTACACTTTTATAACATGTCAATTATGTTTTATAATAAACTTTTTTGCCATAATTTTAAAATTTTTTAGGATTTAAATAATATAATTTTTTTCATAATTTTATAAAATACACAAATTATTTTTATAATATAATTTTTTATCCATCTCAAACACTCACATGTGTTTATGTTTATAATATAAATTTTATAACATATATAAAAATAATTTCTAAAATTGGATTTAGATGTAATTACTTGTATAATTACTCCAATTATCGCCTTCCCCTAAGAACTGAAAAATGTAATTGTGATGCTTCAATTACACTCAATTTACTGGGACTCATCAATTACAATGGTTATCCAAATATGTCATCCTTATATAATTACAAGCAATGACACCTAAACCCAATTATTAGGTGGTTTTCTAAACACTACCTTATTATTATTGCAAGGAATTTGGAAAGAGGGAATTGCTTAGAAAGGGACTTAAACAACAACACCCAAGCAAGAGTTGCTTTATATATGTCTGGAAAATTAATTTTTTTGGAGTTTCAATTATTTCATGTAAAATGCTTTCTTGTGTTTAACAAATTTTCCTGAAATCATTTTTGAAATTAGTTAATTTCAGAAAAACAAATATCTTTGTTGCAAAATAATATATGCGTTTTCCTTTTACAATCAAAATATTTTTTAATAATCAATTTATTATATAGATTTAATAATAATATATGCTTAATTAAAATTTAATTTGAAATTACAACATTTGTAACACGTTGAAATTGAGGTTGGAAGTTTTAAATCTGTTGGTTGAATCAAGTAGGATTCGGTTACATTTATGTTTTCTTTTGTGTTTAGAAGTCATATAAACTTAGTGGTTAGGTGTCAGTACTTTCTTAAGTTTTTTTTTTATTTCATTTTATTTGATTTATTTGTATTAAAAAAAATAGGAGAGTAATACCAAGTAAATTGGTTGACGTTCCTTTATTCGCTCCCTCTCTTTCACGTCTAACTCCTCCTCCCTTTTTCGATTTCAAGTTTTTTTATTTTACTGCCCATTGAATTTTCTTCGCGCCATTATTCTCTTGTTTCTTTGGATTTTTTTTTCGCTGTTAGAAATTTCAAAATCAGGTATAGCAGAAAATATATCATTTATTTTTAAAATAGAAATCATAAGTTATTTTTTCAAATTGTGTATTCTTTATAAAGAGAATAGTAATTGATTAACTATAATCCATGCATGATAAATCATAACTTCAGCTCAAAATAAAAATCCCGCAGTCTTACGAGTCCAAACCAAATCAAAATCCATACCACAATTCCTAAAACTTATTTACAGTCCAAATTAAATAGATTATTGTAACTTATAAAAACTTAATTAAATCAAATTAAAATGTGTCATTTCGAGATCTCCGATTTGCCTAGTCCAACACCTAGTCTCGAGATTTATCTGGAAATTAAGAGGAAACTAAGGGAGTGAGATTCGAAAGCTCAGTGTGAATCCAAACCAAATGTAATTAAACAGAGACGAACAGTTAACTAAAATTTTCTATTACAAAAAAAAAAAAAATCAATTCAAAAACGAGATCATATCAGATTGACGTATCACATTATTATAACACTTCACAGTAAGCAGATCAAATACACAGAATTTTTTTTTAACATACGAAAGCCGAATTAATTCATTGTTAAACAGTCAAATATGGAGTATTTACTCAAAAACGGAACAAATGCAGCTCATAATCAAATGCACCAGTCCCATTATCAACCTATCCAGCCTCTACACACCATCTCCAACTAACCGATACACACCAAAAATTGGGTTTTTCTAAACCCTTCAATCCTCTACACACCATTATTGGGTTATGGTGGACCCATCCAATCAAACACACCTCAATGTGGTCATATCGGCTATTAAATTATCATTTTTAGGTTCTCGAATCACTTTGGTTGTTTTTACGTCAAATCTGTATCAAATGTGTAACAAAAACCCGATTTTCTACAAATTTTGAACACCGAAAAACATGGATGTCAATGCCATACGACCGTGTGCCAGGCTGTGTGTGATATTATAAGGGCCAAACGGTTGTCTGCTAGGTTGTGTGGACCACAGGGGCTAGCCACACAGGCGTATGGGCAAAAATTAAAATTTTCCCCTAGGGCTGTAATCATCGTTCGAATCGATCGTAGGCCTACCGCAAGGTCAGTATAATCTGAATTGGACATTGAAACTGCTATTTGGCAATATATTATTGAGAGATATGTTATTCTGATATATATATATATATATATATATATATATATATACATTGTTATTAGCTATAATAAGAAGTATGGTAATATTACACATGTATGACTTGGAATAGTATCGTTGTATACTTGTATATGATATCTGATAAATCTGCATCTGCATCGGGATGGTGACTGCATAAGGAAGGAAGTGCAGACAGTTTAATAATCTATTA
This sequence comes from Gossypium anomalum, assembly GCA_025698475.1. NCBI lineage: Eukaryota > Viridiplantae > Streptophyta > Magnoliopsida > Malvales > Malvaceae > Gossypium > Gossypium anomalum. Next base: position 47,775,537 of record CM046960.1, on the reverse strand, counting down.
AATCTAGTGGTTAAGCCATATATATTATGATTCTGGTGATTTATTGCATTTCGATTTGACAGCTAGGCTGCGATTATTCTGAAATGTGACATACAGTCACTACGTGGTGTGTAGGGATGGATGGGCACTTGATGCCCTATATGGTGTGTCGGGATGGACGAAGATGGTGTGTAGAGGATCGGGGTAGGAATTTACATTTGTATCTGATAATCTTTGTTTCTGTATCTAATTTTGATAAACAATTAAACGATGAGAAGTGAAATTACATTTGTATATTACTGATTATTATTGAATGTAAGTTACACACACTGAGTTACAAACTCATTTAGTTTGTTTGTCTAGATTACAGGTAAGCCACAGACTTAGACAGGTTGGCATGGCAATACCTCAATCATCTTTTTACTTTTTACTTACTATTTTATCTAGATTTATAATATTGTGTGTTTTTCAGATTTCAGTTATAATTTGGATTTCTACCTTGAATTAAAAATTATAAAGGACTTCGACTGTTAAACTTTAAAAAGTTAAAGTTTGGAATTTTTTTTTTTGAAATGTTTTGATGTAGCACTCCAGATTGGGTCTTAACGTTTAGACCAGGTATGAGGTGTTAGACCCCTCCCCTCTAATATGGAAATCTTGTGCCTTTATAACTTTTAATAACAAGATGCTCCGGATTTGTACGAGGCTCTAATTGTTCGTGTACTTCTCTATCACACTTTGAATCGCCACCCCCTTAAAATAGAAAAATTTCCATTTAGGCCCCTTTAAAATCTATAAAAATTTAAATTAATAAAGGTAAACTTGCACGTTGACCCCCCTAAAAATGGAAAATTTTGATTTAATCTTTTAAACCCCATAGGCTCACTTTTACTTTGCTGATCTTCCTGGTAACTCTCTGCCTGGAAAATTTTCTTTTCCTTTACCCTGTATTATTTATGTACTAGAAACTAGTTTCATGCCATGGTTTTTTTTTTTTAATTATTTTTGTACTATATATTAGGGGTGAGGAAGGAGGAGATACAAGTGGAAGTTGAGGACTCAAGATGTCTTATAATTAGGACCGAGGCAATCGATGACTCAAAAAAACCAGCCACGGACTTGGAAGAGGAAATTCTGGCTGCCTGGTTCCATAGATATTGATGGAATATCAGCTAAATATGAAGATGAGGTCTTGACAGTAACCTTGCCAATGTCAATGACTTTCAGGAGGGGTAGTTTTTATATTGACCCTGCAGATGTGCCTGACAGGGTCGAAGTTCTTGCAAGGGCTGCCTGAAATTGGGAGCATTATTGTTTTTCTCTTTACATTGTAAACTTTATTTGTGGGCTGTGGTTGGTCTGGGGTGAGAACCTGGGGAATTTGTTTGCACCAAAGATTGATCCCAAGGATGAAAGATTGAATTTGGTTTGGACTATGGCTCCTGTGATTCTAAAACTTCAAAATTTTCCAGGAAACAAACATCCAGGTTTGGCAGACATGTTTATGGGCATGGGATTAACCGTATATTACATTTTATTTGATCAAATATAAACTAAAATTCCTTCCATCTATCTCAAAAAGAAAAGGAAACCTCTCATTTTATTTGAGTTAAAAAAATCCACGAAAATATTAAATTTACGTTGTACAGACCCAAATTTGCCTCCTCTAAAGAGCTGCTGCCGCCCCTTCTCTGCCCACGTGTGCCATACACCAGCAGGACCTTGCCCACACGCCATCGCCTGCACCCCTCTGGCACCTGCAAAAGCCAGATCTACCACAAGCAACAGAGAGAAAACGAGAAAACGAAAAAAACATAGAAAAAAACAGTTTGTAATTTGGCTATAAAGCCACATCAATGTATTTTCTTCTCTTACGAACGCATACAAGCAAATCAATGAAACAAAAACTGAAGTTTTGAAAGGTTTTTTGTTAGTTCTTTTCTTTTATTTTCTGTTTATTATATATATATATATATATATATATATATATTCTTTTTTATTTTTTTATTTTTTGCGAATCTATCTTAAAATAAACTAAAAGAAGGGAAATAAAGAACCTCACCTGAAATCCCTACGAACGTGTCGTCGGAGAGTCTTCTCCATCGCTGCAATTGGTTTCGAAAGGGGCCTGAGGGTTCTCTTTTTTTGTTCTTATAGGACGCCGAGGGTTTGGCCTTCAAAAGGGTTTCGAAACAGGGTTGGAATACCCATTTCTGTGCGTCACCGGCCACTGAACATGGTGGTGGCGGGCAGCAAGAAACCGATCGTCAGAAGAAGATGAGAGGGAGGGAGAGTTGAGAAGGCTGCTTTGTTTTTTTTTTTTAGTTTAGGGTTAAAATGAGTTACCTTTTTTTTTAAAAAAAAAAATTTGGGCCTTTTATTCAACATTGAAACGGCGTCGTTTGGGTAAAGGAGAAGGGGTCTATGCGCCTAAAATGGGCGATTTTCGTGGCCAGTCCTTCTCTTTTGCGCTGCTATTGGATTAGGCCCCTATTCTTCTTTTTATTTTTTTAAATCTGGCCACATAATTTTCTTTTGATTACATTTGAGTCCCTGCTGAAATGATGCGCATAAAGGCTGGGAATATTTCCCAGCTAGTCCCTCGTCGTTTCAGCATGATTCATTTTGGTCCTTAATGGCCTTCTTTTCATTATTTACAATTTTTACCTTAATTTTTAATTCAATTTCAGCCTAGTCCTAATCTAATTAATTAATTAATTATTTATTTATTTCATTTTTTTAGGAAACTATTTTATTATTTATTTATTTTAAGCTTGTTTTTTTTCTTATATTATTTATTTTAAAATTGCCTATGTTTTACATATTTTAAACTATTATTCATTTTAATTTTCATATACATTATTTGTTTTAATTATTATGCATATTATTATTATTTTTTAGATACCTTTTATTTTAAACTATTTTTTATATATTATCTATATAAAATTTTTATATGTTATTTAGATATATTATTTTATATGTTAATCATTTTAAATTCCTTTTATTATTATTTATTTTGAACTTTCTATATATTACTTATCTTAAAATTCTTTTATATACTCCTCATCTTAAAACTTTTATATATGTATATGTATTACTTTGGATCATATTTATATATTTTATGTATATTATTTACGTTAAATTTCTCCTTTACACATTATTTATTTTAAACTCTTACATATGTTTTTAAAGTGTCTTATTCTAGTATTACCTTGTGTATTTTTTTTAATTTATTATATATATTACGTATTTGAAATTGCTTTACATATTATTTTATTCCGAATTGTTTTATGTTCATGTCAAAATCCTTTTTTATTCTAAATCATTCCCTACATTATTTATTTTAATTTTTTAAAATTTTATTTATTTTAACTTTTTATATTTTTATTTTGATTGGTTTCATCTATCATTTATTTTAAACATTGTTATATTATTTATTTGTCTTTGATTATTCACGTTGATATTCAAATGATGTATGTTATATGTATTTGTTGTTGTCATATTATTCCATATATTATCATTTCATATAGTCCACTAGTCTTTTGTGTTGCCATCTAATTTCATTCATCTATGTGTGATAACTTGTTATAGTTTTATTTTGATTCGTCTCTTTAAGTAGTTACATTTTTAGTGCCCATTATTCTGATTATTATTGTTTGGATGTGAGTTCATTGCCATTGTGTGTATGTTAACTCGTTTTTTTATTATTTCCATTTATAAGTGGAGTTCGTTATCCATGTATATTTTTCCATGTGTATTCGACTTTCATTCGCAATTGTCACATTGTAGTTTTCAACTTATTAATCCAAGATCAATGATCCCACTTTATTTCAAGTCAAATTAAGGTGTTTTGAGTCGATTTTATAAAACGAAGGCAATGTTTGATATTTGGAAATTCGGGAAATAGTGCCCTATCGTGCTGGGTTTTGATTTTTCGTTTGTTCAAAATAATCAAGTATTCCTTTAGAATTTTACTCGTATTTTCTAAATTCTAAACAAGGCAATGTTCGATGCTTGAAAATTCGAGAAAACGTGCCCTAACTTACTGGGTTTCAATTTTTCTAGTTTAACCAAAATAATCGAACATCCTTTTGAAATTAAAATGCATGGGCTTTAAAAATCAAAAGATCGGCTTACTCTCGAGGGTTTAAAGTGTTGTGTTCTAACGTGTTGGATGTGACATTTTATTACTTTGAGACGAGAAGACCTCTAACATCTGCATCGATTTATCTAAACATCTTTGCAAAATTAACATTAATAAAAAAAGGTATCGTTTTCTAAATCCTTTTCGAGTTTTTAAATCTCGACATTAAGACATTAATTAATCAATTAGGTACCAATTTTGGGCGTTACGAGGATACTAATCCTCCCTCGTACGTAACCAACTCCCGAACCCCTTTTTTCAAATTGCGTAGACCAAAATCGTTATTTAGGTAAATTGAAATGTTTTACTAAAATGATCAAATTTTCAGGTGATCTGATCACACCTAAACAAAAAAAGATTGGTGACGACTCCCATATTCGTTTTTATTTTCAAAATCTAAGTCGATTCCCGTTTTTCAAAAAAAATAGTTTCGACATACGTAATTGCGATTTTAATTGAATAAACCAAATCATCATTATCAAAGTTGCAACTTGTTTAATCCTTGTCGGCCCAAAATAAATTGAAATCACCTGAGCCACAAATATAACTGTTCAAGTTGGAATATTGATTGGTATCTACAATTAAAAGAAGAAATAGCATAGATTACGTGCACTCTAATTAATTAAATGTTTCCTAAGCTAACTACAAAACAGAGTTGCTTCACCGTCCCAAAAACATGGATCGCAACAGTAGCCGACGTTTTTGCTTGCTTCCCAAGCTTGGCCTTCCCAAGAAGTACTTGAACAAATCGGTCTTTCCCTGATGTCACCATCACAATTATGGCTGATTCGTGTCAGGTTCGGTCAATGCAGCGTACACCCACATATTGCTCAAAAATTTTCGGTTTTTAAACGACAGCTGGTAACAATTTTTGTTCTTCTTTTGTTAGAATTCGTGAGATCAAGAGACGATATAATTCGAAACCCTTGTTCCCTTAGCTCACCCCCGAAACAAATCAAGATAATACTGAAGTATATATAGCTTCTACGTGACCTTTCTCGGCCGCTGTCTTCAAACAACGGAGACCAAACTCAAATTCCGTTCGACTAAAACAATCCATCATTCCTTTCCTATATAAAGCTTCGGCGTTTTTGGCAGCTTCGCATCTTTCTTGCAAAACTTTCTCGCTTTTACGCCATGGAACGAAGCTAAGTTTCTCCATTGAAACGCTCTCGAAGATTTGATCGTAATTCGAAGCCGCACGAAAGGCCTTGCAACTTAACCTGGCGTTGACGAAATCAGCAGCAGAATTCGACGCCGCATGCTTAAGAATTTCCGACAACATGTCTTTTGGAAGTGACCTTATAATGTCGTTAACAATTTTATTCGTCATGATTCCGTTGAGAGATAAGCCGCTTCTTGAATCAAATCCTACAAAACAAAGCAATAATATATATATATATATATATATATAAGGGAATTAAAGGCGGTGCCATGATTGACCAGGATTAGGTAAACAAAATCCTGTAACTGGTAGGATTAAAACCAAGTTATTGTTTCCAATTGCTTTTGCCCATTCAATGAATTAGAAACCGAAGAAAAAAATGGAAAACAACCGCCTTTTGAACAATAAAGCTTTTGGAGCATGTTTGACAAATAAACATTTCTACTATAACCAATAACGTTTATACATGAAAAAGTAAATTATAGTATGCATAATTACATCAATTAACTCTTATGCTTCACCACTATTTTACACGATAACAAACTTATATGTATATATAATTAATATTTTCCTTTTTACTTAATTTATAAATAAAAACAATATTCAAGGTCCACATTACCTAACTTCAAATGTTGCTTTCTAATAACAAGTCATATTCTCGTGCAATCATTCTTAAAGCTTAAGATCCCCAATCCCCGTCCTATTTGCCTCATATTGAGGATTCATTCAAGTAAATTTTTTTTATCAATACAATATTAGAAGAAAGGGTAAAAGTAGCGGTATAATTGAGCCAAGCTAAGTTTGAATACTGTTAAGTTTAAACCCGATTCGAAATTTGAAACTTGATATTTGACTCGAGCTCGATCAAACATCTATTTTTAAGCTCGAGATATAATTGAGCTATTCAAGCTTGAGTTCGATTAAGCTTGTTTACCAATATCTATACTTGAACTCAAACTCAAGCTCGAGCTCAGCTTAGTAATTAAGCTTAAGGTTAATAATATATATTAAGGGCAATAACGTAATTTAATAATATAAAAATATGAAAAAATCGATAAGACTCATAAGTTGATCGAGTCATGTATTACTAAGCTCGAATTTAGCTTGATCGATAACTGGAGCTATTCAAGCTCGAGCTTGACTCGATATTTATTGAATCAAATTTGTATTTTTTTTCATGTCGAACTCGAGTAGCTTGTAAGCACTAGTATCTCATTTACACCCATTGATAAAAACTATCATGGAGGCATTTGTAGCAGAAGTTGAATTGCATTTTGCTCCATTTAATAAAAGAAAAAGAGGCAAATTTGTCTTTGTACGTTATATCTAAGAGAAAATTGATTTTTTTGGTCAAAATTTTATCTATTTTTACTATTTAAAACTTATCCCAATATATTAGCATGAGATACACGTAGTATGCCACATGTCACTGTCAAGTTTTTTTTGTCAATTATGTTAGTTTAAAGCAATACAATTTGGTGAAAATTTTAATATAAATGACTAATTTGCTCTTTAATTTAACATATATGAATTAATTTACCCATTTTTTGAATAGAGTGGAAGAAAATATGATTTAAATCTAATACAGGAGCCTCCATAATATTTTTACCGAAAAGAATGTAGGAATAATAGGAATAATAGGATTTGGATCATATCATTTTAAGTGTCAAATGAAAATTTTAACTAATGTTACAAATAATTTAGTATTGAATTACTCCGAGAAATCTTAGTTTGAATTCTTTTTATAATTCAAATTATTTTGAATTATTATTTCAAGTAATAAAAAATATTTTCCGTTTAAATTAATTATAAAACATGATATAATTATATAAAAATATGAATTTTAATATTTTAAAAAGAAAAAATCGTTTTAGAAGAATAATTTTGTCATTTTTGGTTTGAGTATAATGATATTAACATCTTAGAAAATTTGGAGTTAAATCAACCCTTGAAATAAAAAGAGATAAAAAAAAATCACTAATTTATCATTGATCATGTCTAGTGGCGTAACTAGAGGGGCTGACAGGTGCCCCGCCCCCCTAAAATAGAAAATTATTTATTTAGATCCTTTTAAATTTTAAAATTTTAAAATAGTGAATGTAAAATTGCATCTTACTTCCTAAAAATGGTAAAAGTTTGATTTAATTCTTTAAAAATTATAAATATAAAGATTATTAAAATGGTGAGATTGCATTTTTACTATCCTAAAAATTATAATTTAATTTCGACCCCCTAAAAATATTTTTTGATTTCGCCCCTGATTGTCTATGTTATCATTTTGATCCCACATCAATTCTAACTCCTTAAGATTCATCTTATCTTTCAAATAGGCTTTTTTTGCCTCCATTGGACATGCAACATTTTCTAGTCTTGAAATAGAAGTCTTTCGTGTAGATGGTTGAGCTTTCCCAACTCATATATGCTTGGACCATTTTGATCTCCTAAAATAAAATTAGTTAATATTCGAAGATCTTTCAACTTACTCATTCCTCTCGGCATCCTTTCTATCTTTGTTTCCCTAATGTCAAGATAGTGATTATTGACTAATCTTTTCATGTCTTTTATTAAAATTAACGCAGATAATAACAATAGAACGATCGCAAAGCAACAACAAAAGAAAATACAAATACATAAATTTTACGCGAAAATTTTTTTGGGAAAAAAACACGGGTAAAGGAGAAGAAAATTAACTAATGTTGAATTCGAATAATTCAATAGGAGTTTTGACTACATCTATTTAAAGTTGTAAAACCTTATTCTAATCAATGTCAAATAAAAGTAGTGTAGTAAGGTTGAAACATCTTATTCTAATCAATATCAAATAAAAAAAATGTAGTTCTATACGGTTTCTACTTGTGCAGCCCGTATTTTCACTATATTTTATTTCTTTAAAAGGAATTTAGGTCATACAACTCTAACACTTTTGGAAACTCAACAAGGTTTTTCCATTCAAACAATGTTAAAGTCTGCAATTTATACAATTTACTCAAAGAGTTTGAAATGATGTTTTTGAGAGATTCAAATTCTGTAAATGCTTCAAATTACTAATTTCTTTTGGAAATTCATAAATATTGTTGTACTTTATCAAATAAAGACTTGTAAGCTCAATTTCATCATGAAATCATACATTATCACATTGGTAACACACGGAGACGAATGACATAATCCTTAAGAGTTAGGAATGTACATAAACCTTTTGCTTTCGATAAAATCTAGAATTTCTTTCGCATATCATATTCTTCTGTAACATTGGACAAATGCAGGTCCATTCAATTATTTCACAAGAACCACCACCACATTCCAATATGTTAAAAATTCTCCAATAACAGATTTAGCCAAGTCACTAACTAGATCATGTATGAGAAAATAAGTATCCTTCCATCTCAATTGTTAAAAAACTGACCTCTATCTCAAATCTTTGAAGTAGCCATCCACAAACGAATGAGTTCTTCTATTTGAAATTCATAATGTTTAGGAAAATATGAACAATAAGCAAATCAACGCTTTAAATATGACGAAAGATGATAATAACTCAATTTTAATGCTGGAAGAATATTGCATGTATCATCAGGTAGGTCCCAAAAATTGCTATGTTCATATTTGGGCATTCCTTTAGGTGCAGATCCAAGAAAAATTTCTTATTGGAATGGAATTGTGGAAAGAGTAGAGAGGAAATTATCGAGATGGAAAAGTAGGTCTCTCTCTTGGGCTGGCAAAGTTGTGCTAATTAATTCTGTGTTATCCTCTTTGCCTATTTATTTTATGTCAATTTTTCAAGTGCCTTGAGTAGTGATTAACAAGATTGACATAATTAGATAGAATTTTTTGTGGGGATGTGAAGGCGGTCGGAGGAAGATGGCAAAGGTTAAGTGGAAACATAGTTGTACGCCTAAAGATAAGGGGGGCGCCAGTGTGATGGATATCAAGGTTAAAAATAAGTCTCTCATGGTCAAATGGTGCTAACGTTTTGCTATGGATAGAGAAACGTTGTGGAGAAAAGTTATTGCTACAAATTATGGTACCCCTGTGCAACAATGGCATTTTAGATTGAATAATTTAAAAGACATGTCGGTGGTTTAGAGGGGTATTGTGGAGAATGTGAAAGATTCGAAAGTGGCAAAATGGCTGGGGAATGAGTCTTTTCGCTGGTTGGTGGGGAATGGAAATTCGATAATCTTCTGGGAGGATATTTGGTGCAGTGAAAGGTGTAACACCCCTAACCCTTATCTGTCGCCAGATTAGGGTTAAGAGGCATTACCGAATAATTCACAACATTTTTCTATCATTTCACATACATTGCTCACACATCATCATATCATATTCAATCATAATCACAAAGTCCCTTACGTAGGCCTACAAGACCTTAAACATGCTTTAGAGAAGGTTCGGGACTAAACCGATCTCATATAAAAATTTTTGAAAACTGTGTGCCAGCCATTGTGCCACACACGGCCAGTAGACATGTCCCTGTGTCTAAGCCGTGCCAAGTCTGTAGGTATACTGACTTAATTTGAAGGGTACCCTAGGGGGCACACGGCCGTGTACCAAGGCCATATGTCACACGTGGTCGAGCCACACGCCCGTGTGCTAGACCGTGTAGAGCGAAATTAGGCTTGGTTTAAGCCACCTTTCTCACCCTCCTCATACATACCTATAACACATCATTTTATACCTTATCAATACATTGTATGCAGCCAAAACATACTCTTTCATACACATTTCATACCATTCAAATTCCTAACCAACTCAAGTTACATTTCAATATCAAATGCTTAACCAAAAGCATACCAAATCATCATACCATATACATAATTTTACCATAACTTTCATATGCTTTTTCTCACCATATTATCAACTAAGTCATACCTCAAAATCATACCATTTCACAACCAAATATATACACCATAAGCACAAATATAAACACATATCATAAGCCACATTCTCATTCAACATTGCTACCATTTACAAGCCAACTCTCATGGATAGAAGTCACTTTCAAGGTATACCCTATGATTACTAGCCTATACATGCCATATACCATATATCCAAAGCTTCCAAAGTACCAACACAGTGATCGATAGTGTGATGACGTTTTCCGATGATCCCCGAGTCCGAGCTAGCTTTGATTATCTATAAAACATAGAAAGAATAGATAAAGTAAGCTTTCCAAAAGCTTAGTAAGCCATATACAAATAAAAGCATAATAACACTTGCAACATCATTATATAAAAGCTAACAATAGCTAATCATATGCATATATATACCATTCTTTCTTATGAAATTCTCATATCAACATTTACCATCATACTTACATTTCTTTCTCAATATACATATAACATCTTTCATACTTGAATCGATTAACTTATTCTCATATTCACTCGCATCTCGACATTGCCCGTTGAACCGTTCGAAATTGTTAAGGATACCCATATAGCACGTAAAGCTCATACAATGTCATATATCAGATATGGTCTTATATGTTATCACAGATCGATGCCACTATCCCAGACAGGGTCTTATACGAAATCATATACAATGTCGATGTCCCAGACATGGTCTTACACGTAAATCTCAGATCGATGCCAATGTCCCAGACATGGTCTTACACGAAATCACACCTCAGTAATCCTAATTAATCCTAAGGTTCACACGGGGCTTTCAGACATCTTAACTCTGTCAATACTTTCTCGTATTTGATCATTCAGTACCCAAATCAATTCAATATCATATAAACACAATTAATTTAATTCAAATACATTTATTTGCATACGAACTTACCTCGTACAGAAACAAACGGATCTGATCGCCTACTCGATAATTTTCGACTTCCCCCGATCTAAATCTGATTTCTTTCGTTCTTGATCTAAATAAATTCAAATTTAACTTATTTAATCACACATTCATTCAATTTAATCCAAATCACACTTTAAAACACATTTACACTTTTACCCCACATTTTTCACATTTTTCACAATTTAGTCCTTATTTAATAAAATACCAAAAATTCACATAATTTCCTTAAACCCAAGCTTGACTGAATTTCATACTAGTCCCTAGTAGCCCAAAACTTTCATTTATTTCACATTTTAACCACACATTTTGCATATTTCACAATTTAATCCTTATTTTGTAATTTCATAAAAAATCACTATACGAAACATATTAATCTATTAACAAATATTCATTTTCCATCACCAACATTTATAAGCATCAAGCTATCATCAATGGCAACTCACAAAAACAACCACATATTCTAAAAATCAAGGTATGGGCTAGCTAGTATGTAACACCCCTAGCCCGAGTCCGATCGCCGGTTTAGGCTATGAGGTATTACTGAGCTAAACATTTAATTTTTTATTCACATAAATTATCAACAAAAGCAAAAATCAAGTTGAATACATACTAATATTTGAGTTGTAAATGCCATTTTCATATGGCCAAAATATTTACAATTACAAAACATATTTTGTATACGGCCTAACCTATACATGCCATATCTAGACCAAAACATAACTGTACCAAAAGATCGATAGAATGATGAACTGCTGACGATCCCCGAGTTAGTGGCCAAAATCAACAATCTATAAAACAAAGAAATAAGAAACATAGTGAGCTTTCGAGGCTTAGTAAGTTTTAAGTAATTCCAACAAATAAAACTTATCATTTACATCAACATTATGAACAACCAAACTCGTAATCAATTTTATATCACTTGGCCGCATGTACATATAAATGAAATCACAAGAAATTTTCAGCACATACTTCGATCAACAACATGGCTCATACAATTAACTTAAGTCATATACTTTCATATAATGATGGACATCGTCCGAATAGGCCATTCTCATATTCGTAGATACGGTAATCATACACATATATATTTATACATATATACATATATATATCGTTCTTTGTTGATACTAATTCACTTAAAATTCGATTTACTTCTGAGTACATAATACGTACCTGGTCTTCATACTGCATAATACATACTTAATAGTAGTTACCTCGAAAATTCGAATTCATAATCTTACTCGAATCACTGACGTTAAGCCAACTAGGTTTAAAACCAGAGTCCAGTCACTAGCACAATGCCTTCAGGACTTTAAGCCCGGATATATTTCCAGCACGTAGCCTACGGACCTGAAGTCCGGATATAATTCCCACATATAGCCTGCGGACCAGAAGTCCGGATATAATTCCCGCATATAGCCTGCGGACCTGAAGTCCGGATATAATTCCCGCATATAGCATGCGGACCTGAAGTCCGGATATATTTCCCAAATATCATGCATGTTTAGTTGTATATTGTTACACCTCATTCTACATATCACATTAGTAGTCATTGCTACATTTGAAAGTAAGCTCCATATACGTACCATTATTTACATTACAGTTCAAACATCATGGATAAATCTCACATGCTCCTTTTATCATTCAAACTTATCCTAGAGTGGCCATTCATTTCTAAATCATGTAAATAAGTTATTTATCATATAACTTAATTGAAGTAAAACCAAAAGATCAAAATCCATCTAATATATACATATCAAGGCATCATTAATTTTATTCTAAGGGCGATTACCCAAAACTTACCTCGGATATTTTGAACAATTTGCGGATAGGCTACTCGATTGCTTTCTCCTTTCCCTTATCCGATTTGGTCCCTCTCTGCTCTTGAGCTTAATTTAAACAAAGGAATTTGTTTAATCATTTCTAACACCAGAAGCCTTTTAAAGCACTTAACCATTATACTCAATAACGAAATCAAACCATATATCTAATTATCTTAACTCATCACCTTAAGCATATATATATATTAACGTACATCCATTTCACATTCCAAGTTATCATGAATAAAAATACATACACACCACCAAAAATCTAATTACTTATTCGATCATATAGGGTAACTTCAATGCATCCTATTTATGCAATTTGTCATACACGTACCACATTTTTAACAAACCGAATTTATTCTTACACATTATCCGCTATAATCATCTCTTAGATACATAACATAGTTCCTAAAACGATATAAATACCACGGCCAAATGCTAACCAACCTAAACATTTATCAACAATGCCGCACACACAAATACCTACACGCTTAGATGTATACAATCCATTTATGATTATTCTATGACCCAGTTAGCCCTAACTACTCAAGCTTAAACTTTCATACACTTTAATTAACCACCTATACTTTTATATCGAATTAGCTAACACTTATAGTCCTTAGCCGAATGTTATTAAACTTATGCCACCATACTATTTTTTTACTTATCACTTTATACAATATTATCAAAATGAACTAATTATACTTATATAGATACTCTCAAAGCTGAAACTTATGCATAACACTACTCACATTACTCAAAATTATACCATTAAAATTCATATACAATGCCAAACCTTTTAATATACAAACATCTAATTTATTCATTCCAATCACCCAAACGGCATTAGCTCACATTGTAACATTAAAATATAAAAAACTTGTTCAAGACATTAAGCAAACCCAAGTTCGGCTATTACACATATAAGTACTAACAATTTAAATTTTTATCTAACTCAAACTTTTCTCTTCAACAATTCTTCATCAAAACCTAAAGACAATAATCCAACCCCTCCCTAATCAACTAAAACCGAATGTGCATATCAAATAAAAACTCAATTAACAACAACATTTTTCTTTCCAAAATGCATATACATACATACATACATACATACGGCAAGTTTCCATTTATACCTTTCTACCATGAATTCAGCTTATTCAACCTTCATTTAAGCTACTTAACATACAACTAATATCTTCCCAAAAACTTATCCAAATAACACCAATTTAGCACTTGCCGAATGGACACTTATTCATTGATTCATGAATTTAAACCATAGGTTAACTATGCTATGTATTTATCAACTTAATTTCATAATCAATTACAAAAAAAATTACATTACATACCTTTAAAAGGAGATAACCATGGCCGAATGCCTTGGTTTCTTCTTCCCTATTTTTCTTTCCTAAATTCAGCAATCAAGAAGGAAAGATGATCATGCAATATTTTTTTCATCTTTTATTATTTTACTAATTATTTTATTTCAAAAATAAAGCCATTTCTTATTATAATACTTAAATAAAGCATATATTATCCCTCAAACATCATTATGGCCGGCCACTAAGCTTAAATGGGTCCATTTGACATGCAAGTCCCCCATGTCAACAATTCATGCATTATTTGGCACTTTAAAATTTTCCTATGACATTTTCAAGTTTTAACACATGGGTCCTATCTTATAAATTTCACATACAAATACAAAATTAAAGTATAAAACTTTCACACATGCATGTACGCACACAATAAGCATAGAATATAACGGTTAATTAATTTTTTAATAATTTTTTTATGACTCAGTTTTGTGGTCCTGAAACCACTTCCCGACTAGGGTCAAAATTGGGCTGTCACATAGTATATGAAGTAACGATCTCAACAACATAAAAATCATAAAAAACCGAGCTTAAAATCACTTACTAATTATTCATGCAAGTGTCGAACTCTTTAAACACCCATGGCTTCTTTTCCTTCTACAATTTCGACAAGAACAAGTGAAAATGATGACCATTTTCATGTTTTGTTTATTTTACACAAACTTATTTTATTAATTACTATTTTACCCTTATTGAATAAACATATAATTCATTTATTCCATGGCTATTAATAACCATTAATCTTATCAAAGGCATAATAACACCATAAGGACCTTTGGTTTAATAAACTATAGCAAATAAGAACTTTAACAATTAGAAAGCCACTTTTGCATTTTACGCGATTAGGTCCTTTTACCAAATTAACCACACAAACAATAAAATTAAAACACGAAACTTTCATACATATTAATTCACATGTTGTAAACACCAAAAATAATATTAAAATATTTTTCTATCCTCAGATTTGTTGTTCCGAAATCGTTGTTCCAATTTAGCTAAAACGGCACTGTTACAACTCTCCCTCCCTTAGGGATTTTCGTCCCTGAAAATCTTACCAGTGAATAGGTTTGGGTATTGCTCTCTCATAGCATCCTCGGGTTCCCACATAGCTTCTTCAACCCCGTGTCGATGCCATAAAACTTTCACTAATGAAACTTTCTTATTTCTCAGTTCTTTAACCTCACGAGCTAAAATTTGGATCGGTTCTTCGTCATAAGTCATATCAGACTAAATCTCAATCTCAGACGGAGAAATCATATGTGATGGGTCGAATCTATATTGTCGTAACATCGATACGTGAAATACATTATGAATCTTCTCTAACTCAGATGGCAAAGACAATCTATAATCAACCGGCCCAATACGCTCAATAATCACATATGACCCGATAAATGTCAAACTCAATTTGCCTTTACAACCGAATTGGAGTATTTTCTTCCACGGAGACACTTTAAAAAACACTTCATCCTTGATCTGAAACTCAATATCTTTCCATTTCAAGTCTGCGTACGATTTCTAATGATCTGACGCTACTTTCAGACTATCACGAATTACTTTCACTTTCTACTCAGCCTCTTTAATCAAATCGACCCCGTGAATCTTATTTTCACTGAGTTCAGTCCAATACAAAGGTGTTTGACATTTGCGACCGTATAAAGCTTCGTATGGTTCCATTTTTACACTCGATTGAAAGCTATTATTATACACAAATTCAATCAATGGTAAGTACTGTTCCCACGTACCTTCAAACTCAAGAATGCAACATCTCAACATATCTTCGAGTATCTGAATAATCTGCTCGGATTGACCATCTGTCTGCGAGTGAAATGCTGTACTAAAATGTAGCCTCGTACCTAGAGCATGTTGCATTTTCTTCCAAAACTGAGATGTAAACATCGGATCTTTATCCGACATTATATAAATAGGCACCCCGTGTAATCTCACAAGCTCAGAGATATACAAGTCGGCTAACTTATCAAGTGAATAGTCCGTTCTTATTGGAATAAAATGAGTCGATTTATCTGTCAACCACAACCCAGATCACATCTTTCTTTTTCGGAGATAGGGGCAAACCCGAAACAAAATCCATAGTCACTTTATCCCATTTCCACTCGAGAATCATAATCGGCTGTAGTAAACCAGACGGTACTTGATGCTTAGCTTTAACCTATTGACAAATTGAACATTTAGAAATGAAATCTGAGATGTTACGTTTCATACTAGACCACCAATAAAGCTGTTTCATATCGTTATACATTTTCGTGCTTCCCGGATGAATAGACAAACGACTTCTATGTGCTTCGTTCAAAATAATCTGAATCAATTCCAAATTTCTTTGAACACATATTCAGCCTTTGAATATCAAACAATCATCAGAATCAATTTAAAACTCTTAATCAAGGTTCGAATGGCATTGAGCTCGTTTTGCTAACATTTTATTATCAGTTTTCTGGACTTCATAAATCTGCTGTAAAAACAACGGTCTTGCTTTCAACTCAGCTACAATCAATCCGTCATCAGATAAAGCCAACTGAGTATTCATCGCACGTAGAGCAAACAAAGATTTTCGACTTAGCTAATCAGCAACCACATTTGCTTTTCTTGGGTGGTAGTCTATCACTAACTCGTAATCTTTTAGCAATTCTAACCATCTCCGTTGTCGCAAATTCAGATATTTCTGAGTCATTAAGTATTTCAAACTCTTATGATCAGAATAAACATGAAATTTCTCACCGAATAGATAATGGCGCCAAATCTTTAACATAAACACAATAGCTGCTAACTCTAAATCATGCGGTTTCAATTGTCTTGAGGCATAAGCTATGACTTTGCCTTCCTACATCAAAACACAGCCCAGACCATTTAACGATGCATCATTATAGATTACGAATTCTTTACCCAATTCTAGCTATACTAACACTAGAGCTTTAGTCAAAAGAGCTTTCAGCTAATAAAAAATTTTCTAACATTTCTCAGACCAATCAAACTTTACATCTTTCTGAAGCAATCTCGTCAACAGAGTCGCAATAATCGAGAAGTATTTTACAAATTGTTTATAATAGACGGCGAGTCCTAGAAAACTATGGACTTCAGATACATTTCTCGGAGGCTTCCAATCTATTATTGCAGAAATCTTGCTCGGATCAACTCTATACCCGATGCTGACACAATATGCCCCAGAAAACCAACCTCGCGCAACCAAAATTCACATTTACTGAGTTTTGCAAATAACTGCTTATCTCTCAGAGCCTGTAATACAATTCCTAACTGCTCGGCATGTTCTGTCTCATCACAAGAGTAAATCAAAATATCATCTATGAATACAACAACAAACGATCTAGGTACAGTCTGAAGATCATATTCATTAGATCCATAAAAACAACATGTGCATTCGTTAGTCCAAAAGGCATAACTAAAAATTCATAATGCCCGTACCTCGTTCGGAAAGCAGTTTTTGACACATCGGAGTCTTTAACTCGCAACTGATAATAACCCGATCTCAGATCTATATTTGAAAACACTGTAGCCCCTTTCAACTGATCAAACAAATCATCTATCCGAGGTAAAGGATATTTGTTCTTAATTGTCACTTTATTAAGCTGTCGATAATCGATGCACATTCTCATCGTGCCATCTTTCTTTTTCACAAATAACACGGGAGCACCCCAAGGCGTGAAACTCGGTCTTGTAAATCCTTTATTGGTCAACTCTTGTAATTGAGAGTTCAATTTTTTAACTCTGTCGAAGCCATTTTGTACGGAACTATTGATATCAGAGTTGTTCCCGGCACCAAATCAATGCCAAACTCAACCTCTCGTATCAGTGGTAATCTCGGTAACTCTTCAGGAAATACATCCGGATACCCACACACAACTGGCACTGTTTCAATCTTATTTTCGATCACTTTCGTATTAAGCACATAAGCAAAATAAGCTTCGCAACCCTTTCTCACATATCTCTGAGCCGACATCGATGAAATCACTGCTATTAAGCCATTCAGATCATTTGAATCAATCCGAATAATCTCATTATTCTGACATATCAAATTAATCATCTTTCGTTTGCAATTCACTACAGCATCATGCAACGTTAACCAGTCCATACCCAAAATCACATCAAATTCGTCAAATGGCAATAACATCAGATTGGCTGGAAAACAGAATTCTCTAATCATCAATGGGCAGTTCTTGCACACTTTATCAACTAATACACACCTGCCTAAAGGATTCGATACTCTAATCACAAATTCAGTAGACTCTATAGGCAAAGTCTTACTAGATACTACATTCATACATATATACGAATGAGTTGATCTTGAATCTATCAATGCAATCACAGTAGTATTATAGAGAGTAAAAGTATCAGTAATGACTTCTGGAGATGACGCTTCTTCGCGAGCACGAATAGCATAAGCTCTAGTAGGTACTCGGGCTTTAGATCTCACAACTGATTTTTTAGCCTCTTTTTTGGCTACCACTCACATTACCCGTGTTTCTGGGCGGTCTACCTTTAGCTACCATGTTACTTGGTCTCTTATTCTGCACAGTCTGTTGCTCAGCTAACTTGGGACAATCACAAATGAAATGATCCAATGATCCACATTTAAAACAAGCCCGATCATTCAATCTACAATCACCGGGATGTCGTTTACCATAATGTTTGCATTTGGGTCGGTTTGGTCTGACATTTCTAACACTAGCTATTGAAGTAGCTTTCGAACTCACAGGTGGTCTTTCTCGGTCTCGTCTAGAATAACCCCTAGTAGCCTTTGAACAGCTAATATCATCATAAAACTTCTTTGATGCATATTAAAATGACTTACTCGATGATCTTTTCCGTAAATCTCTAGCTTCCCAATCAGCTTTTATTTTCTCTTTACTCAATTCTTCAGCTTTGCATGCTCGCTCAATAAGCACAACCATCTCTTTTATTTCTAGAATTCTGACTAACAATCAGATGTCCTCATTCAAGCCATCTTCAAATCTTTTGCACATAATTACTTTAGTCGAAACACATTCTTGTGCATATCGACTCAATCTCACAAATTCCAACTCATATTCTGTCACAGTCATGCGACCTTGTTTCAACTCAAGGAATTCTTTGTGTTTCTGATCTATAAAGCTTCGACTGATGTATTTCTTTCGAAATTCGATTTGGAAGAACTCCCAAGTAATCCGTTCCTTTGGAACTACAGGTATTAATGTATTCCACCAGTGATATGGTGTGTCTCTTAATAAATATATGACACATTTAATACATTCATCGGGAGTACAAGATAACTCGTCAAACACTTAGATTGTATTGTAGCCAGAACTCAGCTCCTTCAGCATCATCATCAACAGTAGCTCGAAACTCTTTAGCCCCATACTTACGAATCTTATTAACATGTGACTTACTCAATCGAATCAGATCAACCACTTGAGGTACAACAGGGATTTGAGCAGGATTGGGTGGGGGTAGAGGTTGTTGAGTAGTTAGATCCATTCAAACGAATTCTATAAATCACTCGTTCATCATCTGGAAGAAGCTTGCTTAGCCTCTCCCTCATGGCTACTCAATATTGGCCTAGAATCAGCCTGCACTGTCCCTTAAACTGGAGCGGGAGCATTACTTTTCACATCATCAGCTACGATTCATTTAGGATCCACTTACTATACGAAGACACATATTAAGTTGTTAGGAATCAACGCACTATCACATTTCCTATATATGGCATGTATAGCTAGACTCTCACACGCTATGTTAGTCCTAGAATCGACTAAACCGTAGCTCTGATATAAATAAAATGTAACACCCTTAACCTTTGTCCGTCACTAGATTAGGGTTAAGAGGCATTACCGAACAATTCACAACATTTTTTATCATTTCACATATATTGCTCACACATCATCATATCACATTCAATCATAATCACAAAGTCCTTTACATAGGCCTACAAGACCTTAAACATACTTTAGAGAAGGTTCAAGACTAAATCGATCTTATATAAAATTTTTTGAAAACTTTAAAATTTTCTAAGTTACAGACGTCACACGCCCGTGTGAACAGGCCGAGTGACTCACTCAGCCACTAGACACACCTGTGTCACAGGTCGTGTGAAAATAGGGCATACATACTGACTTGCACCACACAGCCGAAGACATGCCCGTGTGCCAGGTCGTGTGAAAATTGAAGGGGTTACTGAATTGGGTCGTATGGTCAACCACACGCTTGTGTGCCAGCCTGTGTGCCACACACGACCAGTAGACACGCCCGTATGTCTAAGCCGTGCCAAGTCTGTAGGGTATACTGACTTAATTCGAAAGGTACACTATGGGACACACGGCCGTGTATAAAGGCCATGTGTCACACACGGTCGAGCCACACGCCCGTGTGCTAGATCGTGTGGAGCGAAATTAGGCTTGGTTTAAGCCACCTTTCTCACCCCCCTCATGCATACCTATAACACATCATTTTATACCTTATCAATACATTGTAGGCAACCAAAACATACTCTTTTATACGCATTTCATACCATTCAAATTCCTAACCAACTCAAGTTACATTTCAATATCAAATGCTTAACCAAAAGTATACGAAATCATCATACCATGAACATAATTTTAGCATAACTTCCATATGTTTTTTCTTACCATCCTATCAACTAATTCATACCTAAAAATCATACCATTTCACAACCATAAAACATCATCATCATTTCCATAATAATCTTGCCAAACACATAACCAAATATATACACCATAAGCACAAATATAAACACATATTATAAGCCCCATTCTCATTCAACATTGCTACCATTTACAAGCCAACTCTCATGGCTAGAAGTCACTTTCAAGATATACCCTATGATCACTAGCCTATACATGCCATATACCATATATACAAAGCTTCCAAAGTACCAATACAGTGATCGATAGTGTGATGACGTTTCCCAGCGATCCCCGAGTCTGAGCTAGTTTTGATTATATATAAAACATAGAAAGACCACATAAAGTAAGCTTTCCAAAAGCTTAGTAAGCCATATACAAGTAAAAGCATAATAACACTTGCAACATCATTATATAAAAGCTAACCATAGCTAATCATATGCATATATATGCCATTCTTTCTCATGAAATTCTCATATCAACATTAATCATCATACTTACATTTCTTTCTCAATATACATATAACATATTTCATACCTGAATGGTTAACTGATTCTCATATTCATTCGCTTCTCGAAATTGCCCGTTGAATTGTTTGGAATTGTTAAGGATACCTGAATAGCACGTAAAGCTCATACAATGCCATATTCCAGATATGGTCTTATATGTTATCACATATCGATGCCACTGTCCCAAACAGGGTCTTAAACGAAATCATATACAAAGCTGATGTCCCAAACATGGTCTTACATGTAAATCTCAGATCAATGCCAATGTCCCAGACATGGGCTTACACGAAATCACACCTCGGTAATCCTAATTAATCCTAAGGTTCATATGGGGCTTTTAGACGTCTTAACTCTGTCAATACTTTCTCGTATTTGATCATTCAGTATCCAAATCAATTCAATATCATATAAACACAATTAATTTAAGTCAAATACATTTATTTGCATATGAACTTACCTCATACGGAAACAAACGGATCTGATCGACTACTCGATAATTTTTGACTTCCCCCGATCTAAATTTGATTTCTTTCATTCTTGATCTAAATAAATTCAAATTTAACTTATTTAATCACACATTCATTCAATTTAATTCAAATCACACTTTAAAACACATTTACACTTTTACCTCACATTTTTCACATTTTTCACAATTTAGTCCTTATTTCATAAAATACCAAAAATTCACATAATTTCCTTAAACCCAAGCTTGGCTAAATTTCATACTAGTCCCTAGCAGCCCAAAACTTTCATTTATTTCACATTTTAACCACACATTTCGCATATTTCACAATTTAATCTTCATTTTGCAATTTAATCAAAAATCACTATACAAAACATATTAATCTATTAACAAATATTCATTTTTCATCACCAACATTCATAAGCATCAAGCTATCATCAATGGCAACTCACAAAACAACCACATATTTGAAAAATCAAGGTATGGGCTAGCTAGTATATGAAGCAACGATCTTAAAAACATAAAAATCATCAAAAACCGAGCTTAAAATCACTTACTAATTATTCATGCAACTGTCGAACCCTTTAAACACCTATCGCTTCTTTTCCTTCTTCAATTTTGGCAAGAACAAGTGAAAATGATAACCATTTTCATGTTTTGTTTATTTTACACCAACTTATTTTATTAATTACTATTTTACCCTTAATGAATAAATATATAATTCATTTATTCCATGGCTATTAATGAAGACTAACCTTACCAAAGGTATAATAACATCATAAGGACCTTTGGTTTAATAAACCATAGCAAATAAGCACTTTAACAATTAGAAAGTCACTTTTGCATTTTATGCGATTAGGTCCTTTTACCAATTTAACCACACAAACAATAAAATTAAAACACAAAAGTTTCACACATATTAATTCACATGTTTTAAACACAAAAAATAATATTAAAATATTTTTTAACCTCGAATTTGTGGTTCTAAAACCACTGTTCCGATTTAGCTAAAATCGGGCTATTACAAAAGGCCTCTGAGTGTGGAATTTCCAAGGTTGTTTCGCTTAGCCTTGAATAAGAACGGAACAGTAAAAGACTTTTTGATGTCAAACGAGTTTAATGAGGTTAATTGGGCTGAATTCTTTTCTCGTCCTTTATTAGATAGGGAGATTATTATGATATCTTGTTTAAAGGAAGCCGTTAGTTGTAAGGTTTTGCATCCTGAGGAGGAGGATCGGCTAATCTGGATTCATGATAATAAAGGGGTGTTCTCGGTGAGGAAATTAATAGAACTGCTGATCAGTGTTGATGTGGTGGACAGTAGGTTCGCCTTTGATAAAATCTGGAATTTAAACGTGCCTCCTATAGTGAAAAGTTTCTTGTGGTTGGTATCATTTGATCGTATTCCTACAAAAGAGTTTCTCAGCAGAAGAGGTGTGAGGTTTTGTCAAGAGAGGAATGGGTGTCCTTGGTGCTATAGAGAACTAGAGACGTTGGTGCACCTTTTCTTCCAATAAAATTTCATTGTGGGTTTTTGGAAAAAAAATTTGGAATGGTGGGAGGTGAAATGGAGATCATTTGATGGTTTCTTTGATTTTTTCTCTTTTTGTAATAATGTCTCAAATCCAAGTGTTGTTAAGAGTTTATGGATGATCTCGGTGGCTGCGGCTTGCTAGACGGTGTGGTTAGCGAGGAATGAGCTGGTGTTTGAAAGAAGATGGCCTAAAATGTCCACATTGGTATTTCTTTCAAAAATTCGAGCATTGATGTGGGATAGATCGCTGTCTGATGAATTGAAAGTGGATGAGAGAATTTGGTGGGTCTGTCCTATTAAAAGTTGGAGCGATGTCAAGAAATCTCGGTTGAGTGGTAGGTTTTGGTGCCCTCTGTGTTTTGGTTGGGTTAAATTTAATATGTGTGGTTTGGAGATTGAGGGTGAAGTATGGTGTGGAGGGGTGTTAAGAAATTCGAAAGGGGTGGCAAGGGCAGTGTTTTCAGGTCCGTGTGCAGCGAAAGATTCATATGCTGCGGAGGTGGGGGCGATTAGCTTAGCTTTGGATGTGTTTCTAGAGATGGGGTGGAAGGGTAGGTGTTCTTTAATTATCAAGGTTGGTTCCACGGAGGTGTTTAGCTGGGTTGTGAACAAAGGTTCGAGACTGTGGTCGCTATTCTCTTTCTTTAAGGAAGTTGATTTCAGGTTGTCTAGTATTGGGAATGTATCCTTTTCGAGAGTGGACAAACACGGTAATGCGATGACCTTTGCGCTGGCGGTTGCTGGTCTGAAAAGGCAGGGTATGTTCAAGGCATGGTGGTGATCTTAATGTGTTGCTCTAGGGTGTTTGCAGGTGTAATTGCAGGCTATTTTATGGTTGTATGGGGTGTTTTGTGCAGTTTTTTCTGTTTTGTGGTCTGTTTATCAGATTGGGTTCTTTTGGTTGTGGGGGGTTTGTTTGCTGTGTTGTGTCTGTGTTTCGGATTTTGTTCTTTGGCGGGGTTTGTCTTGTTCCTGCTGTATGTTTTGCTTTTCTTCAACTTTGATTGCTGCTGCTTTTCATCAAGCGGAAAAAAAAAGAAAAAAGCATCTAGTTTACAACGGAGAAGACCTGCAAGTGTTTTTACAGCCAAAGGAGACCATCACATCGTTTAACAATTGCAACATTTTTCAATCTTGAAACTAGAAGAATAAAAAAATTCTGTAAAGACTATTAAATTAAAAAAATAAAAATAGAAGAGATCAACACTTATGAATCGCAATACCCCTAAAAAAAATCCAAAAATAACTTTAAAAAACACTTATTTTGATACTTTTCTTACAATATTCAAATGAAAAAAACCTTGGACATGTGCAGCATTTAAACAAACAGCGTAGAAGTCAACTTTTTTAATTCCCCTACTCATTTAAACAAACAATCTTGCTTTTTTAATTTTAAAAAACTTTTATAGTTTTGTATTCATCCTAAATGTATGTATATTAGGGTGAAAAAGTCTGTCTCTATGACACGCTCTCGTCTGTCTCTATGACAGGTTTTTAAGCGTCTTTAGGTCTAATCTGTTTTTTTTAGTTTTTTCCCAGTTTTCTTTTGGACTGTTTGTGAGGATCTCTGAGTTTCTTGATTAGTTTTATCTGTTTGCTGTTGTCTGTTCTGGGCTGTTCTTTCAGTAATGGAGAGGGATTTGGAGAATTTGAAGATTGATGACGATGAGGAGGGTTGGATTAATGATAGAGATGGAATTCCACAACAGTCAGCCTATGATTTATGTTTGGTAGGGTGCTATTTAACTGTCAGTGTGGTCCATTTTCCGGCCTTGCGAACTACAATGGCGAATCTTTGGCATCCTTATTTGACATAATTGGAGTTGATGAGCCTTAATTAGCTTCTGGATGGTTATTTTGTTGATAATTGTATTCCTAAATCTTAAGTATTTCAAAGGATATGGTTTCAAGTCATGACCCAAAAAAAATATGCATGCCAATGAATACGTGATCCATTCAAAGAGTGTTTTAGCGAAGAAAGTGTTTGAAAATTCCATTGCCTTTTCATAATGATGCTGCCAATTAGTTTCACTTCTTGATATTTTGAGTGCATTGTTGCAACATATGTTCCAGTGTGGAATCAGTGGTCTGGGGAACTTTTAATTTGCAACTCTGGTATCCCGCAAGGCAATGGCTTCGATTGCAATGCATCCCATTTCTCTAGCTCAAGTTTGTGAGGCCTTGGTGCCACTGGAAGAAAACCTCTAAGATTTCCACAATGCGGAATCACAAATTTGATTAAAGGAAGGTTTGTGGGCAGAACAATAGAAAGATTCATCATTCCAACAAAACCTTTCTTCCCACTCATCCATTTGCGTAAAGTTTAGAATCTCAAGAGATTTAAATGGTTTAGTCAAAGTGTGTCCATTCCCAAGAATTCATCATCAATTTTTGATACTTCCAAACGATGATAAATGCCTAAACCATGGCAAAGAAAAACACCACTTACAATCATGTAACTCCAAAAGTACTAAATTTGACAAGGAAGAAGGCCCACCCATTTTGAAAATTTTGTGCCTTTATAACTTCTAATAACAAGATACTTCAGATTTGTATGAGGGTTCAATTGTTCCAATACTTCTCTACCATGCTTTGACTCGTCATCTATAACATCATTTTGATCCCATATCAATTTCAACTCCTTAACGTTCATCTTATCTTTCAAATTGGTTTCTTTTGCATTCACTGCACTTGGAACCTTTTTTTAGTCTTGAAATTAAAAGAATTAAAAAATTGTGTGTATAAAAATAAAAGATAGATTTTGAAGCAAAGAAACACAAGACCATTAAATTAAAAAGAAACTAAAAATATTAAAAATTATAAAAGAATAAAACATGTTGGTTTATTTATTAAAATTTTTAATTTCTTAAATAATTTAATTAAAATTAAATTAAATTAGAGAATATATTAAATAAGGATAAATCTATAATAATACTTTTACATTTTTAAAAATTAATGACGTGACATTATTTTATTGATGCTTAAAAATTAAAAATTTTAAAATTATCCAAATATAATTTATTTCACATTAGGAATTACTTCCAAAAATATAAATTTATTACTTTTTTATAAAGGATTTTTATTAAATGAGTTGTTTTTGTTAATGAGCAAATTTAGGCATCAATCATCAAGGGTGAAGTCAGAAAATTTTGTTAGGGGACCGAAATTAAATTTTAATTTCAATAGTCTATATCTTTATAATATTTAAAAGATTAAATCAAATTTTTATTATTTTAATAGGGGTCAAAATATAATGTTACCTTTATTAATTTAAAATTTTAAAAATATTAAAGGCCTAAATGAAAAATTATTCATTTTAGGGGCTACGCCACTGTCCATCACGAGTATTGAGTTCCTACGTATTATAGTACAAAGTACTTTTCTTATGACAGACGTACAAGTTTTATAGTAATTTAGCCGATCAACACTAATGAATGGCAATACCTCTAAAAAATCATATTAAAAAATTAACTTTAAAAAACACTTATTTTGATACTTGTCTTTTTTTTTTTTTTAAACAATATTAAAATGAAAAAACCTTGGAACATATGCAGCGTTTAAACAAACAGGTAGAAGTCAACTTTTTTTAATTTCCCTACTCATTGCCTTTCTCACCATTTTAAGATATATTATATAATACATTATATCTGTCTTTCTCTAACAATTTTTAAACTATCCTTCTCCTTTTTCTACTCTCCTATAGCTTTGTGCATGCTTTTGTCTAATTCTACCGTTACTAACTTATCTTCTTTTTGTTTAACCATTGCTCTTGCTAGGGGCGAAGCCAGAATAAATATTTAGGAGGGCAGGATAAAATTTTAATTTTTTATAGTTTATATCTTTATAATTTGTAAAGGATTAAATCGAATTTTTGTAATTTTAGGGGGGCCAAAGTGTAATTTTATCTTTACTATTTTAAAATTTTTAAAAAATTTTAAGGGCCAAAAGAGCAAATTTACATTTTAGGGGGGCGGGGCCCATGCCAGCCCCTTTTCTTCGCCCCTAGCTCTGGCCATAGTTGTTTTTACTCGCTTCTATTTCTTAATAGATTTTTCATCGAGATTTGATTCGAGCTTTGATTCCATAATTAAATCCAAAATCATTAAAGCATTTTAAAATGAACCCCAATGCAAATTAATAAAATAAGACTTTTAAAAATTCTAACAAGCTTAAATGTGTGCACCAACTATTAATCATCTGTAGTGAGGTGACTTGCCGTTGTTATTTAGCACCCTCATCATTTCCAATACCACTCATTTAGCAGCTTAAAACTAGAATTCATGGCCATCAGCATCGATCCAAGGTTGAGTGAAGCAGCTCAATTAGGAAATATTGATGCCTTTTACGCTCTAATTCAAGAATACATGTTAGACTGCATTGATCAGATCCCTTTTGTCCATACTCCACTCCATATAGCTGCACATGAAGGCCAAATTCATTTCGCAATGGAGATGATGAACTTGAAGCCTTCATTTGCCAGGAAGTTAAATCGAGATGGGTTTAGCTCTATGCATTTGGCACTGAGAAATAGGCAAATCAAGCTGGTTTTGCAACTGTTGAAGGCCGATAAATATTTGGTTCGTGTCAAAGGAAGGGAAGGGATGACTCCTTGCACTGCATAGTTACAATGGGAAATTCCAACCTACTGATCGAGTTCCTTGCAGCTTGCCCTGAATGCATTGAAGATGTGATGGTTCTGAATGAGACTGCCTTACATCTTGCTTTGAAAAGTGATCGGATCGAAGCTTTTAATCTCCTAATTGGGTGGCTTCAAAAGAACCGTCATAAAGGAGCCGTAGCCTTGGAAAAGAAAGTTGTGAATTGGAGAGACAATAATGACAACACTATGTATCCTGACTCCTTCTTGTGGTTCACTTTCACAGACTCCTTCTTCATCCCATCAGCCACCTCCTCGAGCTTCTTCCTCTGCTCTACCTGATCAGACTTGGTATCCTAACTCCGGGGCTACAAACCACACTACTCCTAACATGGCTAGTCTCACAATTGCTTCTCCTTATATAGGTGCAAGTCAGGTGTCTATGGGAAATGGTGACTTTGTCTCTATAGCTAGCATAGGCTCTTCTACTTTATTGGTCGGCTCTAGGCTCTTACGCCTCAAAAATGTTCTACATGTTCCTACTGTGTGTAAGAATTTGCTGTCTATAAGTCAGTTTGTAAGGGATAATGCAATTTATTTTGAGTTTCACCCATTTCTGTGGTTTGTGAAGGATATTCAGACAGGGAAAACTCTACTAGTGGGCCACATGCATGATGGACTCTACAGGTTTGATGTTTCTTATGTTACTTCCAAAAAAACTATGGCTGCTCAAAAGTCCAGATCAGCACTTATATGCAATATTCAACTTTTCTCTTCTCTTGCGCTATGGCATAACAGACTTGGCCATCTTTTTAATAGCGCTCTTGTTCATGTTTTGCCTGCCTGTAATGTTTCTTTCAAACACAACAGTTTACCTCATATCTGTTTAACTTGTAAATTAGGTAAAGCTCACAAGTTGCCTTCTAATTCTTTACAAACAGTGTACTCTTTACCTTTTGAACTAGTTGTGTCTGATATTTAGGGACCAGTACATGCATAATCAAATGGTTTCTCCTATTATGTTTCCTTTGTTGATATGCATAGTAGGTATACCTGGTTGTACTTTCTCAAGACCAAGTCTGAGGTTTTCAGGTGTTTTCTTCATTTTCATCAAATGGTTCATGTTTAATTCGGTTGTTCCATAAAAATGCTTCATATTGATTGAGGGAGAGTATCAATCTCTGTCAAATGAGCTTTCTCGGCTTGGCATCTAACATAGGGTCACGTGTCCTCATACTTCAAAATAGAATGGTGTTGTTGAAAGAAAGCATAGACAGATAGTTGACATGGGACTGACTCTCTTAGCCCAGGCATCTATACCTTTGGAGTTTTGGTCATCTGCCTTTGCTCATGCTGTTCATTTGATCAACAAGTTACCTAATCTCGTTCTACAAAAGAGTAGTCCTTATGAGAAACTTTACAAAGTTAAACCTGCTTATTCCCAACTAAAGGTGTTTGGCTGTGCCTATTTCCCTTATTTGAGGCCTTTTCACCAGCACAAACTTTAATTTCGATCCAAGCAGTGTGTTTTTCTTGGAGTTGGTACTAATAAAAAAGGCTATAGGTGTCTTGATGAAGATGGTCGAATTTTTGTCTTTTGGCATGTTATTTTTGATGAATCCCAATTTCCTTTTCAGAATGGTTCCCCTTCACATTCTAACTTGGACTCCATCAGGTATATCCATCATCGGTCACATATTCCTATGGTTGTTGCTACTGCCCCTCCGATTTATACATTTACTTCTTCATCAGTGCCAACCAGGACTTCTCCTGTGGCAGGTTCACTTCATGCTTCTTCTAACATGAGTTCTCCTATTGATTGCTCTTCTTCTACAAGCCAACATGCAGAATCCTCAGCAGTAGCTTGTGTGCCTACCTTCTGTGATCAGTCTGATAATCATGAAAGGACTACTTCCTTTGTGAATTCCCATCTTATGCAAACTCGGTCAAAGAGTGGCATTTTCAAACCTAAGGTGTTCTCATCTATCCTGATTGAGAAGGATCCCACAGCCATTGTAGAAGCATTTCAGAGTCCTACCTGGAAAGCAGCTGTACAAACAGAGTATAATGCCTTGCTCTTCAATCACACTTAGGATCTTATGCCCTTACCTGCAAGTTGTAAGGTTGTAGGGTGTAAATGGCTTTTTAAAGTCAAAAGAAATGCTGATGGCTCAGTGGCTAGATATAAAGGCAGGTTGGTGGTTAAGGGTTACCTTCAAGAGGCAGGCATTGATTTTCAGGAGACATTTAGTCCCACGGTCAAACCAACGACGATTAGAGTGGTTCTGGCACTAGCTGTTTCCTTGGGATGGTCTCTTAGGCAAGTGGACATTAATAATGCCTTCTTGAATAGTGATTTGCATGAGGACATTTACATGGTGCAACCACTATGTTTTGAACAACAAGGTACCAATAGCCATTAATTGGTATGCAAGTTGAGAAATGCTTTGTATGGCCTTAAGCAAGCACCTTAGGCTTGGTTTCACAAGCTGAAGGAATTTCTTTTAGCTGCCAAATTTGAAGTATTAAAAGCTGACAACTCTCTTTTTATTCATAGTTCAGGGTCTCAGTTGCTCTATGTTCTAGTATACGTGGATGACATTATTGTCACTAGGACTGACTCTCGAGCCATAGATCAATTTGTTAAAGAACTCGATGTTCAATTCTCTTTGAAAGACTTAAGGAAGTTGAGTTACTTTCTGGGTATTGAAGTTAGCTACACCCAAGACGGTATTTTTATTTGTCAAAAGAAGTATATACTTGATCTACTTCAGAGGGCCTCCATGGATAGGTCAAACAGCTATCCTACACCAATGGTAACCACTTGTCATTTATCAGCTCATGTAGGTAATCCTGTTGAAGATGAACATCTTTACAGAAGCATAGTTGGTACTTTACAGTATGTTGTGATCACCAGACCAGACATTGCCTTCTCTGTAAACAAAGTCTGTTAGTTCATGCACAAACCATTGGATCTACATTTTAAAGCTATCAAAAGAATATTGCGTTATTTGCAAAGGACTTTGGATCATGGGGTAAGGTTCACTCGAATTTCAAAGTTTTTGCTTGAAGGCTATTCAAATGCTAGTTGGGGTCAGACACTGATGATCGCTGGTTGACGTCAGGCTGTTGTGTGTTTCTTGGAGGGAATCTAATCTCTTGGAGTTCTAGAAAGCAGCAAGTGGTCTCCAGGTCTACAGCTGAAGTAGAATACAGAAGTCTTGCTCATGTCACTGCAAAAATGGTTTGGATTCAATCCCTGTTATTTGAACTATGTGCTCCAGTTAAGAGCAAGGCATTAGTGTGGTGTGATAGTTCAGCTGTTGTTGTAGTAGCAGGGAATCTTGTCATGCACTCTAAATTCAAACATGTCGAGTTGGATTTGTTTTTTGTGAGAGAAAAAGTTGCAAGAGGATCCTTTCAAGTGGGTCATGTGCTAAGTCAAGATCAGATTGCAGACATCTTGACGAAACCGTTATTAGCAGGATTGTTCAATAAGTTTAAGAGTTAGCTTCAAGTTGTTACCAATGATCATATAGTTACAGGAGGAAGAGAACGTCAACAAGCACATGGCATGTTATGAATATTTCATCAGTAGCATTACTGTTGAAGTTAGTTAAAAGGAGTTAGTTAGTTGTTAAACAGAATTAGTTAACAATTAGCTATTATCTACATGTATTAAATACTCAGTCTATTACTCTCGAGAAATTAATGAAGTTAGAAACGTTTTCATAGCTTCTTTATCATTGATCTCAACACGAGCTGTTCTTTCCATTGGAGGGTGGAATGAAAGTACAATATCAAAGAAGTATAACCACTGCATAGATTGGTTGAAAGATATGATGCGTGTCCTTGATAAAAAAAGCCATACCCGACTTTATGACAACACTATGGAATTCATGGAACAATAGAAATAATTTCTTAGTCCAGGGCAAAGAAGAGGAAGCTCAGGTCATTTGGGAGAAGGCCTGCACATTGAGCAAAGATTTTAGCATGTGCAACTTGCTAAATAAGCCGTTGCTTTCACCTAATAATGCTGTTAAGAAATGGGAGAAACCTCCAGAGGGTTTTATAAAAATTAATTTTGACGTATTAGTAGCTACATATCTTTGAAAAGTCAAAGATATTGGTGTTAGAAAATTTGGCACCAAAAATCAAAGCATTTAAGGCACTGAAATTTAGTTTGAAATTTGGCATGGGATAATTGAAATTTTGCTCCCTAATTGTATAAGACTTTGCAAGTTGATCCCTTAACCTCAACCATAAATAGGCCTAACCATTTCTCATTTTCATCATCCCAAATTTGTTATTCTCTACTTAAAGCTTTGTTCTCTCTCCCTATTTGTAAATTTCACTTGTATTTTTGGAGTAAAATATATTTGGTAGTGCCCGAGGATGTAGGCAAAATTTGCTGAACCTCGTTAAAATTCTGGTGTTCTTTATTATTTATTTTTGCATATTTTGTGAGTGTGATTGTAGTGATTTATTGTGCTATTAAATTACGATAAAGGGATATTCTGGCTAGGAAAGACCTGGTACTTAAGTGATCCTCGTGATTCACCTCTCTTTCCTGGGAATTGAACTTAGTGTGATTTTTTAGTACAATAATTTTACTCTTTTACATGCTTTCGCGCAACAATTGGTATCAGTGCTAGATTCGTACTTGGGGAATACGACCGTTTACGACACTACTCACGTATACGGCACTGTTCACATATATAGTAGTTAGGATTGAGGAGAAAAATGGCAGAGGCATCGTCATCAGCAAGGACTACTATAACCAATGCAAAATTTGAAGTAGAGAAATTTAAAGGTACCAATAATTTTGGTATGTGGCAATGTGAGATCCTGGATGTCTTATGTCAGCAAGAGCTAGATATAGCCCTTAAGGAAAAACCTGACAAGATGGATGACAAGGAGTGGGCCAAGATCAATAGACAGGCGAGTGGTACAATCCACCTATGTTTGGCCAAAGAGCAGAAGTACTCTGTCATGAGAGAGACATCAGTGAAGAAGTTATGGGATACACTGGAAGAAAAGTTTCTAACGAAAAGTCTTGAAAATAGGCTTTATATGAAAAAGAAACTTTTTCGATTCACTTATGCTCCCGGAATGTCGATAAATGACCATGTGAACTCATTCAATAAAATTTTAGCAGACTTTCTAAATTTGGATGAGAAGTTTGAAGATGAAGACAAGGCATTATTGTTGTTGAATTCCCTTCTTGATGAATATGATCATCTTACCACCACATTGCTTCATGGGAAGGACACAATCACATTTGATGCAGTCTGTAGTGCGTTGTATAGATCTGAGACTCGAAAGAAAGATAAAAGAGATCACAGAGATACAACTGCAGAAGTCTTAACAGTAAGATGTGGTTCACATAGTAGCAAACCTGGTAGACGGGGAAAATCCAAAGGGAAACCCACCAAAGATGAATGTACCTTTTGTCGTGAGAAAAGGCATTGGAAAAAGAATTGTCCTAAGCTACAAAAGGGCAAGGCTATTTCTAATGCATGTGTAGCGGAGCATGATGAGGAGTCAGACTTTAGCTTGGTTGGCATGGCAATGGCATGTCATATGGATGAGTGGATTTTGGATTCAGGATGTACTTACCATATGTGTCCTAATAAGGACTGGTTTTCTAGTCTTAAAGAGATAGAAGGTGGAGTTGTTCTTATGGGCAATGATAGTGCTTGTAAGACAATGGGAGTGGTGCATATCCAATTGAAGAATCACGACAGCTCAATCCAAGTCTTGACAGATGTTAAGCTACGTTACCTAGCTTTGAAGAAAAATCTCATCTCATTAGGGGCGTAGAATCTAAAGGGCTCATAATCACTTTGAGAGATGGATTACTAAAGGTAGTAGCCCAAGAATTGACGGTGATGAAAGGCACAAGAAGAAATAACTTGTACTTTTTAAATGAAAGTACAATTATTGGATCAACATCAACAGTTTCTGCGAAAGATGTAGATTCAGAGGCTACCAGATTATGGCATATGCGATTGGGACATGTTGGTGAAAAAGCTTTGCAGACTTTGGCGAAGCAAGGCTTGTTGAAAGGTGCAAATTCTTGCAAATTGGAATTCTGTGAACATTGTGTTCGGGGCAAGCAGACGAGGGAAAAATTTGGTCCTGCAATTCACAATACGAAAGGAATTCTGGACTATGTTCACAGTGATGTGTGGGGACCTACCAAAGTGGCTTCTTTGGGAGGTATGCACCATTTTGTTACTTTTGTTGATGATTATTCAAGAAAAGTATGGGTGTATCTAATGAAAAGAAAAAATAAATTTTTGGATGCATTTCTGAAATGGAAGAAGATGGTGGAGACTCAGACTGGTCGAAAGGTCAAACGACTTCGATCAAATAATGGTACTGAGTATAAAAATTATCCATTTCTAGAAGTATGTCAAGATGAGGGCATTGTGCGACACTTCACTGTTCGGGATACACCACAGTAGAATGGGGTGGCAGAACTTATGAATCGGACTATACTGGAGAAAGTTCGGTGTATGTTGTCCAATGCTGGATTGGGTAAGGAATTTTAGGCTGAAGCAGTTACATATGCGTGCCATCTAATTAACCGTTTGCCATCAGCTGCAATAAATGGAAAACTCCTATGGAGATGTGGACAGGTAAATCTACTACTGATTATGATTATTTACATGTATTTGGTTCCACTACATATTATCATGTAAAAAAATCTAAGTTAGACCCAAGAGCAAAGAAAACATTATTCTTGGGTATAACTGATGGAGTAAAAGGATACCGTCTCTGGTGTCCTAATACAAGGAAGATTGTTTTCAGTAGAGATGTGACTTTTGATGAATCAACCATGTTAAAGTACATGGATTCACAAAAGGATGACAAAACCAGTAGTACTTTGCAGTAGGTGGAGCTTGAAAAGGTTAACGATGATCAAGCTAATATTGGAGGGACAAATGATGAAGAAGTTCTGACCGAAGAACCTCTACAGCAACAAGATTTAATTGCAATATAGGAGGCCAAGAAGAGAGATTCGAAAGCCTACTCATTTAGATGATATAGTGGCCTATGCACTTCCAATTGCAGATGATGATGTTCCTTCTACTTACACAGAAGCAATAAGTAACCCTGATGGTGTAAAGTGGAAGCAAGCCATGAATGAAGAAATACAGTCTCTTCATAAAAATAAGACTTGGGAATTGGTGACACTGCCCAAGGGAAAGAAGGCAATTGAATGCAAATGGGTATATGCAAAGAAGGAATGATTTCCTGGTAAAAATGAAATTCGATACAAGGCTAGATTGGTAGCAAAGGGTTACGCTCAGAAAGAAGGAATAGGCTACAATGAAGTGTTTTCTCTAGTTGTGAAGCATTCGTCTATTCAGATTTTGCTAGCCTTGGTTGCGCAATATGATCTTGAACTAGTTCAGCTTCATGTGAAGACCGCGTTTTTACACGGTGATTTGGAAGAGGAAATCTATATGACTCAGCCAGATGGATTTAAGGTTGCTGGAAAAGAAAATTGGGTTTGCAAACTGACAAAGTCGCTTTATGGATTGAAGCAATCTCCGAGGCAGTGGTACAAGCGATTTGATCAGTTCATGAAAGGGCAAAGGTACACAAGAAGTAAATTTGACCATTGCGTGTATTTTCAGAAGCTACAAGAAGGAACTTTCATATACTTGCTCTTATATGTTGATGATATGCTAATAGCATCTAAGAGAAAAGTTGAGATTGAAAGATTGAAGAATCAACTCAATTTCGAGTTTGAGATGAAAGATCTAGGTGAAGCTAAAAAGATTCTCGGCATGGAAATATGGAGAGATAGAGCTCATGATAGAGTTAGCTTGTCTTAGAAGCAGTATTTGAAGAAGGTACTACAGTAGTTTGGCATGAACGAGCAGACAAAACCTGTAAGTACCCCGTTGGCTTATCATTTCAAGCTTTCTGCACAACTATCTCCTTTGACGAATACAAAATGAGAATACATGTTGCAAGTTCTATATTCTAATGCAGTGGGTAGCTTGATGTATGCAATGGTGTGTACAAGACCCGACATTTCATAGGCAGTTAGTATAGTGAGTAGGTATATGCATAATCCTGGAAAAAGGACATTGGCAAGGTGTGAAATGGATTCTACGGTATATTCAGAAGACCGTGGATGTTGGATTACTGTTTAAGCAGGATAATACACTTGGTAAAGGTGTTATTGGGTACGTTGATTCTGACTATGCCGGTGATTTGGACAAGCGAAGATCAACCGCCGGTTATGTGTTTACACTTGCTGGAGGACCAATAAGTTGGAAGTCTACACTACAGCCTACAGTTGCATTGTCAACCACAAAAGCCGAATACATGCTGTACAGAGGCTGTAAAGGAAGCTATTTGGCTACAAGGTATGGTTAAAACCTTAGGATTGGTTTAGGAGCATATTAACGTGTATTGTGATAGTCAAACTGCTATTCATTTAGCAAAGAATCAAGTCTATCATGCACGTACAAAGCATATCGACGTACGATTCCATTTTGTGCGGGAAATTATTGATGAGGGAAAAATTTGTCTTCAGAAGATCAAGACTGCATATAATCCTGCAGATATGATGACCAAGGTGGTAACAGCAACCAAGTTCAAACATTGTTTGAACTTGATCAATATCCTACAAGTTTAATAGTTGAAGAAGGCACTATCAAGTATTGTTGTCAAAGGCAGAAAG
Source organism: Gossypium anomalum (assembly GCA_025698475.1). Lineage (NCBI taxonomy): Eukaryota > Viridiplantae > Streptophyta > Magnoliopsida > Malvales > Malvaceae > Gossypium > Gossypium anomalum. The sequence goes on along the minus strand of CM046960.1, from coordinate 47,738,803 downwards.
AATTGTGTGAAGATAAGATTATCCAAATCAAATCTTCAAGGTGGAGATTATTAGTAGCTACATATCATTGAAAAGTCAAAGATATTGGTGTTAGAAAATTTGGCACCAAAAATCAAAGCATTTAAGGAACCGAAATTTAGTTTGAAATTTGGTATGGAATAATTGCAATTTTGGTCCCTAATTGTATAGGGACTTTGCAAGTTGATCCCTTAACCTCAACTATAAATAGGCCTAACCATTTCTCATTTTCATCATCCCAAATTTGTTATTCTCTACTTAAAGCTTTGTTCTTTCTCCCTATTTGTAAATTTCACTTGTATTTTTGGAGTGAAATATATTTGGTAGTGCCTGAGGACGTAGGCAAAATTTGTTGAACCTCGTTAAAATTTTGGTGTTCTTTATTATTTATTTTTGCATATTTTGTGAGTGTGATTGTAGTGATTTATTGTGCTATTAAACTACGATAAAGAGATATTCTGGCTAAGAAAGACCTGGTACTTAATGATCCTCGTGATTCACCTCTCTTTTTTGGGAATTAAACTTAGTGTGATTTTTTAATACAATAATTTTACTCTTTTACACGCTTTCGCGCAACATGACGCAACTGTGGGGATAACAGAATGGGGTATGGGGCGATTGTACGGGACGACGATGGATTTGTTTTGGGAGGTTTTTTTTTGCGCCGGGGGGGGGGGGGGGTCCTTTATTGATGCAAGGGTTTCGGTGCAGGAAGCAGAGTGCCTGGCGTTTGAAAAAAGTATCCAGCTGGCGTGTCAGCTGAAAATTAAAGGGGATGTAATATTTGAAACTGATCATGCGGGCCTGGTCAACAAATTAAGAAACAATGGAACGGATCTCACCATTATTGGTGCGCGCGTTAAGTAATGTACTGCAGCCTTCAACAATTTTAAATCTGCCACTTTAATTTGGACCAAACGGTAATGTAATAATGCAGCTGATTTAATTTGTAAAAAAATGTATAATGAGGCAAAAATTTGTTTTTTTATATGAATTACCCGGTGGATATCCATAATGCTGTAATTAGTGATGTTATTTAATAAAATGAGGTGACACTTGTGATCGTTTTACGTTAGAAAAGAAAAAGACTTCTAAAAATTCTAACAAGCTTAAATGTGTGCACCAACTGTTAATCATCGGTAGCGAGGTGACTTACCGTTGTTATTTAGCACCCTCATCATTTCCAATACCACTCCTTTAGCAGCTTAAAACTAGAATTCATGGCCATCAGCATCGATCCAAGGTTGAGTGAAGCAGCTCGATTAGGAAATATTGATGCCTTTTACGCTCTAATTCAAGAAGATCCGTACATGTTAGACCGCATTGATCAGATCCCTTTTGTCCATACTCCACTCCATATAGCTGCACATGAAGGCCAAATTCATTTCGCAATGGAGATGATGAACTTGAAGCCTTCATTTGCCAGGAAGTTAAACCGAGATGGGTTTTGCCCCATGCATTTGGCACTGAGAAATGGGCAGATCAAGCTAGTGCTGCGACTGTTGAAGGCCGATAAAGATCTGGTTCGTGTCAAAGGAAGGGAAGGAATGACTCCTTTGCACTGCATAGTTACAATGGGAAACTCCAACCTGTTGATCGAGTTCCTTGAAGCTTGCCCTGAATGCATTGAAGATGTGACGGTTCTGAATGAGACTGCCTTACATCTTGCTTTGAAAAATGATCAGATCGAAGCTTTTAATCTCCTAATTGGGTGGCTTCAAAAGAACCGTCGTAAAGGAGCCTTAGCCTTGGAAAAGAAACTTGAATTGGAGAGACAATAATGACAACACTATGTTGCATCTTACCGCTAGCAAGGAATCACATCAGGTATATATATATCCCAATTCTATTTGTTCCTGGCTGAAATCAATTGAAAATATTACTTTGATAATCATTAATGGTGGTTTCTAATGATCTCCCAGGAACTACAGCTGGTGTTAGATTCCTCTGTCTTATTCACTATCGATCTAAAAGCCAAGAACTCACAGGGTTTGATAGCTCTAGAAATCATACATAATGTTCAAGGACAAGCGGTGAACAGCGCCGAAGATGACACCACCACCACCAAGATTAAACGCTTAAAGAAAAAAGTACATACTTATGAAATACTGTCTAGATCGGTAGCTCGTTCAAGGGCCAACCTGTCGGCGGAGATGCTCAACGCAATGCTGGTGGTTCTGGGGTTGGTTATAACAGCAATCTAACAATCATCACTAAGCCCGCCGGGCGGCGTTTGGCAAGCTGATAACACTTAACAGTTCTACTAGTGATCCATTATTCCCCACCTCAAATAACGTTACTCTTCACGTCATAGAACCGAAGGGTTACATTGAATCCATTGCCAAGCATCTGCTGGGAGAAGAATCGAGGAAAGCTGGTACGTCAATCATGAAACCCCTGCCGTATTCAATATTTTTTAATCTGAACAGTTTCGCATTTTTGCTTTCGATTTCTTGCACGATATGCTTTATTTTAGATGTTTCTTCTATAGTTCTCGTTCCGCTTTATGTTCTGGGCATCTCCTACTTTTGGTCCCTGGCAATATTAGCCCCGTCGGCTTATTTCTCACAAATCAACATTTCTTACATGTTTTTATTCGGTGTGGCCCCTTTAATAGCAGCGCTAGTCCTCCTCTCACAAGATCGGGAGTCGTCGTCAAAGTATGAAGAATTGATCAACTTACGTGAAGCTCTCAGCAGTGCAAGCAATGTTGTAATCGCTCAACGCTGGCGTTTTTGGATTCTTCAAAGCTATATAGCCTAACATTTGTGCTTTCGATTCTTTGCACGTTATTCATTCTTTCCGATGTTTGTCTTTTACTTCTCGCCCGCTTAATTTACTGGGCGTCTCCTACTTTTTGCGGTGGAAGGAATGTTGGAATGGCTCAACGCTTGCGGAGGGTAATAATTGGCTTCTATGTTTTATGTAATGTTACTTGTTTTATGTTCTGCCTAAACTCTTTAGCAGAGCTCTGCTTTTATTAATTCATGCTTTGTTTGGGCACGTAATAGTTTAGTTCTGATAGCTTTTTAGTTATTGCGCGGAAGTTTACAGTTCCAACTAATTTAAATTTAACTTTATATCAAATTAAAAAAAGGTTTTATTCAAATTTGATTTAGTTCAACCATAACTTATATTAAAATAATTATGACATGATATTATATATAAATATGAATAAAAAACACAAATTACTGGGAAAAAAAACAAATAAGGGAAAAGATTGATATAGTAACGTATCATAGTTTATTTTACAGAAACTTTAGAGAAAATTATATATGGACAAAGTCTAAAAGCGATGTTTAAAACATATTTTTAGATACAGAAAAAGAAAGTTGTGGTAAATATAGAAAATAGAATCATTAACTCAAACTAAAAGGTAGTTTTATTATCATTCATCATATTATTTTATAATTTTTTAGACATTTAGAAATTATACAAAAATTACGGATAATAAACTTGCAGCAAGAAAAGAAATTAAACGGAAAAAGAAAATGATTGATCAACATATATATATCTCATAATTTTATTCCTTTTTTTTTTTTTTTACTGATATTTCATACGGAATTGCAGACGGGACATGCGAATATTGATCTTCCGTCCTCCAGAGATTAAGAGAAAAATAATAATAAAACAAACATTGTCTTTTGAGAAACTTTTAACAGTGTTTGATAAATCATTCAAAATTTGAAATGAAAATTTCAATATTTAATATTTTAAATATGTTTAATAATTATTTTAATTTTTACTTAAATTTACTTAATTTAAAGTAGAAAATATTAAATTAATTTTACTTTATTAAAAAATTAAAAAAATTAATCTTTCTTTAAAATAAATTATTCCAATTAATTTATTCTTTTATCCAAAACAATCTAAAACATTATATTAATAAAATTAAAACTAAAAGTCACTAATCTTTTAAAAATCAATATTTATTTTTATCAAATAATATAATTATATTAAATACTTATATTTACTAATTTACTAAATAATTTTCTAATATAAAAAATTTACCAGTACAAATTTAATACTTAATTTTTAATCACTAATTATACAGCTTAACAGCTTGAAGAACCCTGAAAGGATTAATTATTCACAATATTAAAATGGCAATGCAATTGTCAGAAAGAGATAAAGTGCGAATTAAGCTGTAGTGTAAAATGTGTACAGAGGGATTATAAAAATCAACTAGCATTAATATAAAGTGAGCAACTTCAAAATTTTCATTAATATCATAATTAAGAACCTCTAATTTGTTTTATACAAAAAAAAAAAAAAAATTGTTGTGTCTAAAATAGTGTCCCCATCCAAATGAAGCTCCTTTAAGTTGATGTCAGACTTGCTTTGAAACATAAGAAAAAACTGAATTTGGGGCACAGGTGAGAAGAATATGTCGTCTTTCAATATGAACGATAAAAGTTGTTCTACTACTTATGTGGAAATTTGGGACATGGGGAAGGTTTTTGCCCAATACGAATGACAATTGGGGTGCAAAAAGTTAAGTTTAGGTAAGATTTATTGTTAAAGGCGCCGTCAAGGAATGAACGTTTAACTGGAAGTGGATGGTTGAGGGAGGATGTGACATGTGATTTCCAAGGGACCACTAATTCATCAACCATGGATATGGATGAATGAAATAAAGAGTGTACAAGAAGAGTTGCAGTTGATCTAGAAGCATGTATAAGTGACCAAAGGGAGGAAATAATGGAGAATAAGGCAATTGCGATTTGTGAGGGGAAGAAAAGACAGAGAACAAGGGAAGAAATTATAATGGGGAATGCATTTATTAGTACAATGGTTGAATTTATTGAGAGATCGACGGTCACTGGTAAGCGTGCCTACCTGGAGCAATGAAAATATTAAGTTGGATTAACGTTCATGGTTTGGGGCAACCACGAGCGGTAAATCGCCTTAAAAATAAGGTGAGGCATGTTCAGCCCCAGATTTTGTTTTTAATTGAAACAGAGTTAAGTGAAAAAAGAATGGAAAAGGTTCGAATGACGTGCGGTTTTAGCAATGAAATTGATGTGGGAACGAGGGGTTCTAAAAGGGGATTATCAATTGGGTGGAAGGGAGAGTATGTGGTACAATTGAAAAGTTATTCGACTAATCATATTAATGTGGAAGTTATGGAAAAAGAGGGTATGCCACATTAGAGACTTACAGGGTTCTATGGTGCCCCGAAAGAGAATAAAAGAAGAGAGTCGTGGAAACTACTAAAGAGGTTAGGTTATTCTCAAAACCTACTTTGGATGGTCGTGAGCGATTTTAGTGAAATTATGTATTCTTTTGAGAAAAAAGGAGGGCGACTGAGAAATGGAAGAAATGTGACTCTGTTTAGAGAAACATTGGATGTAACACCCCTAACTCGTAATCGATGCCGAAACAGGGTTACAGAGCATTACCGAACTTATAAATCAATCAATCATACATTTCGTATACATTTATCTTTCATATAAAGAACCATTCACATACATTTATACAATCCCTAATATGATCCCTCGAAGCCCCAAATAGACATTAGAATTGGTCCAGGACTAAACCGAGTCCTCTAAATTTTTTTAAGAAAACATGAAAAGTTTTTCAAAGTGCAGGGGTCACACGCCTGTGTGGATAGGGGACACGCCCGTGTGGACAGGGGACACGCCCGTGTGGCTATAGGACACGCTCGTGCTTCATGCCATGTTCGACCCCGTCTAACTCTCCAACTTGGGTCACATGGCTAGACCACACGCCCGTGTGCCAGGCCGTGTACCCTTTGAAAAGGCCTCACACGCCCGTGTGCGAGGCCGTGTGCTAGGCCTTATGAAAACTGGAGGGTATACTGACTTGTACGGCACGGCCAAGCCACAAGCCTGTGTGCTAGGCCGTGTGAAGCTACTGACTTGATTTCAAAAGAAGCATCAGGGGACACACAGCCGTGTCACTTGGCCGTGTATCACACACGGTTAAGACACACATTCATGTCTCTATCTGTGTGGACAAGAATAGGCTATTTTCCAAGCCATATTCCTCACCCTCAATGGTACCAACCTATACACATCAATTGGCATACAACTATGGCATAAATAGGTACTCAAAACCAACCAATATCAAGTTTATAATATGAACATTTACACCACAACATGATATAACAAACAAACCCATTCGACCATCTTAAAACATACCCAACATACTTCAAAGGTTACCTAAATGATCAACAACTATATGTATGAGACATTATATCTAACTTAGCATTCATAACATTCTCAAATTTCAACCACTTGGTACTTTTAATACATATTCTTCAACATAACTTTCACATAGAAAATATACACAACATACCAAAAGATCATTTATACATATTTACAAACTAAGTATACCAAAATAAGTCAAATCACATGGCTATACATATAACCAAAACAACATAAGACATATAGGCCACATTAGCCAAAACACCTATACATGCCATTTAACCCAAAATGTAAAGTCTAAGTACCAAAATAGAGTGTGATAGTGCGAGCGATCTCCGACAACTTCCAAAATTAAGTGAGCTTTCGAACCACTAAATACATAGAAAAAAAATAGAGTAAGCAATTAAGCTTAGTAAGTTCGTAATTTAAAGAATAAAACTTACCATATAACTACAAATTTAGGTAAATAACTTGAAACATAACTCAATTCAATTTGGCCAAAGCCTATCATACAACTCATAATCAAGTTAGTCATATATTCACATAAAACTGAAAATCATATATGAATTCATCAATTTATCAAATTTCCTGTACATATAACATCTATGCTATATAATCATATATCAAATATCAACCGTTTCCCAGCAAATACTTGTACTTATCATATCGGTAGTACTACTATGCCCATTGAACCATCTAGAATATTGTAGGATACGCGGATGGTACACACGAAGTGTACCGAATGGTAAACCGTCAATCCTTATACATGTATGCTCATACGAGCGATAAACGGTAAGCTCATTCTAGTTGAATATTGATAAGCTCCTACGAATAGAATAAAGGTAAGCTCTTACGAGCTGAGAATCGGTAAGCTCATACGAGCTATGGTAAGTCTGCAACACATGCAGGATCTCAACCAAAATCGATAACCCTAATGACTTGACACGTCATTTGTATCTTACAAATTTCTAGGGTTCAAATGGGGCCCGACATTTATAGTACTATATTAGTTATGCATTCCCTATACATACATCATAATTATTAAATCCGTATACATAAAATTCAATTAAAGTATATAAAAACAAAATGTGATTATACGAACTTACCTCGAATTAATACGGAGTAAGTCAACTATTCACTCCACTACTTTTTCTTTTCCCCAGTTTAAGTCCGCACGTGGCTTTTCTTGATCTATATAATATCAAATTTAACTCATTTAATCATTATTCAGTTTAATTCACCTCAATTTCATATTAGGGAAAAATTACTATTTTACCCCTAAACATTTTACTTCTTTACAATTCAGCTCCTAGGCTCGTAAAATGAAATTTATGCAATTTTATCTATACACAAGCCTAGCCGATTTTCATAAACACCTAAATCAGCCCATATATTTCACATTTTCACATGATTAACACCAAATTTTCAATTTTCTCTATTAAACCCTTAATATACAATTTCAATAAAAAATCCTTTAACAAAAGTTGTTTATTTAACAACCAAGATTCATTTTCTTCCATTAAACTTCAAAAACAACCAAAATTCTCCCATGGAAAAACCCTAGACTTTCCATCTTATTGCAAATTAACCCCTAATTAGTTAGCTTAAGCTACAAGGGTTTCAAAAACATAAAAATCAATAAAAACGACCTTAAAAATCACTTACATGATAGAGGTTTATGTTGCTGAAATTTGAAGCTCCAAAAATGGTGTTTCTTACTGAATTTTCAGTGGAAGAGTGAAAGAGATGAAGCTTTTTCTTTTATTTTTATTATTTTATCAATTTATCACCTAATATCGACCTAACCCTAAGATTTTTTTATGATTTCACTCCATGTACATCCAATAACTCAATTAGTGGTCTAATTACTCAATAATGACCTCTACATTAAATTTCTATAGCTATTTGACACCCTTGGCTAATAGAACTCAACTTTCTCACTTTATGCGATTTAGCCTTATTTCACAAATTGAGCATACAAATGGTAAAATTTCTTCACGAAATTTTTATACCATAATTCTAACTTTTTATAGACCATAAAATAATATTAAAATAAATTTTATGACCTCAGGTTTATGGTCCCGAAACCACTGTTCCAATTTCATCGAAAATAGGTCGTTACATTGAAGGAGTGTGATCTTAACGATTTGGGTTTTTCGGGGAGATGGTTCACTTGGGAAAGAGAGAGGTTATTTGAAAATAACATCTGAGAGAAATTTTATAGAGGAGTGGCAAATTCGATTTGGTGGGGGATTTTTCCAAGATATTATTCAAAACATTTATTCCATGCTTTTTCTGATAATTGTCCTATCTTGGTGGATTTGGGATTAGAGAGTATTGAATTTTTGAATTGGGGAAAGAACTTCAAATTTAATGCGAAATTGGATTATGGAGGACAGTTATGAACAAAGAGTTAAAGAGTTTTGGGAAAGAAATATGGATGAGATTCCTACAAAGTTGGGTAAGTTAGGGGACATCCTTAAAAAAAGACGGGACAAATATCTGCCAATAAAAGGAAAACATCAGCATTATTGAATACAATATTGGAAGATTTATGCTCAGTTGACCCAGATGATGAGATGTCGGCAAAGATGGAATAAGTTAAGTTAGCTTTAAATTTGGAATCCGATAAAGAGGAGCTTTTTTGGGAACAATGAGCAAAGGTGAATTGGCTTTGATTTGGCAATAGAAATACATATTTTTTCTATAACTTTGCAAATCAACGAAAAAAAGGAACATTGTAAAAAAACTGAAAGAGCCAAATAGAGAGTGGATTGTAGGAGAAGAGGAGAAGGCAAGGGTGGCGACCGGATATTTTAAAGAGTTATTCACAGCCTCAAATACGTGGAACACTAATAAAGTACTGATAGGAATTTCGATATGAATACAAGAAAACATGAATGTCGAGCTTGTCAAGGAGTTTTTAAACTTGAGAAAGTTCTAACAGTAGTTAAAGGTATTGCACCACTGAAAGCTTCAGGTATGGACGTTTTCCCAGCCTTTTTTTCCACAAGTATTGGCATATTGTGGGGGAGGAGGTTACAAAGTTCTGTTTAGAATTTCTAAATAGGAAAAAGGAGATTAACGTTATTAATTGTACTAGTACAGTGCTTATTCCAAAAGTTGATTCCCCAAACTGCATGACACAATTCAGGCCGATTAGTTTATGTAATGTGGTGTATAAAATCATATCCAAAACAATTGTAAACAAATTTAGAATTGTGTTGGATAAGTGCATTGATGAGGTGCAACGAAAAATGCGATCATTACCTATGAGGTTTTACAAACATTAAAACTGAAAAGAAAGGGAAATCAGGGCTATTTTGCATTAAAATTAGATATGAGCAAGGCCTATAATAGGGTTGAATGAAATTTTATTGAACAAGTAATAAAATGAATGGGTTTTTGTGATGAATAGCTGAATCTTGTGATGGGGTGCATCCAATCGGTGGAATATTCAGTTCTGTTTAATGGGATTACAGGAGAAAAGTTTAAGCCCTCAAGGGTCTTGGGACAAGGGGACCCTTTGAGTCCATACTTATTTCTTATCTGTGCAAAGGGTTTTTCTTCACTCATTCAATTGGCAAAAAGAGAGGGAGCTATTAAAGGTGTAAGGATGGGGAGAGGAGGACTTACTTTAACTCATCTTTTCTCTGCTGATGATAGTGTTTTATTTGGGGAAGCAAGTTTGGAGGGCACAAATGCTATTAAAATAGTTGTGAACGAATATGAAGGGGTTTCAGGCCAGTTGATTAATTTTGAGAAATTAATGATTTTTTTCAGTAGCAATATTCAAATCGATAGGCAGGAACAGATTGGAGCGATTCTTGAGGTAAGGGTTTTGAGTAATCTAGAGAGATATTGGGGTCTACCGACTATGATTGGAAGATGAAAAAAGGAGGCGTTTGCGAGTTTCAGAGATAGATTTATTAAACGCATTGAAAGTTGGAGTGTTCGCTAGTTGTCACTTGGAGGTAAAGAAGTTTTTATTAAAGCTATATTACAAGTCATTCCAATTTATACTATGCAATTTTTCTTTTTTCCCGTTTTACTATGCTGTCAATTTGAAAATATTATTAGCAAATTTTGGTGGCGAAATTCTAAAGTAAGGAAGGGAATTCATTGGTGTGATTGGAAAAGAGTGTGTAAACCGAAAGATCAAGGAAGGTTGGGTTTTAGGGATTTGGTGAAGTTCAATATAGCTTTACTTGTAAAACAAGGGTGGAGATTAATTACGAAACTAGATTGCTTATTCACACATGTTATGAAAGCAAAGTATTGTCTGCATACTGACTTTACGAGTGCAAGGTTAGGCTCTCACCCTTCGTTTACCTGGAAAAGTATCTGGAGTGCGAGGAAACTTTAAGAGGAAGGAATGGGATAGAGAGTGCGGAACAGAAAGTCGATTAATATCTGGAATGAAGCTTGGATTCCGAGACCTGGGAATGGCAAAGTAAGAGTCCAGCATATTAATATTAATTTTACATCAATAGCAGACCTCATTAATTCTGATCATGTTACCTGGAGAATTGATGTGTTACAACAGCTTTTTGAGGAAGATCAAATTTCTAGAATTTTGTCCATCCCATTCGCTGCAGTGGGTATTCACGATGAAAGGGTGTGGAGAAGTGACAAAACAAATGTATATTCCACAAAAAAATAGATATAAATGGCTGCTACAGAAGGATACGATAATAGGGCAAGGGGAGGGGCTACATCAACCTGCGCTACTACAGAAATTTTACAACAAATTGTGGAGATTACATGTTACAAGCAAAATCAAAATTACATCTTGGAAAATTGTCAATAACTTTCTCCCTACTTTTAACAATTTAAAAGATAAAAATTTATTGGTTGTGAATCTTTATCCTTTCTGTCGTACAATGGAGGAATCAGTGAGTCACGTCTTCTGGGAATGCACGTTCATTAAATATGTCTTGCAACGAGTGGGGATTGATGGCTCATCGTAGCCTGGAACAAATTTGGAATATATGGTTAGCAAATTTATTTTTTGAATATTGAAGAAGAGCATTGTAAATGGTTAGTCATCACATTCTGGGCAGTATGGTATCACAGAAACAAAGTTTATCATCAAGGAGAAAGGCAGTGCACAATGAGATTGATATCTGTTATTAAGGCATTTTACATAGAGAACATTCAACTGGAAGTAGTAACAGAAGCAGGTGTTCGACAAAATGATTGTGCATGGACTCCACTGAGGATAAATGTGATAAAAGGTAATTCTGATGCAGCGTATGACAGTTATGTGATGAGTTCAATAACAATTATTCAGTTTGCAGATAATTCAAGTTTTGACAATCGTCAACTGAAATTTTAAAATCAGGTACAATAGAAAATACATCATTTATTTTTAAAACAGAAACCATAAGTTATTTTTCCAAACTGTGTGTTCTTTATAAAGAGAATAGTAATTGATTAACTATAATCCATGCATGATAAATCATAACTTCTGTTCAAAACCAATATCCCACAATCTTACGAGTCCAAACGAAATCAAAATACATACCACAGTTCATAAAACTTATTGACGGTCCAAATTAAATAGATTATTATAACTTATAAAATCTTAATTAAATCAAACAAAAACATGTCATTTCGAGATCTCTGATTTGCCTAGTCCAACACCTAGTCTCGAGATTTACCTGAAAAGAGGAAACTAAGGGAGTCGACTTCGAAAGCTCAGTGTGAATCCAAACCAAATGTAATTAAACAGAGACGAACAGTTAACTAAAATTTTCTATTACCAAAAAAAATCAATTCAAAAACGAGATCATATTAGACTGACATATTACATTATTATAACACTTCATAGTAAGTAAATCAAATACACGTAGAATTTCTCAAACATACAAAAACCGAATCCATTCATAGCCAAACAATCAAACGTAGAGTATTTACTCAGAAACAAAACAAATGCAACTCATAATCAAATGCACCAGTCCTAATATCAACCTATGCAGCCTCTATACACCATCTCCAGCCAACTGACACACACCAAAAATAGGGTTTCGCTAAACCCTTTCTATCCTCTACACACCACTATCGGGCTATGGTGTACCCATCTAATTAAAAACACCTCAATATGGTCATATCGATCACTGAATTATCATTTTTAGGTTCTAGGATCACTTCGGTTGTTTCTACGTCAAACCCGTATCAGGTGTGTAACGAAAATCCAATTTTCTACAAATTTTGAATGCCAAAAAACATGGATGTCAATGTCACACAACTGTGTGCTAGGCTGTGTAACTTACTATTTATGAATTAGGGTCACACAGGCCAGGGATACGAACATGTGTCTAAGTTGTGTAATTCACTGTTTTAGAGTTAGAGGCACACGGGCCAGAGACACGAGTGTGTGTCCAGGCTGTCTGAGAGGTATTTTGAGATTTGAGTCACACGGGCGTGCGTCTAGCCGTGCACTAGGCCGTGTAACTCTCTGTTTTGAGTCACATGGCCGTGTGCTAGGCCGTGTGTGATATTTTGAGGGCCAAGCGGGCGTGTGCTAGGCAAGGTGGACCACAAAGGCCAACCACCCAAGCCGTGTGAATCCACACAAACGTGTGGGCCAAAAATTAAGATTTTTACCTAGGCCTGTAATCATCGTTCGAATCAATCGTAAGCCTACCGTAGGGTTAATATGATCTAAATTGGACATTGAAACTGCTATCTGACAATCTGTTCTTGAGAAATATGTTATTCTGATATATATATATATATATATATATATATATATATAGACCTATATATACATTGTTATTAGCTCTGATAAGAAGTATGGTAGTATTACACGAGTATAACCTGGAATAGTATCGTTGTATACTTGTATCTGATACATCATAAATTTGTATCTGCATCGGGGTTGAGACTGTATAAGGAAGGAAGTGCGGACAGTTTCATAATCTATCAAATCTAGTGGTTAAGCCACATATATATATTCTAATACTGGTGATTTATCGTATTCCGGTTTGGCAGCTAGGCTGCGATTATTCTAAAATGTGACATACAGTCACTACGTGGTGTGTAGGGATGGATAGGCACTTGATACTCTATATGATGTGTCGGGATGGACGGAGATGGTGTGTAGCAGATGAGGGTACGAATTTACATCTGTATATAATAATCTTTGTTTTTGTATCTGATTCTAATAAACGATTGAGCTATAGGAAGTGAAATTACATTTGTATATTATTAATTATTATTGAATGTAAGTTACACACACTGAGTTGCAAACTCATTTAGTTTGTTTTTCTAGATTACAAGTAACCCACAGACTTAGGCAGGTCGGCATGGCAGGAGCTCGGTTATCTCTTTACTTTTTACTTACTATTTTATCTAGATTAATACTCTTATGTGTTTTTTGGATTTTAGTTATAATTTGGATTTCTACGTCGAATTAAAAATTATAAAGGACTTCGACTGTTAAACTTTAAATAGTTAAAGTTTGGATTTTTTTTTTTGAAATGTTTTGATGCAACGCTCCAGATTGGGTATTAACGTCTAGGCCAGGTATGGAGTGTTACATCCCTCCCCTCTAATCTGGAAATCTCGTGCCTTTATAACTTTTAATAATAAGATGCTCCAGATGTTTACGAGGCTTTAATTGTTTGTGTACTTCTCTATCACGCTTTGAACCGCTATCATAAAATATACAATTTAATTTCGACCTCTAAACAAATTTTTTGACTTCGCCGGTGCAGCCAAGAAAAGTTCCCTCCCAGTAAAAATGGAGTTTTCCTTCCCATCATACCAACTTTCTCCTTTGTATTATTATCTTCTTCCATCTTCTACCTTTTCTCCAACCAGCTTCTTCCTGAAAACCATGTTAATTGGACTTAAACCCCAGAAGCTCACATTTATTTTGCTGAACTTCCTTGTAACTCTCTGCCATGGAAAATTTTCTTTTCCTTTACCCTATATTATTTATGTACTAGAAACTAGTTTCATGCCATGGTTTTTTTAATTATTTTTGTACTATACATTAGGGGTGAGGAAGAAGGAGATAAAAGTGGAAGTTGAGGACTTAAGATGTCTTATAATTAGGACTGAGGCAATCAATGACTCAACAAAACCAGTCACGGACTTCAAGAGGAAATTTCGACTGCCTGGTTCCATAGATATTGGTAGAATATCAGCTAAATATGAAGATGGGGTCTTGACAATAACGGTGCCAGTGCCAATGACTTTCAGGAGGGGTAGTTTCTATATTAACCATGCAGATGTGCCTGACAGGGTCGAAGATCTTGTAAGGGCTGCCTGAAATTGGAAACATTATTATTTTTTTCTTTACATTGTAAACTTTATTTGTGGGCTGTGGTTGGTCTGGGGTGAGAACCTGGGGAATTTGTTTGCACCAAAGATTGATCCCAAGGATGAAAGATTATGTAACACCCCAAATTTAGGCCTAAAAGTATTAGGTTTTGAGCAAGGGTGCAGTTAGGAGACTATACATAAATATTTAGTTGCGCAAGAAGGTGACATATATGCATGTTTGCTTCAGTGGTTAAGTGTTCTGAGTGTTCTAGGATGAGTTTGAGAAGTCTTGGGTTCAAGCATTGGCTTGGGCAAATTTTTTATTTTAAGTGAATAAACCCTTGTCCTTAATCAGTAGCCTTATAATTAAATATTGGCGAAATGTGACAAAAGAGGCCTGCTAGTCTAGTGGTGGAGGGGAGTGTAAGTGAACAAGATGTCAGGAGTCTGAATGCTGGCGCGAACATAGAATTTGTTTTTATTGCTCATGCCATATAAGTGTTGGATTTTGACTGAAACGCTAAGTGGGGGATAATTGTGGCCGAATTTTAGGAGGTGGTTAAGGGAAATTCAATTGTTAGGGGAATTTGGGAGAGTTTTGGGGAGAAAAATAAGGGAGTTGAGGATATTCGGAAGGTTAGTGTCAAACTTAAACTCTGGGTTCTCATGAGTTCGATTTTGAATGGTTCTCTCTCCCCATTTGTTTTGTTTTCTGCCAATTGTTTCCCTCTTGAACTTTTTCATTTTCTTTGATTGTTTCTGTCGAATTTCTCTTCCTCTGATGCCAACTTGTGCTTTTAATGATTCTCTTATTCTTTTATCTTCTTTTTTTTAATTGCGGTATAAGTTGGAGGTTTTCCTTTTTTGCTATCCAAGTTTGCGACGCTAAGTTCTCTTCTCCTTCAGCAGGCCGTACATTAACTTATTTTCCCTTAACTGATAATTGCTAGGTAATCTGCTTTATCTCCTGTTCCCTTTTCTACTCTCCTATTCTTTATTTTCTTTTACTTCTTTTTTTTGTCGTTACCCTTTTGTTCTACCTTTTTCAGTTTCTTCTCCTCTTCGGTTCTTGTTGTTGCGTTGCCAAATTGCATTCTGCCCTGCCGTCAAGTGGTAAGTAATTGAGGTAGTTGTTGAATCGTGTTCTAAAATGCTGAATGAAAGGGCGAGTTATTCGGTTGATATGGTTTATTTGGGGCTGTAGTGAAATTCAAGTAAGGTTTAACGAAAGGTTTTGTTTTAGGTAGAGACCAAGGGCAGTTTAGAATATCTTCAAGGACCCGAGGTTGCAGTTTCGATTGAATTCGGTAAGAGAGTTTCATATGTTCATCGATTTTTCTTTAAGCTTCATAGGAGTGATTGAATAACGAATTAAATGGTTGACTAAAGCGATGTTTGGATGGAATCTAGGTCTGGGGAGTACTCAAAGTGTAGATTGAATCCAAGCGAAATAAGGTGTGTAACCACACTGCCATTATAGTTAATCGACAAAAACCGAAAAATAGGACTATTGACACCACAAACGTAGGCGTAAGATCGTAGAGGCCATCATGAGCGATTTTATGGGCTTAGGTCGTTTTGGGCCATGTTGGGCAGTGTGGGCCCCACGAGCTTGTGGGCCCCACACGGGTAAATCACACGAAGTGTGGAGAATATAGGGCCAAGCTGCGTAATCCACACGGCCAAGGCCATTTCTGAGCTTTGGGCCCATTTTCTCTGTTTGTCTATTAAAGTTGCACAGGTCGCCCGAGACAACTGTAGACCTACTATTGGGTCGGTAAGTAGACCTAGACCCTCAGATTAGTAAAATGATTGTTTTGCCCTTATAAGGTAAAATGACTATTTTGCCCTTATGAGGTGAAATGACTGTTTTGCCCTTATGAGGTGAAATGATTATTTTTCCTTTACGTGATAAAGTGACTATTTTGCCCTGATGGGGTGAAATGACTGAAATACCCCTATATGGTAAATTGATTGTTTTGCCTTACGTGAGATATTTTTATATATATACATGTATGACTGTATTTTAGCTTGTTATTTAAACTTAAATGGATACATGTATGATTCTATGATATGACATGACATGACTATATGATGCATTGCATGGGGATGGGTTTATTATGATTGGAGGAAGTGTACTGTTCTGGCAGCTCTGCTGCAAATCACTGATGGCTTTAAGCCTATTATAATCGCATTTCACCGCATATTGCATTATCTTATTTAGTGCATATCAATCGTGCTAATTCTAGAGTGTAGGGATGGGTGGGTTGATTATATCCCCACATGGAGTACAGGGTTGGACGGAGATGGAGTGTAGAGGCTGGATGGGTAGGACTTGCATATTGTTTACTGTTTTTACGCTGTTTACTGTTACTGCATTGTTTACTGTTACTGCAATGGGCCAAGGCCCAAGCATATGACTGTTTCTGTATTGAGTTGGGCTAAAGCCCAAACTGATATTGTCACTGTTACTGACAGGGCTTAGGCCCAGACTATATTTGCTCACTGAATGTATGACTGTTTGTTTTATTAGGGGATTAGACACTGAGTTTTCGTAAACTCACCCCTCTATTTATCTGCATAGGAAATCCCCAGCCTTAGACGGATCGGTGCTGCGAGGGATTCAGAGGAGGCCACACTATTGCTTCTGCTTTATATTTGACTTTTATTTACTATTAAATTTCGAATTGGGTATTTATTTATGTAGTAAGGCCTCTCTAAGCTTTTAACTTTTAATTTGGGATTTTTACTTGCTTTGATATAAACTGCTAGTTGTAGAAAGAAGACGTGTTTTCAAAAGATAACTATTTTTCAAAAGCACCATGTCTTCTTAATATAATTTTAAAGCTTCCGCAACAAACATAGTTTTAAAGTGTAATAATAATCTAATATGATTTACAAATTTTCGTTAATGTTATAATAAGGTTTTAATATATAACGGGCTTTCCAATGAAATTATGGTTTCGAAAAACACTTCAATGTGACACCGCCAGATTCGGCTATAACGTCTAGGCCAGGTTTGGGGTGTTACAGATTGAATTTGGTTTGGACTATGGCTCTTGTGATTCTAAAACTTCAAAATTTTCTAGGAAACAAACATCCAGGTTCAGTAGATATGTTTATGGGCATGGGATTAACTATATATTACATTTTATTTGATAATATAATCCAAAATTCATTCTATCTATCTCAAAAAGAAAAGGAAACCTCTCATTTTATTTGAGTTAAAAAAGCCCACGAAAATATTAAATTTACGTAATTGCGGTTTAATTGAATAAACCAAATTCATTATTATCAAAGTTGCAGCTTGTTTAATCATTGTCGGTCAAAAATAAATTGAAATGACCTGAGCCAAAAATAAGACTGTTCAAACTAGAATATTGATTGGTATCTACAATTAAAAGAAGAATAGCATAGATTACGTGCACTCTAATTAATTAAATGTTTCTTAAGCTAACTACAAAACAGAGTTGCTACACCATCCCAAAAACATGGATCACAACAGTAGCTGACGTTTTTCCATGCTTTCCAAGCTTGGCCTTCCCAAGAAGTACTTAAACAATTCGGTCTTTCCCTAATGTCAGCATCACAATTATGGCTAATTTGTGTAGGTTCGGTCAATGCAGTATATGTTAGATTTGTAAAATAAATCTAAAAATAAAACTGAATAAAGCAGGATCTATCATGTCAAATCATCAAGAATAAATCAAGAACAAAAGTAGATGCGGAAGCATACCTGAATCCATGAATTCCTTGAAGTTTTACCAGATCTTGGGGATTTGATCTTCCAAATCAGTGCACAAGAAATTCAGAGAATATTTGCTCTCTCTTTCCTAATGATGGGATATTAGAAAAGATATCTTGTGTATAATTTGAGGACCATAACCCTAATATTTATAACATTGGCATATTAGTTCTAATCAATTTCTAATTAGCCCATCATTAATTAGAATTTGATTAGAACTCAATTACTAGAGTATCTACACATATTTGACCCATACTTTATTTAATAATTAAAGCCCAATAAAATTCTAACCAAATTAAATCACTTTAATTTGGGCTAACCTATCATGATAGTAAATAATAACATGTAATTACCCTTATTATATATGTGATGTCCATATTTTCCAACAATCTCCCACTTGGACCACATATATATATACTAATTACTCTATAATTACATGTCATTATATAACCTTATGAGATCAAAATTTTACTATCATATCCAAAAGGTATTCCGAACAATCTCATCCATTAATTATGTTAACATAGAACCAAGACGACTTTTGTTACATATATCATAACTAAATTCATCTATGATCACGTATATTAACACAACCAAATGACATAGATCAAGTATGGATGTGTAGCATGGAAATTATTTCTAATTGGTCCTCTTTAAACTTAAGTGGGGTCAGTTTCAAAATAATAAACAGAGTGAATAAACTGAATATTTCATTTCTGATCAGAAAATAACCAAATACATAAATGTTTGAAAACAAATAAAATATAAACTCCCACTAAATCATGATATCTTCAAACAATGTAACACCCATTGAGCAGTGTGCTCATGAAATACCTTAGGTGGTAAACCTTTTGTGAGTGGATCCGCTATCATAGAGTTTGTCCCAATGTGCTTTATGGATATTTGACCATTTTGCACTCTTTTTTTTTACAACTAGGAATTTTATGTCAATATGCTTTGACTTAGATGAACTCTTGTTATTATTGGAATACAGCACTACTGACTTATTGTCACAAAATAATTTGAGTGGTCTTTCTGCATTTTCTAAAATGCACCCTATGACAAAGTTCCGCAACCATATTCCATGGTTTGATGCCTTATAGCATGCTACAAACTCTGTTGCCATAGTGGACGAAGCTACAAGTGTCTGTTTGACACTTTTCCAAGATATAGCTCCTCCAGCTAACAGGTAAATATAGCCTGATGTAGATTTCCTACTATCTTAGCACCCAGCGAAATAAGAATCAGAATACCCTACGTCTCTTATAAATAAGCATGTAATATTTTGTTCTCTGAAGATATCTCATAACCCTTTTGGCTGTTATCCAATTGTTTATACTAGGATTGCTTAAATATCTACCTAACATCCCAACAATGTACGTAATGTTCGGACGTGTACATACTTGAGCATACATTAAACTCCCAACAGCTGATGCATAAGGAATCTTTTGCATTTCTTGAATTTCAAGGTTACTTTCAAGGCATTGAGTAAGACTAAATTTGTCTCCTTTAGCAACAGAGGTGACATCTGGTCTACAAACTCTACATGCCAAACCTTTTGAGTGTTTTATCGATATAGCTCTTTTGTGATAATCCAATAATACCTCGTGATCAATCTCAATGTATCTGAATTCCTAAAACAAAAGAGGCGTCCCCAAGATCTTTCATCTCAAAATGCTTAGATAAAAACCTCTTGGTTTTGTGCAATAAGCCTATATCATTAGCGGGAAGCAAAATGTTATCAACATATAGAACCAGAAATATGTACTTACTCCCATTGAATTTATGATACACACAATCATCAACAATATTCACCTCAAAACTGAACGAAACAATTATTTGATAAAACTTGTGGTACCATTGACGGGAAGCTTGTTTGAGTTCATAGATGGATTTTGTCAATTTGCAAACCATATTATTTGAGTCTTCCGACTCAAAATTTTCTGGTTGCACCATATAAATTGTTTCTTCAATGTCGTCATTAAGAAACGCAGTCTTAACATCCATCTGATGTAACTCAAGATCAAAATGAGCAACAAACGCCATGATTATCTTGAAGGAGTCTTTCGATGAAACTGGAGAGAAAGTCTCTGTAAAATCAATACCTTCTTTCTGAGTATATCCTTTAGCTACAAGATGTGCCTTATACCTTTTCACATTAGCATTTGAATCCCTCTTGGTTTTAAATATCCATTTACAACCAATTGGTTTTGTACCTACAGGTAATGGGACAAGTTCCCAAACTTTATTGTCTTGCATCGATTTATACTCATCTTTCATGGCATCAATCTACTTTTGAGAATTAGAACTTTTCATGGCTTGATGAAAGTTGATTGGATCATCTTCCATCATTCCATTATCATCCTCATGTTCTTGGATAAATACAATATAATCATCCAGAATAGCATTTCTCCTTTCTCTTGTGGACCTCCTTAATGGCACTTGTTCTTGAGGTTGTTGAGTTTGTTCTTCTAGAACAATTACTTTATTTTGAATGGGGAGTTGTTCAACATTGTCTTATAGAGGTTCTCAATTCACTTCTTGATCAATGATAGGTATAAGAACCTGAACATCGTCAAAAGTAATAGTAGGAATTGAGTTAGAATCCAATTCCTACTCAAAAGCAATGTCTCTAATCTTATTTCTCCCCCCAAACTCAACATCCTAAAAAAATGTTGCAGTTCCCGTCTCAAAAATTTTCCTTATTATGGGATCATAAAATTTATAGCCCCTAAATCGCTCAGAATAACCAATAAAGTAGCTGCTTACTGTTTTGGAGTCCAATTTCTTTTCATGTGCCTTATAAGGCCTTGCCTTAGCTAGACATCCCCAAATGTGAAAGTGTTTTAGACTAGGCTTTTGACCTGTCCAAAGCTCATAAGGTGTTTTTGTAACTACTTTATTGGTACTCTATTCAGAATGTAAGTTGTTGTCTTTAATGCTTCTCCCCAAAGGGACTCAGGTAAGGTAGAATAAGCAATCATGCTCCTTACCATATCTTTAACAGTTCTGTTTCGTCTTTCAGCTACACCATTCATACTAGGTGATCCTGGCATGGTGTACTGTGGGACAATACCGCATTCCTCTAGGAATTTCGAAAACGGTCCTAGACATTGTTCACCTGAGCCATCATATCTACCGTAGTACTCACCACCATGATCAGATCTAACGTTTTTAATCCTTTTGTTAAGTTGATTCTCAACTTCAGCTTTATAAGCTTTGAACATGTCCAAAGACTGAGATTTCTCATGAATAAGATATAGGTACCCATAACTTTGGCGGCATTTTGCTTCAACTAATTTATTTAAAATATTAGACATCCTTAATTAAAAGCCAAAATCTGAATTCATTTGTTTCAAAATATTTACCTTAATTTCATCTTTCAATCAAATTAAAAGATAATCATATATATATATTTATATAATTTTCCAAAACTAACATGCATTAAACCAATCAAAGCATGTATATATTATATATTTATATAATAAAATATATATTGAAGAATTAAGCCATGCTTATATGTTAACCTTTTTTTTTTTAACATCAAAATAAATTTCTTATACCATTAAAAAAATATAATGCTTTCAAAGAAAAGGCACAAAGTGATAGAAACATGATTTTGCAAATACAGTAGCACAAATCATGAATAAAGAAAACAAATGAATCGCAAAAAAAAAAAAAAAAAAAAATTAAAATTCAAAAACTTTTGTAATTGAATTCATCAATTCGAAAATCACTCAAATTAAAAAATTAAAACAAAGCCCTAAAATTTTAAGATGAATTCAAGATAATCAAGATCTTAAAAAAAAGTTTACTTTAATATAAACCTTCAAATATCAATATATAAACCCATGAAATTTCATGAATCAATTATTCGAAAAAAAAAACCTTAATCAATTCTCAATGATTCGATATGACGAGGCTCGGATACCACTTGTTAGATTTGTAAAATAAATCTAAAAATAAAACTGAATAAACCAGGATCTATCATGTCAAATCATCAAGAATAAATCAAGAACAAAACTAGATGCGGAAACGTACCTGAATCCATGAATTCCTTGAAATTTTACCAGATCTTCGGGATTTGATATTCCAAATTAGCACATAAGAAATTCAGAGAATATCTACTCTCTCTTTCCTAATGATGGGATATTAAAAAAGATATATTTTGTATAATTTGAGGACCATAACCCTAATATTTATAACCTTGGCATATTAGTTCTAATTAGTTAATCATTAATTAGAATTTGATTAGAACTCAATTACTAGAGTATCTACACATATTTGACACATACTTTATTCAATAATTAAATTCCAATAAAATTCTAACCAAATTAGATCTCTTTTAATTTGGGCTAACATATCATGATAGTAAATAATAACATGTAATTACCCTTATTATATATGTGATGTCTATATTTTCTAACAGCATACACTCACATATTGCTCAAAAAAATTTAGGTTTTTAAACAACTGGTAACAATTTTTGTTCTTCTTTTCCTAGAATTCGTGAGATCAAGAGACGATATAATTCGAAACCCTTGTTCCCTTAACTCACCCCCGAAACAAATCAAGATAATACTGTAAGTATATACAGCTTCTAGGTGACCTTTCTCGGCCGCTTTCTTCAAACAACGGAGACCAAACTCAAATTCCCTTCGACTAAAACAATCCATCATTCCTTTCCTATAAAAAACTTCGGCGTTTTTGGCAGCTTCGCATCTTTTTTGCAAAACTTTCTCGCTTTTACGCCATGGAACGAAGCTAAGTTTCTCCATTGAAACGTTCTCGAAGATTTGATCGTAATTCGAAGCAGCACGAAAGGCCTTGCAACTTAATATGGCGTTGACGAAATCAGCAGCAGAATTCGACGCCGCATGCTTAAGAATTTCCGACAACATATCTTCTGGAAGTGACCTTACAATATCGTTAACAATTTTATTCGTCATGATTCCGTTGAGAGATAAGCTGCTTCTTGAATCAAATCCTACAAAACAAAGCAATAATTTATATATATATATAAGGGAATTAGAGGCGGTGCCATGATTGACAAGGATTAGGTAAACAAAACCCTGTAATTGGTTTTGTTTCCAATTGCTTTTGTCCATTCAATGAATTAGAAACCGAAGAAAGAAAAGAAAAACAGCCGCCTTTTGAACAATAAATTAAGCTTTTGGAGCATGTTTGACTAATAAACATTTCTACTATAACCAATAACGTTTATACATGAAAAAGTAAATTATAGTATGCATAATTACATCAATTAACTCTTATGCTTCACCACTATTTTACACGATAACAAACTTTCATGTATATATAATTAATATATTCCTTCTTACTTAATTTATAAAATAAATACAATATTCAACGTCCACATTACCTAACTTCAAATGTTGCTTTCTAATAACAAGTCATACTCTAGTGCAATCATTCTTAAAGACTAAGATCCCTGTCCCATTTGCCTCATATTGAGGATTCATTCACATAATCTTTTTATCAATACAATAGTAGAAGAAAGGGTAAAAGTGGGGTGTAAACGAGTCAAATTAAATTTGAATACTGTCAAGCTTAAACTTGACTCGAAATTTGAAGTTGGATATTTGACTTGAGTTCGATTGAACATCTATTTTTAAGCTCGAGATATAATCGAGCTACCCAAGCTTGAGCTCGATTAAGCTCGTTTATCAATTTCTATACTTGAACTCAAACTCAAACTCAAACTCAAACTCAAGCTCGAGCTCAGCTTAGTAATTAAGCTTAAGGTCAATAATATATATTAAGGGCAATAACGTAATTTAATAATATAAAAATATGAAAAACTCGATGATACTCATGAGTCGTTCGAGTCAAGTATTATTAAGCTCGAATTCAGCTTGATCGATACCTAGAGTTATTCGAGCTCGAGCTCAACTTGATAATTATTGAATCAAATTTGATTTTTTTTTTCAAGTCGAACTCGAGTAGCTTGCAAGCACCAATGTCTTATTTACACCCCTTGATAAAAAGCATCATGGAGGCCTTTGTAGTAGGTAGAGGTGTTCATGGGCCGGGCCGGGCCGGGTTCGAGTCGGGCTCAACTAAAAAATCATGCCCATTTATTGGGCTCGGGCGGGGCCGGGTCCAAAAAATGGGCCTAAAATTTTGCCCAAGCCCGATCAGGATAAAAATACTAAAACCAGTGCCCTCAACTCACCTACCAGATTAATTTTTATATTATTTTTAAATATATATAATACATCAAAAATACTAAAAATATCAAAATAAATATTTCCCAACAAATTGAAAATAAATTTTGAAAAATATGTAAACTTAAATAACACTAAGATAAATGCAACTTAACAAGCAAATGCTTCTAAAATAATAAAAAAATTAACAAATGCCTTTAAAATAATAAGAAAATTAACAATAAAATAAAATTTATACAATATCCAAACAATAACAACAAAAAAATAGCAACATAATAGTAAAATGGTAGCAAAATATGGAGAAATCAACAAGAAAATAATATTCAAAAATAAAAAAAATATGCAGATTTTTTCTGTCCTTTAGTGAGTTCGGGCCGGGCAGCAGTGCTCAGAACTAAATATACCTTACCGAGGCCCGGCCCCTTTTTTAAACGGGCCTTATTTTTTTGTCCAAGCCTATTTTTCGGGCCTATATTTTTGCCCAAACCCTCCCACATTTCGGGCGGGCCTTCGGGCCGGGCCGGGTAGCCTGGCCCATGCACACCTCTAGTAGTAGGAGTCGAATTGTATTTTGCTCCATTTACTCAAAAAATGGGTAATTAGTCTCCATATGTTATATCAAAGAGAAAATTGATTTTTTTGTCAAAATTTTTTACATTTTTACTATTTAAAACTTATCCCCTGTATATTAGCATGAGATACACGTGGTATGCCACATGTTACTATCAAGTTTTTTCGTCAATTATGCTAATTTAAAACAATACAAATTGATGAAAATTTCAATATAAAGGACTAATTTGCTCTTTAATTTAACATACATGAATTAATTTATCCATTTTTTAAATAGAGTGGGGTAAAATACAATTTAAATCTAATATAGGAACTTCCATGATATTTTTACCGAAAAAAGGTAGGAATAATAGGATTTGAATCATATTTTTAAGTGTCAAATGAAAATTTTAACTAATGTTCCAGATAATTTAGTATTGAATTACTCATTATTACGATAAATCTTAGTTTGAATTCTTTTTATAATTCAAATTATTTTGAATTATTATTTTAAGTAATAAAAAATATTTCCTCCTTTTAAATAAATTATAAAACATGATATAATTATATAAAAATATGAATTTTAATATTTAAAAAAAAAACGCGTTTTAGAATAATAAATTTATATTTTTTGTTTGAGTATAATGATATTAATATCTTAGAAATTTGGAGTTAAATCAACAGATGAAATAAAAAGAGAAAAAAAAATCAACAATTTATTATTGATCAACGTCCATGGGTGTAACTAGAAGGTTGGCAGGACCTCAACCCCTCTAAAATAAAAAATTTTGTATTTAGGCTATTTTAAATTTTAAATTAATAAATGTAAAATTATATTTTGTCCTTTAAAAATGATAAAAATTTGAACCTTTAAAAATTATAAAGACTTAAGTTTTAAAATAGTGAAATTGTATTTTTACTATCGTAAAACTTATAATTTAATTTTGCTCCTCTTTGGTTTCACCCTGATTGCCATTTATATTATCATTTTGATCTCTTATCAATTCCAACTCCTTTAAGATTCAGCTTATCTTTCAAATAGGCTTCTTTTGCCTCCATTGGACATGCAACATTTTCTAGTCTTGAAATAAGAAGTCTTTCGTGTAGATGGTTGAGTTTTCCCAACTCATTAATGCTTGGACCATTTTGATCTCCTAAAAAAAAATAGTTAATATTCGAAGATCTTTCAACTTACTCATTCCTCTCAACATCCTTTCTATCTTTGTTTCCCTAATGTCAAGATAATGCTGATTGACCAATCTTTCCATGTCTTTTGAAACTCAACAAGGTTTTTCCATTCAAACAATATTAAAGTTTGCAATTTACTCAAAAGAGTTTGGCAACCTTTTAAATGATGTTTTTGAGAGATTCAAATTCTGTAAATGCTTAAAATTACTAATTTATTTTGGAAATTCATAAATATTATTGTACTTTTATCAAATAAAGACTAGTAAGCTTGATTTCATCATGAAATCATGCAATTTCATCATGAAATCATGCATTATCACATTGGTAATATACAGAGACGAATGCCATGATCCTTTAAGAGTTAGGAATGTACGTAGACCTTTTGTTTTAGATAAAGTCTCGAATTTCTATATCATATTCTTCTGGAACATTGGACAAATACAGGTCCATTCAATAATTTCACAAGAAACACCACCACCTTCCAATCTGTTAAAATTTCTCCAATAACAGATTTAGCCAAGTCACTAATTAGATCATGCATGAGAAAATAAGTATCCTTCCATCTCTTGGACTGAATGACCTCAATCTCAAATCTTTGAAGTAGTCAACACCTCGTCATTTTGCATTGCCATTTCCCTTGAAGGACTCTAATAGAACTTCAACCATCCACAAAAGAATGAGTTTTTCTTTTTGAAATTCATAATGTTTAGGAAAATATGAACAATAAGCAAAACAACGACGACAGATAATAATAACTCAATTTTAGGGCTGGAAGAATATTGCATGCATCATCAGGTACGTCCCAAAAATTGCTACGTAATGTTTTATACCATTCATCAGCATTAGCTTACAACGGAGAAGACCTCCAATTGTTTTTACAGCCAAAGGAGACCATCACATCTTTTAACAATTGCAACAATTTTCAGTCTTGAAACTAAAACAGTTAAAAAATTCTGTATAAAAATAAAAGACGATTAGGAAGCAAAGAAACATAAGACGACTAAAAAAAAAAAAAAAAAACTAAAAAGATCAACACTTATGCATCGCAATACCCCTAAAAAACATATCCAAAAATAAATTTAGAAAACACTTATTTTTATACTTATCTTACAATATTCAAATGAAAAAACCTTGGACATGTGCAGCATTTAAACAAACAGCATAGAAGTCAACTTTTTTCGTTTCCCAACTCAGTGCCTTTCTCACCACTTTAAGATATAACATCTGTCTTTGTCTAACAATTATTATACTATCGTTCTCCGTTTGCTTGACTCTCCTATGCCATTCTGCATGCTTTTGTCTTATGCTACCATTTCTAATCTATCTTCTTTTAGTTTCATTCACCATTTAAAACATTGTGCAACCATTGCTCTGGCCATAATTTTTTTACTTGCTTCTATTTTTTAATTGATTTTTTTTTTATCTTCCATCATTAAAATTTAAAAACATTGTGACTTAATTTAGTGAGTTACATGGTTTGAGATACAGGTTGGGACACGACCGTATGCCCCTCTGTTTGATTGTTACACGGCCTGGGATGTATCGCACGACCATATGATTCTTGTTTTCAAAATTTTTAACTTTTTTTTCAAATTTTTTGATTTATTTCGATTTAGTCCCGAATTGTTTCTAAACTATTTTTAGGGCATGTTTTGATGTTAAATGTTGTTTCGATTGTTTGGTAATGCTTCGTAACCCTAATCCAGCGACGGAAACGAGTTTAGGGTGTTACATTGAATGTAGAGGAGTAGCAAAATCTGAATCTCTTTCAATCACCATGTTGGTATTTGAGGCATGAAAAGCACTCTGATCACAATTTTGTGGATGCTTCCTACATTCAAAAATAATATGTCCCTTCACTTTGCAATAATTGCAAAATCTTTTGGAACATTGATTCGCAGTGTGTCCAAATTCCTTACAATTGTAACATTGGATGTTAGTCATGTTTCGAGTTCGCGATTTATCTTTTGCAGCATATGGAACATTGAGAACATTCGCAACATTGAGAACATTCGCAGAGTTCCCTTGTTGCTCTAAAGTACTCTGTGTCATAAGACATTACTCTTCTCGAAGTAGTTCATTCAGACAATCATCCACATATGGAAGAGGTGTTCTGAGCAACAAATTTGATCTCACAACTTCAAACTCTAGTCGGAGTTTCATTGAAAATTGATCTCGTTGACTAGTCTGATGAAGAGTGTTAACAACTTCTAAAGATGTCTTCGGCACCGAAGCATAAACAATTTTGTATATTCAGTCCAGAACTTCACAAAACTAGAATAATAGTCCTGAATAAACAAATTTCCTTGGGCATAATTGGACATTTCATATTCCAATTGAAACTGCCTAGCCGAATTGTTTTGAGTGTGAACTTTCTTGAGATAATCCCACATAGCTTTGGCGCCTGTCTTATAAGGTTTTAGATTGATGACTAGAGAAGAATTCATAGTCTGCAACAACCAGCTCTTGACACGAGCATCCTTTGCTGTCCACTCAACTACCTTTGTTAGATCAACAGGCTTGCTGTCTATACCATCAATGATCCCTACAAATCTTTTCTTTGGACATAAATCTAGAATTGAAATTCCCAAGAGAAATAATTCTTTCCGAAAAATTTGATACAAGTTACCTCTGATTTCTCCATGGATTACAAAATTAAGAAAATTATAAAAAAAAAATTCACAAATGACAAATGAAGGAGAGAATGATAAGAGAAAGAACAAAAGGCCCTAATGACTCAGATACCATAACAAAACAAGAGAATTATGTCTTTGAGTTAGACTCTCACTTATATAGTATTGGTATAGCAACCTATTCTTAGGAAAGTATATATCTACAAAATATTTGACAGATTTGACAGATATGCTTGACAATGATGAACTTGAAGCCTTCATTTGCAAGGAAGTTAAACCGAGATGGGTTTAGCGCCATGCATTTGGCACTGAGAAATGGCCAGATCAAGCTAGTGCTTCGACTGTTGAAGACTGATAAAGAACTGGTTCGTGTCAAAGGAATGGAAGGGATGAGACTGACTTGACGATGTGACAGTTCTGCATGAGAAACTCTAATATGTTAATCGAGTTCCTTGAAGCTTTCCCTGAATGCATTGACGATGCGACAGTTCTGAATGAAACTGCCTTACATCTTGCTTTGAAAAATGATCAGATTGAAGCTTTTAATCTCCTTGTTGGGTGGCTTCAAAAGAACCATCGTAAAAATGATAGTTTTTTTTATTTATTGTACGGAAATATTTTACCGAATTTTTTTTTATATTGATTTTATAATTTATGTTTAGAATTTGGAATTATCCCTTGGCATTCAAGATTTTAACATGTATTCTCCCAAAACAATGTATTTTATTACTATACCTATCGCTTGTTGATAGAGTATACTGCTTACTGAAATTTTAAACAATACAATCTATTAACTTAAGTAATTTACAATTCAATTAAATATCATATTAAATTAAAAAATACTTTATTCAAATTCAATTTAATTCAAGCATGGCTTATGACAAATCTATTAAACTCATATTAAAATGATTATGAAATGATATTATATATAAACATAATTTAAAAAGCATAAATTAATGGGAAAATATAAATAAGGGAAAAGATCGATATATTAATGTATCGTAGTTTACTTCACAGAAACTTTCACTACAGCAAAACTGACTTTTAACGGCCTTTTTTTAGGCCTTTAGCGGCGCTTTTAAGTGCCACTAAAACTATTTGCGGCGTTTTTACAAGCGCCGCTAAAAATGCCGCTATTGCTGGCGCCGCTAAAGTTTGCGGGTTTATTTGAAAAAAACGCCGCTAAAGGTCATGACCTTTAGCGGCGCTTTTCCCACAAACGCAGATAAAGGCCATGACATTTAGCGGCGCTTTTCCCAAAAGCGCCACTAAATATCATGAAATTCAAAAAAAATTTATAAAATATTATAAAAGTCATGAAAAATATAAAAAATTTAAAATTCATTATCAAAATATTGAATGATATAAATATAAAAATTTTCTATTAAAATTTGAACTTTAAAACTAAATACAAAAATTAATGAATTTAAATTTAGAATTTAAAATAATAAATTAATAACACAATTAAAATCCAAAAGTTAGAACTCAAGTTATCTTAAATATTAAAATAAAAATAAAAATTTAGAATCAAAACTAAAATAAATAATAAAAACTAGATTAAATATAAAAATATCAATAAAATAAGACATTATAATGAAGTTACTTAAATGAAATAAGGAAATGCATTAGATTTGGCGAACTTTTCTCTCAACCCTTTCTGACGAACTCTTATTTCCCACATTGCTGTTAATTTCATTTGAGCCGATAGTGCTTCTTCAGCTTTCTCCCTTACTTCTTCGCACGTCTCCATACCCGAATTGCATTTGTCCGCTTCCTTTTGATATTGTGATGCTAACTTCTTAGCCTCGAGTAAAAAAAAAACATTTATGTAAAAAATTATAACAATTAAGCATTAGTGACATACAATTAACGATTAAAATAAAATAAAACATATATGTAACAAATAAATTGTTGGTCGAAAAAGTTGTAAAAATGAAAAAGAAATGCGATCCAATCGGCTCATCAGTAAACTTAATCAGAGACTTTGAATATGCCATAAAACATAAATAAAACCCAATATCACCAATATCACCCTGAAATGAAATCATTTGCTAGATGAAGGCAGTGGTTTTTGTTAATGCAAAGGGTTATTACATTTAATGTTACATTCACATCCAAATTACTCTCGGATAAAAAAATTCCACAACATTAATTATCAAGCAATTCCAACCAAAGCAGTTCATCCTACATACCAAAGCCAGAGTTACTACCTTATCTTATGTAAGTGTTATTTCACAATATTAGTCATTTGCAATCAATCTTAAAATTAGAGGTGATCTAAAAGGCATAGAAAATCAAATGTAAAATTTCTTTGTATTAAGTTACTTTGTCCCATTTTTCAATAAATACATCCATCCATGACAAAGAAACAGGAAACTCGACTGTAAAAGAAGCATTGCTCATCCCGCATTAATTAAAGATAGAACCATAAAATTAGCTTAATTCTGCTGGGCAAAATTGCCAAAGATCGGATAATTAACATTTCCAAATACCCGATTGCCATCTTCAATAAAAATGGAAACTTGGAACTTTGCAGGGCAAGTAGCATAGAGAATGCTAATACAAAGCAACAAACATAATAGAAAGAAAGGCTAACAACAGCTTGCCATGCATGTAAGCATTCATAAAATAGGCATGAGTTTCAACTTTCAATAAATAGTCATGCATAATCGCCAAGCAAAACCCCATAGCCAAGGAAATGCATAAAAAACATGACACACAGGACAAGTGGCTTTGGCAAAAAAGAAAAAAGAAAATGCAAAACAAAGGAACTAATAGCATAACAAGGGACAAAGAATTGATTGACACTACTATCATCTAAAAATTCAAAATGAAAGACATAAATGTAGAAGTTCAACATTAAAGGACATAAATGCCAATGTTAAAGAAACTGGACCACAGGTTAAACCAGTTGATTTGATTGTTTCTTATTTTATTTTTTATGTTTAAACATTAATTTAATGTAAAATAAATAGTTAATATAATTAATAGTTAACAATAATATGCATTTACCTTAATGGCATGGTCTTTAATTTAAGAAAAAGGGAAAAAAAAATAATTGGTTTTTTACCTGTTCAATAAATAACTAGTTTTTGATCGGTTTGAATATTACCCAATTCTTAGATAATGCAAGGACTGGACAGGCCAACCTTAATTGGTTTTAGTAATACATTACATGTGGTTTAGCTAGTGATATTTTCTCTGCATAATCTTTTTACAAGCTACAATTGTAGCATCAAAGACTGAAGCCAAAAGGAGAAATTGAATGTCACTTACCCCTTGCAGTTCCTTGGTTCAATGTATTTCCTAGATAGAGAATTTTCTTTATGAGATCCTTCAATTTAATAGAATTCCGTACCTATATAACCAATACAAAAGTTGTAAGATAAGAACGAATAAACACTGCCGTCATCAACAACATTAATGATATACCTCATTACATGCACTTTACGATGTTTAAGCTCCTTTTAAATTCGAAACTCGCAGTGGTAAAAAT
Organism: Gossypium anomalum; assembly: GCA_025698475.1. Lineage (NCBI taxonomy): Eukaryota > Viridiplantae > Streptophyta > Magnoliopsida > Malvales > Malvaceae > Gossypium > Gossypium anomalum. The sequence continues at coordinate 47,706,545 of CM046960.1, read as the reverse complement.
GTAAGAACAGAGGATAAACAAGTGATTCAATAAAAGAAAAAGGAGAAACAAGAAGGAGATTAATTATTGAATAATATTGTAAATTTATCAAATCAGATTTACTATGGAGATACCGCCAAACCTAAGTTCGAAACTGAATCTTGAAACAAAACACTCTTAGTTTTGACTCTACTCGTGGCACTTTCATCATTTTTGAAAGATACATTATCTGCCCATTCTTTCCTTTTCTTTTTCATTTTTGAATTAGAAAGAACCCATACTACCACTAAGAACCAAGGCAGCTCTGACTGAAGCACAAAGCCCACTTTACCATAATAGAGATATAAAATCAATAGCCTCTTGCAGTTCCAGCCACTGCTGCCTTTTTAAATTATAACAAAGGAGTTCTAGCCGAAGATTAGCTAGTTCATACAGAAAGAAACATAAATTGCTTCCATTCAGAGAATACAATCTGAATTCCTCCATCATTTGGCTGCTTGATGGCACCAACATTTCGCTCAATAATTGGCATAATTGGCAGCACAATAGTGGGGATTATATCATCTTCATCACAAAACCATGACTTTGTCATTCCAGATTGCTAGGTATAAGGCATACACACTGCTAATATTAATGCAACTGACAACTTGAATATAAATAAGTTCAGTCTTCATCGAAGAAAATCAAGCGAAGTTATACTCATCTAACAATTTCTACCAATCAGGGAACTCCCTCTATATTCCAGTAAATTGTCTTAAAAATTAACACCAAAAACAGTAATAGGGAGCAAAGTTATATTTTAGCAGGTTATAAGAGTAACACTAACCATTCTGAAGAAGAACTGCCCATTGGCTTTCTCTCGAAAGGTAGGCCTAACTTGAACCTCACCAAGTTCTACCATGCCAATGTTTGCAACCCCATTCAATAAAGCAAATTAATATGAAGGAAGACATAAATTCATTAAAATATTAAAGGAATATGACCGTGATTTCAACTTCTGAACAATTCTACTATGTGAGAAAACATCAACCAACACAAATCACACTATTGAATTCTAATATTTATTTTCAATGAAATATCTTATTTTCTTACACCTATTTAGAGAAATAGAGAGATCAAAGAAGCCCTTAATCAGAACTCAAAAGTATCATAGTAAATTGTTAATTTAATATCTGAGTTGAAAATGAATATAAGTAATCATACTACAATCAATATCTTTACCATATGTCATAGATAACTAAGAACTATCACATCTACATTGTAATGAGCAAATAAATATTCTTACTAGATCCCAAACTTTCAGCAAAAGAGCATACCAATTCTTTTCCAAGAATTAGCAAATTGAGCAAATTAATTGCTGCCAGATGAATACACCTAAATGCAAATATCATTAGAATTTATTATGATTTAGTAAATCATTACGGGGGGTTGAATCGTAGATAATCCATGATAAAATTGCATAAGCACTAACTGGTAATAATAAATCTAAAATCCATCACCAAAAGCAAACAGAACATGCATATTCACCTAAATGAGTAGTGTGTTAATTCACAACTGTAAAATCTAAAACGCATAAGGAGTTAGATATAGCCAAACTGGAAGGTATATCCATCTACAATAGCACAAGGAGTTAGATATAGTTCCCTCGTAAAAACACATTAGCATGTCCTTTCAAATTTGCACATGATGCATTCGTAGAGAAACCTACATATCGAATAAAGCAGTGATAAATAAATATATCTAAAACGCAAAAATAAAGATGAACAGGCAAAGACAAAGGATTTATAAAGAAGAAAACAAAAAATCATAACAAAACCAAATCAAATACAAGTAATAATGAATAGATCTGAAACTAAAACAAAATGAAATGGCAAAGACAAAGACAAAGTACAAGTGATGATTCATACCTCAAAGCGATTCGGATGAAGCAGAGAATTTCAAAAATCACAAAAACCGAAACGGCAGAGAAAACCTAGTGTAAGCGTCTTTACATGTTTTTTTTTTTTTTGGCATTCGGTGACGCAAAACTAGAAAAAAATGAGAGGAAGAAATTTAAAATGCAGACACGAGAGAGAGAGGAGTCGGCGAATAAATGGGGTACCATGGATAGAAGAGATAGACTTGAGGATTCAAATTTCGAATAATGGAAGGAAACTGACCTTTGATCGGAGGTAAGACGCCCGAAGGTGTTGATGGCACGGAAGTGTCTAGGGTTTGTTATGAAAGGACAAGAAAGGGAAAGAGAATAAAGAAAACAAAAGAGAGGATTAACTGAGATCAAAGAATGGAAGAACAACAGAGAATAAAAGGGGAAATAAATAAAGGAAAATAAATTGCACACTTTACTCCCAAATCCGTAGACGCATGATCGATTATAACTCAATTTTTTGTGGCGTTTTTAAAACGTCACTATTGATTAATTTTAAATTTTTAAGTTTTTTATTTTTTATTTTTTAATTTTTTATTTTTAATTTTTAAATTTTTAAATTTTTATTTTTTGAGTTTATTTTTTATTTCGGTTTAATGTGTAATTGTAGACGTGAAATTCTAATTGTGGTTTAAATGTATAGTTGAAACTTTAATTTTGATTTAATCATACATATTTAAAAAAATAAATACATCAATATATTTTTATATTGAATAAATATAAATATTTATGTATCCATGCAATATATAAATATAAAATGATGTTATATCAATAATTGTGTAAAAGAAAATGAAAAAACGTGGAGACACAAATATATATTTTAAAAAGAAAATGAGTTACAGTTAAAAAACGTGGAGACACAAATGAGTGCAAAAAATTTTCGTTCGTATAATATTAAAATAGTATAAACAAAAAACAATTAATAAAATTTAAAGGTAAACTTATCATTTGAAACATTTTCCACAAAATATCCCTTCAATCTATTAAACAATATAACACATTATTAATATATAAAAAATATTTTTTTTATCAAAATCAAGATATCTGTTATTGATAACAATAATTAATTATAGGGTTTAGGATTTAATTATTGAATATGATTCACTTGAGATTAACATACTATATACCCATGGCCATTAAACCTTAAACCATAAAACCCTAAACTATAGACCTTAAACCTTAAATATTAAACCGTAAACCAAAAAATAAATTTAATCAATATTAAGTATTGCTTCCATAATTTATTATGAACATAAGCTTTTACATTAATATATATGTATATACACATCAACATCCATGTGATGTTTTTTAGGGTTTAGGGTTTTAGAAGTTATAGTTTAGTGTTTAGGGTTTAGGATTTTTAGGGTTTAGGGGTTTAGGGGTTTAGTATTTTAGGGGTTATAGATTAGTGTCCATGATTTTTTTGGAGTTTAGGGGTTTTAGGGGTTATATGACCTTTAGCGGCGTTTTACCAAAAGCGCCGCTATTGCTTCGACTTTTAGCGGCGTTTTATGTTAAAACACCGCTATTGCTCCAACTTTTAGTAAAACGCCGCTATTGCTCCAACTTTTAGCGGCGTTTTACCAAAAGCGCCGCTATTGCTCCGACTTTTAGCGGCGTTTTAACATAAAAAGCCGCTATTCTCTGTTTTTAGCGGTGTTTTACCAAAAACGCCGCTATTGCTCTGTGTTTTATGATAAAACGTCGCTAAAACCCTATTTTCCTGTAGTGTTTAAAGAAAATTACATATGGACACAATCTAGAAGCAATGTGTAAAATATATTTTTTAGGTACAGAAAAAGAAGGTTGTGATAGAGACAACAAAGAGAATCATTAATTCAAGATAAAAGGTAGTTTTATCATCATATTATTTTATGATTTTATATTTTTTTTTTAAATTTAGAAATAATTTTATCATTTGAGCATGTATAACAATTATAGATGATAAACTTGCAGCAAAGAAATTAAAAAGGAAAAAGAAAATGATTGACCAACATATATATCATAATATTTTTTTCTTTACTCGTATCTCGTACGAAATTGCTGACGGGACATCAGAATCTTGATTTGCCTACCAAAGATTAAGAGAAAAGTACAAAATAAAGAAAACAAAAATACATTGTTTGGAAAAAAATTAAGGGGACTGATAAATTATTGAAAATTTTATTTTATGAAAATGATTAATTTTTAATATTTAATATTTTAAATGTGCTTGAAAGCCATTTTACTTTTTACTTAATATAAAACTCTCAACAAAAAGTTGTTGAATAAAATAAGTAAATGATGTACTCTTATATTTGACACTTTTTGCTTGTTAATTTCTTTGTCTTATGAATTTTTCACTACTTAATTGGTTGTATTTGATTTAATTCTTGTGTAGTGAATCCAATACTAGAAATGGCAACAAAAAGACGTAATCTGCAGTTTTGTTTCTTTTTATTCTGTCACGGCTGGAGTCGTGGGCACGACGCGGGGCACGAAATGGATCTGACGTGGCAAAACAAAAGTCAACACGGGGAATATTTTGGAAACAACTTATCTTGATCTATTGACGTGATTTGGGGGATACTTATCTTGATCTATTGACGTGATTTGGGGGATTTTGGATTTCATTTTCATAATTTTAAAGATATTATCTTATCTTTTTTTGATTAGTTTGTTGATTTGGGAAGTTGTAGCCTATAAATACCCACCTTTGGGTAAGGCTAAGGCATCTCTTGTCTTTGTTCTTATTGCTACTTTATTTTCATTTTTAATAAAATTTTCTTCTTTGTTTTATTTCTATTTTATTTTATTTTATGTTTTTACATTACCAAAACATGTTAAGCATGATAATCGATATCATGCTTGGCTAATTTTTCTCAAGCCAAGAGTTAGTACGAATCAATCCCTCACGTGAGAATTGAATATTGCTTAAATCCCTTCGGGATACATTTTCGTCTTTCTGCTTAGATAGTTTGGCAATCAGCCTTACTAAAATTTTTAAACGTTTTTCAAATAAAAAAGGATCTGTTTGTTTGGAATCGTTTAATTTTACAGTTGGGAGGAAGGATCGGCTTGTGGCATTTCGACTTCCTATGAACACTCTTAGCGACGGTCCGCTAAGGAAAGACGAGATCAGAAATGATTCTTGATAAGACAACTTCCGAGCTGGGCTTTTCCTGTTTTAAAACTAAGTATTTTAACGGCAATAGTCGTGATTGATTTACTTAAGAATTGACTTTCGAAGATAGACTTGGGAAGATCGGTTACATGAGAGAAAAGCAAGTTACGATGGGTTGGGCCTCGTAGACTGTAACCGACATGAATCCCGGAGCAAAAATCTATTTTTGATGATCGTGGGAATTGACCCAACTAGCTCGAGGCGATTCTTATACTCGTGTTTATTCAACTTAATCTTTCATTTTCTTTATTTTATTGCTTCTATTTTAATACATCTTTCTTTGCAATTTTACTTGTTTATTTTATTTTCTTGCTACTTCTCAAATCACCTTTTTTTTAAATTTTCTATTTCAGCTCCTAGGTCGAGAACAAGAAATTTAATCAAGAATTTTGTTAAACTCCCTGTGGATCGACCCTCTTCCACTATTCTACCTTTTTATTTATTTATTTATTTTGAAGAGGTTTATTTTATTTTGATAGGCAAAACGACGCTTGTCAGTAAATAGGTTATCATATAGAAAATATTAAGTTTATTTTACTTTATTAAAATATTAAAATAAATTGCCTTTTTTTTAAAAAATTATTCAAATTAACCAATTTATTTTTTATCCAAAATAATGTAAAATATTATATTAATAAGATTAAAATTAAAAATCAATAATATTTTAAAAGGCAATATTTACTTTTATTAAATAATATAATTATATTAAGTACTTATATTTACTAATTTACTAAACAATTTTCTAATATAAATGTAGCAATAAAAACTCAATACTTAATTTTTCAACACTTAAATTTTTAATTTCACAACCTAAAATACACTAAAAGTATAAACAACAAGCAATTTAATTTTAATAGATTTTTCGAACATATTAATCTTTAGTTGAAAGTTGAATTTTTAAAATTTTAATATATATTATATAAAAGCATTTCCATTTTATTTTGGTTTAAATATGCTTAAGGTATCTATACTCTTTTAGAATTTAAATTTTAATTAAGGTATCTATACTCTTTTAGAATTTAAATTTTAATTTCAATATTTTCATTTTGAGGCATTAAATCCTTATATATATATTTTATTTAAAAATCTTATTCCTTCCATCCAATTTCGTTAGAGTTGTGATTTGATCTTTACTTCTTAAAAATACATAAAATATTACAATTTTTTTAAAAAAATTAAAAGTTTTAGTTTTGTATTTTCAATAAGAAACTAAAGGCTTATAATTTTTTTTTAAAAATCCAATAATTATGAAAAAAATGTGCTATTTACTCAGTAAATGATAATAAGGTCCGTTCAAAGTTTGAGCTATTCATTCAATCCGTATTAAATTGGATTGATTTAAACAAGTATTCTTATTTAAATTTAATTATAAAGTATATAAAACAATAGGGTAAACTAACTAAATAAATTTAAAAACTCTAAATATGAAAGTGTAATTAGGGTGTTTCAATTACACCCAATTCAATAGGACCTATCAATCACAATGGTTACTCAAATATATCATACTTATGTAATTACAAGTAATTATACTAACTCCAATTATTAGGTAACTTTCCGAATATTACCTCATTATTATTACAAATAATAGTTGCTTTATATATATATATAGGGAAGATAAATTTTGGAAAATGTGTTTGCTTTTTTTTTTTTTTTGAAAAATTGATATATTGTAGTGTTTAGATTATTTGATGTAAAATATTTTTTGGTATTTGACAATTTTTCTTGAAATTATTTTTTAAATTTGATTTTAGTAAAATAATTACAACATAAATTATATTTGTTATAAAATATTATATATGTCTTTTCCTTGTACAACCAAAATTTATTTTATAATTAATAATATTAAATTAAATAATAGGAGACTCAAAATGAAAGTTTCTTTTTCGCACTCACTTTCTATCATATTGGCAGAACAAAAGTGTCATATGTATCGATATGGAAATATAATCAATATCTTATATATATTTAATAATAATTAATGTTTAATTAAAATTTAATTTGAAGTTACATATATTACATTAAAATATATGAGAGTAGATAGTAGTATATTGGAGTTGGAAGTAGATGCGTCTATGGATCAGATCAAACTAAAGTCTGATTCCAAAACAAAATTTCAAGCTCGGGCTTGAGCCCAACATTTTGAAAATACCCATGTTACTATTTAAAAAATAATAAAATATATAATTTTATGTTGACATATATATATTACAATTAGATTTAAATAAAATAATTTTAAAAAAATCATTTAATCTGAATTCAAGTTGAGTCAAGTTGGCCTAAGGACAAAAAAGTTATTGTCCAAACCTAGTCTAAGTTGGGTCGGTCCAATCCATGGTTAGGCGGCCACCCAATCTATGATCAAGTCTAATTGGAAGAGATACATGAAGCTAAGCAATATGTAAATAAATAATCATATTTATATTATTAATATTTTATATTATAAAACATTTATTGCTAAATATCGATAAATTGTAATATATTAGTAAAATATTAGTATGAATATTTTTCAATGAAATATTAAAACTAATATTTAATATTTTAAAATGATTGTTAATGTTAAATTTTATACTTAAAATGAAATTGTAATATTAAATAAGTTTGTTATAACAATAAATTATAGTAATAAATTATTATATTATTAAAGGCAACTATGACTATTTACTTATATTGAAAATGATAATATTTTATATTAATATTTATAATTTTTTAAAAATTAAAAATAATTATTAATATAATAATTTTCATAAAATGAACGAATAAAAATATGCATGTCTATGAGTACGTGATCCAATGGAAGAGTGTTGAATTTTTTTAATTTCAGTAATGAGGGGTCAAATTCTGATAATATTAAAGAAAAAAATATGCATGTCGAATGAAATAATTGTTAGTTTTTTTTCTCTAATAACAAATTATTGGCCTACTTGATAATTTAAAAAAAAAAAAAAACAGATCAGATTTTCTCTCCTCAAATGAATCTTCTCAACTGAAAAATTCTTATATAAAAATGCACATGCCAATTGATAGAGTTTAATGTTGGAAAATTAAGGACATCACATATATAATAAGAATAATTATGTAACATCCTGATTTTCGGTTAATTTGCGATTCTCAATGTTTTAGTGAAGTTTTTAAAATTTTGTAGTTGGATGTGAAATTAATATTTTGAGTAGGTAAATGGGCTTATGGAAGGCCCATGTGTTGGCCAAAACTGGTTGAATTATTGAATTTTGGGTTTAAGAGTTAGGGTTACAGCTAGGTGGCCCTTATATAAAGTTATGGGTAAAATGCATCACAAAAGAGCCTCTAGTAAAGTGGCTAAGTGACGCCACTAGGGAGTTATAAGGGTGGCGTGTAAGTGGTTTGGGAGGACATGGGATCGATTCCCTGTGTTGGCAATAGATGCATTTATTTTTTTAAAGTGCGGGAAGGGTAGGTGGTGGAGTCCAAGGGATTACGCTAAAGAGGAGTTTGGATTCGGTCGGATGCATGATTTAAGGAGTGATAAGGGAGAGTTTTTAGGGATTGGAGATGATGATAGAAGTTGGCCGAATAAGGGAAGCTAGAGAGGGGATTTCGGCTAGAGTTAATTGGGATTAGAATTTGGCATATAGGGAATTGTTGTGCGCTTTTTTTCTTTTCTTTTGGCTAGTGCTCTCTCCCTTTTTCTCTGATAGCCGAATCTACCATCTCTTCTTCCATCTTTTCTTTCTTCTTTATCTACCAAACCAGCCCACTTTTCCCTCCTTTCATCCATTAAGTCATTCCTTCATCTTTACTTTTGCCGTGTTATTATGCGGCCAAAAAAGCTGTGAAGTCAAGGTAGTGCCGATTTTTGTTTACCAACAATCATCTTCCTTCTTTATCTTACTTATCGGTGATCAACTCCCTTATCTTCTAGGTCTAGACGGATTCAAGAAGAGGAGACGGTGGTAAGTGCTCAAATCTTAAGCATTCTCATTTAGGGCTATTAACAAGGGCCGAAATCCCTATGTTTTAGGGAGGTGGCCGAATATGGGTTTAGGCTCATGGGATTATTCTTTTAATAATTTTATGATTTCTATAGTGAAGGAGCAGCAAGGCGTAGTGACGACTTGAGTCGGTTGAATCTTTGGAGTGGTTAGATCTAGTCAATCAGTATCGGCAAGGTAAGGTTTTCAAGGCTATTTTTGGATGGTGGCCGAATGAGTAAGTATTAATATAAGTTGGTTGGTATTTTTGGGTCAATATTGGAAGTTGATTTATTAATGGTGGTTTATAGGAGAAATCGTGTAGGAGATCTCGTGGAGGAATATCGCCAAACAGGTGTGTAACGAACCCTTTTCCTAGTTTAAAGTAATAAATGCCGAAAAGCCGAAATGTCGAAATTCTGGCAATTCGAGGACTTGTGAGCAAGCGAACGCTCACTAATTAGTTTGCCATCGATGAGTCGATGAACGAAAATGATGGAAAAGGGAAGAACGTGATTTTTGGCATATTCGGTAAGTTGGGCCTCGAGAGGTAGGTAGGTAGGCCCATTGGGTTTTCAAAATGTCGGAAAAATGGGCCAGACTCACCATTTGGTCCTATGAACTATATTAACTGATAATGAGCATGGAAAATCCCGAATATTTGGTAAAATGACGGAATTACCCTTATAATATGTAAATGACTATTTTGCCCCTAGGTAAAAAGACCATTATACCCTTAGGGTTTAATTGTGAATTTGACACATGGGATTTTGATATACATGATTGATATGATATGCACATGAAATGTATGACATGCACATGACATGTATGATATGCACATGATATGTATGAGATGTACATGATAAATTCATTATATGCATTTGGGTTGGGTTTTATATATGGATGGAGGAAGTGCAAAAGGGCTTATGCCCCAGTTTACCGAAATGGGCTTATGCCCCAGTTATTAAAAGGGCTTATGCCCAGATTATTATAAGAGGCTAAGCCTCGGTTATATGATAAAGCAAACGATGCCGCCAAAGGAAGAGTTTGGTTGGGTGGGTTGAGTTATTCCCACATGGAGAGCTTGGTTGGTACGGGTGGAGAGTAGCGGTTGGTGGGTTGAGTAGTCTCCCCAAATAGGCTTGCATTCATGCATTAATATTACATGTGATATCAAATGGGCCTATGGGCCATATCATTTCTGAGAAAAAGGCTTGGCCAGATAACATGAATGATAAAAAGGCTTGACCCAAAGATATTATGATATGAATTATGAAAAGGCTTGGCCCGATAAATGTGGTAATTAAATTTGGGCTTAGGCCCGATGGTGATATTGTGTTGGGCTCAAAGGGGCTTGTTGCACACCGAGTTTTCCAAACTCACCCCCTTTCTTTCTTATCTTTACTGGTGAGCCTTGACTTGGGGACTTGGAGTGGAGGGGATTCAGAGTGGCCACTTTGTGATCGTTTTTGGGCTTTGGAGCAAGTAATGGGTTTTCATTAAGTTTATTTTATTTATCATCTATTTTCGGGTTGTAATAAGGCCATTTTAACTTTAACTTTATTTCTTTTCTTTTCTGGATTATTTTGTTTAGTTTGGGTGATAATAAATAAATGGGCTAGACTTAGGACGCGTTTTCAAAACGATACCTATTTTTAAAATAACACAACGTCACACATAATCGGTGTAACAAAGATAACCACTTAAAGGAGATTTCAACTCGTTTACCAAAGTGTGGCAATGGTTGTGGGCATGTCTAGGATTGGATCCATTCGGGAGCTTGGTACTTAAGCAGCCTTCATGGCTCACCTCCTCTGTTTCGGATACCTACCTGGTACCCAGCCTCCATTCATTCTGGTTATCCAATAATAGACGGTTTTTAGATAATAAAACAAAACATAGATTTTTAAACTGCGTATGACACGTCAGATTCGGCCATAACGTCCAGGCCGGGTTTGGGGTGTTACATTTAGTGGTATCAGAGCCCGGTTGCAACAACTTGGCTGTGGATCGGGTCCAGAAATTTTTTGAAAACTTAGGCTTATGAAGGGTATTTTGGGAAATGGTAGGTTTTTCAAAGATGTTCAAATTTTGTTGTTTCTTTTAATGGGTTTAAAATCGAAAAATTCAAAACGGAGGTATTATAAATTAATTTTGGAAAATTTTTTTTGATCAAATGTATGTTTTGAATGGTTTGAAGAAGGATGTGGCACACTGAATCCCCGGCACCAAGTCTATAAGTACCCTTACTTTTATGTTAGTAAATTCTGATAAAATGTTAAACTGAGGCCCTACTATGATACTATAGTTAGGGTAGAATTGTAAAACAGTAGGATTGAGACTGTAGCTAGGCTACTTAAATCATGAAAACAAATCCTGAATTACCATATTCCCATAAAACATCTCTTAAAAAAACCTAAATATTTGACTAATTTCATAAAACTCGTGTCGAAAAATTCGATATGAGTACAAGGGAGCAGCGTGGGCGAGGCGCGGGCGTGGGCGCGGATCGTGGAAGAAGCGCAGGCTGAATCTTCATCCTCAAGGCATAGGCCACCGAGAGACATTTGTGCCACGCATACACGGAGACCGGTCATATGATCGGCTGCGGGGGCGATGCTTTGTCCCAAGCAATGTTAAGGGTCCTAGAAAGGGTTGCTGGAGCTAGTCTTCGGGACAATGAAACAGAGAGATCTATCTCTCGGCGACTTCGGGCTAACGGAGCGAGAGATTTTTAGGCGTATCTGGAGTAGCCCCAAGCGTGGCCCGAGTATTGGTTAGAGGCGACAGAGCGGATTATGGGCGACCTCGATTGCTCGATGGAGCAAAAAGTTGAAGGAGCCGTGTCATTGCTAAGAGATGAGGCATACCAGTGGTGGATCACGATGAGGAGAGTACCCGATCGAGGCGTGTGACTTGGGAGCTGTTCAAGTCTGCTTTTAAGGGGAGGTATGTTGGAGCGAGTTATGTGGATGCCCGCCAAAAAGAATTTCTGAATTTGGCTCAGGGTAATAAGACTGTTGCGGAGTATGAGGCAGAATTCTTGAGGCTGATTCGATATGCTAGCGGGATAGTTGCGATCGAATATGAGCGCAGCGCTCGATTCGAGGATGGTCTCGCGATGAGCTTAGAGTCTTGATAGCTCCACAAAGGGAACGTGACTTCACTGCACTAGTAGAGAGGCCAAGATAGCCGAGGAAGTGAAATGCAGACGGGCAGCGAAACCGTGAGAGGATCGACCAGTTCGAAAAGATTCTAGACCCTCAGTTACTGCAGATAGAAATGCTAAAAGAGCTAGAGTGGAGGAGCCAGCTCCGGGGAAAACTTTTAAACCGCAAGTATGCAAAGATTGTGGTAGAGCACATATGGGGGAGTGTTGGAAACGTACTGGAGCTTGTTTTCGATGTGGGTCCAAGGAGCATAAGTTTAGAGATTGTCCTCGGAGAGTAGCTCAGGATCAAGCGACGGAGCAAAGAAGAGCTCAACCACAGCGAGGGGGACCACCGCCACAAAGGGGTCGTGGGCAAGGTAGAGGTGGAAATGGTAATGGACGAGGACGTGGGGCACTGGCGGGGTCTTTGGACAAGTTTGGCTCGACACCGGCGTTGGTTTATCTTTGCGACGTCGTGAGGAAGGTGACGCTCCCGATGTTATAAGCTGATGCGTTCCTCATTCATAGCAAGCCTTATATCTTGCTTTGATTGATGTGGGTTCTACCCACTCGTATGTTGCTTTATGATGTATCTAAGGCATTGGGTGTGCCTCAAAGAGTCCGTAAGTGGGGTATCGATAATAAGCCCTTTGGGACACTCGGTTAGGGTGGATAAACTCTTTAAGGAAGTGCCTTTAGAGACGCAAGGTGAGATATTTGTAGGGGATTTGATGGAGCTACCATTTCGAGAGTTTGATCTTATTTTGGGGATGGACTGGCTGACTAAGCATAGGGCGACGCTGGATTGTGCTTATTAAGAGGATGGTGCTAAGAAGCTGCTAAAGATGAGGAGATAATGGTCATTGGGGCGAAGGAATTACTTGTCTAATGTTGTTTCGGCTTTAAGGCGGAGAGAGTTGATTCGGAAGGGTTGTGAGGCGTTTTTGGCATTTGTGAGTCAAGCTGAACCTGCAGTAATGACTGTGGAGTCAGTTAGGACCATTAAGGAGTTTCAAGATGTATTTCCGGAGGAACTTCCTAGACTACCTCCGAACAGAGAAGTCGAGTTTGGAATCGACTTGTTGCCTGGAACGGCTCCGGTGTCCATTGCACCTTATAGGATGGCACCAAAAGAGTTGGTGGAACTGAAAGCTCAGATTCAAGAACTGTTGGATAGGGGGTTTATAAGACCCAGTATTTCTCCATGGGGTGCCCCAGTATTGTTCGTAAAGAAGAAAGATGGGACCATGCGAATGTGTATTGATTATCGCCAGTTGAACAAGCTGACAATTAAGAACAAGTATCCGTTACCAAGGATCGACGATCTGTTTGATCAACTAAAAGGAGCTTCAGTGTTCTCCAAGATTGACCTTCGGTTAGGGTACCATCAGTTGAAGGTCAAAAAAGAGGATATCCATAAGACGGCATTCAGAACTCGATATGGTCATTACGAGTTTCTAGTTATGCCCTTTGGCTTAACTAACGCACCGGCAGCATTCATGGATTTGATGAATCGAGTGTTTCAGCCATACTTAGATCGGTTTGTTGTCGTTTTTATTGATGATATCTTGGTGTACTGCAAAAGCGTAAGAGAAGCATGATGAGTATTTGCGGATTGTGCTACAAGTGCTAAGGAAAAGCAACTTTATGCAAAGTTTAGTAAGTGCGAGTTACGCTGAATGAAGTAACCTTCTTAGGGCATGTTGTGTCGAGAAGGGATTAAGGTTGACCCTAGGAAGATTGAGGCGATTTTGGAGTGGAAGCCACCGAGGTCGGTAACAGAAATTCAAAGCTTTCTGGGGTTGGCTGGATATTATAGAAGGTTTGTAGAAGGATTTTCTGTGTTGGCAGCGCCATTAACGAAACTTATAAGGAAGGGAGCACCGTTTGTTTGGACGAATAAGCAACAAGAGGCTTTTGAAAAGTTAAAGAAAGTTCTGACTGAGGCACCGGTGTTGATTCAGCCAGAATCTGGCAAAGATTTCACTGTGTATAGTGATGCGTCACATGTAGGTTTGGGCTGTGTGTTGATACAAGAGGGCAAGGTGGTCGCTTATGCTTCACGACAACTTAAGCCTCATGAGCTGAATTATCCTACTCATGACTTGGAGTTGGCAGCGGTGATTTTCGCACTTAAGATATGGAGGCACTACTTGTATGGAGAAAGATGCATTATCTACACGGATCATAAGAGTCTTAAGTACTTGCTAACTCAAAAAGAGCTGAATCTTAGACAACGAAGGTGGATCGAGCTGTTAAAAGACTATGATTGTTCGATTGAATATCATCCAGGTAAGGCAAATGTTGTGGCTGATGCGTTGAGTCGTAGAACGGTGGCAGAGTTGAAGGTGATGTTTGCTCGCCTAAGCTTGTATGATGATGGAAGCTTATTGGCGAGTTGCAAGTGAGACCGACTTGGGTAGAAGCGATTAAGAGGCAACAGATTGATGGATGAGTCGATGGTTTCTCGGTTTCAGACAAGTTGAGAAAGCGAGGATTGGACTTTGGACTAAATAACGATGGGGTTCTCTGTTTTGAGGAAGAATGTGTATACCAGAAGGACTCGACGATTGAGGATGATGATTTTAAAAGAGGCGCATGGTGGACCTTGTGCGATGCATCCAGGAGGAAGCAAGTTGTATCGAGACTTGCGAGAGCTATATTGGTGGCCTGGGCTTAAGCGAGAAGTGGCTGAATTTGTGAGAAAATGTTTAACGTGTCAACAAGTAAAAGCGGAGCATCAACTACCTTCGAGTTATTGTTACCCAAGTGAAGATACCACTTTGGAAGTGGGAAAGGGTAACCATGGACTTTGTAAGTGGGTTGCCATTGACACCATCTAAGAAGGACTCGGTTTGGGTAATTGTGGATAGGCTGACGAAGTCTGCTCACTTCATACCTGTTCGAACCGATTACTCACTCCAAAAGCTGGCCAAGTTATATGTGGCAGAGATAGTACGGTTGCATGGGGTGCCAGCGTCAATAATTTCTGACCGAGACCCAAGGTTTACATCTCGGTTTTGGCAGAAGTTGCATGAGGCGTTGGGAACGCGATTAGATTTCAGTACTGCTTTTCACCCTCAAACCGATGGACAGTCAGAAAGGATTATTCAGGTTTTGGAAGACATGTTGAGGGGTTGTGTTATTGAGTTTAGGGGCAGCTGGGAGGATTATGTACCATTGGCAGAATTCGCGTATAACAACAGTTATCAAGCAAGTATTCGGATGGCTCCTTATGAGGCACTATATGGGCGAAAATGTCGTTCGCCTACTTGTTGGACAGAATTGGGGGATAGACAAGTACTTGGGCCAGAGTTGGTGGCGAATCATCGAGGACAAGATTAAGGTGATTAGAAGTCGGTTAAAGGAGGCAACGGATCGACAAAAGTCTTACGCCGATTTGAAACGTAAGGGGCGTAGAATATCTTTGTAGGGGACATGGTCTTTTTGAAAGTTTCACCTTGGAAGAAGATTTTAAGGTTTGGTAAGAGGGGTAAGTTGAGCCCACGATTTATTGGGCCTTACCGAATTGTTAAACGGATTGGACCAGTGGCTTATCAGCTAGAATTACCACCGGAACTGCATCGTATCCACGACGTGTTCCATGTATCCATGTTAAGGCGGTATCGATCTGACCCAACTCATGTCCTGCCAGTTGAAGAAATCGAGGTACAGTCGAATTTGACTTTCGAAGAGGAACCTGTGCAAATACTTGATCGTGACGTCAAGGTGTTGAGAAGGAAGACAGTTCCACTAGTGAAAGTACTTTGGAGAAACCATGGCAAAGAAGAAGCTACTTGGGAGACTGAGGAGGCGATGCGTCAACAGTACCCTCAACTTTTCGAATAAGGTAAAATTTCGAGGCCGAAATTTCTTTAAGGAGGGTAGAGTTGTAACATCCTGATTTTCGGTTAATTTGCGATTCTCAATGTTTTAGTGAAGTTTTTAAAATTTTGTAGTTGGATGTGAAATTAATATTTTGAGTAGGTAAATGGGCTTATGGAAGGCCCATGTGTTGGCCAAAACCTAGTTGAATTATTGAATTTTGGGTTTAAGAGTTAGGGGTTCTGGCTAGGTGGCCCTTATATAAAGTTATGGGTAAAATGCATCACAAAAGAGCCTCTAGTAAAGTGGCTAAGTGACGCCACTAGGGAGTTATAAGGGTGGTGTGTATGTGGTTTGGGAGGACATGGGATCGATTCCCTGTGTTGGCAATAGATGCATTTATTTTTTTAAAGTGCAGGAAGGGTAGGTGGTGGAGTCCAAGGGGATTCTGCTAAAGAGGAGTTTGGATTCGGTCAGATGCATGATTTAAGGAGTGATAAGGGGAGAGTTTTTAGGGATTGGAGATGAGGATAGAAGTTGGCCGAATAAGGGAAGCTAGAGAGGGGATTTCGGCTAGAGTTAATTGGGATTAGAATTTCGGCACATAGGGAATTGTTGTGCCGTTTTTCTTTTCTTTTGGCTAGTGCTCTCTCCCTTTTTCTCTGATAGCCGAATCTACCATCTCTTCTTCCATCTTTTCTTTCTTCTTTATCTTCCAAACCAGCCCACTTTTCCCTCCTTTCATCCATTAAGTCATTCCTTCATCTTTACTTTTGCCGTGTTATTGCGAAAGCCGAAAAAACTGTGAAGTCAAGGTAGTGCCGATTTTTGTTTACCAACAATCATCTTCCTTCTTTATCTTACTTATCGGTGATCAACTCCCTTATCTTCTAGGTCTAGACGGATTCAAGAAGAGGAGACGGTGGTAAGTGCTCAAATCTTAAGCATTCTCATTTAGGGCTATTAACAGGGCAAAATCCTATGTTTTAGGAGGTGGCCGAATATGGGTTTAGGCTCATGGGATTATTCTTTTAATAATTTTATGATTTCTATAGTGAAGGAGCAGCAAGGCGTGAGTGACGACTTGAGTCGATTGAATCTTTGGAGTGGTTAGATCTAGTCAATCGATGTATCGGCAAGGTAAGGTTTTCAAGGCTATTTTTGGATGGTGGCCGAATGAGTAAGTATTAATATAAGTTGGTTGGTATTTTTGGGTCAATATTAGAAGTTGATTTATTAATGGTGGTTTATAGGAGAAATCGTGTAGGAGATCTCGTGGAGGAATATCGCCAAACAGGTGTGTAACGAACCCTTTTCCTAGTTTAAAGTAATAAATGCCGAAAAGCCGAAATGCCGAAATTCTGGCAATTCGAGGACTTGTGAGCAAGCGAACGCTCACTAATTAGTTTGCCGTTGATGAGTCGATGAACGAAAACGATGGAAAAGGGAAGAACGTGATTTTTGGCATATTCGGTAAGTTGGGCCTCGAGAGGTAGGTAGGAACCCATTGGGTTTTCAGGCCAATCGGGAAAAATGGGCGGACTCACCATTTGGTCCTATGAACTATATTAACTGATAATGAGCATGGAAAATCCCGAATATTTGGTAAAATGACGGAATTACCCTTATAATATGTAAATGACTAGTTTGCCCCTAGGTAAAAAGACCATTATACCCCTAGGGTTTAATTATGAATTTGACACATGGGATTTTGATATACATGATTGATATGATATGCACATGAAATGTATGACATGCACATGACATGTATGATATGCACATGATATGTATGAGATGTACATGATAAATTCATTATATGCATTTGGGTTGGGTTTTATATATGGATGGAGGAAGTGCAAAAGGGCTTATGCCCCAGTTTACCGAAATGGGCTTATGCCCTGGTTATTAAAAGGGCTTATGCCCGATTATTATAAGAGGCTAGGCCTCTAGTTATATGATAAAGCAAATGATCTGTCCCAAATGGAGAGTTTGGTTGGGTGGGTTGAGTTATTCCCACATGGAGAGCTTGGTTGAGTACGGGTGGAGAATAGCGGTTGGTGGGTTGAGTAGTCTCCCAAATAGGCTTGCATTCATGCATTAATATTACATGTGATCTTTGAAATGGGCCTATGGGCCATACATTTCTGAGAAAAAGGCTTGCCCAAATAACATGAATGATAAAAAGGCTTGGCCCGAAGATTATGATATGAATTATGAAAAGGCTTGGCCCGATAAATGTGGTAATTAAATTTGGGCTTAGGCCCGATGGTGATATTGTTTTGGGCTCTGAAAGGGCTTGTTGCACACCGAGTTTTCCAAACTCACCCCCTTTCTTTCTTATCTTTACAGTGAGCCTTGACTTGGGGACTTGGAGCCGGAGGGATTGAGTGGCCCTTTGTGATCGTTTTTGGGCTTTGGAACAAGTAATGGGTTTTCATTAAGTTTATTTTATTTATCATCTATTTTCGGGTTGTAATAAGGCCATTTTAACTTTAACTTTATTTATTTTCTTTTCTGGATTATTTTGTTTAGTTTGGGTGATAATAAATAAATGGGCTAGACTTAGGACGCGTTTTCAAAACGATACCTATTTTTAAAATAACACAACGTCACACATAATAGGTGTAACAAAGATAACCACTTAAAGGAGATTTCAACTCGTTTACCAAAGTGTGGCAATGGTTGTGGGCATGTCTAGGATTGGATCCATTCGGGAGCTTGGTACTTAAGCAGCCTTCATGGCTCACCTCCTCTGTTTCGGATACCTACCTGGTGCCCAGCCTCCATTCATTCTGGTTATCCAACAATAGACGGTTTTTAGATTATAAAACAAAACATAGATTTTTAAACTGCGTATGACACGTCAGATTCGGCCATAACGTCCAGGCCGGGTTTGGGGTGCTACAAATTATATGTTATTATTTACTATTATGATAGCCAAATTAAAAGTAATCTAATTTAGTTAAAATTTTATAAAGTATGGATCAAATATGTGTAGGTATTCTAGTAATTGAGTTCTAATCAAATTGTAATTTATGATGGGCTAATTAGAATTTGATTAGAACTAATATGTCAAGGTTATAAATATTAGGGTTATGCTTCCTAAATTATACACAAGATATCTTTTTTAATATCCTATCATTAGGAAAGAGAGAGCATATATTCTCTGAATTTCTTGTGTGCTAATTTGGAAAATCAGATCCCTATGATCCGGTAAAACTTCAAGGAATTTATGGATTCAGGTACTCTTCTACATCTAGTTTTATTCTTGATTTATCCTTAATGATTTGACATGATAGATCCTGGTTTATTAAGTTTTATTTAAGATTTATTTTACATATCTAACAAGTGACATCCGAGCTTTGTCATGTTGAATCATTGAGAATGAATTGATTCTTTATTATTTTTGGATTGATTCATTTTTCTTTTTTAATTTTATGGATTTGATATTTTAATTATATATTATGTTGAAGCTTTGAGATTCTTGATAAATTTTTAGGTTTTGATTCTTTAAACAAAGTTTTAGGGTTTTATAAATATAATCTAGTTTAATATTTGCATATGCTATTCAAAAGATGAAAGTTTATTTATTTATAATCAATTGAAAAGTTTATTTATTTATAATCAATTGATAAAAATTGATTTGTGAGATTTCTTTATCTTCTTTTCACACAATTATTTTATAAATTTTGGTTAAAATCATTATTAAATTAAAGTTACAGACTTACATTTTTTTGCAATTGAAGAATTCCAATTGGGTTGTATAATTGGTTTTGAAAGTTAATTCACTTGATAATTGAATAAATAAATGTTGGTAAGATGTTTTTTTTTCGCACTATTTGTTTTAAATTTTCTGTTTGTGGTTGAATATATATGAAATTATTATCTTTTGTCTTTATTTGTGATGAGTTATATTCACTATTGAATTTAATTCATATATACGAATGATTACTTTTGGTTTCTGTTATAATTAT
Organism: Gossypium anomalum; assembly: GCA_025698475.1. Lineage (NCBI taxonomy): Eukaryota > Viridiplantae > Streptophyta > Magnoliopsida > Malvales > Malvaceae > Gossypium > Gossypium anomalum. The sequence continues at coordinate 47,686,579 of CM046960.1, read as the reverse complement.
TTTATATAAGTTTTAGTCCTTCTGGAACCCGACTAAAATTAAAATATTTGGGATTTTTTTTTTAATATGGTGGTTATGAATTTTCATAAGTAGTTGCGCATATAAAGGCTTTTATATAATTTGGGATTATTTTTATATTTCGTGTGTCGTAACCATTTTTTTTGAAAACGGGAATCGACTTTGTTTTTGGAAATGAAAACGAAAAACGAGAGTCGCCACAAATCTTTTTTGATGAGGTGTGACCGAATCACCTTAAATTAATCATTTTAATAAAAGTTAAGATTTACTAAAACGATAATTTTTGGTATACGAAAATCGAAAAATGAGTTCGGGAGTCGGTTAAGCACGAGGAAGGATTAGCACCCTCGATACGCCTAAAAATTGGTACCTAGTTGATTAATTAGTGTCTTAGTGTCGAAGATTGAAAAACTTAGAAGAATTTGAAATACGATCCCTCTTTGTAAAAAAAAACATTCGAACGTTAAAGACCTTCTCGTCTCGAAGCAACAAAATGTCATATCCAGTGAGTTAGGACACAACATCTCGAACTTTTGAGAATGAACTTGTTTTTTACCCAAAAATTCGTATATTTAAAAAGGATATTCGGTTAGTTAAGGTGAACGAGGAAAATCGAAACTCAGTAAGTTAGGGCAGGTTTCCTCGAATTTCCAAACACCGAATATTGCCTTTACTTGCAAAAATCTTATTTCGAGGTAACAAAATGTCATACCCGGTAAGTTAGGGCACAACACCTCGTACCTCCGAGAATAAGCATTTTTTTCAAAAACTCGTATTGCAATTTAAAAGAGTATTCCGTTATTTTAGGTTAAATGAGAAAAATTGAAACCCAGTAAGTTAGGGCACGATTGTTTCGAATTACCAAATACGGAATATTACTTTTTATGAAAGGATTATTTTGAGGTATCGAGCGAAAAATATAATGCGATTTATAGTAAAATATAAAAGCAAATTTAACACATATAATAACATGATGATAGGTGCTATAATGTCAAATACAATAGTATGAGCAAAAAGATGAAATAAAAACAAGGCTAATAAAATATAAAACAAATACGTAGGGAAAATGAAATAAGCAAATACATAAATGAATAAATATAAAACATGACAAAATAAAAGTCAATGATAATGAAAACGGTAATATTAATAATATTGATAATAAAAAATAGTGATAAAAGGATAATATAAAAGACAATAATAATAATAATAATAATATAATACCTATGATACTAATAATAGTAATAATAAGAAAATTAATGTTAGTATTAATAATAATGGAAAATAATAATAACGATGATAATATAGTGATAATAATAAAAGTGAAATTAATAGTAAATTGATAATAACAATGTATGTTAATAACAATAATAATATATAAAGGATAGGAAATAATAATATGGTAAAAAAAATGACAATAATATGATAATAAAAATAAAAGTGGTGGTAATAATGATAATAGTAAGAATATACAATATATAGTACTAGAGGTAAATATATAATACATACATATTAGAAATAACCATAATATTAAAAACAACTATAAATATATACATAAATAGATATATAGTAATAGTATATACATAATATAGTTTATTAAAAATATACATACGTAACATATAGGAAAACACAATATTAAAAGGGTGTATATACGATACACATATATATTAAATAATAATAATGTTAGAAAACAATTATTAAAGATCTTACATAAAAATATATATACATATATATGAAAAACAAATACATGATAATATTAAAAGTATGTACATAATATATATATGTATTAGAAAATGTATACATAATATATAAAAATATATATGCATATATAGTATTTAGAAAAGAAGAAATATACATAATATAATATTGATACATATATATGCGTAGCATGGGGTATAATTAAAAGTATATATATGTGATATACGAATATATTAACAAAAGTAATAATATTAAAAGCTACTAATAATACTATATAACATATATAATAAATATTTATATATATATATATATGAGTATTAAGTAAGAATACTAATAGTAGGACATTAATAATAAAAAATATAATAATAACAGTAATAAAATATAATAGCATGAATGATATTAAAATCAAAAAATGAAAAAAAGCAAAAGAGGGACGAAATTGAATTAAAAATGGGATTTTTGGGACAAATCGGGAAGAGATGAAAATGTAGGGGTTAAATGCAACATGCGAGAAGATATAGGGGCCATATGGGGCAATATTCCAACACCCCAAGACAACACCGTTCAGAATGCCTGACCATCGAATGGTCCGAGGTTCGAATTGAAGCAAAATTAAAATTAAAGGGCAGATTTAAGAAATGGCCAAAGACTAGATTAAAACCTAACAGAAATAGGGAGGGACTACGCGAGCAATTATCCCAAATAGTAGAAACACGTAGATCCTCAGGCATCGGGTCGGGTCTCACACTGGTCAACATTTAAACGACACCGTTTTGGGTGCTGAGTGCTTGCCCCAAAATGACGTCTTACCAGGGGCCTTTAAAAGTCAAAATTTTTTTTGAAACTTTATTTTTGTTGAGTTTTGAGAAAAAAAAGAAGAGAGAAGAGGGGGTTTTATCTGACCAGGGGGTCCGGCCATCGCTTCATTGGTGGCCAGCAGCTGTGTTGCCATCATCACATTACCGCAGTGGCGGAAATCACCTAATAGGTAATTTTTCCTCCCTTTTTTTTATTTAATATATATATTTATGTATTGTTTATAATGGAATAAAGATTATACATTCATACATATTCGAAAAAAAAATGAAAAGAAAAGTGAGTAGACCTTTGATCCGTTTTTGATATACCTTGCTGCGATCTTTTAGTGTCTGAATCTATTTTCTATAAAGACTGATGAAAAATCTTTTTACAAAGAAGAGAAGACTTCGAAAAAAAAAAGAGAGCCCAATTTGATTCTGGCTTTTTGCTTTTTAAAGCCAAATTACATGCTTTATTTTAGTATTATTTGTTCAACTCTTTCTCTTTTGCAGGCGCAAGTGGGCGGTGATGCAACCGTGGCGGTGGAGCAGGTGGTGGCAGAGGGCAGTTGGCCCTAGGGCGGTGGCTAGGGTTTTTTAGGTTTCTTTTTTTCTGATTTTTTTTAAATGTATTGGGATGTGTTATTGGGTTTGGGGGTTATTTGGGTTTAATTTTTTTTAGGTTTGGGCTTTGGGGGTTAGAAGATAGGTTTTGGGCTAGGGGCCAAACGGGCTTGTACATAGTGGTTATGGATTTTTTTAAAGAATTTGTGCGTATAAAATAAGTTTTATGATAATGTCTTTAGTCATAAATATAAATTTGAGTTTACATGAAATATGTAAGGCAAACCAATATTATTTTTATATTATTGTTATTGTGTGTCTATATATTATATGCATATTCAATGATTTTGAATATTAATGTATGATTATAGTTTGTGTGAATAGGTGCTTAAAACCATTATTCAATAAGATATCTTTTATAGTTTAATTGGTGAAATTAAGTTTTGATGGATATCGTTGAAGTTGTTAATTTTTTTTATTTTTTTATTTTGTTATGGTTATATATTCAATTTTATGGGTGTTTTGGTGTAAATTCATGTCAACTATACACATATTTAGATATTTTGGTTTTAAGTTTGGTTTTATAATCTTAGGTCGTGGCATCTTATGGTTCCAAATATTTGGTTAAATTATGATCATATGGTTTATCGTATGAATTGTGGGATATGCCAACTATTATGATTTTCTTTTTTAGATTTATTGGCTTGAAAATATTTTTCAAGTATTCATGTGAATATATGTTTAATTATAAATACAACTTTGGATTTATATGGTAAATTCAGGGTAAGTTTTTCTATTTGATTATGAATACATGTATATGCATGAATTGCTTTGGTGTTTTTATCCATGCCAAAGTTATGAATAGATGTGCTTGTTAATTATTTGGCTTTGAATCACTACATTATTTATGTTTGGTTTTGATATATATGGTTTTCAAAAAAAAAAAAAAAAAAATAGTCAAAAATTAAGATTTTCGGTTTTTTATTGTATTATTAAGACAACCTTATTTTGGGTTATTTTGGAGTCTATAAAGCAATAAAAAAATAGTTTTGACATTTGACTATTGGGGAAATTTTAAATTTGAATATTGGCATGTTTATATATATTTTAAAGTAGCTTAATTGAAGCAATAAGTCACCAAAGTGATTTTTTTGTATAAATTATTTTGTTTTAAAATATAAAATGTTGTGTGAATGTAACTTTAAGTTATATTAATATTAATCGACCCAAATAAAGGTTAATAATATAACATGTACAACCATGATAATAAACATGTGACAATTATTCGGTTTTATATATAAGCAATAAATTGGTCCAAAGGAAGATTTATGGTTTGACATGTTCTTATTGTCAATATTTGATTAATACACCAATATAATACTTACAAGTTAATATTTTGTCTAAAGATAAAATATTAATGGAGTGTCCGATATCTTGAGATGAAGTTTACCTTTATTCAAATTATTTTGGTTTAAATTTGAAGTCTTATATGAAGTTGTTTATGATTTATGATTTATTCAACTATTGTTATATTTGCCAACATCATTGTATGTTATTTTGGGATAAATATATGCATATATATACTATTATCTTTTGATTTTATTAAAATATGAAATTAAGAGAAATATTTTGAAACAAATAAATTCAGATTTTGGCTTTGGGTTTTAATTAAGGATATCTAATATTTTAAATAGATTAGTTGAAACAAAATGCCGCCAAAGTGACCTCTTTTGTGTAGATTAGTTTATTTGAAATATCAAGATGATTATATGTTTTTGTGATTCATGCGTTTATTAACTGACCTAAAGGTAAGTTAGTATTTGGCAGAATTTCAACGACAACTGTAGTGATAAATGTGTGACAATTATAAGGTACTTTATGTGAGCAATATGTTGGTCCAAAGATTAATTCATTGTTTGACATATTTATTGTCAATGTTTGATTGCTACAATAAGAGTACTGCTTACTGTTAATATTACTGTCCAAAGACTTGATATTAATGTTGTGTTTGGTATCTTGAGATGAGATTAGCCATTATCTTGAATTTATTGTTTACTTATGAATATTGATGTGAGCTTATTTTTTGTTCTATATTCAACTAATTCATCCTCTACTACCACAATATCTGCTAATATAAATTCTATACCCATGCTTAATGGGACTAATTTCAATGAATGGAAAAGGCATTTACTTATAGTGTTTGGTTGTATGAACATAGACATTGCACTAAGGGAAGAACAACCTGCACCTCTCACTGCGGAAAACACCCCTTATGTTAAAAGGGATTTTGAGAGGTGGGATCATTCAAATTGCATGAGTCTAATGATCATGAAGCACAACATTTTAGAAGCCTTTAGGGGCATAGAATCTGAAAAGATTACTCAGGCCAAGGTTTCCTTGACGAAATAGAGAAACGTTTTGCTAAAAACGATAAGGTTGAAATGACATCACTTATGACTTCTTTGATGTCTGTAAAGTTAAGGGTTAAGGAAATTCTGAGTGATCTAAGGGCTATGAGTTTTATGATCCCACAATTATGAATATTTTTGAGACGAGAATTGCAACATTCTTTGAGGATGTTGAGTTTGGGGGGAGAAATAAGGTTAGAGACATTGCTTTTGAGGAAGAATTGGAGTCTAACTCAATTCCTACTATCACTTTTGATGATGTTTAGGTTCTCATACCTATTATTGATTAAGAAGTGAATCTAGAACCTTAATAAGATAATGTTGAACAACTCCTTATTCAAGATGAGGTAATTGTTCTAGAAGAACAAACTCAACAACCTCAAGAATGAATGTCATTAAAAAGGTTTAGAGATGAATTTTAGAGATGAATTTTATTTATAATCTTATATATCATAAGTTTAGTGGGAGTAAGGTTCTATATTTGGTTTTATATGTTAATGACATACTGCTTGTCAATAATAAGTATAGCCCCAATCAATGCCCTTAAGAATGATTTTGAGATGACAAAAAATGCATCAGATTTTTTACATTTTAGCAGTAGAAAGTCTAATGTATGTTCAGGTTTGTATACATTGGAATATTGTGTACACTATTGGGATGTTAGGCAGATATTTTAAGCAACCTTGGTTTGGACCATTGGATAACATCCAAGAGGGTTATAAGGTATTTTCAAAGAACAAAAGATTACATGCTCACATATCGGAGGTCTAATCAGTTAGAGATCATCAGGTATATAGACTTCGATTCTGATGGAATATGGATACAAGATTTTGTCACTAAGGTGCAAATTGTGAAACTAAAATGCAGCCTTTTATTCCAATAGCAACAGGAGCACATCAAAGTAAAAACATATAGACTTTAAGTTCCTGATTGTTAAAGTAAAAGTTCAGAGTGGTTAGGTGCTTATAAAGCATATTAGGACAAACTCCATGATTGCGAATCCACTTACTAAGGAACTACACCTAAGGTTTTATAAGAGCACACTGCTCATATGGGTGTAATGTCATTTAAAGAATATTTGGTTTTAGTGAGAGTTTGTATTTTTAAATACTTTTATGTTATAGACACATTTTCAATTATTTCAGTTTAAAGATATTAAGTTTATTTTCTGCAGAAATAATGTTTATTTGGTTTCTTCACACTCTAATTTTGGTATGGTTTGATAGTATGGTTTGATCTCACTAAGGAGGACCAGTTGGAAATAGACATGTTTAGATCATATTGCATGAAATTTTCATTCTACATATCCATACTTAATCTATGTCATTTGGTTGTGTTAATATACGTGATCATGGATGGATTTAGTTACGATATATGTAACGAAAGTCGCCTTAGTTCTATGTTAACATAATTAATGGACGAGATTTTTTGGAATACATTTTAGATATGATAGTAAAATTTTGAGCTCATAAGGTTATATAGTGACATGTAATTATAGAGTAATTAGTATATATATGTGGTTCAAGTGGGAGATTGTTGGAAAATATGGACATCACATATATAATAAGGGTAATTACATGTTATTATTTACTATCATGATAGGTTAGCCAAATTAAGAGTGATCTAATTTAGTTAAAATTTTATTGAGCTTTAATTATTAAATAAAGTATAGGTTAAATATGTGTAGATACTCTAGTAATTGAGTTCTAATCAAATTCTAATTCATGATGGGCTAATTAGAATTTGATTAGAACTAATATGTCAAGGTTATAAATATTAGGGTTATGCTTCCTAAATTATACACAAGATATCTTTTCTAATATCCCATCATTAGAAAAGAGAGAGCAGATACTCTCTGAATTTCTTGTGTGCTAATTTGTAAGATCAAATCCCTAAGATCCGGTAAAACTTCAAAGAACTCATGGATTCAGGTACGCTTCCGCATCTAGTTTTATTCTTGATTTATTCTTGATGATTTGACATGATAGATCCTGGTTTATTAAGTTTTATTTCAGATTTATTTTACAAATCTAACATTTAATACTAATTTAATTGTTCTTAAGCAATATAACAGAAAAAGAAATTGTTTCTGTTAAGAATGTGGTCAAATGCATTTTTAAGAACATGAAAAATGAAATAATATAAGCAACAAATAAACATGGGCACCAGGTGAAAGGCAATACGATACAACCTATAAGCATAGACATATATAAATGGCAATCATGCATGAACTACAACTTGCAATCAAATGGTAAAAAAAAGGGGGGTATGCAGTAAAATAATTTTCCATAAATTAAACATAAGTTGAAGATCTAATTTAATTGAAAAGCAAAAATGCACAGCTCAATGCTTTTGTTATGAAAGTAAATAAATAGAATTACTTGTACATCTGGATGGTAAGACATTTGTGTTCCTAGTCACTGCCCCTTCTATATGATGACTTCTCTGTCAATTTCAATGACAGGTATGTGGGAAATTTTGGGCCAATCTTTGCCTTTCTCCTTTAGCAACGGACATCCGCAAATGAGCAAATAAGAAAGAGAAGGAGGGACCATCCTTGCCAGTATGATTGGAGCTTTGGACAATGGCAGATATACAATTGTTGAAGAGATGTGAGGTGGTAAAAGCTTTTAAGGTTCAAAGCATGGATTTAAATAGCGGTCCAAAACCACTATAGCGGCCGTTATATAGCGGTAGCGGTACCGCCTGAAACTGCTACGGCTAAAAATAATGGTGTGAAGTGGAGTCACACCGATAGCGGTGGGTCGCGGCAGCAATTTAAGGGGTAACAGCCGGTCGCTGCAATAACGAGCCGCTATTCCCGTTATATCCCGTTATAGTAAATTAAAAAAAAAATCCATCTCCCTCCTCTAAATAAAAATCAGCAGAAACAGTGAAACACAATAAAATAAAAGGGAATATATTCCCCTGCAAAATTAGTGTTTTCAATAAAAAAAAAAAGTAAAAAGAAAGACGACCAAATAAACAGGAAAAAAGCAATCAAAATTCAAAACTCCTTTCTCATGTTTCGTCCCTAGGCTGAAACCCAAACGGCAAAAAAAGCAAACTGATCACTTGCACATTCAGAGACTGATAATCTTCAAGTAAGTACCCGAAACTTTGTCTTGTTGATTCTTGCTTGTTTTTGCAGCATATTCCAAGAATTTGATAGAGTTTTGAGAGGATATGAGTTTTGAGAGGATGATAGAGTTTAGATCACAAAGTGAATCAATTCCTTACTAATCGTTGTAAGATCGAGAAAACTGAAATCAATCCAGCAACGGAGATGAAAACGAGCAAGAGAAGCGAGATCTTGGAAGCTGGAACTTTAGGGCCTCTTCAGTTTTTCTTTCTAAGTTTTCTGTCGTTTGATCTCCTTTTTTTCTTTATTTTTTTCATTTATATTTTCCTTTACTCCTAGCCAAAACCAAGGCACCGTTTAGGCTACCAATGTTTTCTTGACAGGTCACTCTTTAATGGGAGTAATATTTGAAACTTTGACTTAAAGTCAATATGCTGTAAGACTTGAAATTAAAGCTCATAAATTGAATTCATTATAACAGTTAAACATATATATATAATCATTTTTAAAATAAAACCACTATATATTATTTAATGAGAATGATATCCTCACCATGTTTATTAAAATTAATATAAAAACGAGATTTAATTTGAATGATAAAATTGAGGATTTGAAAGTTTTTAAATTTGATTATTGTTTGTATTTTTCTATATGTATTTTGGATTTAAATTGATTTTTTATGTATTTTGTATAAAATGTAAAAACACTTTTATATTGTAAAATTTGCTGCTTTGTAAAAAGGTTATGTTTTCTAATTAATTTCCAATCAAGTTAGTGTTTAGTTGACTCTTGACATTAACTTATCGACAATTAAGTATAACATAAATATTTATATTCTATTTGTTTAATTTTTATTGATATAAATTTTAACATATTAATAATTTATGAAATTAAATTTTTACATACACATATGGAGTTTTAATAATTTTCTTATGTAATTATATACTATGCTAATGCAACCATAAAAAATCATCTATACTATAAATTAAGGAGTTGATTGAGTTGATGTAACCTAATAATCGAGACCAAACTCAATTAGAAAATTATTCTCCATTCATTTTATAAAACAACAAATATTATTTCGAGGTATTTATATATTTTTATATTTGATAAATTTAGAAAAAAAAATACATGCATATAAATGTAAATAATGGCATTTGAAACCCAACATTAAAATCATCTTAACTTTATCATTTCATGCCCTTAATTTTCATAGCAAATTTTTTATAAATATATTACGTAAATGTTTTCACACACTGTTTCTATAAATTAGTAAGTATTTAAAGTGGAAAAGAGTGAATCCCACCTCTCACTCCCATCCTCTTTTAACTTGTTGAAGCAAAGTATATTTGGGTTGATTTATTAGAGTTTGGAGAGATTTTACAGAAAATGAAAATTACTTTGATAACAGTCATATTATTATATTTTTTAATATGAAAGCTTCAATCTTATCAGGTTTATAATTTTACTTTATATGTTATTTTTTAATTAATATTGTAATTATAATTTATAATGATAATTATTTATTATTTATTATTATTATTTTAAAATTTCATAACTTTCATAACTTATTATTTTTTTTTTATTATTATTATGTATGGATTATGCAATAAATTTAAATTTCCATGTTAATGATGTTTACTTTTTTTTTTGTATTATATTGTTGATAATATAAGTAATGAGTTGCTTATATTTCTAAATATAATTTTATGTTTCTTATGTATAAATAAAAATAAAGCATGCCACCACGTGAAGAGTTCCCGACTAAAGGACTGGAGGGTGCACCAAGTAATGATATAGGTTGGCACTTTGGAACTCCAGTGCCAAATACGAAAGGAAATATCGTATGTAAACTTTGTGGTAAAGTTGTGATAGAAAGTGAGGTAAACAGTTGCTAAACACTGCTAATGAATTGAAGAACTTCAAATGCGTAAAACAATTTTCTCTATGATTATTTTCTCATTCATTTTGTACATCAAGACTTACTTTTATAGCTAAGAGTTTTAGTAACTGCTCTGTTTATAACAGAATAACAACCTCACTAACAAACCTAATCCACTAGACTACATATACTCTATCATGCATCTATCTTCTCAACCGGTAAAACCCGAAGAGAAGTTCAGAACCGAGTAAAACTTGTGGCAGAAAGAGGCTTGGTAAACACATCAGCCACCTGATCACAGGCAGGAACCTCGCCAACGACAAGAGCACCACTAGCGACCTTTTCCCGAACAAAAAATAAGTCAAGCTCGACATGTTTGAATTTCGAATGAAGCACTGGATTAGCTGCAACTGCAACTGCACTAGAACTATCACACCAGATAGTAGGCACATCAGGTGACGGAACTTGCAACTCATGAAGAAGAGAAACCAACCAGGTGATATCACTAGTAGCCACAGCAAGACCGCGATATTCAGCTTCAGCCGTAGAACGAGACACCACCTGCTGCTTTTTAGAACACCAAGAAACTGGAGTATCACCAAAATATACACAAAAACCGGATGTGGAGCGACGGTCATCAAAATCAAGACCCCAATTAGCATCAGCGTACCCTACAAGCGACAAACGCGAGGACGGTCGAATAACAAGACCATAGTTCAGTGTCCCACAGAGATAGCGCAAGATACATTTCAACGCAACCATATGTGTAGTGGTGGGAGTATGCATGAATTGACAGATACGATTCACAGCATATGAAATATCAGGACGTGTAATCACCACATATTGTAAAGCACCAGCCAAACTCTGGTACTCAGTAGGATCACACAATCGGTCACCATCATCCTTGGATAATTGAGATGAGCTAACCATAGGAGTATTAACAGGCTTCGCATGGAGGAGTGAGCTTCGAGCAAGCAGATCGCGAACATATTTCAGCTGACACAAATGAACACTGCCAGAAGAAGAACGTGTAACCTCAACCCCAAGAAAGTAATGTAGATCTCTCATATCTTTGAGAGAGAACATAGCATGCAACTGTTTAATGAAACTATTAATAGCCGCCGACTTATCACCAGTGATGATTATATTATCTACATACACCAGAACATATACTGTAGAACCTGACGCAAGTCGAACGAATAAAGACGCATCAGATCGAGAACCAGTAAATCCAACAGAAATGAGAAACCGCTTTAATTTATCAAACCAAGCTCGAGGAGCCTGGCAAAGTCCATACAAAGCTTTTTGCAACCGACAAACAAGTGGCCGTCCATCAGACCCAAACTGAACAAACCCCGGGGGCTACTGCATGAAAACCTCAGTATCCAGGTCGCCGTTTAAAAAAGCATTATTTACATCAACTTGTCGAAGGGACCAGCCTCGCGATACCGCAATAGAAAAAATGACTCGAATAGTAGACGGCTTAACTACTGGACTAAAAGTTTCTTTAAAATCACATCCTGGTACCTGAGCACAACCCTTAGCAACCAACCGAGCCTTTCGACGATCAACAGACCCATCAGGCTTCTTCTTAATTTTGAATAACCATTTGCACGCAATTGATTTACGTCCAGGAGGGAGCGACACAAGCTCCCAGGTATTATTGGCCAGAAGCGCATGAAATTCTGCTTGAACAGCTAGTTTCCACTGCGGATGAGCAAGCGCCTCGTCAACAGAACATGGTTCAAACTCAACAGTCTCTGCAGACAAAACTTTGGGTTTAAAAATACCAGCCTTTGATCGTGTAACCATTGCATGCGTATTCCCACAAGAAACCGGTAGCGAAGCTACAGGCGTCGAGGAAGCAGAAGAAGATGCACGGGAACCAGACTGTGATGTATCAGAAATGCCCACCGGTGAACCACAAGTGACAGACTGAAGAGCAGACTTAGAATTAAGCACCTCACGTTGAGATGCCTCATTAGTAGAACCAGGCAACTAACACGAAGGCATGGAAGTAACCACCGGAGCGGAAGAATAGGCACGATCAACAATGGGAACATAAGTAACATTGGATGGAGAAGAGCCAGTAGCAGACACTGGTGAAGGGGAAAACAGGAACCGATGTTCATCAAACACGACATGCTGAGAAATTATCACCGAGCCATCAGGAGTAAGACAGTAATAACCTTTGTGTTGAGAACTGTACCCCAAAAACGTACAGGGTTGAGACCGAAAATCCAGCTTATGACGCTGAAAAGGATGAAGATAAGGAAAACAACAGCAGCCAAAGACTCGAAGATGATCATACTGCGGTGCACACCCATAAAGCTTCTGATACGGAGATTGACCTTGAAGAACTGGAGTAGGAAGTCGATGAACTGCACTGCGAAAGGCATAACCCCAGTGCTGCATAGGTAAATTAGCCTGAGCTAACAGAGTAAGACCAGTCTCTACTATATGCCGATGCTTACGTTCCACAACACCATTTTGTTCAGAAGCGTGAGGGCATGAGAGGTGATGAAGAATGCCCTGATCAGCAAGTAATGAGGCAAAAGCCCGAAACTCTCCACCCCAATCACTTTGAAATTTCTTAATAGTTTTCCCGAACTGAGTGGCAACCATTTTTTGAAACTGAGAAAAACACTCAAGAGCTTGAGATTTACGTTTAACCAAATACACCCATGTAAACCGACTGTACATATCTACAAATGAAACATAGTATAAATGTCCTTCACAAGCAACCGATGCCGGGCCCCACAAATCAGAAACAACTAACTCAAATAATTCCATATACTCAGTAGTGGACAAAGGAAACGGGAGTTTATGAGATTTGCCCTTCTGACAAGCAATACAAATATGAGAAAGAGACTTCTTATTAGTAACAATACCACAATTATTCAAAACAGTAGTAACAACCGAAGACGAAGGGTGGCCAAGCCTATTATGCCATAAGGTAAATTGATCAGATCGGGACGAACTGGCTTGAATATCAACATTATGAACAGCAGACACACGAGGCAATAAAAGTGTAGAGTCAGCAAAAAACTGATATAGTCCGTCACGAACTCGGCCCCGCAACAAAGTTTCCCCCGTCTGGATGTCCTTAACGACACAATAGGAGGGATGAAACTCAAAAAATACATCGTTATCTCGAGCAAACTGAGACACAGATAAAAGATTTTTTCGAATGCTTGGAACACACAGAACATTAGACAACCGTAATAATTTGGAACTAGCAGGGATAACCGTGTCCCCAACAGATAAAATTTGAGTAGGAGCCCCATTACCCATTAAAAGTTCAGATGTACCTGAATAAGGAGTAGACGCATTTAAATCCGCAGCATTCTAACATACATGATTAGAGGCTCCAGAGTCTGGATACCACGAGACAGTCCCAGCTGGTGTAGGAATATGTGGATCAGCACTGCCATAGCTAGAACCATATCGAGATGTATCTGAAAAATCAGAAGCACGAACATTTGAAATTCGAGGTAATCCAACACCTTGAGAGTTGTCAACATCAAAGACCCGAGCACGAGGCTTTGTATACCAATGAGCCTCAGGGGGAACATTCGGACCGGAGCCGTCGAAACCAATACAATTAGCAACTGGAGACCCAAGTGACTGCTGAGATACATAGTGAGCCCCGGGAGCATGATGAGGACCACTCGGCCCAGACAAACGAAAAATCTGGCCTGCGAAACTAGGCCCATATTGTTGGCCCAAAACCAGATGAGACCTTTTAGCAATGGGCGGCCGGTTAAAAAGATCAGGCGCATGGGGCACATAAGGCCCAGAATCATAAGGACCAAGAAGCGGTCCAATAGAAGCAGTAGCCCAATTGGGCTGTGCAAACGCAACAGTGGCAGGAGGATTCTACTGCCAAACCCATTGTCCTCCTTCAGATTTGAGAATCGAAGGTCGTGCATGAAATGTTTCATCACGACCAGTAACCATGACCACCGACGAACCACCATACTCCCTGTCAAAGCGGTAATAGCACCGTTGAGCAGGATGACCAAACCGATTGTAGATCTGGCATTGGATTCGTGAGCGAAACGAACGACCACCACGCGACCCCGAAGGCACCCGACCACCGCGAGCACTACGAGCATCATACGCAGGTGTTGAATCAGAGGTCTGAACCACATGCGCCACCAACGGCACATCACGCGCGGCCCGCAACTGTCGATTCTCAAACGCCATAAGAATATCCACCAGTTTGGAGAACGATAAAGGCTCTGATGAAGCCAAAACCACCATAAACACAGAATCAAAGTCAGACGTGAGACCACCAAGAAGGACCTCAACCTTCTCCGCCTCTGGAACGTCCGAGCCCGATGCCGCAAGCAAGGCGCAGAGGGAATTGATTTTAGAAACATACTCCTTGATGGTAGATCCACCCTTCCTAACCGCATGTAGATCGTGACGGATCTGGGAAACTCTTTCAACAGACGTGGCAGCAAAGAGATGACTTGCTGCACTCCAGATATCACAAGCCGATTTAGTGGATATGAAATAAGAAAGAAGAGAAGAACTCACCGTGGAAAGAAGCCACGAAGCAAGAAGCTTGTCTTGCTGCATGAACCAAACCGCATCTGGATTCGGGGCGAGACCACCATCACCCGTGGTCACTACCTTCGGCGGGTCAGGGACAGAACCATCCAAGAACCCCTGAAGCCCGTACCCATCGACAACAAGCAGAACTTGATGTTGCCACTGAACAAAATTAGACTCATCCAATTTGGGAATCTCATGTCGAGGAAAGCTATAGATTAAGCGAGAATGAGAAGCAGACAAAGGAACAGAACCACCAGACTGCTGATCAACCATCGGATCCATGACCTTGGAGCGGAAGCACTACCAAGACCTTAGGCGACTGATACCATCATAGAAAGTGAGGTAAACAATTGCTAAACACTGCTAATGAATTGAAGAACTTCAAATGCGTAAAACAATTTTCTCTATGATTATTTTCTCATTCATTCTGTACATCAAGACTTACTTTTATAGCTGAGAGTTTTAGTAACTGCTCTATTTATAACAGAATAACAACCTCACTAACAAACCTAATCCACTAGACTACATATACTCTATCAAGTTGTGAAAGGAGGAATAATGCGATTTAAAGAGCACATTGCTCATAAAACTGGCAATGTTGCACCATGCCCTAATGTTATTGGTATGTGATACTTTATTATTATTTTTAAATGTTATTGTAAATTTTCTATAAAGATTATATATAATTGATAATAATATAAAGTGTGAATTATTTTTATTTTATTAACAGGTGTCATTAGAGAAAGTATGATGAATATATTGAAAGAAAGCAAGATAAAGAAAATAGACAAAAAGAGGAGAAAAGATGAATTCTTATCTCAATTAAGAGAAGATGAGGATGAACACGAAGAATTTATTGATGAGGTTTCTGCTATAAGGCAAGCAACTCGAGAAAGTATCCAATCACAATACGAGTGGCATAGAAGGGAAGAATTCGGACGAAGTACTGGTGGTTGGAATAACATTTATGAAGAAGGGCGCTATACCTGGATCAGCTAGAGAATATCATAAAGAAAGAACAAGTAAATTTATCCCAAGTGAGTCTGAATTTACCTTAAGGGGAGCTATACCTGAATTGGCTAGAAGCAAAAGTCCAAAGCAACCAAAGGTCAGTGACTCTATTTTAAAGACTTTTCGAAAGAAGATAGGTGAAGCGGTATCTAAATTATTAATATTTGAAAGAATTCATTTTCAATTAGCAAGCTCTCCATGGTTGTATAACTTAATTCAAGTGTCAACAGAAGTTGGACAAGGTGTAAAGCTCCCAACACCTTATGAGATTTCAGATGTGTATTTAAAGTCAGAGTATCAACGAGTTCGTGATTGGGTAAATGGACTAAAGACTCATTGGAAAGAATTGGGTGCAACTCTAATGTGTGATGGTTGGACCAACAGTTTGAATCAAATGCACATCATTAATTTCCTTGTTTATTGTAGTAAAGGAACCATTTTTTGGAAATCGGTAGATGCCTTAAGTTTTCATGATAGAGATGCTTGAATTCTACTACAGTTTGCTAGATTCAGATTGTAGAAGAAATTGGAGAAAATTACATTGTCCAAATAGTGATCGATAATGAGACAAAGAATGAAAGCTCACTGGAAAAAATTAACGTTGAAAAGAAAACATCTATATTGGACCTCATGTATAGCTCACTGTTTAGATTTATACCTTGAAGATATTGGGAAAAAGCCCAGTGTAGCAAAAGTGTTAGATGAGGCAAAGAAAGTGACTTGCTTTATATACAATCACATTTGGACTGTTGATTTGATGAAGAAGTATACACAAGGGAAACAAATACTTCGACCCGCTCTTACTCGATTTGCAACTCATTTCATTCAACTTGAAGAGATAACAAGACAAAAGCAAGGTCTGAGAGAAATGTTTAATTCAAAGGTTAGTATTTTATAATTAGTTAGTATAATTACTTAAATATAACAACCTTTAATGATTTTATTAGTTTCAAATAATTTAAATTATATTATTTTAAAAATTTTTTATGAATATATAGGAATTTAAAGAATTAAAATGGAGACAGAAAAAGTCAGGGCCTGCTTATGAAGCCAAAAAAATTGTTTTGGGAAAAGATTTTTGGAAAAAAAGCCAACGACCTCATAAAAGTTTACGAGCCTCTAGTAAAAGTATTGAGACTTATGGATAGCAATGAAAAACCAACAATGGGTTTTATTTATGAGGCTGTTGATAGAGCTAAACGAGCAATTCAACAAGATTGTTGATATTTCACCGAGTATGAAAAGATTATTGATAATAGATGGAATTTTATGCATTCCGACTTGCATTCAGCTGGTAAGATAAAATGTTTCATATAATTAAGAACTATTTTTATATTTTATTATTTTAAGCTTTAGATTATTATTATTTGATGATATTCTTATAAATTATAATTAGGTTATTTTCTCAATCCTCAATTTCAATTTGGGGTGGAGCATTCTAATAATGTACTAATAGAAACATTAAAAGGTACACGATCAATAATTGAAAGATTAGAACCTTCTCTTGATACTCAAGTCAGAATGGATAATCAGGTTAGATTCAAGTACTACTATTTGTTACTTAGTTACATAATTTGAAATAGAATTATTTTTTTTATTTTTACTCTATCTTTTATTTATGCAGTTGTTACTATTTAGAGATAAACATGAGACACTTGGTTCTCCACAAGCACAAAGAGCTTGGAAGCAAATGAATCCGGGTAAACAGTTAATTTAATTTATATTATTTAATTATATTGTACATTTTGAAGTTATTTTGAAATTTAAATAATATTATGCAGTTGAGTGGTGGATAATATACGACACATGTGTTCCCGAATTACAAAAATTAGCAATTAAAGTGCTTAGTCAAACAACTTCAGCATCAAATTGCGAACGGAATTGGAGCACATTTAGTTATATTCACACCAAGGCAAGAAATAGGTTAAAGTATAAAAAACTTGAGAAACTAGTGTTTACCTATTATAATATGAGGCTGCAGATAAGGCATCAAAAAAGAATGAGCACTGATGATATAAACGCTAGTTTTAATCCTATCAGCCTTGATCATATCTTTGAAGATGTTGATCCACTATCAGAATGGCTTCATGAGTTCATGAGAAAGAGAATCCATTATTAGATGGTGAAAATGCCGGTGTGTTGCCTGTGGATACCTTTGATAATGAAATGGATGTTGATCAATCTCAACAACAAAATTTGTCTCATTCAAGTTCTAGTTCAACGCCAAGTCAAAGTGGCGATGGACCCAATGGTGGTAGTTTAAGTCCAATTGATGAGGATGATGGATATAGTGGTGATAGAGGTGAAATTAGGTCTTCTAGTTAGTATGGAGGAGAATATGGGGTTGGTACTACTAGTGGACATTTCCGTGATAGATCAGAGTTTGATGGAAATATGTTTCCTGAACCTAGGAGAGATATAAGTGAACCTAGAGCTCCATCAAAAGGAAAAGGCAAGAAGCATACTTCTATAGGCTCTTCATCTGGTAGGAGATCGAGTTCTAGTAACCTTGGGTACAGTGATTCATCTACTAGCACTCAAGGTTTTTATCCACCAGAACAACCTTCATATTTTCTACCTTCACATGGTTATCCACAACCATATGGTTATTATCCACCATTTCCTAATTATGGTGTGCCATACCAGCCTCAAATGCATCATCCACCACAAATGTATCACCGACCTCCACCTCTCATGTATCCTCCTCCTCAAATCTATCCTCCATATCAATTATATGAAAACCAAGGTGAAAATGTCACTTTGTTTGGATATATTTTTGGACAAAGGTCAAGAGAATCAAGTTAAGAACGCTCTCAAAGTGAAGGTGAAGGATCTGATCTTCTTAGTCATTCCACTAATTGGTGAAAACTAAATCGTACCACTACCATTATTTGTAAGGTATGTTTTTTTTAAAGAAAACTTTTGTTAATGTTATTAATTTTGATGATATTAAAACATTTAAAATATATCTTTAGATAAATGAATGGAGTATATTTTATGAAAAGATAATTAAGAATCGAAGCATGTTAAACTATATATGAGAGTAGAACAAGAGTGAGAATAAGTGATAGGAAATAGGAATAATTAATGAGAATCTATACATTTATCTATTCTTTTTTTTTTTTTTTGCAGCATAGAATGTTTATATCTTCACTGTAAGAACCCAAATTTGCCCAGCCCGTTAGAAAACCCAATAGTAATGACAAAACACAAAGAATTAAGATTCCAAAATTATTACAACTTATTTACAAAAGCCCAAATCATTTAACCCAATTCCTACAGGCCCAAAAGGCCCAATGGCCTAAAATAATTTACAAACTTTAGGGTTTCTGAATCACCCTTGCGCCGTACACCCTCCATGTGCACCCTCGGCATGCACACCACCCAAAGTTCGACTTTGCCTTCAACCTTACACTAAAATAGCATGTTTTCGTTGCCGTTGACTCCCTATTGACCTGCAAAACAGAAGCAAAAGAGAACGAAACAGTAGAAGCAAAACAAATAGTAATAAACAGTAGACAGAAGTTTTTTACATTAGGCTATAATAAGCCTCAAACAAAAAGATTGTAAGACACGATTTTAGCAATCAAAGAGATCAAAAACAAAGGTGGAAATCTCATCTTATCTTCTTCCCTATTTTTCTGCTTTCATTTTGCTTTTATTATTTTCTTTTTTTTTGGCTGTTTATTAAGTTGGCTTAAACAAAAACAAAAGAAGAGAAAAAGAGAGGAGAAAACGCTTACCCCGACTCCGAAGTCGCACCATCGGAGCCCTTGCTCCATCGGTGAAACAGACTAAAAGGGCGTCTTTCTCTCAGATTCCCGGGCTAAGGGAATAAAGCCTTCGGGCGTTCCAAATTCAGAATCAAAAGACCTTTCACGGCCTCTACCACCGCCTTCGGTGGCGTGGTGTGATGACGGCGATGATGGGTTCCTTTTGGAACCCTAGCAGAGCACAAACGGGGAGGGGAAGGTCCCTTTCTTAGAAAATGAAGCAAAACCAAAAGAGGCAACAAAAATGGGTTTAAATAATACAGCAAAAACGGTGTCGTTTTGGCACTAGGGCTACCAGTGCTTAAACGACGCCGTTCGGATGTCAGACCCGTACGACCCGACTCGATGGAGGCCAGGATCCGGGTGTTTTCACGTTTTATGGACTATTTATGGACTTGGTCCCTCTCCTTTTGTGGTCTGTCGCAATTCAGCCTTATTTCCCTTTCTTTTCTTTTGATTTTTACCCAGTAATTTTCGGAGTGTTCGGATTTGGTCCCTATTGAAATTATGCGTTTTGAGGGACGGGGATATTGCCCCATTTGGTCCCCTATCTCATTCGCATATCATGATTTAGGCCCGATATTTGTATTTTATTCTATTTCTTTGTTTTTGTTTGTTTTGATTTCGAGTAAGTCCTAATTTGTTTAATTTCATTATTTATTTATCATTTTATATACTTGAATTCATTAATAATATCATTTATTTATTTATTTGCTAATCCCTCGTTTTACTTTTAAAATTTCATATTCATGTTTATTTTGTCTTTCTAACATTATTATTGTTTCCTTAATTCTATTTATTTATGTTTCCATTATATTTCCATTCGTTATACTTCCATTTATATTGATGAATTAATATATTACTTTTGCTTTTCACATACACATCTTATATTATTGTCATTTTATGCCCTTTTACAAAGTTTTAAGCTTAGGTTCCTTTTTCTTTTTTTATTAATGTCATTCTTTTTTTATTTATTCTTTTAAATAAACGATTATTTATTTTCATCATTTTCTAGTGCTGTCACTTTACTACTTAATTACTTATTTTATATCTTCACATATATACTTTCTACTTTGCATTATTTTATACATAATATATTTTTTTAAAAAAAATCCAAGTGTTATTTAGTTATACTAATTTAGGTATTAAATGTTTTCCTTTCATTGTTGTTCGTTTTGATTTTTCATGTATTACTTATGTTTAAAAAATTTATTTATTTTAAAAACCTATATATATAAACATATGTGTATACATGTATGTTTTTTGGCCCTATTTATTTATTTTTACTCGTCTCTTTGATTTTATTTTACTTTTAATTCAATTCTTAACCTTCTAAGATCAAACTGTTTCGAATACTCTGCTTATTAATTATTATTCCTTTTGAAAACATATTTTTTGTGTTTTAATTTATATTTAACTTATTTTAGGTTTTTTTTTTCTCTTAAAACTATGTTATGTACCATTTATTTAAGATTGGTTTATAGTATTCATTTCGAATTGCTTTATGGAATATTATTTTGGATTTGTGTATATACATGGTTTCTTAATTGGTTACCTCAAATGGTTTTATTACATGTTATTTTAAATTATTTTATATGTTACTTATTCTCCGTTTTATGTACATATTATTCATTTTAAATTCTTACATATCATAGACTTTAAATATTCATATATCATGTAGTTTAAAACCATTTTGTATGTTATTTAGCTAAAGTTTTTCTATATATATATATTGTTTATCTCAAATTATTTTATTATCATTTACTCTAAGTTTCCGTATACGTATTATTTATTTGAGACTTTTTTTTCTTATTCATTTTGAACCATTATTTACTTGAAATTGTTTTATACCATGTATTTATTTCATCTTCTTTGATTGTTGGTATTAGCATCTAAATAGTAAATGTTGTATAATTACGACTATTGTGTGTACTTTAATTCCTTTATTTCGTATTTTTGGATTATTATATTTCATTCGTAACGTTATGTTCATGCATCATTGTTCTACGCTCATTCTCAGATTTTTTTCACTTCATATCATCGCTCCATGTTGTACTATATTTTTATTTCATATTATCACCCCATGAATCAAACCTCATTACATTCACCCGATAAATTGTTTTTATTTTTGGTCCAAATGAATAACATACTTTACCAAGCCTTGTACCCGCCATATTTTAAAAATAGAATTTTCTAGATAAGGTAATGTCTTGCGTTTTGGAATATCGAAGAATCGTGCCCTAACTTACGGGGTTTCGATTTTTCTCGTTAATTCTAAATAGCCAAGTATCCTTTTGAGTTTTGAAACACACAGAATTCCAATTAAAATTAAAGACAAATTTGCGCTCGGGAGTTCATGGTATCGTGTCCTAACTTACGGGATGTGATACTCCGATACCTCAAGACAAGGAAATCTTTAGCAATCATTTTGAGCTAATTCAAGCATTTTCAAAATCGACATTAAGACATTAATTAATCAATTAGGTACCAATTTTGGGCGTTACGAGGGTGCTAATCCTTCCTCGTACGTAACTGACTCCCGAACCCGTTTTCTCAAATTTTGTAGACCAAAATGTCGTTTTAATCAACTAAAATATTATATTAAAACAAAGGTGATCCGATCACACCCAATAAAGATCGGTGGCGACTCCTAATTTTTGGTTTATCATTTTCAAAACCAAAGTCGATCCCCCTTTTTTTTTAAAAAAAAATGGTTACGACTGCTTGGCAACTCCACTAGGGAATTCAAGAGTCGAGCCATAAATTGATTGATTTTTGTCCTTTTTCGAAAATTGAAAACGATCCATTCATTGCATTTCATCCATTCTTTTTACGATTTTCATTATTCTTCCTATTTTCTTTATTGCTTCGAGTTTTCCTTATGCATATATCCCTGCACATTGCATTGCATGACCACTGTGGTCACACCTTTTAAGTGGGAGTGAGAAGCTATGCCTTCGTGAGGTTTTCACCTCCGCATGGGCTAGTGGATTGCTTCTGGGATACATCCGTACCTATGATTTCGTGAGATTTTCATCTCCACATGGTCATAGGGAAATGTATTCCCCTGAATTGAACTCAGTCTATATGAGCCTATAATGGGTAAGGATCGAGGAATCTGCTGGTTCAGGTACCTTTACTTTAGAAGCCGAACCACATGTAATGAACCTTAGGAGCCTACCCTAGGTAGAACCACACCAAACCCTAGTGGTTACCCGAGCAGGTGCTTAATTATTTCTTGCTTGCTTGAATTCTATTCTCTGTTTTAATACTAACTTATTGTGTTTTGTTGTTATTGTATGACATTTTATCATAAAAGGGTGTTGATTCGCATTTGGTTACTAGATAGGAGAGTTTAGCATGGAAAAAAGATTTCTTGATAGAGTGGAGGATAATGCGGCCGTCCGAGTGTGGTCCGAGAAAACATAACAAGAGAAAGGAGATAGTTTGACCGGGGGATATGAATCAGAGTTGTGGGATTTCACTCGCATCAGTGTGACTCAAAATGACCTGCAAGAATTAACGGATATATGGAATAGCTGGAATAACGAGGTCAAGCAACTCTTCTACTGTAACTATGGTGACCTGCCCTATTTGCTCGATATAAAAGTGGACAAGTACTTGTTTCAAGCCCTCGCGCAGTTTTGGAATCTCGCCTACAGTTGTTTCACTTTCGGGGAAGTTGATTAGTGCCTACTGTGGAAGAATACACGGCGTTACTTAATTGCCAGAAGATTCAAGTCGACAGGGCTTATTCAAGACCGGTTAATGTTCTGACTTTCTTAAAGAAATTGATGAAAGCTACGGAGATGAGCAAACAATAGGTTTCAGCCCGTATCAAGCAAAAAGGGGATAGTAAGTGTATCCCTTGGAGGAATTTGAGGGACTTAATCCTAGCACACCCAGATATGAAAAAGAGGGTTGATGTCTTCGCCTTGAGCCTCTACGGTTTGATCATCTTCCCTAAGGCGCTAGGACACATAGATGAAGCTGTCTCAGATCTATTCGATCGACTTGATAAAGGTACTACACCTGTCCCGGCAATCCTAGCAGAAACTTTCAGATCCTTGAATGCATGTCGGAGAACGGGCGAAGGAAGATTTATTGGTTGTGCACAGCTTCTATTAGCTTGGTTTCATAGCCATTTTTGGAAGGTGGAGAAGGTCTCCTATCGGGTTTTCTCCAAAGACTATTCCCCATTAAGAGAATTAGTGGCTACATCGAAACGGGACGACATCTCGGAAGAGAAATGGATAACTATTCTCCAGAATTAGCGAGCCGAAGATATTGAATGGAGGGATCTATGGTTCGTCCCTGATGAGATCTTATATTGGTGCGGTGATTTTGATTTGGTCCATCTGGCTGGAATATGGGGAGCTGTGGGATACGCTCCGCTGATGGTGTTAAGGCAGTATCAGTCAAGGCAATTTATACCTGTGACGCAAGGGTTGGCGCAATGCGAGTTCCCCTATAAAGATAATGATTATAAGAAGAAAGTTCGTGAGGTATCAAATGCTTGGAACCAAACACAAAGAATGAAAGGATTCACTACGGGCCCGATGTCGACCCCCGAGTATGATTGGTGGTGGGGTAGGAGAGTTAATGACAACATCCCAATGCCAAGTCAGGAAAACACCCAACCAATAGAAGAACATTTGCAAGTGGTCTCATCCGAGTTAGAAATTATCAAGCAAGACTTTGAAAAAAGGAGCTCGGAATTGGAAAAGAAGATAGAGCAATTAGAGGAAGAAAAGATGCGGCTAGGATTAGATATCGACATCCACAAGTTAGAGGCTGAAAAGTTAAGGAAAGGGAAGAATAAAGCTGAAGAAGACTTGGATAGTCTGAAGACTGACTATAATAAGCTGCGTTTGTCAATAAGAACTGCAGGTTTGAGTAAGACGTCGGATCAGTGGCATCAAGAAATTGGGAAAGAAAAGGCCAGAGCTGATCACTGGGAGAAGAAGTTCCAAGATGTTAGAGTGCGGGAAGATGTTTTGAAAAAGAGTTTATCAAAAAGCCAGGGCGAAAAAAAGAAACTACAAGCTCGGATAGTCGAATTGGAAAAGTCGCTACATCTACATCGTAGCCGTAACTCTGTAACTGAGTTGAGGGCGAGCCTGAGCAAGATCGGGGAGATGGAAAGGAAAATAGAAAAACTCGAGACGACACTGCAAGATAGCAAAAATCGAGTGGAGTTTCTCGAGGCAAACAATGAACATTACAAAGTACAATTTTACCAATCTCAAGATCAGATCAGGAATAGAGATTATGTCATGGGTGAAGCCGTGGCTCAAGTTAGAGAGATAGCTGATCATCTACAAACCTTGGCGGTTCAGGCTGATATATTAAGCTTAAAATACGAGTCAGGATCGGATCGAGGCCAGAACTTAGCTTGGCTGGGCATTAGGGTAAAGTCGTATATGTAATCATCTGTTCTATGTAAAGAGATTTTTCTTCTAGTAAAAGTTCTTCTAATGAAATTGAATTAGAGTCAACGCCTCTTTTTGTATTCATGCATTTGCATCACATTACACCATATGCATTAAAGGCCATAAAAAATTTCTAATTAATTAAAAATGTTTCAGTAACCTGGAAACCGACGAAAATCTCCCAAATACACATCCCTAAGGTACAAGGAAGAAAACTGAAGCAATGGATAAAAAGCTAGAGAGACTGGAGCAAATGTAGAAAGAGATACAAGAGTAGATGCAAGCACAAGTGCAAGAACAGTTAGCAAAAATCCAGCAAGAAATGAGAGACCAGATGCTGGAATCTCAAAGAAATATGATGGAAGAGCTAACCCGACTACTGACTAATAGGCCGGACAAAGGAAAGAGCCCTGTGGCTGATATGGGAAATAACAACGGAGATTCCCTTTATCCCCCTGGTTTCACCCCAATAAATGTTCAAACGTAGCCCGAGCTACACATGTGAAGACCAGCTGTTACGATCAGGCCTCAGCAATTTCAGGCTAATACTTCATTGCCAATCAACTATCAAACGGGTTCAGGTTCTAATCCCGGGGATAACCCTATTAATCCCACAATCCCTGATTTAGATAATATGGTAGAAGAAGAACGAGTAAGAACGGGGCTCTCAAAAGAATTGGAAGACCGATGTAAGTGGTTGGAGGAAAAGTTCAGAATGATGGAGAGCGCAGACTATTATTGCGGGATCGATGCCAAAGATTTAAGCTTAGTCCCAGACCTAGTCCTTCCCCCTAAGTTTAAGATCCCAGATTTTGAAAAATACAATGGAACAAGCTGCCCAGAGGCTCACATCACCATGTTTTGTTGAAGAATGGCGGGGTACGTTCATAATGATCAGTTATTGATGCATTACTTCCAAGATAGTTTGGTCGAGTCTGAAGCCAAGTGGTATAACCAACTAAGTCGCACGCAAATCCATTCATGGAAAGACTTGGCGCAAGCTTTCATGAAGCAATACGGCCACGTGACAGACATAACACCCGATCGAATCACTTTGCAAAATATGGAAAAGAAACAAAGTGAGAGTTTCAGACAGTACGCTCAGAGGTGGAGGGAGGTGGCGATGCAAGTCCAACCGCTTCTACTGGAGAAGGAAACGACTATGCTCTTCGTCAACACTCTGAAACCTCCATTTATCAACCACATGTTGGGAAGCGCTACTAAGAGCTTCTCAAACATAGTAATGTCAAGAGAGATGATAGAGAATGCGATAAGATGTGGGAAGATCGAAACAAGGGAAAGGAAATCAGCTCTGAGGAGGAAAGAAAATGAAGTGAACAACGCGAGTGTATACAATAAGAGTCATTCCAAGCCAATCACTGTGAGTCAATCGAAGACATTGACTACCAACCATCAGGGCCCTACAAGACAAGATTCAAACCCAAGACCTAACACGGAAAGAGTCCACTTTTACGCTTATCCCAATGTCATACATGGAGTTATACCAGAGTTTATTCGATGCCCATGTAGTGTCACCCTACTACTTGAAACCCCTGCAACCTCCATTCCCTAAGTGGTATGACGTAAATGCTCAATGCGAATACCATGCAGGAATCTCGGGGCATACGATTGAGAACTGCACCGCCTTCAAAAAGGTAGTTGAAAGGCTCATAGGTATAGGTGTTGTGAAGTTCGATGAGCCCATAGGGCCTAATGTGGCTGGGAATCCTCTGCCTAGTCATGCAGACAAAGGAATAAACGCGATAATTGAGAACAGAGGCAGAAGGATCAAGACTAATATAGCAGAAGTAAAAACCCCATTGAGTTAGGTTTGGAAACAAATGATCGACAGAGGTTTAGTCATGCAAGATTCAAGAGAAAGGCCCAGAGAAGCGAGGAAATACCTCGAATTTCATGCCGACGAAGGCCATGACATCCAAGAGTGCGATAAATTCAGGTCTATAGTGCAAAGTTTGATGGATAATAAGGAGATGGAATTTTATGAAGAATTTGAAGGATTAGAAGGAGGAGAGGTTTATGCCTCAGAGGAAGGAACGAAAGAAGGAGTCCAGAAAGTTAATCATCCTGTGGTGATCATATCACGACCAAAAATCAGTGAAGTGGGAGTACCAATTGTGCCAAAGGTCATAATCCAGAAACCCGTTGCTTTCCCTTACAAAGATAGAAAGAGTGTACCCTGGAACTATGACTGTAATGTGACAATCCGGGGAAAAGAGAACCCGGCTGGCACTTCAGAGGAAGGTCAAGACGAAGGCTTCTATACGCGCAGCGGAAGACGCTACGATCCTGCGAATATAGAAACTGAAACTATTAAAGGGAAAGCCCCAATAGTCGAGCAAAGGAAGGAAAAGACTGTTAGGCTCGAATCGCCAATCAACGAACCAGTAACTGAGAGGGAAGTTAGGGAATTCCTAAAATTCTTAAAGCACAGTGAGTACAACGTGGTTAAATAGTTACATAAGCAACCGGCTCGCATCTCGGTGCTAGCTCTGCTATTAAGTTCGGAGATACATCGGAGCGCGTTAATGAAGGTACTAAACGAAACTTATGTCGCGGATGATATCTCCATCAACAAGCTGGATCGTCTCGTCAATAATATAAGCGCTAATAATTTTATATTCTTTAATGACGATGAAATACCACCGGGAGGAATGGGATCA
The DNA here is from genome assembly GCA_025698475.1 of Gossypium anomalum. Classification (NCBI taxonomy): domain Eukaryota; kingdom Viridiplantae; phylum Streptophyta; class Magnoliopsida; order Malvales; family Malvaceae; genus Gossypium; species Gossypium anomalum. Next base: position 47,658,673 of record CM046960.1, on the reverse strand, counting down.
ACAAAAGCGCTACACATCACAACTCGCTGTAAAGGACATACACTACCGGGAGTGTTGATTGACAATGGGTCTGCTCTAAATGTCCTACCCCTGTCTACACTGAATAGGCTGCCAGTAGATAGTTCCCATATGAAGACGTGCCAAAATGTAGTGAGGGCATTTGACGGCACTGAAAGGAAGGTAATGGGGAGGATTGAAATATCCCTTTTGATCGGTCCAAGCACTTACGAGATAGATTTATTAGCAATGGACATCAAACCCTCTTACAATTGCTTGTTGGGAAGGCCATGGATTCACTCGGCAGGGGCGGTGCCATCATCATTACATCAAAAGCTCAAATTTGTAATGGAAGGACGGTTGGTAACCGTAAATGCGGAAGAAGATATCATTGCGTCCATTACCAGTGAGGTACCATATGTGGGGACAGATGATGAAGCAATAGAATGCTCGTTCCGATCACTAGAGTTTGTAAATACAACCTTCATCATTGAAGGAAACAAGGTCCCGGTGCCCAAAATCTCTAAAACTACTAGGATGGGCTTACAACTTACGGTTGGAAAAGGAGCTTCGCCCGGAAAAGGGCTTGGAAGAAATCTACAAGGGAGGATCGAGGCACCCGTGCTCACAGACAAACGAGACCGTTTCGGCTTAGGGTACAAGCCAGATGCAAGGCAGAGGAAAAAGGAGATAGAGAAGAAACAAGAGAGGAGGAGAGCACGCTTAAATGGAGAAGAGGTCAAGTGGGAGCCAATGACCTTTCCGTACATATCCAGAATATTCATGTCAGGAGGGACTTTTTACTCCGAAGAAAGATCAGCGAGGAAGGGGTCTACCGAAGAAATGTTGGGGAACTTAAGCATTAACGCCATATCTAAGGAAAGAACAAGAAATGAAGATCATATAAGCATTTGCCCATACGTGCCCGGGAGCATTTTAAATAATTGGACCGCAGAAGAGATCCCTGTAACCTTTAAAATTAATTCAGAGTAATGTCCGAAATAAGCCTGTTACCCTAAGCCTAGGGGCAATAGGAATCCTTTTGTGAAATAGGCTCTTATCCAATATCGTTATTTCAATAAAAATGCACTCTTGCGTACCATCTTGAGCAGACATTCTTTTATTCTTTCCTTTTCATTCATAATCATACCATACAAATAAATTTTCTTAGATTCTTTTGTTCTTTGGATTTTTCTTCATTCCTATAATAGGTCCCCAGATATCAATGATATGAGTAACGTTGCTATTGACTCGGAGCCTCCTTTTGAGCAAGATATGTGTGTGGAGGATTCTCAGGATTTTGAAAATAACCAAAACTGTAACATATCTCCGGACTTGTTAAGAATGGTAGAACAAGATGAAAAACAAATTTTGCCTCACAAGGAATCAGTGGAAATTGTGAGCCTAGGAGAAGGAAAAGAGGTGAAGATTGGAGCTCAGATCACGTCACGACACAAAACGAGATCTCATTGAGTCTGCTACAAGAATTCAAGGATGTCTTTGCATGGTCGTGTCGTGACATGCCCGGTTGAATATCGATATAGTGGTACACCGGCTCCCCATAAAGGAAGAATGCAAGCCAGTGCAACAAAAGCTTCGAAGGATGAGGCCTGATGTTCTCTTGAAAATAAAAGAAGAGGTCAAGAAGCAATTCGATGCCGGTTTCTTACAAGTGGTCAAATACTCCGAATAGGTAGCCAATATAGTCCCAGTTCCTAAGAAGGACGGGAAAGTACGAATGTGCGTGGACTATCGAGATCTGAACAAAGCCAGCCCAAAGGACAATTTCCCATTGCCTCACATTGATACATTAGTGGATAACACGGCAGGTTACTCGCTTTTCTCCTTCATGGATGGATTCTCGGGATACAACCAGATAAAGATGCATCCCGAAGACATGGAAAAGACTACATTCGTGACCATGTGGGGAACGTTTTGTTATAAGGTGGTGCCATTCAGACTGAAAAATGCAGGGGCGACATATCAGAGAGCAATGGTAACTCTGTTCCATGACATGATGCACCAGGAGATCGAAGTTTACGTTGACGACATGATAGCAAAATCCAAGAAAGAAAAGGAGCACATACAAGTCATGAAGAAATTGTTCTTAAGGTTAAGAAAGTTTCAACTGAAGCTCAATCCTGCAAAATGTACCTTCGGAGCTAGGTCAGGAAAGTTGTTAGGATTCATAGTCAGTGAAAAAGGGATCGAAATTGACCCAGATAAGGTTAAGGCCATACAAGAATTACCTCCACCACGTACTCAAAAAGAAATTCGAGGTTTCCTAGGAAGGCTAAATTACATCGCCCAGTTCATTTCACAACTAACAGAGAAATGTGACCCGATATTCCATCTCCTTAGGAAACACAATCCAGGTGTATGGGATGAGGAGTGCCAAAGAACTTTCGATAAAGTCAAGTATTACCTGTCTAATGCCCCGGTATTAATGCCACCTTGCCCAGATAAACTGCTGATACTGTATTTGGCAGTGTTCGAGAACTCTATGGGGTACGTATTAGGCCAACATGATGAGTCAGGAAGAAGGGAAAAGGTGATATACTACCTTAGTAAGAAGTTTACTGACTGCGAAACAAGATATTTGCCAATCGAGAAATTGTGTTGTGCTTTGATCTGGACAACCCGAAGGCTGAGACAGTACATGTTGTATCATACAACTTGGCTCATCTCAAAATTAGATCCTCTGAAGTACATGATGGAGTCAAACGCTTTGAACGGAAGAATGGCTCGTTGGAAAATTTTATTTTCTGAATTTGACATAGTCTACGTGAACCAGAAAGCTATAAAAGGAAGTGCGGTAGCAGACTTTTTGGCCAGTAGGGCTCTAGAAGATTATGAGCCTCTGAGTTTTGATTTCCCAAACGAAGACTTAACGTACGTTGCGACCACGGAAGAAGACTCCCAAAAAGATCATCCTTGGAGACTGAATTTTGACGGAGCTTCAAATTCTATGGGTAATGGAATCGGGGAAGTTCTGGTATCTCCAAATAGAGATCATTATCCCTTTACTAGTAAATTGGATTTTGATTGCACGAATAACATGGTAGAGTATGAAGCATGCATCATGGGTATCCGTGCGGCTATTGAACGCAAAATCAAGGTGCTAGAAATATATGGAGATTCAGCACTAGTGATTTATCAGCTCAAGGGCGAATGAGAGACAAGAGACCCTAAATTAATCAATTACCGAAGGCTGGTCCTAGAATTAATTGAGGAGTTTGACGATGTCACTTTTTACTATCTCCCACGAGATGAAAACCAGATGGCTGACGCCTTGGCAACCCTGGCTTCTATGGTCAAAGTAAACAAGCAAGAGGATGTGAAGCCTATCCAAATAAGTATCTACGAAGCCCCGGCACACTGCTGCAATATTGACGAAGAAGAGGAAAAAAATGATCACCCTTAGTATCAAGATATACTACGATATGTGTAGAATCGTGAATATCCAGACCAAGCGACTGAGAATGATAAAAGGACGTTGAGAAGGCTGGCTAGTGACTATGTCTGAGACGGCGAGATCCTGTATAAAAGAAGAAAAGATCAGGTGCTCTTAAGATGAGTGGACATTGTCGAGGCTAAGCAAATCTTAGAAGAGGTCCATGAGGGTGTCTGCGGAACACACGCTAATGGTTTCACAATGGCCAGACAAATCATGAGATTCGGGTATTATTGGTCTACTATGGAGGGGGATTGCATCAACTATGCAAAAAAGTGCCATAAATGCCAAACCTATGGGGATAAGATTCATGTACCTCCTTCACCGCTCCATGTTATGACGTCTCCATGGCCTTTCTCGATGTGGGGAATGGATGTCATCGAGCCGATCTCGCCGAAAGCATCTAACGGGCATCGGTTCATCTTTGTGGTCATCGATTATTTCACTAAATGGGTAGAGGCCACCTCTTATGCCAATGTCACGAAATCAGTAGTCAGCAAGTTCTTAAAGAAAGAAATCATATGTCAATACAGGATGTCTGAGAGGATCATATCGGACAATGCGCTGAATTTGAACAATAGCACAATAGCGGAGGTCTGTCACCAATTCAATATCAAACACCATAATTCGTCGCCATATCGCCCAAAAATGAATGGCGCGGTGGAAGCGGCCAACAAAAACATCAAAAAGATCATGGGAAAAATGACGGAGACTTATAAAGATTGGCACGAGAAATTACCATTTGCCCTCTATGCCTACCGAACGTCAGTCAGAACTTCTACCGGGGCAATGCCTTTCTCTTTGGTTTACGGAATGGAGGCAGTTCTGCCTATTAAGGTTGAGATTCCCTCTCTACGGGTGCTGTCAGAACTAAAGTTAGACGAAGCAGAATAGGTCCAGTCAAGGTACAATCAGCTGAACTTAATTGAAGAAAAGAGGTTGAAAGCTATTCACCACGGTCAAATGTACCAAAAGCGGATGATGCGAGCTTATAACAAGAAGGTCCGCCCTAGAGAATTCTGTGAAGGAGACCTTGTTTTGAAAAAGATTCTCCCTATACAAAAGGACTTTAGAGGAAAATGGATGCCAAATTGGGAGGGGCCTTATGTGGTGGAGAAAGCTTTCTCTGGAGGAGCTCTGATCTTGTCTGAGATGGATGGCGAAAACTTGCCTAACCCCGTGAATTCAGATTCGGTCAAGAAGTACTTTACCTAAAAAAATAAAAAAAAAATGGGAGAGGCCAAGGCGAAGACCTACAAAAGGGCGCTTTGAGACCAAAGGGGTTTTGAGTTGAAAACCCAGGAATGGGCAATTCAAATTTTGATCGGAAATAGGGCACACAGTAATTTTGTCTTCTTGGATTCAACAAAAAGGAGGGATGTTGCACCTTGGGGCATCGACAAAGTACTCTTGGTCTTTTAAACACATATCAAGTTTCAAAAGGTCCTCAAGAAGTTTTAAGCAGAGAAGCTCATGCTGTGATATCTAGGGCACCTGTTTTCACTTTTTTGTTCATTTTGTATCCCAACAAACTTGTCATCTTGATTACCTTATTGATTTCAAGATTTTTCTCAATAAAATTCCGTCTTGCCCATTGCTATAATCCTTTTCAAGCCTTCTTCACTGAAATAACGATTAATGGACTAATGACATTCGAGAGGAATTCTGCATATCACTCTGAATTAATTTTAAATGATACAAGGACTTGAAACGAGACTGATTAGTTTGAATTACCCAAATGCAAGGGAACACTGGGTAAAGAATAACCTAAATCCTTCAAGAGATACCAACTGAAGAGAAGAACTGATTAATATGTCAGTTATAATGTCCTGATGAATAATGAGCAATGATACCTTAAGCCTTTCAAAAATGGATCATTTTCATTTTTGCACTCACATACCATTCATAACACATCTAGTTAGGAGCATTTGATTCATTTAGATTGACATAAGCATCACATCTAGTGAGGAGCATTTGATTCATTTTAATCATAGCATCCTAATCATAGATACATGGAACCAATTCGAAAGATTTTGTCTCCTTGAAGTTGCAGTGGAGCAAATCGAAGACGATAAATCTTGGCTTCCTGAAGTTGCAGCGAAGCAGATCTCTAAAGTTGTAGTGGAGTAGGCTGAAGACTATAGATCTTGTATCCCTGAAGTTGCAGTGGAGTAGATCGAAGACGACAAATCGTGCCTTCCTGAAATTACAGTGAAGCAGATTTAAGTCACCATCCTACCTCCCTAAAGCTGTAGTGGAGTAGGTTGAAGATTGTAGATCTTGTCTCCCTGAAGTTGCAGTGGGGCAAATCGAAGACGATGAATCTTGGTTTCCTGAAGTTGCAGTGAAGCAGATTTAAGTCACCATCCTAGCTCCCTAAAGTTGTAGTGGAGTAGGTTGAAGATTGTAGATCTTGCCTGAAGTTGCAGTGGAGCAGATCGAAGACGACGAATCTAGTCTTCTTGAAGATGCAGTGAAGCAGATTTAAGCCACCATCCTATCTCTCTAAAGTTATAGTGGAGTAGGCTGAAGATTGTAAATCTTGTTTCCCTAAAATTACAGTCGAGCAGATCGAAAATAGCGAACTTTGTCTTCCTGAAGTTGTAGTGGGGCAAGTCGAAACTATAAGTTTTATCTCCCTGAAATTGCAGTAGAGCAGACTGAAGATAACGGATCTTATCTCCTTGAAGTTGCAATAGAACAAATCGAGCTATAATTATAGAAGAACACACTGAAGCCACGAACCTCATCTCCCTGAAGTTATAGCGAAATAGGTTAAGCAACAATTCTTGTACCTCTGAAGATGCAGCGGAGCTACTTGAAGAAAAGAAGTGCCAAGAGAAGTCAAGATTCAGCGGGTCCCGATAAATTTGGCCCTTTTTATAGTCTTTGCTCTATTCTCGTTACACGACAATGAGTAAAGAGGGGCAACTGTAAGAACCCAAATTTGCCCAGCCCGTTAGAAAACCCAACAATAATGACAAAACACAAAGAATTAAAATTCCAAAATTATTACAACTTATTTACAAAAGCCCAAATCATTTAACCCAATTCCTACAGGCCCAAAAGGCCCAATGGCTTAAAATAATTCAGAAACTTTAGGGTTTCTGAATCACCCTTGCACCGTACACCCTCTATGTGCACCCTCGGCGTGCACACCGCCCAAAGTTCGACTTTGCCTTCAACCTTACACTAAAATAGCATGTTTTCGTCGCCGTTGACTCCCTATTGACCTGCAAAACAGAAGCAAAAGGAAACGAAATAGTAGAAGCAAAACAAATAGTAATAAACAGTAGATAGAAGTTTTTTACATTAGGCTATAAGAAGCCTCAAACAAAAAGATTGCAAGACACGATTTTAGCAATCAAAGAGATCAAAAACAAAGGTGGAAATCTCATCTTATCTTCTTCCCTATTTTTCTGCTTTCATTTTGCTTTTATTATTTTCTTTTTTTTGGCTGTTTATTAAGTTGGCTTAAACAAAAACAAAAGAAGAGAAGAAGAGAGGAGAAAACGCTTACCCCGACTCTGAAGTCGCACCATCGGAGCCCTTGCTCCATCAGTGAAATCGACTAAAAGGGCGTCTTTCTCTTGGATTCCCGAGCTAAGGGAATAAAGCCTTTGGGCGTTCCAAAGTCAGAATCAAAAGACCTTTCACGGCCTCTACCACCGCCTTCGGTGGCGTGGTGTGATGACGGCGATGATGGGTTCCTTTTGGAACCCTAGCAGAGCACAAACGGGGAGGGGAAGGCCTCTTTCTTAGAAAATGAAGCAAAACCAAAAGAGGCAACAAAAATGGGTTTAAATGATACAGCAAAAACAGTGCCGTTTTGGCACTAGGGCTACCAGTGCTTAAACGACGCCGCTCGGATGTCAGACCCGTACGACCCGACCCGATGGAGGCCAGGATCCGCGTGTTTTCACGTCTTATGGACTATTTATGGACTTGGTCCCTCTCCTTTTGTGGTCTGTCGCAATTCAGCCTTATTTCCCTTTCTTTTCTTTTGATTTTTACCCAGTAATTTTCGGAGTGTTCGGATTTGGTCCCTATTGAAATTATGCGTTTTGAGGGACGGGGATATTGCCCCATTTGGTCCCCTATCTCATTCGCATATCATGATTTAGGCCCGATATTTGTATTTTATTCTATTTCTTTGTTTTTGTTTGTTTTGATTTCGAGTAAGTCCTAATTTGTTTAATTTCATTATTTATTTATCATTTTATATACTTGAATTCATTAATAATATCATTTATTTATTTATTTGCTAATCCCTCGTTTTACTTTTAAAATTTCATATTCATGTTTATTTTGTCTTTCTAACATTATTATTGTTTCCTTAATTCTATTTATTTATGTTTCCATTATATTTCCATTCGTTATACTTCCATTTATATTGATGAATTAATATATTACTTTTGCTTTTCACATACACATCTTATATTATTGTCATTTTATGCCCTTTTACAAAGTTTTAAGCTTAGGTTCCTTTTTTCTTTTTTTTATTAATGTCATTCTTTTTTTTTTATTTATTCTTTTAAATAAACGATTATTTATTTTCATCATTTTCTAGTGCTGTCACTTTACTACTTAATTACTTATTTTATATCTTCACATATATACTTTCTACTTTGCATTATTTTATACATAATATATTTTTTTTTAAAAAATCCAAGTGTTATTTAGTTATACTAATTTAGGTATTAAATGTTTTCCTTTCATTGTTGTTCGTTTTGATTTTTCATGTATTACTTATGTTTAAAAAATTTATTTATTTTAAAAACCTATATATATAAACATATGTGTATACATGTATGTTTTTTGGCCCTATTTATTTATTTTTACTCGTCTCTTTGATTTTATTTTACTTTTAATTCAATTCTTAACCTTCTAATATCAAAATGTTTCGAATACTCTGCTTATTAATTATTATTCCTTTTGAAAACATATTTTTTGTGTTTTAATTTATATTTAACTTATTTTAGGTTTTTTTGTTTTTTCTCTTAAAACTATGTTATGTACCATTTATTTAAGATTGGTTTATAGTATTCATTTCGAATTGCTTTATGGAATATTATTTTGGATTTGTGTATATACATAGTTTCTTAATTGGTTACCTCAAATGGTTTTATTACATGTTATTTTAAATTATTTTATATGTTACTTATTCTCCGTTTTATGTACATATTATTCATTTTAAATTCTTACATATCATAGACTTTAAATATTCATATATCATGTAGTTTAAAACCATTTTGTATGTTATTTAGCTAAAGTTTTTCTATATATATATTGTTTATCTCAAATTATTTTATTATCATTTACTCTAAGTTTCCGTATACGTATTATTTATTTGAGACTTTTTTTTCTTATTCATTTTGAACCATTATTTACTTGAAATTGTTTTATACCATGTATTTATTTCATCTTCTTTGATTGTTGGTATTAGCATCTAAATAGTAAATGTTGTATAATTACGACTATTGTGTGTACTTTAATTCCTTTATTTCGTATTTTTGGATTATTATATTTCATTCGTAACGTTATGTTCATGCATCATTGTTCTACGCTCATTACTGTATTTTTCACTTCGTATCATCGCTCCATGTTGCACTATATTTTTATTTCATATTATCACCCCATGAATCAAACCTCGTTACATTCACCCGATAAATTGTTTTTATTTTTGGTCCAAATGAATAACATACTTTACCAAGCCTTGTACCCGCCATATTTTAAAAAGAGAATTTTCTAAATAAGGTAATGTCTTGCGTTTTGGAATATCGAAGAATCGTGCCCTAACTTACGGGGTTTCGATTTTTCTCGTTAATTCTAAATAGCCAAGTATCCTTTTGAGTTTTGAAACACACAGAATTCCAATTAAAATTAAAGACAAATTTACGCTCGGGAGTTCATGGTATCGTGTCCTAACTTATGGGATGTGATACTCCGATACCTCGAGACAAGGAAATCTTTAGCAATCATTTTGAGCTAATTCAAGCATTTTCAAAATCGACATTAAGACATTAATTAATCAATTAGGTACCAATTTTGGGCGTTACGAGGGTGCTAATCCTTCCTCGCATGCGTAATCGACTCCCAAACCCTTTTCTCAAATTTCGTAGACCAAAATGTCGTTTTAATCAACTAAAATATTATATTAAAACAAAGGTGATCCGATCACATCCAATAAAGATTGCTAGCGACTCCCAATTTTTGGTTTATCATTTTCAAAACCAAAGTCGATCCCCGTTTTTTTTTTAAAAAATGGTTACAACATTCACCATCTTCAAAGCTGTCAAGAAATATTAAAGACATCTCTTAGGTATGAATTTTCAATTATTTTATCTATAAAAACTTTCAAGCTTATTAAATATGATAAATGTTTAATATTTCCTTCTTCTTTTTTACTTTGTTATTAGTTAATATAACATTCTTAGAAAATTCATAAATAAATATAAGAATAATTAATGATTATAAAAATTGTGTTCTCATATCATATTAATAAAAGTTCATAAGTGTTAGAAAACACTTTAAAAATCATTAAAAGTGACTTTTTATAATTATAATTATAATTATTATGTTTTACAATAGGTTGTGTGAATTTAAAAAAAATTCACGACCGCGATACCCGCACTGACCGCAATAGCATCAGTTATGTCCGCAACTGCGATAAACGAGGCCGTGACCGAAAACGCGGCCGCGACCGCAATTTGAATCCCTGGTTCAAAGACTTGAGATTTGAAAGATGATAGATCCAAAGAGATGTAAGGGGATAGGGAAATATATGTTCATACGGAAAACACTCTATTTCTGAGATTTTGAAAGTTGTGAGTGAAGAGAGTGTCTGCAAATTCCATTGTCTTTTCATAATGATGCTGTCAATTAGTTTATCACTCCTTGAGATTTTGAGTGCATTGTTGCAACATATGCTCCAATGTGGAACCAGTGGTCTGGGAAACTTTAATGCAACTCTCGTAGCCTGCAAGGGAATGGCTTCATTTGCAATGCATCCATTGCTCTAACTTAAGTTTGTAAATCCTTCACAAGTTTGTTTAAAGAATGGAGGTGTATGGGCAGAGATTTTGAATTCCTAATAACAAGATGCTCCAGATTTTTATGAGGCTCTAATTGTTCGAGTACTTCTCTATTACGCTTTGAATCGCCATCTATATTATCAATTCCAACTCCTTAAGATTCATCTTATCTTGCACATGCAACATTTTCAAGTCTTGAAATGGGAAGTCTTCCGTGTAAATGCTTGAGCTTTCCCAACTCATTAATGCTTGGACCATTTTGATCTCCTAAAACAAAATTAGTTAATATTCGAACATCTTTCAACTTACTTATTCCTCTCGGCATCCTTTCTATCTTTGTTTCCCTAATGTCAAGATAATGCAGATTGACCAATCTTTCCATGTCTTTTGGCAACTCAACAAGGTTTTTCCATTCAAGCAATGTTGAAGTGTGCAATTTATACAATTTACTCAGAATTCGGCAACCTCTTAATTGATGTTTCTAGGAGATTGAAATTCTGTAAATGCTTCGAATTACAAATTTATTCTGGCAATTCATAATGATTCTTCTACTTTACCAAATAAAGCACTCGTAAGCTTGATTTCATTATCGAATCATGCATTATCACATCGGTAACATACGGAGACAAATGCCATGATCCTTTAAGAGTTAGGAATGTACGTAGACCTTTTGCTTTAGATAAAGTCTCGAATTTCTTTCGCATATCATGTTCTTCTTGAAAATTAGATAAATTACAGGTCCTTTCAGTTATTTCACAAGAACCACTACCACCTTTCAATTTGCAAAATAAAAATAAAAATTTCCAGTCACAAGTTTAGTCAAGTCACTAATTAGAGCATGCATGAGAAAATAAGTATCCTTCCCTTTTGATTGTTAAAAAAAAAAAAAGACTCCAATCTCAAATCTTTGAACTAATTATCACCTTGTTCTTTTGCATTGCCATTTTCCTTGGAAGATTCTGAGAGACCTTCAGCCATCCACAATCGAATGAGTTCTTCTTAGAAAAAAATTGAATAATAAGTAAAGCCTAACTCAGTTTCAGTGCTGGAAGAATATTGCATCCATCATCAGGTATGTCCCAAAAATTACTATGTAATATTTTATACCATTCATCAGCATCTAGTTTACAACCCCGAAGACCTCCAAGTGTTTTTGGAGCCAAAGGGAGACCATCACATCTTTTAGCAACTGCAACATTTTTTAGTCTTGAAACTAAAAGAATTAACAAATTCTGCATAAAAATAAAATACATTTTGGAAACAAAGAATCACAAGAACATTAAATTAAAAAAACTAAAAATGATTTAAAATTTATAAAAGAAGAAAACATGTTGGTTTATTGATTAAAATTTTTAATTTGTTTAATTAAACTTAAATTAAATTAGAGAAGATATTAAATATGGATAAATGTATAATAATATTTTTACATTTTTAAAAGTTGATGATGTGATATTATTTTATTGGTGCTTAAAAACTCAAGATTTTATGTAAAGATGAGCAAAACTCGATTCAATTAAAATAAATAAAAAAACTTGAATTTCGAGTTAATTGAATCGAGTTATTCGATTTTTTCGATTCGAGTCAACTCGAATAAGTAATTCAACTTTCGAATTTGAGCCAAGTTGAATTTTACAATTCGAATAATACAAATAACAGATTGGTGTAAATGCTCCTTTGATATCTGTCAGTTTTAAGAATGAGCAAAATGGTCTCCCTCAGCAAAAATTACAAATTAATTTTAAAAATTCAAAATATTTATAAAAATTCCAAAATTTATATTTTTGGGGGTAAACGACTAAAATAGTTACTTTTGTTTGCCTCAGGTTACATTTTAGTCACTTATATTTGAAATGTTACGTTTTAATCACTTACGTTATCGTGTTGTAACATTTTAGTCACTGAGCCGTTAATTGCATTTAACGGTAAGCTGACGAGGCACATTAAATTATCATTTCAAACGAAAATTTTAGGTTAATTCTACAATTGGTCCCTATTTTTTTTTTTTCATTTTGAGCAATTTATTTTTTTCTTTTATGTTCTTTTAACTTTCCCTTTTTTTATTTTCCATTCTCTTCTGCTTCTCCCTCTGTTTTCCTCCCTTCTTCATTTTTTTAATGTAATTTTTCTATATTTTCTATTTGTTAAAACTAGTCCATAAGCTTGCCTCACTCGAAAAAATTAAATTGTTTAAAAAAATAAAAGTATAGGGACTAGTTTTAATAAATGGAAAATACAGAAAAAAAACTACGTTAGAAATGGAAAAGGGAGGAAAACAGAGGAAAAAGTAGAAGAGAATGGAAAATAAAGAAAAAAAAGGAAAGTTAAAAAAAATAAAAGAAAAAAATTGAATTGTTGAAAACAAAAAAAATATGGGGACTGATTGTATAAATTAACTTAAATTTTTTGCTTGAAATGATGATTTAACGTGTCACATTAGCTTATCGTTACACTGTTAATGACAATCATCGACTCAGTGACTAAAGTGATGCAACGTTATAATGTAAATGACTAAAATGTAACTTGAGGTAAACAAAAGTGACTATTTTAATAGTTTACCCTATTTTTAAAAAAATCTAAAGAATATATAAAAAAAATTTCTAAAATAATAGTTTTGGAACCTAAATAAGTTAATTAATGATTCAAGTCTATCATACTAGAGTATTTTTTTTCTTTTTTTGCTTTGAAATTTTTTTCAAATATATATTGTTTTAAATTTATGTGCTCTGGAGTTAGCTATATTGTAACAAGATTTTAATTTGACATTTTAATTTTTTTAATTTAACTTGAACAAATTTCACTCGGCTTAATTTGATTTGATTCAACTAGACTCCAATTTTATTTCACTCGACTCGATTCGGAAAATTTTCAAATCGAGTTAGGATGATATATTAGGACTCGTCAATTCGATTAAGTCGAATTTTTTTACTCAATTCGATCAAACTCTCACCCCTAATTTTGGGATTATCCAAATATAATTTGTTTCATATTATTAATTACTTCCAAAAATATAAATTTATTACTTTTTTTTAAAGGGTAAATATACATTTTGATATTTAAACTTAATTTCATGGTTCAAATTTATACTTAATTTTTTTATCTAATTAGGTACCTAAACTTTCTCTAAGTCACTTAAAGTAGCCATGTGTAAGGAAATTTATCGTATTGACAAAATGATAATTAAGCTACGTGTTTTTCTTGAAACATTAAAATATATTTTTTTTAACAAATTGGAAATGCCTCGTGTCTTTTTGAAGTTGGAGAGGATGGGATGAAATATTTACAAGTGAGGATTTCATCATCCATGGATATTGAATTTTTGGTATTAAATGAGGTAGTTGGGTTAATCAACAATTAAATACCCATAAATTTCGATTAGTTTGGACTTTTAGCATCTATAATGAGTGTTGAGATTCTTGGTAATATAGTTGAAAATGCTTTTCTTGTGACAGACATTGTACAGATTTTATAGTAATTTGACCAAGCTGATCAGCACTCATGAATCGCAATACCCCTAAAAAAACGTATTCGACAAATAACTTTAAAAAAAACACTGATTTTAAACCAGAGCCATGTTTTCTTTTTTCAGTAGGGAAGAAAGGTTTGAAAGAAGAACAAAAAGAAAATAATACCGAGGAAGACTTACAAGGAGTTGCTTCAGAGAAGAATATTATATAATGTAATGTTGACTAAAATATATGCAGCGCGTTGACTGCAATTGATTTTTCAGGACCCAGATGGTGCCATCCATGTTAACGAAATTTTTCAGAATGAATGAAACATATCAATCTAAATCCACTTAATTTATCCAAAATCTTACTCATTTCGTTATTCATTTTCAATCTAAATCGATTTTCGAATTTATTAAATATTCTTAAAAAAATTAGAAAGAAAAAGAGGACTCGGCAAATACCCATTGCTGGAAATAACGTATAGTCAAAAGTTAAAATTGGAGTTCCTTTTCCCCGCTTCTTCTGAATTAATTGGAAATAAAAAAAAAAAATGAAAATGAAAATGAAAAGAAGAAGACAATAAAGAAGTAAAGGGAAAAAGAAATGGAATTTACTCGGAAATGGTACAGAGGAATTTGACCTAAAATTTAGCGAATTAATTGGAAATAATAAAAGGGAAGGGAAGCTTTTTCTGAATGTTCTCCACGGATAAAAAATGGGGAAGTGGGGAGCAGCGGGGCCTCCCCATTAAAGAAAATTTGGTAAGGCGTGCGATCCTCCCCATTAAAGAAATCCCCCATTAGAGAAAGTTGCGCCGGGCCAAGATTCTATAACGAGGGTTAGTGTGGAAATTGGTTTTAAAATTTGGCGATTTATTGTTTAGGTATAACTTAAATTCAAGTTGTATTAATTATATTTATTATTTAAGTTTTACTCTATTATTATAATTTACTAAAAATAAATTTAGCTAACTAAATGATGTCTAAATAACATGTATGAGCTGAGCATGGCATAATATTTCATCATGCTTCGGTAATTTTATTATGGCAAAACTTTACCCCTACTTTCATTAATTTTATTATATGAAAAGCTTTGCCACTATCATTAATTTTTATGCGTCGTTAAATTTATATTTGTGTAAGAATAATTTTGTCAAGTATTATCATTGGAGTATAGTTCACCAAAGTTAAAGTATAATTGTATATTATAAAAATTAATAATATTTTCTCCAAGGGTGCTAGGGAT
The DNA here is from genome assembly GCA_025698475.1 of Gossypium anomalum. Taxonomy (NCBI): domain Eukaryota; kingdom Viridiplantae; phylum Streptophyta; class Magnoliopsida; order Malvales; family Malvaceae; genus Gossypium; species Gossypium anomalum. The sequence goes on along the minus strand of CM046960.1, from coordinate 47,643,494 downwards.
AAATATAATAGGAAAAAATTTTCAATTTTTCCAAGCACACATCGATGAATATATGATATGACTAATGTTCACATAAAGGTTAAATATTTTAAAAAGGTCATATAATGACTTTCCTTTTTTACAAAAGTGCTCAAATAAAAATTTTTCACATATTTCAATTAATTTGTAGCAAAAATTAAGTAAATATTTACTTGTTTAGAGTGTTACACATAATAATTGAATTATATATTGCTTGAAAGAAAAAGAAAATTTAAAACTCTTATTTGAGCACATTCGAAAATATTGGAATTTTATTTGAGCATTTTCAAAAAAATTTAACGTTTATTTGACCATTTTAAAAGATTTGACCTTCATTTTAACAGTTTTGTAAAGATTTTAATACTTATATGACTTAAATCCTTAAATTTTTTTCCAAGACATATATATATGCCTAATTTTCCCTTTAAAAATTCTAACAAAATTAATGTGTACACCAACTATTAATCATCGGTAGCGAGGTGACTTGCCGTTGTTATTTAGCACCTCTCATCATTTCCAATACCACTCCTTTAGCAGCTTAAAACTAGAATTCATGGATGTTGTAACCATTTTTTGAAAAAAAGGGGAATCGACTTTGGTTTTGAAAATGAAAACGAATAGAGGAGTCGCCACCAATCCTTTTTGATGAGGTGTGATTGGGTCACCTCAAATTGATCATTTTAATAAAAGTTAAGATTTACTAAAACGATAATTTTTGGTCTACGAAAATCAGAAAACGAGTTCGGGAGTCAGTTATGCACAAGGAAGGATTAGCACCCTCGATACGCCCAAAAATTGGTACCTAGTTGATTAATTATTGTCTTAGTGTCGAAGATTGAAACCTTGAGAGACTTTTGAAATACAATCCTTCTTTATAAAACAGCTCAAGTGATAAAGACCTTCTCGTCTCAAAATATGAAATGTCACATCCAGTAAGTTAGGACACGACATCTTGAATTTCCGAGAGCGAGCTTGCCTTTTATATAAAATTTGCGTATTTTAATTTATTAAAAGGGTATTCGATTATTTAGAGTAAACGAGAGAAATCGAAACCCAGTAAGTTAGGGCACGTTTTCTCGAATTCCCAAACACTGAATATTGCCTTTATTTTAAAACAAATTCTTATTTCGACGTGACAAAATGTCATGCCCGGTAAGTTAGGGCACAACGCTTCGTATCTCCGAGAATAAGCATTTGTCAAAACTCGTATAGATTTAAAAGAATATTCCGTTATTTAGGTTAAATGAGAAAAATCGAAACCCAGTAAGTTAGGGCACGATTATCTCGAATTACCTAATACGGGATATTTCTTTTACGAAAAAGTTATTTTAAGGCATTGAATGAAAAACATAATGTGATTTATAGTAAAACATGAAAGCAACTTAGGGTATTAATAATAATGTATAATAATGAGCGTGACGGTATCAAAAATAACAATGTGAGCAAATTATAAAAAATGAAATAATAGCAAGGCTAGTAATGTGTAAATGTAAACAAATGCATGAGGAAAACAAAACCATCGTATACATAAATAAGTAAATAAAAATACATAAAACACGGCAAAAGAAAAAATGGCAATGATAACGAGAACAATAATAATAGCAATAGTATAAAACGATAATAATACATATAGTATTAAACATGGTAATAATAATGTAAATATGGAGTAGTAGGGAACATATATATGTACAACATATAATACTAGATTAAATATATATATATATAATATTTATTGAAAACAGTAATAATAATAAAAATAACTAATGATGACGGTATATAAATATATGCATATATATATCAAAATATATACGTAATAATAAAAATGTATACGTAGTATTAAAAATATATATACATAATATATACATACAAGGAATAATAATATTGGAACACAAATATTACATAAAATATACACAGAAATATATATACATATAATAATGATATTAGAAGTATGTACAAGAATAAAAATAGTATAATAAAAAGTGGAAAACAATGATAATAATATTAAAAACATATATATATATATCAAGAACATATTTATGATAGTAATATTGAGTGCTAAAAGTATGTGTATAATATAGACAAAAATACATACATAATTTAGTATCGAAAGTATTTACATAATATATATATATACGTATTTGAAATAAAAATAATGTTGAAAACAACAATTAATAATACTACCTAGATATATACATGTATAAGATAGATATAACAATAATATGATATTAAGAATATATATATTTTATATGAAGGTAAAAGATATAGCAATACATAATATAGTTAGTAAAGGTAAAAGATGTATACATAATATATATTAGGAATAATGATAGTAAAAATAATACTACGTAGATATAGCAATACATAATATAGTTAGTAAAAATATATACGTAACATATTAAATATATACATAGTATTAAAAAGAAGAAATATGCGTACATATGTATAAAAATATAGACAAAATATAATATTATCATATTAATAATGCTTTATAACGTATATACATATATATAAGTATTAAATAAGATGATAATAATGAACTATTAATAAAAATACAACCATAATAAAATATGATATTATAAATATTAAAATTAAATTAGAATAATGAGGAAAAGTAAAAAAAGGGATGAAATTGAATTAACAGTGGAAATTTGGAGGCAAATCAAAATAAAACGCAAACACAGGGCCCAAATGTAACGCGCACCAAGGAACAAGGACCTCGAGGGTAAATTTTTCGACTTCCTGAACGACGTCGTTCGTTGATTTGAGTATTGAGACGTTGAGGATTAAATTGAAATAGATAAAGAAAAGCCGTGGCTAAATTATAAAAACAAAAATGACCAGATTGAAACATCCCCAGAAAGCGGAGGGACTGTGCGTGAAATTATCCCAGTAGCAGCAAAACACGCGGATCCTCAGGCGTCGGGTCGGGTCGGGTTGCGCGCGGGTCACGTGAAACGGCGTCGTTTTGGCACCGTGAGTTAAGGCCCAAAACGGCGCCGTATTGTGCCCCTATATAAGCCCAAAATCCTTTTTAAAAAATTAGTTTTCTTCTTTATTAAAAAAAAACAAAAAAAATAGTTCTCAATTCTCTCTCAACCCTGAGTCTCCACTGCCGGACCAGTCGCCATCCTCCGTTCCGCCCGCCGCACCGGCGCCGTCGCCGGCCACCTCCGAAGGTATAATTTTTTTTGTATATTTTTTTTAGTGTTTATGATGCATGAATATATGTGAGGTTAGGGTTTAAAAAAAATAGAAGGAAAAGATAAAAGAAAAAAAACAAAAAATAAAATAAATAAGGTCACCTTTGTTTTTTGTTTCGGTCTTTTGAATCTCCTGTTCTTGTTCTTATACTTAAGACGAAAGTTATTTCTTTTATTTCTCGCTGGAATACCAATTGTTTTATGTTTACAGAGAAAGAAGAAAAAGAAAAAAAATCCATCCCCTTCCCTTCCTTTGGATTCGCTTTAAAAGCCATTTACATGCCTCTATTCTTGCTTTCTGCTATTCTCATTAATGTTTGCAGTGCAGAGGCGGTGGATTTGACAGAACGCAGCGCTGCACTAAAGCATGTGAGAGAGGTAGTTAACCTAGAGGGGCGGCGGTGAGCATAGGAGGAAGCTAGGGTTTTTCTTTTCTGTTTTTTTAATGTATTGGGCTTGGGTAGGTAAAAAAAATTTAAGTTTGGGCTAGGGGGTTAGAAGATGGGTTTTGGGTATTGGGTTTCTTCTCTTTTTTTTAATTGGGTTTTTGGGCTTAGTGTTTAGGTTATTTGTTTGGTTAGGTTTGGGGTTTTGGGTTATGTATTTGGGCTGGGCAAACAGGTTTGTACAGCTGCCCCTCTTTGCTTGTTGTCGTGTAACGAGAATGAAGCAAAGACTCTAAAGAAAGACCCGTTTGGCCCAGCCACGTCGAGTCTTGACTTTTTTGGTGCTCCTCTTCTTTAGGTAATATCATTCAGCCTAGTGCCTCCTGTTGCTTTAATCTGCTCCACTGCTCCATTGCTGCTTTAGCAAGATAAGGTTTGTGACTTCAGAAAGATAAGATTTGCTATCTTTAGCCTGCTCTACTTGCAGCTTCAGAGAAATAAGACATGTGACTTCAATGAACTCCACTGAAACTTCAAGGAGATTTGTCGTGGCTTTTAGCCGCTCCAACGCCATTTCAGGGAGAAGATATTTGATTTCCAGCCTGTTACCCTACTGCTTAGGAGTTAGGGCCACTCGTTCTCAATCTGTTTCTCTACTGCTTAGGGGGTTAAGATCTGTACATTCAACCTGTTACCCTACTGCTTATGGGCTTAAGGTTCTTCGTCTTTGACCATCTCCACTAATGCTTAGGGAGATAAGATCTGGAATTTTAGTCTGTTACCCTACAGCTTAGGGGTTTAAGACCCTTAGTCTTTGATCTGCTCCACTGCAACTTCAGGAAGGCAAGATCTGTGATTTTCAACCTATTACCCTATTGCTTAGGGGTTTAAGGTCCGTAAATTCAGCTTGTTACCCTACCACTTAGGGGGTTAAAGCTTGTTATCTTTGATCTATTTTCCTACTGCTTAGGGGGTCAAGATCTGTGAATTCAACATGTTACCCTACTACTTAGGGGTTTAAGGTTTGTAAATTCAGTCTGCTCCACTGCGACTTCAGGGAGATGAGACTTGTAACTTCAAACTGCTTCACTGCAACTTCAGGAAGGCAAGATTCGCTGGATTCGATCTGTTCCACTGTAACTTCAGGGAGACAATATCTGTAATTTTTAGCCTATTACCCTACTGCTTAGGGAGTTAAGGCTTGGTGAATCCACTGATTCTAGGGTCATGACCTGTAGAATCAGTTCCATGTATCTGTGCTTATGCCAAAGAATTAGGATGTTATGATCGAAATGAATCAAATGTTCCTAATAAGATGCGCTATGAATGATCTATAAATGCATGAATGTAGCATGTTGTGAGTATGAGTCCCTTTTTAATGTTTAGGTTGCCGTTGCTCTTTGTTCATTAATGTTCTTTCACTGAAATGATACCCTGTCTTCTTGTTCAGCTTAGATATTTGAACAGAAAATCTGAAGAGATAGTCCTAATTTAAACTCTTTCTTCTCATATGCTTCTAATCTTTGAGTTTGGTTAGTTCTAAATAATAGTCCTGTTTTAGGTTCCTATACTATTTAGAAACTTTCAGAGTAATATGCAGAACTCTTTTTGCAAAAATGGCTTTTCGTCCATTAATCATTATTTCAATGCAAAATGCTTAAAAAAGATTATAATAATGATGGGACTGAAATTTGTCAGAAACAAAATTTAAAGGGGATAGCTTATTCACAGCCAACAAACATTACTGGAATACAAAATGAATAAAAGGAAAACATGTGCCTCAGATATCACAACGTGAGCTTCTTTGTACGAACTTCTTGAGGATTCCTTTTTGCCCAATGTGTTTAAGGGATCTATAGTACTCTAGTAGATGCCCCAAGGTGTAACATCTCTCTTCTTTGTTAATTTAGGTGTCGTAAGACTGCCGTATGCCCCACCTTCGATCAAAATTTGAATCACCCTTTACGGGTTTTCAATTCAAAATCCCTTTGGTCTCAAGGTGCTCTCTGCGAGTTTTCACCCTGGCCTCTCCTTTTTTTTTTTAGGCGAAGTATTTCTTAACCGAATCTGAATTCACTGGATTAGGTAAAGTCTTGCCATCCATTTCGGCCAATATCAATGCTCCTCCAGAAAAGACCTTCTTTACCACATAAGGTCCTTCCCAATTCAGCATCCATTTTCCTCTGAAGTCCTTTTGTATGGGCAGGATCTTTTTCAATACTAGGTCTCCCTCATGGAATTTCCTAGGATGAACCTTTTTGTTGTAAGCTCACATCATTCGCTTTTGGTACATCTGACCATGACGGATAGCCCTTAGCCTCTTTTCTTCAATCAAATTCAGCTAATTGTATCAGGACTGGATCCACTCTACTTCATCTAATTTTACCACTGACAAAACTCTGAGGGAAGGAATCTCGACCTCGATAGGTAAAACTGCCTCCATTCCATAGACCAATGAGAAAGGCGTTGCCCCAGTGGAAGTCCTGACAGATGTTCGATAAGCATAGAGGGCGAATGGTAGCTTTTCATGCCAGTCTTTATAAGTCTCGGTCATTTTCCCCACAATTTTCTTGATGTTTTTATTAGCTGCCTCAACTGCACCGTTCATCTTCGGACGGTATGGTGATGAGTTGTGGCGTCTGATCTTGAACTGACTGCAGACATCCGCTATCGTACTGTTGTTCAAATTCAATGTGTTGTCAGATATGATCCTTTCTGGCATTCCATATTGAAAAATGATTTCCTTTTTTAGGAATTTGCTAACAGCCGATTTAGTAACATTGGCATATAAAGCGGCTTCCACCCACTTGGTGAAATAGTCAATAACCACAAAGATGAATCGATGCCCATTTGAAGCTTTTGGCGAAATTAGCCCAATCACATCCATGCCCCACATCGAGAAAGGCCATGGTGAAGTCATGACATGCAGAGGTGAAGGAGGCACATTAATTCTATCTTCATAGATTTGGCACTTATGGCATCTTTTGGCGTAGTTAACACAGTCTCCTTCTATGGTGGACCAATAATAATCGAACTTTATAATTTGCCTGGCCATTGTAAAGCCATTAGCGTGTGTCCCACAGACGCCCTTATAGACTTCTTCCAAGATTTTCTTAGCCTCAATAGCGTCTACACATCTTAACAGTACTTGATCCTTCCTTCTTTTGTATAGGATCTCCCCGTCCAAGACATAGTCACTGGCCAGCCTTCTCAACGTTCTCCTGTCGTTTTCGGTAGCTTGGGTGGGGTACTCACGATTCTTCACATACCACAGGATATCGTGGTACCAAGGATGATCATCATTTTTAGCTTCTTCTTTGAGGTTGCAACAATGAGCTGGAGCCTCGTAAATGCTCATTTGGATCTGTTTCACATCTTCTTGTTTGCTCACCTTGATCATGGAAGCTAAAGTTGCTAGGGCGTCCGCCATCTGATTTTCTTCTCGAGAGAGGTAACAGAAGATGATATCTTTGAATTCTTTAATTAGTTCAAGGACCAGATTTCGATAATTGATCAACTTGGGATCTCTCATCTCCCATTCGCCTTTAAGTTGATAAATCACTAACGTAGAATCTCCATATACTTCTAGTGCTTTAATCTTGTGTTCAATGGCTGGACGGATCCCCATGATGCATGCTTCGTATTTCGCCATATTATTTGTACAGTCAAAATCTAATTTGCCAGTGAAGGGGTAATGATCTCCGTCTGGAGATACCAAGACTGCCCCAATTCCGTTACCCACAGCATTTGATGCTCCGTCGAAGTTGAGCTTCCAAGGACGACCTTCTCGAGGGTCTTCTTCGGTGGTTGCCACGTACATCAGATCTTCATTCGGGAAATCAAAGTTCAGAGGCTCATAGTCTTCTAAAGCTCTGCTGGCTAGAAAGTCTGCTATTGCACTCCCTTTTACAGCTTTATGGTTTACATAGACAATATCAAATTCGGAGAGTAGAATTTGCCATCGGGCCATTCTTCCGTTTAAAGCAGTTGACTCTATCAAGTACTTCAAAGGATCCAGTTTAGAAATCAGCCAGGTCGTGTGATACAACACGTATTGTCTCAGTCTTCGGGTTGTCCAGATTAAGGCACAACACAACTTTTCAATTGGCGAGTACCTCGTTTCACACTCAGTGAACTTCTTACTGAGGTAATATATTGCTCTTTCTTTCCTTTCTGACTCATCGTGTTGGCCAAGCACACATCCCGTAGAATTTTCAAACACTGTTAGATACAGTATCAATGGCTTGTCTGGACTAGGTGGTGTCAACACTAGGGAATCAGACAAATATTAGTTAACCTTGTCGAAAGTCTTCTGGCATTCTTCGTCCCAAACACTAGGGTTGTGTTTCTTAAGGAGACGAAATATGGGGTCACATTTCTCGGTTAGTTGTGAAATGAACCAAGCAATGTAGTTTAGTCTTCCTAAGAATCCCCGAACTTCTTTTTGAGTACGCGGTGGAGGTAGCTCTTGTATGGCTTTGACTTTGTCTGGGTCAATCTCAATCCCTTTTTCATTGACTATGAATCTTAGCAGTTTTCCTGACCTGGCCCCGAAGGTACATTTCGTTGGATTGAGTTTCAGCCGGAATTTCCTCAACCTCAAAAGTAATCTCCTCAAGACTTGCACATGCACTTCTTCTGTTCGAGATTTGGCGATCATGCCGTCGACATACACTTCAATTTCCTTATGCATCATATCATGGAACAGGGTTACCATGGCTCTCTGATATGTTACTCCCGCGTTTTTTAGTCCGAATGGCATCACCTTATAGCAAAAGGTTCCCCACATGGTTACAAATGTAGTTTTATTCATGTCTTCAGGATGCATCTTGATCTGATTGTACCCTGAAAAACTGTCCATGAAGGAGAAGAGTGAGTAACCTGCCGTGTTGTCCACTAAGGTGTCAATATGAGGCAACGGGAAATTATCCTTTGGGTTGGCTTTGTTTAAGTCTCTGTAGCCTACACACATCCGTACTTTTCCATCTTTTTTAGGGACGGGGACGATGTTGGCTACCCATTCCGAATACTTGACTACTTGTAAGAAACCAGCGTCAAATTGCTTCTTAACCTCCTCTTTTATTTTCAGCAAAACATCTGGCCTCATTCTTCGGAGCTTCTGTTGAACTGGCTTGCAATCCTCTTTAGTGGGGAGTCTGTGTACCACAATGTCAGTACTTAGCCCGAGCGTATCTTGATACCACCATGCAAAAACATCTTTGAACTCTTGGAGTAACTCAATAAGGTCATGCTTTGTTTCTACGGTTATGCAGGCTCCGATCTTTACTTCTTTCTTTTCTAGTTCATCTCCTAAGTTCACGACTTCTACTGACTCTTTGTGAGGTAGGATCTGCTCTTCCTCTTACTCTACCATCCTTAACAAATTAGGGGATAAGTTACAGTCTTTGTCATCTTCAAAGTCCTGAGATCCCTTTAGACACATATCCTGCTCGAAAGGAGACTCTGAGCTAGTAGCAATGTTGCTCACATCGTTGATATCTAGAGACCTATTGTAGGCACGAAAGAAGATACAAAGAATAAAAGAATCTAAGAACAATGGTATGTGTGGTATGATTATGAATGAAAGAATAAAAGAATACTTGCACAGAATAAGACAAAAAGATGCATTTCATTGAAATAACAATTTTGGAACATAAGCCTATTTCACAAAAAGACACTTATTACTCCTAGGCCTAGAGTAATAAACGTGTTTTGGGCATTACTCTGTATTAGTTCTAAAGACTACAGGAATCTCTTCCGCAGTCCAGTTATCTAGAACACTTTCTGGCTCATAAGGGCGAATGCCCGATAGATCTTCTACTTCAGTTCCTTCTTCGTATATAGCGTTGATGTCTAAATTTTCCATCATTCCTTCCATAATTTCCTTTCCGAATGTCCTCTGCTCGGGGTGAATGACTCCTCCAGACACAAAGGTCTTCGATATATGGGGAAAGATCATTGGTTCCCATTCGATTTCTTCCCCGCTTAATCGTGCTCTCCTTCTCTCTTGCTTCTTCTCCATATCCTTCTTCCTTTGCCTCGTGTCTGGCTTGAATCCTAACCCAAAACGGTCTTGTTTTCCCTTCATCATTGGCGCATCAATCCTTCCCTGGAGGTATCTCCCGAGTCCTCTTCCGGGTATGGCTCCTTTTCCAACAGTTAGCCGTAGTCCCATTCTTGTTGTCTCAGATAATCTAGGCATTGGAATCCTATTTCCTTCGATGATGAATGTCGCATTTATAAACTCCAAAGACCGAAAAAAACACTCGATTGCTTCGTCATCTGTCCCCACATTTGGTGCGTTACTAGTAACGGATGCAATGATATCCTCTTCCGTATTGATCGTTACTAACCGACCTTCGGTTACTAATTTCAGCTTCTGGTGTAGCGATGAAGGGACTGCCCCTGCTGAGTGTATCCATGGTCTCCCCAATAGGCAGTTATACAAAGGCTTAATGTCCATAACTAGGAAATCTACCTCGTACGTAATTGGCCCGATCAAGAGGGGTATTTCAATTCTCCCCATTACCTTCCTTTCCCTACCATCAAATGCTCTCACTAAATTTTGGCATATTTTCATGTGGGAACTGTCTACCGGTAACCTACTCAGCGTAGACAGGGGTAGGATATTCAGCGCAGACCCATTGTCGACCAATACACCCGGCAATGTATACCCTTTACAGCGAGTCGTGATATGCAAAGCTTTAGTCGATCCCCTGCCTCCTAGAGGTACTTCATCATCATTGAAGAATATGAAGTTGTCGACACTTATATTTTTGACTAAACGGTCCAGTTTGTTTACAGAAATGTCGTTAGCAACGTAAGTTTCATTCAGCACTTTTATTAATGCGCTGCGATGGGCTTCGGAGCTTAAGAGTAAGGCCGCATCTTGATATACGTACTTGTCGTTTGTGCAACCGTTTCTCGACACACTATATTCACTATGCTTTAAAAATTTCAGAAAGTCCTTCGCTTCTTTTTCAGTCACTGATTCATTAACAGTTGGTTCAGGTCCTGCGGGCTTCTCCTTCCTTTGCTCAATTGCCAATGATTTTCCTTTAACCTGCTCGACTTTTGTATTTGGGGTATAACGCCTTCCGCTGCGCGTATAAAAACCCTCATCTTGACTTTCTTCTGATGTATTAATCAGGATCTCCTCTCCCGGGATCGTCACGTTACAGCTATAGTTCCATGGTACCATTTTGCTATCTTTATAAGGGAAAGCAACGGGCTTCTGGATCAGAATTTTTGGCGTAACTTGTTCCCTGGCTTCGTTAATTCTCGGACGTGATATGATAACCACTGGGTGGCTGGCTTTGTAACCATCCTTCATCGACCCTTCTTCTGAGGCACACACTTCTGTTTCTTCTGGGCTTTCGACATATTCGAAGAATTTTATCTCCTTATTATCCATCAGTCCTTGTACTAAAGCCCTGAATTCGTTACATTTCTGAATCTCATGATCCTCTAGATTGTGGAACTCGCAATAAGTCATCCCTTCTCAGGGTCTGACCCTTGAATTCTGTGGTCTCAATCCCATTTTCACCATTTTCTTCCATACTTCTTTCAGTAGAGTGTTCACTTCTGTGATATTTGTCTTAATTTCTTTCCCCAAACTCTCGATTATCGTATTTATTCCCTTATCCCTATGGTTAGGTGTATCATCAAATTTCACGATGCCCATGTTGATGAGTCTCTCAACCAATTTCTTAAAGGTGGTGCAGTTTTCTATCGAATGTCCTGTGGCCCCCGTATGATATTCGCTTTGGGCATTCGTGTCATACCACTTGGGGTATGGAGGCTGCATTGGTTTTAAATAGAAGGGAGACACGACATGTGCATCAAACAAACTATGGTATAACTCCTTATATATCATCGGAATGGGCGTGAATTGGAGTTTTTCCCTATTTGGCTTTGTGTTGGGCTCTTGTCTGGAAGGGCCCTGCTGACTAGTAGTTGTCGCCCTTGGTTGGCTTACGGTGACCGACTTCGAATATGCACTCACGTTATTTACCTCGTGCTCTTTCTTTCTTGGTGCTGACCTTTTGGTACTTTCTCCAGCCTCTATTTTCCCACACCTTATCACGTTTTCGATCATTTCTCCAGACATTACTATGTCTGAGAAACTTTTGGTCGCGCTACCCAGCATGTGGTTAATGAAAGGTGCCTTCAGAGTATTAATGAAGAGTATAGTAGTTTCTTTTTCCAACAAAGGGGGTTGGACTTGTGTGACCACCTCTCTCCATCGTTGGGCATATTGCTTGAAGCTTTCATTGTGTTTCTTCTCCATGTTCTGTAAAGTGATCCTATCAGGGGCTATGTCCGCCACATGACCGTACTGCTTCATGAAAGCTTGTGCGAGATCTTTCCATGAACCGATTTGGGTGCGACTCAGTTGGTTGTACCATCTAGAAGTGGCCCCAACCAGACTTTCTTGAAAGCAGTGAATCAAGAGTTGATCATTATTGACATGGCCTGCCATTCACCTGCAGAACATAGTGATATGAGCTTCGGAACAACTGGTCCCATTGTACTTTTCAAATTCTGGAGTTTTGAACTTTGGAAGGAGTACCAAATCTGGAACCAAGCTTAATTCCTTAGCATCGATTCCAGCACGATAGTCAGTGCCTTCCATTTCCTTAAATTTTTCTTCTAACCATCTATACTTTTCCTCAAGCTCTTTCGGGAGTTCTACCCTGTTTTTTCTGTTTCTATTACTTCATCGAGATTGAGGACAACTGGGTTAGTTGGGTTATCCCCTGGATGGGAGCCCGAGTCAGCCTGATAATTCATCGAGGGCGAAACACTGGCCTGAAATGGCTGGGGTCTAATTGTAACTGATGGCCTTCTTGGGTACATATCAGGTTGTGTCTGAACGTCCGCTGGGGTGAACCCCGGAGGGTAAATAGGATCTTCAGTATCATCTCCTGTATTAACCACGGGGCTTTTCCCTTTTTCTAATCCGCCAGCCAATAGACACGTTAATTGATCCATCATACTTTTCTGGGGCTCCATCATCTGCTCCCTTACATCCTGCTGGATTTTGGCTAATTGTTCTTGCATACGCGTTTGTAACTGATCCTGCATCTTTTTTGCATTTGCTCTAATCTCTCTAACCTTTGGTCCATAGCTTTTGTTTCTCCTCATGTACCGTAACGATGTTCCAGGGTAACTGTCACAATTTTAGGGTTTTTTGTGAGTTTTAATGCACATGATGCAATGCTGATGCATGAATGCAATGGATGCAATGAACGCAAATGAATGCAATCAAAAGGCGTTGATTCTAACTTAATTTTTATTAAGATAACTTTTCTAGAAAGCAAGTTTCTTTACACAAAATAAATTACACATAAGGCTTGGCCCTAATACTTAAGGCCTTGACCTGCCTAAGAAGCCATGCTAGTTCTTGTCCTCTATCAGATTCCGATTCATACTTTAAACTCAGTACATCAGCCTGCACTGCTAATGTTTGTAAATGATCAGCCACTTCTCGTACTTGAGTCAGAGCTTCGCCTATGACGTAATCCCTGTTCCTGACTTGATCTTGGGATTGATGAAGTTGCTCATTCAATCGATCGCTATTTATCTCAAGGACTTCCAGTTGAAGTTCACGATCTTGCAATGCCACCTTAAGTTCTTCTATCTTTCCTTTTAACTCTTCAATTTTGTTTTGACTGGCTTTTAACTCGATTACAGAATTACGGGCACGCTGTTGATACAAGGACTTTTCTAGTTCTGTCACCCGCATTTTTGATCCTTCTTTCTCGTTCTGGCTTTCTACCAAACTCTCTTTTAGAGTACCTTCTCAAGCTTGAGCATCTCAAAATCTTTCTTCCCATTGGCTAGCTTTACTTTTCTCCTCTTTAACTTCTTGCCGCCACTGTTCAGATGTTTTCCCTAACCCAGCAGTTCTCATTGATCTTCGCAGCTTCTTGTAGTCTGTTTTCAAACTGTCCAGATCCTCTTCAGCTTTGTTCTTTCCTTTTCTGAGTCTTTCGACTTCTATCTTCTGGACATCGACATCTAACCCCAGTTGCATTTTTTCTTCTTCCAACTGCTTGATCCTCTTTTCTAGTTCCAGGCTCTTTCTCTCGAAATCTTGTCTGATGATTTCTAGCTCAGATGGGATTACTCTCAAGTGTTCTTCCATTGATCTAGGGTCTTCTTGATCTAACGTAGGGATATTATCGTTAATTCTCTGAATCCACCACTGGTCATACTCAAGGGTAGCCATGGGATTGGCAGTAAACTTTTTCATTCTACGAGTCTGGTTCCAGGCATTTGATATTTCGTGAACTCTCTTTTTGTAGTTATTCCCCGTGAATACGAATTCGCACTGAGCTAACCCGTATGTTGGTGGTGTAAACTGCCTGGATCTGTACTGTCTTAACACCAGCAGAGGAGCATACCCGATGGCTCCCCATATTCCTAGCAAGGGAACCCAATCGAAGTCTCCACATCGGTATAATATTTCGTCAGGCACCATCCACAGAGCTCTCCATTCAATATTCTCTTCTTGCAAATTCTGGAGGATCGTCATCCAATTTTTTTCTATAATATCATCTCTTATCGACGTAGCCGCTAACTCTTTCAGTGGAGAGTAGCTTTCGGAGAAGACGTGATATGAAACCTTTTCCACTTTCCCAAAATGACTGTGGAACCACGATAGCAGAAGTTGTGCGTATCCAATAAATCTTCCTTCATCCGCTCTTCGACAAGCATTCAATGATCTGAAAGTTTCAGCCAATATCGAGGGTACAGGTGTGGTCCCTTTACTAAGCCTATCAAAAAGATCAGAAACCGCCTCGTCTATATGCCCCAAAGCTTTGGGAAATATAACCAATCCATAAATGCTCAAGGCAAAGACATCTACCCTCTTCTTTATGTCAGGATGTGCTAAGATTAAAGCTCTCAAATTTCTCCAAGGAATGCACCTACAACCTCCTTTTTGTTTGATTCGGGCTGTAACCCATTGCTCGCTCATTCCTGTGATGTTCATCAACCTTTTCGAGAATGCTGGGCCATTGGCAGCTTTGGAATAAATTCTATCAACCTGAATCTTCGGGCATCGGATCAAGGCTGTGTACTTCTCTATCGTGGGTACCAAATCTACCCTCCTGAAAGTGAAGCAACTGTAAGCAGAATTCCAATATTGAACAAGGGCTCGAAACAGGCGTTCGTCTATCTTGACATCGAGTAGATAAGGTAAATCGCCATAATGACAATGGAATAGCTGTTTGATCTCGTCATCCCACTGACTCCAAATTTCTTTCATCTCTTGAAGGTTATTCTGAGTTACGCTAACCCGAGTAAAATCCCACAACTCTGACACGTACCCCTCGGTTAGGCTATCACCTTTCTCTTGCTGTGTTGTCTCAAATTTCATATCCGACAATGACATTGTCCTCTACTTTATCAAAAAACCCATTTTCCATGACAAGCTATCTTCTTAGCAACCGAATGTAAATCAACACCTTTTATGATGAAAATGTCATGCAAATACAATCGAAATAAAACAAAACAAGTCAGTATTTCATACGAAATTTAAAGCAAACAAGGAATAACAAATATAGCGCTTGCTCAGGCAACCACTAGGGTTTCGGAGTGGCTTTACTTAAGGTGGGTTCTTAAGGCTCACTATGTTGGGTTCGGTTCTAGAGTAAAGGTACCTGAACCGGCAGATTCCTCGATCTTCACCCATTATAGGCTCATACAGATCGAGTTCAGTTCAGGGGAATACGTTTCCCTATGGCTGCACGGAGATGAAAATCTCACGAGGACATAGGTACGGACATACTCTGAAAGCGATCCACTATCCTGCACGGAGGTGAAAACCTCACGAATGAGTAGTTTCTCACTCCCACTTAGAGGGGTGTGGCCATAACGGTCATGCAATGCAATATGTAAAATTATTTAAAGACTCGAACTCACACAACAGGTATCATATCACTAATAACAGATGAAATGTGATGAAAGGATCGTATTTTAAAACCAAATTTTTAATTTTCGATAAAAAGACAAAAGTTAATCAACTTGTGGCTTGACTCTCTTATTTGATTCCCCAGTGGAGTCGCCAAGCTGTCGTAACCATTTTTTGAAAAAAACGGGAATCGACTTTGGTTTTGAAAATGAAAACGAATAGAGGAGTCGCCACCAATCCTTTTTGATGAGGTGTGATTGGGTCACCTCAAATTGATCATTTTAATAAAAGTTAAGATTTACTAAAACGATAATTTTTGGTCTACGAAAATCAGAAAA
Organism: Gossypium anomalum; assembly: GCA_025698475.1. Classification (NCBI taxonomy): domain Eukaryota; kingdom Viridiplantae; phylum Streptophyta; class Magnoliopsida; order Malvales; family Malvaceae; genus Gossypium; species Gossypium anomalum. The sequence continues at coordinate 47,627,632 of CM046960.1, read as the reverse complement.
CGAGTTCGGGAGTCAGTTACGCACGAGGAAGGATTAGCACCCTCGATACGCCCAAAAATTGGTACCTAGTTGATTAATTATTGTCTTAGTGTCGAAGATTGAAAACTTGAGAGACTTTTGAAATACAATCCTTCTTTATAAAACAGCTCAAATGATAAAGACCTTCTCGTCTCAAAATATGAAATGTCACATCCAGTAAGTTAGGACACGACATCTTGAATTTCCGAGAGCGAGCTTGCCTTTTATATAAAATTTGCGTATTTTAATTTATTAAAAGGGTATTCGATTATTTAGAGTAAACGAGAGAAATCGAAACCCAGTAAGTTAGGGCACGTTTTCTCGAATTCTCAAACACTGAATATTGCCTTTATTTTAAAACAAATTCTTATTTCGACGTGACAAAATGTCATGCCTGGTAAGTTAGGGCACAACGCTTCGTATCTCCAAGAATAAGCATTTTTCAAAACTCGTATAGATTTAAAAGAATATTTCGTTATTTAGGTTAAATGAGAAAAATCGAAACACAGTAAGTTAGGGCACGATTATCTCGAATTACCTAATACGGGATATTTCTTTTACGAAAAAGTTATTTTAAGGCATTGAATGAAAAACATAATGTGATTTATAGTAAAACATGAAAGCAACATAGGGTATTAATAATAATGTATAATAATGAGCGTGACGGTATCAAAAATAACAATGTGAGCAAATTATAAAAAATGAAATAATAGCAAGGCTAGTAATGTGTAAATGTAAACAAATGCATGAGGAAAACAAAACCATCGTATACATAAATAAGTAAATAAAAATACATAAAACACGGCAAAAGAAAAAATGGCAATGATAACGAGAACAATAATAATAGCAATAGTATAAAATGATAATAATACATATAGTATTAAACATGGTAATAATAATGTAAATATGGAGTAGTAGGGAACATATATATGTACAACATATAATACTAGATTAAATATATATATAATATTTATTGAAAACAGTAATAATAAAAAAATAACTAATGATGACGGTATATAAATATATGCATATATATATCAAAATATATACGTAATAATAAAAATATATACGTAGTATTAAAAATATATATACATAATATATACATACAAGGAATAATAATATTGGAACACAAATATTACATAAAATATACACACAAATATATATACATTTAATAATGATATTAGAAGTATGTACAAGAATAAAAATAGTATAATAAAAAGTGGAAAACAATGATAATAATATTAAAAACATATATATATATCAAGAACATATTTATGATAGTAATATTGAGTGCTAAAAGTATGTGTATAATATAGACAAAAATACATACATAATTTAGTATCGAAAGTATTTACATAATATATATATATATATATACGTATTTGAAATAAAAATAATGTTGAAAACAACAATTAATAATACTACCTAGATATATACATGTATAAGATAGATATAACAATAATATGATATTAAGAATATATATATATATTATATGAAGGTAAAAGATATAGCAATACATAATATAGTTAGTAAAGGTTAAAGATGTATACATAATATATATTAGGAATAATGATAGTAAAAATAATACTACGTAGATATAGCAATACATAATATAGTTAGTAAAAATATATACGTAACATATTAAATATATACATAGTATTAAAAAGAAGAAATATGCGTACATATGTATAAAAATATAGACAAAATATAATATTATCGTATTAATAATGCTTTATAACGTATATACATATATATAAGTATTAAATAAGATGATAATAATGAACTATTAATAAAAATACAACCATAATAAAATATGATGTTATAAATATTAAAATTAAATTAGAATAATGAGGAAAAGTAAAAAAGGGGATGAAATTGAATTAACAGTGGAAATTTGGGGGCAAATCAAAATAAAACGCAAACACAGGGCCCAAATGTAACGCGCACCAAGGAACAAGGACCTCGAGGGTAAATTTTCCGACTTCCTGAACGACGTCGTTCGTTGATTTGAGTATTGAGACGTTGAGGATTAAATTGAAATAGATAAAGAAAAGCCGTGGCTAAATTATAAAAACAAAAATGACCAGATTGAAACATCCCCAGAAAGCGGAGGGACTGTGCGTGAAATTATCCCAGTAGCAGCAAAACACGCGGATCCTCAAGCGTCGGGTCGGGTCGGGTTGCACGCAGGTCACGTGAAACGGCGTCGTTTTGGCGCTGTGAGTTAAGGCCCAAAACGGCGCCGTATTGTGTCCCTATATAAGAGCCCAAAATCCTTTTTAAAAAATTAGTTTTCTTTTTTCTTCAAAAAAAACAAAAAAACAGTTCTCAATTCTCTCTCACTACAGTCTCACCGCTATAGGACGGTCCGCCATCCTCCGTTCCTCCCGCGCCAGACTGGCGTGTTGTTCACCTACACATGCATGCATGGCCTTCGAACTCCGAAGGTATAATTTTTTTTGTATATTTTTTTTAGTGTTTATGATGCATGTATATATGTGAGGTTAGGGTTTAAAAAAATAGAAGGAAAAGATAAAAGAAAGAAAATAAAAAATAAAATAAATAAGGTCACCTTTGTTTTTTGTTTCGGTCTTTTGAATCTCCTGTTCTTATTCTTATACTTAAGACGAAAGTTATTTCTTTTATTTCTCGCTGGAATACCAATTGTTTTATGTTTACAGAGAAAGAAGAAAAAGAAAAAAAATCCATCCCCTTCCCTTCCTTTGGATTCGGCTTTAAAAAGCCATTTACATGCCTCTATTCTTGCTTTCTGTCTATTCTCATTAATGTTTGCAGGTACAGAGGCGGTGGATTTGACAGGAACGGCGCTGCAGGCGGCGGCAGAGGGTAGTTAACCCTAGGGGCGGCGGCTGAGCATAGGAGGAAGCTAGGGTTTTTCTTTTCTGTTTTTTTAATGTATTGGGCTTGGGTAGGTAAAAAAAATAAGTTTGGGCTAGGGGGTTAGAAGATGGGTGTTGGGTATTGGGTTTCTTCTCTTTTTTTAATTGGGTTTTTGGGCTTAGTGTTTAGGTTATTTGTTTGGTTGGGTTTGGGGTTTTGGGGTTTTGGGTTATGTATTTGGGCTGGGCAAACGGGTTTATACAATGGACACCAGCATCGATCCAAGGTTGAGTGAAGCAGCTCGATTAGGAAATATTGATGCCTTTTACGCTCTAATTCAAGAAGATCCGTACATTTTAGACCTCATTGATCAGATCCCTTTCGTCCATACTCCACTCCATATAGCTGCACATGAAGGTCAAATTCATTTCGCAATGGAGATGATGAACTTGAAGCCTTCATTTGCCACGAAGTTAAACCAATATGGGTTTAGCCCCATGCATTTGGCACTGAGAACTTCGATTGTTGAAGACCGATAAAGATCTGGTTCGTGTCAAAGGAAGGAAAGGGATGACTCCTTTACATTACGTAGTTACCATGGGAAACTCCAACATCTTAATCCAGTTACTTGAAGCTTGCCCTGAATGCATTGAAGATGTGACAGTTCTGAATGAGACTGCCTTACATCTTGCTTTGAAAAACGATCAGATCGAAGCTTTTAATCTCCTTCTTGAGTGGCTTCTAAGGAACCGTCGTAAAGAAGCCTTTGACTTGGAACAAAAAGTTGTGAATTGGATAGACAATGATGAGAATACCATGTTGCATATTGCTGCTAGCAAGGGATTACATCAGGTATATATATGGAACTCTTTTCATGACCACAATTATCGGTTTAGTGACTATTAAGCTCGATATAGAATGTAATTAAGCTGTTTCTACACTGATCTCCCAGGAACTCCTACTGTTATTAAATACCCTTATTTTACCACGTATCGATGTAAAAGCTAAGAACTCAGAAGGCTTGACAGCTCTAGAAATCATACAAAATATTCAAAGACAAGCGACAAACAGTGCCGAAGATGATATCACCATCAAGATTAAGCGCTTTAAGAAAAAAGTTAACAACTTTGAAGCATTTTCTATAGGGCTAAGTCGTGCAAGGACCAACTTGTCTGGGGAGATGCTCAACGCAACGCTGGTGGTTACGGCGCTGGTTATAACAGCAATCTACCAATCATCACTAAGCCCGCCGGGCGGTGTTTGGCAAGCTGATAACACTAAGAGTTCTACTAGTGATCCATTATTCCCCACCTCAAATAACGTTACTCTTCACTTCTTAAGTGACAAGGGTTACAATAATTTCATTGCCAATCATCTGATGGGAGAAGAATCGAGGAAAGCTGGCACCACAGTCTTGGATCCGTTGGAGTATTTTGACTTTTGGATCCTGAATAGTCTAACATTTGTGCTCTCGATTCATTTCACCCTATTCATTCTTTCCGATGTTTTAGTTTTCGTCCCGCTTTATTTGCTGGGCATCTCCTACTTTTTGTCCATGACAATATTAGCCCCGTCGGCTATTTTGTCAAAAGTCAACATTTAGTACATGTTTTTCTTCACTCTGGTGCCGTATTTACTAATGTTGGCAGGCGTCTTACGGGTTTCGAAGTCGTCAAATTTCAAAGAAACAATCAACTTACGAAAAGCTCTCCGCGGTGGAAGGAATGTTGGAATTGCTCAACGCTTGCGGAGGGTAATCTAATTCTTTTTAATTGGCTTCTATCTTTTGTGCAATGTTAGCTTGTTTTATGTTCTGCGCAGAGCTCTGCTTTTACAAATTCATGATTTGTCTGGGCACGTAATAATTTTTTTTTAGCATCATAACGATGATTATTATTTTTAGTTCTAATAGTTTTTTTTTTTTATTGTATGGAATTATTTTATTGAAAAATATAAATTTACTTTTTATTTTATTTTATTCGCATATATTTATTTTACAATCTATATTTGAGGTTTGGGTTGTTTTTTTTCAATAATATTATTTTCAAGATTTAAAAATGCATTCTCTCGTTTATTACTATTCACAATTCTTATTGATAGAATATATACAATCTTTATTCTACATTGCCAACCTTATTATTAGTTGGGTATAAGTGAAATTTCTTTTGTAGTCTCTATGATCTGTACAGGTTTTAGCATTTCTGAAGATTTATGCAAGCTATAATTTGTATTCTTGCACAAGATTTATGCAAATGAATATTAGGAAGGTATGGTTTTTAAATGTTTTATATTTATTTTTATAAAAGGATAAAAATATATAAATTTTGATTAATTCGACTAATCGACCGTTTAAACTCTCTTAATTAAATTATTTATTACTCTACTAAATTATTTATGCTTCCAATTTAAAATTAATACTGAACAATTTTACACAAATAAAAGTAAAAGTATAAGAAAATAAATGGAAGCTGGCCATAATCACTTCAAAGAAGATTTTTCTTTTTTCCTTTTTATGTTTGAAAAACTACCAAAAAGAAGTTATATGCTTTTAACATATAGACAATGGTAATTGTTTTTAATAATTTGTAGATTATTTTAACATATTGCGATAAACACTTTAAAAAATTCAAAAGTTAAATTTGTTTAAAAAATTATTTTAACATTGTCAATATTTTAAAAATATTTTTAATTAACATGTTTAAAATTTTAAATTAAATTATTTAAAAAAATGTTTTGTACTTTGAAAATTTTAACAGAATTTTAAAAAAATAATAAAACTTTTTAACATTTTTAACAAACATGTTTAAAACAATTTTAACTTTTTTTATATTATTGAAAATTTTACTTAAAATTTTAAAAAGTGATTAAAAAATGTTAAATGTTATGAAATCTATAATAAGAAGAGTAAAAGAACAAGAAATGGGAGAACAAAAGATATTTTTTATTGATCAATAGGGATGTTTACGGTTCTTCTCTAAAGTCTATATTTATATATATAAGGAGTATAAATGAAATAAAACTCTACTTCTAATAAATATTAGAGTTCTAAAACACATCTGTACAAGCCCAATTTTGGGCCCAGCTAAAACACCCACTAAACCCAAACCCTTTTGGACCTGCACTCAAAACAAATTAAAACAGCCCAAATTGTGACTCACCTAGCCAAATTTAGGGTTTCAGATTCTGAAACCCTAAATTGCCTAATCCCCTAGCGCCGTCAAGACCAGTGCCGCCCCGTCACCTCCACCGCCCTAGTAGCACCTGCAATCATTAATGAGAAAAGACAGAAGACAAGAACAAAGAAATGTAATGGCTATTTAAGAAGCCAAATCCAAAACCATGTACCTTTTTTAGCATTTTTCTTGTGAAATAAAAAAACCACATCCCATTCTAAAGATCAAAAGTAAAAACAGATTCAAACACTAAAGAAACCACAAAAGAAATGATCGAAGAACGATTCGGAGGTTTAGCCACTCTTTTCTTTATTTTTATTTTTGAATCTGTCGTGCTCATAACATTCATTCTATTCAAGCAATCCACACACATAGATATATTAGGCATATTAAAAGAAAAAGAAAGAAAAATCTTACTCTTGGCGACTTAGGCCACCGTAGGTACTGTGGCCGAGCATGCATGAGTCATGTGGCGAGATGGGCGGCCGCCGGCGCCTTTCTAGGCTACCAGGTCCGGTTTAACCTGAATGAGAGAAGAAGGATTTTTTTTTTAGAAACTGGAAGAATGAATTTTTTGTGGGATTTTTAGTATTTATAGGGGAGCCATACGATGTCGTTTTGGGCCCTGATTTCAGGCGCCAAAACGGCGTCTTTTGACACCAGACCCGAAGACCCGACCCGTCAATGCCCTGGGATCCGCGTGTTTTTGCTCTTAGGGGCCAATTGCACGCGCGGTCCTTCCGATTTTTATATGTTTTGCAATTAGGTTTGTATTTATTTTAAATTGGCCCTGGAATGTGCTATGTTTCACGATTCGGTCCTCCCTTCTGTGGTGACGTTTCAAGGGTTCGGGGAAATTCCTCTTTTGGCCCTCCGAAGTTTTGCGCGTATTCGAATGGGTCCCCTTTTTATATTTACTTTCAAAATTGGCCCCAAAACTGTATTTGTGTTTCAGATTTGGTCCTCTTTATTTAATTTGATTTTTATGTTTTTACTTGTAACATTATTTATCATTATATCTACTATTATTATTATTATTATTATCATTATAACTATCACTATTATACTTAGTGACGTATTATCATTATTTTTATTAGTCAAATTAATGTATATTAATGTATGTTTTATTACATATGTATGTATATACATTTTATATAGCACCACTAATTGCTTTACTTTAATATTTTTATTACATTCCATTACTTTTGTATTTTAAAATATTCACTACTATTATCATTATACGTTAGCATATATTTTTATGTAAATATATGTACATACACACATTTATATGTATAGCTTTTATATATATACATCGTATTTGTATTACTTTAATTTAACATCTAACATATTTGCTTTTCATATTTCTATATTATTGTCATTATTATTATTATTTGTTATTTAATGTATATTATTGTATTTTTATTACCATCATATTATTATATTGTTACACTTTTTATTATTACTACCATTGTATTTTTACTATTATTGTTGTTATATTTCCCTTTTTATATTTACCTATATGTTATCATTATTTTTATATATTAACAAATTTAATACATATATTTAGCACATCTATTTTAGTCATATGTCTTTACCCACTCATATTAATATTTCAAAGATTTATCTTACTGTATCTCTTTAAATAATAATTTTAAACTTTAGATTATTTATCATTTGTATCTTGTTTTTTACTATGTGTACTTACCATTATTATTACCATTATTTTCATTTTTATTACTATTACTAATATTATTCCTTTATTACTTTCTATTATTATCACTATTATTAATACAAATATTAATACTCTTATTATTATTTTTATTATTATCATCAATTTAATAGTTTTAGCACCACTATTATCATTATCAACATTATTATTATTATCGTTTTCATCATCATTATTGTCATTTTTGTGCTATCATGTCTTATATTTCTTTTATTTACTTATGTATTCGATCATTTTATTTTTCTCACATATTTGTTTACATTTACGTATTACTAACCTTACTTCTGGGTCATCTTTTCATAACTACTCGTTATTATCACTTATTATTATACGTTATTATTAACATCATAATCTGCTTCTATGTATTATTATAAATTACATTATGCTTTTATTCAATGCTTTAAAATAATTCTTTCCTAAAAATGATATCCCGTATTTGGGAATTCGAGATAATCGTGCCCTAACTTACTGGGCCTCGATTTTTCTTGTTTAACCTAAATAACGGACTATTCTCTTAAATTGCTATACGAGTTTTGAAAATGCTCATTCTCTGAGGTACGGCGTTGTGCCCTAACTTACGGGTATGACATTTCGTCACCTCGAAATATGAATTTGTTTCAAAATAAAGGTAATATTCGGTGTTTGAAAATTCGAGAAAACGTACCTAACTTCATCGGGTTTCGATTTTTCTCGCTTACTCTAAATAATCGAATACCCTTTTAATAAATTAAAATACGTAAATTTTATATAAAGGCAAGCTCGCTCTCAAAAAGTCAAGATGTCGTGTCCTAACTTACTGGATGTGACATTTCATATTTTGAGACGAGAAGGTCTTTAATTCTTGAGCCTTTTTTACAAAGAAGGAGCGTATTTCAAAAGTCTCTCAAGCTTTCAATTTTCGACACTAAGACACTAATTAATCAACTAGGTACCAATTTTTTGGGGCGTATCGAGGTGCTAACCCTTCCTCGTATGCGTAATCGACTCCCGAACTTGTTTTCTGATTATCGTGGACCAAAAATTCTCATCTTAGTAAATCTTAAATTTTATTAAAACGATTAATTTAAGGTGATCCAATCATACCTCATCGAAAAAGATTGGTGGCGACTCCCATTTTCATTTTCATTTTCAAAATTTAAGTCGATCCCTTTTTTTCAAAAAAATGGTTACGACAGCTTGGCGACTCCACTGGGGAGCCAAATAAGAGAGTCAAGCCACAAGTTGATTAACTTCTGTCTTTTTATCGAAAATTGAAAATTTAACTTTGAGATACGATCCTTTCATCACATTTCATTTGTTGTTTGCGATATAATAGCTGTTGTGTTGGTTTGATCCTTTAAATAATTTTGCATATTGCATTGCATGACCATTATGGTCACACCCTCTAAGTGGGAGTGAGAAACTACTCCTTCGTGAGGTTTTCACCTCCGTGCGAGGATATAGTGGATCACTTTCGAGTATGCGTCCGCACCTATGTCTTCGTGAGATTTTCATCTCCGCATGCAACCATAGGGAAACGTATTCCCCTCGAACCAAACTCGGTGCAGATGAGCCTATAATGGGTGAAGATCGAGAATCTGCCGGTTCGTACCTTTACTCTAGAACCGAACCCCATATAGTGAGCCTTAAGGAACCTACCCTAGATAGAGCTACTCAAACCCTAGTGTGGTTACCCGAGCAAATGATATTTGATTATTTGCTGTAAATCTTGTATGAAATAATGACTTGTTTTATTTTATTTTGATTGTATTTGCATGACATTTTCATCATAAAAGGTGTTGATTTACATTCGGTTGCTAAGAAGATAGCTTATCATGGAAAGCGGGTTTTTGATAAAGTAGAGGACAATGTCATTGTCCTGGATATGGGCCGAGACAACACAGCAAGAGAAAGGGGATAGCCTAACCGAGGGGTACGTGTCAGAGTTGTCGGACTTTACTCGGGTTAGTGTAACTCAGAACAATCTCCAAGAGATGAAGGAAATTTGGGCTCAGTGGGATGACGAGGTCAAACGACTATTCTCTTTCATCATTATGGCGATTTACCTTATCTACTCGACGTTAAGATAGACGAACGCCTGCTCCGAGCCCTCGCTCAATATTGGAATTCACACATACCGCTTCACTTTCGGAATGTAGATTTGGTACCTACGATAGAGGAATACACAAATTTGATACGATGCCCAAGATTCAGTTGATAGAATTTATTCCAAAGTCGCTAGTGGCCCAAATTCTCGAAAAAGTTGATGAACATCACGGAATGAGCGAGCAATGGGTTACACTTCCGTGTATCGGACAAAAAGGAGATTGTAGGTGCATTCCTTGGAGGCATTTGAGAGATTTAATCCTAGCGCATCGACACGAAAAAGAGGGTAGATGTTTTCGCCTTGAGCATTTATGGATCGGTTATCTTTCCCAAAGCTTTGGGCACACATAGACGAGGCGGTCTCTCGATCTCTTTGATAGGCTTAGTAAAGGGACCACACTGTACTGCGATATTGGCGAAACCTTCGAGATCATTGAATGCTTGTCAAGAGCGGGTGAAGGAAGATTTATTGGATGTGCACAGCTTCTACTATCGTGGTTCCATAGCCATTTTTGGAAAGTGAAAAGGTCTCGTATCGCGTCTTCTCCGAAAACTACTCTCCATTGAAAGAGTTAGTGGCTACACCGAGAAGAGATGACATTACAGAAGAAAATTGGATGGCGATCCTTCAGAATTTGCAAGAAGAGGATGTCGAATGGAGAGCCCCGTAAATGGTGGCTGATGAAGTATTATACCGATGTGGAGACTTTGATTGGGTCCCCTTATTAGGAGTAGGGGGAGCCATAGGGTATGCTCCTCTGCTGGTGTTAAGACAGTACAGGTCCAGACAGTTTACACCACCAACACACGGGTTAGCTCAGTGTGAATTTGTATTCACGGGGAATAACTACAAAAAGAGAGTCCGCGAAATATCGAATGCCTGGAACCAGACTCGTAGAATGAAAAAGTTTGCTGCCAATCCCATGGCTACCCTTGAGTATGACCAGTGGAGGATTCAGAGGATCAACGATAACATCCCCACGCCAGATCAAGAAGGACCTAGATCAATGGAAGAATGCTTGAGACCAATCCCGTCTGAACTAGAAATCGTCAGACATGATTTCGAGAGAAAGAGCCTGGAACTAGAAAAGAGGATCGAGCAGTTGGAAGAGGAGAAAATGCAGCTGGGATTGGATGTCGATGTCCAGAAGCTAGAAGCTGAAAGGCTCAGAAAAGGAAAGAACAAAGCCGAGGAAGATTTGGACAGTTTGAAAACTGACTATAAGAAGTCTGCAAGGTCAATAAGAACCGGCACAGGCTAGGGAAGACGCCCGAGCAATGGCGACAGAAATTAAAGAAGAGCAAAGAAAAGCTAGCCAATGGGAAGAAAGATTTCGAGATGCTCAAGCTCGAGAGGATACTCTAAAAGAGAGTTTGGTAGAAAGTCAGAACGAGAAAGAAGGATTAAGGATGCGGGTGACAGAACTAGAAAAATCCTTGTATCAAAGACAACGTACTCGTAATTCGTCGAGTTGAAAGCCACCAAAGCAAAATTGAAGAGTTAAAAGGAAAGATAGAAGAACTCAAGGTGGCATTGCAAGATCGCGAACTCCAGCTTGAATTTCTTGAGATAAATAACGATCGATTGAATGAACAACTTCACCAATCCCAAGAACAAGTCAGGAACAGGGGATTACGCCATGGGCGGCTTTGATTCAAAATGCGAGACGTGGCGAGCACTTACGACGCGTTAGCGCGCAGGCAGTCGATGTGCTGAGTTTAAAGTACGAATCAGAATCGGATAGAGGACGAGAATTAGCATGGCTCCTTAGACAGGTCAAGGCTTTAAGTATCAGGGCCAAGCCTTATATGTAACCTATTTTATGTAAAGAAACTTGCTTTCTAGAAAGTTATCTTAATGAAATTGAATTAGAATCAACGCCTTTTATTTGCATTCATTTGCGTTCATTGCGTCCATTGCATTCATGCATCAACATTGCATCATGTGCACTAAAACTCACAAAAACCCTAAAATCGTGGCGCTTACCTGGAACATCGTTACACACACGAGGAAAAACAAAAGCCATGGACCAAAGGTTAGAGAGATTAGAGCAAATGCAAAAAGAGATGCAAGATCGATTACAAGCGCGTATGCAAGAAACAGTTGGCCAAAGTCCAAGAAGATATGAGGACCGATCTGCCGGAGTCCCAAAAGAGTATGATGGATCAAATAACGCGCCTATTGGCTGGTGGATTAGAAAAAGGAAAAGTCCCGTAGTCAACACGGAAGATGATAACGAAGATCCCGTCTACCCTCCAGATTTGCCCAAAGAGACGCTCGAACACGGCCGAAATATACCCAAGAAGGCCATCGATCACAATTAGGCCCCAACCATTGCAGGTGGTGTGTCCGCACCGATGAACTATCGTTTGGCTCGGGCTCTCATCCGGGATAACCTAACTAACCTGTTGTCCTCAACCTCGATGAGGTGATGGAAACAGAAAAGACAAGGGTAGAATTCCCAAAGAGTTTGAAGAAAAGTATAGATGGTTAGAAGAAAAATTCAAGGAGATGGAAAGCACTCGACTATCGTGGCCGGAATCGATGCAAAGGAATTAAGCTTGGTTCCAGATTTGGTACTCCTCCCAAGTTCAAAACTCCGAGAATTTGAAAAGTACAATGGGACCAGCTTGTCCCGAGGCTCACATCACTATGTTCTGCGGAAAGAATGGCGTGCCATGTTAATAACGATCAACTCTTGATTCACTTTGCTTTCAAGAAAGTCCGGTAGGGGCCGCTTCTAGATGGTACAACCAATTGAGTCGCGCCAAATTGGTTCATGGAAAGATCTCGCACAAGCTTTCATGAAGCGGTATGGTCATGTGGTGGACATAGCCCCGATAGGATTACTTTACGTGAACATGGAGAAGAAACACAATGAAAGCTTCAGGCAATATGCCCAACGATGGAGAGAGGTGGCCACACAAGTCCAACCCCCTCTGTTGGAAAAAGAAACTACTATGCTCTTCATTAATACTCTCAAGGCACCTTTCATTAACCACATGCTGGGTAGTGCGACCAAAAGTTTCTCGGACATAGTAATGTCTGGAGAAATGATTGAAAACGCGATAAAGTGTGGGAAAATAGAGGCTGGAGAAAGTACCAAAAGGTCAGCACCAAGAAAGAAAGAGCACGAGGTAAATAACGTGAGTGCGTATTCAAAAGCGATCACCGTAAGCCAACCAAGGACGACAACTACTGGTCGGCAGGGCCCTTCCAGACAAGAGCCCAACACAAAGCCAAATAGGGAGAAACTCCAATTCACGCCCATTCCGATGACATACAAGGAGTTATACCAAAGTTTGTTCGACGCACATGTCGATCTCCTTCTATTTAAAACCAATGCAGCCTCCATACCCCAAGTGGTATGACGCGAATGCCCAATGCGAGTATCACGCGGGGGCCACAGGACACTCGATAGAAAACTGCACTACTTTTAAGAAATTGGTTGAGAGACTCATCAGCATGGGCGTTGTGAAATTTGACGATACACCTAGTGCAGACAATCCACTACCTAACCATGGGGATAAGGGGATAAATGCAATAATTGAGGGTTCGGGGAAAGAAATTAAGACGAATATTGCAGAAGTGAAATCTCCACTGAAAGAAGTATGGAAGCAAATGGTGGAAATGGGGTTGATATCACAGAATTCAAGGGTCGGACCCCAAGAAGGGATGACTTATTGCGAGTTCCACAATCTAGAGGATCATGAGATTCAGAAATGTAGTGAATTCAGGGCTTTAGTATAAGGATTGATGGATAATAAGGAGATAGAATTCTTCGAATATGTCGAAGGCCCAGAAGAAACAGAAGTGTGTGCCTCAGAAGAGGGGTCGACGAAGGATGTTTACAAAGCCAGCCACCCGGTGGTTATCATATCACGTCCAAAAATTAACGAAGCCAGGGCACAAGTTACGCCAAAAGTCGTGATCCAGAAGCCCGTTGCCTTCCCTTATAAAGATAGTAAAAGGGTACCATGGAACTATAGCTGTAACGTGACAATCCCGATGGAAGAAATCCCGACTAACACATCAGAGGAGGGTCAAGATGAGGGTTTCTATACACGCAGCGGGAGGCGTTATACCCCAACTACAAAGGTCGAGCAGGTTAGAGGAAAATCATTGGCAATTGAGCAAAGGAAAGAGAAGCCGGCAGGACCTGAATCAACTGTTAATGAATCAAGAATCAAAAGAAGCAAAGGAATTCTTGAAATTTCTAAAGCACAAATGAGTATAGTGTCGTGAAACGATTACACAAACAACCACCAGTATATCAAGATTGGCCTTACTCTTAAGCTCCAAAGCCCATCGCAGCAGCATTAATGAAGGTGCTGAATGAAACCTACGCCGCTAATGACATTTCACAACAAGCCGGACCATTTAGTCAACAATATAAGTGCCGACAACTTTATATTCTTCAATGACGATGAAGTACCTCCGGAGGCGGAGAGGATCGACTAAAGCTTTGCACATTACAACTCACGCAAAGGGCATACATTACTGGGGTATTGATTGACAATGGTTCTGCACTGAATGTCCTACCCCCGCCTCTGTTGAATAGGTTGCCGGTGAGACAGCTCCCACATGAAAACATGCCAAAATATAGTAAGAGCATTTGATGGCACGGAAAGGAAAGTAATGGGAAGAATTGAAATACCCTCTTGATCGGACCGAGTACATACGGGCGTAGATTTCCGTTATGGACATTAAGCCTTCGTGACAACCGCCTATTGGAAGACCATGGATACACTCAAGCAGGCGCAGTCCTTCATCGCTACACCGTGTTGAAATTGGTAACCGAGGCCGTTAGTAACGATCAATGCCAAGAGGATATCATTGCGTCCGTTACCAGCAGCGCACCGTATGTGGGGGCAGATGACGAAGCAATCGAATGTTCTTTCCGGTCTTTAGAGTTTGTGAATGCGACATTCATCATCGAAGGAAATAAGATTCCAATGCCTAGATTATCTGAAACTACGAGAATGGGACTACGGCTAATCATTGGAAAAGGGGCATACCCAGGAAGAGGACTTGGGAGGTACCTCCAGGGACGGATTAATGCACCAATGATAAAAGAAAAACAGGATCGTTTTGGGTTGGGATTCAGGCCTAACACGAAGCAAAGAAAGAAAGAACTAGAGAAGAAACAAGAAAGAAGGAGAGCACGATTAAGCGGGGGAGAAGTCGAATGGGAACCAATGATCTTTCCCCATATATCGAAGACCTTTGTGTCCTGAGGAGTCATTCACCCCGAGCAGGGGTATCGGAAAAGGAAATTGTGGAAGGAATGATGGAAAATTTAGACATCAACGCCACATATGAAGAGGGAACTGAATAGAAGATCTATCGGGCATTCGCCCTTATGAGCCGTAAAGTGTTCTAGATAATCTGGATCATGGGAAGAGATTCCCGTAGTCTTTAGAACTAATACAGAGTAATGCTCAAAACACGCTTTATTACTCTAGGCCTAGGAGTAATAGGTGTCTTTTTGTGAAATAGGCTCATGTTCTAAAATTGTTATTTCAATGAAATGCATTCTTTTGTCCTTTTCCGCAAATATTCTTTTTTATTCTTTCATTCATAAACATACCATACATACTATTGTTCTTAGATTCTTTTATTCTTTGTATCTTCTTTCGCGCTTATAACAGTCTCCGGATATCAACGATGTGAGCGACATTGCTACTAGCTCTGTAGTCTCCTTTTGAGCAGATATGTGTCTAGAAGGATCTCGTGACTTTGAAGATGACAAGGATCAGAATTTATCCCCGATTTGTTAAGGATGGTAGAGCAAGAGGAGAAGCGATTCTACCCCACAAAGAGTCGAGAGAAGTCGTGAACTTGGGAGATGAACTTGAAAAGAAAGAAGTGAAGATCGGAACTCGTGCATAACCATGCAGAAACAAAGCGTAACCTTATTGAGTTACTCCAAGAGTTCAAGGATGTTTTTGCATGGTCGATCAAGATATGCCCGGCTAAGTATCTCGACATTGTGGTACACAGACTCCCCATTAAAGAGGATTGCAAGCCGGTTCAACAGAAGCTTCGAAGAATGAGGCCAGATGTTTTGTTGAAAATAAAAGAGGAGGTTAAGAAGCAATTTGACGCTGGTTTCTTACAAGTAGTCAAGTATTCGGAATGGGTAGCTAATATAGTCCCCGTCCCTAAAAAAGATGGAAAAGTCCGAATGTGTGTAGACTATAGAGACTTGAACAAGGCCAGCCCAAAGGATAATTTTCCGTTGCCTCATATCGACACCCTAGTGGACAACACGGCAGGTTACTTACTCACTTTCTCCTTCATGGATGGTTTCTCGTGGTACAATCGGATCAAGATGCATCCCGAAGACATGAATAAAACCACATTTGTGACCATGTGGGAACCTTGCTATAAGGTGATGCCGCTCGATTAAAAAATGCGGGTGCAACATATCAGAGAGCCATGGTAACCTTGTTCCATGATATGATGCATAAAGAAATTGAAGTCTATGTCGACGACATGATCGCCAAATCTCGGACAGAAGAAGAGCATGTGCAAGTCTTGAGGAAATTATTTTTGAGGTTGAGAAAATTCCAGCTGAAACTCAATCCAAATAAATGCACCTTCTGGGGCCAGTCAGAAAACTGCTAGGATTCATAGTCGCGAAAAGGGATTGAGATAGACCCAGACAAAGTCAAAGCTATACAAGAGCTACCTCCACCACGCACTCCAAAAAGAAGTTCGGGATTCTTGGGAAGACTAAATTACATCGCTTCGGTTCATTTCACAACTAACCGAGAAATGTGACCCCATATTCCGTCTCCTCAAGAAACACAATCTCGTGTTTGGGACGAGGAATACCGTAAGACTTTTGACAAGGTTAAGCAAGATTTGTCTAATGCTCCAAGATTGTCACCACCTAGTCCGCATAAAACCATTGATACTGTATTTAACGGTGTTTGAAAATTCTATGGGATGTGTGCTTGGCCAACATGATGAGTCGTGAAGGAAAGAAAGAGCAATATATTACCTCGCAGAAGAAGTTCACCGAGTGTGAAACGAGATACTCACCAATTGAAAAGTTGTGTTGTGCCTTAATCTGACAACCCAAGATCGAGACAATACATGTTGTATCACACGACCGGCTGATTTCTAAACCGGATCCTTTGAAGTACTTGATGGAGTCAACCGCTTTAAATGGAAGAATGGCCCGATGGCAAATTCTACTCTCCGAATTTGATATTGTCTATGTAAACCAAAAAGTCAGTAAAAGGGAGTGCAATAGCGGACTTTCTAGCCAAGAGAGAGCTCTAGAAGACTACGAGCCTCAACTTTGATTTCCCAAACGAAGATCTCATGTACGTGGCAACCACCAAGAAAAAACCCTCGAGAAGGGCATCCTTGGAAGCTAAACTTCACGGAGCATCAAATGTTGTGGGAAATGGAATTGGGGCGATTTTGGTATCTCCGCACGGAGATCATTACCCTTTCACTAGCAAATTAGATTTCGATTGTATAAACAATATGGCGGAATACGAAGCATGCATCATGGGCATCCGTGCAACTACCGAACGTAAAATTAAAGCGCTAGAAGTATATGGAGATTCAAAGATTAGTGATTTATCAACTTAAAGGAGAATGGGAGACGAGAGATCCTAAGTTGATCCATTATCGAAATCGGGTCCTCGAATTAATCGAAGAGTTTGACGATATCGTTTTTCGCTACCTCCTCGGAAGAAAATCGATGGCGACGCCTCTAGCAACCTTAGCTTCCATGATCATCAGGTGAACAAACAAGAGGACGTGAAACCAATCCAAATGAGCATTTACGAGGCTCCACTCATTGTTGCAACCTCAAGAAGAAGCTAAAAATGACGACCATCCTCGGTACCACGATATCCTCGCAGTATGTGAAGAATCGTGAGTATCCCACCAAGCTACCAAAACGACAAGAAAACGTTGAGAAGATTGGCCAATGACTATGTCTTGGATGGTGAGATCCTATATAAAAGAAGGAAGGATCAAGTACTGTTAAGATGCGTGGACGCTATTGAGGCTAAGAAAATCTTAGAAGAAGTCCATGAGGGCGTCTGTGGGACACACGCTAATGGCTCTACAATGGCCAGGCAAATTATGAGGTTCGGTTATTATTGGTCCACTATGGAAGGAGACTGTATTAACTACGCCAAAAGATGTCATAAATGCCAAATCTATGGAGACAAGATCAACGTGCCTCCTTCACCTCTGCATGTTATGACTTCACCATGGCCTTTCTCGATGTAGGGTATGGATGTGATTGGGCCAATTTCGCCAAAAGCTTCAAACGGGCATCGATTCATATTTGTGGTCATCTACTATTTCACCAAGTGGGTGGAAGCTGCTTCGTATGCCAATGTCACTAAATCAGCTGTTAGCAAATTCTTAAAAAAGGAGATCATTTGTCGATATGGAATGCCAGAAAGGATTATATCGGACAATGCATTGAATTTGAACAACAGCACGATAGCAGATGTCTGCAGTCAGTTCAAGATCAGACACCACAACTCATCACCATACCGTCCGAAGATGAACGGTGCAGTTGAGGCAGCTAATAAAAACATTAAAAAGATTGTGGGGAAAATGACAGAGACTTACAAAGACTGGCATGAAAAGCTACCATTCGCCCTCTATGCTTATCGGACATCCGTCAGGACTTCCACCGGGGCAACGCCTTTTTTATTGGTCTATGGAATGGAGGCAGTTTTACCTATCGAGGTCGAGATTCCTTCCCTCAGAGTTTTGTCAGAGGTAAAATTGGATGAAGCAGAATGGATCCAATCCCGATATGATCAGCTGAATTTGATTGAAGAAAAGAGGCTAAGGGCCATCCGTCATGGTCAGATGTACCAGAAACGAATGATGCGAGCTTACAACAAAAAGGTCCGTCCTAGGGAATTCCATGAGGGAGACTTAGTATTGAAAAAGATCCTGCCCATACAAAAGGACTTCAGAGGAAAATGGATGCCGAATTGGGAAGGACCTTATGTGGTAAAGAAGGCCTTTTCTGGAGGAGCACTGATATTGGCCGAAATGGATGGCAAAACTTTACCTAATCCAGTGAATTCAGATTCGGTCAAGAAATACTTCGCCTAAAAAAAAAAAAAAAAAAAAAAAGGGAGAGGCCAGGGTGAAAACTCGCAAAGAGCACCTTGAGACCAAAGGGACTTTGAATTGAAAACCCGTAAAGGGCGATTCAAATTTTGAGCAAGGTGGGGCATACGACAAGTCTTACGACACCTAAATTAACAAAGAAGAGAGATTTTACTCCTTGGGGCATCTACTAGAGTACTCTAGATCCCCTAAACACATGTTAAGCGAAAAGGGAGTCTTCAAGAAGTTCATGCAAAGAAGCTCACGCTGCGATATCTGGGGCACCTATTTTCCTTTTATTCATTTTGTATTCCAGCAATGCTTGTTGGTTGTGAATAAGCTATCCCCTTCAAATTTTGTTTCTGATAAATTTCAGCCCCATCATTATCATAGTCTTCTTCAAACATTTTGCATTGAAATGGACTAAAAGCCATTTTAGCAAAAAGAGTTTTGCATATTACTCTGAAAGTTTCTAAATAGTATAGGAACCTAAAACAGGACTATTATTTAGAACTAACCAAACTCAAAGATTGGAAGCATATGAGAAGAAAGAGTTCAAATGGGGACTATCTCTTCGAATTTTCTGTTCAAAGATCTAAGCTGAACAAGATGACAGAGTACCGTCTCAGTAAAAGAACCTTGATAAACAAAGAGCAATGACAACCTAAACATTAAAAAGGGATTCATTCTCAAACATGCTGCACCCATGCATCATTCATAGTGCATCCAATTAAGAACATTTGATTCATTTCGATCATAACATCCTAATTCTTTGGCACAAGCATAGATACATGGAATTTATTCTACAGGCCATGTCCATAGAATCAGTAAGTGCATCGAGCCTTAACCCCCTAAGCAATAGGGTAATAGGTTGAAAATCGCAGATCTTGCCTTCCTGAAGTTGCAGTGGAGCAGATCAAAGACGAAAGGTCTTCAATCCCTAAGTAGTAGGGTAATAGACCGAATTACAGATCTTAACCCCCTAAGCAACAGGGAAACAGATCAAAAGTGATGGGCTTTAATCCCCTAAGCAGTAGGGTAAGAAGTTGAATTTACAAGCCTTAAACCCCTAAGCAGTAGGGTAATAGGTTGAAAATCGCAGATCTTGCAGTGGAGCAGATCAAAGACGAATGGTCGAAGACGAAGAACCCTAAACCCCTAAGCAGTAGGGTATCGAGTTGAATTTACAGATCTTAACCCCCTAAGCAGTAGGGAAACAGATCAAAGATAAGGGGCCCTACCCCCCTAAGCAGTAGGGTAACAATTACAGATTCTATCTTCCTGAAATGACATCGGAGTAGCTTAAAGTTACAACAGATCTCCTTGAAGTTTCAGCAGAGTAAACTGAAGTCACAAGCCTCATCTCCCCGCACTTGTAATGGAGCAGAATGAAGATAGCAAGTCTTATCTCTCTGAAGATGCATAAACGGATCAAAGCAACAAAGTACAGTGGACTAGGATGAGGCTACCTAAAGAAGAGGGACACCAAGGAAGTTGAGACTCGATGAAGACCGGACCAAAATTGGTCTTTCTTAAGTCTTTGCTTTGTTCCCGTTACACGACAACAAGCAAAGAGGGGCAGCTGTACAAGCCCAATTTTGGGCCCAGCTAAAACACCCACTAAACCCAAACCCTTTTGGACCCAGACCCAAAACAAATTAAAACAGGCCCAAATTGTGACCCACCTAGCCAAATTTAGGGTTTCAGATTCTGAAACCCTAAATTGCCTAATCCCCTAGCGCCGTCAAGACCAGTGCCGCCCCTAGCCTGCTGCAGCGCCGCCCCGTCACCTCCACCGCCCTAGTAGCACCTGCAATCATTAATGAGAAAAGACAGAAGACAAGAACAAAGAAATGTAATGGCTATTTAAGAAGCCAAATCCAAAAACCATGTACCTTTTTTTAGCATTTTTCTTGTGAAATAAAAAAACCACATCCCATTCTAAAGATCAAAAGTAAAAACAGATTCAAACACTAAAGAAACCACAGCAAACAGATCGAAGAACGATTCGGAGGTTTAGCCACTCTTTTCTTTATTTTTATTTTTGAATCTGTTCGTGCCCATAACATTCATTCTATTCAAGCAATCCACACACATAGATATATTAGGCATATTAAAAAGAAAAAAGAAAGAAAAATCTTACTCTTGGGCGACTTCCGCCACCGTATACTGTGGCGCAGCTGTGAGTCATGCTGGTGGCGAGATGGGCGGCGTCGCGCGCCTTCTAGGCCACTTTCAGGTTTAACCTGAAGAGAGAGAAGAAGGATTTTTTTTTTTAGAAACTGGAAGAATGAATTTTTTGTGGGATTTTTAGTATTTATAGGGGAGCCAAACGACGTCGTTTTGGGCCCTGATTTCAGGCGCCAAAACGGCGTCGTTTGACACCAGACCCGAAGACCCGACCTGTCAATGCCCTGGGATCCGCGTGTTTTTGCTCTTAGGGGCCAATTGCACGCGCGGTCCTTCCAATTTTTATATGTTTTGCAATTAGGTTTGTATTTATTTTAAATTGGCCTGAATGTGCTATGTTTCACGATTCGGTCCTCCCCTACGTGGTGACGTTTCAAGGGTTCGGGAAATTCCTCTTTTGGCCCTCCGAAGTTTTGCGCGTATTCAAATGGGTCCCCTTTTTATATTTACTTTCAAAATTGGCCCCAAAACTGTATTTGTGTTTCAGATTTGGTCCTCTTTATTTAATTTGATTTTTATGTTTTTACTTGTAACATTATTTATCATTATATCTACTATTATTATTATTATTATTATCATTATAACTATCACTATTATACTTAGTGATGTATTATCATTATTTTTATTAGTCAAATTAATGTATATTAATGTATGTTTTATTACATATGTATGTATATACATTTTATATAGCACCACTAATTGCTTTACTTTAATATTTTTATTACATTCCATTACTTTTTGTATTTTAAAATATTCACTACTATTATCATTATACGTTAGCATATATTTTTATGTAAATATATGTACATACACACATTTATATGTATAGCTTTTATATATATACATCGTATTTGTATTACTTTAATTTAACATCTAACATATTTGCTTTTCATATTTCTATATTATTGTCATTATTATTATTATTTGTTATTTAATGTATATTATTGTATTTTTTATTACCATCATATTATTATATTGTTACACTTTTTATTATTACTACCATTGTATTTTTACTATTATTGTTGTTATATTTCCTCTTTTATATTTACCTATATGTTATCATTATTTTTATATATTAACAAATTTAATACATATATTTAGCACATCTATTTTAGTCATATGTCTTTACCTCATTATTAATATTTCAAGACTTATCTTACTCAGTATCTCTTTAAATAATAATTTTAAACTTTAGATTATTTATCATTTGTATCTTGTTTTTACTATTTGTACTTACCATTATTATTACCATTATTTTCATTTTTATTACTATTACTAATATTATTCCTTTATTACTTTCTATTATTATCACTATTATTAATACAAATATTAATACTCTTATTATTATTTTTATTATTATCATCAATTTAATAGTTTTAGCACCACTATTATCATTATCAACATTATTATTATTATCGTTTTCATCATCATTATTGTCATTTTTGTGCTATCATGTCTTATATTTCTTTTATTTACTTATGTATTCGATCATTTTATTTTTCTCACATATTTGTTTACATTTACGTATTACTAACCTTACTTCTGGGTCATCTTTTCATAACTACTCGTTATTATCACTTATTATTATACGTTATTATTAACATCATAATCTGCTTCTATGTATTATTATAAATTACATTATGCTTTTATTCAATGCTTTAAAATAATTCTTTCCTAAAAATGATATCTCGTATTTGGGAATTCGAGATAATCGTGCCCTAACTTACTGGGCCTCGATTTTTCTTGTTTAACCTAAATAACGGACTATTCTCTTAAATTGCTATACGAGTTTTGAAAATGCTCATTCTCGGAGGTACGAAGTGTTGTGCCCTAACTTACCGGGTATGACATTTCGTCACCTCGAAATATGAATTTGTTTCAAAATAAAGGTAATATTCGGTATTTGAAAATTCGAGAAAACGTACCCTAACTTACTGGGTTTCGATTTTTCTCGCTTACTCTAAATAATCGAATACCCTTTTAATAAATTAAAATACGTAAATTTTATATAAAAGGCAAGCTCGCTCTCAAAAAGTCAAGATGCCGTGTCCTAACTTACTGGATGTGACATTTCATATTTTGAGACGAGAAGGTCTTTAATTCTTGAGCCTTTTTTACAAAGAAGGAGCGTATTTCAAAAGTCTCTCAAGCTTTCAATTTTCGACACTAAGACACTAATTAATCAACTAGGTACCAATTTTTTGGGCGTATCGAGGGTGCTAACCCTTCCTCGTGCGTAACCGACTCCCGAACTTGTTTTCTGATTATCGTGGACCAAAAATTCTCGTCTTAGTAAATCTTAAATTTTATTAAAACGATTAATTTAAGGTGATCCAATCATACCTCATCGAAAAAGATTGGTGGCGACTCCCATTTTCATTTTCATTTTCAAAATTTAAGTCGATCCCTTTTTTTCAAAAAAATGGTTACGACAACATCAAACTTATCTTGATATAGATAAACATCCCCTTAATAATAAAATATTTACAACACTCCCCATTAGATATCAATTGATAGATAATGTGTCTCATTAAAACCTTACTAAGAAAACCCAATGAGACAAAATCTCGATTAAGGGAAAAATGGTACAACATGTATTTACACCCCTCATGATAATATCACGTAATATCTCATATCCTACGTATTCAATCTTGAATACTAGCTTTAAAATGGATCACTTGAATAGAGTTTATAAAAGACTATATTATCATTCTTTTGGAAGTCATGTGTGAGATAGAATTTTGAGAAAATATATTTTAATCATTTTAGGAGTTCCAACAGCAATCATAGCAAACTTTGATCATGATCCTTCTATAAGAAAATTGCAACACCCCTTGTCGAAACCATTTTTTTGAAATCGACTTTTATTGTGAAAACGAAAATGGGAGTCGTCACCGATCTTTTTTATATGAGGTGTGATCGGATCACCTCGAAACTTGATCTTTTTAGTAAAAGGTTTAATTTATTAAAAATGTTTTTCGGTCTACAAAAATCCAGAAATGGGTTCGGGAGTCGGTTACATACGAGGAAGGATTAGCACCCTTGTAACGCCCAAAATTGGTACCTAATTGATTAATTAATGTCTTAATGTCGCAAGTTGAAAACTAGAAAAGAATTTAAAATATGATCCCTCTTTGTATTATGTTATTTTTAATTACTCGAATAAATCAAAATGTGTATAAAATGTCTTCTTATCCCGAAGTAACAAAATGTTGCATCCGGTAAGTTAGGGCACGACACCTCGAATCCTTGAGAATAAGCTTGCCTTTTTTTATGTATTTGAATTTTAAAAGGATATTCGGTCATCTAGGTTCAACGAGAAAATCAAAACCCCGTAAGTTAGGGTACAACTTCTCAAATCCCAAATATGGAACATTGCCTTATTTTTTTTTTTTAAATTCTTTTATGCATCGTGCAAAAGTTAACGTGACACTTAAATTAGTATTTTAGTTTATTCGAGCTTAATGTACAAATGGATAATTTTAAAACCTAATGTTTGATATAGGAATACTATAAATAAATAAGAAATACTATAATAATATAATTATGGTTAATATTAGTAATCGCATCATAATAAAGATAAAATAAATGAGGTAATTTAAAATAAGTAAATAAATAAATAAAAGTGAAAGATACTAAATAATGACGATAAAAGTAAATAACATGTAAAAATATAAATAGATAATGAAGGAAATATGTACAAATAATGAATGAGAAATGTGTAAATATGAATAATATAAACTTTAAAATAAAAGTAAAGCGATAATAAATGCGTAAACGATAAGTAAATAAATAATAGCGAAATAAAAAAGCATGAGAAGTCGAATTCTCAATAATAAATATATAAATGACTTATTAAATAGCAACACAAAAAAAAACTAATGAAAAGTTGAAAATAAATAAATAAATAAACCCAAATTATAAATTGCAAAATGATTGAGGAAAATAATTTATAAAATGTTGAAGCTAAAGGACCAAATTAAAAAGAATAAAATTGAATGGCCAAATCTAAAAAGAAAAAAAAATAAGACCTAAATAAAATGCGCGCAAAAGGATGGGGACTAAATGAGAAATTATTCCCAATCCCCAAAGTGCACCGTTTCATAAAGGACCAAAATGAAACGAAGCTAAAATTGCAGGGTAAGATTAAAAAGAAAAAAAAATAGGATTAAATTGAAAATGGGTGAAAAAGCAGAAGGATCAACCGCGTAAATATCCCTCTGAGGAAAAAACATGCGGATCCTAGCTTGAAAACTGGTCGGGTTTCGGGTCATAAGCAAAATGGCGTCGTTTTGGCAACTGGTGTTTAAGTCCAAAACAGCGCCATATTGACCCTTATATAAATAGCAAAAAAAAAAAAAAAATTCAGCCCTCATTTCTTTCAAAACTTCTGAGAATGCTCTCAAACACTCTCTCGCTCTACCTTTCTCCGATCTTGGCTCTGGCAATCGGCCACCGTGGTGGCTGCAGGTCACTGGCAACGGCGCCGCCGTCCACAGTGGCCGGAAACCAAAAAAGACCACTTTCCTATTTTAAAAGGAAGATCCCGATTTTGAAGGCACTACCTTCCACTCGAAAACACAAGAAGAGAACTTCCGATTAAAACCCTTCTGCCCCGATTATGAGTTTTTGGCACCGGAGAAACCTCCAACGATGGGGAGATGAAGCATCTCAGGCGAGTTTCTCTTCCTCTTTTCCCCCTTTTTTATATATATTTTTTATATATTTAAAATATAACAGAAACAAAAAAACGAAAGTAGTCACCTTTTGTAATTTTTTGTATTCGATTTTCTGTGTAAAAAATATTACATTGATAGATCTCGCTTTTATAGCCATTTACATATATTTTTTTCTTTTTCTTTCTCTGTCTCGCTACTGTTTTTGCTGTTGCATGTTTGCATTTTTGTTGTCCTTGTTTCTGTCTTTTTCATCCTTGTGCAGGTATTGGCGCGCGGTCAATGGCGAGGAAAGAGGTTTGCGCTTGCCATTTTGGTGAAAGAGGCAAACCTCGGGCGTCGTCTGTGCTGACATGACTACGTGGAGCAGCGGCTAGCAACTAGGGTTTCTGTTTGTTTTTTCTTCTGAGATCTTAATGTTATGGGCTTAGGGTTTCTTCATTTGGGCCTTACTGGGTCATATTGGACTGGATTCTATTATTATATTTTATTTTTTGTTTGGTTTATTTTTATTGGGGCCGGATAAAATTGGCCTATTACACCCCTTACTTGACCTGATTATCGGGTCCGAGTTACAAGATACTACATTCGTTGCCGGATCAACCACAGTAATTTATATACCATGTATCCATTTAAACATGCAATTAAGTTTAATTCACATTCATATTATGCTATATAATCATTTATAAGTCCCACACGAACTTACGAAAACTTTTTTTTCTAACTCAAGGTCAAATTAGAACAAAATATAAAATTTTCAAAATTTTGGGCCAACGTCGCGACATCATACTTTCCACATCACAACATCGTCAACTCAATGAGTTATGTCGCTACTTCAGGCATCTCGAGGTCGCGACATCACTCACTATCAATCAAGGCCGAATTAGGACAAAATGTAAAGTTTTCAAATTTTTGGGCCAACGTCATGACATCATACTTTCCACTTCGCAACACCGTCAACTCAATGAGTTATGTTGCGACTTTAGGCATCTTGATGTCGTAACACCACTCACTATCAATCAAGGCCGAATTAGGACAAAATGTAAAGTTTTAAAAATTTTAGGTCAACATCACGACATCATACATTCCACATCGCAACATCGTCAACTCAGTGAGTTATGTTCCAACTTTATGCATCTCGATGCCGCGACACCACGCACTATCAATCAATGTTGCTAAGACGGGGACTCGTGGTCGTGACGTTGCCTTTATTTTTGGTAATGAACACCTAGGCACATTTTTCAAGCTTTCAAACAAACACCTATATGCCTTCTTACATTTTACCACAAGCAAAACAACATTACTCCATATTATTTCATGTCAATTTAAGCCTATGAAAATTTAGAACCAATCATTTAATATAATATACATCATTTGATCATAAATACCGATTGATCCCCAATGCTACGTCTACAATAAGCAAACATTATTTGATCACAAATACCGGTTGATTTAGTTTTTTTTTTTTTAAATGGCTATTTTAGTCTATTAAATTTCTTCCTCTCCATTGCAAATTCGACACATTCATTTAAGTCTCGTCTCTACCCCAACACATTTATTGATTTGATACTTTCAGTATTGAAAATTAAAAACATTTGAATTTCCCCGCGGATTAAAAATCCACCTAAAAGACAACAAAATAAAGTAAAGAAAAAAAACTTAGATTTTTATTTTTATTTTCCAACTACCCCATTACACATGAAAGAAAAAAAAAAGGAAAGAAAATGCTTTTTATATATGGGAAACATGGAGGGGTTATTTGCAACATAACTCCCTCAATGTTTTTTATTTATTTTATAAAGGGTTTTCATCTTTCTAATTTTCTCATTTAATCCCCATAATTTAAAATATTATCCAATTCTAGAAATATGTTAATATTATTAACTATGTTAGTCCCTATATTTTTATATTGCTTAGGAAAATTTAATTTCTATTTTTCGAACAATTAATTTTCACTTTTAATTTCGATTACATAATTGTTTTAATCTTTATGATTTTTTTAAAAACCTTTTATATATGAATGGATACAAATATTTTTTTTATAAATATAAGAAATTATAATTATTTAAATAGTAATAAAGTAAATTTTTCACATTTATTATTTTAAAAAACTTATTAAAAAACAATGATAATTGTCTGAATTATTTTAACATTATTGTGTCAAAAATTTATATTTTATACAGCGTTTAAATTTCTTTAAGCAATGTTTGTGAAAAACACGTTAATTTGCTATGAATATCACTTGACTGTTTGATATCATATGTTCAGTCACAAAATTGAACAAACAATAAAAAGAAACAAAAGTAGCAAAAGTAGAGGGAGATTTGCACACAGTCGTTTGCTTACGCAGTTAAGAAATAATCCTACCTTACGAAGCCTTGTTCAGTGAGTAGTTCATTATTCCTCAATTGATCCAACCACCTATTAGTATAAACTCAAACTACCATTCCACAAGATGTATTTGCAACCTCAATAGCTAGTTCCAACTAGTTACAACCACTCACCCATACCTCTCACTTACAAAGGTTTAAATTCACTCACAAATGTATTGCCTATTTATAGGCATCCTAAGCAGCAGAAATTAGTACTAAATTAACCAAGATAAACTTATTTTTTATATACTTCATATTCAATCAACGAAGTCCTAAGTCAATTAAAAAATCCCTCCTTAAAAATATCTCTCGATGACATCTTCGAGGAGAGAAAAATTCTCTCTTTACTCCAAGTTGAATTCAACTTATTTCATAAATCTAATCACTTCATGTAATTCTACTGTTGATAATTTTGGTTTTGACAACCTGAATGAAACTTTCCATGATACCCATTTGCTTTAAAAGAAGGCGCATGTAAAAAATGTAAACACATAAACATGCCCAAGCTGCCACCTTACATGACTAACCAAATCCAAGACTATCAAGTCATTTAAATATTATTAAACAGCCTTAGTCCTAAAAATTTGGTTGAAATTAAATAATTTTCTAACATAAAATTCACTATTAATTTTTGGCTTAAACTTTACATAAATTTATTTTGTAACTTATACATGTTATTATTACAAACAAGCATTTAATACTGTTTAGATCTTAGTGTTTCCAAAAAATTTACATAAACATTAAAGAATATTTTTTTTTACCATACTTTCCTAATTTTTATGGTTAATAAAACTATGATCATAATTTGTTTCAATTAAATCATTTTGTTTAATATATGTTTTATCGAAACCATTTTCTGAAAGACGGGGTCGACTTTGTTTGAAAACGAAAATTAAAATGGGAGTCGCCACCGATCTTTATTAGGTGTGATCGGATCACCTTTGTTTTAATAAAACATATTAGTTCACTAAAATAGTGTTTTTGGTCTACGAAACTCAAGAGAATGGGTTCGGGAGTCGGTTACATGCGAGGAAGGATTAGCACCCTCGACATGCCCAAAGATTGGTACCAAATTGATTAGTTAATGTCTTAATGTCGAAAGTTGGAAATCGGGAATGGATTTTAAAATATGATCCTTTTTTATTAACATCGATTTTTTAAAATGCTTGAATTAGCTCAAAACAATTACTAAAGATTTCCTTATCTCGAGATATCTGAGTATCACATCCCGTAAGTTGGGACACAATACCACAAATTCTCGAACGCAAGGTCGTCTTTAATTTTAATTGGAATTCCGTGTATTAAAAATCAAAAGGATATTTAGCTATTGTAGAATCAACGAGAGAACCGAAACCCCGTAAGTTAGGGCACAATTCTTCGATATTTCAAAATGCCAAAACATTGCCTTATTTTAAAATTTTTGTTTTGAATAGTAGCGAATTCGATATTTAGTCGACGTGTTATTTGTTTGGATTAAAAAAAAACGATTCAAGTTAGATAAATGCAATGAGGCTTGATTCATGAGGCGACGATATGAAATAAAATAACAATGAGCATGAGACGAATATACATGGATACAACATTACACGAATGAATAATAATGCAAAAATGCGAGATAAATGAATTAAAATACATACAATGGCAATAGTCTTACAATGTATAAATATTAACGCTAATAATTAGATATTAACACTAATAATTAAAAACAATGAAACAAATATCATATATAGCAAGCTAAAAAAGAAATATTGTGAAACCAATTGAAGTGAATATGAATATAAAAAATGATGGCAACTTAGTTGAAAACAAATGATGCAAAAAAAAGGTTTCCGAAATCAACAAATATAAAATAATTTAAAAATGTAAATAATATACCTATAAAATTTAATTAAATAATTTACAAAAATAGTAAGATAAATAACAAACTTAATATGAATAATAACTAAAGGAAAAAAATTTTACAATAAATGAACGAGGTTTGAGATAAGTACATAAAATGATTTTAAAATGAGTAATGTATAAATCAATTTAAAATAATATTTAACAAGTTCAAAATGTATAATATGTACAGCATTAAAAATTGACAATATAAATATATTTTTATGATGATGATTTAAATATAATGTATAAAGAATTATTTGAAATATGTAATATGTAATAACTAAGAAATAAACAATATAATTTGAAATAAATATAAGGCAACATTAGTTTTTTAAAGAATAGCAAATATATAAAAACTTGAAATAAATGGAATATATATATATAATAGGTAAGGGGTATAAAATAAATAATACATGTAAAATACGTTAGGATAAAATATACAGGATAAAATATACACATACAGCAAAATAAAATAAATAATAAACATTTGAATAAACAATATATTAAAATAAGTTAAAATAGATGCAAAATAAAGAACCTATAAGATATTTAAAACAACATTTAGTAAAACGTTTTGTTTTTTTTTTTTTTTAAAAAAGATTAGTAAATGATTTAGGTAAATTTAGGACGTGATTGAAAATAAATCGAAATTCAGGGCATAAATTTGAAAAATAATAAACAAAAAAAGCCTCTAGGGACTAAATCGATACGCGCCTAGACTTGCGAGGAGCAAACGGGGTAATGTCCTAAGTCTGTACGCTGCGTTTCATTAGTCCAGATTAGGGACCAAATCAGAAGTTAAATAAAATAAGTGAGGCGAAATTTAAAAGAAAGAAAAAAGGCAAATTAAGGCTAAATTAAGGGTCAGAAAAGGGGGAGGGACTAAAGTGGGAAATTTCCCATTTAAGGGAAACACGCGGATCCCCCTAGATACGGGTTAGGTCGCGAACGGGCACCCCTAAAACAGTGCTGTTTCGGCACTTAGATCACCCCTCAAAACGCTGCCGTTTCGTGCAGCGTATTTAAACCCAAATTTTTTATAAAAAATTCATTTTGCAGTCTATCTTTTGCAGAAAATTTCAAAATCTTTTCCTTTTTTCTCTGTTAGGGTTTTAAACCCCCTTTTTGTGTAGTCGTCTGACCACCGCGCCACCACCGTATTCGGTGGCTGGTGATACACCAACATGAGTCGTTCGGCCTCGTTCTAAGAGGAGTTCGAAGGCCTAGCCTTCTTTGAGTCAGAAAGAAATGAAGAAAATGGATCCCTACCCTCTTTCGGTCCCGACGACAGAGGAGAGACCTCCGGCGACGTAACCACAGGCGATTACGGTAAGATTCTCCTCCCCTCCCCTCTTTATTTATTTTAGACCCACTTTATCTATGGATTTGCAGTGAAAAATTAAAAAGAATATTAACAAAAGAAATGAAAACGAAATGAAAACAGAGAAAATAAAGTAGAATATCAATCTTTTTGTGTCTTTTTTATTGTTTAGTATCCGTAAAAAATACAAAGAAGATCGAGAATGGCTTTTATAGCCGAATACACACTTGTTCTATTTCTATTTTCTGTTTGTTTCTTCCTTGTTTTTTGCTTTTTATTTTCTGCTTCTTTTATTTTTTCTTTCTTTGTTTTCTTGTGTCTTGCGTGTTGGACTCGCCTTTTGCAGGTGACGGGAGCGGTCAGACGAGTGCGAGGAGGCTAACGTCCGGCGGTGGCAGCGTGTGGGAGGATCGGCGGCTGAAAGTCTGCAGCTAGGTTTTTGCTGCTGAAAATTTTAAGTTTGTTGAGCTGACTTGGGCTTTAGGGTTTGTATTTAATTGGGTATTGGGTAATTTGTAATTTGGGCTGTAAATGGACTTATAAATTTTGACTTTTTATTTGGTTATTTTATTTTGGGTTTTATTTTGTTTATTGGTTTGGATTTATTTTTAGTTTGTGTGTCTGGGTCAAAATTGGCTGCTACAGCTGCCCCTCTTTGCTCATTGTCGTGTAACGAGAATAGGGCAAAGGCCTTAAAGAAGCCAATTTTGCCTAGTCTCACTAGATCTCGACTTCTCGGCGCTTCTTTTCTTCTAGTAGCCTCATTCCATCCCACTGCATCTTCAAGGGTATAGGAATTAGTGCTACGATTTGCTCAAATGTAATTTCAGGGAGAAGAGATTTGTAGCTTCGATCTACTCTACTGGAACTTCAAAGAGATAAGACTTGGTAATTTCAACCTTCTCTACTGCATCTTCAGGGAGATGAGGTTTGCGATTCCAATCTTCTCCACTGCAACCTCAGAGAGATAAGATTCACCATGGTAACTTGATCCGACCTACTGCAACTTCAGAGGTATAGGATTCATAGCCTTAATTTGCTCTACTGCATCTTCAGAGAGATAAGATTTGCTATCTTCAGTCTATTCCACTGTAACTTCAGGGAGATAAGACTTGCAACTTTAACCTGCCCCACTGCCACTTCAAGGGGATAAGGTTTATGGCTTCGATCTGCTCCACTGCAACTTCAGGGAGATAAGATCTACTGTCTTCGATCTGTTCCACTACAACTTCAGGGAGACAAGATCTGCGATCTTCAGCCTACTCCACTACTGCTTAGGGAGATAGGATGGTGGCTTAAATCTGCTTCACTACAACCTCAAGAAGGTAAGATTTACCGTCTTTGATCTGCTCCACTACCACTTCAGGGAGGCAAGATCTGTAAATTCAGCTTGTTACCCTACTGCTTAGGGGGTTAAAGCCCATCACCTTCGATCTGTTTCCCTACTACTTAGGGGTTTAAGATCTATAAATTCAAGCCTGTTACCCTACTGCTCAGGGGTTTAAGGCTTGTGAATTCACTGATTTTAAGGAAATGACCTGTAGAATCAGTTCCATGTATCTATGCTTATGTCAAATGATTAAGATGCTATGATCGAAATGAATCAAATGCTCCTAACTAGATGGGTTATGAATGTGATGAATGAAAATGTCATTTTTTAGTACTTAATTTGATATTACTCGTTGTTCATCGAGATTTTATCATCAACGTATTACTCTGCCTTTTCTCCGACTGGTATCTCTGGCAGAAAACCCGAAGAATAATCACAATTTGGGCTATTCTTCCCCTAACGTTTCTAACCTTTGAGTTTAGGGTAATTCAAACTAATTAGTCTCGTTTCAGGTCCTTGTATCATTTAGAAGCATTTCAGAGTAATATGCAGAACTCCTTTTTGAATATTATTAGTCCATTAATCATCATTTCAATGAAAAATACTTGAAAAAGATTATTGCAGTAGACAAGATGGAATTTTATTTGAGAGCAAAGCTCAAAATGAATAGGGTAATTAAGATAGCAAATTTACTAAGATACAAAATGAGAACTGGTGAATTAATCAAGATAGCACATTCTGCCAAAAAATGCAAAGTGAATGAGATAAGAATAAGTGCTCCAGATATCACAGTATGAGCTTCGTTGCACGAATTTCTCGGAGACCCTTTGAACTCGGTATGTGTTTAGAAGACCAGGAGTATTTTGTTGATGCCCCAAGATGTAGCATTCCTCCTTCTTGTCAATTCAGAGAAAACAGGACTACCGTATGCCCCCAACTTTGATCAAAATTTAAATTGTCCATTCCTGGGTTTTCAGGTCTCAAAGTGCCCTTTTACGGGTTTTCGCCTTGGCCTCTCCATTTTTATTTTATTTTAGATGAAGTACCTCTTGACCGAATCTGAATTCACAGGATTAGGCAAACTTTTACCATCCATCTCGGTCAAAATCAGAGCTCCTCCAGAGAAAGCCTTTTTTACCACATAAGGTCCCTCCCAATTAGGCATCCATTTTCCTCTGAAGTCTTTTTGTATGAGGAGGATCTTTTACAAAACATGGTCTCCTTCATAGAATTCTCTAGGGCGAACTTTCTTATTATAAGCCCGTATCATTCTCTTTTGATACATTTGACCATAACGGATAGCCTTTAGTCTATTTCCTCCAATCAAGTTCAACTGGTCGTATCGAGACTGGATCCATTCTGCTTCGTCCAATTTTAGTTCTGAAAGCACGTGTAGAGGGGGAATCTCGACCTCAATAGGCAGAACCGCCTCTATGCCATAAATTAAAGAAAAAGGTGTTGCCCCGGTGGAGGTTCTGACTGACGTCCGGTAGGCATATAGGGCAAATGGTAATTTCTCGTGCCAATATTTATAGGTCTCAGTCATTTTTCCTATGATCTTCTTGATGTTCTTATTGGCTGCTTCCACTGCACCATTCATCTTTGGATGATACGGTGACGAGTTATAATGTTTGATCTTGAATTGGCTACAAACTTCTGCTATCGTGCTATTGTTCAAGTTCAGCGCATTGTCTGATATGATCCTTTCAGGCATCCCATATCGACATATAATTTCTTTCTTTAAGAACTTGTTGACTGCTGACTTTGTGACGTTGGCGTAAGAGGTAGCCTCTACCTATTTGGTAAAGTAATCTATGACCACAAAGATGAATCGATGTCCATTAGATGCCTTTGGTGAGATTAGCCCAATGACATCCATGCCCCACATGGAGAAAGGCCATGGAGAAGTCATGACATGAAGGGGTGAAGGAGGTACATAAATTTTATCTCCATAAATTTGGCATTTATGGCACTTCTTGGCACAATTGATGCAATCTCCTTCCATAGTGGACCAATAATATTCGAATCTCATGATCTATCTGGCCATGGTGAAACCATTAGCATGTGTTCTGCAGACACCCTCATGAACCTCTTCCAGGATTTGCTTAACCTCGATAGCATCTATACATCTTAAGAGTACCTGATCCTTCCTTCTTTTGTATAGGATCTCTCCATCCAAGACATAGTCACTAGCCAGCCTTCTTAATGTCCTTTTATCATTCTCAGTCGCTTGGTCTGGGTATTCACGACTCTTCACATATCGTAAAATATCCTGATACCAAGGATGATCATCTTTCTCTTCTTATTCTTCGATGTTGCAGCAATGAGCCGGAGCCTCATAAATACTCATTTGGATAGGCTTCATATCCTCTTGCTTGTTTACTTTGATCATAGAAGCTAAGGTTGCCAAAGCATCAGCCATCTGATTTTCATCTCGTGGGAGGTACCAGAAAGTGATATCGTCATACTCTTCGATTAACTCAAGAACTAGCCTTCGGTAATTGATCAACTTGGGATCTCTTGTCTGCCATTCACCTTTAAGCTGATAGATAACTAATGTAGAATCTCCATATACCTCTAATACTTTAATCTTGCGTTCTATGGCTGCACCGATGCCCATGATGCATACCTCGTATTCTGCCATGTTGTTTGTGCAGTCAAAATCTAATTTACTGGTGAAAGGATAATGATCTCCGTTTAGGGATACCAAAACTGCCCCAATTTCGTTACCCACAGCGTTTGAAGCTCTGTCAAAATTCAGTTCCACGGATGGCCCTCTTGAGAGTCTTCTTCTATGGTTGCAACATACATTAGATCCTCATTTGGGAAATCAAAGCTCAATGGCTCATAACCTTCTAGAGCTCTACTGGCCAGAAAATCTGCTATTGCACTCCCTTTTATAGCCTTTTGGTTCACGTAGACTATGTCAAACTCAGAAAGCAAAATTTGCCAACGAGCCATTCTTCCGTTCAAAGCGTTTGATTCCATCATGTACTCCAAAGGGTCTAGTTTTGAGATGAGAACATATATTGCTTTAGCCTTCGGGTTGTCCAAATCAAAGCACAACACAATTTCTTGAGCGACGAATATCTCGTCTCACATTCAGTGAATTTCTTGCTGAGATAGTATATTGCTTTTTCTTTTCTTCCAGTCTCGTCATGTTGGCCTAGCACACATCTCATGGAATTTTTGAACACTGCCAAGTACAGTATCAGTGACTTATCCGGGCAAGGTGGCATTAGTACTGGGGCATTGGACGAATAATGTTTGACCTTGTCAAAAGTTTTCTGGAACTCTTCATCCCAAACACCTGGATTATGCTTCCTAAGGAGACTGAATATCGGATCACATTTCTCTGTCAGTTGTGAGATGAACCGAGCAATATAATTCAGTCTTCCTAAGAAACCCCGAACTTCTTTTTGAGTGCGAGGTAGACGTAATTCTTGTATGGCCCTGACTTTATCTGGGTCAATCTCGATTCCTTTTTCACTGACCACGAATCCTAATAGTTTTCCTGACCAGGCTCCGAAAGTACACTTTGAGGGATTGAGCTTTAGTTGGAATTTCCTTAACCTTAAGAATAGTTTTTGTAACGCCCCAAAAATTGGGCCTAGAAGGTATTGGGTTTTGAGTCTGGGATTTGGATAGAAGAAAACCTGAATAATTAGGAAGTTTTAAATATTATCGTTTAAGAAAAATTTTTATTAAATTACCACTAGAAAATTTTTACTGTATTTATTATTACGGACATTTTAAATTTTTTATGAAAATTTTATTATTATTTACTGTATTATTGATATTTGAAAATTTTAATATTAGATATATTTATAAATTTATTATTATTAGATAGGAAATATATATATATATTGTTATTTTGGTGTTTAAAACTCTAGGAAAAGAATTGTTTTAAATTATGCCTCTTAAGAGAATCTGGGCAGTAGGCCTTATTAAAAAAATGGGGCTGAGTTTTAGCATAAGCAGGCACCTGGCTCAGTGGCTAAGGACGCTAGGAGGGCGTGGAAGGAGAGTTGGGATTCGACTCCCAGCATGTGCAAAAGTATTTTATTTTATATCAGGGAACGACGTAGGGAAGCCTTATATATAGTTGGGGTTAAAAGGTAACATAAAGGGAAGCTTGGTCCAGTGGCAGAGGCGCTGGGAGTGTGGTATAGTGCCTAGGTTCGAGGGTTGGCGCATGCAAAGGCTTGTTTTTATTTTAGAAGCCAGGTCACACTAAAGTAGGGTTTAAGAATAGTTGCGACCGAGTTATGCCACAAAGAGCGCTTGTGGTGCAGTGGCAGCGGCATGCTGAGCATGCGGAGAGGGCGCAGGTTTGAGTCCTTGCGCGGGCGAATTTCATTTTATTTTTAAAAGAGGGCAAGAACTGAAGCAGGTAAGGTTTATAATTAATTGTAACCATATATTACTAAAGGAGAAGCGTGGTGCAGTGGCCAGCAGCTCAGGTGTGGGCGCATGGGCAGACGAGGTCTGGAGTTCGAGCCTCATCTCGCGCAGGAGAGGCTGGGTTTTTGCTGCACGCATGGGGAAGGAGTTGGAGTCTGACCAGGACTCCTAGCAGCGTGCTGAAGCGGTGCAAGCAGGTGGATAAGGCTGCTGATCGGTCGGGTGTTTGAATGAAATTCAAACATTGGAATTGGCCAAAAATCAAGGAGTAATTCGGGGAGTTGGAATTGGGAAAGAATTCTTTAGGCCTTTAGGATTCATTTTTTTCCCTTCTTCTATTTTCTTTTCTTTTCTATACTTTTCTCTTCTCTCCATCTACTTTATTTTCTTCTCCTTATCTATTGAATCTCTCTCACATTCTGCTCATCTTCACCTTTTATCAGTGTTTTTAAGCCTATAGCCGATTGCCTCAAATCCCGAAATCCCGAAAGCTTAACTCCTTTTGTGCTGATTTCTTATAGCCAAAACCCTCTTACTTTTCTTCATCATTCTTGACCGATTCACTAGCTCTTTAAACCCCAAGTTTCAGTCGACAAGACCACAGCAAAACCCTACTATTCCATCTTTTCTTCACTGTTACAAAAAGCCAAAAAAAACGCATAGCCATAGGGACATGGCCGAATTCTAAGATCAAAGAAGGCTCGACTTTTGTTATCATTTGAGGGCTCAGAACTGCATCAGAATCAAGTAGGAATTAAAGGGAATCGTTGACTGAAGGAATCAGTGGTAAGTCTTTCCAACCCAGTCTTTATTTCGTATTTTAGAAAAAGCCGAAACCCCTAAAATCTAGGGAGGCTGTCAATTTGGGCATAGGGCCTTAAGGGTCTTTAACTGATGATTTCTTTCAGTGATTAGTGTCTTCTTAAGTGTTGGATTGAAGGCTTGGACCGTTGGAGCAATCAGATTCGGATCTAGCCATCGGGTTTTGGCAAAAAAGTAAGGTTTTAAAGGCTTTTAGGGACATGGTTCGAACATGGATAAGTAAGTTTCAGGTTTAGTGATTGTGGTTTGTAATCTAATAACTGTGCTAATCAATTGTAGGACATCGAAAGGGATCTCGGTAGCAGTCGTCGCGAAACAAGTGTGTACCGAACACCCTTTCTCAGTTCAAATCGGCAAAAGCCGAAATGCCGAAATTTTGGCATTTCATGGGCTTGTGAGTATGCGAATGCTCTAAAGACATAGAGTAATTATTAGATCTGGCATCGCAAAGTGGTAAGCTGGTCTCATGCGATAATTCGTGTACTTCGGTAAATGGGCCTCGATGGGCCAAAACTGGGCCCAATGGGCTTACGGACCAATATGGGTAAGAGATGGGCAAATCGGCCTGATAGTTAGACAGTGGAATCAAATTGCGTAAAACTGTTAAAAATTACTGAAATAACTTGTGTAGATGCGTAAGTTACGAATTTACCCCTAAAAGAACAAAATTACCGATATACCCTTAGGGTTTAAAATTGACTAAAATGCATGATTAATTAATACTGTATTCTGCATGATATGCTTTTATTAATATCTGTTGCATGGGATTGGGATATTGATGGAGGAAGTGCTGAAAGTGGTTTAACCACGAACTGGAGGCTTTGCCTCAACTTAGTGATATTTGAGCAGCAATGCTGCGACTATGGAGTGTAGGGCTGGGTGGGTTGAGATATTCCCCACATGGAGTGTAGGGCTGGTACGGGTGCAGTGTAGCGGTTGGTGGGTTGAGTAGTCTCCCCAGATGGGTTTGCATTCATTGTTATTATTGTTACTATGTTACTGAATTGGGCCTATGGGCCACACTGTTATGTTAAAAAGGGGCTAAGGCCTTGTTACTGTATTCTGAAAAGGGCTTCGGTCCACTGTGTACTGTTATCTGAATAGGGCTTAGGCCCAATAGGCTTGAGCTGACTTGGGCTTTGGATGGGTTTCTGTATACACTGAGTTTCCCCAAACTCACCCCTTCATTTTCATCCTCGCAGGTAATCCTCAACCATAGTGGGCTTGGAGTTGTGAGGGATTCGGAGTGGCCACATGTTTCTGCAAACTTGGTTTCTTTCTGGTGTACTGGACGTCCATTTATTTTCGTTTACGGTTTTAGGTTTTTAAAGTGTAATAAGGTCGCTTAATTATTTTTTTATGTTTTTTTTATTATTTATTCTAATTACGATAAGAATGAACTGCGATAACTATTAAAATGGACTAGCTCTAGGACGCGTTTTCAAAAACATCAAGTGATTTCAAAGTAACACGACTACAAGTAAGGCTTCCGCTAAGCAAACGTTTTCAAACTTAATTATTTTCTTAAGATGGACTTAACCAAAATGGTTTTCTCAAAATCATACGAGATGTTAGAGTGTGGCAATGGCGGTGTACATGTCTAGGATTGGATCCGAAGGGAGCTTGGTACTTAAGCAGTCCGACGGACTCACCTTCTCTTTTCCGGTTTCCTACCTGGTGCACAGCTTCCATTCACTTTAACCTACTTTCAAAAGTGTCTTTTACAAACACCAACTAAGTTTTCCAAACTAAGTAATACGGAATGTTTTGAACACATCAATGTAGCGCACCGGATCCGGTCATAACGTCTAGGCCGGGTTTGGGGTGTTACAGTTTTCTCAGGACTTGTACATGCTTATTTTCTATTCTGGATTTTGCAATCATGTCATCGACGTAAACTTCAATCTCCTTATGCATTATATCATGGAATAAAGTTGCCATGGCTCTTTGATATGTCGCTCTCGCATTTTTCAGCCCGAATGGCATTACTTTATAACAAAATGTTCCCCACATGGTTACAAACGTGGTCTTTTCCATATCTTCCGGATGCATTTTTATCTGGTTGTATCCCGAGAAGCCGTCCATAAATGATAAAAGTAAGTAGCCTGCAATGTTATCCACTAGTGTATCAATGTGAGGTAATGGAAAGTTGTCCTTTAGGCTGGCTTTGTTCAAATCCTGATAATCCACGCATATTCGTACCTTCCCATCCTTCTTAGGAACTGGGACTATATTGGCCACCCATTCTGAGTACTTGACCACTTGTAAGAAACTGGCATCGAATTGCTTCTTGACCTCTTCTTTTATCTTCAAGAAAACATCTGGCCTTATCCTTCGGAGTTTCTATTGAACTGGCTTGCATTCTTCCTTTATGGGGAGTCGATGTACCACGATATCAGTATTCAATCCGGGCATGTCTTGACATGACCATGCGAAGACATCTTTGAATTCTTGTAATAACTTTATGAGGTCGGGTTTTGTCTCCTCAGCGATACAAGCTCCAATCTTCACCTCTTTTTCTTCTCCTAGACTAACAATTTCCATCGACTCTTTATAAGGTAAGATTTGTTTCTCCTCTTGTTGTACCATTCTTAACAAATCAGGAGATAGGTCACAATTTCGGTTATCTTCAAAATCCTCAGTATCCTCTATACACAAATCTCGCTCGAAAAGAGTCTCCGAGTCAGGGGCAATATTGCTTATATCATTGATATCTGGAGACCTATTATGGATGAAGAAAGAAATCTAAAGAACAAAAGAATCTAAGAATATTTTATTTGTGTGGTATGATTATGAATGAATTGGAAAGAATAAAAGAATATTCGCTGAAGATGATACGCAAAAATGCATTTTTTATTGAAATAATGATATTTGGACATATGCCTATTTCATAAAAGGATTCTTATTGCCCCTAGGCTTAGAGTAATAAGCTTGTTTTGAACATTACTCTGAGTTAATCCTAAAAGTTACGGGGATCTCCTCCACGGTCCAATTGTTCAAAATGCTTCCAGGGATGTAAGGGCGAATTCCAGCTAAATTCTTTTCAGTTTTTCCTTCGGATATGGCATTAATGCTCAAACTGTTCAATATTTTTTCGGCAAACTCTTTCCTCGTCGTTCTTCCCTTGGAGTAAATAGTCCCTCCTAACATGAATGTTTTGGATAAATGAGGGAAGGTCATTGGCTCCCATTTGACCTCCTCACTGTACAGACATGCTTTTCTCATCTCTTGCCTTTTCACTAGCTCTTTTTTCTTTTGCTTTGCATCTGGCTTAAATCTTAAGCCAAAGCGATCTCATTTTTCCCTTAACACTGGTACTTCGATCTTTCCTTGGAGGCATCTTCCAAGTCCTCTTCCTGGCAGGGCTCCTTTGCCGACTGTCAATTGCAGGCCCATCCTCGTAGTTTTGGATATTTTGGGCATTAGGATCTTGTTCCCTTCGACAATGATTGTAGCATTAACAAATTCTAATGATCGAAAAGAACACTCTATTGCCTCATCGTCCGTGCCTACATACTATGTGTCACTAGTAACGGATGCAATGATGTCTTCCTCTGCATTTATCGTTACCAGTCTACCCTCAGTCACCAACTTTAGTTTCTGGTGTAGTGATGACGGCTCTGCTCCCACCGAGTGAATCCACGGCCTCCCTAACAGGCAATTGTACGATGGCTTGATGTCCATTACTAAGAAGTCCACTTCATATGTGTTTGGGCTAATCAAGAGAGGTATCTCGATTCTTCCCATCACTTTCCTTTCAGTACCATCGAATGCTCTCACGATGTTTTGACATGTCTTCATATGGGAGTTATCCACTGGCAACCTATTTAACGTGGACAAGGGCATAACATTCAACGCTGATCCATTATCAATCAATACCCCCAGCAATGTGTATCCCTTGTAGCGAGTGGTAATGTGCAGGGCTTTTTGTAGATCCCATGCCCCCCGGTGGTATTTCATCATCGTTAAAGAAAATAAAATTATATGCGCTGATGTTATTGACCAGACGATCGAGCTTATTGACAGAGATATCATCCGCAGCATATGTTTCATTTAAAACCTTCATCAATACACTTCGGTGAGTCTCTGAACTCAAGAGCAAGGCTAGTACAGATATGCGAGCTGGCTGTTTGTGCAATTGCTCCACAACGTTGTACTCGCCGTGCTTCAAGAATTTTAAGAATTCTTTAGCCTCTTTTTCAGTTACAGGCTCATTAACGGGTGATTCGAGTTTGGTCGTCTTTTCCTTTTCTTGTTCAACAACCACAAATTTTCCTTTAGCTGGTTCTACCTTTGTATTCGGGGTATAACGCCTTCTACTTCGTGTATAGAAACCTTCGTCTTGACCTTTCTCTGAAGTGCCAATCGGGTTCTCCTTTCCTGGAATTGTCACGTTACAGTCATAGTTCCAAGGCACACGCTTGTTATCTTTATAAGGGAAAGTAACATGCTTTTGGATTATAACCTTTGGCGCAATTAGTACTCCCACTTCGCTGATTCTTGGTCGTGATATGATTACCACTGGGTGATTGACCCTAGAGACTTTGTTGGTGGACCCTACTTTTGAAGCGCATACTTTTTCTCCTTCTAGGTCCTCAGTATACTCAAAGAATTCAATCTCTTTATTTTCCATCAATCTCTGTATCAGTGCCCTGAATTCATCGTACTTCTGGATCTCATGACCCTCTTCGTTGTGATATTCGCAGTAGTACTTTGCTCTTTTGGGCTTCTCCCCTAAATCTTGTGTGAGTAAACATTCTTCTACCATTTTCTTCCAAACCCATCTCAACGGAGTCTTTACCTCTATACATCCATCTCGGTTCTCCTCCCTCCATTTTCAACTATCGCGTTTACTCCTTCGTCTGAATGACTGGGTAACAGATTTCCCGCCACATTAGGTCTTGTGGGAGCATCGAATTTCACAATGCCCATCTTTATGAACTTTTCGACTAATTTCATAAAGGTCGTGTAG
Organism: Gossypium anomalum; assembly: GCA_025698475.1. Lineage (NCBI taxonomy): Eukaryota > Viridiplantae > Streptophyta > Magnoliopsida > Malvales > Malvaceae > Gossypium > Gossypium anomalum. The sequence continues at coordinate 47,584,712 of CM046960.1, read as the reverse complement.
TTCTCAATCGTGTGTCCCGAGATTCCTGCATGATATTTGCACTGAGCGTTCGCGTCATACCATTTAGGGAATGGAGGCTACATGGGTTTTAGGTAAAATGGGGACACCACATGCACATCGAACAGATTTTGGTACAACTCCCTATATGTCATCGGGATTGGCGTAAATTAAACTCTTTCTATGTTAGGCCTCAGGTTGGAATCTTGCCTTGCAGGGCTTTGATGGCTAGCAGTCACCGTCCTCGGCTGGCTTATGGTAACCGGCTTAGAATATCCCTTATTATACACGCTCGCACTATTTACTTCATTTTCTTTCCTTCTCAGGGTCGATTTCTTAGCACTTTCCCCCGCTTCAATCTTTCCGCATCTTACTGCGTTTTCTATTATCTCTCCAGACATTACTATGTCTGAGAAGCTCTTAGTAGCACTTCCCAACATGTGGTTAATGAATGGGGCCTTTAGTGTGTTGATAAAGAGCATGGTCGTTTCCTTCTCCAAGAGGGGTGGTTGGACTTGTATTGCTATATCCCTCCATCGTTGGGCGTATTACCTGAAACTCTCACTTGGCTTCTTTTCCATATTTTGTAATGTAATTCTATCGGGTGATATGTCTGTCACGTGACCGTTTTGTCTCATGAAAGCTTGAGCCAAGTCCTTCCACGAACCAATTTGGGCACGACTTAGCTGGTTATACCACTTGGCCGCTAATCCGATTAGACTGTCCTGGAAGCAGTGAATTAGTAGTTGATCATTGTTAACGTATCCTGTCATCCTTCGACAGAACATCGTTATGTGAGCTTCAGGACAGCTAGTCCCGTTGTACTTTTCAAACTCCGGGGTTTTAAATTTTGGTGGGAGCACCAGATCTGGGACCAAGCTTAAGTCCTTAGCATCGATCCTGCTGCAGTAGTCAGCAGTCTCTATTGCTTTAAATTTCTCTTCAAGCCATTTACATCGGTCATCGAGTTGTTTTGCCAAGTCAACTTTTTTTTTCTCCATTTCTACCACATTATCAAGGTCAGGAACGACTGGATTAGTCAGATTATCTCTCGGATTGGAGCCCGAGCCTGTTGGAAAAATCATCGGTGCTGAGGCGCCAGCCTGATATTGCTCTGGCCTGATAGTAACAGGTACCTCTCGTGGATATACCTCTGGTTGTGGTTGGGTGTTGGTCGGGGTAAAGCCTAGAGGATAGACAGGGTCTTCATTATCATTCCCTACAGCGCTCTTCCCTTTTTCGCATTCCTTAGCCAGCAACTGCGCTAACTGTCTTAACATATTATTTTGGGATTCTTGCATTTTTTCCCTCACATCTTGTTGGATTTTCGCTAACTGCTCTTGCATCCGCGCTTGTAATTGCTCTTGCATATCCCTTTGCATTTGTTCTAATCTTTCTAGTCTTTGATCCATTGTTTTGGTTTTATGGCGAGTATTGTAGTTGTGTTCAGTCGGTTGATTCTTGTTGATTTCCAGATTAATTAAAATAATTTTATTTAATCAGGGTCTTTTCGTGAAATTTAATGCATATGATGAAATGTAATGCAAATGCATGGATGCAAAAAGAGGCGTTGATTCTAATTCAATTTCATTAGAAGAACTTCACTAGAAGAAAATTTTCTTTACATAGAATAGATGATTACATATACGACTTTACCTTAATGCCCAAAGCCTTAACTTTCCTAAGAAGCCAAGCTAAGTATCGGCCTCGATCTGATTCTGACTCGTACTTTAAGCTCAATACATCAGCCTGAACTGCCAAGGTTTGCAAGTGATCAGCTACCTCCCGAACCTGAGCTACAGCTTCGCCCATGACATAATCTCTATTTCTGATCTAATCTTGAGAGAGAAAAAGTTATTCTCTATAATGTTCATTATTTGCCTCGAGGAGTTCCACTCGAATTTTACTATCTTGTAGTGCGGTCTCGAGTTTCCCTATTTCCTCTTTTAACCCCTCGATCTTGCTTAGACTGGTCTTTAACTCAATCACGGACTTACAACTATAATGGTGATGCAATGATTTTTCTAATTCAACTATCCGAGCTTGTAGCCTCTCTTTTTCATTTTGGCTTTCCAACAAACTCTTTTTCAGAATGTCCTCCCACACTCGGACATCATGAAACTTCTTCTCCCACTGATCGGATCTAGTCTTTTCTTTTCCAATCTCTTGACACCATTGCTCTGACGTTTTACCCAAACCGGCAGTTCTTATCGACATATGTAGCTTCTTATAATCAGTCTTCAGACTATCCAAGTCCTCCTCAGCTTTGTTCTTCCCTTTCCTTAGCTCCTCAGCCTCTAGCTTATGGATGTCGACGTCTAGTCCTAGCCGCATCTTTTCTTCCTTCAATTGCTCTATCTTCTTTCCAAATTCTAAACTATTCTCGAAGTCTTGCTTGATGATTTCTAGTTCGGACGGGACGACTCGTAAATGCTCTTCTATTAGTTAAGTGTTCCCTTGATCCGACTTAGGGATGTTGTCGTTAACTCTCTTACCCCACCACCGTTCATACTTGGGGGTTGTCATCGGGCCCGTGGTGAATCCTTTCATTCTTCGGGTTTGGTTCCAAGCATTTGATATCTCACGAACTTTTTTCTTATAACCGTCATCTTTATAAGAGAACTCACATTAAGCCAATCCCCGTGTTGCTGGTATAAACTGCCTCGATCTATATTGTCTTAACACTAGTAGTGGAGCATATCCAACAGCTCCCCATATTCCAGTTAGAGGGACCCAGTCAAAATCACCGCATCGATATAAGATCTCGTCGGGGATCAACCACGGAGCTCTCCACTCAACATCTTCGACTCATAAATTTTGAAGAATAATTATCTATTTTTCTTCTGAGATATCGTCTTGCCTCGCTGTAGCCACTAATTCTCTTAGCGGGGAACAGTCCCTGGAGAAAACCCGATAGGAGACCTTTTCTACCTTCCAAAAAGGGCTATGGAACCAAGCTAAAAGAAGCTGTGCACAACCAATAAACCTTCCCTCGCCCGCTCTCCGACATGCATTCAAGGATTTGAAAGTTTCTGCTAGGATTGTTGGGACGGGAGTAGTACCTTTATCAAGTCGGTCGAATAAATCCGAGACGGCTTCATCTATGTGCCCAAGTGCCTTAGGAAAAATGATCAAACCGTAGAGGCTTAAGGCAAAAACATCGACCCTTTTCTTTGAATCCGGGTGCGCAATGATTATGTCTCTCAAATTCCTCCAAGGAATACATTTACTATCCCATTTTTGCTTGATGCAGGCTGCAACCTAGTGCTCGCTCATCCCTGTGATATTCATCAATTTCTTCAAAAAGGGAGGGACGTTAACAGGTCTTGAATAGGCCCTGTCGGCCTGAATCCTTGGGCAATTAAGTAACGCCATGTATTCCTCCACAGTAGGTACTAAATCGACTCCCCAGAAGGTGAAGCAACTGTAAATGGGGTTCCAAAACTGCGCAAGGGCTCGAAACAAATGTTTGTCCACCTTTACATCGAGCAGGTAGGGTAAGTCACCGTAGTTACAGTAAAAGAGTTGCTTGATCTCGTTATTCCAACTATTTCATATCTCTTTTAGTTCTTGTAGGTCATTCTGAGTTGTACTAATGCGAGTGAAATCCTACAACTCTGACTCGTATCCCTCGGCCAAACTATCACTTTTTTCTTGCTGTGTCTTCTCGGACCACACTCGGACGACCGTATTGTCCTCCACTCTATCAAGAAACCCTTTTTTCATGCTAAACTCTTCTATTTAGTAACCGAATCGTGAATCAACACCCCTTTCATGGTGAAATGTCATGCAACAACAACAAAACACGACAAGTCAGTATTATATACAAAGAATAGAATTCAAAGCAAATAAGGAATAATTAAGCACCTAATCGGGTAATCACTAGGGTTTGGTACGGTTCTACCTAGGGTAAGCTCTTAGGACTCATTACATGTGGTTCAGTTCTAAAGTAAAGGTACCTGAACCAGCAGATTCCTCGATCCTCACCCATTATAGGCTCATACGGACCGAGTTTGATTCAGTGGAATACATTTCCCTACGGCTATATTGAGATGAAAACCTCACGAAGACGCAAGTACGGATGCATCCTGAAAGCGATCCACTATCCTATACGGAGGTGAAGACCTCACGAAGGAGTAGTTTCTCACTTCCACTTAAGAGGGTGAAATTAACCAATAATGCGATGCGATATGCAAAGATACATCAAAGAATTAAACCACTTAAAGCAAGCATATTATGAAGAAAGCCATGAAAATAACAAACAACATGCAATGCAGTAAATTTAAAACCAATTTTCAATTTTCGACAAAAGACAAAAATTAATTAATTTAAGGCTTGACTCTTGAAGTCCCCAGCGGAGTCGCCAAGCTGTCGAAACCATTTTTTGAAAGACGGGGTCGACTTTGTTTGAAAGCAAAAATTAAAATGGGAGTCGCCACCGATCTTTATTCGGTGTGATCGAATCAACTTTGTTTTAATAAAACATATTAGTTCACTAAAACAGTGTTTTTGGTCTACGAAACTCAAGAGAATGGGTTCGGGAGTCGGTTAGGTTTGAGGAAGGATTAGCACCCTCGACACGCCCAAAGATTGGTACCGAATTGATTAGTTAATGTCTTAATGTTGAAAGTTGGAAATCGGGAATGGATTTTAAAATATGATCCCTTTTTATTAACATCGATTTTTTAAAATGCTTGAATTAGGTCAAAACAATTACTAAAGATTTCTTTATCTCGAGATATCAGAGTATCACATCCCGCAAGTTGGGACACAATACCACGAATTCCCGAACACAAGGTCGTCTTTAATTTTAATTGAAATTTCGTGTATTAAAATTCAAAATGATATTTAGCTATTGTAGAATCAACGAGAGAACCGAAACCCCGTAAGTTAGGGCACAATTCTTCGATATTTCAAAATGCCAAAATATTGCCTTATTTTAAAATTTTTGTTTTGAATAGTAGCGAATTCGATATTTAGTCGACGTGTTATTTGTTTGGATTAAAAAAAAAAAGATTCAAGTTAGATAAATGCAATTACGCTTGATTCATGAGGCGACGATATGAAATAAAATAACAATGAGCATAAGACGAATATACATGGATACAACATTACACGAATGAATAATAATAATGCAAAAATACGAGATAAATGAATTAAAATACATACAATGACAATAGTCACACAATGTATAAATATTAACGCTAATAATTAGATATTAACACTAATAATTAAAAGCAATGAAACAAATATCATATATAGCAAGCTAAAAAAGAAATATTGTGAAACCAATTGAAGTGAATATGAATATAAAAAATGATGGCAACTTAGTTGAAAACAAATGATGCAAAAAAAAGGTTTCCAAAATCAACAAATATAAAATAATTTAAAAATGTAAATAATTTACAATAAATTTAATTAAATAATTTACAAAAATAGTAAGATAAATAACAAACTTAATATGAATAATAACGAAAGGAAAAAAATTTAATTAAATAATTTACAAAAATAGTAAGATAAATAACAAACTTAATATGAATAATAACGAAAGGAAAAAAATTTTACAATAAATGAACGAGGTTTGAGATAAGTACATAAAATGATTTTAAAATGAGTAATGTATAAATCAATTTAAAATAATATTTAACAAGTTCAAAATGTATAATATGTACAGCATTAAAAATTGACAATATAAAAATATTTTTATGATGATGATTTAAATATAATGTATAAAGAATTATTTGAAATATGTAATATGTAATAACTAAGAAATAAACAATATAATTTGAAATAAATATAAGGCAACAATAGTTTTTTAAAGAATTGCAAATATATAAAAACTTGAAATAAATGGTATATATACATATAATAGGTAAGGGGTATAAAATAAATAATACATGTAAAATAGGTTTGGATAAAATATACACATACAGCAAAATAAAATAAATAATAAACATTTGAATAAACAACATATTAAAATAAGTTAAAATAGATGCAAAATAAAGAACCTATAAGATATTTAAAACAACATATAATAAAACGTTTTGTTTTGTTTTTTTTTTTAAAGATTGGTAAATGATTTAGGTAAATTTAGGACGTGATTGAAAATAAATCGAAATTCAGGGCATAAATTTAAAAAATAATAAACAAAAAAAGCCTCTAGGGACTAAATCGATACGCGCCTAGACTTGCGAGGACCAAACAGGGAAATGTCCGAAGTCTGTACGCTGCGTTTCATTAGTCCAGATCAGGGACCAAATCAGAAGTTAAATAAAATAAGTGAGGCAAATTTTAAAAGAAAGAAAAAAGGCAGATTAGGGCTAAATTAAGGGTCAGAAAAGGGGGAGGGACTAAAGTGGGAAATTTCCCATTTAAGGGAAACACGCGGATCCCCTTAGATACGGGTCAGGTCGCGAACGGGCACCCCTAAAACGGTGCCGTTCCGGCACTTAGATCACCCCTCAAAATGCTGCCGTTTCGTGCAGCATATTTAAACCCAATTTTTTTTAAAAAAATTCATTTTGCAGTCCATCTTTTGCAAAAAATTTCAAAATCTTTTCCTTTTTTCTCTGTTAGGGTTTTAAACCCCCCCTTTTTGTGTAGTCATTCGACCACCAACATGAGTCGTTCGGCCTCGTTCCAAGAGGATTTCGAAGGCCTAGCCTTCTTTGAGTCGGAAAGAAATGAAGAAAATGAATCCCCACGCCCTTTCGGTCCCGACGACGGAGGAGAGACCTCCGGCGACGTAACCACGGGCGATTACGGTAAGATTCTCCTCCCCTCCCCTCTTTATTTATTTTAGACCCACTTTATCTATGGATTTGCAGTAAAAAATTAAAAATAATATTAACAAAAGAAATGAAAACAGAGAAAATAAAGTCGAATATCAACCTTTTTGTGTCTTTTTGATTGTTTAGTATCCGTAAAAAATACAAAGAAGATCGAGAATGGCTTTTATAGCCGAATACACACTTGTTCTATTTCTATTTTCTGTTTGTTTCTTCCTTGTTTTTTGCTTTCTGTTTTCTGCTTCTTCTTTTTTTTCTTTCTTTGTTTTCTTGTGTCTTGCGTGTTGGACTCGCCTTTTGCAGGTGACGCGAGCGGTCAGACGAGTGCGAGGAGGCTGACGTCCGATGGTGGCAGCGTGTGGGAGGATCGGCGGCTGAAAGTCTGTAGCTAGGTTTTTGCTACTGAAAATTTTTAGTTTGTTGGGCTAACTTGGGCTTTAGGGTTTGTATTTAATTGGGTATTGGGTAATTTGTAATTTGGGCTATAAATGGACTTATAAATTTGGACTTTTTATTTGGTTATTTTATTTTGGGTTTTATTTTGTTTATTGGTTTGGATTTATTTTTAGTTTGTGGATCTGGGCCAAAATTAGCTGCTACATGTTTATATTTTTATTAGATGATCTATAAAAATAAAATATTTTAATTAACACATTAATATTTTTTTTAGTTCAAAATATTATAAATAATTTATATAAATCACATGGGTAAAGAAAACTAATTATGCATATATGGTTGTCGAAGCATGATGAGAGGAGAGAGCGAGAGATTACTACTCATCGGCGACGCTCACATTAAATATATGTATATATTATGGCGAAGCTCACATTTATTCTATATATTATTGAAATTGACCAAACTCACATTGAAATTAGTGGTGCATAATATGTTGGTGATATTGAAAATATATATGACTACTAAAATTAGCATCATATTTTGGGGAAGCATGATTAAAAGAAAAAAAGCAAAGGATAAGAGTCCATGAAATTACTATGATATGTTTTTATATTTGTGAAAAATAAGTGTACAAGCCTAATTTGCGGGCCCAAAAGTAAACCAAATCTACTTAAAAAAAACAAAAACTAACTAACCCCAAGCCCAATAAAGTTGCAGTGGAGCAGATCAAAGATGGCGAATCTTGCATTCCTGAAGTTGCAGTGAAACAGATTCAAGCCAATAAGCTTTAACCCCTTAAGCAGTAGGGTAACAAGCCGAATTTATAGATCTTAACCCCCTAAACAGTAGGGAAACAGATCAAAGATGATGGGTCTTAACCCCCTAAACAGTAGGGTAACAGGCTAGAAATTACGAATCTCTTCTCCCTGAAATGGCGTTGGAGTGGCTTGAAGCCACAGCGGATCTCCTTGAAGTTTTAGCGGAGTAGATTGAAGCCACATACATTATCTCTTTAAAGTTACAGAGGGACAGATTGAAGCTACAAATCACAAGTCTTATTTCTCTGAAGTTGCAGTGGAGCGAAGTAAAGTGACGAGCCGAAGCTACATGAAGAATAAGAGCACCAAAGAAGTCAAGACTCGGCGACCGGGAAAATTGGTCTTTCTTGAAAGTCTTTGCTCTATTCTCGTTACACGACAACGAGTAAAGAGGGGCAGCTATACAAGCCCAATTTGTGGGCCCAAAAGTAAACCAAATCTACTAAAAAAAACAAAAACAAACTAACCCCAAGCCCAATAAAATTTTAACAGCCCAAATCAAAAAAAGAAAAAAGAAAAAACCCTAAACTAAAAACCCTAGGTGTGCCGCCTCTGTCCCATCCAGCACCGCCGATAGCCTGCAGCCACCACCCTTGTCACTGTGCCACCGCCCAAGGCTGTACCTACAAGCATTAACGAGACAAGACAGAAAGCAAGAAAAAAAAGTATGTAATCGGCTATTTAAAGGCCAAATCCGAAACCATTGGGGGTCGAAATTTTTCTTTCTCTAAAAACGCAAAACAGTTGGTATTCCAGTGAAAACTAAAAGAAACAAGTTTCATTTTAAATATAGGAACAAGAACAGGAGACTCAAAAGACCAAATCAAAAAACCAAAAAACGAAGGTGACCTTATTTATTTTCTTTTTCGTTTTCTTTCTTTTATCTTTTCTTTCTATATTTTAAATCTAACCTCACATATGTATACATAGTCATATACGAAAATATAAATATATATATATATATATACCTTTGGCGATTTTCGGCCATCGTGTACGCTGTTGCAAGTGTGTGATCGATTTAGGTGACGACGGTGACCAGTCCGGTCACAAAAACCTGCTGCAGAGAAAGAAAAGAGAGAGAGTCTTCAGTTTTTTTTTTTTTTTTGTAAGAAAGAATGAAAAATGAAAATTTTTAAAAGAAACTTGGCTTTTATAGCAAGGTAAAACGACACCGTTTTGTGCCTAAGGCCTGAACGCCAAAACGGCGTCGTTTAGCTTGACCCACGTGCGACCCGACCCGACGCCTGAGATCCGCGTGTTTTGACTGGGATAATTGCGCGCATAGTCCTTCCTTTTTCTGGGGATGTTTTAATATGGTCATTTTCATTTTTATAATTTTGGCCACAATTTGTTTATCTGTTTCAATTTAACCCTCGAACTCCTTAATACACAAACCAACGAACGACGCCGTTTTGGAAGTTGGAATATTTCTCCTCAAGGTCCTTGTCCCTTTGTGCGCGTTACATTTGGGCCTCGTATTTTCGTTTTATTTTGATTTGCTCCAAAAACTTCCATTTTAACTTCAATTCCGTCCTTCTCATAACTTTTATTATTATTATTATTATTATTATTATTATTATTATTATTATTATTATTATTATTATTGTTTTACTATTATTATGAATTTTTTTATTATAATAATTTATTATTATTACTACTATTATTTTGTTAACATATTATTTTTTTACCATATTATTATTTCCTATTTTTATATATTATTATTGTTATTATCGTATATTACTAATGTACTATTATTTTCTATTATTATTATTATTACTATTATCATCATTATTATTATAGAGTAGTGTGTATTTTTATATGTATATACATGTATATATATATAAAGTATTATTATTTATTTTTATTATCATCATCTTTGTAATTACTATTACCATTGTATTATAATTATTATATTTTCATTTTCTTATCATTCACCTATTATGTTCTTATCTATTTATATTTCCATTATTATACTATATCTATTATTTATTAGCATTTTATTATTACTATTATTAACATCAACACTATTTTTTATCAATACTTATATGTATGTATTATGTTTTTTAATACTATTTTTTTACCATACATGTTGTGTATATTTTTAATAACTATATTATGTATATATTTCATATATATATATCATGCATATACATTTTAATACCATATATATTTTTTTATATATATATGTATATTGTGTATATTTTTTCTTATACTACGTATATATTTTATTTTTCTATTATTACGTATATATATCTTAATGCATCTATGTATATATTTATGCATCGTTTTATATTATTATTATTTATGTTATTGCTATTATTATCATCTACGTTATCATTGCCATTTTTATTTTGCCATGTTTTATTCATTTTTATTTATTTACTCATGTATTCGATTGTTTTATTTCCCTCATGTATTTGTTTATATTTACATATTACTAACCTTTCTATTTATTCATCACTTATAATTGCTCATGTTATTGTCTTTTTGACACTATCACACCTATCATTATGTTATTATACATATTAATACCCTAATTTGCTTTATGTTTTACTAAATCACGTTTTTACCTAATATATTAAAAACGATTCTTTCATAAAAGTAATATCTTGTATTAGGTAATTCGAGATAATCATGCTCTAACTTACTGGGTTTCGATTTTTCTCATTTAACCTAAATAACGAAATATTCTTTTCAATTACAATACGAGTCTTAAAAATGTTTATTTTCAGAGATACGAGGTGTGATGCCGTAACTTACCGGGTATGACATTTTGTTACCTCAAAATAAGATTTTTCGCAAATAAAGGCAATACTCAGTGTTTAGAAATTCGAGGAAACGTGCTCTAACTTACTGGGTTTCGGTTTCTCTCGTTCACTCTAACTAACCGAATATCCTTTTAAAAGGAGTTAAAATATATTAATTTTAAATAGAAGGCAAGCTCAGTCTCAAAGTTTGAGATGTTGTGTCCTAACTTACTGGGCATGATATTTTATTACTTCGGGATGAGAGAATCCTTAACATCCGTTTTAATTTTTTTTCATTTTTAATAATACAAAGAGGGATCGTATTTTAAATTCTTTCAAGTTTTCAAAATTTTCGACATTAAGACACTAATTAATCAACTAGGTACCAATTTTGGGCGTATCGAGGGTGCTAACCCTTCCTCGTGCGTAACTGACTCCCGAACTCATTTTTTGATTTTCGTAGACCAAAGATTATCGTTTTAGTAAATCTTAACGTTTATTAAAACGATTAATTTGAGGTGACCCGATCACACCTCATCAAAAAAGATTGGTGGCGACTCCCCATTTTTTTTCATTTTCAAAATCCATGTCGATTCCCTTTTTTCAAAAAATGGTTACGACAGCTTGGCGACTCCACTAGGGACTTCGAGAGTCGAGCCATAAGTTGATTAGCTTTTGTCCTTTTGTCGAAAATTGAAAATTTGGTTTTGATAAACGATCATTTCATTGTATTTTCACCTGTTATTTTTGTGGTTTATGATATAATACCTACTGCGTTGGTTCGAGTCTTTAAAGAAGTGTTGCATATTGCATTGCATGATCGCTGTGGTCACACCCTTTTAAGTGGGAGTGAGAAACTACTCCTTCGTGAGGTTTTCACCTCCGTGCAGGATAGTGGATCGCTTTCGGGATACATCCGTACCTATGTCTTCGTGAGATTTTCATCTCCATGCAGCCATAGGGAAATGTATCCCCCTGAACTGAACTCAGTCTGTATGAGCCTATAATGGGTGAAGATCGAGGAATCTGCTGGTTTAGGTACCTTTACTCTAAAACCAAACCTCATATAGTGAGCCTTAAGAACCCACCCTAGGTAAAGCCACTCTGAAACCCTAGTGGTTACCTGAGCAAGTGTTATATTTGTTATTCCTTGTTTGCTTTAAATTTTGCATGAAATACTGACTTGTTTTGTTTTATTTCGATTGTATTTGCATGGCATTTTCATCATAAAAGGTGTTGATTTACATTCGGTTGCTAAGAAGATAGCTTATCATGGAAAACAGGTTTTTTGATAAAGTAGAGGACAATCTTCTTTGTCCTGATATGGTAATTTGAGACAACACAAGAAAGAAAGGTGATAGCCTAACCGAGGGGTACGTGTCAGCGTTGTGGGATTTTACTCAGGTTAGTGTAACTCAGAATAATCTCCAAGAGATGAAAGAAATCTGGGGTCAGTGGGATGACGAGATCAAATGACTATTGTATTGTCATTATGGTGATTTACCTTATTTGCTCGATGTCAAGATAGACGAACACCTATTTCGAGCCCTCGTTCAATATTGGAATTCTGCTTACAGTTGCTTCACTTTCGGGAAGATAGACTTGGTACCCACGATAGAAGAGTACACAGCTTTGATCCGATGCCCGAAGATTCAGGTTGATAGAATTTATTCCAAAGCTGCCAATGGCCCAGCATTCTCAAAAAGGTTGATGAACATCACAGGGATAAGCAAGAATTGGTTCACAGCCCGAATCAAACAAAAAGGGGGTTGTAGGTGCATTCCTTGGAGGAATTTAAGGGATTTAATCTTAGCACATCCTGATATAAAGAAGAGGGTAGATGTCTTCGCTTTGAGCATTTATGGATTGGTTATCTTTCCAAAAGCTTTGGGGCATATAGACGAGGCGGTTTTTGATCTTTTTGATAGGCTTAGTAAAGGGACCACACCTGTACCCGCGATATTGGCTGAAACTTTCAGATCATTGAATGCTTGTCAAAGAGCGGGTGAAGGAAGATTTATTGGATGCACATAGCTCTTGCTATCGTGGTTCCATAGCCATTTTTAGAAAATGAAAAAGGTCTCGTATCGCGTCTTCTCCGAAAACTACTCTCCACTAAAAGAGTTAGTGGCTACGCCAAAAAGAGATGATATTACAGAAGAAAATTGGATGACGATCCTTCAGAATTTAGAGGAAGAGAATGTCGAATGGAGAGCCCCGTGGATGGTTCCTGATGAAATATTATATCGATGTGGAGACTTCGATTGGGTTCCCTTGTTAGGAATATGGGGAGCCGTCGGGTATGCTCCTCTGCTAACATTAAGACAGTACAGGTCCAGACAGTTTACGCCACCAACATACGGGTTAGCTCAGTACGAATTTGTATTCACAGGGAATAATTACAAAAAAAAAGTTTGTGAGATATCAAATACCTGGAACCAGACTCGTAGAATAAAAAAGTTTGCTGCCAATCCCATGATTACCCTTGAGTACGACCAGTGGTGGGTTCAGAGGATTAACGACAATATCCCTACGTCAGATCAAAAAGACCCATGATCAATGGAAGAATGGTTGAGAGTAATCCTGTCTGAGCTAGAAATCATCAGACAAGATTTCGAGAGAAAGAGCCTGGAACTAGAAAAGAGGATCGAGCAGTTGGAAGAAGAAAAAATGTAGCTGGGGTTAGATGTCGATGTCCAGAAGTCAGAAGCTGAAAGGCTCAGAAAAGGAAAGAACAAAGCTGAGAAGGATTTGGACAGTTTGAAAATGGACTATAAGAAGCTATGAAGATCAATGAGAACCGTTGGGTTAGGGAAAACGTCTGAGCAGTGGCGACAGGAAATTAAAGAAGAGAAAAATGGGAAGAAAGATTTCGAAATGCTCAAGCTCGAGAAGGTACTCTAAAAGAGAGTTTGGTAGAAAGCCAGAACGAGAAAGAAGGATTAAAGATTCGGGTGTCAGAATTAGAAAGGTCCTTGTATCGATGATCGCACCTAATTACTTACGTAATTGAGCCAAAGCTTGATCAAAGCAAAATTGAAGAGTTAAAAGGAAAGATAGAAGAACTTAAGGTAGCATGGGAAGATCGTGAACTTCAGCTTGAATTCCTTGAGATAAATAGCGAACGATTGAACGAGCAACTTCATCAATCCCAAGACCAGTCGAGAATGTGGATTACGTCATGGGCGTGGCTCGACTCAAAAATGCAGAAGTGGCCGATCACTTGCAAACACTAGCAGTCCAGGCTGATGTTCTGAGTCTAAAATACGAGTCAGAATCAGACAGAGGTCGAGAGCTAGCATGGCTTCTTAAGCAGGTCAAGGCCTTAAGTATCAAGGCCAAGCCTTATATGTAATCTATTTTATGTAAAGAAACTTGCTTTCTAGAAAAGTTATCTTAATGAAATTGAGTCAGAATCAACGTCTTTTGATTGCATTCATTGCATTCATTGCATTCATGCATCAGCATTGCATCATGTGCACTAAAACTCACAAAAAACCCTAAAAATCGTGGCAGTTACCCTGGAACATCGTTACGGTACAAGGGGAAAAACAAAAGCAATGGATCAAAGGTTAGAGAGATTAGATCAAATGCAAAAGGAAATGCAGGATCAACAACAAACACGTATGTAAGAACAGCTGGCCAAAATCCAGCAAGATGTAAGGGACCAGATGATGGAGTCCCAAAAAAGTATGATGGATCAATTAACGCTCTATTGGCCGGCGGATTAGAAAAAGGGAAAAGCCCCGTGGTTAATACAGGAGATGATACTGAAGATCCTATTTACCCTCCGGGTTTCGCCCCAGCTGACGTTCAGACACAACCTGATATGTACCCAAGAAGGCCATCGGTAGAGGTGTGCATGGGCCGGGCCGAGCTGGGTTCGGGCCAGGCCCATAAAAAATTTTCGGCCCGTTTTCAAGGCCCGGGCCCGACCCAGCCCAAAATATGGGCCTAGAATTTTGTCCAAGCCCGGCCCGAGAAAAAATTGATAGACCCGAGCCCGGCCCGGTCCGACCATATTAAATTTTTTTTTACTTTTTTTATTAAATAAAAAACTTTAAAATATAATAGATCAAATGCATTTAAAACATAAAAATAAATATTAAAAAAAATGGGACTAAAATAATTCTTAAAATAATATATAAATTAAAAATATAATAAAAATAATTATATTAAAATTAAAAAATTGAAACAAATTAGAACTAAATTAAGAACTAAATTATATTAATAACAAAAATTTTACAATATCAAAATAACATTAAAAACAATAAAAAAAAACTAAAGTAAAAAAAACTAAAGTTACTTAAAATTTAAAATAAAAATAATTTAATATTAAAATCAAAGTCAGCCAGTGGGCCCGACCAAAAACTCTTGCTCGAGGCCCGCCCGCTTTCTAAACGGGCCTCTTTTTGCCCAAGCCCATTTTTGGGCCTATATTTTACCCAAACCCTCCCATTTTTCAGTAGCCATGACTATTATGCACACCTCTAGCCATCGGTCACAATTAGACCCCAGCCATTTCAAGCAGGTGTTTCAGCCCCGATAAATTATCAGGCTGGTTCGGGATCCAATCCGGGGGATAACCCGACCAATCCTATTGTCCTAAATCTCGATGAAGTAATAGAAATAGAAAAGACAAGGGTAGAGCTCCCGAAAGAACTTGAAGAAAAGTGTAGATGGTTAGAAGAAAAATCTAAAGAAATGGAAAGCACTGACTATTGTGCTAGAATCGATGCTAAGGAATTAAGTTTGGTTCCAGATTTGGTACTCCCTCCCAAGTTCAAAACTCCAGAAATTGAAAAGTACAATGGAACCAGCTGTCCCGAAGCTCACATCACTATGTTCTGCAGGCGAATGGCTGGCCATGTCAATAATGATCAACTCTTGATTCACTGCTTCCAAAAAAGTCTGGTTGGGGCAGCTTCTAGATGGTACAACCAACTGAGTCGCGCCCAGATCAGTTCATGGAGGGATCTAGCACAAGCTTTCATGAAGCAGTACGGTCATGTGGCAAACATAGCCCCTGATAGGATCACTTTACAGAATATGGAGAAAAAGCACAATGAAAGCTTCAGGAAATATGCCCAAATATGGAGATAGGTGGCCACACAAGTCCAACCCCCTCTGTTGGAAAAAGAAACCACTATGCTCTTCATTAATACTCTGAAAGCACCTTTCATTAACCACATGTTGGGTAGTGCGACCAAGAGTTTCTCAGACATAGTGATGTATGGAGAAATGATAGAAAACGCGATAAGATGTGGAAAAATAGAGGCTGGGGAAAATGCCAAAAGGTCAGCACCGAGAAAAAAAGAGCACGAGGTAAATAATGTGAGCATATATTCGAAATCAATTACCGTAAGCCAACCAAGGTCGACAACCACTGGTCAGCAGGGCCCATCCAAGCAAGAGCCCAACACAAAGCCAAATAGGGAGAAACTCTAATTTACGCCCATTCTGATGACATACAAGGAGTTATACCAAAGTTTGTTTGACGCACATGTCGTGTCTCCCTTCTATTTAAAACCAATGCATCCTCCATACCCCAAATGGTATGACGCGAATGCCCAATGCGAATATCATGCGGAGGCCACAGGTCACTCGATAGAAAACTGCACCACTTTTAAGAAATTGATTGAGAGACTTATCAACATGGGCATCGTGAAATTTGATGATACACCTAGTGTAGAGAATCCATTACCTAACCATGAGGACAAGGGAATAAATGCGATAATCGAGAGTTTGGGGAAAGAAATTAAAATGAATATGGCAGAAGTGAATACTCCACTGAAAAAAGTATGGAAGAAAATGGTGGAAATGGGGTTGATACCACAGAATTCAAGGGTCAGACCCCGAGAAGGGATGAATTATTGCGAGTTCCACAATCTAGAGGATCATGAGATTCAGAAATATAGCGAATTCAGGGCTTTAGTACAAGGATTGATGGATAATAGGGAGATAGAATTCTTCGAGTATATCGAGAGCCCAGAAAGAACAAAAGTGTGTGCCTCAGAAGAAGGGTCGACGAAGGATGTTTACAAATTCAACCACCCAATGGTTATCATATCACGTCCGAGAATTAACGAAGCCAGGGTACCAGTTACGCCAAAAGTTGTGATCCAGAAGCCCATTACTTTCCCTTATAAAGATAGCAAAAGGGTACCATGGAACTATAGCTGCAACGTGACAATCCCGGGAGAGGAGATCCCTATTAATACATCAGAGAAAGGTCAAGACGATGGTTTTTATACGCGCAGCGGAAGGCGTTATACCCCAAATACAAAAGTCAAACAGGTTAAAGAAAAATCATTGGCAATTGAGCAAAGGAAGGAGAAGCTGGCAGGACCTAAACCAACTGTTAACGATTCAGTGACTGAAAAAAAAGCAAAGGAATTCTTGAAATTTTTAAAGCACAGTGAATATAATGTCGTAGAACAGTTGCACAAACAGCCAGCTCGTATATCGGTACTGGCCTTACTCTTAAGCTCCGAAGCCCATCGTAACGCATTGATGAAGGTGCTGAATGAAACTTACGTTGCTAACGATATTTCTGTAAACAAACTGGACAGCTTAGTCAACAATATAAGTGTCGACAACTTCATATTCTTCAATGACGATGAAGTACCACCAGGAAGCCGAGGAGCGACTAAAGCTTTGCACATCACGACTCGCTGTAAAGGGTGTACATTACCAGGGGTATTGATTGACAATGGTTCTGCGCTAAATGTCCTACCCCTGTCTACATTGAATAGGTTACCGGTAGATAGTTCTCACATGAAAATATGCCAAAATGTACTGAGAGCATTTGATGGCACAGAAAGGAAGGTAATGGGGAGAATTGAAATACCCCTCTTAATCGGGCTGAGCACGTATGAGGTAGATTTCCTGGTCATGGATATTAAGTCTTTATATAATTGCCTATTGGGGAGACCATGGATACACTCAACAGGGGCAGTCCCTTCATCGCTACACCAGAAGTTGAAATTGGTAACCGAAGGTCGGTTAGTAACAATCAATGTTGAAGAGGATATCATTGCATCCGCTACCAGCAACGCACCATATGTGAAGACAGATGATGAAGCAATTGAGTGCTTTTTTCAATCTTTAGAGTTTGTGAATGCGACGTTCATTACTGAAGGAAATAAGATTCCAATGCCCAGGTTATCTGAAACTACCAGAATGGGACTACGGCTAACTGTTGGAAAAGGGGCCATACCCGGAAGAGGACTCAGGAGATACCTCCAGGGAAGGATTAATGCACCAATGATAAAGGAAAAACAAGACCGTTTTGGGTTAGGATTCAGGCCAGACATGAAGTAGAGGAAGAGAGAACTGGAGAAGAAACAAGAAAGAAGGAAAGCGCGATTGAGCGGGGGAGAAATCCAGTGGGAACCAATGATCTTTCCCCATCTATCGAAGACTTTTGTGTCTGGAGGAGTCATCCACCCCGAGCGGGAAACGTTAGGAAAGGAAATCGTAGAAAAAATGATGGAAAATTTAGACATCAATGCCACATACGAAGAAGGAACCGGAGTAGGGAATTCACCGGGCATTCGCCCTTATGAGCCGGAAAGTGTTCTAAATAACTGGACGGCGGAAGAGATTCCTGTAGTCTTTAGAACTAACACAGAGTAATGCCCAAAACACATTTATTACTTTAGGCCTAGGAGTAATAAGTGTCCTTTTGTGAAATAGGCTTATGTTCAAAATCGTTATTTCAATGAAATACATCCTTTTGTCTTATTCCGTACAAATATTATTTTATTCTTTCATTCACAATCATACCATACATATCATTGCTTTTAAATTCTTTTATTCTTTGTATCTTCCTTTGCGCCTACAACAGGTCTCTAGATATCAACGATGTGAGTGACATTGCTACTAACTCAGAGTCTCCTTTCGAGCGGGATATGTGTCTAGAGGGATCTTAGGACTTTGAAGATGACAAAGACTGTAACTTATCCCCTGATTTGTTAAGGATGGTAGAGCAAGAGGGGAAGCAGATTCTACCTCACAAAGAGTCAGTAGAAGTCATGAACTTGGGGGATGAACAAGAAAAGAAAGAAGTAAAGATCAGAGTTTGCATTACCACGGACACAAAACGGGACCTTATTGAGTTACTCCAAGAGTTCAAGGATGTCTTCGCATGGTCGTATCAAGATATGCCTGGGCTAAGCACTGACATTGTGGTACACAGGCTCCCCATTAAATAAGATTGTAAGCCGGTTCAATAGAAGCTCCGAAAAATGAGGCCGGATGTTTTGTTGAAAATAAAAGAGGAGGTCAAGAAGCAATTTGATGCTGGTTTCTTACAAGTAGTAAAGTACTCGGAAAGGGTAGCCAACATCGTCCCCGTCCCTAAAAAATATGGAAAAGTACGGATGTGTGTAGATTACAGAGACTTAAACAAAGCCAGCCCGAAGGATAATTTCCCGTTGCCTCATATTGACACCTTAGTGGACAACACGGCGGGTTACTCACTCTTCTCCTTTATGGATGGTTTCTCAGGGTACAATCAGATCCAGATGCATCCTGAAGACATGAGTAAAACCACATTTGTGACCATGTGGGGAACTTTTTGCTATAAGGTGATACCGTTCGGATTGAAGAATGCGGGGGCAACATATTAGAGAGCCATGGTAACCCTGTTCCATGATATGATGCATAAAGAAATTGAAGTCTATATCGATGACATGATCGTCAAATCTCGGACAAAAGAAGAGCATGTGCAAGTCTTGAAGAAATTATTTTTGAGGTTGAGGAAATTCCAGCTGAAATTCAATCCAGCGAAATGTACCTTCGGGGCCAGGTCAGGAAAACTGCTAGGATTCGTAGTCAGTGAAAAGGGGATTGAAATTGACCCAGACAAAGTCAAAGCCATACAAGAGTTACCTCCGCCGCGTACTCAAAAAGAAGTTCGAGGATTCTTAGGAAGATTAAATTACATCACTCGGTTCATCTCACAACTGACTGAGAAGTGTGATCCCATATTTCGTCTCTTTAAGAAACACAACCCTGGTGTTTGGGACGAGGAATGCCAGAAAACTTTCGACAAGGTTAAGCAATATTTGTCTAATGCCTCAGTGTTGACACCACCTAGTCCAAATAAGCCATTGATACTGTATTTAACGGTGTTTGAAAATTCTATGGGATGTGTGCTTGGCCAACACGATGAGTCAGGAAGGAAAGAAAGAGTGATATATTACCTCAGTAAGAAGTTCACTGAGTGTGAAACGAGATACTCGCTCATTGAAAAATTGTGTTGTGCCTTAATCTGGACAACCCGAAGACTGAGACAATATATGTTGTATCACACAACTTGGCTGATTTTTAAAATGGATCCACTGAAATACTTGATGGAGTCAGCTGCTTTAAATGGAAGAATGGCCCGATGGCAAACTCTACTCTCCGAATTTGATATTGTCTATGTAAACCAGAAAGCTGTAAAAGGGAGTGCAATAGCAGACTTTCTAGCCAGTAGAGCTCTAGAAGACTATGAGCTTCTGAACTTTGATTTCCCAAATGAAGATCTGATGTACGTGGCAACCACTGAAGGAAACCCTCGAGAAGGTCATCCTTGGAAGCTAAACTTCGACGGAGCATCAAATGCTGTAGGTAATGGGATTGGAGCAGTCTTGGTATCCCCAAACAAAGATCATTATCCTTTCACCAGTAAATTGGATTTTAACTACACGAACAATATGGCAGAGTACGAGGCATGCATCATGGGTATTCGTGCAGCCATAGAACGTAAAATCAAGGTGTTAGAGGTATATGGAGATTCTGCCCTAGTGATTTATCAACTCAAAGGTGAATGGGAGACGAGAGATCCTAAATTGATCAATTACAGAAATCTGGTCCTCGAATTAATTGAAGAATTTGACGATATCATTTTCTACTACCTCCCTCGAGAAGAAAATCAAATGGCTGACACCCTAGCAACTTTAGCTTCCATGATCAAGGTAAGCAAACAAGAGGATGTGAAACCGATCCAAATGAGTATTTACGAGGCTCCAGCTCATTGTTGCAATCTCGAAGAAGAAGTAGAAAATGATGACCATCATTGGTACCACGATATCCTACGGTACGTGAAGAATCGTGAATACCCCGACCAAGCTACTAAAAACGATAAGAGAACGTTGAGAAGGCTGGCCAGTGACTATGTCTTGGATGGGGAGATCCTATACAAGAGAAGAAAGGATCAAGTACTATTAAGATGTGTAGACGCTATTGAGGCTAAGAAAATTTTGGAAGAAGTCCATGAGGGCGTCTGTGGGATGTACGCTAATGGCTTTACAATGGCCAGGCAAATTATGAGGTTCGGTTATTATTGGTCCACTGTGGAAGGAGACTGTACTAGCTACGCCAAAAGATGTCATAAGTGCCAAATCTATGGAGACAAGATTAATGTGCCTCATTCACCTCTGCATGTCATGACTTCTCTATGGCCTTTCTCGATGTGGGGCATGGATGTGATTGGGCCAATTTCACCAAAAGTTTCAAACGGGCACCTGTTTATCTTTGTAGTCATTGACTATTTCACCAAGTGGGTGGAGGCCGCTTCATATGCCAATTTTACAAAATCGGCAGTTAGCAATTCCTAAAAAAGGAAATCATTTGTCGATATGGAATGCCAGAAAGGATCATATCTGACAACGCATTGAATTTGAACAATAGTACGATAGCGGGTGTCTGCAGTCAATTCAAGATCAAACACCACAACTCGTCACCATACCGTCCGAAGATGAACGGTGCAATTGAAGTAGCTAATAAAAACATTAAGAAAATTGTGGGAAAAATGACTGAGAATTATAAAGACTGGCATGAAAAGTTACCATTCGCCCTCTATGCTTATCGAACGCCTGTCGGGACTTCCACCGGGGCAACGCCTTTCTCATTGGTGTATGGAATGGAGGCGGTTTTACCTATCGAGGTTAAGATTCCTTCCCTCAGAGTTTTGTCAGAAGTAAAGTTGGACGAAGCAGAATGGATCCAGTCTCGATACGATCAACTGAATTTGATTGAAGAAAAGAAGCTAAGGGCAATCCGTCATAGTCAGATGTACCAAAAGCAAATGATGCGAGCTTACAACAACAAGGTTCATCTTAGGGAATTCCACGAGGGGGACCTAGTATTGAAAAAGATCCTGCCCATACAAAAGGACTTCAGAGGAAAATGGATGCTAAATTGGGAAGGACCTTATGTGGTAAAGAAGGCCTTTTCTGGAGGAGCATTGATATTAGCCGAAATGGATGGCAGGATTTTACCTAATCCTGTGAATTCAGATTCGGTTAAGAAATACTTCACCTAAAAAAAAAAAAGGAGAGGCCAAGGTGAAAACTCACAAAGGGCACCTTGAGACCAAAAGGATTTTGAATTGAAAACCCGTAAAGGGCGATTCAAATTTTGATCAAAGGTGGGGCACACATCTTACGATACCTAAATTAACAAGGGGGAGAGATTTTACATCTTGGGGCATCTACAAGGGTACTCTAGATCCCCTAAACACATATTGGACAAAAAGGGAGTCCTCAAGAAGTTCGTACAAAAAGCTCACGCTGCGATATCTGGGGCACCTATTTTCCTTTTATTCATTTTGTATTCCAGCAATGTTTGTTGTCTGTGATTAATCTATTTCCTTCAAATTTTGTTTCTGACAAATTTCGGTTCTATCATTGTTATGATCTTTTTCAAGCATTTTGCATTGGAATGATGATTAATGGACCAAAGTCATTTTCGCAAAAAAATGAGTTTTGCATATTACTCTGAAAGTTTCTAAATAGGACAGGAACCTGAAACAGGGCTATTATTTAGAACTAACCAAACTTAAAGACTGGAAACATTTGAGAAGAAAGAGTTTAAATTGGGACTACCTCTTCGAATTTTCTGTTCAAAGATCTAAGCTGAACAAGAAGACATGGTACCGTTTCAGTAAAAGAACCTTGATAGACAAAGAGCAATAACGACCTAAACATTAAAAAAGGGATTCATGCTCACAACATGCTACACCCATGCATTTATAGATCATTCATAGCGCATCTAATTAGGAACATTTGATTCATTTCGATCATAGCATCCTAATTCTTTGGCATAAGTATAGATACATGGAACTGATTCTATAGGTCATGTAGAATCAGTGAATTCACCAAGCCTTAACTCCCTAAGCAGTAGGGTAATAGGCTAAAAATTACAGTTCTCGTCTCCCTGAAGTTGCAGTGGAACAGATCAAATCCAGCGAATCTTGTCTTCCTGAAGTTGTAGTGAAGGAGATTGAAGTAACAAGTCTCATCTCCCTGAAGTCACAGTGGAGCAGACTGAACCTACAGACCTTAAACCCCTAAGCAGTAGGGTAACAGGTTGAATTCACAGATCTTAAACCCCTAAGTAGTAGGGAAATAGATCAAAGATAACAAGCTTTAACCCCCCTAAGCAGTAGGGTAACAAGTCGAATTTACAGATCTTATCACCCTAAGCAGTAGGGAAACAGATCAAAGACGGTGGGCCTTAACCCCCTAAGCAGTAGGGTAATAGGCTGAAAATCACAGATCTTGCCTCCTTAAAGTTGCAGTGGAGCAGATCAAAGATGGCGAATCTTGCATTCCTGAAGTTGTAGTGAAACAGATTCAAGCCAATAAGCTTTAACCCCCTAAGCAGTAGGGTAACAAGCTGAATTTACAGATCTTAACCCCCTAAACAGTAGGGAAACAGATCGAAGATGATGGGTCTTAACCCCTTAAACAGTAGGGTAACAGGCTAGAAATTACGAATCTCTTCTCCCTAAAATGGCGTTGGAGTGGCTTGAAGACACAGCGGATCTCCTTGAAGTTTTAGCGGAGTAGATTGAAGTCACATACATTATCTCCTTAAAGTTGTAGAGGGACAGATTAAAGCTACAAATCACAAGTCTTATTTCTCTGAAGTTGCAGTGGAGCGGAGTAAAGTGACGAGCTGAAGCTACATGAAGAATAAGAGTACCAAAGAAGTCAAGACTCGGCGACCGGGCAAATTGGTCTTTCTTGAAAGTCTTTGCTCTATTCTCGTTACACGACAACGAGTAAAAAGGGGCAGCTGTACAAGCGCAATTTGTGGGCCCAAAAGTAAACCAAATCTACTAAAAAAAAAAACAAAAACAAACTAACCCCAAGCCCAATAAAATTTTAACAGTCCAAATTAAAAAAAGAAAAAACCCTAAACTAAAAACCCTAGGTGTGCCGCCTCTGTCCCATCCAGCACCGCCCATAGCCTGCAGCCACCGCCCTTGTCACCGTGCCACTACCCAAGGCTGTACTTACAAGCATTAACGAGACAAGACAGAAAGCAAGAAAAAAAATATGTAATAGACTATTTAAAGGCCGAATCCGAAACCATTGGGGGTCAAAATTTTTCTTTCTCTAAAACCGCAAAACAATTGGTATTCCAGTGAAAACTAAAAGAAACAAGTTTCATTTTAAATATAGGAACAAGAACAGGAGACTCAAAAGACCAAATCAAAAAACCAAAAAACGAAGGTGACCTTATTTATTTTCTTTTTCGTTTTCTTTCTTTTATCTTTTCTTTCTATTTTTTAAATCTAACCTCACATATGTATACATAGTCATATACGAAAATATAAAAAAAAATAAAAAATATACCTTTGGCGATTTCAAAGCCATTGTGTGCAGTGGCACATGTGGCGATCGATTTAGGCTGATCAGAATACCCCAAATTTTTACAAAGAAAATATTATCGATAATATAGTAAAATAAGGAAATAAAGTGACAAAAAGAGAAATTTTGAGTTATGTCAATATTGAGAAGTATATTATGATATATTAATTCAAGAAAGGACTAAATTGTAAAAGTGAGAAAAGTTTTGTGGCCCAAGAGTAAATACTCAAAATTTAAAAGATTAAAGTGTAAATATGAAAAAGTTGAAGGATCAATAGTGTAAATATTTTAGGAGTGGAATGATCTAGAAACTAAGGAAAATGGATGAATTAGGACCAAATTGAATAGATGAAGAACTATGAGGGACTAAATTACAATTTTATCAAATTAAATGATGACTCAAGGATGGAATTTTAAAAGATAATGAAGGGCAAAATGATCAATTGGAAGAGAGAGAAATCTAGAAAGTAATAATGATGCTAGAGATATTCTGATATTTTATAATTATTTAATTAGATAAATATTATTTTATTAATATTTTAATAAGATATTTTATTATTATTTTATTAGTATATAAAGAAAGAAAGATGAGAAATTCTCATCCATATTTTCCCATGCACTAACGTGAGAGAAAGAGAGGAAGAAAGAAAGTTTTACTTTCTTTTCAATTTGGTCCTTTTACCAAAAATTCATCATTTTCACCCAAAAATCAAATGAATTTCCATAGCTACCAAGAGAGAAAAATGTTAAGGAGAGCATGGGGAGTTAGAATATCAAGTTGGATTCAAGAAATAGAAGCTGGAGGAGAGAGAAAATCAAGTTAAAGATTGGTATCAAGAGAACAAGGTAAGTACATCAAGATTTCAATATGTTTTTAAGTTTGTTATTGTTGATAAAGCATAGAAATAATGTTACAGTAGAGTTTTCTTACATAAGGTCCTATGTTCTTGATATGTTAGTGAAGAGAAAATAAGAGAAAGTGATGAGAAATGGTGTAGAAAAAGAAAATAAGGGTGTTATAACATGGTAATTAATATCTTGCACTAAAACAGTTATGGACAGCAGCAGTAGTCTAACTTTGAAAAATCACCATAAATTGTAGAAATGGAATTAGAAGATGAAAAAAATATTAAATTAGATATTATTAAGTCTAGTTTCTCATAGAAGAAACAGTGCAAGCAATGGATTTGTAAATTTTGATATGTAATGAATTTTGTGAGACAAGGTCAGAATGAATTCGGGTTCCCCTGTTCAGATTTTGAAAAATCATAAAAAAATGAATAAAAATAATTAGGGGCTTAAATTTATATGTATAGAATCCTGAATGAGTCTAGTTTTAATATAAACAAACTATAACATCATTTGAATTATGTACAAGGAGACAATAAATTTTTAGTGAAGAAGGGTCAGAACTGTCAGACAGCAGAACAGGGGTTACTTTAATGAATAAACTGTACTAATTGGCTAAACCAAAAATTCTGAAAATTTTATGGTAATAATATATGTGAGTCTAGTTTCAGGTAAAATTTACAGATCTTAATTTGGAGTTCTGTAACTCAAGAAATAAATAATTTAGTGACTATGACTCAAATGGACAGCTTTGAATATACATATAAGTAAATAGTGAAATTATTGATAATGTTACTTATAAGCATATTATATAAATTTAAGGATGTGGAATGGAGAGGAGGAGGAGGAAAATATGTATGAATATTCATCTAGCATGGCTAATTTGCATGTTTTAGTCTCAGGGACTAAATTGAATAAAATTAAAACTTTATGGGCAATTTTGTAAAAATGTCATAAATGACTAAATTGCATGAAATAGATTATTTTATTATTTAAATTACAAAATTTACCGAAATTATCAATTTAGTTCAAGATCGGGAAAAACATGTTTTAGGGATTAAATTAAAAAGTGTTGAAATTATGGAAAATTTTGATATTTTATAGAATTCATGGACTGTTATCAATATATATGAGAATAATAGTTGGAAATAAGGATTAAATTGCAAGAATTTTATTTTCCTGACCCTAAGGATGAAATCATCATTAATTAAAAGTTTAGGGGCAAAATGGTAATTTTGCTTAGAGCATTAATTAAATGCATTAGAATATTAAATGAATGAAAATGATGATCAAATTTATTTAAAAGGGATCCGGGCGACTCAAATATGAGACTCGATCGTGAAAAAGAAAAGATATCGGATTAATGAAATTATAAACACAAACGAGCAATGAGGTAAGTTCATGTAACTTGAATTATATTCTTAAATACTTGAAATGTATGTTATTGATGTGAATATGATTTGAATGTTCATTGTATGAAAATTGATGAAACATTGATATATTTTATATAAAGGGGAAGAAATCCCGGTTGAATGAAAGGAAAATTCGATGGATCTCTGAAAGGAATTGACGGTAAAAAGGATCTAGCCCTGACGGGTGATCCTATCTGATATAGCCCTCCAGAAGAATATGTGGAAAATGGATATAGCCCTGACGGTGTAATCCGAATTAGGGTCCGAATTTAGCCTGGGTCTGTAATTGAGATCCAAGCTCATTAGAGTAATTGTCGTTGCGGGGATTTAGCTTTGGATCGTAATCCCGACAATACTCTATGAGTTTATATTACAGGGAATTTAGCCTGGACTGGTAATCCCACTGTAAGGATGAGGTTCGCGGGAGTGTGCTCTCTGATATGAAATGTGTAAGACCATGGTTGAAAGATACCATGGCAACCTGATATGAAATGTGTAAGACCATGGTTGAAAGATACCATGGCAACGTGATATGAAACGAATAAGACCATGGTTGAAAGATACCATGGCAACCTGATATGAAATGTGTAAGTCCATGGTCATGGCAACCTGATATGAAATGTGTAAGACCATGGTTGAAAGATACCATGGCAACCTGATATGAAATGTGTAAGACCATGGTTAAAAGATACCATGGCAACCTGATATGAAATGTGTAAGACCATGGTTGAAAGATACCATGGCAACGTGATATGAAACGAATAAGACCATGGTTGAAAGATACCATGGCAACCTGATATGAAATGTGTAAGACCATGGTTGAAAGATACCATGGCAACCTGATATGAAATGTGTAAGACCATGGTTGAAAGATACCATGGCAACCTGATATGAAATGTGTAAGACCATGGTTGAAAGATACCATGGCAACGTGACATGAAATGTGTAAGACCATGGTTGAAAGATACCATGGCAACGCGACGGGGAAATGAATAAGACCATGGTTGAATGATACCATGGCAACATGACAGAAAATGAGTAAGACCATAGTTGAAAGACACTATGGCATCATGTCGAAGATAAATAAGATCGTGGAAGAGAAACGCCAAGATATCTGTTGAACAACTAATATTCAGGTAATATAACAAATGGTTAAATGAATTGGTTATACAAAATGGTAATGTGAAATGTTTACAGGAATTGGTCATATGGAAATAAATGTACAAAATAGTTGTATGAAATAATTAATAAGATAGATAAATGAAATAAGTATAGGTACATGGAATTTAAATTATGTTAAGTTTAATACGAACTATTACCGAAATAAATATACCTAAGATATAAGGAAATGATGGTGCATGAAATGTTGATATAATAAAATAAATTATATATGTTATTAAAGAAACGGTAAGAAAATGATATGTATCATGACATGTACATATGAGATTATCTTTTATATGTTAACATAAGGAAAAATATGTAAGTTAAGACGAGTATTAAATTCAAATATGACATATTGAGAAAATAAGAATTTATATGAAATATGTGTAAGTACACTAACAAGTGTTGTTGTTGATGCTTAGGCAAGTGCCAAGCCATTGATTAAATGGTAATATATTTATTAATGCATTGAATTGGTAAGTATTTAAGTGAATTTTTTTTAGTGATCTGCAAATGGTAGTAATGCTCCGAAACCCTATTCTGGCAGCGGATACGGGTTAGGGGTGTTACACAGACGGTGACCAGTCTGGTCACAAAAACCTGCTGCAGAGAAAGAAAAGAGAGATAGTCTTCAGTTTTTTTTTTTTTTTTTTTTTTGTAAGAAAGAATGAAAAATGAAAATTTTTAAAAGAAACTTGGCTTTTATAGCAAGGTAAAACAACACCATTTTGTGCCTAAGGCCTGAACGCCAAAACGGCGTCGTTTAGCTTGACCCGCGTGCGACCCGACCCGACGCCTGAGATCCGCGTGTTTTGCTGCGACTGGGATAATTGCGCGCATAGTCCTTCCTTTTTCTGGGGATGTTTTAATATGGTCATTTTCATTTTTATAATTTTGGCCACAGTTTGTTTATCTGTTTCAATTTAACCCTCGAACTCCTTAATACACAAACCAACGAACGACGTCGTTTTGGAAGTTGGAATATTTCTCCTCAAGGTCCTTCTCCCTTTGTGCGCGTTACATTTGGGCCCCATATTTTCATTTTATTTCGATTTGCTCCAAAAACTTCCATTTTAACTTCAATTCCGTCCTTCTCATTGCTTTTTATTATTATTATTATTATTATTATTATTATTATTATTATTATTATTATTATTATTATTATTATTATTATTGTTTTAATATTATTATGAATTTTTTTATTATCATAAATTATTATTATTACTACTATTGTTTTGTTAACATATTATTTTTTTACCATATTATTATTTCCTGTTTTTATATATTATTATTGTTATTATCGTATATTACTAATGTACTATTATTTTCTATTATTATTATTATTACTATTATCATCATTATTATTATAGAGTAGTGTGTATTTTTGTACGTATATACATGTATATATATATATATAAAGTATTATTATTTATTTTTATTATCATCATCTTTGTAATTACTATTACCATTGTATTATAATTATTATATTTTCATTTTCTTATCATTCACCTATTATGTTCTTATCTATTTATATTTCCATTATTATACTATATCTATTATTTATTAGCATTTTATTATTACTATTATTAACATCAACACTATTTTTTATCAATACTTACATGTATGTATTATGTTTTTTAATACTATTTTTTTACCATACATGTTGTGTATATTTTTAATAACTATATTATGTATATATTTCATATATATATATCATGCATATACATTTTAATACCATATATATTTTTATATATATATATATGTATATTGTGTATATTTTTTCTTATACTACGATATATATTTATTTTTCTATTATTACGTATATATATCTTAATGCATCTATGTATATATTTATGCATCGTTTTATATTATTATTATTTATGTTATTGCTATTATTATCATCTACGTTATCATCGCCATTTTTATTTTGCCATGTTTTATTCATTTTTATTTATTTACTCATGTATTCGATCGTTTTATTTCCCTCATGTATTTGTTTATATTTACATACTACTAACCTTTCTATTTATTCATCACTTATAATTGCTCATGTTATTGTCTTTTTGACACTATCACACCTATCATTATGTTATTATACATATTAATACCCTAATTTGCTTTATGTTTTACTAAATCACGTTTTTACCTAATATATTAAAAACGATTCTTTCATAAAAGTAATATCTCGTATTAGGTAATTCGAGATAATCGTGCCCTAACTTACTGGGTTTCGATTTTTCTCATTTAACCTAAATAATGGAATATTCTTTTAAATTACAATACGAGTCTTAAAAATGTTTATTTTCAGAGATACGAAGTGTGATGCCGTAACTTACCGGGTATGATATTTTGTTACCTCAAAATAAGATTTTTCGCAAATAAAGGCAATACTCGGTGTTTAGAAATTCGAGGAAACGTGCTCTAACTTACTGGGTTTCGGTTTCTCTCGTTCACTCTAACTAACCGAATATCCTTTTAAAAGGAGTTAAAATATATTAATTTTAAATAGAAGGCAAGCTCAGTCTCAAAGTTCGAGATATCGTGTCCTAACTTATTGGGCATGATATTTTATTACTTCGGGATGAGAGAATCCTTAACATCTGTTTAAATTTTTTTTTTCATTTTTAATAATACAAAGAGGGATCGTATTTTAAATTCTTTCAAGTTTTCAAAATTTTCGACACTAAGACACTAATTAATCAACTAGGTACCAATTTTGGGCGTATCGAGGGTGCTAACCCTTCCTCGTGCGTAACCGGCTCCCGAACTCATTTTTTGATTTTCGTAGACCAAAGATTATCGTTTTAGTAAATCTTAACTTTTATTAAAACGATTAATTTGAGGTGACTGATCACACCTCATCAAAAAAGATTGGTGGCGACTCCCCTTTTTTTTTCATTTTCAAAATCCAATTCGATTCCCGTTTTTTCAAAAAATGGTTACGACAATAAGTATTGTATAATTATATAAGTAATTATTGATATATATCTCGAATTTTATAAGAGTAAAAATTACACTCATATTTCATCGGTAAATATCTTTTAATCTTTTCTGAAATGTTTTGATGAAGATATAATAATACAGACAATTTTTCTCTTGTGAGACATACTTTAATGAGAGCAATGCCTCTCCAAAATACAAAGCTAAAAGAAGTTATAAATTCCCACCTTCAATGATATACATATTCCTCTATCTTGGGATATGCAAGGTTTAATTTTATTATTATTAATGATTTCCAACAGATAATGACATAAAATCTATACAGATACTTTTCATCACAAGTAAAATCACTTTATGACCTTCCCTTTAATTAGGTGGGACAATTATTACACATTCACATCACCTTTCATAAGGTTTCATCTTTCACCACCACCGTCTCTTCATTCTTTAAAGGTGAACCGCCCATTAAACTAGCTCTCTGCTAACTTGTTAACAAATATTAATTGAATAAATTAACTTACTAAAATTTTCACAAACTAGCCTGCAGCATTGAAAAGAATTTTATACAAAATATGAATATTTTTATTCCCAATGTATTTTTAACCTTCATTAAATATTTTCTTTTTAAAATTATATAAGGAAAAATATTTTATTCCAAAACTGAATCTAATCAATGAAAACCTCTAAGAGATAGAAACATAGAAATGAAGAAATTAACTCAAGAGAAAGCTAATAGTATCAAATTCATTCTCTTTGATAATTGTCTTTTCTGAGTCTTAATCACATAAGCTCAACAACAAATCAACACTTCAAATAGGGGACATAAAAATTGAAGAATTAACTCAAAATTTTGGACATTGCAGAACCAGCAAAGCACAGAATTTGTCTACTACACAAACAACGAAGCTCAACAAGTCGATTTAAATAAGGAAACAAAAAAAATTAAAACGGGAAAGAACTTTTAGCTTCCCAAATTCTCAACAATCTTGGAGAGTGCTGAGTATGTTCCAAAAGCTGATGAAACTAGTCCCACTGTAATAACCATTATACAAAGTGTTCTCTACACACACAAAAAATAAAAAAATTAAAAATAAAAAAAATTAATTAATTTACTATTACAAAAGGCTGCATTACAAAAATACAGAATGCAGAAAGATGATTTTCAGATGAAGGTAAAAGGAATTTAGTTAGATTCGATTTTGAGTGTTGAACACGAGTATGTATTAAGGTATAACTTGTTTAATTTTATTTTTTTTTTTATGTATTTGAAAGATCATATTTTCATGTACATATCCAAATATCCGTTGGCCACCAATACTAATGAATATAAATAGCCAACGCAACTGTAAAAATGTTATGTATATGTTAGAGATTGAAATTCAATATTTATCGAATATCAAATTAAAAGAAAGTACATAAATCTCCAAGGCTTTTATATATGTACGATCGTACCTGAATACGAGTTACTTTACCCCTCAAGATGCTTAAATAACAAGCAGGAGGAAGTATTAAGGTCTGCCATGGAAGAAATCATCAAAAATTCATTAGTCTTCTGTTCTCTGTCAACTGGACTTATTAGAGATTGTTAATATATTTTGAATATGAGTGTTTGATACATATTTTAGGAAAAAAAAAAAAATCCAAATATCGTAATCGAGTAACATGTAAAGGAGATGGAAGAGGTTCCATGATTATGGCAGAAGGTAAACTTACCACAAGCATTGTGAGCAAAGATCCGATCAATGACATTACCAATCCTGCAGACAAGTGAGAAAACTTTTCAATACGAATACATAATACTAATTGGATAATCTAAAAATATATTTTTAAAGCATATAATATAACTTCATAGCCAATTTCAGTAAATATTAGCTAGTGATTCAACTTTTAATATTTTTTTAGATCATGTTCTGTTATAACAGCTATTCAAATGTTGGGTAAACGAATGAACAATGAATAGGAGAGGCTTACCAAAGAATGGTATGGTGAGACCAACAATCAAGGTCGAGATCACAAGCGATGTTCTAATTATGATTGCATAGATATGAGACTTAAGATGGGTTGATGGAATCAACTCTTCAAGACTCATTGCCACTGGTGACATTGTTAATGCATACGTTTGGTCTAAATTAAGGCAAAACATTATGAAACCGCAGTTGATAACAAATAACTGTCTTAAAAGAGAAAGACCATGAAACCTTAGATTAAAAGTAGAAAATATCTCGATGGAAATTTACCCATGAACCCTTAAAAAGATAATAAGTAGGTTCGTGTTTAATGCTTGTATCAAAGAGTACCTATATCCGACAATCACCCTGAATCTATATCCAACTAAAATAGATATAGTAAGAAAAGGATATTTGGTAAATGGGTTGACTACCTGCAAAAAAGGTAAAAATGATGAACTGTAAGTAATATTATATAATGGACAAAGTAATTTTGTTCATGAAACCGAAAAATAATTAAAAGTATTATGAATGTATGAATATATAAAATTTATAAAACATTGATTATTCATGTCAATTTATATAAATACCCACTTATGATAAAAAATTATATAAAACTCGATATAGAAATACAAGCCATACATATATTATTTCATGGGAATTTTTGTATTTATAACTTTACATATAAGCAAGTGTTATAGACCTTTTTAGGTATCCCCTTTAGATTATGCAAGATATCATGTAATTTTTTTAGTGTATTTGTTTGATATCCATATCCAATATAAATTGAAGCAAAAGTATAGGGAAGGGATTCTCTAAATACTCTCTAAGCATCGATAGAAATTTGAGATGGTGCAAATCTACAAATCAATATAAATAAAGAACAAATTGTGAAGAAAATATGATAAAGATGAACATACCGTAGTCCACACTGCAATCTTGGAAGCAATGAGATCTTTAGGCATATTAAGAGTGAACTGTGATTCCGTTGCTTCTCCAAACATCGTGTAGCCCATAACTGCAGTTCCAGCGTACAACAATGAACATATTGCGAAACTGCAACCGAATAAATAAACCAAAGATCGATGAATATTAGCATACTTATGTTACTTGAGTTTGGGAGAACGAGTATGCATCTCTATGCAGGAATATTTGTCAAAAACGAGTATCAGATATTGAATTGTTATTTAATAATATACATTTCTTAAATTGAATTTATAAAAATATACTTTTCAAATTTTAAATAGTAATTCCTGCAAGCTTGTATAAAGGGTAAAGAAAAGCCATTTCATTACTGTGGACAGTCTCCCCGTTGCACATATTTAGAGGAATATACCCTTATACTCATTGCAATACGTGTTAAAAACAAGAGA
This sequence comes from Gossypium anomalum, assembly GCA_025698475.1. Classification (NCBI taxonomy): domain Eukaryota; kingdom Viridiplantae; phylum Streptophyta; class Magnoliopsida; order Malvales; family Malvaceae; genus Gossypium; species Gossypium anomalum. The sequence goes on along the minus strand of CM046960.1, from coordinate 47,550,636 downwards.
ACCGATTAAGAAGCTTGATTTTACCAGGCAATAAGGACGGAAGGGAATTTATTAGGGTTTGCCATTGAAGTATAGATGTTGGGAAAAACAGCATGTCCTGAATAGCAGTAACCATAAAGTCCAACAGCAACAGGAAGAGTAGCAATGTTTAAGGTTGTCCCTTTGTTATGGAACCCAACTTGGTCAATCAAACCAACCCAAAATAAGCAAAGTACTGCCAAGATTGATGCCACCACACCACCAGCTGAAAAACACATAGAATACACTTAGACAACCTCAAACCAAGTCACAAAATGTTATTCAACCAAGATTGAACTATGTTATTCGGCTACGAGTGTGTCAAATACATTACGGAGTATTTTCAGTTGTTATAAGTTTTTCCTACAATAGAGGATCCTTGGAGGAGAAAAAAAACCGAGAACCAATGCAAACCTAGAGTCCAATTTGGTTTCAGTTTGGTTTTTATTCGATTGTGTTGGTTCAGGTAATTGTTAAATAAATCCAGGTTTCAGTTTAGAAGTTAAAAAACTGCGACTACCCCCAACAAAACCATATATGCATCAAACTTAAAAAATTCAAGGAAAAAATATTAGAGCAAAGTATAAATGAATTCAATTACAAATTTTCAGTTTGTGAACATTATGGATCAATCAGTGTCTTACCAGAAATATAACTAAGAACACTGAGGTCTCTGAGCCAAACAGTGGGGAGCACAGCAAGGGTTGCCATCAAAGCAAACAGACGTTGCGGGCTCAACTCCAATCCACCTAAACTAACGTATGCATTTGGGAATAAAGATGCCAAGTTATCACCCTCTAAAATTATATACTCAACACAGCAAGCCTGCACATAAAATATGTTTTAAAAAATCTTTAGGACGTTATGCTACTCGGACTTAAATGAGAGTGTCAAATATCGCTATGTACGACAGAAGTATTTTGAAATACTTTTTAAAGCTTTTCAATGTATTTGAAGGGTCATTATAGGTTTTATCCCCATTTCTATGTTAGAACATATATTGAATACAGATTTCAAATACAAGTACTTTATAAAACAGATAAAGAAGTGTAACGTATGTACCATATGATTCATATCTAAATACATATCTAAATTCAACACTATCATCCAAATCCGAATAATGTAAATGCTATATCGATGAACAGGTGATTTAGAGCAAGAAGTTAAAGCAACAGGAACAAAAAGCCAAAATGTAGGACCCCTGTCGGAAACTTGGTCTATATTTCTAATGTCCCCAGTGTTACCAAACAACTATGGGATTAATCGACAAAAATACAAGCAATATTGATTTTTCCAGAAAAGACAGCGGTACTTACATATAACTCCACGTATAAAATTATCTGCACCGTTAAAAAAAAAAGTCGACATCAGTTATCATTTAGTTTTTTTTGTAAACTAGTGTTTACTTTAAAAACACATTAACAAAGAAATAGACTTCAACATTTTTTTTTTTTTTTCCTTTTATACATGTATTTTGAGAGTTACAGCAAAGGAAGAGATAAGACTTACAGAGAGGGCGATTCTACCATAAGTACCAAAAGCAGCTTGACCAATATCAGGGTAAGTTTCAAGGCCAGGTTGACTATCAAGGCATTGGCGCAAGAGCAACCCAGTGTAGAATGAAAGCAGTGCAAATGTGAACAATATTATAAGCCCTAACCATCCTCCTTCTTTAGCTGCATATGGGGTTGATAGGATCCCCACTCCACATAGTACATTAATCCCTGCATTTAAACCCCCCCCCCCCCCACAAAAATAATAATAATAATAATAAGCAATGCTATTTTATTTTATCTGGATTGAATTTTCTTAATGTACATTTTCATTGAGTTTAAACCAATTTTTGTTGTCCAAACATATAAATTTATGGGGTTTTGTACATGGAATTATAAGTTATAATGTTAGTAGGGGCTAGGGTGTAATTGAGTCAAAGTAGAGTTGAAAATAGATTTTTAAAAATTAAACATGATTAGAGATAAAACAATATTGTTTTAGCTGTAAAATTATTTAATAAAAAAATAATTCAATTCTTATACACAACTTAAAGTTTGCTTATTTGTGGTTTAGCTCAAATTCATGAAAAGTATCATAAAAGTCTTCATATTAAGACTTAGATTGTATTTTGTTATCTCTAATAAAAAATGAACAAATTAACTTTAGAACGTTAGATTAAAGAATAAATTGGTTCTTTTGTTAAAATTGTTATCCATTTCTACTGTTAAAATTTGATCCCTAAACATCAACATGAGGTACAAATAGCACGCTACATGTTACTGTTTGGTTTTTCTGTTAGCTACCTTAGTTTTTAACAGTATAAATTGATAAAATTTTTAATAAAAAGGACCAATTAACTCTTGCATCTAATGTATATAGGAATTAATTTATTAATTTTTTAATAGAGAGGCAAAATATAATTTAACTCCTAATACAATAATCTCCATAGTACTTTGCACTCAAAACTAAGTACCGCTTTGGATGGACATTTACTTCAGTGAGGTGCTACAGTATCACTATAGTATCTAGTATCACCAACACCACTGTTTTAACACTAACTGAAGATAAATATACCACCTATCCAAAGGATCCTAGAATTGAAAATTTTTAAATATTATTTGAAACTAATATATATATAATATTTAAAAAAACTCAATTATGCTTGAAAACTGGGAATTACTTCAAGTTGATTTACTTTAAGCTAGGGTCAAAATCATATAACATGTTTAAATTTATCATAACTCTATATTTAAAAAAAATAACTCCAAAAATAAAATAAATCTTGATGCACACAAACAAAAAACAAAATGCCAGATTTGAAGCAATTGATGGTGACAAAAGGCGACAGCTTAGTTTAGTTTGACTTGAAATGATGTGTTCACAGAATTAGCCTAACATGATTGGTTTTTGTGGTCCTCTTCATAAAAAAATTTGAACTTGTAACTATCCTGAGATGGCAAGTGGCATTTTAATAGGATTATATTTTGGAAAAAATAAATTACAACTAATATATAATACTTTGATTTTTTTTTAAAAAAAATTCAAATTGAAGTTATTTGAATATTATTCTAAATCAAAATAAATAAAAAAAGTTTCAGATTTAAAGAAATTTCGGCTCATCGTTTTATTTTAATTTTCAGAAATATATATAACATTTTAAAATCATGAATAGAAAACTTGGGGGGTGGGGGGGGGAATGAGCAAAGAGTTAAAAAGTAAAAAACTAACCATTTAGAATAGCTTGACCGTTAGAGCAATGTCGAGGGAGTGAAATTTCATGCGAGACTTTGGATGATGTTTTATCATCTAATCTTACGGATTGTCTCCTCGACGGGACCGGAGGTAGCAAGGCGTGAGAGCTTCGCCTATGAGGTTCTATTTGATCATCGACGGTTGGCAATAATGGCTTCGTCGCAGAAGATAACGTTTCTGGAGTGTGTCGTCTGGTTAAGGATGATGAAAGATATGAACTGCTTAGTCTTGAAAGTGTTGGAGTGCCTAAGAACCCGATGCTCGGCGATGGTACACTGCTATATAAATCAATGGATTGCCTGCAAAACCACTATCACTAGCCTTCAGCACTGTACACTAGTTGTTTGAAGAAATGCCTCAAAGAAGTAACTCTACAGGGATTCTATACTTTAAAAAGTAACCTTTTTTTCCCAATCATAAGAAGTAACGATTATTATTAAAAGTGATTTTTTTTGTAAGAAATTTATAAAAAATAATTTAAATTTAAAACAATAATAAAAATTTAAAACAACCACAACTTTTATCATTTCAATTAAAATCTAATTCAATATTTATATAATTTTTTTTATAAATATATTTTACATGTTTTATTCATTCACATCATAAGTGTCATAATCTAACAACATTATGTGCCATCCCATTTTAAATATATTGCAGTTAATATATCTTAATTTTACTAACATGGCATATGTATAAATATCATGTCAATAATTAGTTTTTTTAAATTTTAAATTTTAAAAAAGTATAAAAATTTTATAATATAAAACATTAAAATATAATTAATAAAACTTAAATATAAATAAAATTTGATTCAAATCATTATAAATTTTTTTAATATATAAATCAAAATTAAATTAAATTTATCTTAACATGAATTTAAACTAAAAATTATATTATCAACATTAATAATTTGAAAAAAACCAAAATAAATATGATATATTAAGGCCCATAAAGGATATCTGTTAGCACATCAACAGGGCATACAATTCAATAATTGCAAATGGATTTGAAGGCCACCACAGTCACCTTTGATCTAATCTCAATCATGATTTTAGTACATTCTTTTCATTTCTAAAGGTTTCAATACATACAAGTGACGTCATAATTAACCAAAACATAATAACTACGGGCAATACGTCACTCCTATTGGTGGACATTATAGTATAGATAATGATCCAGCCCAACATACATTAAATAATATAAGATATTTAAATATTTCTTTTTCATTTACAAAATTGGAAAAATAATTACTAAAGGAAGAAGTTTTGAAATTTTCTAATATTTGAAATGGATTAAAAATTTATTTTTTTATTTAACTACCTTTATAAAATCTTAAATTAAACTATTATTTTATTTTATTTTATTAGGGGATAAATGATTTCTAGACTTTACTCAAATACATTTAACAAAACAGAGAAAAACTGAGTAAAAAAATCATAAAGGAGGAGAAATGACCTGTAACTTTGAGGCCATGAAGTGTTGTATGAACCCGGTTTATTTTGCTGTTGATTTTCGGCGGAAGAATCTGAATCATCAGATTCATTTCCATCAACTTCTTCACCATTTTCATCTGGGATAAAAACCTTCTCTTCATCTTCTTCATCGCTCTCGATGTAAAAACTATGATCCGACACTGAATTCTTCATTTTACTCCCAATCAACTGCAAAAATCTGAGAAAATTCAGAAAAAATTGGATTCAAATATATATGAAATAAGAGGAGAATAATCAGATTTTGCTTACCTTAAATTCAACTATGCAAGTATTCAATTGTTTTTTTTTTGGTGAATAATTGATTTGAAAAATTTATTTCACCTGCAAAAATTTTGAATGACTCGAAATGAGAGGTAATTTGTATGGATTTGTGTTTTTTAAATTTAAATGAAGAAAACTAATAATGAAAATGGCAGTAAAAATGGATTGTGAACTGTTGATTTGATTGGTTTCTGAGAAAAGAAAAAATAATAACATTGGAGAAGAAAGAAAATTCGGCTAAAATGAATAAAAAAAATTCTGATATTCAACACAATCCTTTTTTTCCTTCACCTCAGATTCACACAGCAACCAAACAGAAACCATAAACCAGAAAAAAGAAAACAAATTCTTTTTAAAAAAACGCCCAACTCTAAGTAAAGAACAAAAAAACAGAAACCAGAATTTTCCCTAGAATTTTCTCAGCAACACCAAACGGAAACCATTTTCGAAACAACCAAAAACCTATATTTATAGATTCAAACAACAAACTGCAACTGCAATGTTCTTTATAAGAATAAAATTTCAGTGAATATAATCTGAAATAGTAAACCTTTTTCTGAACATCTGAAACAGAAACTAAACTGAAATTTTTTTGACCCGAAGATCTGTAATGCAGAAAAGCAATAACACCGAAAGACTGCTAGAAACAGAGAGAAAAGTGGTAGAAATAGAGAGAAACGTTGATGTGCTGGGATTTGCTTGAATTCGTTTCTTTCAAATATATATAAAAGAAATATTAGTCTGTAAAGCCTTTTTTTGGGGGGGCTAATATATAAAGCCTGTTGTTTTTTCCTTTAAATTTTCTTTTTTTGGTCAATGTTTTTCCTTAAAATTTAAGCTTGAATTATTTACATGAGCATTGAGCAGTCGTGAAGATAGAAACCTTAATAATTTATTATTTATTTACAGAAAAATGCAAAGCTGTAAATGTCTGTCCAATAATTTTTCCTGCTAGAACTTGGTGCCACTAACCGGCTGACAATTCCATCAAAACCCAATCATTCATATGCTTTTATATATAGATTTTTACGTATAATTGTATTCAAATTAAATTAATGGGTCAGGTCGAGTCTGCCTGAAAAGTAAGAGAGTTTAAGTAAAATTATAGGTCCGAAAAATAGACTAGGGTAAAAAAATAAAGGCTCGTTTAGAAAATGGGTTAAGCCTCGAGTAATTTTTTTGGCCTTGGGCCCGGCCCAAATATGAAAAAATTTGATGCCTTTCCTTGCTATCTTTTTTTTTTTTTGCTATTTTCTTGTTATTTTTCACTATTATGTTGGTATTGTTTTATTGTTATTATTTGGATATTGTATAACTCTTATTTTATTATTAATTTTGTTACTATTTTAGAGGTATTTACTTGTTAAATTGTACCTATCTTAGTATTATTTAAGCATACATATATATATTTATTTATTTTTAATTTGTTAGGAAACATTTATTTTAATATTTTTAGCATTTTTTATGTGTTATATTTAAAAAATTATATAAAAAAATTAATATGGGTGGGCCGGGTTAGACCTGAGTTTTAGCATTTTATTTGGGCCAAGTTTGGGTAAAATCTTAAGCCTATTTTTTGGGTCGGTCCCGGCCCATGGACACCTATATCTATATTATAAATGTTGAGAATTGAATTTGGGTTTAAAATTTTTAATTTTAATTGAATTAATTTTAAATTTAGTTGAGATTTAATTATAATCTAAAATAAAATAATTTTGCATCATCTTGTTCATACATTGCTTCTGATTAATAGTTAAGTGTTCCGAAATTATTGGCTATAAATAATAAATTATTCCGTTGATCTCAAGTAGAATTTGAGGTTTTTTTTTTTTTTTGAAAATATGCATTTGGGGTTTCTTAGAAACTCTAAAAAAAATTAATATGACGTAAATTTCAATATTCATTTATGTGGTTCATAAAAAAATTTCCTTGCATATTGTATGAAAATAGGACGTATAATTAAATGCGAAAATAAGATAATAAAAATAATGCCATATATTTGCATGCAAAATATCATAAAATGTTATGTACTTTAATAAATATTTTTAATTTAAGTAATAATGTGGACCAAAAAAATTGTAAGCAATAGTGTTTAATTATATTTTTTAATTTTTAATTTTTACTGATGGAGCTTTAGGTCGATTGGCATAGAGATTATTGTCAATGCAGGAGAACGTGAGTTTAAATACGCTGAAACGTATTATTCTCTTATTTATAAGTTGAAGAAGATTATAATATTAAAATAATATTGAAAATTAAAAATTTCACCCACATGTTCCATTTATAACACCATAACATCTAAATTAATTAATACTATTAAAATAATGATTGACAACTTCTTATAATATAGGTTTTACACTAAAAATTTATCTTAACCTCATGTGTATATAGAATCTAAAGATTCAGAATCTACAAAGCTGACAAAATGTTTATTTGTTAATTTAATAGCTCCCTAGTGGACAAAAATGTAGCCATTTTAACTCTAGGCTTAGCTCTTTATTAAATCTTGCATGGGACAAAATATAATAATTCATTTTTTATACTTTTTCAAAATATTAATTTCCTCATTAAGTCATTATGACTATAATTTCATCTTTAGGTACATCTTTACTTCTCATATTTATGCCATCTTTATGTTTAATTATTTCACGTTGCGTCAAATCAAAAAAAAAATGACTTAAAAATTTGAATTATAAATTAAAAAAAACAGTGAATTAATTTCAGGAAAAAAAATAATATTCCATTTTCCAAATCTCATTAATATTCTTGTCTCCCTTTGCGTTGTTGGTTTTCCACTTCTCAAATTTATGTCCATGTCCATGTGCTTCTACTTCTCCTTTTACAAAACGATAAAACTAGCCAAATTATTTGAAAATTCAAATTAATTATATCCATATTAGTATCACTTAAAAATTCTTATTACATAATTAATAATATTTTTTTAAAAAATTCAAGCATAACCCATTTTATATATGAAATCTTATATTAAAATGTAATTTTAACTTGTTCACTAACCAGTCCAATTAGCCAAATATTTTAGACTGATCAACTCCAAAATTTAAAGCAAAAATTGACTTGTTCAATTAAAGATCAATCGATCACGACTTTGATCTGACCACTCTTACAATTTGCTAGAAAAGAACAAAAAGAATATCTAATAATTGATTTTGCACAGCACGATATACTATTTTATAATTCAATCATTCTTTTCCTCTCTTTTTTTTTCTTGGCATAAATTTTAGCATATGCTTTGCTATATACCAAGCATAAATTTCAAACTTTTTTTACCTCAAGAGCTTTAAAATTATTTCACCATTAAAATAAAAGAAGTGTGTCTATAAATTTATACCAACTTGACCAATTGGTACAAGTTATAAAAGTATAGACAAGATTTGAACCATACATGGCCCCTACATCAATAATCTAAAATCATAAATTTTAATATAATTAACAGGAAAAAAGTTGTTTGCGTATAATGTACATCACCACAGATCCAAACTAGGTTCAAGGGACAAAAAGAAAATGTTTTTTTTATCCATTTAATGAAATTCCAACATTCTGCACATGGACTGTGTTGTGATTTGTCAGTGGAATGGATAAGAATGCTTGTCTAAAATCGACTGGAAAATCAAGCATTTATTCAACTTCAATCATAAACCACATGTATAATTATAATACAAATCTTATAGTTGAAATAATTAAATGATGTCTTAAATTTAAATTCCATCGTAATAATATTTTATAAAAATATTTATATAAAAACAGGAAAAGATTCAAGAATCCTCATACTTATATTATTTATAATAATATTTTATATAATTTAATTTTTTTAATTTTAATATATTATATATTTAATATGTTATTATTAATTAGTTTAAAGTAATAGTAATATCAATTCTAATGGTAATTATTAATTATATTTTTTACAACTGTAATTATAATTGTACTACACGCCCTTGTAAGTTGTAAGCTCTTAAAATAAATGGTTTTGAGCTTGAACGTTATCACTTCATAATCCTGAATAAATTTCTTTACAATTCAGATTGGATCCGTTAACAACTGCATCTGTTTAGTTTATTTAAATTTGAACACGTTTTTATTGGTTTAGAAATATTAAAACATTAAATAATCTTATTTATTCTTATTTTTTATTTAAATTATATAATTAAATTTGAATATAAATATTTTTTTATTTAGTAGACCATAATTTGAATGAAATTAGTTAAAATTAAAATAGTTATATCCAAATCATAGTGGTTGGTTCTGCTCGTACTATCCGAAGCACGCCGTTTCAATATTAAAAGTGGGACAAGCAACACTCTTTCCTAAACTGGTGAAAATTTTAATTTGTACTAGTCGCACCAGCTTATTCCAATTAATTTCGATCGTATTAGCAAGAATATGTGTATTAGTCGGTGCATGAATAAAATTAAAATATATAAGACTTTTAACTATTTACTATTATATTAAAGATTTAATTAGAATGTACTGACTAATAAAAAAATATTACTCTAAGTAAAGTTTAACATTTTAATTTTTTTCTAGGATATACTTTCACATTTAAAATATAATAAAAAACACTTACATGATTATCGGGAAAAAAACACTCACTCATCTTTTAGCTTCTTTTATCGAAAAAAAACTCATCACCCTTTGATTTTTTTTTTCTTCTTAATTTTGAATTTATTGAAGAATGAATTTTTATTTGTGAAGATTATTGATGAACTTTTTATATAATTGATGAATATTTTATATTTAAAATCTATTCAATATCATTTATTTGATATTTGTAAAAAAATTTACAACATAAAACTTTGGTTTCTATTGTTTTAGAAATTATCAAACTTAAATGTGCTTGTTCTTTACCGAAACAAAAGGTGAAACAGTTTTTCTTTTGCTCTCTTTAACTAATTTGTTATGCCCGTCACAATCACACCTTTGTTATATGTAGGATATTTTAACATAGGGTCATATTAGTTTGATTTAGTTGGATTTTTTTTTTAAATTTTTGAATCATTTATTATAATTTGGTTTCATTTGATTTTAGATGTTTTTATATTAATTTTTATTTTTAGATTTCTTTTAATAAAATGGGATTTATTCTTATGATTTTAAATATTAATAAGAAAAGTTTTAAAGTCTTTTTCATAAATATTCTAAAAAGTAATAATTTTTGAAGTAAATAAAAAATAATCAATAACTTTTATATGATATTTAAAAAAATTATATAAAAATTTTACGTTATTTATACTATTTTAAATATAAAATATTTAGTTTATATCATAAATATTAAAATTAATTATAAATTAAATAAAAAGATAATTCGATTTGATTTTTAAATAATTACAATTTTTTTAATTTACATTCCATAAATGTTCAAATAGATCAGTTCAATAATTTTTAAGTTTTTCATTTTTCTTTCTCAGTTTTACTTATAATCCATTCACAACTTTTTAGTTGATGAACACAAACTGTGAGTCGGTGTTAATGTCAATTCTTTAAGTTTTCATGTAACACTTTAAAATTTTAAGTTTTGAATTGTTAAAAATTGTAAAGTGAGTTAATCTATTTCAGTAGTTAAGAGTGTTGCTTGTGTGTATCAAGTTTTGGGTTTGAATCTCTCTCTTTGAATATTTTGTTATTCTTGCTCTATCTCTATCCCTGAACATCTGAATTAAATTTAATTCTCGCACAAGTATTGACAAGATTGAGTCTGCTGGTTCAATGGTAAGGTGTTAGTGTAGCGACGTAAATATTTTAGCTTGGTCGCTAATTGTGGCGATTTATTAAAAAATTTGAAAATGGAATCTCGGTTTTTTTTTAAATAAACAGGGAGTCGCCACCGATCCTTTTTCCTAGGTGTGATCGGACACCTATTAGATTTCTTTTTAAAACAAAAAAAAGGCCGAGTTTAGGTCTACGTAAAAAATCCAGAGAAAAATTAGGGTTCGGGAGTCGGTTACGTGCGAGGAAGGTATTAGCACCCTCGCGAGCCCAAAATTGGTATCTTATAAACACGTGTTGTCTTGATTAAAAAAAAATACGAGTTCAATGTAAGATTTAACCGTGATCCGGTTGAAACGCAAGAATTTTCAATTTTTGATATTTGAGAAGGACATACCGCTTTAACACGAGTCGATTGATGTTCACCCAATATAGCGATGAAATCGATGATTTAATGTTAAACCGATACGTTGCCTTGATTATTGAAATTAATTAGAAGACAAGAATATGATTTTTAAAGTAATGCAAAGCAAAACTGATATAAAAATAAATAAATGATAGAATTAGAAATATATTGAAGTAAATAATAATTGTGACAATAATTTTAAAAATAATAACCATGCATGCGACATTAAACGTAATAATAATATCAAACACGAAAAAAAAAAAAACAATGAATCTATATACATAAAAATGATATTAAGAACATGTACATCAAAACCTATATATATATATATATATATATATATATATAAAATAGTAATAGTGTCAGAAATATACTATAAATAATGTTTGAAATATATACATAAAATAGTAAAAATACATATATAATTTGTATTATCAAAATATATACATAAAAAAATTAAATCTTGAAAAATGTATGCACATGACAGAGAAAAAATATATATATATAATATATTAAAAAATATATATATATAATATATTAAAATAAAATGATAAATGATAATAGTGAAAATAATAGGTATAATAATAAATATAATGATGTACGAAAATAATACTATATATAAAATGTGTATACAAGAATAATAAAATATATGTACATATCTATTAGAAATGATAGTGTAAAAGAGTATATGAATGATAGGATATTAAAATATACATGGCATCAACGTATGTATACAAAGAATGTATACGACATACAAATATGTTAACAAAAACCACAATGTTAAAACTATTAGAAATATTATATACTATATATATAAGTAAAAATAATGGTCTTGAAAACAACTATTAATAACTTTATAAAAAATATATGTATATTTATACGTAGTATATACATATGCATTAGAAATAATAATAATATTAAGAATAAAGTCAGAAAATAATAATGAAGATAATAAATATAATAGTAAATATAATAAACATAACATAATAATATTATAAAATATTAGTAAAATAATGATGGTATTAATACGACTAATATAAGTAGAGTGTGGTAATATTATAAATAATAATAATAATGACAATAACAACAAGAATAATATAAATATAGTAGTGAAATAAAAAAGAAAGGGCACAACTGAAACAGAACAGAAAATGAGGGGCAAATTCGAAAACAAATATATAAAAGAGGAGGACCAATTGGAACACGCCAAAACAATGGAGGGATTAAAAGTGAAAATATCCCGTCCTCTCGAAACGCAGCGTTTGGTGTGGGATCAAATTAAAAAATGTGCTTAAATTTTAGGTCAATTTAAAAGAAATGAAAATCTGATTGCAAAAGTTTAGAAAGCGGAAGGGTCATTCGCGCAATTAGACCCTTCCGCAAAAACACGCGGATCTTGAAGCGGGTTCGGGTCGAATCGGGTCGGGCTGAGTGAAACGACGTCGTTTCAGCGTTAGATATCCAGGTGCAAAACGGCACCGTTTAGACCTGCTATAAAAGTTAAAAAATTTTGAAAAATTTTCATTTCTGCATGTTGAGGAAAAAAAAAAGAGAGAGGGGCTAATTTTCTCTGGACTAATTCCAGAATCCGGCCAGAAGAGAATTTGCCGCCGTCGTCGCCGTGTCGCATCTCGTCGTCGTCGCCGCCACAAAGATACTGCAGTGGCGAAAAAATCACCCAAGGTAAGATTTTTTTATTTTTTTATCTTCTTTTTATTATTATTATATATAATATATATACATGTATACGTATGAGTAAAAAAAGAACAAAAAGAAGAAGAAAAAAATAAAATAATAGATGAAACCGATTTAAAAAGATAAAAGGGCACCTTCGATTTTTTATTTCAATTCTCGGTTTTTGGGGTATCTGTTTTTTGTGTTGTTCTTGTATATTTTCTCCTTTAGATCACTGCTTGTACATACATTTGCAATTATTTTCGTATTTTTTCCTGGATCCCCTCGTTACAATTGTTTTTTGTTGGCTTTATAGCCAAATGAAAATACAACATTTTTCTACTGTTTCGTGTTGTCTGTTGCTTCTTTTCTGCTTTGCGTGTTTCCTTTCATTTTGCAGTGATACGAGCGATGGGATCAAGTTAGGTGGTGGCGCGAGAGAGAGGGATGGGCATGCTTTGCCTAGACACACGGCGGTGAAAGGTGGCAAGTGGGGAGGGTTGCGGCGCAAGACATAGGGTTAGGTAGAGAGAGGCTAGGGTTTGGGGTCCTGGGCTTCTGTTAGGTGAGGGGTTTAGTTGGGCTAATGGGTATTGGGCTAATGGTTAGCTGATGGGTTAATTTGGGTTTAATTTGTATTGGGTTTGTGGGTTTAATTGGGCTTGGTTAACTGGTTGTGTTGTAAATGGGTTAGGGGTAATAGTTGTAAATGGGTAGTTAGGTTAGTAGTATTTGAGTTTGGTTTGTAATGAATGGCCCAAAATTGGCCTATAATAGCTGCCCCTCTTTGCTCATTTTCGTGTAACGGGAATAGAGCAAAGACATAAAGAAAGACCAATTTTGTCTGGTCTTGTCGAGTCTTGACTTTTTTGGTGCTCTTCTTGTTCAGGTAGTCTTCTTCCAGTCCACCGCATCTTGTAGCTTTGATTCAATCCACTATATCTTCTGACATATGCCTTGTAGTTTCAATCTATTCAAATGTAACTTCAAGGATATGAGATTTGTGGCTTCGATCTGCTTCACTTGTAACTTTAGAAAGATAAGATCTATGGCTTCAATCTGCTCTTCTATTGCTTCAGTGAGATAAAGTTTGTGGTCTTCTCTTCTGTAAATCTAGAAAGGCAAGATATGATATCCTCGATCAACTCCGCTGCAACTTTAGGGAGACAGAATCTGACGTCCTCAATCAGCTTCAATCTTTATTCTCTCTCGCAATATGAGTTGGTCTCTTTGAAACTTAATTTGAAAAGTGGAATTTGAAAATACCTCGTCATATGACCCAAAGTTCAACTCGCCTCTCGCAATATGAGTTGATTTTTGAAAAATAGAAACTGAAAAACAGAAATTGAAATCGCCTCCACGCCTTGAGGCTCAACTCATCTCAATATGAGTTGATTCTGGAAAAGTGGAAATTAAAGACAAAAATTGAAAATAGCTCAACACGTGAGCTAAAGCTTAACTCACCTCTCGCAATATGAGTTGATTTAAAGACAAACAGAAATTAAAAATGGCTCAGCATGTGAGCCAAGGCTCAACTCACTTCTCGCAATATGAGTTGATTTTTGAAAAACAGAAATTAAAAGGCTCAACTCACCTCTCGCAATATGAGTTGATTCTTTGAAAAACATAAACTGAAAACAGAAATTAAAAATACCTCAGCGTGTGAGCCGAGGCTCAACTCACCTCTCGCAATATGAGTTGATTTTTGAAACAACAGAAATTAAGAATACCTCAGCGTGACCTGATGCTTGACTCACCTCTCGCAATATAAGTCAATTTTCGAACCATAAACTAAAAATACCTCAGCGTGTGACCTGAGGTTCAACTCACTTCTCGCAATATGAGTTGATTTTTTGAAAAACATAAACTGAAAACAGAAATTGAAAATACCTCAGCGTGTGAGCCGAGGCTCAACTCACCTCTCGCAATATGAGTTGATTTTTGAAACAACAGAAATTAAGAATACCTCAGCGTGACCTGAGGCTTGACTCACCTCTCGCAATATGAGTCAATTTTTGAAACATAAACTAAAAATACCTCAGCGTGTGACCTGAGGCTCAACTCACTTCTCGCAATATGAGTTGATTTTTGAAGAAATACAAATTAAAAACAGAATTTGAAAATACCTCAGCGTGCCCCGAGGCTCAACTCACTTCTCACAATATGAGTTGACTTTTTTGAAAAAGCAGAAATTGAAAAACAGAAATTGGAAATACCTCAACGTGCCCCGAGGCTCAATTCACCTCTTACAATATGAGTTGATTTATGAAACATAAATTGAAAATACCTCAACGTGTCTTGAGGCTCAACTCACCTCTCGCAATATGAGTTGATTTTTGAAAACAGAAGTGAAAACATCAAAATACCAAAACCTGTTATATGACGGAACTCAGGTGTCTTTTCCTTTGATCATATCATTTTATTCCATGGGAGTACCTATATATGTCATGCATGATGTTATCATGATATGCACATGTTTTTCTTAAATGCCTTTATGCCTACATGATTATGCTATGTGCCTTAGGCATGTTTGCCGTATGTCCTTTTTCGTCACGATTTTCGTCATGATCTGCATTCATTACTCTGACTTTTGCCTTTCTCTTTAGGCCTTGTACCCGTCTTCAAGCTTCACGAAGAATATGTGTTTCTCAGATATCACTCTTTTGCCCCTGGTTGAACTTTGTCCTTGCTTTGAGACTCTTGTACTTATCAAATTCTTATCCAGGTAATGCTTAACATTTCTTTTGTTTAGAGTATGTCATTTCACTATTTATCATGTAAATAAATCGCATAATGAGATACATGAAAATGGTCAGGTAGGAACAAAAGGGGTACTTCACATTTATTTATTTCAAATGTAGCAAACAAAGAAAGTATCCAATGATAGTAAAAAATGTCAAATAAGAGAAAAAGGATCGTATTCAACGGATACAAATGCTCTAGATATTCAACACATGAACTCTTCCACGTTCTTAATCACGAATCTTTTCGAGCATGGCTTCTTGCGTAGAAGATTTCGAGCTTTCAGAAATGCTTCAAATACTGTAGTCTCGCTGTTTGACTCACTGTTCGAAACGCCTTGTTCTTTAAGCCTGGGTTTGCTTCATTAGAATGCCCTTTCGGGTTTTCATCCTAATCCTTTGTGTTTAATTAAGACGCCCTTTTCGGGTTTTTTTCCTTGATCTTTTTTTTTAGATGCCCTTTTCGGGTTTTCATCTTGATTTTCTTTTTTCAAGCACAATATTTCTTTACAGCATTTGAGTTCACTGGATTCGGTAACTCCTTCCCATCCATCTCAGTGAGGATAAAAGCTCCACCTGAGAATGCCTTCTTTACAACGTATGGTCCTTCCCAATTTGGTGCCCATTTTTCTCGCAGGTCTTTTTGTATTAGGAGAATCTTTCTCAGCACGATTTCTCCTTCATGGAATTCTCTTGGCCGTACTTTCTTGTCATGGGCCGCGATTATTCTCTTCTTGTACATCTGTCCATGACCGATTGCTTTTAAGTGTTTTTCTTCGATGAGGTTTAACTGGTCATATCGAGCTCGAACCCATTCTGCTTCCTCTAGTTTTGACTCCATTAAGACTCGTAGAGAAGGGATCTCAACTTCGATGGGTAACACAGCTTCCATTCCATAAACCAAAGAGAAAGGAGTTGCTACCGTAAATGTCCGCACAGATGTGCGATACGCATACAAGGTAAATGGTAGCTTCTCGTGCCAATCTTTATATGTCTCGGTCATTTTCCCAATGATCCTTTTAATATTTTTGTTGGCTACTTCAACAGCTCCGTTCATCTTTGGGCGATAGGGCGAGGAGTTATGATGCTTTATTTGAAATTGCTCGCACACTTCTTTCATCATCTTGTTATTCAGATTCAAGGCGTTATCTGAAATGATTCTTTCAGGCAAACCATATCAGCAAATGATTTCCTTTTTCAAAAACCTGCAAACTGTAGTCTTTGTCACATTGGCAAACGAAGCGGCTTCTATCCATTTTGAGAAGTAATCGATAACCACAAAAATGAATCGATGTCCATTTAAAGCTTTTGGAGAAATTGGCCCTATAACATCCATGCCCCACATAGAAAAAGGCCACGGAGAAGTCATGACATGAAGAGGAGAAGGGGCCACATGAATTTTATCGCCATAAACTTGACGTTTGTGGCATTTTCGTACAAAATTAATACAATCACTTTCCATCGTCAGCCAATAATAACCGAGTCTCATAATCTTTCTGGCCATACTGAAACCGTTGGCATTTGTTCCACAGATTCCTTCATGGACATCTTCAAGTATTTTTCTGGCTTCCACATCATCCACGCATCTCAAAAGTACTTGATCTTTACCTCTTTTGTACAGGATGTCCCCATCAAGAATAAATCTAGCTGCCATTCTTCTGATTGTTCTTTTGTCATTTTCATTCGCTTGTTCGGGATACCTTTGATTCTTAACATATTCTAAGATATCATGGAACCATGGCTGTCCATCTGCCTCTTTCTCAATGCTACAACAGTGTGCAGGTACCTCGTATATGCTCATTTTGAGGGGTATTATTTCTGTTTCTCTACTTGCTTTGAACATTGAAGCTAAAGTGGCCAGGGCATCGGCCAATTGGTTTTCTTCTCGTTAGAAGTAATGAAAAGTTATTTCTTTGAATTCCTTGATCAATTTAGCCACTAAGTCACTGTACTTAATCAATTTCGGGTCCCTCACTTCCCAATCTCCACGGATTTGGTAAACCACTAAGGTTGAGTCTCTGTACACTTCTAAGATTTTGATGTTTCATTCAGTAGCTACACGAAGTCCCATGATACAGGCCTCATATTCCGCTATGTTATTGGTACAGAAAAAGTTCAGTCTTGCAGTGAATGGATAATGATTCCCGTCTGGTGATACTAGTGTTGCTCTAATTCCATGCCCCAAAGCATTTGACGCACCATCAAAACTCATCTTCCATGGCTTCTCTTTTGATGACTCGGATTCCTTTTCTGTGATGCACATTAAATCTTCATCTGGGAAATCGAATCTCAAGGGCTCATATTCCTCTGTCGTTCGAGTCGCTAGGAAATCAGCTATTGCGCTCCTTTTTATCGACTTTTGGCTCACATAGATGATGTCGTACTCCGATAGTAGGATCTGCCATTGTGCCATTCTTCCAGAAAGTACAGGTAACTCTATCATGTACTTTATTGGGTCCAGCTTTAAAATCAACCATGTCGTATGGTACAACATATATTGTCCGAGTCTCCGAGCTACCCAAACCAGAGCGCAACAAAATTTTTTAATGGACGAATACTTTGCCTCATATTCAGTAAGCTTTTTGCTGAGGTAGTAGATCACATTTTCTTTCTTTCTTGACTCGTCATGTTGCCCCAGTACGCAACCCATTGAATTTTTGAACACAGTCAAGTACAATATCAGTGGTCTTCCCGGGGTCGGCGGTACTAGCACTGGAGGACTAGACAAATATTGCTTTATCTTATTAAAGGCCACCTAGCATTCCTCATTCCATTCTTCCAGGTTATGTTTTCGAAGAAGCCGAAAGATTGGGTCGCATTGGTTGGTAAGTTGAGCGATGAATCGGGCGATGTAGTTTAACCTCCCTAAAAATCCTCTGACTTTCTTTTGCGTGCACGGAGGTGGTAACTCTTGGATGGCTTTTATTTTATCTGGATCAACCTCAATACCTCTTTCACTGACAATGAAGCCTAGCAACTTTCCTGAGGTAGCCCCAAACGTACATTTGGCTGGATTAAGCTTTAGCTGAAACTTTCTCAGCCTTTCAAACAACTTCTTGAGGTTTACTACATGCTCTTCTTCTCCTCGGGATTTAGCAATCATATCATCGACGTAGACCTCTATTTCTTTATGCATCATGTCATGGAATAACGTCACCATAGCCCTCTGATATGTTGCCCCAGTATTTTTTAACCCAAATGGCATTACTTTGTAGCAGAATGTTCCTCATATTGTTACGAAGGTAGTTTTCTCCATATCCTCAAGGGCCATCTTGATCTGATTAGACCCCGAGAATCCATCCATGAAAGAAAATAATGAATGTTTTGCTGTGTTGTCCACCAACGTATTAATATGTGGTAAGGGAAAATTATCTTTATGGCTTGCTCGGTTCAGGTCATGGTAATCCACGCATATTCGTACTTTGCCATCTTTCTTTGGTACCGGGACTATGTTAGCCACCCATTCTGGATATTTGGAGGCTTGTAGGAAGCCAGCATCAAATTGCTTCTTGACTTCCTCTTTTATTTTCAACAGTATTTCGGGTCTCATCCGTCTTAGCTTTTGCTGAATGGGTTTGCATTCTGGCTTTAACGGGAGCTTATGGACCACTACATCTTCATCTAATCCTGACATGTCCTGATATGACCATGCGAATACATCTTTGTACTCACGGAGCAAAACGATCAAATTATGCCTAGTGCTCTTTGAAATAGAAGTCCCAATCTTCACTTCTTGCTTCCTTTCTTCAGTGCCCAAATTTATTGTTTCAACAGATTCATCAGGAGGCAAAATCTGTTTATCCTCTTGTTCCACCATTCTTAACAAGTCAGGAGACGAGACGTAATCTTCAAAGATTTTCTTGGCTTTGAATTCTCCTAAACAAACAAATTTCTCAAAATCAATTTCAAGACTCGTAACGGGTTTGTTCATGTCGTCGATATCTGAGCACCTGAAAGTTGGATGGAAAAGGAAACTATAGAGAGGCATCCGAGTATTAGAATCAGCAAACGAAATGTTATGTCATAGCAGGAGGCAAATGTAAGGATAGGCTATAAAATAAGAAAATGGTTATAAAATTAGTGATAATACGAAAAATCGTGACAAAATGCATCTTCATTGATATTTATTTGAATGATAAAGAGCGAATGCGAGCTCTTACAAAAGAATTCTATTATATCTAAGGACACAATAGAGGGTTAATGTTTGAGCATTACTCTGAAGACTTATAAACTACAAGAAGGTCCTCGGCAGTCCAATTGTTCAACATGAAACCTAGGGGACAAGTTACTTGCACCAACCCCTTTGTCAATGACATTTATACTGACATTCTGAAAACCCTTCTTGATTAATACTAGCGTGCTCCGTAAATTATCATGCCCCGGGTATATCACCCCTGCATATGTAAATGTTCTTGACAAAGGAGGGTACTCCATGGGTTCCCATTCTGGTTCTCGTCCCAAAGTTCTCGCAATCCTTCTTTTCTGATCTTTCTTCCACTGTCTTCTTTTTTGACGTGCGTCTGGCTGGAAACCTAAACTGTATCGAGCCTTATGATGCACTGGCCTCAAAGCCCTGACTATTCCTTGCTGAAATTTTCCAAGACCTTTCCTTGCTCGGGCTCCTCTCCCCACAGTCAGCTTGATACCCATCTTGGTATTTCTCAACAACTTAGGCACGGGAATTTTGTTTTCCTCAGCGATAAAAGTGGCATTGAAAAACTCCAAGAATCGGAAGGAACATTCTATCGCATCTTTGCTCACTTCCAAGTACGGTGCATCGGCAGAGATAGATGCGACAATGTCTTCTTCTCCCTTGACTGTGACCAAACAGCCATCCATGATAAATTTCACTTTTTGATGGAGGGATGATGGGACTGCTCCAGCGGAATGGATCCAAGGTCTTCCCAAGAGGCAATTGTATGATGGTGTAATGTCCATGACTTGAAATTTAACCTTGTATATATAAGGGCCCACTTTCAGAGGGATCTCAATCTTTCCCATGACTTCACGCCTTGTCCTGTCGAATGCCCTTACCGTGGAATGACAGGGCCTTAAATAGGACAAATCCATCGGAATTTTGGAAAGCGTGGCCAACGGCATGAGGTTGAGCGCCGACCCATTATTGATGAGCACGTTCGGTATTATGTAGCCCTTGCAGCGAGTCGTAATATGCAGTGCTTTCACTGACTTCTACCGTTTGGTGGTATCTCATCATCACTAAAAGAGATGAAATTGATAGCGTTCAAATTATTCACCCACCTATCAAGCTTCTCAACAGATATGTTGTTTGCTACGTAAGCTTGATTTAACACCTTCAGTAAAGCGTTCCGGTGTGGCTCTGAATTTAACAGTAGAGATAAAACCGAAATTCGTGCTGGCTGCTTACTCAATTGTTCCACCACATTATACTCACTATGCTTGATAAATTTCAAGAATTCCTGAGCTTTTTCCTCATCCACAGGCTTTTTAGTTTCTTGCACGAGTGGAATTTCTTGCTCGACTTCGGCCTCATACATCACTGCTTTTTCTTTTTGTTTCAAATCACTATTCTTCTTTGCCGACTCAATTTCTTTAGAATAACAACTCCCACTGTGGGTAAAATGGCCTACCTCTCCAATATCTCCAGTTGTGGCTTCGGGCTTTTCACCTTCAGGTGTGACGATGTTGACATCGTACCTCCATGGTACTGTTTTATTGTCCTTATAAAGGAAAGGAGATGGTACTTCGATTATCACTTTTGGTTTCACCGGCTCCTTCTTCGCGTCGTAATAAATTATTAACGGTCGATCGGTGCTATACGGGAAACCTGATGATTGATTGTCAGAGGCACATATTTCCCCACTTTCAACCTCTTTGCCTTTATAAAAAATCCAAATTTCCTTATTATCCATCATGTTTTGCAGTAATCTCCTAAACTCCTCGCATGACTGAATGTCGTGCTCTTCAATACCATGGAATTCACAAAAACTGTGACCTTTTGCATTTCTCCCTTCGAATACTCCGTTATTATGACAGAGCAACCTTTTTTCAACTAGTACCTCCCAGATTTTCTGTAGAGGTGTTCTTATTTTAGAAACCCATCTTCTACTTTGCCGTTTGTCCTCCTCTCCTACTGTGCTCACATTCCCTTCGGTGTGGTTTGGGAATAGATTCCCGACCGTACCGTCAGTACCATCAAATCGTAAAATGCCTGCATCGATGAGTCCTTGAACTCTCCTTTTAAAGGTAAGGCAGTTTTCCGTAGAGTGCCCATGGTTCCCAACATGGTATGCACAACTAGCGTTTGGATCATACCATTTTGGGTATGGAGGCTTAAGGGGTGCCATGTAATAGGGAGATATTAATTGCTTTTCTAAGAGTTTTGGGTATAATTCCCCATACGACATAGGAATATGAGTAAATTGCGGTTTCTCGGGATTAGGCCTTGCTGGTTTTGGTTCATTTTTGGGTTAGCTTTGAACGGGTACAGCACTTTATGGGAACGTGGCAACAGGTATTTGGTTGTTTGTGGCGTATACACGGTAGGAAGGAGGTGGTGTTTGGTAGTAAGGGGTTTGAAGAGGATAATAAAAATTTGGAGGTGGATAATTTCGAGGTCGGGGTTGATTTGGATATGGATTAGGGGTGTAGCGGCTTCCCATTCCCGCCATATGAGCCTCTGGCTCTTTCTTCCTCATGGGTACTGCCTTTTTTAAACTTTCTGAACCTTCCACCCTCTCACTTTTGATGGCACTCTCAATAAGTTCTCCAGATATTACGATATCTAAAAAATCCTTCGTAGCACTTCCTACCAGCTTGTCATAAAATGGTGCTCTCAGAGTATTGATGAAAAGAACCGTTATCTCAGTCTTAGTTAGTGGAGGCTCCACTTGGGCTGAGATATCTCTCCATCTTTGAGCGTATTGTCTGAAGGTCTCCGTTGGTTTCTTCTCCATCATTTGCAGAGTCATTCAGTTAGGCACCATATTTGACACATGCTTGTACTGCTCACAGAATGCTGACGCCAAGTCCTTTCAGGATCAGATCTTTTCCCACTAAGTTGGTTGTACCACCGAAAAGCTGATCCTGCTAGACTATCCTGAAAATAATGTATGAGTAGCTTATCTTCTTTTACATAACCGGTCATCTTCCAGCAAAACATGATGAGATGTGCTTTTAGACATCTTGTCCCATCGTACTTTTCAAAATCTGGTACTTTAAACTTGGGAGGCAAAACTAAATCAGGTACCAAACTGAGCTCTTTGGCACTTAGTGTAGAGAAGGCTTCAGTACCCTCTATTTCTTTGAACTTTCCTCTAAGCTCCTATACTTCTCTTGAGCCTCGTGATCAACAGTTTTCAACTTGGCTATTTCTGCTGGATCGTCCAAATCTGGAACGAGTGGATCAGCAGGACTAGCCCCCGGGTTTGATACAAACATTCATTGCCCTATGTGAGCAGGTGGCACCGCCCGTTGCTCCAGGTCGGTGGGTTCCCCTTGGGTGTACCCTCTTTGTGTTGCATAGGCATGCGGCGGAGTGAATCCTGGGGGATAGAGCAGATCTTGACTGTGATTAATTCTTGACCGAGGTTCCTCAACGTCAAGGCTCTGTATGAGTCCCTTTCCTTTAACTAAAGCTGACATCATTTCCATCATCTTGGCCATTTGATCCTTCTGTTCGAGTGATTCTTCTCGAGATCTCACCATTAAGTCTCTTGTCTCTTGTTGCGACTTGGCCAACTGCTCTTGTAATTCCTTTTAGATTCTTTCCATCCTTTCAACCCTTTCATTGAGTTCAGCCTTCATTACTCTAGCTTGTCGGCACGTTTTATACGAATGGCGTGATTCCAAATTTGAAGAATTGCAACTGCAAATTATATGATTCTGACCTTAGCGAATGATTTTGGGATATGCAATGAATGAATGAATGAATGCATGAATGTTAGTCATGAATGATTATGCAAGAATTTAGCGTTGATTTCAAGACGGGCCCTATTTAGGCATTTCATTTATCAAAAGAGTCCATTACAAAACATTTTGTCATTTCCGATTCAGCTATTACACAAACTTCCTAGCTATATCGCCATATTCTTTTACTCGTGCTAAGAATTCTGATATGTTTGATCTTCGATTCGAAGGGAACTGGCAAATGAGAATTTTAGCTTTTTCCAACAGTTGTACCACGTGCATGGCTACCCCACGAATTTCATTGATCAAATAGCTAAGTTGCATTTCTTTTTCTTGGAGACTCTCTTCGTAAGCACGAAGGTCTCTATCATACTGATTATTCTTTTCTTCCAAAGCTTCCAGGAGAGTATCTAGCTGTTGTTGACGATCTTGTAGCATACCTTCTAAATCCCGTATCCTCTCTTTTAGTTCTTGACGTTTAGATCGACTAGTCATTGCCTCGGCAGACACAGCTTCATATTCAGCGTTCTTCTTCCTTAGCTCCATCATCGCACGCGCAGCTTTTTCTTCCTCTTTCTTGGCTTTCCCTTTCCAGAATTCCATGCCTCCTTTGATATTGCTAATTTCTTCCTTCCATTCTGCTGACGACTTGCCCAACCCACTGTTCTTTATTGTGCCTCTTAACTTTTTATTCTCCAGATGGAGGTCCCTTAAGTCATTTCTTACGACTTCAACTTCTTTTTGCAATTTCTCAGTTCTGGATCTTTCAATCTGAACGTCAATCTTCAGTTGGTAGTTTTCCTCTTGAAGAGCACTAAGGTCCCAAGACATCTTGGCCTTTTCTCGTTCAAATTCTTGTCTTGCCATTTCTAACTCAGATGGCATTTCTTCCAAGAAAGGATTCCTGATGGTGTAGTTTGTCGATCAGATTTGCTAACTGTTCACCCGTTGCTTCCTCCATCTGTCGTAATCTTGGGTGAGGGTGTCAGCGTATAGAGCTAATTCTATGAGATGAATTCTCTTTCAAGACTTTGCAGTGTCTCAGACCTTTCTCATATAACCTTCACCCGCGAAAGCAAACTCGGACTGTGATAATCCTCCGGTGACGGGTATGAATTGTCGTGAAGAAAATTACCTTTGGACCATTAACGGAGCATAACCAACTCCTCCCCATAATCCAAGCAGTGACACCCAATCTTGGTTTCCCACCTTATATAACAGAACCAAAGGACGTATCCACGGTGCTCTCCAGGTTACATCTTCAGCACGAAGATTCTGAAAAACTGAAACCCAATACTGTTCGGTGACTTCCTTTGGCCATTCTTTCTCGAGATAAGCTTCTAACGGGGATAATGTTTTAGAAAACATATGGAACGGTGTGCGCTCTACTTTCCAGAAGTGGCTCAAGATCCAAACATTGAGTAACTGCGCGCATCCGATGAAACGACCTTCCCATTTTCTTCTACAGAGCTTAGTGATCTGAAGGTTTCGGCCAGGATAGTTGGGACATGGTTGATTCCTTATTTTAACCTTTCAAAGAAATCCACTACTGCAACTTCTATGTGTCCAAACACTTTTGGGAAAACGATCAAACCATAAATGACCAAAGCGAACAGATTTACCCTCTTCAACATGTCGGGGTGGTTCAGAATCAAGTCTCGCAGGGAAAACCATGGAATACAGCTGGTTTCATTCTTCTTCCTGATCTGTTTTTCAGCCCATGTGTCGGTCATGTCTGTTAATCTCATTAACTTTTTCTTAAAAGTCATCGCTTGGGCTCTTTCACATATATTTTGTAAAATTACACATTATCGATACGAAGTAAAGCAGCGTATTCTTCTATAGTCGGGGTCATGTCTTCTTGATTGAAGGTGAAACATTGGTAAGCTGGATCCCAGAATCTGACCATAGCTTGAATCAATTGTTCGTCAACATTGATGGCAATCAGGTTGGCTATATCCCCGTATCTTTCAGTGAAGATTCCCCTAGTGTCCGAGTCCCACTGATTCCAGATTCGAACCAAGTCTTCCAGATTATTCTGACGAACATTCGCAGTTACGTGCTCGGGTAGATTAGAAACACATCCTTCCATTAAACTATCCCCTTTTTCTTTTTGAGTTTTCAAAGACCAATCCCGGACCACAGCATTTTTCTCGGTTGTTTGTATAATCAACTCTTCCATTAAAAACCCATTTTTTGACAACCAATCTCTAATCAACACCTTCCTAATCAGGATACCTATAATGCATGATGAAAAATGAAGATAAAGATAAACAAACTTGGTTAGTAACCACAACAAATGTAAAATGAAAAACAAGTTAAGCTACCCGATTCAATTCCATTGCATAAACAGTGTAAATGAAAGGCAAGAGGCGTTTTCCCGTGTACTTATTTTGGTGACTATTAACGGACAGAGGTTCGGCATGGCTTTATTTGGGTCGCTCGTATGGTTCACTATATGCGATTTTGGTTCTAGGTGGGTACTCGAACTGTTTGTACTATCGTATACTAAGACTAGTACGAAGCCTTGATCGTAGCCCATCACAGGCTCACGAGATCAATTCGAGGGATTACATTTACTTATGCATATGCGGAGACACACGTTACTCACGAAAGCATAAGTCATATGTAACCCGAAAGTATTCACTAACCTATACGGAGGGACGAGTTAACTCACGAAGGCGTAACATTTACTTTCTCTTGAACGGACGGAGCTTGGGTATAGAGCTCATGTTATGCAAAATGCAAGTGCACGGTGTGTGGGGAGAAACTCACAAACCTTTACGCTTTATTTATAAACAAAACTAAAAGACTAAAACCATAAAACTTAGAGCTGAAAAACAACAAGATAAAACAAGTTGGAAAAATATTTACAACATGATGTAAATGCATGACTTTTTGAAAATAAAAATTTGAAGATCAGGACTAAATGTTAATTTGACCAAGGAACTTTGAAAATGTTGACAACGCGAGTTTAATTCCAGACACGACTTTCAAAAATGCTGTCCCCAGTGGAGTCGCCAGCTGTAGCGACGTAAATATTTTAGCTTGGTCGCTAATTGTGGCGATTTATTAAAAAATTTGAAAATGGAATCTCGACTTTTTTTTGAAATAAACAGGGAGTCGCCACCGATCCTTTTTCCTAGGTGTGGTCGGACACCTATTAGATTTCTTTTAAAAACAAAAAAAAGGCCGAGTTTAGGTCTACGTAAAAAATCCAGAGAAAAATTAGGGTTCGGGAGTCGGTTACGTGCAAGGAAGGTATTAGCACCCTCGCGATGCCCAAAATTGGTATCTTATAAACACGTGTTGTCTTGATTAAAAAAATACGAGTTCAATGTAAGATTTAACCGTGATCCAGTTGAAACGCAAGAATTTTCAATTTTTGATATTTGAGAAGGACATACCGCTTTAACACGAGTCGATTGATGTTCACCCAACATAGCGATGAAATCGATGACTTAATGTTAAACCGATACGTTGCCTTGATTATTGAAATTAATTAGAAGACAAAAATATGATTTTCGAAGTAATGCAAAGCAAAACTGATATAAAAATAAATATATGAAAGAATTAGAAATATATTGAAGTAAATAATAATTGTGACAATAATTTTAAAAATAATAACCATGCATGCGACATTAAACGTAATAATAATATCAAACACGAAATAAAAAAAAAACAATGAATCTATATACATAAAAATGATATTAAGAACATGTACATCAAAACCTATATATATATAAATAGTAATAGTGTCAGAAATATACTATACATAATGTTTGAAATATATACATAAAATAGTAAAAATACATATATAATTTGTATTATCAAAATATATACATAAAAAAAATTAAATCTTGAAAAACGTATGAACATGACAGAGAAAAAATATATATATAATATATTAAAATAAAATGATAAATGATAATAGTGAAAATAATAGGTATAATAATAAATACAATGATATACGAAAATAATACTATATATAAAATGTGTATACAAGAATAATAAAATATATGTACATATCTATTAGAAATGATAGTGTAAAAGAGTATATGAATGATAGGATATTAAAATATACATGGCATCAACGTATGTATACAAAGAATGTATACGACATACAAATATGTTAACAAAAACCACAATGTTAAAACTATTAGAAATATTATATACTATATATATAAGTAAAAATAATGGTATTAAAAACAACTATTAATAACTTTATAAAAAATATATGTATATTTATACGTAGTATATACATATGCATTAGAAATAATAATAATATTCAAAATAAAGTCAGAAAATAATAATGAAGATAATAAATATATTTAACATAACATAATAATATTATAAAATATTAGTAAAATAATGATGGTATTAATACGACTAATATAAATAGAGTGTGGTAATATTATAAATAATAATAATAATAATGACAATAACAACAAGAATAATATAAATATAGTAGTGAAATAAAAAAGAAAGGGCACAACTGAAACAAAACAGAAAATGAGGGCAAATTCGAAAACAAATATATAAAAGAGGAGGACCAATTGGAACACGCCAAAACAATGGAGGGATTAAAAGTGAAAGTATCCCGTCCTCTCGAAACGCAGCGTTTGGTGTGGGATCAAATTAAAAAAACGTGCTTAAATTTTAGGTCAATTTAAAAGAAATGAAAATCTTATTGCAAAAGTTTAAAAAAGCGGAAGGGTCATTCGCGCAATTAGACCCTTCCGTAAAAACACGCGGATCCTGAAGTGGGTTCGAGTCGAATCGGGTCGGGCTGAGTGAAACGACGTCGTTTCAGCGTTAGATACCCAGGCGCAAAACGGCACCGTTTAGACCTGCTATAAAAGTTAAAAAATTTTGAAAAATTTTCATTTCTGCATGTTGAGGAAAAAAAAAAAAGAGAGAGGGGCTCATTTTCTCTGGTCTAATTCCAAAATCCGGCCTAGAAGGCTGCCGTCGCCGTCGCGTCTCGGTCACCGCCGGCCACCGTACACGGTGGCCGGAAATCACCCAAGGTAAGATTTTTTTTTATCTTTTTTTTATTATTATTATATATAATATATATACATGTATACTATGAGTAAAACAAGAAGAAAAAGAAGAAGAAAAAAATAAAATAATAGATGAAACCTATTCAAAAAGATAAAAGGGCACCTTCGATTTTTTATTTCAATTCTCGGTTTTTGGGGTATCTGTTTTTTGTGTTTTTCTTGTATATTTTCTCCTTTAGATCACTGCTTGTACATACATTTGCAATTATTTTCGTATTTTTTCCTAGCTCCCCTCGTTACAATAGTTTTTTGTTGGCTTTATAGCCAAATGAAAATACAATATTTTTCTACTGTTTCATGTTGTCTGTTGCTTCTTTTCTGCTTTGCGTGTTTCCTTTCATTTTGCAGGTGATACGGGTGATGGGACTGGGTTAGGTGGTGGCAGCAGATAGAGGGATGGGCATGCTGGCCTAGATACGGTAGCTGACAGTCGGCAAGTGGGGAGGGTTGCGGCGCAAGACATAGGGTTAGGTAAAGAGTGGCTAGGGTTTGGGGTCCTGGGCTTCTGTTGGGTGATGAGTTTTGTTGGGCTAATGGGTATTGGGCTAATGGTTAGCTGATGGGTTAATTTGGGTTTAATTTGTATTGGGTTTGTGGGTTTAATTGGGCTTCGTTAATTGGTTATGTTGTAAATGGGTTAGGGGTAATAGTTGTAAATGGGTAGTTAGGTTAGTAATATTTTAGTTTGGTTTGTAATGAATGGCCCAAAATTGGCCTATAACAGTTAGCTTACCTTTTAGCATTGTGCTTGAGTCATTACGTGTGCAAACGGGAATTATTTTTGCTAATATCTTTGTTTAGCTCCCATCTAGTGGTGTTTGGGTTAAATTTGAGCTCTGGAAATTTTGTTTAGATAAGAATTAGTTAGTAGGGTGGATAGTTAGTTTTTCACAACCGTTTCTTTCGTTTGGTGGGCATCATCTTGATTTCTTCTATTCTCGCTATTTGGTTGTTTATTAATCACATATTTTCTCTGTTTTGATTCTCCTTCTTGTTGCCATCTTTTTGCCACTATTTTTCTTTAACAATCCATTCCTTACTTTTGTGTTGTTTGTGCGTAGGTAGAGAGTTTCGACGTGGTAAGTGAAGTTCCTCTTTGACATTGTTCATTCTTTGTGTAAGTACATTGTTCTTGGTTCGTGTGAGTTTTTGGATGATGATTTAGTTAATCTTTTTGGTGTGAGTGTTATTATTATTATTATTATTATTTTGGAAATATTGTTTCCAGTCAAAATCTTGAGACGAATACTCCTCCAGCAACTTAGTTTTGTTAGGTGTTGCGAGTTCTTCAATTGGGGTAAGTGCCTAAATATTTTTGGGGGTCGAATGTTGGCATTTGTAAATGGAATTTTGATTAGGTTGCGTGTATTGATGCTAAATAATCTATTTTAAATGCTAATTTTAGGGTCTGAAATACTCATGCTTGAATCTACATCAGTAATTGCCCAAGCGTATGACTTGATCTCGTAAAAACAACAAACAGCAGGAAGCGAAAAACCCCTATTATCGACATCACACAGCTATGTTCCAGGTCGTGTGGTCCACAGGGTCTGGGATAATTGGGTTGTGTGGGCCACACGAGTGTTTAGGCCCATCTCCTAAAAATTTTCCTTAGTTCCGTATTGTTGTGTGATTCGTATTTAGCTACTCCGTAGGGCCCATATTGAACAAATAGGACTAAAAAATATGACATCTAATAATATATTACTGTAAGTAATATGGACTTGGTTTGTGAAATATGTTGACATGATCTGTATTCTGATGATTCTGATAGCATGATTTGATGTGAAAAGTATGCATGACATAAGCATATTTAATTTCTGTTAGTATGTGCATGTGTATGTGCATTGAGGTGGGATATGATGTGACGGAGGAAGTGTTGGCAGTTTATTTATCTATCTTATTTGGTGGTGTTTTAGTGCCTCAACCACATACATCAGATTTTGGCGGTTTACCGCATATTACTATCTGGCAACTTGGCTACACTACTTCTAAAAAGTGACATACGCTTACTTCCTAGTGTGTGGAGTTGGATAGGTACTTGATACCCTATTTGGTGTGTAGGGATTGAAGGAGATGGTGTGTAGCGGATGGAGGTAGGATCTTATTTTGCATATGAATATATATCTATATTAGTTTATGAAAATGTATCTGATTCTGTATATTAGCATGAATCTGAAATACTATCTGTTAATTTATATGCATTTGATTTGTTGTTTGAGATATGTTGTAGACTGAGCTCTTGAGCTCACTTTTTGTAAGTTTTCTTCTTAGGTAACTAGCAAACTTAGGACAGATCAGCATAGCAGGAGCTCGGTTTAAATTGTTGTTTCCTTAATTCTATTGAGTTTAAAAATAGTTTTAAACTGGACCGTTTTATTTGGACTTTTTGGGGACTATTATTTGTTTTGGATTTTATTCTTCATGTGAATTGCTTTATCGTATTTTGAATATTTTATTTCAAATTGCTATGGACTAAATTTTCAAAACCAAGTTACGATTTTCAAAATTCTATTTAACTTAAGAATTCTGTTGCAAAATTAAGAGTACGTTTGGTTCACTGTAACGGAATAAGGCTATAATTGAATAGAGCTGTAATGGAATAGAGTTGTAATAAGTAATTCAACTGTTTGGTTGAATGGAATGGAATATAACTGTAATAGTATTCTTGTGTTTGGTTGAATGAAATGATGTTGTAATAGCATAAGGAAAAAAACTAAAATGACCAGAATACCCTTAGCAAAATTTTTTTAGGTAGATGATTATTGTTATTGTCATTAAATTTTAATAAGATTATTATTAAAAATAATTTAATAAAAATAATAAATAATTTAACCATATTTTAACAAAATTATTATTAAATATAATTTAATAAAATTCTTAATATAATTATTATATGAATTAAAAAATCATAATATATAATACTATAAAAATAATATATAATCTACTTTATTATATTTAAACTGCAATACATATTTAATGTGCTAAAATATTATTAGTGAAACAATAATTATTCTACAATAAAAAATAAAATATTAGAAGTAATAAATAACTTGATAATTATATTTCACATCCAAACATAATATTCATATATTAACAAAAAGTTACATGATTTCATTAGTTTATATGTCATAATCCATATGTTATAAAATTTTACAACCTCAAAAAGTTACAACATTGTAATGACATTCCATCATGTCATTATACCATCCAAATATTACAAACACAAAAAGTTACCAAAATATCATTAACACAACCATGATTTTCAATGGTCAGCAAGAACTCTTTTGACCCATTCCAATCGCACAGCAGAAGGTAAACTAAAGACAATAAGCATTTGCGTTGGATGATCTAGAATTTTGCTCAATGGGCGATAGCGCTCATCCTCAGTTAAACCTTCTAATTCACATAATGTTGGATACAATTTCAGAGCACTTTCTTGAATGGTCATTTCTGACTTTTGTTGAATTAGCACTTCAGAGGCAATACTCTTACTGATTTCAAGGCCAACGGTCCATATGTTTTCCGCCAATAAAGTGGCAGCATCATTAAATGAAGTAGAAGAATTACTTGCATCAGAAATTTTTTTTTCTTTTTTGATAATGGGAAATCACCTTGGTTTCTAACTGGTTGCGGTTGTGTAGCTGAAAGATCCATGTCATCCAAAGAAACATCAGCTTCGCATCCATGGGGATAGTTTCTTTCTTCATGAGTATTTGTAGTAGCTACATCCTCAATATCTATTTCTTCAATAATATCAGCAGCTGTTTGAGCATCTTTCCCAGTGGCTCGATCTTTGAAATGTAGACAACATAGGTCATTCTTCACATTCAAAGGTCGTTCCCATATAAGAAGATTTATGAAGTTATGAGGAAGGAGAAATGGAATCTTGTTGTAGGAGCTTATCATAAAAAAAGAAAACGTACCCTTTAGAGAGATGAAGATGAAGGGCGAATGGATGCTTGATTTGGGGATAAATGTTGGAAGAAATCTGGAGCAGAATTTTGGGGAGAAAAAAACATGCTATTTTGGTCCCAAAATGTGAAAAATATATTAGGCGTGTGGTTTTGAATAGCAATTTAGAGCCCCCACCCCTAAATACCTATGACAACAGCTGAGGGAATATGGGTGTAATAGCAAAGCTGTAGAATCACCTAAACGATAAACCAAACTTGTGAATTACTGTAGCGCGCGGAATAGGGCAGGAATGGAATAGCAATTCCATCCAACCAAACATGTTGTAAGTGTCTTATAAGTGTTTTTCTGGAGTTAAAATGAATTAACCAAATAAGTATTTTTCCTTAAAAACTGGAAATATTGTTCTCAAGTATTGTTTTACAAAACGATTTTTAATTTTAAATTTCTGGTTTTCAAACGAATGTAGGTAATTCCTCTAGGCTGAGTATAGGGTGTTACAAAGATATCTTCTAAACGAAGAATAAACATAGCTTATAGTAAATTCTAAATGCTCTTTAGGGCTAGTTTAGAGGATGTCCCCATACCCATTTGATGCTCCAACACTTGAGAAAGTTCATTCTTATGAAAGGCATTTCAGTTAGGAGTTCCTTCTATTGAATTTAGAAGTTGAGTGAAATCCTTAACCTAAATAGGGATTGAAGCTTACATATGATGGAGGAAAATAATTTTACGAGTATTTATCAAACATTTCAACTTAGGGTTTAAAATATTAGTTAGGTATTAGATTTTAGGGTTAAAGTTTAAGGTTAGTCTTTTAGGTAAATAGAACAAAAATAAATTAAGGGTCTACGATTTACTCAATGCATAACGCCGATTGTCATATCTCAAAAATTGAGTTAGAAGAAATTGAGTTAATGAAACCTAGAGTGGTCATGTTTTGATTTTTAAGTTAAGATTGTAAAATTATGTTAAGCGAATTGATTTGGTTCAATGGTTAAGTGTTGTGTTTATGTGTGAGAGATTCTGAGTTCGAATTATTTTCCTTACATTTTTGTTATTTTTGTCTTAACCCCTATCCTTCATCATCTGGCATAAATAATAATTATGCCCTATTGTTAGCAAGAATGAGTCTATTGGTTTAGTGGTAAGGTTTCAGTTTACCTTTGGTTTTTTGTTCGAATCTTATGGTGTGCAAAAGAGGAGTTATTTTTGTTTCTCTTTGCTGTGCTATCCAAGCTATCAGAATTTTAGTTAAAGTCAATTTGGAAAAAAAAGTGATAGGTGGTTAGAGAATGAGATTTAGTGGGATTTAATTTTTGAAATTATCCCCAAAAAATTCCCAAATATTTGTCATCCAATTTCTCCACTAATTCATGTTCTTTTTTCTCTTTCTTTCTTCTTTCTTCTCTCCCTGTTCTTTCTTTCTCTTTTCTTACTTTTTTGTTTTTGAAAATTCTGTTGGTTAAGGAAATTTATTCTCATATTCTACATTATTTTCCTTTCTGTCATTTTACGTTTCCCCTCTTCCCATTTACCTTCTTTTGGGTTTCGTGAAAATTACTGCTAAAGAAGAACTCTTTGTTCTTTGGTCTGTTAATTTCCTTTTTGAAGCTTTAATTTGTTGTAAACCTACTACCTTGTTGTTATTAGCGTTGGTGTGGGATTCAGTGGTTGATTTGTCGTTGGGTAAGTTTTCTTGTATGCCTTTGTAAACTCCGTTTTGGTGTATTTTTCATGAGATAATGAGTGATTTTGGAATAAGGGATCTTTTCAGTGTTTAATTGATTCATGTATTGTTATGAGGAATTGGTGAGACACACGATGTCCTTCTCGAGATTTAGGAAAATTATTTGGTACTACCGCTGTGGTTTTGGGTAAGTAAGTGAGTTCCGTAAGGCTAATTTTCTAGTTTGCTAACATTTTATGTTGGTGGTTGAGGCCGATTTAATGACTTTAACTTTGTGAATCATTGTTAAAATGTTGGTTTTAATTGATGTTTTAGGTTCTAGAATACTTGTTGGTGAATCGACATCGAAAACTGATCAAGTGTGTAACGAAAAACCCAAAAAATAGTGAACGACGTAAAGCCAAAAATCATTCTGTCAACGTCATACAACTGTGTGCCACGCTGTGTGGTTGGCCGTGTGGCCCACACTAGAGTATGTGCCCATTTTTTAAAAACTTCTACTTAGGCCCGTTTCACTTTGAAATTCGTAATTACCATAGGGTCCGTTTGGTTTAAATAAGACTTGAAATATGACATCTGTTGATATGTGCCTGTACATGAAATAGGTAACATATGTAAAAAAAAAAATTTTACATGCATGATTTGTGTTCTGTTAATCCTAAAAGCATGATTACGTGTGAAAAGCATGCATGAAATCTGTTTATGGACTATATGTGTTAGTTTATTTATGCATGTGCATTGGGGTGAGTTTGATATATGTTGGAGGAAATGTATTCTAACAGTATTACTGCAATTTTGGCGATTAAACTGTAATATCTATCTGGCAGCTCAGCTGTACCTTTATAAGTGACATACCACCTAGGGGCCAAGCTAAAAATTTTTTTAAGGGGGCCGGATGAAATTTTAATTTTTTATAGTTTATATCTTTATAATTTGTAAAGGATTAAATCGAATTTTTATAATTTTAAGGGGGGCCAAAGTGCAATTTTACTTTTAGTAATTTAAAATTTTTAAAAAATTTAAGGGCCTAAAAAATAATTTTACATTTTAATGGGGTCGGGTAGAGGTGTTCATGGGCCGGGCCGGGCCAAGTTCGGGTCGGGCTCAACTAAAAAATCATGCCTATTTATTGGGCTCAGGCAGAGCCAGGCACAAAAAACGGGCCTAAAATTTTGCCCAAGCCCAACCCAAATAAAAACTATTAAAACCCGGGCCCGGCCCACCCGTATTAATTTTTTATATTATTTTTAAATATATATAATACATCAAAAATATTAAAAACATCAAAATAAATATTTCCCAATAAATTGAAAATAAAATTTAAAAAATATGTAGACTTAAATAACATTAAGATAAATACAACTTAACAAGCAAATGCCTCTAAAATAATAAAAAAAATTAACAAATGCCTTTAAAATAATAAGAAAATTAACAATAAAATAAGTTTTAATTCAATATCCAAACAATAACAACAAAATAGTAGCAACATAATAGTTGGTAGCAAAATAGGGAGAAAACAATAAGAAAATAACATTCAAAAATAAAAAAAAATGCAGATTTTTTTTTGTCCTTTAGTGAATTAGGGCTGGCCGGGTCCAGGCTAAAAATACCTTACCCGAGGCCCAGCCTATTTTTTAAACGGGCATTTTTTTTGTCCAAGCCCATTCTTCGAGCCTATATTTTTGCCCAAACCTTCCCACATTTCGAGCAGGCCTTCGGATCGGGCCGAGTAGCCCAACCCATGATCACCTCTAGGGCCGAGGCCCATGCCAGCTCCCCTGGCTTCGCCTCTGATACCACCCTGACCCAGTGTGATTAGATGGAAGGACTCTTGTAATCGTGATTGGTGTGATTTGTTGGATGGAGTTGGTATGTAGCGGATGGGTTTAGGATCTGTGATTGCATCTGTATCAAAAATCTAAATATGCATTTGTTTTCGAATCTAAATATGTATCTATAGATGATTATGAAATACATCTGATTCTGTAATATGAGATAATGAGTGATTTTGGAATAAGGCTTTTTTTAGTGTTTAATTGATTTGTGTATTGTTACGAAGAATTGGTGAGACGTATGACGTCTTTCCAAAGATTTAGGAAGATTATTTGGTACTGTCGTTGTGGTTTTAGGTAAGTAAGCGAGTTCCGTAAGGTTGATTTTTTGGTTTTCTAACGCTTTATATTGGTGGTCGAGGCTGATTTAGTGAGTTTAACTTTGTGAATCGTTGTTAAAAGGTTGATTTTAATTGACGTTTTAGGTTCTGGAATACTCGCTGGTGAATCGATATTGAAAATTGATCAGGTGTGTAACAAAAAACCCAAAAAACAGCGAACAACATAAAGCTGAAAAGTATTATGTTGATGTCACACGATCGTGTGCCAGGCCGTGTGGTAGATCGTGTGGGTCACACAACTGTGTGGCAGACTGTGTGGGTTACATGTCCGTGTGGTAGGCCGTATGGGTCACACGGGTGTGTGTGAGGCCGTGTGGACCACACGGCCTTTTCTACATAGGCCCGCTTAACTCTAAAATTCGTAATTAGACCTTCCGTGGGGTCTATTTGGCTTAAATAAGACTTGAAATGTGACATTTGTTGATATGTGTCTATACGTGAAATAGGTAAGGCATGTGAAAAAAAAATACATGTATGATTTGTGTTCTATTAATCTTGAAAGCATGATTACGTGTAAAAAGAAGCATGATATTTGTTTATGGATATGTGTTAGTTTATTTATGCATGTGCATCGAGTGGGTTTGATATATGTTGGAGGAAATGTATTCTAGCAATATTATTGCAATTTTGGTGGTTAAACCGCAATATTTGTCTAGAGCTCAGCTACACCTTTATGAGTGGCATACTACCACGACCTGGCGTGGTTAGATGGAAGGACTCTTGTAGTCGTGATTGGTGCGATTGGTTGGACGGAGTTGACATGTAGCGGATGGGGGTAGGATCTATGATTGCATCTGTATCAAAATCTGAATATGCATTTGTTTTTGAATCTGGATATGTATCTGTATCCAATTATGAAATACATCTGATTCTGTATATGAGAATATGTTTGAATCTGTATCTGAAAGCGCATTTATTTATTTATGTATATCTGATTTGTTGCTTTGGATGTGTTACGCACTGGGCTTCTAGCTCACCCGTTCGTTTAATACATTTCAGGTGATCTTCAGACTTAGGACCGAATGGCGTGCGGGAGCTCAGATTGATTTCTCACCTAAGTTGGTTTGATTATTTTTAATTAATTAAGTTTTCCGGACTTTTGATTTTTGAACTAAATTTTCGTATTTGTTTGTTTTTGGGTTTTTGGTTTGATCATTGGTTTTTTTTGGTATTTTAACATGAAACTTTAAAATCATATGATTTACCAAATTTAGAATCCGGTTTCTTAAGTGATTTCATTGTAAGATAAGTGTTTCAAACATAAGATTTGACTAAAATATGTAAGAGTTTTTGCCACACCTATGCTTTTGAAACACACATTGAAAACAAAAGTTTTTATTTAAACGATATCAAACTAAGAGTTTTCTGTTAAATAAATAAGTTTTGTGCGCAATTTCCAAAATAACATGTATGTGATTTGTTAAAAATTAATATCTTCAAATTATGTGATTACTAAAGTTAGAGAGCAGTTTTTAAAAGTTTCCGTTATTTTATAAATAAATGTTTAAGAGATTGTGTTGTGAAATAGATGTTAAACTTGTGATTTTCTTGAAACTTGTATAAACTTAGTTAAATTAAAATTTTAAATCATATGATTTCTAAGCTAGATTTTAAATTAATTTTTCATACGGGTTTGATGTAACTTCTTTAGATTCGGCCATAACGTTTAGACCAAATTTAGGATATTATATTTAGGATGTATGATTTAGGGGTTAGAGAAATAAGTTAGGATTTTTTGGCCACACAGGCAATATTTGTGTTGGTTTTTTCGAGTGCAAAGACAAACACTATTTTCCGATTGTCAAATATATTAGGGTTTAGGGAAATGGGTAATGATTTAGAAACACATGTTCAGTTTGAGTTAAGACATCATACTGATTGCATGGATGATCTTAGTGAAGCAAAAATAATATCAATGCTTTATGTTTACTGCCTGAACCATCAAGAGCC
Source organism: Gossypium anomalum (assembly GCA_025698475.1). NCBI lineage: Eukaryota > Viridiplantae > Streptophyta > Magnoliopsida > Malvales > Malvaceae > Gossypium > Gossypium anomalum. The sequence goes on along the minus strand of CM046960.1, from coordinate 47,512,392 downwards.
ACTTGGGGGTTTTTCATTTCTTTGTAAGTCACCCAGGAGGATTCTGTGATGGTAATAAATTTTTAATTTATTACGTACTCTTTTCAATGTTTGATATGCAATATTTTATAAATTTTTAAACTTGATAAAAATTTAAGGAAGAAAAGTAAACAAAATAGATTAATTATTGTTTAAAAAAAAAACCTCGACATCAATAAGCATCAACATGCAAATGCAATAAAATAGCATATTGTAAAAATTTAAAAAAAAAAAACAATATTCTAAGAAAAGCTTCCCTCTCAAAATATAATTTATAACCTGATTGTGTGAACGAATTTTAACTTTTATGTAGAGAAAATTTTGGCAAGATAGTGACTTAGGTGCTTATATACATATAAGCAAAATATTGTTATTTATTAAAACTCAATTCAAAACCACTTGTAATAGTTTTCTTTCTCAAATTATTATTTTATTAAACAATCTTACGACTTGCATAATGGAGTTTAGCGAAGTAAATCAATTTGCAAGCATATGACTAATTTGACCCAAAAATTTATGTACATTAATTTTCGAGTATATATTTTAGTCTGCCAATAAATGATTATACTACTTATTTACTGTTTTTGCTTTACTTAATTTATTGTTTAAATATTGAGCATTTTATAATTTATTTATTCATTTATGAAAAAATAATATTAATAGACACTAGGTCGGAGCAGTCTAGATGAATTGCATGCGTGGTTAATTGACTTTCAAAAAGAAATGAAAATTTTCTTTCTATCCACTAAAACTCCAAAAATCCTTTTACTTTTTTCTTTTCATGTAAGACACTTTCAAAGTTTTAATCCATTAATATTTAGAATATATTAACATTAATTTTTATGCAAGATTAAGTTTTAATTAATCAAATGATTTTGAGATATTTATACGATATTTCTAACATCTTTATCGATTAAAAAAAACTTAAAGTTAGTTATTACAAATTTTTAAAGAAATTAAGATTAATTATTTTTATAATATTGAATTTCTTAAATATTGATTAAATATGAATTATTATTATTTAAAAATTATTGTTACTATTGTAAATGTTGTGTTTGGCTTCATCTTATTGGTAAAGATTTCAAAAGAAGACTTACGGAAGCTCCAAGACGATAGACGGGGCTCATTGTTTTTAGAAGTATTTCTAATATAGATGATGAGTCTGTTCTGGGAAAAAGCCAACAAGGTAACAAATATGCATCATTATCATGCGCAATTATTTTATAGCATTATACATACACAACTTCTAGACTTTAACACTTGTTTTAATCAAGTAAATACTAGTTTGATGTTATGTGTATCTTTCTTATGCTCCAACGTGGTTTTTGCATCTTTCAACCATTAGAAGTTAATTCGTTTTGGTTAAATTAATCTGTCCTTTTTCTTTCTTTCTTTGTTTTCCAGTTGAAGCCTTTGTGCTTCGTAATCAATTGGAGGCATACATTATTAACATGTGATTAAATAGAGAGTTCTCAAATCTGAAAGGGATTCAACATCTTACTAAAAAGGTGGTTGATATAAAATGAAAGTTATTTTTCCTTTTATAAATCACATAGTTAAAGCTTAGGTTGATTTTGTGAATTACTATAGGAAACATGGAAAGAGTATTTTCTACAATAAAAATTGTAATTTTTTTTAAAATATATATATTTTTAACAATACTAAAAAAAATTAACGGTTTCAAAATATGAGAATGTGACATAAATAAGTTGTAGAATTTTATTTGATGTAGATTATTTTTGTTATTATCTATCGACTATAATTTAAGGATAAGAATCAAATTATTTAAGAATAAAAATAAAAAATTCAAAGAATATATAATATTCTTTTGTATATCCCATTGAAAACACATGCATATTAGAGTATCATATCAACCTATTCCATCCAACTACCAACCTCACTTTCTTTTAATCATGTTTCAGGCTTAATTAATTTATAAAATTCACTTATTTAAATAATTCAACTTTTATTTAAACAAATATAACCTACTCTATTTAAAATTAAAAAAAAAAACTCACAATTTGAAATTTTAAAACAATAAACAATATTTTGTTAGAATAATAAATTTTTGATACAAAATTTTTGTTAGAATATATAATATTCTTTTCTAAAAATAAAACATCAGAAAAGTTACAAATGTGTAATTTAGGGATCATAACATTATTATATAACTTTTGTACATTAATCTTAAATTCTAATAAGCTCATCATCAATTAAAAATTAATTACTAAAGTATTTTTGACTCATACTTTGTTTAATAAGTCTTAATCAAATTAGATAACCTTTTATTTGGACTAACCTTTCATGATAGTAAATAATAACATATGATTTTCTTATTATATAAATGTGATGTCTATATTATCTAACATTTTTATCATATATGTGTATATATACTACATTTACTGGTAGGCTTAATAGGATAATAGATTAATATGGTATTTATAAAGAAATATATAATTAATATGTTGTTTTTCTAAAATTGACATTTTAAAAAAACTAAATTAATTAAAATTATTATTTTTAAATATAATAATGAAATATTATTAACTACTAAATATTAGTAAAAATTTTGATAGCCTATGGCATCTCATATTGATGTAACCATTAAACAAAATTTTGCTTTTAATATATCTACAATAAAGATTTTTTTAACTCTAGTTGAAAATGTTAGATCATTTAACTATTTTTAAATTTTCCATTTTTTTAAAAAATATATAAAATATATTCATCATCTTGAGGGATTGAAATTCCAATAAAAAAGAGCAGTTCTTAGCTAAGAAAAAGAGGAAATTTTCTAGTTTTCTCAAACATTTTTAAATTTGACATTAATGTGATTAATTAATTTGCAAATTTTTCCCATTTTAAAAAAAACTTTTGGCTAATAGACAAAAATAAGTACCCTATTTTTCTTTTCCGATTACATTAATAAGTTGAAGTTAATATAGATATTTTAGTTTTATATTGTTGGTGGAATAAGGATTGAAAAAGTCAAAAAGATGATTCATCTGATGGATTGAGAGATATAAAAGATACTTTGAAAATTGGAAGAGTAACAAGCTTCGAGACAAATATGAGAATAGAATAGTTCTCTTGCTTTGATTGAGCTTTAAAGAAGCATTTCAAGAGAGCATTCATAGACTACATATCCTTTCTTAATTGGTGAGTTGTTGTGAGGTCATATAGTTAAGCTACATGTCCATAAAGTATGTAAATAGATTGAGATGGTAGTCCAACTTGATGTTGTCTTGCTTTCTAGTGAGGTGTAGCATTGGCGAGGTAGTCTGCCGAAATATGTCTACCAATATTAATTATGCTTATATAGTCGTCTCTCCCAAAATAAAATTCATAATTTTGTTCCAATCATTTATAATTTCTAAAATTTGAAAACTTGTCAATGAAGTATTGTGATTGTTGTTAAAGGCCAAGGCTTTGGTGCTTTCAGTACTTAAGTTCAAGTCCCACAATTTACAATTACTATGTGTGGGTTTCTCCAATTTTATCATGCAAAATTGTCATGTGTGTTATATTTCAAATTTTTTATCTTTGATTATATTTTATAGTTGTTCGGATATATATTTGTAATTTTATTATATTGAGATTATATTATATTTATACTTATAATCTCTCTAAAAAACATATAAAGAAATATTTTATACAATTACTAATTCAGAAAAAAGAATCTGAAGCTAGGATGATTGGTTCAAAAAAGAAATTAAATTTATGTGATGAATGTGAACAAGATATAAATCCAAATTTTATTCATTATGAGGAAGAAATTATGTTTGTGTAGGGACGCATTTCAAATAATTCATAGCAAATGTTTTGTATTTTTTTAATTTTGTTCAATTCTGCTATAATGTTGCTTTATAAGGAAAAAAGAAAAAGAAATATTGTATGCTTATTCACAAATCACACTGCATGATCTTCACACCTTATTCACATGTCTATTATTTATTTCCCTAAATATGATTTTCTTCAAAAAGTTATATTATTAAATTTCATAAAATAAATTATGTTTTAGCCAAAACATTTTTTGTGATTTCATACTCTTCTCTTTCTTTTCCTTTTTTTTTTTTTTTATTTTCCTGCTAAATCTTTTGTTAAGTTTTTAGATTTCACTAATAATTTATGAGGCAATTTGTTTAGTTATCGTTATATCGTGCGTTCGGATTAGTAGAAAGTTGAACTCAATAAATATGGGTTTATTAAGGATTTTTTATGGTTGAGTATTTGATATGTGTATTCTTTTTTACAAGAAATTTTAAAAAATTAATATGTGTTTTTTAATATTTTAGTATATATACGATATTTGTTCATCTTTTAATCTTATTTGTGAAATTTAAAAATTCGTACTAAATAATTTTTTATATTAATTTATTAGAAATTCTTTTTTTAATAAGGTTTATTAGAATTTTTTTGGAGTGATTTATTAGGATTTTTTTTTTTTTTTTTGAAATTGGGTTATTAAAAATGCACGTGTAAGTTCCGGGTTTTTTTTTCCTTTGAAAAATACAAAGACATTTCAGTGTTTCATAAAAGAACAAAAAAGGTGAAACACAAAGAATCGACTTTCACGCAAGTGACAAGCAAAACATTAGATTAATGATCACAAAGAAGAAACATTGAAATATAAAATAAAAATAATATAAACATGAATATTAACTCAAAATTTCTTAAAATCCTTTTTACAATATTACTATTGCATGAGCATATTTGAAACATGAAAAATTGAAAAAGAAATTCTTTAACAAGTTTTCATTAGTAATATTCTCTCCACACACTTTTAATTGAGAATTTATTTTGAATACTATTAAATTATACTTACTCACGATTTTAAAATATTACGACTTCAAGTGCATTTTACGAACTCCCGCATCATATATCTAAGACCTTAGAAAATAAATCCGATCAAATATGAATAAGCATTTTTTTAATAAATTTCTTGGCACATAAATGTTAAAACACTTGGAGTGGCTGAGTGGCCAAAGATAATGAAGAAGGTAAAGGTATTGGCATGGGTTTGAATCCTTCTTCTCGAAATCTTCATATTAGGGTAGCTGAGCGATTAAGGGCTTATGTTTTATGAAAGGTGATGTTGGTTCAAGTCAAGGGTTTGTTTTAGGGGATTAATTTTTTTTCAGACAATTTCTATTCTTTCCTTTTTAGTTAGAAGAATCGTGCTGATAATTTTATTATGAAATAAATGATAAAAATTAAGTAAATTTTATTGATCAATTGAGATATTTATAATACTTATCAGAAATTTATAATCATAAACATAAAAAATATATGGTATAAAATTTTATTTTTAATAAATATTAAAATTCTAGTGTATATCAAATTTATCTTAATAACGATAAATATTCATTTATTAATAAAATATTATTAAATGTGATATACCTGATGAAGTGTAATCAACTAAATATTGCCGACGTTACTTTTGTAAAATGCGAGATTAACGTGGTAGGTTACAAGCCAAAAATAAAAAATAAAAAGGTTGAATATTATATGAAAATATAATAGCTATGCCATTTGAAATCTTCTTTCTTTTACTTAGGTTAAGTTTTAACCTTGCCAATTTAAATTTATTGTTTTTCGCTATATAAAACATTTGATTTTTTGGTTAAAGAATTGTAATTGCAAGAATTCTCTGTTTTTAGTGTGTGGTGATGTTTTATTCTTGTCAAATTCCATACAATCTTTATTTTTATATAAATCTTTAAATTTTAGAAACGAAAAAAAATGCGCTCGATCATGTTTGAATTTATGTCTTTTTAATTGTTGTAATAGTAACTATGTTAATTGAAATAATATTTTTTTGTATCTTTCATATATGTTTTACAATCCATGTTTGAGGTTCGTTCCTTAAGAGTATTGTTGAAACTATTTTTATTTTGAAAAATGGGGGTCAACTTTAAAATAAAATATAGAGTCGCCACCAATCCTTTTTGCTTAGGTGTGATCGAATTACCTAATAAAACGTTTTGATTTATTAAAATATTGATTTCGGCCTACAAAAGTCAAGAAAACGGGTTCGGGAGCCGGTTATGTACGAGGGAGGAGTAGCACTCTCATAACACCCAAAATTAGTACCTAATCGATTAATTAATGTCCTAATGTCGAAAATTTGAAATGATTTTAAAAATACAATCCCATTTAAAAGTGTTTGAATATACTCGAATTGGATGCTAAGATTCTCTTGTTCTGAAGGAATAAAATATCACATTCAGTACGTTAGGATACGACAATTAAAACCCTCGAAACCAAGATCATCTCATGATTTCCAAAATTCATGCATTGAAATTTCAAAAGAATATTCGGATCGAAACCCAGCACGTTAGGGCACGATTTCCCGAATTTCCAAACACGAAATATTGCCTTATTTTCGAAAACTTTTGAATAATAATATCAAGTGCTTTGCTTTAAAGTGGTGTATTTTTTACTTTGAAACCATGATATGCGAATGCAATTATCACGCAAAAAAGATCGAATGCACTAATAAAACAATTTGTGATAGTCACCTAATATACATTATTTACAAACTAACATGATAATCAAAGACAAATGACTTGAAAGACATATATAACAAATTAAAAAACAAAGCAAATTGAAATAGAGTGTAAAATAATTTGAAAATGATAATAAATGAGTTTAAAATAATAATGTGAGAAAAGGATCTGAAAATCAATAATATACAAAATGTTTTTTTTAAATAATAATATATGACAAAACCTAGAATAAGTAATGTATATACATATATAAAAAATAAAATAAATCTCATGAAGGAAAGCTCAAAATAATAAATACATTTAAAATAAATAATATGTATAAGAGTTGGAAATAAATATTATGTAAAAACTTGAAATAAACAAATAAAATAGAAATTTGTAAAAAAAAAATGAAAAAAATGAAAAAAATATATATAAATGGTAAGTAAATAAATAAAGGAATAAATACTAAGTATTTAGCCAATTAATTTAATAGTATGATAGTAATAATAATAGTAACAAATATAACAAATATAATAATAATAATAATAATAATAATAATAATAATAATAATAATAATAATAATAATAATAATAATAATAATAATAATAATAAAAATGACAGTAATAATACAAACTAAAACCATAGTAATAGAAATAATAGAAATAATAATACTCAAAATAATAATAAACATAATAATAATAAATATAAAACTCAAATTAATTAATTGTATAGTAAAATGGCAAAAATAATTGAAAAGGGGCCAAATTGAATTGAAAACCGAAATTCTGGGGCTAATTCGAAATAAAAAAAGGAAGGACTTATTTGAATGGCGTGAATAACGTGGAGGGGCTGAATAGGGAAATATTCCCTACCTTCCAAAGCGCACCAGTCAATAGGGACCTATTCGAAATTGAGGCCAAATTCCAGAGATAAATTGAAAACAAAAAGAAATTGGATTTTAAAAAATAAAAATACGGGAGGACCAAAAGGATAAATAACCCATTAAGAGAAAACACGCGGATCCTACCCGGGTCGAGTCACGCGTGCGGGTCGTGTGCCTAAACGACGCAGTTTTGGTGCCTGGGCTTATGGCACAAAACGGTGTCGTTTTAATGCCCTATAAAAGTTGAATTTTTTTTAAAAAAAATTCATTCTTCTCCCCAAGTTTCAAAAAAAAAAAAAAAAAAGGCTCCCCACTTTTCTCTGAATGATTCCAGAATCCGACCATTGGATCGGAGAGTCGCCGCCACACGAGCCACCGCACGCACCGTCACCGGTGCCACCGTATACGGTGGTTGGAGGTACGAAAAATCCCTATTTGCAGGTGAAACGAAAGGTAAACTTCCCTTTTTATATTTTAGTTTTGTATGTAAAAAAAAAAAAGATTTAAAAATGGAAGAAAATAAAATAAAATAAAACAGAAAAGTAAAAACGAAAGTAAAAATCACCTCGACTTTCTTTCAAATATTTTTTTGTACTTTGATTTCTATGTATTAGCTTTCGTAATCCAAAAAAAAGGTCCTTAATACAATGGTTTATTTGAGTTTTTATACCCGAAAATACAACAAAACTTCTATGCTGCGTCTTTTCCGCAAGCATGGCGATGTGGATGCGTGGGGCGAACGTGGCGGAGCGGGGTGCGCAGAGGTGAAGGCCGTATGTGGCGTGGCCAGTTGGAGGCGGCAGCAATAGGGGTTTTTTTCAAAAATGTTAAGGTTTTGGGCTGGAATTTTGGGCTAGGGTTTAGGTGTTTGGATTGGGCTTCGGGGTTGGGCCTATTGTAATTGGGCTGCTGTATTTTGGACTGTTTACATTTTATTTAATCTGTTTTTGTTTTGGTTTTGGTATTGGTTTGGGCCCGGGCTAAAATTGGGCCCTACAAGTATAATGTACTTTATCACGGTACTTAACATTTATTGATAATTTAAACAATACTTATTACAAAAGATTTTATTTAAGATCCAATTTGAACAAATTGAATAAGCAAATAGTTGAACTCGAACTTAGGGTGTGTTTGATAAAATAAAAACTTTAAAAACTAAATTTTATAAGTGTTGAATTTATATTAGAAAATTGTTTGGTAAACTAGTAAATATAAATACGGAATATAAGTATGTTGTTTGATAAAAATAAACATTAATCTCAAAAGGCTACTTATTTTTTTAATTTTAATCTTATGAATATAATATTTTATGTTATTTTGGATAGTTTTGAATAAAATATACATATGAGAAAATTTGAGTATATTATTTTTTAAAAAAATAATTATTTATTTTTTAATAAAATAAATAACTTAATATTTTTTACATTTAAGTAATTATTTACCTATTTATCATATTCAATATTTTAAGAAATATATATATTAAATAATTTTTTAATAATTTATTTAGATAAAATTTAAAATATATATTTCAATAAAAATTTAAGCCTATCATCATCATCATCATCATCATCGTGAGTCCAACCATGAAATCCTAATCTTTTGAATAAAGAAAACACGGCCTACCAAAATAGTTTACTCCACCCAAAGCAAGCATGGTGCAGACAGAAAGTGACTGCGTAACTAATTCTTTTTAGTTTTCTAAGGCATCAATGGTGGAAAAAAGCTAATATGTGAAAGCAAAAGCTACCTACAGTCAACATAGATTCTAATAATGTTTCAAATGGAATCTTTGATGCTAGATTGAATCTTCCTACAAATCTCTCATGTTTATCCACTTGTAAATCACCATGATTTATTATATTCAAGATTCTACTCTCATGTTTTCTTCATATGTTTTTTTAATCTAAAAGTATCTAAACTCAGAGGTATCTTTACCATGAAAAGCTGGTGTCATTGGGATTATTATTATTTTCTTGACTAAAGCTGTTGAAGTCAACTATACATTTGGTAAATTTGCTATCATAATTTATTTTACCATAGGTTAGGATTAGGTTAAGAGAGAGGAAAGAAGAGGAAGAGAAAAAAAAAACCTTCTTATCTCTATAGAATTTTTTATTTAAGCAACGGAAAATAATAATGTTTGATACGACAAAAAATAGTTATTTTTTTAAAATGTTTTTTAATCAGTTAAAAAGTGATTTTAATATTTAGTATGTCAAATTTTATTTACTAATTTTTTCTTAAATTTCTCAATTGAAAAGTTTAAAAAATATTAGGATAAGATTAACCCTTTTTTAATATTGGTTTAGGGTATTAATATATTAATAAACATAAACTACTTAACAAAGTAAGGTTTTTTCTCTTGATTTTATTTTTTTCCCAACTGCAAATTGGATTCATCACTTGTATTTGTATAAAATATTTATTAATTTTTGTAAAATATGGATAGAATTGTTCCATTTAATATTTGCAAGAATTGTAGCTTATACCGACTATAGTTTTATATTATTATGATTTAATTATTTGTAGTTTTGCTTAGAACAATATTTGGAATCAACTTTTTTTTATATTCCTATGGGTTAGCTTTTAGCTAAAATCAAACGTGGTTTCAAGTCTCTTTTTTTTCATTTATTCTAAAATAAGTTTTATATATTCATAATTTTAAATATGTATTATTATATTTAGAAAATATATGCAAGAAAAAATTTGAAATAATTTTTCTTTAAATTAAAATTATAAATTTAAAAAATAATTTAAGAATTATTGATTAAATTTTATTATTAAATATTTAATTCAAATATTTTTAAAAAATAAAGTTTATTATAAAAATTAAATACATAAATATTACATTTTATTTAATAAGGGTAAATTTGTAAATTATCATTACATTACTAGGAAAGTATTTAGTGAAACAAAAGTAACAATGTAACTTTCATAGGATTTTAATCAATATTTTTCAATGTATATAAAAAATTGTAAAGTAATTTTCCTAGTGATCACATTCCCAGCAATCACATTTCAAGAAATCACATTCTATTGAAATCATAATATAGGAAAACACCAAATGCTACCTATGTTTAAATTGAATAAAAACAAGAGAACGGAAAGAAAAGTAAGGGAGTTAAATATCCTTCACTTTCCTTTTAAATTGCTCTTCTTCTTCTTCTTCTTCTTCTTCTTTTGATAAAAACAAACAAAAAATTACATTAATTTAATCCAATCTAGAGGAATGTCCTCCGCTAAATGAAATATCTCATTTCTGTCAAAAGTCAACTTAGCAATACGATCTGCTTCAGCATTTTCTTTGCGAGGAATATGTTCAAACTTTCAACAACCATTATTTGTCAAGAGTTGTTGAATATGCCTGATAAGCGTGAAAGAGGAATTTTTGGCTATCTAATATGATCACCACTCCATCATAGTTCCGATTTTGTATAATCATCAATCCGGCAAGAACACCCCATAATTCAGCGTTGAAGACCGAATAGTGCCCCAAGCTCCTGTTAAACCCAAGTATCCAACCCCCATGTCGATCTCTTAGCACACCTATAGAAGCGGCCATTTCAGAATCCAACTTCACAGCACCATCAAAATTAAGAAAAATCTAATAACCTTCTTCATTAGCAAACATTTTAATATTTTGTCTCAAGGGATGAGAAGCCTTGAGGGAAGAGTTCCATTGTAAGGTCCACTGTACGATCCTTTAATAATATCATTAACACTCCATTGATCTCCTTGAAAAATGAATAGATTCTTGTTTTTCCAAATGCGCCACAGAACTATGTCAAAGAAACAAAGCCATTCCACTCCCTTTAAGGAGAAGTTGTAACAATTCCCCAAATTGGATTCCATCCAATCTTGAATATTACCTGAGAAGAAGCTGTCTTGTTTTTCCACTGGTATGAGCTTAGACCATATTCCTTTTGCAGTGAAACAATCCCTACCTCAATTTTGAGAAAAGCTGGGGAAAGAAAAGTGATTTTTCCTTTAAGATGCAAAATATCATTTTTATCCTATTAACTCTACATAAATTATTTTATATGAAGGAATGGTGAGCATTCGATCGAATCGAATGAAAAAATTTCAAGTTAATCGAGTTGACGAATCATATTTTATCATCCTAATTTGATTTGAAATTTTCTCGAATCGAGTCGAATGAGATGGAATTCGAATCGAGTCGAATCAAATATATTTGTTCGAGTTAAATTTTAAAAAATAATTTTGGGTCCTTGTAACCATTGTTACCTATCGTAATAAAATTTGTCCACCTTAATCAAAATTTTTATTAACTTTCATCACCTCATAATTTATTTATTAAACTTTTATATACGGGTTAGCTTCTTTGCTTGTTTAGTTGTTTCAATTATCTTCAGATTCTTGTCACTATGTATTTTGAAATTAAAAAATAGATTAAATGTAAAAATGTGATTTTTTAATAAAAGTTATTTTAAAGATAAAATGTGAAATTGATACTAATATAAAATTTTAACATGAATATTTAATGGCATAATTAATAATTCAATTTTAATATAAATATTCAATATGACTAAACAATTCAATAATATAAATGGTTACTTGGGGAAATTTTGAAAAACGCAAGTAAAAAAAAAAGTAAATAAAAAAAAAGTCATACAACTATGTTTTTAATTCTATTTTGGTCACTAAATTATTATTTTTTTCTATTTAGCCACTCAACTTTTCAAAATCAAATATTTTAACCACTCTCTCATTTGTTGCCATTAGACGAGTGACGGAAAGCTGACATAAGCCTTTTTTATTAGCATAATAATAAATTTAGCCCTTCAATACTTACACATTATATCAATTTGATTCTAAATTTAAAAGTTCTAAAATTAAGCCCTTAATGTTTACAAAATTATCATTTTTAGCTCTAAATCTAAAAAGTTCAACAAATTTAGCCCTCAACATTTACAAAATTTGTCAATTTATTTCTATATCAAAAATTTTTTTAAAAAAGAAAAATATTTAAAATAATTCATATGAGAGAGAAACTCATAAAATCCTCTTCATGTTCAAAACTGCAAGGACCCAAATTGATTCTGGGTTTTCCATACCAACGGTTAGTCGTTGCAAAAGGCAAATCCAGTTATTCTCCATGTAGAAGCTAGTCATCATCAACAAAGAGTTATAATAATAAGAAGAAAGAGTAGCGCTGACTTTAGATGTGTGTTAGAGAATTGTGTGATGAAGAGATGGATGAATATATGAGAGGGAATACCATTGTTTATGTATCGATTCAACATTTTTTTTTTTTACAGTTTTCACTTCAAGAAATAAACCACATATGATTTTTTACTTTTTTTTTTAAATTTTTAGAATTAGAACTAAATTGATTAATTTTGTAAACAATGAGGATTAAATTTGTTTAGTTTTTTAGATTTAGGGTTAAATTGATAAAATGTGTAAATATTAAAGTACTAAATTTATTATTAGACCAAATAAAAATTGCCCACATTAGCTTTTTATTTAATCACAACTAACTGGAACATGGCTAAAATATTTGATTTCAGAAAGTTGAGTGATTAAATCAAAAAAATTAATAGTTAAGTGATCAAAATAGAACTAAAGGCATAGTTTGGTGATTATTTTTGTAATTTACCCAAAAATTAAGAGATGTAAATTTTTTTTTCAATTTGTTAATAATTTATCTGATGAAAAAGTTATAATTATAAAAACTTTTATAATAAACCTTTTCATTTTCTTATAAAAATATTATGAATAAATTTTAACAATCCAAATAAAATATTTTCTAATCTTTCCCTTGCTTTAACCTTTCAGTCTTTTAGTTTACCCTATATTTGATAAATATTATAAAGAGAAAAGAACCTTATAAAAAAGAAAGGATATATTTATTTTTTTGTTTGGATAATTAAAATTAATAAAGGGAAGGAATTTTAATATTTTTATTTGAATAAATTATGGAAAGAAAAAATATTTATTTTGTGTAAAAATTTTAATTTATCCTTTTCATAAATAATAGATAATAATAAAATAAAATTTTAAATTATTAAAACACTAATATCATTAAAGTGGTAACATTTTTCTTATTTAAAACAAGTTGATTTCACCAAATTAAAATAATCAAAGCATTTTATTTCAATATATAAAAAACATATTTTATGGGTGAAATTAATCTGGACTGCACAATCCATGTGATCATAAATATTTATTTTATGGTTTGGGCCTTTAGGGATTGGTGTTGCTGATAGTTGATTCAATTGTCTTGGATAAAGGGCTTCATCCATAAAATTTAAAAGGATAAATATTAAAATTATATATGATTTAATGCATAATTTAATACATGAATTTTAATTTGGTGCATTTATTCACATAAAATTTTGATTATAGTTTAAATATTTGAATAAAACTTTAATTTTGATTCAATCAAGTACATTTAAAGACATAAATACATCAATTTATTATTATAATGATTTCTGGGTGCAATATATAAACATAAAATGATGCAATATCAACAATTGTGTTAATAATTTGTAAGGATTGGATCAAATAAAAATGTAATGCCCCAAAATTTTAATTTCTGATTTGTTAAATTTTATAATAAATAAGTATTTGTTTTAGTGGTTAAGTGCCTTGATTGCGAGTTTGAGGTCTTAGGTTTAAGTTGCATTTTTTGAGAAAATTCAATTATTTTTGTTCTTAGACCTATTTCTGTTTCGTTGGGTTTAAATATTATTTTCGATCAACTTGTGTTAGAATTAGCCCATTGGTTCAATGATAAGGTGTTAGCTTACTCTTTAATCTTGTATTTAAGTCCCTATGTGAGAAAATTTGACATTATTTTTATTAGTCCTTGAAGGTCGAATTGAATTAAAACTCTTGAAAAAGATTATAAGTTATCAAAGGATTAATTGGTTAAGATTTTGTTTTACTTTAAATTAATAATAGTATAATTATAGTAAAGATTTTTTTATTTCAAAAATCTGCTCCTATCTCACGTTTTTCCCCACGTATCCCCATTTTGTTTTTCTTCAGGTTCTGTTTCCCTTTTTTTTTTTCTTTCCCTTTTGTTTGTTCTTTCGTTTTTTGCTATCTTCTTCATTTTTTCTTGATTCTTGTCTCATTGCTCCCAATTGCGTTCTTGCGTTTTGGTGTAGATCATCTTCTACTCTCTTTTACGATTTTATTTTTTGGGTATTCGTAAGTAAGTGTTTTCTGTAGATTTTTGTAAGGGCTTTTGTTTAATGGCTTAATTATTCTTTTGGAGCATGAGCTAACCTCGTGAATCTTTCGTTCTTAGGCGTTAATCAAGAAGGCCAGAATTTTCTAATGCAGGAAGTTTGTTTTTAATAAAACGGAGTGTTTTGATTCAAGGGTAAAATAGTAAAACGGGGGTAAGCATTAGTGAAACGATGAGTTTTAGCTGTAACAGATTTTGACACTCTGTTCTTTTGTTTTTCTCTTATTTAGCACGAGTTGTAAGGGGAGAGGTGGTTATGCAAATATTGAAGAATTCTATGCTTATTCTTCTTCTCTCCCAATTTTCTTCTACTTAAAATCTGGTAACGCATCAAAGGTATCAGAGCTTCTACGATCCCCATTATGACCGGTGACGGAGTTTCTACGCATTTACAGAAGGAGGTTAGTGGATTGCAACAGAAAGTTTCTAAGCTGCAAGAGGATTTTGTTCGTTTGGAGGCTAAGGTAGAGACTCGGCTGCAGGAGTTTAAAGAGGAGTTTCGTGGGGACTTACAGATGTTGCTGAGCCGATATTTTGGACCTCCACGAATGGGCCTCCAGCTCAAGGGGTCACGGATAAGGGAAAAAGCGTCCTAGGTGCTCCACCGGGATTTTTACCGAAAGACACAGAACATCCATAGGTTCCAATGGATCTGAAGTTAATGTAGTCGAGTAGTGTGCATCAACGGAATCAGTCTTACGTGGGTGACGCGTCGATAAAGTCAAGTAGACTTGAATGTCCTAGGTTCGATGGCAGCGATTTTAGAGGATGGTGGACTAAACTGGATCAGTACTTTGAAGCTGAGAGTACACCAGAATGTGATAAGATTCGTGTTGTTATGCTGTATTTGGACGGACGGGCACTGGAATGGCATCAATTATATTCCCAACGAAATGGTGGCCTTCGAATGTTATCATGGCCAGTGTATATGAAAAGTATGCAGGACCGTTTTGGATTTGGGCAATTTGGAAATCCTATGAAGGAGTTGGTGAATTTGAAGCAACAAGGTATCGTTGAACAGTACCAAGACTTGTTTGTTGGTCTATTAAATCAGTTACATCTTCCTGAATCCTATGCCCTTAGTATTTTCCTTAGTAATTTGAGGACTGATATTGGCCTTTATTTGGACTTGTTTGAGCCTTCTACCTTGATGGAAGCTACTAGCTAGGAAGATTGATGTGCTCCTTTCCTCCCCAGCAAAGAATCTACACCAGCAATGATTAATTCACCAAGACCTTTTCCTAACCCTTCTATTATATCGGGGTACTCTTCATCTCCTACAAGGGTAGGTTCGACCTCTCAGTCTGTTAGCAGTTTACCAAGCAGTAAGTCGACATCTCGGTCTATTTTACCAGCTTTGATGGCCGAACGTAAGCAAAAGGGTCTTTGTTTTTGGTGTGGGGCAAAATACCATGCATGGCATAAATGTGTTAAATCCCAACTATACCAGTTTTTGTTGGAACCATTGTCGGACAGTGAGGTGGAAGAATTCTAGAAATGCTCAGACAAGTTGGAGGAGAGTGGCTTAGAAGAAGAATCAACTAAATCTCTTGTGATCTCGTTGCATGCACTTACTGGACTACAAGGACACAATACTATGCGGGTGGCTGCTCGAGTTGGGTCTAGTTGGGCTATCATCCTGGTCGACTCAGGCAGCACACATAATTTTATTGATGCCAAACTGGTTAGTATGCTATCATTACCTGTGATACCTCAAGAACAGTTGAAAGTATCAGTCACAAATGGTAGTTGTCTTTTCACTAGGGGGTTGTGCAAAAAAGTGCCCTAGGAGGTTCAAAATTATAAATTTGAAAAGATTTTATGGTTCTGCCTTTGAAAGGGTGTGATATGGTACTGGGGGTTTAATGGCTTTTGGCTTTAAGAGATATTGTGTGGAATTTTAATTCCCTAACAATGTAATTCATGATTAAAGAGAAATCATGCATTATTCAAGGTATTACCCCTGGCTCATTAGCAATGACCAGTAGCGAGTCCAATCCAAAATACTTTGTAGCTATTGGGAAATCCTTGGGACCTTACGCGGCGGTACTTAGCTCCTCAAATCAAATGACGCTTGTAGAGAAGGGAGCAACTGAACTAGATGATCAGCTTCGAGGGTTACTAATAGAATTTTATGACCTTTTTCAAATACCAAAAAGACTACCACCACCTAGGTTGCATGATCATAGAATACTCTTGAAGGATGAATCTATTGCGATCAAGATGCAACCCTATAGGTATCCAGCTGTTCAAAAGAGCGAGATGGAAATGTTGATCCAGGAAATGCTCCAAGCTGGTATAATTAGAGATAGCAATAGCTCTTTCGCTTCTCCTATAGTGATGGTCAAAAAGAAGGATGGAAGTTGGAGGCTTTGTGTTGATTATAAGCAGTTAAACCAGCATACAATTAAGGATAAATGCCATATTCCTATAATTGAAGAGCTGTTAGATGAGCTAAGAGAAGCTAGGGTGTTCTCCAAATTGGATCTAAGGTCCGGATATCATAAAATTCGGATGTGGGAGCCTTACGTGCATAAAATCGCATTTCGAACTCATGAAGGACATTATGAGTTTCTCGTGATGCCTTTCGGCCTCACTAACGCCCCCTCAAGTTTTTAAGATCTCATGAACTCTATTTTTAAGCCATTATTACAGAAGTTCGTGCTGGTCTTTTTTGATGAAATCTTAGTGTATTCACGTTCATGGTCTGAGCATCAGCAACATTTGAGGGATGTTCTTATCATCTTAAGGGCACAACAGCTGTATGCCAAAAAGTCCAAATACTATTTTAGCACCTCTCAAATAGAGTACTTGGGGTATGTGTTACAAGAGGGAACCATCTCTATGGACAAAACTAAGGTTGAGTGCATTTTTTCGTAGCCGATTCCTCAATCAGTGAAAAAGTTGAGAAGTATCCTTGGTCTCTCGGGTTATTACAGAAGGTTTATAAGAGATTATGGAGTTCTAGCTCGGCCTCTTACTGCATTATTAAAAAAAATGCTTGGGAGTGGTCGGATCAAGCAACTGTAGCTTTTCAAGCTTTAAAAATAGCTTTATGTACAACACCTGTTCTAGTGCTTCCTAATTTTCATCTCGAGTTTGTGATAGATACAGATGCAAGTGCATTTGGCATTGACGCGGTGTTGCAGCAACAGGGGCGACCAGTAGCTTTCTTTAGTAAAGCCTTAGGGGTAAGGTACCAGGCCTTTTTGATTTATGAAAAAGAAATGATTGCGGTGCTGCTGGCCGTTCGAAAATAGCACGCCTACTTGGTGGGGAGACGTTTCAAAATTCGAACTGATCATCAGAGTTTACAGTTTCTGTCTGTGCAAGTGGCTGTCACTTCATTTCAGCAACGGTGGGTGGCTAAAATGCTCGGCTATGATTTTGAAATCTCTTACAGGAAGGGAGTTAACAACAAGGTAGCTGATGCCCTCTCTCGACAACCTCAACTTGAACATGGTCAGCATTATCAAATGTCCGTTACATCGGTCATTTTTACCCTTCTGGAATGGGTACAACAATCTTATACAACCGATGATAAGCTACAAACACGTATCCGAGATATCCAACAACTGCAACCTCATGATCAAAAATATTCTTGGGATGGTCAATTTTTGCGGTGGAGGGGAAAAATTGTGGTGGGCAAAGACCCACAATTGTGACTAGATTTGTTTTCTCATTTTCATGCTAGTGCAATTGGAGGACACTCGGGTGTGCATGTGACCAAGAAACGTTTATCTAGCTTGCTGTATTGGAAATGCCTCACTTCAGATATTAAAAAGTGGGCTCGAGAATGTGTGGTTTGTCAGAAGTGCAAAAGTGAGTCAGTAGGATATCCTGGACTCCTTCAACCTTTACTTATACCTAACCGAGCTTGGTCAGTTGTTAGTTTGGATTTCATTGAAGGGTTGCCCAATTCAAATAAGAAAAACTCTATTCTGGTTGTGGTGGATCACTTGACTAAGTATGGTCATTTCTTGGCTTTATCTCATCCGTATACAGCTAAGGATGTAGCACAAGAATACTTGACTAATATTTACAAACTACATGGCATGCCCTACTCGATTATATCAGACAGAGACAAAATCTTTGTCAGTCGTTTTTGGCAAGAATTATTTTGATAAGTGGGAACTAAGCTTCTTTTGTCCACCGCTTACCACCCACAAAATGATGGGTAGACACAGGTATTGAACTGATGCCTTGAGAATTATCTAAGATGCATGACTGGGGAGACACCTGCTCATTGGTCCCAGTGGCTACCTCTTGTTGAGTGGTGGTATAACTCATCCTTTCACTCCTCCATTCAACTCACTCCATATGAAGCATTATATGGTCAGCCACCACCTATGCATATGCCTTACCTAGTTGGAACTTCTTCAGTGGCGGTGGTAGATAGAAGTCTACAAGTACGAGAGGCATCGAGAAAATTATTACAGTTCTGTTTAAAGAGATCTCAGGCATGGATGAAACTATATGCTGACAAGCATCGTTCAGAGAGGACTTTCCAAATAGGGGACTTAGTTTATCTAAGGCTGCAATCTTATCGACAACAGACCGTTAGGAAGATCCTCAATCAGAAATTATCTCCAAAGTTCTATGGGCCCTTTCTTATGATCAAAAAGGTGGGGGAGGTGGCATACTCTCTTCAGTTACCATAGGGGTCTCGAATTCACCCTACTTTTCATGTTTCTCAGCTGAAGAAACATGTAGGGGCATCACCTACTCAGGCTCAATTGCCACTGGTTGATGATCATGGGGTATTACCAAAAGAACCAGCTCGGGTTGTAGATAGAAGAATGATTAAAAGAGGCAACCAGACCGCAACTGAAGTCTTAGTTGAATGGGCTGACTCTTTTCTTAAAGATATGACATGGGAATCTCTGGAGTTACTGCAAACTAAATTTCTTCATTTTCATCCTTGAGGACAAGGATTTTTCCTGGGAAAGAAGTATTGATGCGGGAAGTTTGTTTTTAATAAAACGGAGAGTTTTGATTCAAGGGTAAAACAGTAAAACGGGGGGTAAGCATTAGTGAAACGATGAGTTTTAGCTGTAACAGATTTTGCCACGCTGTTCTTTTATTTTTCTCTTATTCTATGCTTATTCTTCATCTCTCCCAATTTTCTCCTACTTAAAATCTGGTAACGCATCATTTTCCTTCTACAATTTAGTGGTGCTAGGACTGCTGTGTCTGTTCGGGTAAGTAGTTGAGCATTAAAAGGCTTAATTTTGGTTTATTAAGGTGTAATACCACCGGTTGCCATTGGATGAATTATTGGAAATTGGTGATTCAATGCTAGAATTGATAATTTGTTTGAATTTTTTTAGCTACTGAAAATCTCGTAGTTGATTACTCGTCAAAATCGGATTAGGTGTGTAACAAAAATTTAAAAAAACAGTGAATTACGAAAGTCAAAAATCTTAACTGTTGACGCTACACGACTTGTGATAGGTCATGTGTTGGACCATGTGTCTCACACAGTCTGAGCCAATTGAGTCGTGTAGGCCACATGGGCTTGTGGACCCAAAATTTGAAAAAATTTTCTAAGGTCGTAAACGTCGTTTAGATTGAAGGTAGGCCTTTGTAGGGCCCCTGTATGTTATAGATTAGGCTATAAAACATGATCTTTGTTAATATGTTAGCATAAAACTTAATATAAATACGTGTAAAGTATGTGTAATTAATATGTAGTGTGATACGATATGTATGATATGTTATACGATTTGTCTGATCTATTATCCATCAAGCATGATTTGCATCTGTTATATGAACATGTATGATATGTAAATTCTGACATCTGTTATTTTTGTATGTGCATTGGGGTTAAGGGTGAGCAAAATCCAATTCGATTCGAGAACTCGATAAAAATTCAAATTTTGAATTAAATAGTTAGATTTATTTGAGTTATTTGGATCAACTCGAATAAAAAAAATTAAGTTTTTCGGTTTAAATCGAATATGAGTTACACAATTCGTATTATCCGAAAATATGAGTAAGAAAAGGCAAAACCACGTCGTTTTGATAAATGTTTACCTATTAAATTAAAAGGAAAAGTCATTATATTGTTTTTGTAGTTAAATAATCTTGTATTTCGTCTATTAGTTAAATAATTGGTCCATGTAAATCCAACATTGAAGTATAAATAATAGGATTAGTTAACTCGACTCGACTTGACTCAAAATTTTTTGACTCGATTCGACTTGATTCGAAAAAATTCAAATTGAGTTCGGTTGCTAAAATAAGATTCGTCAACTTAACTAACTTGAAATTTTTTGACTTGATTCGATTCGTCTCGATCAAATACTCACCTCTAATTGGGGTGGGATATGTGTTATGGAGGAAGTGTGGGCAGTATAATTACCTACCAATTTTGGTGGCTCAGCCACGTGAATATTTGTATTTGGCGATAATTCACCTATTGATCTGGCAATTAAGCTGCAAATATTCTGAAAAGTGTAATATTGACACTAAGCGGTGTGTAGGACTGGATGTGTATTTAATATCTTATATGGTGTGTAGGGATAAATTGAGATGATGTGTAGCAGATGGGGGTAGGAATATAAATCTGCATATGATATGTTCTGACATTGTTTCTGTATTTGAGATATGTCTGAAATTATTTCTATTGATTTTATGATATGTTACACACTAAGTTTTGAAACTCATTTTTTGTTTGTCTATTACTTTCAGGTAATCTTCAAACTTAAGAAGGGTCTGTACGACAAGAGCTCGGTTTAACAATTTAATTCAATATTAATTAAAAAAGTTGTTTAATCTGTTTTTGGTATTTTTTAGACTGTTTTAAAGGTTGGATTTTATTTTGATTTTTGTTTTAAATTACTTCGACATAATTTTTGTGATACTCATTGGATTTGCAAAATTATGATTTTTTTTCCAAAAACTAATCACATTTTCAAAAACGAGTTAAATTAAGAATTCCGCTGCAAATTTAAATGTTCTAAAATTATGAATAATCAATGGTTTTATCGAATTGGTTAAGAAAGAAATTTTTGCTAATAACCTGAATGTTTACTTAGTAAGAGTTAGCGCCCACCTTATAAATCAAACAGTTTTGGGGCTTTCAAATGTTTTACAATAACACCTTCGGATCTGGTCATAACATCTAGGTCAGGTTTTGGGTGTTATAAAAAAATTCATGTATATGATTACATAAAATCAAAATTCATGTATATAATTGCATATTAAACTAAAATTTATGTATAATTTTGATATTTATCATATGAAAGTTTTAGTTATTGAGCTCTATTATCGTTGGGTAGAATTCAAATTTTTAAGCTAAGGAATGAACTCAATTCGAGTGTTGTAATGATTGGTGTAATCAGCCCAATTTGCCTAGGCCCAATAAAACAGTCCAATTACAAACCCTAAATCCGATTACAAAACCAACCCAAACCAAAACTAACCCCAATTAACCCTAGGCCCAAACTAAACCCTAGCCCACAAAACCTAAAACATTTTCAGCCAAAAGAAACCCTAGGTCTGTCTAATGCTGCCGCCGCTCCTAACCGCCATCTAGGCCTGCCCCTGGCCGCCACACGCCTCCTCCACGCGCGTCTGACACTTGTAACAGCAATCAACACGCAAGACAATAGAAACAATAGCAAAACGACAAAAAAATAGAAGTAAACAGTTTTGTAGTTCGGCTATAAAAGCCACAAGCATCATCTAGAAAATAAAAATAGAAAACAAAGCTTCAAAGGTTTTTTTTACTTTCGTTTTAAGTTCTTGTTCATTTTGCTTTTTTTTTTATTTTATTTTTTATATTCGAAAATAAAAAAAGAAAGAGGAAGAAAAGGCTCACCTGAATCGATCGCTCTCCTCGCCGTCGAAGGCCACACTGGAAAAGGAGAAGAAACGTAACGTTTCTTTATTTCTCTGCAAGTTTGGCTGGGTTTTTGGGATTTTTGGCCTTGGATCGGTGTTCTACATGTGATGGGCTTCAAAACGAGGTCTTTTGGTGTTCTCCGGCCACCATGTACGGCGGCACCGTCGCCAATGACCAGCGGCATCCAAGGTGGCCAATGGCCGGACCTCTAGGCCAGAAATCGGAGGGGAGGAAAAGAGTTGATAGGGTTTTTATTTTTTGAGGGAGAAGAGAGCAAATAAGTTTTAAATTTTTTTTTGATTTAAATAGAGATCCAAAACGGTGCTGTTTTGAGTTAAGAACCCAGACGCCAAAACGACGCCGTTTAAGGCCACCTGCGCGGGACCCGACCCGCTTTAGGGGGGATCCATGTGTTTTTGATCATTGGGCTAATTATGCCCCTGGTCCCTCCTCTTTTTTGTGCTGTTCTGATTTAGTCCTTTTTTATTTTTCTTAAATTGGAGCACAGAATTTGGTGCGCGTTTCAAATTAGTCCCTGACCCACTGACGCGCTGAAAATAGACGCGTGTCCAGAGTTTGGGTTATTTGCCAAATCGGTCCTCGATAGTTTAAGCGCGTTTCATTTTGGTCCCTGGTAGCCTTTTCTACTATTTACAATTTGAACCCCGAATTTTAGTTTGATTTCAATCTCGTCGTTAATTTGTTTAATTAATTTATCTATTTATTTATTTTAAAAAAACTATTTTGTTTTAATATTTTGTTTAATATTTTATTTATTTATTCAATTAATTTCATTTTCTAAATCAGATTTGTATTAGCTTTGTTTATTGATTCACTTATTATTATTTTAAAAATAGACTTGTTTTATTTTATTTTTGGCCCTTGTCATTGCTATTTTATTTGTTTATTTATGATTTTTTATATACTTTCAAATTTTAGATTTATTATTATTATTATTATCATTATTAGTATTATTGTTACTTATATTATCATTTGCGTCATTATTATTATTTGCTTATGCATGTAAACTTTACGACTCATTAATATCAATATTATATATGTGTGATGTTTTCTTATGCATATTATGTCATCATTATTTCAAATAAATGTTGCACTATCATTATTAGCCAAGAACGACCCATTTTACGTTTTTAGATTTCTTTTTAAACACAATCAAATAAACTACACATATATCATTTTAAACATTACATTAATTTTTACCCAAATTCGTAAAAAATAAAAATTTTAAAATAAAGGCAACATTCCGTATTTAGAAATTCGAGAAATCATTCCCTAACTTACTGGGTTTCGATTTTTCTCGTTTAACCTAAATAATCAAATATCATATTAAAATTAAAATACACAAGTTTTAAGTAAAAGACAAGCTTATTCTCAAGGGCTCGAGGTGTTGTGTCCTAAGTTACTGGATGTGACATTTTGTATCTTGAGACGAGAGGGTCTTTAACATTCATTTCGATATATTCAAGCAATTTTTAAGTAAAATTAGCATTGATACAAAGAGGGATCATAATTTAAACTCTTTTCAAGTTTTCAACTTTCGACACTAAGACATTAACTAATTAACTAGGTACCAATTTTGGGCGTTATGAGGGTGCTAATCCTTCCTTGTACGTAACCGACTCTTGAACCTATTTTCTGAATTTTGTAGACCAAAAATCATCGTTTTAGTAAATTTAAACTTTTATTAAAATGATTGAATTACGAGGTGATCCAATCAGATCTAAATAAAAAAGATTGGTGGCGACTCCCATTTTCGTTTTTAAAAAAATAAAAGTTGACCCATTTTTTCAACAATTGGTTTGTTGGTTATAAGTTTAATGATTTAATGCGTTTTATTTTAATATATAATTTATTTATTTTGTATTCAATTAAATTCAAACTTAAACACAAATAATTAAATTTAAAATTCCAACATGAGATTTGAGTTATATTTTTGAAAGTAAATAAACGAACTTAAAAGTTCATATTTATCTCTTAACGTGCTTAAGTAATTTGAGCTATTGAGCATTTAATGCTTAATATTCGTAAACAATTTTTATTATTTAATGGGTAAATTATACAATTAAACATTTAGCTATTAACATATTTCTGTTTTGATCACTCAATTATAAAAAATTTCAATTTCATCACTAACATAATCATTTAATTCTGTTTGGTCACTCTGTTAAATTATTAATGAAAATGTTGTGGTTTTTTATAATTAGTACATAACATATTTAGTCTTCAATAGTTACATATTTGATTAAATTGGTCTTAATTCTAAATTATTCAACAAATTTAATTTTTCATATTTACAAATTCTATTAATTTAACTCTACATGTTTACCATTAGAGGGTTGTACGAGGATTTCAACATCAATGGTGTTCTAAATGTGGAAGCCAAACGAACCTTAGTTCATTTTCTTTTGGAAGGATAATACGAGAAGGGAGATGGAGGTGGGCATGGTTAATACAATGGTTTATTAAGGTGGAACTATGGTCAAGTTTATTTTTTATGTCAGGAAGACCAACTTGGCACGTGGTATTACAAGCTTGGAACCAATCTATTTTCAAGAGAACTGCACGAGTATGAGAGGAAGTAGTCTGCTATGGTGCTGATATATTGAAAATGAATGATTTTAGTCATGGGTGCAATTTGATAATCACCGATAAACTGAAACTTGTTACGGAAACAATCATTGTTGAGTGTGGAGATGAAAACTTTCCGATCCATGTATGGGAGCTAATGTGGGAGTTGAGTTGATTGAGTTGAGTTTTTATATAACTCATATATTATAAAACATTAAAAGAATAGATAAATTTTGAATAATAATAATCGATTGAGTCTATTGAGGAAAAGAGAGGTACAAAACAAATTTAAAGTCCTTGGAAATAGAACCTTGAAAGATCAAAAGTAAAATAGCATTTAAGAACAAAAGAAAAATTATAGAGAAATGAACTGACCATCCCTTCTTTTTAGCAAAACTTGAGTTCAATCGGCACTAATCTCCCTGGCCAATACATAAAACGTTAAAGAAAACTACAAAAGAAACGAGGAAAACAGATTAAAAATGATTCCCCAAAAACTTCACATGTACAATTGATCATCAAGGTAGGTCCATATATTGATGATCGGTTGCAGCACGATTCAAGACTAGTGACGGCGCATCTTCTACCCAGAAAGCCTCCCATTGCCTAAGCATCCTCTCTGATGCCATTGCATGTGCAGTTTAGTTACCATTTTCCGGTGATAAACTCAAATCGACAAGAAATGAAGCTTTCTGAAAGTCTCTTCGCATAACAAGTAAATGAATTCATCTTCGATAAGTTGGTTTCCTGCGAGTTTAATTTCGAAATAATTGATAATAAGTCACTTTCTATTGTACAGCCCAAATTAAATACCAGACCCCAGACCCAACACCACTAAATCCCTAGTCCAAAACTCAACTAGCCCACCAAAAACCCCAAAATGCCTAACCCCATTACACAAACAGAAACCCAAACAGAAATTAGGCCCAAATAGCCCACATGACCCAACCAGCCTAAATTTAGGGTTTCAGAATCTGAAACCCTAAACTGCCTAACCCACCCCTAGCGCCGCCTCCACCGCCTCTACTCTTGCCGACAGTCGTGCCCGCCACCAGTAGCACTCCAAATCATTAAAATGAAAGGACAAAGAAATATAAAATCTTGTAAAACGCCTATAAAAGGCCGAATCCATTACCATTTAGAGAGGAGGCTGATTTTTCAATAAAAATATAAGCATCTTCATACACAAACAGGAGCAGAGACTCTGGTAACATCAAAAGCAGGAAACAACTTAAAAGAAAAATCCGAATTCAGAAGTCAAAAGGTGTTCTAAATTGCCAAAGTCTAATCGGTTTCCTTTTTCTTCTTTTTCCTTTTCTGTTTTTTATTATATATGGGTGCGCATATACAGATTAAAAAACACAAGAAAACAAAAAAAAAGGAAAGAAAATCTCACCTTTTGGGCGATTTTGCCACCAGACACCGTGGGTGACAGACGGCGGAGCCTCTGACGGCGATGGCCAAGACCTCTGGCGGAGCCTCGTCATCTGCAGAGAGAAATCCCCATTTTCTTTCCCTTTTTTTTTTCTTCAATTCAGAAAAATGAGGTTTCAACAAAAATTTTGGCCTTTATAGCTTATCTGGTACGACGTCGTTTGGGGCAAACTTTCCATCCCCAAAACGGCGTCGTTTCATGCCAGGCCCGAAGACCCGACCCGCCTATGCCCAGGATCCGCGTGTTTTTTGGGCTGAGGGCTATTTGCACCCTCAGTCCTTCCGCTCTTTGAGGCTATGCCAATGTGGTCCCTTTTGATTTTTTCAATTCAGCCACAATTTGTCTATTTTATTTCAATTTAACCCTCAACACTTCTTAATGCATGAACTAACGAACGACGTCGTCCAGGAAGTTGGCATATTTATCCTCAGGGTCCTTGTCCCTTCGCGCGCGTTACATTTGGCCCCCTGGGTTGGCGTTTTATTTCGATTTGCCCCCCAAAACTTTCATTTTAACTCCAATTTCGTCCTTTCCATTGTTTTGGCCATTGTTATTATTTTTGTTTTTATTATTTTGTTAATAATATTATTATAATTACACCATATTACATTTGTTTATTCATTTCATTATTAATCCATTACATTATTATTACTAATGTATTCTTATTATTACTAATGTATCATTATTTATAGCTCTAATTTTTACTGCTATTATCATTAATACATTTATTATTATTATTACTATTATTACTATTATTATTATTATAACTATTACTATTATACTTAGTGACGTATTATCATTATTTTTATTATTCGTATTAATATATATTAATGTATGTTTTATTACGTATGTATGTATATACATTTTATATAGCACCACTAATTACTTTACTTTAATATTTTTATTACATTCTATTACTTTTGCATTTTAAAATATTTTCTACTATTATCATCGTATATTAGCGTATATTTTTATGTAAATATATGTACGTACGCACATTTATATGTATAGCTTTTATATATATATATACATCGTATTTGTATTACTTTAATTTAATATTTAATATATTTGCTTTTCATATTTCTATATTATTGTCATTATTATTATTATTTGTTATTTAATGTATATTATTGTATTTTTATCATATTATTATATTGTTACACTTTTTACTATTATTACTATTGTATTTTTACTATTATTGTTGTTATATTTCCCTCTTTTATATTTATCTATACGTTATCATTATTTTTATATATTAACAAATTTAATTCATATATTTAGCACATTTATTTTAATCATATGTCTTTACCCCTGTTATTAATATTTCATCTTATCTATATCTCTTTAAATAATAATTTTAAACTTTAGATTATTTATCATTTGCATTTTGTTTTTTACTATTTGTACTTACCATTATTATTAATATTATTTATTACTATTACTAATATTATTCCTTTATTATTTTCTATTATTATCACTATTATTAATACAAATATTAATACCCTTATTATTGTTTTTATTATTATCATCAATTTTATAGTTTTACCACCACTATTATCATTATCAACATTATTATTATCGCTTTCATCATTATTGTCATTTTTGTGCTATCATGTTTTATATTTCTTTTATTCACTTATGTATTCGATCATTTTATTTTTCTCACGTATTTGTTTACATTTACGTATTACTAACCTTACTTCTATGTCATCTTTTCATAATTACTCGTTACTATCACTCATTATTATATGTTATTATTAATATCATAATCACTTCTATGTATTTCTATAAATTACATTATGCTTTTCCTCAATGCCTTAAAATAATTCTTTTATAAAATGATATCCCGTATTTGGGAATTCGAGATAATCGTGCCCTAACTTATCGGGCCTCGATTTTTTCTCATTTAACCTAAACAACGGAATATTATTTTTTTAAATTGCAATCTGAGTCTTTAAAAATGCTTATTTTCGGGATGTGAAATGTGATGCCCTAACTTCTTCGGGTATAACACTTTGACACTCCAAATAAGAGTTTTGCAAATAAAGGCAATATTCTGAGTTTGAAAACTCGAGGAAACGTGCCTCTAACTTACTGGGTTTCGATTTCCCTCGTTCACCCTAACTAACCGAATATCCTTTTAAAAAGAAAATACATTAATTTTAAATAAAAGGCAAGCTCGGTCTCGAAGTTGAGATGTCGCGTCCTAACTTACTGGGTGTGACATCATATTGCTTCGAGATGAGAGGGTCTTTAGCATTCGCTTTTAATTTATTCGATCATTTTTAAATCAGTATTCTTATAAAGAAGGATAGTATTTTAAATTATCTCAAGTTTTAAATTTTCGACATTAAGACACTAATTAGTCAACTAGGTACCAATTTTTTGGGCGTATCGAGGGTGCTAACCCTTCCTCGTATGCATGTTCGACTCCCGAACTCATTTTCGATTTTCAGTAGACCAAAATTATCGTTTTAGTAAATCTTAACTTTTATTAAAATGATTGATTAAAGGTGATCCGATCACACCTCATCAAAAAGATTGGTGGCGACTCCTCAAGTCAATCCTGTTTTAATTTTCAAACCAAAGTCGATTCCAGCGTTTCAAAAAAATGGTTACGACAGCTTGGCGACTCTACTGGGGAGCCAAATAAGAGAGTCAAGCCACAAGTTGATTAACTTTGGTCTTATTATCGAAAATTAAAAATTTGGTTTTGAAATACGATCCTTTCATTGCGTTTCGTCTAATATTTACGATGTAATACTTGTTGGGTTAATTCGAGCTTTTAAATAGTTTTGCATATTGCATTGCATGACCATTATGGTCACACCTCTCTAAGTGGGAGTGAGAAACTACTCCTTCGTGAGGTTTTCACCTCCGTGCAGGATAGTGGATCACTTTCGAGATCGTCCGCACCTATGTCTCTTCGTGAGATTTTCATCTCCGTGCACCATAGGGAAACGTATTCCCTGAACCGAACTCGATGCTCAGATGAGCCTATAATGGGTGAAGATCGAGGAATCTGCGGTTCAGTACCTTTTACTCTAGAACCAAACCCATATAATGAGCCTTGAGGAACCTACCATAGGTAGAGCCACTCTGAAACCCTAGTGGTTACCCGAGCAAGTGCTATATTTGATTATTCCTTGTTTGCTTTAAATCTTGTATGAAATACTGACTTGTTTTGTTTTGATTGTATTTGCATGACATTTTCATCATAAAAGGTGTTGATTTACATTCGGTTGCTAAGAAGATAGCTTATCATGGAAAACGAGTTTTTTGATAAAGTAGAGGACAATGCTGCTGTCCGGATATGGGCTGAGACGACACAGCAAGAGAAAGGTGATAGCCTAACCGAAGAATACGTGTCAGAGTTGTTGGATTTCACTCGGGTTAGCGTAACTCAGAACAATCTCCAAGAGATGAAAGAAATTTGGGCTCAGTGGGATGACGAGGTCAAGCGGCTATTCTCTTCACATTATGGCGATCTACCTTATCTACTCGACGTCAAGATAGACGCGACGCTGCCCGAGCCCTCGTTCAATATTGGAATTCGCTACACCGCTTCACTTTCGGAATGTAGATTTGGTACCTACGATGAGGAATACACATGACCTTGATACGATGCCCAAGATTCGAGTTGATAGAATTTACTCCAAAGCCGCCAAAGGTGGCCAAAGATTCTCAAAAAGTTGATGAACATCACGGGAATGAGCGAGCAGTGGGTTACAGCCCGTATCAAACAAAAAGGAGATTGTAGGTGCATTCCTTGGAAGCATTTGAGAGATTTAATCCTAGCACATCCTGACACGAAGAAGAGGGTAGATGTTTTCGCCTTAAGCATTTATGGACTGGTTATCTTTCCCAAAGCTTTGGGGCACGTAGACGAGGCGGTCTCTGATCTCTTTGATAGGCTTAGCAAAGGGACCACACCTGTACCCGCGATATTGGCTGAAACTTTCAGGTCATTGAATGCTTGTCGAAGAGCGAGTGAAGGAAGATTTATTGGATGCGCGCAGCTTCTACTTTCGT
Source organism: Gossypium anomalum (assembly GCA_025698475.1). Lineage (NCBI taxonomy): Eukaryota > Viridiplantae > Streptophyta > Magnoliopsida > Malvales > Malvaceae > Gossypium > Gossypium anomalum. Next base: position 47,481,876 of record CM046960.1, on the reverse strand, counting down.
GGTTCCATAGTCATTTTTGGAAAGTGAAAAAGGTCTCGTGCCGCGTCTTCTCCGAAAACTACTCTCCACTGAAAGAGTTAGCGGCTACACCGAGAAGAGACGATATCACAGAAGAAAATTGGATGGCGATCCTTCAGAATTTGCAAGAAGAGGATGTCGAATGGAGAGCCCCGTGGATGGTGCCTGATGAAATATTATACCGATGTGGAGTCTTCAATTGGGTCCCCTTGTTAGGAGTATGGGGAGCCATAGGGTATGCTCCTCTGCTGGTGTTAAGACAGTACAGGTCCAGACAGTTTACACCACTAACATACGGGTTAGCTCAGTGCGAATTTGTATTCACGGGGAATAACTACAAAAGAAGAGTCCGCGAAATATCAAATGCCTGGAACCAAACTCGTAGAATGAAAAAATTTACTGCTAATCCTATGGCTACCCTTGAGTACGACCAGTGGAGGGTTCAAAGGATTAACGATAACATCCCCATGCCAGATCAAGGAGGCCCTAGATCAATGGAAGAATGCTTGAGACCGATCCCATCTGAGCTAGAAATCGTCAGACATGATTTCGAGAGAAAGAGCCTGGAACTAGAAAAAAGGATCGAGCAGTTGGAAGAAGAGAAAATGCAGCTGGGATTGGATGTCGATGTCCAGAAGTTAGAAGCCAAAAGACTCAGAAAAGGAAAGAACAAAGCTGAGGAAGATTTGGACAGTTTGAAAACTGACTACAAGAAGCTGCGAAGGTCAATGAGAACCGCTGGGTTAGGAAAGACATCTGAGCAGTGGCGACAGGAAATTAAAGAAGAGCAAAGAAAAGCTAGCCAATGGGAAGAAAGATCTCGAGAGGCTCAAGCTCGAGAGGAAACTCTAAAAGAGAGTTTGGTAGAAAGCCAGAACGAGAAAGAAAGATTAAAAATGCGGGTGACAGAACTAGAAAAGTCCTTGTACCAGCAACGTGCCCGTAACTCTATAATTGAGTTGAAAGCCAGTCAAAGCAAAATTGAAGAGTTAAAAGGAAAGATAGAAGAACTCAAGGTGGCATTGCAAGATCACGAACTCCAGCTTGAATTTCTTGAGATAAATAACGATCGATTGAATGAACAACTTCACCAATCCCAAGAACAAGTCAGGAACAGGGATTACGTCATGGGCGAAGCTTTGATTCAAGTACGAGACGTGGCAGAGCACTTACAAACGTTAGCGATGACAGGTGATGTCTTGAGTTTAAAGTCTGAATCGAATCGGATAGAGGAAGAGAATTAGCATGGCTCCTTAGGCAGGTCAAGGCCCTAAGTATCAGGGCCAAGCCTTATATGTAATCTATTTTATGTAAAGAAACTTGCTTTCTAGAAAGTTATCTTAATGAAATTGAATTAGAATCAACGCCTTTTGATTGCATTCATTTGCGTTCATTGCATCCATTGCATTCATGCATCAGCATTGCATCATGTGCACTAAAACTCTCAAAAAACCCTAAAAATCGTGGCAGTTACCCTGGAACATCGCTACGGTACGCGAGGAAAAACAAAAGCCATGGACCAAAGGTTAGAAAGATTAGAGCAAATACAAAAAGAGATACAAGATCGATTACAAGCACGTATGCAAGAACAACGATTGGCCAAAGTCCAAAGAAGATATGAGGACCAGATCTTTGAGTCCCAAAAGAGTATGATGGATCAAATAACGCGTCTATTGGCTAGTGGATTAGAAAAAGGGAAAAGTCCCGTGGTCAACACGGAAGATGATAACGAAGATCCTGTCTACCCTCCGGGATTTGCCCCAGCAGACGTTCAGACACAGCCTAAAATATACCCAAGAAGGCCATCGATCACAATAAGGCCCCAGCCATCTCAGGCTGGTATGTCAGCACCGATAAATTATCAAGCTGGCTCGGGCTCCTATCCGGGGGATAACTCGACTAACCCCGTTGTCCTCAACCTCGATGAGGTAATAGAAACAGAAAAGACAAGGGTAGAACTCCCGAAAGAGTTTGAAGAGAAGTACAGATGGTTAGAAGAAAAATTTAAGGAAATGGAAAGCACAGATTATCGTGCCGGAATCGATGCAAAGGAATTAAGCTTGGTTCCAGATTTGGTACTCCCTCCCAAGTTCAAAACTCCGAATTTGAAAAGTACAATGGGACCAGCTTGTCCCAAGCTCACATCACTATGTTCTGCGGAAGAATGGCAGGCCATGTTAATAACGATCAACTCTTGATTCACTGCTTCCAAGAAAGTCTGGTAGGGGCCGCTTCTAGATGGTACAACCAATTGAGTCGCGCCCAAATTGGTTCATAGAAAGACCTCGCACAAGCTTTCATGAAGCAGTACGGTCATGTAGTGGACATAGCCCCCGATAGGATCACTTTACAGAACATGGAGAAGAAACACAATGAAAGCTTCAAGCAATATGCCCAACGATGGAGAGAGGTGGCCACACAAGTCCAACCCCCTCTGTTGGAAAAAGAAACTACTATGCTCTTCATTAATACTCTCAAGGCACCTTTCATTAACCACATGCTGGGTAGTGCAACCAAAAGTTTCTCGGACATAGTAATGTCTGGAGAAATGATTGAAAACGCGATAAAGTGCGGGAAACTAGAGGCTGGAGAAAGTACCAAAAGGTCAGCACCAAGAAAGAAAGAGCACGAGGTAAATAACGTGAGTGCGTATTCAAAAGCGGTCACCGTAAGCCAACCAAGGGCGACGACTACTGGTCAGCAGGGCCCTTCCAGACAAGAGCCCAACACAAAGCCAAATAGGGAGAAACTTCAATTCACGCCCATTCCAATGACATACAAGGAGTTATACCAAAGTTTGTTCGACGCAAATGTCGTATCTCCCTTCTATTTAAAACCAATGCAGCCTCCATACCCCAAGTGGTATGATGCGAATGCCCAATGCGAGTATCACGCGGGGGCCACAGGACACTCGATAGAAAACTGCACTACTTTTAAGAAATTGGTTGAGAGGCTCATCAACATAGGCGTTGTGAAATTTGATGATACACCTAGTGTAGACAATCCACTACCTAACCATGGGGATAAGGGGATAAATGCAATAATTGAGAGTTCAGGGAAAGAAATTAAGACAAATATTGCAGAAGTGAAATCTCCACTGAAAGAAGTATGGAAGCAAATGGTGGAAATGGGATTGATACCACAGAACTCAAGCTTCAGACCCCAAGAAGGGATGACTTATTGCGAGTTTCACAATCAAGAAGATCATGAGATTCAGAAATGTAGCGAATTCAGGGCTTTGGTACAAGGAGTGATGGATAATAAGGAGATAGAATTCTTCGAATATGTCGAAAGCCCAGAAGAAACAGAAGTGTGTGCCTCAGAAGAAGGGTCGACGAAGGATGTTTACAAAGCCAGCCACCCGGTGGTCATCATATCACGGCCGAGAGATAACGAAGCCAGGGCACAAGTTACTCCAAAAGTCGTGATCCAGAAGCCCGTTGCTTTCCCTTATAAAGATAGCAAAAGGGTACCATGGAACTATAGCTGCAACGTGACGATCCCGAGGGAGGAAATCCCGATTAATACATCAGAAGAGGGTCAAGACGAGGGTTTCTATACGCGCAGCGGGAGGCGTTATACCCCAACTACAAAAGTCAAGCAGGTTAAAGGAAAATCATTGGTAATTGAGCAAAGGAAAGAGAAGCCAGCAGGACTTGAACCAACTGTTAATGAATCAGTGACTGAAAAAGAAGCAAAGGAATTCTTGAAATTTCTAAAGCACAGCGAGTATAGTGTCGTAGAAAAGATTACACAAACAAACACTTCTCGTATATCGATGTTGGCCTTACTCTTAAGCTCAAGAAGCCCATCGCAGTGCATTGATGAAGGTGCTGAATAAAACCTACGTCGCTAATGACATTTCTGTCAACAAGCTGGACCGTCTAGTCAACAATATAAGTGCCGACAACTTTATATTCTTTAATGACGATGAAGTACCTCCGGGAGGCAGAGGATCGACTAAAGCTTTGCACATTACAACTCGCTGCAAAAGGCATACATTACCAGGGGTATTGATTGACAATGGTTCTGCGCTGAATGTCCTACCCCTGTCTACGCTGAATAGGTTACCGGTAGACAGTTCCCACATGAAAACATGCCAAAATATAGTAAGAGCATTTGATGGCACGGAAAGGAAAGTAATGGGAAGAATTGAAATACCCCTCTTGACCGGACCGAGTACGTACGAGGTAGACTTTCTGGTCATGGACATTAAGCCTTCGTATAATTGCCTATTGGGAAGGCCATGGATACACTCAGCAGGGGCAGTCCCTTCATCGCTACATCAGAAGTTGAAATTGGTAACCGAGGGTCGGTTAGTAATAATCAATGCCGAAGAAGACATCATTGCAGCAGTAACCAGTGACGTCCCATATCTAGAAGCAAATGATGAAGCAATTGAGTGCTCTTTTCGGTCTTTGGAGTTTGTAAACGCGACATTCATCATCGAAGGAAATAAGATCCCAACGCCTAGATTATCTAAAACTACAAGAATGGGACTACGGCTAACTGTTGGAAAAGGGGCCGTACCCGGAAGAGGACTCGGAAGGTACCTCCAGGGAAGGATTAATGCACCAATGACGAAGGAAAAATAGGATCGTTTTTGGTTAGGATTCAGGCCTGACACGAAGCAAAGGAAGAAGGAACTAGAGAAGAAACAAGAAAGAAGGAGAGCACGATTAAGCGGGGGAGAAATCGAATGGGAACCAATGATCTTTCCCCATATATCGAAGACCTTTGTGTCTGGAGGAGTCATTCACCCCGAGCAGAGGGCATCGGGAAAGGAAATTGTGGAAAAAATGATGGAAAATTTAGACATCAATGCCACATACGAAGAAGGAACTGGAATAGAAGATCTATCGGGCATTCGCCCTTATGAGCCGGAAAGCGTTCTAGATAACTGGACTGCGGAAGAGATTCCTGTAGTCTTTAGAACTAATACAGAGTAATGCTCAAAACACGTTTATTACTCTAGGCCTAGGAGTAATAGATGTCTTTTTGTGAAATAGGCTTATGTCCTAAAATTGTTATTTGAATGAAATGCATTCTTTTGTCCTATTCCGTGCAAGTATTCTTTTATTCTTTCATTCATAACCATACCATACATACCATTGTTCTTAGATTCTTTTATTCTTTGTATCTTCTTTCGCACCTATAACAGGTCTCCAGATATCAACGATGTGAGCGACATTGCTACTAGCTCAGAGTCTCCTTTCGAGTGGGATACGTGTCTAGAGGGATCTCAGGACTTTGAAGATGACAAGGACTGTAACTTATCCCCTGATTTGTTAAGGATGGTAGAGCAAGAGGAGAAACAGATTCTACCTCACAAAGAGTCAGTAGAAGTCGTGAACTTAGGAGATGAACTAGAAAAGAAAGAGGTGAAGATCAGAGCCTACATAACCGCAGAAACAAAGCAGGACCTCATCGAGTTACTCCAAGAGTTCAAGGATGTTTTTGCATGGTCGTATCAAGATATGCCCGGGCTAAGTACTGACATTGTGGTACACAGACTCCCCATTAAAGAGGATTACAAGCCGGTTCAACAGAAGCTTCGAAGAATGAGGCCAGATGTTTTGTTGAAAATAAAAGAGGAGGTTAAGAAGCAATTTGACGCTGGTTTCTTACAAGTAGCCAAGTATTCGGAATGGGTAGCCAACATCGTCCCCGTCCCCCAAAAAAGATGGAAAAGTTCGGATGTGTGTAGACTACAGAGACTTGAACAAGGCCACCCCAAGATAATTTCCGTTGCCTCATATTGACACTCTAGTGGACAACACGGCAGGTTACTCACTCTTCTCCTTCATGGATGGTTTCTCAGGGTACAATCAGATCAAGATGCATCCTGAAGACATGAATAAAACCACATTTGTGACCATGTGGGGAACCTTCTGCTATAAAGTGATGCCATTTGGACTAAAAAATGCGGGTGCAACATATCAGAGAGCCATGGTAACGCTGTTCCATGATATGATGCATAAAGAAATTGAAGTCTATGTCGACGACATGATCGCCAAATCTCGAACAGAAGAAGAGCATGTGCAGGTCTTGAGGAAATTATTTTCGAGGTTGAGAAAATTTCAGCTGAAACTCAACCCAGCGAAATGCACCTTCGGGGCCAGGTCAGGAAAACTGCTAGGATTCATAGTCAGTGAAAAAGGGATTGAGATCGACCCAGACAAAGTTAAAGCCATACAAGAGCTACCTCCACCGCGTACTCAAAAAGAAGTTCGGGGATTCTTAGGAAGACTAAATTACATTGCTCGGTTCATTTCACAACTAACCGAGAAATGTGACCCCATATTCCGTCTCCTAAAGAAACACAACCCTAGTGTTTGGGACGAGGAATACCAGAAAACTTTCGACAAAGTTAAGCAGTATTTGTCTAATGCCCCAGTGTTGACACCGCCTAGCCCAGACAAGCCATTGATACTATATTTAACAGTGTTTGAAAATTCTATGGGATATGTGCTTGGCCAACACGATGAGTCAGGAAGGAAAGAAAAAGTAATATATTACCTCAGTAAGAAGTTCACTGAGTGTGAAACGAGATACTCACCAATTGAAAAGTTGTGTTGTGCCTTAATCTGGACAACCCGAAGACTGAGACAATACATGTTGTATCACACGACCTGGCTGATTTCTAAACTGGATCCTTTGAAGTACTTGATGGAGTCAACCGCTTTAAACGGAAGAATGGCTCGATGGCAAATTCTGCTCTCTGAATTTGATATTGTCTATGTAAACCAGAAAGCTGTAAAAGGGAGTGCAATAGCAGACTTTCTAGCCAGCAGAGCTTTAGAAGACTACGAGCCTCTGAACTTTGATTTCCCAAATGAAGATCTGATGTACGTGGCAACTACCGAAGAGGACCCTCGAGAAGATCATCCTTGGAAGCTAAACTTCGACGGAGCATCAAATGCCGTGGGTAATGGAATTGGGGCAGTCTTGGTATCTCCAGACGGAGGTCATTACCCCTTCACTAGCAAATTGGATTTCGACTGTACAAACAATATGGCAGAATACGAAGCATGCATCATGGGCATCCGCGCAGCTATTGAACGCAAAATTAAAGCGCTAGAAGTATATGGAGATTCTGCGTTAGTGATTTATCAACTTAAAGGAGAATGGGAGACAAGAGATCCCAAGCTGATCCATTATCGAAATCTGGTCCTCGAATTAATCGAAGAATTTGACGATATCGTTTTCTGCTACCTCCCTCGGGAAGAAAATCGATGGCGAGACATACACAACTTTGCTTTAGCTTCCATGATCAAGGTGAACAGACAAGAGGATGTGAAGCCGATCCAAATGAGCATCTACGAGGCTCCAGCTCATTGTTGCAACCTCGAAGAAGAAGCTAAAAATGATGACCATCCTTGGTACTACGACATCCTGCGGTATGTGAAGAATCGTGAGTATCCCGACCAAGCTACTGAAAACGACAAGAAAACGTTGAGAAGACTGGCTAATGACTATGTCTTGGATGGGGAGATCCTATATAAAAGAAGGAAGGATCAAGTACTATTAAGATGCGTGGACGTTATTGAGGCTAAGAAAATCTTGGAAGAAGTCCATGAGGGCGTCTGTGGGACACACGCTAATGGCTTTACGATGGCCAGGCAAATTATGAGGTTCGGTTATTACTGGTCCACTATGGAAGGAGACTGTATTAACTACGCCAAAAGATGTCATAAGTGCCAAATCTATGGAGACAAGATCAACGTGCCTCCTTCACCTCTGCATGTCATGACTTCACCATGGCCTTTCTCGATGTGGGGTATGGACGTGATTGGGCTAATTTCGCCAAAAGCTTCAAATGGGCATCGATTCATCTTTGTGGTCATCGACTATTTCACCAAGTGGGTGGAAGCCGCTTCGTATGCCAATGTCACTAAATCAGCTGTTAGCAAATTCTTAAAAAAAGAGATCATTTGTCGATATGGAATGCCAGAAAGGATCATATCGGACAACGCATTGAATTTGAACAACAGCACGATAGCAGACGTCTGCAGTCAGTTCAAGATCAGACACCACAACTCATCACCATACCGTCCGAAGATGAACGGTGCAGTTGAGGCAGCTAATAAAAACATTAAGAAGATTGTATGGAAAATGACCGAGACTTATAAAGACTGGTATGAAAAGCTACCATTCGCCCTCTATGCTTATCGGACGTCTGTCAGGACTTCCACCGGGGCAACGCCTTTTTCATTGGTCTATGGAATGGAGGCAGTTTTACCTATCGAGGTCGAGATTCCTTTCCTCAGAGTGTTGTCAGAGGTAAAACTGGATGAAGCAGAATGGATCCAGTCCCGATATGATCAGCTGAATTTGATTGAAGAAAAGTCATGGTCAGATGTACCAGAAACGAATGATGCGAGCTTACAACAAAAAGGTCTATCCTAGGGAATTCCATGAGGGAGACCTAGTACTAAAAAAGATCCTGCCCATACAAAAGGACTTCAGAGGAAAATGGATGCCGAATTGGGAAGGACCTTATGTGGTAAAAAAGGCCTTTTCTGGAAGAGCATTGATATTGGCCGAAATGGATGGCAAAACTTTACCCAATCCCGTGAATTCAGATTCGGTTAAGAAATACTTCACCTAAAAAAAAAAAAAAAAGGGAGGAGAGGCCAGGGTGAAAACTCGCAAAGAGCACCTTGAGACCAAAGGGACTTTGAATTGAAAACCCGTAAAAGGCGATTCAAATTTTGATCAAGGTGGGGCATACGGAAGTTTTATGACACCTAAATTAACAAAGAAGAGAGATGTTACTTCTTGAGGCATCTATTAGAGTACTCTAGATCCCTTAAGCACACATTGGGCAAAAAGGAATCCTCAAGAAGTTCGTACAAAGAAGCTCACGCTGCGATATCACGCTGCGATATCTGAGGCACCTGTTTTCCTTTTGTTCGTGTTGTATTCCAGCAATGTTTATTGGTTGTGAATAAGCTATCCCCTTTAAATCTTGTTTTTGACAAATTTCAATTTTATCATTGTTATAATCTTTTTCAAGCATTTTGCATTGAAATGATGATTAATGGACTAAAAACCATTTTCGCAAAAAGAGTTCTGCATATTACTCTGAAAGTTTCTAAATAGTATAGGAACCTAAAACAGGACTATTTGTAATGACCCAAATTCCCGGGCACCGAAAAAAAAAATGAGTCGTAGGGCCTCCGTCTTAGGAAATTAAGTCCGTAAATATTTATTAAAAATATTTATGAGGATAATTATAAGTTAAATTAGAGTTTAATTAATTGAATTTAACTTAATTTAGAGTAATTAAGTAAAAGGACCAAATTGAATAAAGTGTGAAAGTTAAATTATAGATTAAAAGAAAATAAAAAGGACCAAAATGGCAATTATGCCATTTGTCCTAAGTGAGGCTGCATAAACATAAAAATCTGAGATTTTTATGTGTTAAAATATATATTAAATTATTATTATTAAAAATAAAGTAAAGAACAAAGAAAAGAAACAGAATAGGCAAACGAAAAGCAGGGGAAGGAAAGAAAGAAAGAAGAAAGAAAAGAAAAAAGGGAGAATTAGGGTTTGAAGGCTTGAAGTTTAATTGGTAAGCTCAATCAAGTCCTTTTTTCTTAATTTTGATGTTTTAGAAACTTTAGAACAAAGTTTTGATGAAGTTAAATTGATATATTGTAAGATAGTTGATTATAAGACATTGTTCTTGTTGAAGAAATGATGAAATTAGGGATTAAATTGATAAAATTTTGAGTTTGAATTGAATTAGGGACTTAATTGTAAAACAAGCCATAAGTTTTGAGTTTTAGGAATTAAATTGAAAGAAATTCGGAATTATAGAAAAATGATGAAAATTTGATAGTTATATGAATATTTTGATGGAAATTGAATAGAAATAAGGTGTGAATTGGTGTTATAAACTTGGTTATTAGCATTTTACATCAAAACAGTTTGGGAAGTAGCAATGTTCTGAATTTGAAAATTCACTAAAAATTGTAGGAAATGAATTAGAGGATGAATAAGATATGAAATTAAAGCTTATTGGGTCTAGTTTCTTATAGTGGAAACAGTGTAAACAATGAATTTATGAATCAAGAGATATTTGAAATTTTGTAAGACTGGTTCAGGGTAATTTCGAGACACTCTGTTCTGACTTTAGAAAATCACCAAAAATTGTATAAAAATAATTATGGGTTGGAATTTACATGGTTAAAATCCTTAATGAACCTATTTTCAAGATAAGTAAACAGGAACATTGTTCGAATTTTGTACAAGGAGATAAATAATTTTAAGTGATGAGTGGTCAGAACTGTTGACAGCAGAACAGGGGTAACTTTAAAGAATAAACTGTACTTATTGGCTAAACCAAAAATTCTAAAAATTTTATGGTAAGAAGATATGTGAGTCTAGTTTCAGGGAAAATTAACGGATCTTAAATTGGAGTTTCTTAGCTTAAGATATAAATGATTTAGTAACAGTGACTCAAGTAGACAGTTTTGAATGAACATATAAGTAAATAGTAGAATTATATGTACAAAATGGTTAAAATTGCATGTTTAGGCTCATGGATTAAATTAAATTGTGTTGTATTGATGGTTATAAATTATTATTATTTTCGTAGTTAACAAAGAACCGAAGACATCGGCGCACAAAGGAAAGGAGAAAACGACCGAGGATTAAAACGAGAAACTCACGGTTTGTATTACTATAATTCAAATTTCTTTTTATTAAATGTTTTATATAAATTCTATACTTAATAAGTGAGTTATAGGTAAGTATTGATATTGAGCTGAATAAGAATTGAATTGAATGGTGAATGTGTATGCATAATTGAATTGTCAATTGATTTTAATGTGAAAATTATAATTGAAAAATAATCTTGGATTGGAAATGAAAGTGAATTGAGAATTGAAATACCCTATTAACTAATCGGGCTAAGTCGGATATAATTGGCATGCCATAGGATCTGGAAGTGTACGGGATTTGCCGGCCTTATCGATCAGGCACTTTATGTGTCGTATTTCAAGCACCTCGTGTGTCGTTTTAGGCACTTTATGTGTCGAATACTGATTAGGTACTATGTACCGTTTTAGGCACAATGTGCCGCATCGTGTGTGTTGGGTTGGAATCCGTGTATCCGTCAAAGTCCGGGTTTGTTAATAGGGTGAACATCTAAAGTGAGAAATAAAATAAATTGATTGATTATGTTATTGAAATATTGAAAGAAATGAGAAAGTTGAGTTATGGATTGAAATTGAGATTGTAAATGGAAGGCATGAACTTAATGTTCATGTAGTGATTGAAATTGTTACATGTGATATGTGATGGAAATTGAAAAATAGTGTAAGAAATTTTATTGATATTATTAATTAATGAAAGTTTAAGAACGAATTGATATTTGAGAAATTAAATAGCTACATGTTTGGTAATTGTGATTCTTTATTGCTATTATATTTTGAATTATGGTAATACCACTGAGTATGATATACTCAGCGTGCGGTTGTTTCCGTGCGCAGGTTAATAGAAGTCTAGTGTCCTGCATACGACATCCGAACGATCCCGACTCAAAGAAATTTTTGGGTGACGTTTTCTCTCTTAATTTAAAGTGGCATGTACTAGGTGTTGTATAGTTTATATAAATATGCTTATAATGTTGGTTGTAAGAATGTTATATCATATTTTGTTACTAGTTTGATAAAATAGTAAAGATTATATTGTATAAATTGGTATTTAGTTAAAATGGAAAATGAATGAAGTGATTAGTTAATTTTTGAATAATATCATGAATGTTTAGTTATTAAATGATTATGTTAATGAATTGGTTATGATATTTGTATATTTAGGTTTAATTGTTTTTTACTATGTCATTGGTTTGAATTAGTGGGTTTTTGGTTAAATTTGCAGGGGGTTTATGTAAAAATAAGGGGATATGCTATCGAAATTTATAATAATTGTGAATTATTCGTAAGTTGTCTGATATGTCCGGTAATGCCTCGTAACCCTGTTTCGGCGACGGTTTAGGGTTAGGAGGTGTTACACTATTATTTAGAACCAATCAAACACAAAGATTGGAAACTTTTGAGAAGAAAGAGTTTAAACTGGGATTACCTCTTCAGATTTCCTATTCAAAGATCTAAGCTGAATAAGAAGACAGAGTACCGTTTCAGTGAAAGAACATTGATAAACAAGGAGCAATAACAGTCTAAACATTAAAAGAGGGATTCATGCTCACAACATGCTGCACCCATGCATTCATAGATCATTCATAGTGCATCCAATTAGGAACATCTGATTCATTTCGATCATAACATCCTATTTCTTTGGCACAAGCATAGATACATGGAATTGATTCTACAGGTCATGTCCCTAGAATCAGTGAGTGCATCGAGCCTTAACTCCCTAAGCAGTAGGGTAACAAGCTGAATTTACAAGCCTTAAACCCCTAAGCAGTAGGGTAATAGGTTGAAAATCGCAGATCTTGCCTTCCTGAAGTTGCAGTGTAGCAGATCAAAGACGAAGGGTCTTAAATCCCTAAGTAGTAGGGAAACAGATCAAAAGTGATGGGCTTTAACCCCCTAAGCAGTAGGGTAAGAAGCTGAATTTGCGGACCTTAAACCCCTAAGCAGTAGGGTAATAGGTTGAAGATCACAGATCTCGCCTTCCTGAAGTGGAGCAGATCAAAGACGAATGGTCGAAGACGAAGAACCCTAAACCCCTAAGCAGTAGGGTATCGGGTTGAATTTACAGATCTTAACCCCCTAAGCAGTAGGGAAACAGATCAAAGATGAGGGGCCCTACCCCCCTAAGCAGTAGGGTAACAGTTTAAAAATTACAGATTCTATCTCCCTGAAATGACATCGGAGCAGCTTGAAGTTACAGCAGATCTCCTTGAAGTTTCAGCAGAGTAAATTGAAGTCACAAGCCTCGTCTCCCCACACTTACAGTGGAGCAGACTGAAGATAGCAAGTCTTATCTCTCTGAAGATGCATGAACAGATCGAAAGCAATGGGCCTTAAATCCCAATGCAATAAGCTGCAGATCAAAGTAGATCTTATCTCTATAAAGTTGCGGTGGAATAAGATCGAGCAAAAGACGCAGTGGACTAGAATGAGGCTACTTGAAGAAGAAGAGTACTGAAGAAGTCAAGACTCGAAAAGACGGGGCAAATTTGGTCTGCCTTAAAAGTCTTTGCTCTGTTCTCGTTACACGACAACAAGCAAAGAGGGGCAGCTGTACAGCCCAAATTAAATACCAGACCCCAGACCCAACACCACTAAATCCCTAGCCCAAAACTCAACTAGCCCACCAAAAACCCCAAAATGCCTAACCCCATTACACAAACAGAAACCCAAACAGAAATTAGGCCCAAATAGCCCACATGACCCAACCAGCCTAAATTTAGGGTTTCAGAATCTGAAACCCTAAACTGCCTAACCCACCCCTAGCGCCGCCTCCACCGCCTCTACTCTTGCCGACAGGTTAGGCCCGCCGCCGTAGCACCTGCAAATCATTAAAATGAAAGGACAGCAAAATATAAAATCTTGTAAAACGCCTATAAAAGGCCGAATCCATTACCACTGTAGAGGGAGGCTGATTTTTTCAATAAAAAATATAAGCATCTTCATACACAAACAGGAGCAGAGACTCTGGTAACATCAAAAGCAGGAAACAACTTAAAAGAAAAATCCGAATTCAGAAGTCAAAAGGTGTTCTAAATTGCCAAAGTCTAATCGGTTTCCTTTTTCTTCTTTTTCCTTTTCTGTTTTTTATTTATATGGGTGCGCATATACAGATTAAAAAACACAAGAAAACAAAAAAAAAGGAAGAAAATCTCACCTTTTGGGCGATTTCCGGCCACCGTACACGGTGGCCGGCACGGCGGAGCCTACGACGGGCAGTGACCGGGCCTCTGGCCGGAGCCTCGTCATCTGCAGAGAGAAATCCCCATTTTCTTTCCCTTTTTTTTTTCTTCAATTCAAAAAAATGAGGTTTCAACAAAAATTTTGGCCTTTATAGCTTATCTGGTACGACGTCGTTTGGGGCAAACTTTCCATCCCCAAAACGGCGTCGTTTCATGCCAAGCCCGAAGACCCGACCCGCCTATGCCCAGGATCCGCGTGTTTTTTGGGCTGAGGGCTATTTGCACCCTCAGTCCTTCCGCTCTTTGAGGCTATGCCAATGTGGTCCCTTTTGATTTTTTCAATTCAGCCACAATTTGTCTATTTTATTTCAATTTAACCCTCAACACTTCTTAATGCATGAACTAACGAACGACGTCGTCCAGGAAGTTGGCATATTTATCCTCAGGGTCCTTGTCCCTTCGTGCGCGTTACATTTGGCCCCCTGGGTTGGCGTTTTATTTCGATTTGCCCCCCAAAACTTTCATTTTAACTCCAATTTCGTCCTTTCCATTGTTTTGGCCATTGTTATTATTTTTGTTTTTATTATTTTGTTAATAATATTATTATAATTACACCATATTACATTTGTTTATTCATTTCATTATTAATCCATTACATTATTATTACTAATGTATTCTTATTATTACTAATGTATCATTATTTATAGCTCTAATTTTTACTGCTATTATCATTAATACATTTATTATTATTATTACTATTATTACTATTATTATTATTATAACTATTACTATTATACTTAGTGACGTATTATCATTATTTTTATTATTCGTATTAATATATATTAATGTATGTTTTATTACGTATGTATGTATATACATTTTATATAGCACCACTAATTACTTTACTTTAATATTTTTATTACATTCTATTACTTTTGCATTTTAAAATATTTTCTACTATTATCATCGTATATTAGCGTATATTTTTATGTAAATATATGTACGTACGCACATTTATATGTATAGCTTTTATATATATATACATCATATTTGTATTACTTTAATTTAATATTTAATATATTTGCTTTTCATATTTCTATATTATTGTCATTATTATTATTATTTGTTATTTAATGTATATTATTGTATTTTTATCATATTATTATATTGTTACACTTTTACTATTATTACTATTGTATTTTTACTATTATTGTTGTTATATTTCCCTCTTTTATATTTATCTATACGTTATCATTATTTTTATATATTAACAAATTTAATTCATATATTTAGCACATTTATTTTAATCATATGTCTTTACCCCTGTTATTAATATTTCATCTTATCTATATCTCTTTAAATAATAATTTTAAACTTTAGATTATTTATCATTTGCATTTTGTTTTTTACTATTTGTACTTACCATTATTATTAATATTATTTATTACTATTACTAATATTATTCCTTTATTATTTTCTATTATTATCACTATTATTAATACAAATATTAATACCCTTATTATTGTTTTTATTATTATCATCAATTTTATAGTTTTACCACCACTATTATCATTATCAACATTATTATTATTATCGCTTTCATCATTATTGTCATTTTTGTGCTATCATGTTTTATATTTCTTTTATTCATTTATGTATTCGATCATTTTATTTTTCTCACGTATTTGTTTACATTTACGTATTACTAACCTTACTTCTATGTCATCTTTTCATAATTACTCGTTACTATCACTCATTATTATATGTTATTATTAATATCATAATCTGCTTCTATGTATTTCTATAAATTACATTATGCTTTTCCTCAATGCCTTAAAATAATTCTTTTATAAAAATGATATCCCGTATTTGGGAATTCGAGATAATCGTGCCCTAACTTACTGGGCCTCGATTTTTTCTCATTTAACCTAAACAACGGAATATTATTTTTTTTTAAATCGCAATACGAGTCTTTAAAAATGCTTATTTTCGGGATGTGAAATGTGATGCCCTAACTTACTGGGTATAACACTTTGACACTCCGAAATAAAAGTTTTGCAAATAAAGGCAATATTCGGAGTTTGAAAACTCGAGGAAACGTGCCCTAACTTACTGGGTTTCGATTTTCCTCGTTCACCCTAACTAACCGAATATCCTTTTAAAAAGAAAATACATTAATTTTAAATAAAAGGCAAGCTCAGTCTCGAAGTTGAGATGTCGCGTCCTAACTTACTGGGTGTGACATCATATTGCTTCGAGATGAGAGGGTCTTTAGCATTCGTTTTAATTTATTCGATCATTTTTAAATCAGTATTCTTATAAAGAAGGATAGTATTTTAAATTATCTCAAGTTTTAAATTTTCGACATTAAGACACTAATTAGTCAACTAGGTACCAATTTTTTGGGCGTATCGAGGGTGCTAACCCTTCCTCGTGCGTAATCGACTCCCGAACTCATTTTCTGATTTTCGTAGACCAAAAATTATCGTTTTAGTAAATCTTAACTTTTATTAAAATGATTGATTAAAGGTGATCCGATCACACCTCAACAAAAAGATTGGTGGCGACTCCTCAAGTCAATCCTGTTTTAATTTTCAAACCAAAGTCGATTCCAGCGTTTCAAAAAAATGGTTACGACATCTATTATCATATGACAGAAGCCTAAGACAATAGCAAACCGTAGCCCATACACCACTGCTAAAGCCTCCGTCGCAAAGGTGGAGCAAATACAGTAGTTATTTCTCCAACAAGAGCATAAAATTTGGCCATCGTTATCCTAGATAATCACCCCTAAGCATGATTGTTTGTTTCTAAGGGCAAAGCTTACATCTACATTAACTTTGACATATGGTGATATCGGTGGAGACTAGTGAAACTCAACCTAATTTTTTTTAATGTTATCATTTTTTAATACAATTAACAAACAAATTGTTTTATTTCACCATGAGTATATAAAATAATAATTAAAAAAAATTAATGCTGATATGTTTTCAAGATTAAATTTAAACAAAAATATTTTAAATTCAAATTAAATCGAATCAATTTAAAATTTAGAAGAAAAAAAACAAGTCAAAAACCCGACGGCCCGACCCATACGGACTGGGGCAGGCAAACCATCCTGCCCATGTCTAGTCGCAAGGTGCATCAATATGATGTATTTCTAAGGGTCACGTCAGGGGTGCAAGCAAGGGCCATATCCCCTTAAAATAGGAAAAATTTCCTTTGGCCCCACTAAAATTCATAGTTTAAGTTTGTACTTGTTACTTCAAGAATAATAAAATTATGATTTAGTCCTTAAAAATAGTATAATTATTAGTTAATATAATGATAAAATTATATTTTAAATCTCATAAAATTTTTAATTTAACTTTAACCCTTTGTTCCTATATATTTTTAACTATAATTTTTTGTCGTAATTAAGTTATCTTCTATTGACAACAATAATTAATCTATTCACTACATGTATTTTATTAAGAGATAAATAGTTAATTATAAAATATGTTTTATTCTTATGAATGGAAATCAAATCCTCAAATCCCAACCGCGTAACTAAATTGAGCAGCCACTGCATCATACTTTATGACTTATATATTTTCGAAGACATAAGCCGTATAACCATCCGGCGAAACAACCACCGTAAAATGACACAGGACGCTCTAGAAACGGCCAAGTGTGTACAGTAGACGTAAACACAATTTTATCTCACCACCAACCCAAATCAACTGGCCACGTCAACACAAAGATTCGTAATCTGTGAATATCCAACAAATTGCCACCTCAATCTACACGTCTTATGATCCCGGCTTCTTTAATTTTTAAGATTTTAGGGGTAGTCGTTGAGATCTTGGCATGCTGCCAATAACCCACAAATCTTTCACTTTTTATATTCTCTCAATATTTTACAGACACGTGGCATAAGATTAAGGCAGATAGGATGAAGGAGATGATGTGTAAAGGTCTTGGATTGTAAATCGTATTTAAACCAAGGCTGCCCGAATTGGGTAAGCTACTTCTCCCACGTGGGCCAATCAAAACTATCCACGTATAAGACTTTGAAATGGTTGACTTTTCTTTTCTTTTGGTCTGCCAGGTTGATTATATTTATATTTCCCTCAAGTGCACGTCTAAGTAGTGCATGATATTATTCAAAAAATAAAATAAAATTGCATGATATCTAAATTCTAAGGTCATGGGACAATGTTTGACTTATTCATTTTCTTTTCTCTTTTTCTCTTCCTTCTAAATTTCGTAAAAGACAACGAAAATTGAATTAATGTTTTAAATCTCTCTAAAAATTAATGTTGGATATAAAAAAAATCTTTCTAAAAAAATTAATGTTTTAAATCTATAACCCCAACTAATCTTTTTCATTTTACAGATAACTTTAAAAATGTGTGTCTTTTTTTTTTAAATATTTATTTTAATATTTTATTATATCATTATAGGACGTTTGTTAGTACCCTAACATTATTTGTGGAGTCTAAAAACTTCACTAGCAATATACCAAATAATTTTCCATATATACAATGTTTTTTTTTTCATTATTCCATAAGTTACCTGGCTAAATTTATTTATTTTTTAGTTAAGAATATTTTTGTTTAAAACATATTTAAAAACATTAACAAAATGACCTTAGAAACCTAAGGGCCAAGAGCGAAGTAAGAATTGCTAATGGGACACAAGATATTTATATAAAATATATTGTTAAAGTATTTCAATAAGGTGTTTTTAAATTTGGGATAATCTTAATCACTAAAATTTAAGAAAAATAAAACAAATTAAATGTTCAATTAGTATTAGATATTATAATTATTTAAGTTTATTTTTTACCTAATTAATATTTAGATACTATTTATACATATATATTGTAATTATTAAACTTTATTTTATCAAATTAATATTTAGATACTACTTTGTATTAGTTTACCAAATTAAACTAAAAATGTTACTAAATTTATCATTAAAGAAATTATAAATCCTATAAAAGAAATCAACTTTGAAAAACTTGTGGGTGCCAAACACTAATTTTTCCTTTTTGTAAACACTAATTCTAATATTAAAATAAAAAAGTTTAAAATTCAAAGGGGCCAAAAATTTTTTTACAAAATTTAGGGGGCTAAGATCCTGCCAATCCCCCTAGATTTGCCTCTACTAAGGGGTCAAGTCATATATGCTTTTGACCTTTTCTTTTCTTTTTTTGTCAATAGGATCTAATTCATGAATACTTTTAAATACATTTTCTAAATATATGGGTTCGTATTTGATACGCTGGTAGTATATTTTTTTATTTCACAAACAATATTAAAAAGTTGACTTGTGTCCCCTTTTTTTATATATTTCTATATTTTTATATTAATATTTTACTATACTCCTATAATACACTTATCATCATCACCACGACTTTACTTACGAGGCTTAAAAACTTTTACGGGCAATATACTAAATAATTTTTTCCTCAATATAACTACCTTAAAATAAAAATCCAAAAAAGAGTTTATACAAAATTGTTTATATAAGGTTCTCTTATTGCAATTCGATATGGAAGGTTGGTTCCTCATATACGCAGCACATTTCAAGTAAATTCAAAATATAATATCAATATAATTTTTTTAAAAGAAAAGAGAGAAAAAGAAATAAAGGCTAAGGGCCAAAGGAATAAATGCAACGGAAGAGTGCTTGACTTTTGACTTTCAAACCTTAAGAAGATGATCGATTTATGAAATGCACGAGCTTCATCACTTTGCATCGTTCAAAAGCAAAAACTCCCCCATTGTCCACCGCACCAAGCTGTACCCTATGAGTCTATGACCCAGCTAGCAAATATATTTTGAGTCGGTCCCAATACCCTATTTAAAGCCACCCCCTCTCCCTCCCCTTTCAAAACTATCTTCAATACCAACGATGTCTACTACCACTCTTTTCTTCATGTTTTTGCTCTACTTCTCCCTTCTTTTATCTCCCCCGTCTCGGATGATTGGGCCGAGTTCCGGGACAATCGTTGCGGGTGCCATGAGGCCGTTGGCGTCCAAGGCTCAAGACCTGGTCATGTTCAAGCCGGAAACCAGTACGAAACATGGTTTCCATAAACAGGACGTGAAGGGTTGCTTGCCTAAAGGGTTTCATCGTACGTCCGCGCCTAGCCGGTACATAAACGATCATACTTTTGGTTCGACAATGTGTTCGACGACCTCGGATGTCTCGACCAAGCCATGAGAAGGTTGATGAATTTAGATCGAAGATGAGGAATATAAGCTTTGTTTGTGTTATATATACAGTTTCCTTCAAAGTAGATATGTGATATATGAAGATATATAATGAAGAAATTAATGCAGATGTAAGTAGATATATATAATGAATATTTGATGAATTATATGATAAGGAATTTAAAAACGAAGTTCCTTTTGATTTTATTTTTCTCCTTTGCTAATCTAGAGATGTCATGACTTTATTTAGGATACTCTAGTTGTTTTGAATTTCTATTTTCACTATTCTTTCAACTTACATTAATCAAAATTTATATAAAACCCTTGAAAGTCATTTATATAGATAAAATTGTATGAAAAGTCACTATACTTTTGACAAATTTATTCTCTATATTACAATTTTGAAATATGTATATGTATTTTCAATCCTAAAGACAATTTTCCCATTATTTTATACAAGAGTTTTCTTTTCTTTTTGTAATGTACAAAAAAATTGTCCAACTATAAAAAAAATGTGAGAGTATATATATGTTGCATTCATAGAAAATAAACCATATCAAATTATGTGATAGAATTAATGGAAAAAGTTTGAACTAATGAGTGAAAATACACATTCAGAAAATAGAAAAACTAGAAATGACCAAATTATAATAGAGAAACTAAATTTGTTAAAACTAAATAGTACAAGGACTTTATGTAGAAATTGACCAAATATGTATTGGTACATATTACAATTGGGGGACGGGATGTTTGAACTCTACTGTTAGAATATAACACCAAAAAATTTAACCATTACTTCCCTATACTATTGGATATATGTGTGTGTATATATATATATATATATATACATAAATTGAATAGAGCTAGGTACTAGGTCCGGGATGAAAACATTTCCAATTCAGCTCAAATGTATTGCAATTACTCAATAAAATATGTCATTGAATTATAACATTAAATAAATATTTTTTAATATTTTGAAAATTTTTCAAACAATAAATATGTTGTCCCTGGGTGTTGGTGTTGAACAGAAGTATTTTAAGATGAAATAAAAAGTTAGGATATTATATATAGATGGTAATAAGTCCTCTACTGAAAGCCAAAAATAAAAAGAAAATGTTTATGCTTCAATAGATTTAATAATTCCATTACTTTTGTATTTATATTTTTTCGATTCATATAATCATATTTAATGTATTATATATAAACAATTTTTTAATACATTAATTATCATATTTTCTAATATTTTTCATGCCAATATTTTAATTAAATTTTCAACAATAGATAAATAAGACTTTCACTGCATTTTGCATAGAGGTATACTTAAGGGGGCCGGCAGAGGTCAGCCGTATATACTTAGAAATTTAACTTTTTCAAATTTTATAAATTATAAAAATTTAAGTTAGTATATAATAAAATTATAGTTTAATTTCTCGAAATAATAAATTTTAAATTTAAATTTTTTAAAAAATATATAAAAATATAGACTATTGAAATGTTAAAATTGCATTTTAACTTGTATACAAATACAAAACTAAAAAGTTAAAAAGAAAGTTATTTAAAAGATGATTTTACATTTGATATATCATGGGTGTATAAATTTGTACACTATTAGTGAATAGAGATGATTATTGGCCAGGTTAAGTTTGGGCCTACCTATACAATATTAATACATTTTATGGCTATCCAAGTCAAGTCTTATCTTAAATATAGGTCTTAAATTTTGTTAAACCTATTTAAATTTGTAAATGCCTAACTTAATCCCACTTTAAGTTTATTCAAATTATTTTTATAAAAATAATATACTATAAAAATAATATATTAGGAAGAAGAAAAACTCCTCTAAAGAACTCTTCCACCTATTTATATATAGCCTTAATTCACTTACTGTCATTCGACACGTGTCATTTTAATTCAGAGTTTTTTTTTATAGTCTACAAATTCTGAGAGTCAATGACGAAGCCAAAGGGTGTAGGTAGGGCCCCAGCCCCCCTAAAATTGAAATGTTTTTATTTTGTCCCTTTTATAATTTATAAAATTTTAAATTAGTAATTATAAAATTACATTTTGGCCCCTAAAAATAATAAAAAAATTGATTTAATCCTTTAAAAATTATAAAGATATATTCTATTAAAATGGTGAAATTGTATTTTTACTATTGTAAAAATATACAACTTAATTTCTTCTCCCTAAAAAATATTTTTTTGGCTCTGCCACTGTTGAAAGTAACATTAATGAAAATAAAAAATAAAAAAATCAGATTATTCTACCAAGTTGATTCCTAACCAAAATATTTACAACGTAACTAGCATAGTAACTCAAACAAACATGGCGTTTAATACCCTTGGCGTTGTCTCCAATCATAATTGTCCCTTTACAATCACCAAAATCTTCCTTTTTGCATAACAACGCATTCTAATATAAGTCTCCACTTTTAACCATGACCACTACTATACTTCCATTCCATACGTCAAATGAGACAATTGGGCGAATAACACTTCGCCAAATAGATTATGTTACGACTACCTTCCAAAAACCTAGAACTTGCCAAAACTGGGGTATTACATTATTAATCTGGAATCAATAATTTATAGGCTTCTCTTGAAGCCACTATGTTCAATTTTTTAGTCCATTTAACATATGTCTATGCTAATTTAATGTCAAGATTACACTTACAAGCACCATACCTACAAGATTATACGCAGTAACAATATATGTCTATATCATTACAAATGTAAAATCAAAGAAGTTAAACATGCATTATTCAAATTTTATGTCCATTAATCACAACATTTTCAAAATTAGCAATTAACTCAATTACCCACTAATGAAGATTAGACAATAGCAAACATTAAACATGAATAACACTTGAATGAATAAATCTCACATTGCAACATGCATCATTAGCAAAGTACCAATAATCTTATATTAGAGTTCCATAATTATTCTAGCTAATGAACATTTTGCCTATAATTGTTAAATTAACAACAATTAAATAGAACTCAACCATGGTTCAGAATAGCAAAGAAACGAAATAGAAGGCAAAGAGAAAAATGAAGAGATGTTGAGCCAAATAAGGGGGTTCTACTCAAGTCGTTCTTCTCTCTTTCTTCCTCTTCTTATCTTCTTCTTTTCTGACTTGCTTTCTTTTGAAAATTGATGTTCTCTTTTGTTCCAGGTGACTCCCCTCTTATATTTTCTGAAAATGGGGTATTTATATCCCCAAAAGATTGTAGGCTAGGTCAACTCCTTTTCCTAATCCATTTTTGTCCTCTTAGGAGTGTTTAGGCCTTTACATTTTTTGCATAGCCCATTCTTTCTGATTCTTGGTTATCAACAGCACTTGATTAAGAGAGGAGGTTAAGCCCAAAAGCTTATATGGCATTTTTTAAATATGAAGTCTCTAATTTGTTCCTATCAAACTCAATGTTGTGGTTTTACTGCAGTATTGAGGCTTTAATAGGTGAAATTTAGCATATTCTTTTCTCCACATTTCTAATGTTCTACTAGCCACCTTCAAGGATAAAAATTCACATTTTCAATATCTCATTTGGTAGAAATTCATTATTAAAATAAAAACTTCAAAAATTAGCTACTTAATATAAACATAATTAAAATAACTACAAAAATACTTTAAACCACTCTTATCTTGATTGAAATATAAGCTTAAAAATAATAAAATAACTCTATATCTGATAAACACACTAATTTACATAATTCTTGTGTTTAATTTGGTTTATTTCTGAATTAATCCCTGCTTAATTGGTGTTTTTATGATTTAATTTTGTCAGGGATGTAATTGGTCAAAAACGAGTAAAAAGGGGCCAAATCGAAAGAAAAATCGTTGAGTTGGGGCCAAATCATAAAGATGGGAAGGCCAAGGATTAAACTTCAAATTTGACTTTGTAAAAATCTAAAAATAGAAGATTTTATTTTGTTTTATTTAGTTTTATTATTTATTTTTATTATTTATTTATTTTTATTTTATTAATTTAGAATAAGCTATTTTCAGTAACCCTATGTATATAAATAGGGGCTTTTAGTTTCCTAGAAAATTATCCTTTTAATTTGTATTCCTTCTTCTACTTGGAATAGAATTATTCTCTCTTGTATTTTCTTTTTCAATTTGGAGTTGGAATATCATTTCTTTTCTCTTCAATTTGACGTTGCATTTTGTAGCTTTGATTCCAATTTTTGTTTTTTTTCCACAATTGGGTCAATTGCTCCCCAAGTCCCCTTTCCTTTCCAAAATTCCATCATCATTCACACAAAGCCAAAACACAATCCACAACCTTCAAGCATGATTAAATTCATGCCACACTAAACCCCTTTCAGCTTTAAGTCGGTGTTAACCCCGTCAAAAACCCGTGAGTTATGAACCCGAGCTGTTTAACTCCCAATTTTTTATATTTATTATTTCTCCGGATTAAGGGTATGACTTCGTCAACTCACAAAGTCAAGACAACACTAAGTCAAAAAAGATGTCGTTTGAGTTAGTGTGGCTAGACGTACAGTTGGAATTCTGAAAGGATCGATTGTCTAATTGGTTTTCCGTGAACACATTGGCGTGCCAAGTGGGGATTTCTGTTTGGTTCCGTCAAGGGAAGTAGTAACCGGATTTAAATGTCCCAACGTTTGAGGGCATTGGTTCGAGCTAGGCTCTTCTAGAACGCAAAGTCGCTGAGTTCTAAATCACGAACGTTTCGTAGGTTGTTCGATCGGTAAGGGTTAGTTATAGGACGTTCCATAACTAATTTACAAAAGGAAGAGTTGGTGTCCGAGGCGTCCTTGGTAGCTATAACTAGCTTATTGGAAAAGAGGAGTTCACCTAATTGCGAGGATCGGGTCAAAGACGGAAGAACCCGTGCTTAAGGCTGAGATAAGTTTAATTGATTTTTCTTAGATTACTTTATTGTTTTTTTTATTTTATCTTTTATTTTTTACGTTTTTGTGTTTATTTTAGGTCTCATATTTTATTTCCCCCAAATATCGCGGGCACGACAACTGCCCAGACATAAATCTGGTCGAGAGATAAACAATTTTCAGTAAACCCAGTCTCTGTGGGATCGACCCTACTCCCTATACTGTTTTAATTTGCAAATTAAGTGTAGGTTTATATTGGTGGAACCGACAGCCATCAATATCCTAGAGTTATCACATTTCTAGTAAAAATAGTGGAGAGTCTTACTACAAGCATAAAATGAATGGGTGATCAAATCGCTTTCATGATGGCTCAAATTGATCATCTAGGTGGAAGCAACCAAACTTCTTCCAATGAAACTCAACACCAAACCTTTCAAGAAGTTGGTGAAATCAAAGTTGTTGAAGAAGGACTTATCAACTCAAGGATCTTATCAAAGATCAAGTTGAAATTGTTGCTCCACATTGATATACATATTCAAATCCATACATTTAGTGGATTCTATCATTTGAAGATGCTTGAAAATTATCAACCTCTAAAATTCCAACAGTATGATGGTAAAGAAAATCTACATCAACATGTTGTTCACTTCGTGGAAACCTGTAATAGTGTCTATATCGATGAATATCTCATAGTTAACAATTTGTTAGATCAATAAAAGAAAATGTCTTCAGTTGGTACATTGATCTTAAGACTAGAATGGTTGACAGGTAAGAAGAACTTGAACGACAATTTCTCAATCGGTTCTATAACACTTGTCGCATTGTCAGCTTGATTGAGCTCACAAGCTCAAAATAGAGGAAACATGAGCCAGTCATTGATTACATCCATCATTAGAGGAATCAAAGTCTACAATGCAAAAAGAAATTAATCAAAGTTTACAACGCAAAAAGAAATTATCATAATACTTTATCATTGAGATGTGCATACAAGGCATGATTTGGGGCTTGCGCTACATTCTCTAGGGCATCAAACCGAAGTCCTTTGAAGAATTAGCTACTCAAGCTTACAACATAAAGTTAAATATGATAGATGCTAAAATCAAGAAGTACTTGAGCAAGTAGTTCACAAAGGGGGGAATTTTAACTAATAATGATGTTGTCGATCAGTCCATGGCTATAATGTGAAGCTTATTTATGCTCAAATATTTAGAGGTACAACAAGAGTCACATTGAAGGAGAGATAAGAAAAAAAAGTATCATTTCCTTATGCTGATGTTCCAAACATGCTTGAAGAACTTTTAATGGCTAAGTGAATTGATTTCCAAGAAAGAAAAGACTTGAAGAAGGCGATCGAGTAATTGATCCCAACTATTGCAAATACCACTGTTTGATTAGTCATCCTTTCAAGAAGTTCTCTATGTTGAAAGACAAAATTATGCAACTCCACTAAGAAAGGAAAATAGAGTTTGAAAAAGAGGTATCATCATCAAACTTGATAACAACCATTATGATTTCTCAATAAAATATGATGCGTAGAGCCAAAAAAATTTTCTTTTTCAATCCTATTATATAGGTTCCAAACGTAAGGACGGCAGTGGATTCCATCCATTTTTACTATTAAGTTCTGATATGGTTAATAAAGTAATTATATAGTAAAAATTTAATTTCACCATTTTGATAGTTTATATATTTATAATTTTTAAAGGATTAAATCAAATTTTTATCATTTGGGGGGGCAAATCGCAATCTTACCATTATTAATTTAAAATTTTATAAATTATAAAAAGCTTAAATAGAAAATTTTCCATTTTAGGGTGTACCTCATGCTAGCATAACAATATTTAAAAATTAAAAAAGTCCTAAAAGCAAATAAAATTTTTATACTTATTTAACAATCGAAAGAATTTTTATATTTATTTAAAATTTTTAAAATAATTATTTTGTTTCATTTTTTTCTATTACATGGAAATCCACGTCTGCAATAAGGACAACTAAATGTGCCCCATCATATTCACCTTACTTTAGTCGCGACAGTAAACGGTTGGGTAGCATTTTTGTAAACACATGAAACATTAGTGGCATATTTGTAAGTTTCAAAAGGTTGATTGCAAACATTCATATTAAAAAAAAAAATTAGTGGCATCTAGTGTAATTTATTTTTTTATTTCAAAATGTTACATAAATATATTTTTTAAAATAATAATGTTAATAATTAAACTTGAATTCTAAAATTTTAAAAAATAAAAAATTAAATTTTTAAAAATAAAAATATAAACACTAATTTTAAATTTATAAAGAGTGTATTACTTATAAAATATTTTTCCTTAAAAAAAGAAAAAAGAACACACATTATTTTCAGGAAAAAAGAAACCCAATTTAACATATTATTTATTAAATGTTACCGACAAACTTATGAAAATAATTATTCTCGGTTACCGACAAACTTTCCTGTTGAAAACCGTTAATCAAGCAATCAGAAGTTAACAATTATCAACAAATTAACACCTTATTTCTCCATCTTTCATCTTCTTCTTCAATTCTTACCTTCGAGTACCAGACATGGCGGGGGCCTCTGTTGGTGGAGCCTTTCTCTCGGCAGCTCTTCAGGTTCTGTTCGATAGAATGACTTCTGAAGGATTCCTGGATTTCATTAGGGGAAAGAAACTGGAAAAGGGATTGGTGAAGAAACTGAAGCCAACGTTGATGTCTGTTAAGGCTGTGCTGGATGATGCTGAAGACAAACAGATTACCAATCCAAATGTCAGAGATTGGGTTTCTGAGCTTAAAGATGCTGTTTATGACGCAGAGGACCTGGTCGATGAAATTGCTACTGAAGCACTTCGAACCAGGTTGGAAGCTGAGGATGAAATTGCTTCAACGAAGGTAATTCGCGTTGTTTCGTCTTTCAATCCTTTCAGTAGAGGCATGGAATCTAAGCTAGATGATGTTCTTGAGAGGTTAGAATCTCTAGTCAAGCAAAAAGAAATTCTGGGTTTGAAAGAATACTGTAGAGGGGAGAAGGCATTTCAGAGACCTCCTGCAACTTCTTTAGTGGATGAATCTGGTGTTTATGGTAGAGACAATGAAAAAGAAGCAATAATGAATTTGTTGTGCTTAGAAAATGCTAACGGAAATCAGCTGGATGTGATACCTATAGTGGGGATGGGCGGGGTTGGTAAAACCACCCTAGCACAATTGGTCTACAATGACAAGAGAGTGGATGAATGGTTTGACATCAAAGCATGGGTGTGTGTTTCTGAGGAATTTGATGCTTTCAGGGTAACCAAAACCATTCTTGAAGAGATCACTTCTATCTGTGAAAGTAGTCAGAATCTAAATCAGCTTCAACTTAAACTCAAAGAGAAGCTGTTGGGAAAGAAGTTCCTATTTGTATTGGATGATGTTTGGAATGAGAAATATGTTGATTGGGAAGAGTTGAGAAGTCCTTTCTGTTTCGGGGCGAAAAACAGCAAGATTGTTGTAACTACTCGCAATGAAAGTGTAGCATCCATTATGAGGACAGTTCCACCTTATCAGCTTAATATCTTATCCGATGAAGATTGCTGGGAGTTATTTGCAAAACATGCATTTGTTGATACAAGCCCGAGCATGCATCCAAATTTGACAGCAACCGGTGAAGCAATGGTCAAAAGATGCAGAGGCCTCCCCCTTGCAGCAAAAGCACTTGGAGGTCTTCTACGGTGTAACCTGGATGTTGATGAATGGAATAAAATATCAACCAGCAACCTGTGGGACATTACAGATGGTATCCTTCCTGCACTAAGGTTAAGTTATTATTATCTTCCTTCACATTTGAAGCGTTGCTTTGCATATTGTTCACTTTTTCCAAAAGACTATGAGTTCAAGAAAGAAGAACTCGTCCGATTGTGGATGGCTGAAGATCTTTTATTGAATTTCAAGTCAAAAGAAGAGATGGAAGAACAAGGTAAAGAGTATTTCAAAGATTTAGCATCAAGATCTTTTTTTCACCAGTTAAGCTTAGATAAATCTTGTTTTGTCATGCACGATCTAATTAGTGATTTAGCTAAATCTGTAGCTGGGGAGTTCTTCTGCAGATTGGAAGGTTGTGATAATTTATGTGAAATAAATCAGAAGGCACGTCATTTATCCAATGTCCAAGAAAAATATGATGTGAGAAAGAAATTTGAGACTTTACCTAAAGCAAAAGGGCTGCGCACATTCCTAAGCTTAAAGTCTTTGCCTTGGCATTCGTATGTTACCAACAAGGTAATGCATTATTTGTTGTCGAAATCGAGGTTGCGGGTACTTTCTTTGGCTAAATATTGGAATATCAATGAAATACCCAAAGAAATTAGTAAGTTGAAGCATCTGCGAAGTTTGGATCTGTCAGGATCTTCAATTAAAAGTTTGCCTAATTCTTTAAGTACGTTGTATAATCTGCAAATGTTAACTTTGTTTCGTTGTAGCAACCTTGTTGAACTGCCTAAAGATATGGGGAGATTGATCAACATGTATTATCTCAATATCAGAGGAACAATGTTAGCAGGGATGCCAAAAGGAATGGGCAAGTTGAAAGATCTTCGAACATTAACAAATTTTGTTTTAGGTGAGCAAAATGGTTCAAGCATCGAAGAGTTGGGAAAGCTCAAGCACCTACATGGACAACTTGCCATTTCAGGTCTAAAAAATGTTGCATGTGCTAGGGATGCCAAAAGTGTCAATTTGAAGGACAAGATGAATCTTAAGGAGCTGGAATTTATATGGAAGAAGCATACTTATGGTAGTGAAGTACTTGGACAATTTGAGGCTGATAAAGAAGTTCTTCAACAACTGGAGCCTCATACAAACTTGGAGCATCTTGTAATTGGTTTTTATAGAGGCACAAGATTTCCAGAATGGGTGGGACATTCTTCATTCTTAAATGTAGTATCTGTGCACTTAAGAGGTTGCAAATTTTGCCACTCCATGCCACCGCTTGGGCAATTATCATCATTGAAATCTCTCTCCATTTCTGGATTTAGTGCAGTAGTAAAAGTCGGTGATGAGTTCTATGGGAGTGATCATGCTTTGACTAAACCATTTGGTTCTCTTGAAAATCTGAGATTTGAGGATATGCCGGAGTGGGAAGAGTGGTTTTGTTTCAAAGTTGAAGCTTTCTGCCTTCTCCAAGAGCTTAGCATAATAGATTGTCCCAAGCTAACTAAGAATCTACCGAAACACATCCGGTCTTTAACGAAACTGGAGATTAGAAATTGCGAGAATCTTCAAAGCTTGCTTCCAAGGACAACAAGCATTCGCCAACTTAATTTACGGAGATGTGATGCACTGCGATTGGAGCCATTGCCTTGTGGGCTTCAAAAGTTGCAAATTCGAGATTTGAATATTGATGATTCCATGTTGGAGAAGATGGTGCAACACTGCAGTCATCTAAAAAAGTTAGCTATGTTGGATTGTTCTAAACTCAAAATCCTTCCTGAAGGTAAGCTACCTATCACTCTGAAAGAATTGAACATTGAAAGGTGTCCTGTCTTGGATTGTTCGAAGATCCTCTTGTATACAGCTCTTGAATTCTTGATAATAGAAGGCAAGTGTCATAAACTGGAGTCTTTCCCATTAGGATCAATGCCTATGCTAAATTATGTTTCTATTTGGGAATGTGAAGACTTGAAGTCAATCTGTGCATCAAATGGCTCTGACCAGCGTCTCTCACGTCTCAATTATCTGAATATCTACAATTGCACTAATTTTACATCTTTGCAAATTGAAGATGAATTATCTGCCACCAATTTGACCTCGCTTACACTTTGGCATTGCATGACTTTAAAGTCTTTGCCTGAGCAAATGCGCTCCCTTTTCCCATCCCTTGAGCATTTGTCAATACAATATTGTCCAGAGATAGAGTCATTTCCAGAAGAGGGTTTATCCTCCAAATTAAAAACTATTGAAATCGGAAGAACTGACAAGCTAATTGCTAGCATGATGAGGAGCGCATGGGGTTTGCGAACACTCCCTTCACTTAGAGGTTTTGAACTCTCAGGTGCAGAATTAGAGATGGAGTCTTTTCCAGATGAACATATGTTGCCATCTTCTATAACATCTCTCACCATCTCTGATCTTCCAAATCTAAAGTTTTTGGACAATAAGGCCTTTCAACACTTCACCTCTCTTTGTGAGTTGATTATCGACAGCTGTCCAAAGCTCCAATCCATGCCGGAAAAGAGTCTCCTTACCTCTCTTTCTTATTTGTCCATTAACAATTGCCCCTTGCTGAGAAAACGTTGCAAAAAGAAGAAAGGCAAAGATTGGCCCAAGGTTTCCCACATCCCTGTCATTCACCATCATGGAGAGCTCATCATATAGCAAGACTCAGAAGCTGAGTGTCATAAATGTATCCCTGTGCCATTATTAAAGCAGCCAAACTCAGGTACATCATTTTCTTTTATTTTCACTACTTATTGTAGTGTTTTACTTAATTATTTTTTCTTTTAGAAATTTTAACCGTTGAATGCTGTATTCTCTTGTTAACTTTTTTTGACTCTGTTATACTATTTGCTGTGAATTGCACGTGTTGTTTATTTTTACATTTCTTTTCTCCCCCAAACACAGTTTTGTTGTCAGTATTGCAATAATTATCTTATTGTTGTAGTAATTTCATGATTTTGTTTCAGAATTTGATCAGTTCAGCTTCATGCTGTTAAAAATTTTCCGCTTTACTATAATTACCTGATCAAGAGGTTCCCAATATCTAGTGGCAGCAGCTGTTGTGTTTTGATCTGCCTCCAAAAATGCACTGCTTTCTGTGAATAATTGTAATTCAAAGAGATCCAACAATAGCTTTTATCATCCGGCAAGTATTACTAGGATGATCACGTCTTGTTGGCAGCCTCCAGGCATTGATATGTTGATTTTTAATTCGGATGTCTTTTCCATTGCTAATCAGGGTTTGCAGATTGTGGTGGGTTCTCAGGAACCATGAGGGGGTTTTTTTTGAAGTGTTCTCGTATCCCTTTGGGATTTGCAATGCTGATGAAGCTGAAGTTGGGGCAATCAGGGCATCAAGGTTGATTGATGCTTAATTTTCCTGCAAATTGTTTTCTAGCCAGCCTGCACCCTTCGTTTGCAAATTTAATTCATGATTCCCCTGCAAATGAAGTTCCATTTACATGACAATGCAGGATCTCAAGTTTCAGTCCCAGAAGTACCTGCAAAAAAAATTTCAATGCCTCGAAGGTTTGGCATCAAGCTCTATGTACTTGGTTTCGAAGAGGTGCAATGATGAAGTTGTTAAATTTCAACTTTACAAAGAATAAGGATTTCCGAGCAAAGGCTTACATTGTTGGTACACATTGATTGGGATTTATGCTAATCAGAGCACTGTTCGTTTTTCTTTAAGCAATTATTTTTGACACTGGAATCCATTGTATATTGAGATCATAGGTTATTGGATGGCAAAGAAAACAACTACTTAAGGTGTCATGAGAACTAACCATTGGTGTATATGTGTTGCATTTGGATATTCCAATTTTGTATTTATATAAATTTTGATATATTTATCATTTGTATCATATAAATATTATGGCATTCCGTACTCTTCTTTTCTTCAAGGTGTCATTTCATATGCTAGGTTTTAATTATTTTCATATCATTTCATCTTTTGTGGACACATGATAATTTTTTTGTAGTTTCTGTTACAAAATATGATGAATTAATATATCAATCAATTTTTTTTTGCTTTTACTTTCTTGACTTTGCTGCAAAATTCAAGCAAATTTGTTGCTTTCTTTTTCATTAATTTATGAATTAAATAAATTCAGAGGTTTACCACCGAAAGCAAGTAAAACACAGTGGCTTACAACTATTAACTTTCTTTCTCTTAATTTAAAGTGAAGTCGGGTTAACCCTACTATTTCTTTTACTTTATATTCTCCACGTTCATAAACTTCGAATAATGATATATAAATAGTATAGTAAATTTGAAAAGTATTAAAAAATTATTATGATTAGCGAAAATAATTGTCTCTTGCACATTTTTTAGGACCCTTACCGAGATTAAAGAGGTCCTGAAAAAAGAAACTACTCTTAGACATTCTATTTATGAACATTTCTATGTAATTCTTTGATTGTTTTATCTAAAATTTGAAAGTTCAAATATGTTTTAAATTTTGTATTCTTTCATCAGAACAAGTTTTTATATTCTTTATACATTTGAAATTTATTCTAATATTTATATTTTTAGGGATTTAGTTTTTTTTTTATTTTTTGAATTTAAAATTTTAAGTTTAGTACTTAATACCATTAAAGTTCTTCTTCTAAATTTGGCGTTGTGATATCTTGAAATTAAAAAAAAAAATCTAATTTATAATTATGTAATAAAAAAATAAATTTAACAAAAAATTTTCAGGATGTTAACATTTTTAAAATTGTATTAACATTTTAATCAAAATTAACTAATAATATTATAAAAGTTGAGATTATGAAGAAAAAAAATTTAAATATAGAGATTCATCTCAAATTTCATGTAAATTGGATCACAGGTCATTTTACAAGTCCCGTTAGCAGTGATGAATTTCTTTCATCTTTATTGAAATTAAAGTATTTCAAGTTAAAGCATTCCCGCTCTCATCTTCATCTCATATTTTCACTCTTGCTCTCCTCTTTTCTATTTGCTTTCACTTTCACTTACTTTCTTCTGTTTCAAATCCTTCATCTCTGCAACTTTCTTCACTTTGAGTTTACGCACTTTCTTTTCCATTATTTGCAATTACTTCCTTTTCATCTTCCTTTAAACCTTTCTTTGCAAAAAAAATGGCTATCGTGGGTGAAGCTTTTCTCTCTGCTTCCATTGAGGTGCTGCTTGATAGGATTGTTTCTGGAGATGTTCTGAGGCTTATCAAAGGAAAGAAACTTGAACCTGTGCTGCTGAAGAAACTGAAGCCAACCTTGATGTCGGTGAAAGCAGTGTTGGATGATGCTGAAAATAAGCAGATTACCAACCCAAGTGTCAAAAGTTGGACTGATGAGCTCAAAGATGCTGTTTATGATGCCGAGGACCTCCTGGATGAGATCTCTGCTGAAGCTCTTCGGAACAAGATCGAACCCGAATATCAAACTACTGCTATCAAGAAGGTTAGTAGCTTTTTCTCTTCTTCCAATCCTTTCAAAGATGGGATGCAGTCCAAGCTGGAGGAGATCCTTGGGAGACTAGACTACCTACTCAACCAAAAACAGATTCTGGGTCTGAAAGAAAACTATAAAGGAGAAAAGGCATTTCAAAGAACGCCTGCAACTTCTTTGGTGGACGAGTCTGATGTTTATGGCACAGATGATGAAAAAGAAGAAATAATGAAGTTGTTGGATCCTCAAAATCTGTCTGAAAATCAGATAGCTGTGATTCTCGTTGTGGGTATGGGCGGGCTTGGCAAAACACCCTTACCCAATTGATCTACAACGACCCCGGAGTGGATAAATGGTTTGACCGCAAAGCATGGGTGTGTGTTTCAGAGGAATTTGATGCTTTCAATGTAACCAAAACCATTCTTGAAGAGATGAAATGTAGCTGTGATGGAAACTAGAACTTAAATCAGCTTCAACTTAAACTCAAAGAGCAGCTGTCGGGAAAGAAATATCTAATCATTTTGGATGATGTTTGGAACAAGAATTATTTTCATTGGAAAGAGCTTGCAAGTCCCTTCACTTCTGGGGCCAAGAATAGCAAGATTATTGTAACAACACGTGATGAAAACGTTGCAGCAATCATGAGGAACGTTCCAACTTATCGTTTAGATGTGTTATCAGATGATGATTGTTGGAAGTTATTTGCAAAGCATGCATTTGATGGTTCAAGCCCCACCAAGAATCCAGACCTGATGGCAATCGGGGAAGCAATTGTTAAAAGATGTGGCGGTCTCCCTTTGGCTGCAAAAGCTCGTGGAGGCCTTCTACGTTGCAAACCAGATGCTGATGAGTGGAAGAAAATTTTACATAGCAATTTTTGGGACATTCCAAATGATGCAACTAATATTCTTCCAGCGTTAACATTGAGTTACCATTATCTTCCTTCCCATTTGAAGTGATGTTTTGCTTATTGTTCAATTTTCCCTAAAGATTACGAATTTGAAAAGGAAGAACTTATTCAATTATGGATGGCTGAAGGTCTTTTAGAGCATTCCAAAGACAATGGAGATCTGGAAGAACGGGGTACCGAGTACTTCAAAGATTTAAGATTGAGGTCATTCTTTCAACAATCTAAAGGAAAGAAATCTTGTTTTGTCATGCATGATCTAAGTAGTGACTTGGCTAAATCTGTAACCGGAGAGTTCATTTGCAGATTGGAAGGAAGTGGGGTGGTGGTTCTTGTGTAATAACCGAAAGGACCCGTCATTTGTCTAATGTCCAAGAAGAATATGATGTGCGACAAAAATTTCAGAGTTCAGCTAAAGCAAAGGGTCTGCGTACTTTCTTAAATACAAAGCCAGTCTGGTACTGCTCATTTGTCAGTGATGTGCTAATGCATGATTTGATGGTGAAATCAAGCTTACGAGTGCTTTCGGGTTTTTTACCAAACTAGGATAAAAAAATAAAAAAATTTCAAAATAATACAAATGAAAAATTATGTACCAAAATGGTACATTTGGGGTGGTGCCGCCTATGGCAGAGGCAAGACCACCCCATGTCCAATCAAAAATTACTGTTACTGTCAGTTAAATTGCGGCTCAGGACTAAAATGTAATAATATAATGCATTTAGGGACCTGTTATGCAATTATTCCATTTGAAATGATAGCTGAAAAAAAAAAGGCAAGGGTGCCGCCTGTCAGTGTGGCGGCACCAAACTTAAAATATGGCTAATTGCTTTGTTAGCCCTCATTATTTATTATTTTCATTTTATTGCCCTTTAACTCATTATATTATTTTTAAACAAGCCCTTAACCTATTTTTGTAATTAAATAACCCCTTAAATTATGGTTTTTACTCATAAAAGCCCTTCAATTTAATATTAAAGTAAATATTCTTAACTACTCTTTCAAAAATTTTGATTACTTTTTTATATTTTATATTGATGTTAAAGTGTATATAATTTTTATTGCATCAGCAAAAAATTAAGATAAAAGCTTGAAATTTAAAATATATTTACTTTAATATTAAAATGAAGGGTTTTTATGAGTAAAACCATAATTTAAGGGATTATTTAATTACAAAAATAGGTTAAGGGCTTGTTTAAAAATAATATAATGAGTTAAAGGGTAATAAAATGAAAATAATAAATAATGAGGGCTAACAAAGCAATTAGACATATTTTTAGTTTGGTGCCGCCACACTGACAGCGTCACCCTTACCTTTTTTTCAGCTATCATTTCAAATGGCATAATTGCACAAGAGGTCCCTAAATGTATTATATTATTACATTTTAGTCCTGAGCCGCAATTTAACTGACAGTAACAGTAATTTTGATTGGACATGGGGTGGTCTTGCCTCTGCCATAGGCGGCACCACCCCAAATGTACCATTTTGGTACATAATTTTTTATTTGTATTATTTTGGAATTTTTTTTATTTTTTTGTCCTAGTTTGGTAAAAAACCCAGTGCTTTCATTGGCTGAGTATAGAAATATCAAGAATTTGCCAGAAGATATTGGTAATTTGAAGCATCTACGAAATTTGAATCTAATTTGCAAGCATTAAAATTGCGTGGATGCAGCGACCTTGATGAGCTGCCGAGAGACATGGAGAGATTGGTCAACATGCTATATCTTGATATCAAGGGAACAAAGTTAGCAAGGATGCCAGAAGGAATAGTAGGTTGAAAGATCTTCAAATAGTAACAGATTTTGTTTTAGGCTGTCAAACTGGATCAAGAATTAATGAGTTGGGAAAACTCAAGCATTTTCGTGGAAGACTTTCCATTTCAGGACTAAAAAATGTTGCAAGTGCCATGGATGCCAAAGATACCAATTTGAAGGATAAGGTGGACCTTAAAAAGTTGAAGTTGAGATGGGGTAAAGATGATGATATTGATGGTGATTCAAGGCATGATAGAGAAGTACTTGAACAACTAGAGCCTCATACAAATTTGGAGCATCTTGTTATTCAAAGTTACAAAGGTACGAGATTTCCGGAATAGGTGGGGCATTCTTCCTTCTCAAATATAGTATCTTTGAGGTTACATGATTGTAAATTTTGCATATCCTTACCGCTGCTTGGCCAATTATCATCTTTGAAATCTCTCTCCATTTCTGGTTTGAGTGGAGTGTTAATAGTTGGTGATGAGTTCTACGGGAATGGACAAGCTTCAACTAAACCATTTCAATCTCTTGAAATGCTAAGCTTTAAGAATATGGCCGAGTGGGAGGAATGGTATTGTTGGAGTGATGAAGCTTTCCCTCTTCTACAAGAGCTATGCATTAGAGATTGTCCAAAACTAACTAAGTCTCTTCCCAAACACCTCGCTTGTTTGAAGAAACTGGAGATTCAAGATTGTGAGAAGCTTGGAGGCTTGCTTCCAACGGCACCAAGCATTTTGGAACTTGAGTTAAAGAAATGCCAAGCATTGCAGTTGGAGCCATTGGCTTGTGGGCTTCGGGAGTTGGACATTAGAGATTCGAATATGAATGATTCCGTATTGGAACAAATGTTGCAACGATGCACACTTCTTGAAAAGTTATGTTTGTGGCTTTGTTCAGAAATTAGATCCCTTCCTGAAGTTAGGGTGCCCATCACGCTGAAGCGGTTTATCATCTATTCATGTGAAAACTTGGATTATTCCTATATCTTCTTGTATACATCCCTTGAATCCTTGGATATAGAGAGTAGTAAATGTCATGGACTGGAATCTTTCCCATTAGGATTGTTTCCTATGGTAAAGCATGTTAATATTTGGGGATGTGAAGACTTGAAGCTTATTAGTGCTGCTTCAGAGGGCTCTCAACACCAGCATCTCAATTCTTTGCGTATAGGGAATTGCCAAAATTTGATACCTTCTCAAATTGAAGATGGATTAGCTGTCACCAATTTGACCCAACTTGTGCTTTTCAGTTGCGGAAGTTTAAAGTCATTGCCAGAGCAAATGCAGTCCGTCTTCCCATCCCTGGAGGTTTTGGAAATATATGATTGTCCAGAAATAGAGAGGGTTCCAAAAGAGGGTTTGCCCTCCAAATTAAAAGAAATTAGAATCTCATGTAGTGATAAACTAATTGAGAGCTTGATTAGGAAAAGGGAATGGGGTTTGCATACACTCCCTTCTCTTACATTTCTCGGAATCGAGGGTTCAGAAGTAGAGATGGAGTGTTTTTCAGATGAACATCTGCTTCCCTCTTCTCTTACATCTCTCGATATCTCTAGTCTTCGAAATCTAAAGAGTTTGGAGTATAAGGGGTTTCAACACCTCACCTCTCTTTGCAATTTGTCAATCTACAATTGTCCCAAGCTCCAATTCATGCCGCCAAACATGCTCCCTCCCTCTCTTTCTCGTTTGTGCATTAAAAATTGTCTTTTGCTGAAGGAACATTGTGAAAAGGATAAAGGTAAAGATTGGGCCAACATTTCCCACATCCCTGTCATTGTAATTGATGAACAACTCATCATCTAGAAGGGGCAGTGACTGAGAAAACAAATGTTCTGACGCAGGTATTTCCATTCATTTTTTACTTTCATGACAAATGTATTTTTATTTTTATTTAAATAGAATTAGATCTGCAAAATATGTTGAACTTAAGGAAACATGTTTTGATTGTCATCCAAATGAAGGTTTTTTGTTTGGACATTAATTGGATCATCTTAGAATCCAAAGGTAATTAAGGTTATTATTATTATGCTTTTAAGGGAAGTTGGGATCATAAATGTGGGTGATTGGATAATTTCCAATCGCAGCTTTGCGTGAATGAGCTTCAACTTGGTTGTAAAATGTAAAGGGGTTTTTAGTTGAATCATTTTGGCTTTCAACTACTGCCCATGTTTACTCGCACCTTGTATTATTATTATTTCTCTTAAATGTTTTTGAACACACTCTTAACAGACACCAGGCTCAAATTTCTTCTGACAATCTTGTGTTAGCTACCATGATCCGCAATCATGCCATCAACCTCAAATTCCCCATATTCAGAAATAGAGATGGAGTGTTTTCCAGATGAACATCTGCTTCCCTCTTCAGTTATATCTCTCAGGATCTCTGATCTTCCAAATCTAAAGAGTTTGAAGTATAAGGGGTTTTAACACCTCACCTCCTTTTGCAATTTGTATATCTCGGACTGTCCCAACCTCCACTCCATGCCGCCGAACATATTCCCTCCCTCTCTTTCTCGTTTGTACATTAAGAGATGTCCATTGCTGAAGGAATGTTGTGAAAAGGAGAAAGGTAAAGACTGGCCCAACATTTCCCACCTCCCTTTATTTGAATTGACGGTCAACTCATTATATAGAAGGGGCAGTGACTGAGAAAACAAATGTCCTGCCGCAGGTATTCCATTCATTTTCATTAACCCTCATCCTTTCTTTTTCTTCACTAATTTATTTCTTGATTCCTTTACTTTCATTACAAAAGTACTTTTTCCTTTTTTTCAACAGAATTAGATCTGAAACTTAAGAAATGAATAAGTTGATGAAAGTTGGGATCATAAATGTGGGTGATTTGTGGGTTAATTTCCGTTTCCTGCTTTCTGTAAATTGGAGTTCATGGATTCTGATTTGACTGCATTTTGAGGGACTATTTCGCGATATGCACAAGGTAAAAAGGTCGAGATTTTGCTCAGAATCATCATGCCCATAAAGACATGGATAGCTAGCTACCTGATTCAATTTGGTAATTTTCATGCAATACATTTTGTGTATGTCAATTAAGAGCACTTTTTCTTCACCATTTTTAAACAGTTTCTTGTTTTTGTCAACCTTGTATGCATTGCTAGGTTAGCTTGAACTTTGTATGGTTGGGATAATAAATATTGATGCTTCTCTCATTAGTTTCCATAATACAGAAAAAGAGTCATTTGCGAAATGGAAGACCTGCAATAAATGATCTTCAATGGTTGTGCATTGTGTTCTTGAGCTGATAAAGAAGCTTTGAAATCAGTACATCAATGGTTACTCGGATTTTCGAACACTATAAAAGGTCAATAACAACAAGAACTGCAGTTAGTTTCCAGGCATGCAACACACAGGAATCTTGTGTTAGCTACTCTGATCCACAATCATGACAGGCATCAACCTCAAATTTCTTGGAATCTTTCTGAGGACTTCTATCAATGCGTTTCTTGTAGTGTTCTAAACTAAAAAGTTGAAGTCCTTTGTTTCAACTTTTATGATGGATTAGAAATTTTATCTGTCAATAATTGATTATCATACATCATAACATGGTCTTCTCATTCACAATCACCCCTTTGTTAACTCCTAACATTATTCTCTTCTTTACGTGAAATATGCTATTTAGTATGTTTTTTCTTTTGAATTCATATGGTATACAAAGGTTGAGTTGTGCATTTTTCCCCATTTACTCAAAAAATGCAAATTAGTCCCTAAATTCATATGGTGCATTTTCTCTATAATCTAACTTGTAAGGACTAATTTGCCCATTTTTTCAGTAGAGGAAACAAAATACAAAACTTAGATTTAGGTTGGGAGAGACTGATGAACTTGGTCTCAAAGCTTCAGGTCTTTTCTCTTTCAAATGCTAACATGTTCATACTACCTATATTACTTGGGCCCAAGTATGAAACTGTGAATACAGGTAAGTGTCTGACACGGGTATGCTCTATTATTTTCCTCAGATTTTAGAGAATCATTGAAAGGATCATATTCCCGTATTTGTGTACAGATATGCATCTAATGTTGGACATGGTTTCTTGAAGAACGGAAGCAATTTAGATTTGAGGTATGTCTCATCACTTGCTTCCTGGTGATTGAAGACATCGATGCAAATTTCAGTGTATTAGTACTATTTATTTGAGTTCCGTATTGGATCTAACATGAAAGTTTGCTTTGTCTTAAAGGTTTTGCACCATGAAAATGTCAACTGGTCTTCTACTGGCTTCAGCAGGGGGTTGAATGTCTTTGTAACAAGTTGGTCGAATTTTTGGATTGTGAAAGCAACATGGAGGATGATCTTATATTGTTAACTCTTCACATCGGTTTATGATTCGAAGATTGTTCTTTTCAGAACTGTCCGAGGTCCATAACCATCACCATCCACCTTCAAAAGACCATGCCAGTGCCAAGCAAGTCTTTTTGGAACATTAAAGAGCTATTTTATTCGGGCTCAAATGTAATTTCGGATATGAATACATGCCCAATCAAGAAAAAAGGTGTAAGAAAGTCCATTTCAAACACATTGTATTGCAGATTTTGAAACTGAATTGCTAATGTGATTGAATTTCAGATGTCGATTCTGGGTTCTTATTCCATACACACAATTTTGCTAGCAATTTCAT
Organism: Gossypium anomalum; assembly: GCA_025698475.1. Lineage (NCBI taxonomy): Eukaryota > Viridiplantae > Streptophyta > Magnoliopsida > Malvales > Malvaceae > Gossypium > Gossypium anomalum. The sequence continues at coordinate 47,440,551 of CM046960.1, read as the reverse complement.
TCTCTGTTTAATTGTTAATTTCTTGTAAGCTTATGCCTAAATTAGTCTCCAAAAAGTAGTTGACAAAGTTGGAGCTTTTAAGAACATACGAAACCATGACATACATCTACATTTCCAGACTGAAATGCTCAGTCTCGGATGTGGATTTGTTGTATGTATTATATCAATATATTCAAGTTTGGGGTTTTTTCTTCATTTATTTGAAGAATATTGAAGAATATATTTATACGGATAAAACCAGCTTCTCTCCAACAGAAACAGACAAGAGAAAAGCCCAATCTGACAGCAGAAAAACAGTGCAATTCAATGTTGATTAATGTCTGCCCAATCTAACATACGACCCCACGACCTCTAAAGCCTGTCTAAAATATCATTTCCTGAAAAATCCTGAAACAGGGCTTTAAATTTTATAGATTCACAAATAAAACAAACAATTCCTTTCTTGCAATGACTTCTCAATCATTCACCTTAAGCTTCTCTCCATCTCTAAAAACTCTGATAAATTCCAATTTTTCAGGAGACTGTTTACCTTGTTTCTCAGTATCCCTCTCGAAAAAAACCCCTCGTTCAAGCTTTGGGTTTTGTTTGAAGAGAAAAATATTGGGTTTTAATGAGAAAATTAATGGGTTTGGAGGGAACTTTGGGATCTTTAGTGCTTGGAGAGAAGAGGGGCAATTGGAGGAGTTGGATGATGCGCCATTGACAGTTGAATTACAGCAAATTTGCAGTGAGAGTCAGTTCGATAGAGTCATTGCAGAAGCTCAACAACTTGAGGAGTCTTTGATTATACTGTGGTATGTATATTTCTGGGTTGTTTATAATATGGTTTCTTGGGTTTGTTTTGATTTGGTACGAATTTGTCTACTTTTTGTTGTTTGTTGAATCGAAGAAAGTTAAATTTTCCCAGGAAAATGTCGATGCTTGAAAGTTTTTGTTGAGAATCTGATTTATTCATTAAATCAATTCTTATTCCCATTTAATGTGAGTATTTAGATAAATCTTTTCCCAACCCATAAACTTCATCCGCCATATTTAAACTTATGGTATCTCCAGTTCCAAACATGGATTTTTCCCATTTAATGAGATTGATCAACATTATGTGGTTTGTTTACAAAGAAAGTGAAGGGGAAATAACTAGAGTGCTCCCACCCTTCATTTTTGAATTGCCCTGTGATCCTTAAAATACATAGAAGAAGATTAAAAAGTTGAATATAGATGCATACATACCTTTGTACAACTATACATACCCTTATTGGACACTTGCACTCCAGTCCGAGTAATATAAAAAATAGATTAAAGTTGGAGATATTCTGCCATTCCTGTCCTGGTAACGTGGCTTAATGTAGATGAGACTGAAAAACAAGTAGAGCTTTTTGGTTGTTTGATATTGATTCAAGTTGGCTGGAAAATTTTATTGCTATATTCAACCTTAAATTCTCATCTATGATGTTACTTACACCTAGATGAAGAATATGTTTAACTTGGACTCAGTGTGAACGTTAGATACGGGTATATGTTCAACTTTCTTTATGCTTCAAGTTTTTTCCATGTATTTGAAGGATCCTTGTTGGCTCATATTCCATACCAATATCCATAGGTGTCAACTATGGGTGTTCAAAACAGATAATTTAAGAATGATAAAGAGTTGGAACAGTGTAGGAAGGTATTATTGTTTCAAAGCTTAATTGTTATCTTGAAAACTACCAATACAGAATGTTGAGTTGAATTAATGTACAAAAAGCTTCTCCTCTTTGCAGAATGCAGATCAACATATTTTAGCACTTGATTTTTTTATTAATGTATCGAGCTTGATCGTAAAACAAAGTGATTTGAACTTGTAGGATGGCAAGCTGGTGCAGAAAGTGTATATATTTGAAACCAAAATTGGAAAAGTTGGCAGCTGATTACTATCCAAGGTCAGCTAAATTCCATTTTAAATCAGCAACACTATTAATCTGATCTATCGCAACGAACCTAGTGTAGCTTCCTTGTTTCTCAAATCATTTTGGTGTATGTTACTTGAACTCTATTTTTTATGAAATATCTATGTCCAATGTACATTCAAACATGGATATGGGGATATAGCTCTCCAAGGACATTCTAAAAACCCTCCAAATATGTGGAAAAACCTAGAAAAATGCTGAACATATCCATATAGGAAATTTTATATCCGACACCTGCCCCCGAGTTTGAGTAACATAGATTCGGGTATAGTTACTATTCTGTTCCTGCACATGTATTTGGATGTATAATTATTAACTTACCTGTAAAAAGGAGTATACTTGTAGATTTTTGGCATAAGCTGATAAATACCTTGATCAACTTCATCCATCTCCTTGTTAAATTCAGTATCTTGTATAAGTATTTAAATCTCCCTGTTCTGGCTTTAATTTGAAGTTAGTTAGGGGAGCCGAATCTTTTCTGACCATTCATTTGGACCAGGGTCTCTCTCGACTCATTTAGTGAAACAAGTTGCTTTCTAATTGTTCCAGAGAACTAGCAAACCAAAAAGTTCATCCTTAGTTTGCAACTAATTTGGAGGAATTCAGCATCTCATGATCTCATGATGTTCATTCACACGGCTTATTTCTTCTAATCCTTGTTACCACATATGATAGATGATGAAGTTGAGCAACAACGTATCCAGATTCATATAAATTAAGGGTTCAGATTGTGAGCCTTTGACTTGTTTAAGCACAGCTTTGCATTGCTTCCTTCATCTGGAACATCAGGCCATGAACCGATCCTTCTCCTTAGATAGTCCGCAAAAGCTTGCAATTAGTCCATCTTTCTGGCTTGTTGATTAATCCGGAGATGTCTTTCCCATTAAAGTACAAGGAGCAGAGTGGGAATCTTGTAGTGCCTAACTTTGAAGTTTAAATTTTTTATTTATGAATTTGTTGCATGCTGTTGCCTCTGAACTTTGCAGTATTTTCTAGGCTACTTAAATGCTTCAATTCATCAGTTCCTTTTTTTTTATTTTCAATTTTCCTTTTGTTTGTTGCTTCTACATCCCCAGATGATCCAATGGCTAAAAATTTATGCCGGAATTCTGCAATCTCATATGTATAAAAAATAGTCCTTATCATGTAGGTTTTGTTTCTTGTCTGAAGTTGTTCATGTATGAAATCGAACAAGCTAGCTTGGTGATTAAGGACATTAATGTCCTTTTGAATGGTTCTTGCAGATTGCGATTTTACTGTGTAGATGTCAATACTGTTCCGCACAACCTTGTTGCTCGGGCCGGAGTCACTGTAAGTGTCACATAACTCTGACATCTGTCAGCTTAATAATTATGTTTTGAACTGTCTGTTGTCAATACAACTATGTTTTCTGTAGTTAAAACACCGATAAATCACTCAAATCTTTGGCGTAATGTAACAATACAAAAAAGCAACTGCCTGTAATCTTGAAAGTCACAGTTGCCAAACTTGTTCTTCAATCCTTTGGGTAGAATAACATTAGATTCTAAAGTCATGTATCCTACAACCTCTATTACTCTGACTTCATTTTTTCCTTTGAAATGCTCGTCTCATTTCTGGATATAGATATGGGATATGATTCTCCAAGGACCCCTAAAATACATGGAAAAACTTAGAAGAAACTGCACACACCTATATAATACATACATGTACCCAACATTCACACCCAAGTCCGAATGATATAGCCTACAACCGTTTTTATATGAGCTCTTAAACAGAGATAGAAAAGCATCTAACATTTGAAAACTCATGTTACGAAGACAGCGATCATACCCTTGAATGTTCATGGCATTTTCTTGTTTCAACGCTTATCCACTATGAGTTCAAAGGATCTCTTCTAATACATGCATGATTTGTTTTATTAACAAAAATTATGAAATTATGATTAGACTGAACTGATTACTCCTTTATGCATGTTTCGGTTCATCAACAACTCTGCAGAAAATGCCAACGATACAGGTTAGTATCAATTCCTTAATAAATCATAGTTTCTACCTTGATTTCTATGTTATCGAAAAACCCGTGTCCAGCACATATATGGATACAGGTACGAGGATATGACCTACAAAAGCCCTCCAAATACATAAAAAACTCGAAACAAAAATTGAACATACTCATCTCAGATATATGCATCTGACATTGCACCCGAATTCAGGTCACATTTATTTTCCTAAAGGTCCGCCTTGGCACTTTAGCAAAGTAACATTCAGCTGAACTTTAAGATAGTTTGATTTGCTTGCAGTCTTGAATACATTGGTTTTTAACCTAATAATGGTGTTTATTACAGTTATGGAGAGATAGCAAGAAACAGGCTGAGGTGATTGGTGGCCACAAAGCATATTTGGTTGTTAATGAAGTACGCCAAATGATCGAAAACGAATGTACCGCATGAGTGATAGCACTCCTTTTTAAAGAAAAATTGAGTGTACCCGTATTGGTTACATACCTTATCTAGTACTCATTTCTGAATCCGAGTAACATTGGAAAAATTTTGATCATATACTTCAATTTATTTCTCTTTTAATGTCTTCAAATATAATGCCATGAATCGCTTGTCATTATAAGGATGCCATGAATTCCTCAGAGACTTAAAATCTGCAGATTCGCCTTTGAAATTTTTTGTTCTAGCAAAAGCAGTATACAGGTTTACATTGTGTTTTGTTTTTGTACTAGTACGTAACGATATCATTGTGTATAATATATATAAATGCAGATAGACTTCAATTACATGCATATAAATCGAATATAAATTTTAAAATTATTGTTAATTAATTAAAAATATAATATTTTATCTCTAAATATAATTATGAAAAACAAAAACTGTTTAAATAAAAGAGATTAAAAATTGTCTAAATATCAAATCTAGTATCAACCAAGATCAATATATATTGATACAGGCTAATATTGACCAAAAGAGACTAAACATTCCAAAACAATCGAAATGCATTAAAATTTTGATAGAAAAAGGACTTTAAATTAGTTGATATCGATTTAGGATTAGGCTTAAACAGAAGCATGCTAAATGGGTACCAAAAGTTATGATACACATGTGCTCAGAAAGTAAAAACCATACAAAGAAATTAAAATCTCAAACGGAAGATGGTATGGTATTTTTGTTTTATCAAAAGCACCATACGGGGTTCCATTGTGCCGTACACATTGTCGAGGAAAAATTTTAAACTCCCTACAAATGAAGGCCTAGTCATGGATTCATTGTCAATACCAAATTTACAATCTACATGCATGTAAGGTAGCTGATTATTTCGTTAATGATATATAATAAAGGCGATGGTAATGATGTATTTTTTTGGTTGAACATTACAATCATTTAAAACCTGGTTTAAAATCGATAAAAATCCTCATAAAATATAAACATTATCTTAACATAAATATGATACATTAAATGTACGGTGTTAATCGTATTCAAACATGACCCTGTCGTATTAATTACAAAATTTTCATTATGTTAAACATGTCATGTTCAAGTCCAAAATACGTTAACATTCCTCAAATTCAAATACTAGTAAAAATAAATAAATGAATAAATAGAAAGAATCACTACAAACTTACAATCAGGATGCTATTAAACTACTAGCCTATCACCAATTTGAAAAATTAGAAAATAATGGAATAAATGAGTCTGGAAAGGTCATATATAAATATATATATATATATATATATTGCATGTACAAGGAAAGAATTGACGTACCTTTCTCCAAGGGAAACCAACTCTTTGAAAGAAACCAAAGAAAAAAGGGTCCTTTGAAAAGAGGTTTAGAGTTAAATTTATGGCCACCCAGATTAGCCGTTCTCCTAGCTTCAAAGCATCCACCATTTCTTCTTTTTCTTACTCTCTAACATCGGCAGTTCTGTATGTAAAAAAAGCAACATTTGTGTCAATACAAATATGCATCACAATTCAGTACAACATGATCTTTTCCAAAGATAAAGAACGAATTTGTAATTGGAAAATAAGTCCTATGTTATTGGGACCCAGATGAATCTTGAATATAAGTATTGGTACAGGTATGCTCACTTTTTTGGAAGGTTTTCAATATATTTGGAGGCTTATGCCCAGCACTCAGGTTATAAATATGTCGGGCATGAGTCAGACATGGATATCTCAAAATATGAAGAGTCTGGATAACATTGCATAAGTCTATTTGGAGAAATAAAAAGCCCATGTTCGCTTCTCAAAGGAGTTGAATTAGGTTGTTTTTTCTTTTTATACCAGATTCATGTTATGATGTTGACTCCAAGGATTCACCAAATTTATACAAATATATTCAGGGTTATGTTTTCAGTTTTCATCTATATATTAAGTTTAAATTAAGAATCGCAACTGATTTTGAACAAATATATGTTGCTGTGTTTACTGTTTACCTTCTTCAGGATAAATTGAATTGTAGTGCACCTCAGCCCAGAAACTCAAGAAAATAACTGCAAAAAATCACAAATTATAAACAAGCAAAATTGAAGCAAGTATCAAATCAAGTACATGACATCAAAATATCCAGAAAAACCATATTAGAGAAATATAGCATTATGTAATTTAATTCGGCAAGGTGCAGAGTTCCATAACCAGCTAATCTCCATCTAATCTAATGGCAGAAATGTCTAAAAAACTACATGGTACTATGATTTCCGGCAACTGCAGAAAAGTCGAAAACATATTTTATACAAATTCAAAGGGGGGGGGGGGGGATGCAAATTGATGATCAATTTGGACTGTGATAACTGATATGAGAATGAAAGTCTTGCAAAACTCTAACCACATCAGAAGTCCATCCACTTCTCAATAATTGGGAAACATAAACTACATAAAATTAATTTTATGCAAAGATCAAGAGCATCCAAGAATTCAACAACCTACAACGTTCACAGGCTTAGAAAGTATGGGTATACTTTTCTTTTACACATCTGAATTTTGGCTTTTTTAGTTTTCTACTGCATAAAATTTTGTATGTGCATTAAACAAGAATTGCAACTTGAGCTCAGCTTTGAAATTTTAAAATCTAATGATATACCTGAACATCTTACCTATAAGTAATGTGATCAAATATTATTGCTACTTCTCCAATATTAGACCCAAGAAAAAGAAAAGGATATAAAGCATCAAGATCTTACTTCGTTCAGACTTTTGATCATGTGGAAGGATCTCAGTGTAACATGTATCCTTGAATGAAGTTAATACAAATATCTTTACGCCATACTGCAATTATACAGAAAGTTTACATTAGTTATCTATTAAACGGTCCAAATCAGAATAAGCAAAACATGCTATTGCAAAAATGATGCGAGATATGAAATGTTAAGTCTTAATTTTATTTATATATATATATATATCTGTAAGAATCACTCTTCATAGAAACTTGTCAAGCATCCCATGCATGAACCTAACTATTTCACTTCACAATCAGTAAATGCCTTGGAAAAAGAAAAAAAAACTCAATCCTCCGTTATTTCTAAAATAGAACATGAAATTGATTGAAAAAAAAAATATTATTACACTATGAGCTATATTATCACCTAAACCTAATAGCCTTAAAATCTAACAAATTGAAATGAGTTTTACATTGATTATAAAGTGTATGTCTAACATGGGTATGTGTTGGACTAAAGTATGTTCATTTTTTTCCAAGATCCCACGTATTTGGAGAGTCCTTGGAGGATGGACAGGGCATTTCAAGAAAAATGAAAACTTAGAGCAGCATATCCACAAATTTGGGACCATTTCCATGTTTTTAGGCAATATGAACAAAACATTTTGCCCTCAGATAATTTTCCAACCATTGGAAAGCATAAAACTCATTATGGTAAGTTGGTAACAAAGTTCACCAGCACAGGTAAAGCTACATGTTAATACTTCTTTCAGAACCTAAACATGCATATAGAACTGAAATGGTAAATATTTCATAAAAAATAATGTAAAAGGAAAATTCAGTTTCATATACTAGCAAAGTTTAAGCCCTACAGTTGTACAAAAGTAATGGTCTACATTCAACCTCTTGCAGTTCAACAAACTGGGGTAAAGAATTAAAGTATAATCATGTTAGAAATTGAAGAGTTTGGTCATTGGCATACCAAATCTGCAGCTGCTTGCAATGTAACGTGATCACCCCATTCACCATTCCTGCTTCATCAATGTAAATAACTATAATAAGCATGAAAGTATTCATAGAAAGTTATTTTAGTAATAAAATAGCACTGAAAAGAAATTTTTTACTTGTTCATTTTCTTCAAATAGTCACCATAAGCCATTGGAACATAACCCTCATACATCTCTGAATTTGATTTAAGCTAATGAAATCGACATATCATGAGGGAAAAAAAAAGCATAAGACCAACAAATTGAACTATACACCAAAGAACAAAATTAGCTGGCTAAAGTGGAACTTATAAAAAGGCCAACAAACCTGGTAAACAACTTGCTGCCTCACAAACTTGTGGTGATCTTGAGAACGGTAAAGTTGATCTGATAAAGAACGAAACTGGAACATGTAAAATAAGAGAAGTTAGTTAATGAACTGACAAAGAGGTCTAATGAAAATTACAAGTAAGGCTCTGTGGTCAACAACTTCACTTTTGTAAAAGATAAGCATCAATCACAGAATTGAGAAATAGGCCCTAAACAATGTATCACTATTTCATAACTAAAATTGGTAAAAGGGCATATCATTTCAATTGGGAATTACAGACAAACCAAAAGAAACCAAGAACTGTAAACTGATTCCTCTAGTTATACGCGCGCATGCACACACACATATATGTTTCCATGTGTTCTAGTTTGTTAGATGTATGATCTAAATTCTCAGTAACTAACAACCAGAAGAACCACCATAGATATCGTCAAGGATTCAAAGAAACATACAGAACTCTTCAACCTAGTAGAAAAGAATCAGAGGAAGACAAACGAAAATGATGTTTCCCCATTTTCATTATTTTAGAAGTCTGTACAAATTCAGGGTCAAACTGTTGCCATTTGAATACTGTCCACTAACTTGTGAACAGTAAAGTGATTGCTAGAAGACATGATTTCCACCATCCTGAAATAATACTATGCAGACACTATAGAACTAGCATGAAGACTATAAACAGTAAAGTGTCTCAACACATTCATGGTATTAGTACAAAACTTTTTCAATAGTACATTCATCCAATGTGTTTATGCCTAATTAATGCGCCTTCCAACCAATGTGTTAGTATCCATATCTCACAAATTCAGAAGAGAAAATACTTGTGCATATGATGTATCTTTTTATTAGAGAAATAAAGTAAAAACCAACCTGACAGTTACCATCACCTTGAACCTTATTCTCAACCAGACCATACAACTGCAACCTGAATGATAAAATAATTAGTCCTAAATTTAAAATGCTATTAAAATCAAACATTCACAAGAAGGAAGAATTTAACCAAATAACATTACTGCAAAAGTATTTCTTTTGAGAAAAGGGATAAGTGGAGATGCATTTTGGTAAAACAACTCAATCAGATAACATTTTGGCTAAAGATACCGTTCAAAAAAGGTTGAGGAAAGGGAAAAAAGAGCAATTACTTTACCAAAATGGATCCCAATACAAGAGTTCAAATATTTTACAAACTGACAAGAAAAAACTCCTAAACAAGTAATTTATCACTGTACTTTGAAAAAGAAAAAAGGAATAAGGTGCAAGCCCCCCCCCCCCCCCAAAAAAAAAAAAACCAATGGAGAACTAGGGTGATAAAGTTAATTGCCACAAAATAACAGAATAAAAAAAATAGACCAAGATGCCATTAGCTATATAAAGGAAAATTTCAAGCCAAACCTATCAAGCAGCCTTTGATGGTCAGATGTCTCTTCATCAACTGACGGTATTACTCCATTAATTTTAGGTACATGCTGCACAATGCAAATCACCAAATTAGCAATGTCAATTCTCATCCAACTCATTGTTATTGGGTTAAAGGTCAAGAGATCACATCCATATGCACAAATAGAATTTTGCCTTTATTAGTTACATCCATATAAGGTAGTGGCAAACCTTGAAACACCTCAAGCAGTGCCAACTTACTAAACACTACTAACGCTAAATTCATGTGAAGAAAATATATCAAAGGAGTTAAATTCAGCATGTGATAAACAGAAATCTTTCCATTCCCAAAGTATTGTGTACCAAAAGCATAAACCAACTCAACTAAATTTCATGACATTCATCATAAAGTTTGGTAATAAATTCGCAAAAAATTACACTGATCAATTAAATTAAACATGTTAAGCACATACTTTTTTTTCAATGCGTAGGGAGAAAAAGAAACATGGGCAAATCCCAACTAAAAACACAATGACTTCATCAAAATTATGATAAAGATAAAATCAACTAGATATTGAAAGCAAATTATGTGGCAAGTGATGCTTCCACTACCATGCAGGAGAACTTCAGTTAAAAAAAAAAAAAAAGAAAATCCTTCAAATCCTAATAAATAACACAACTTTCCAAGACTTGTACTCACAGGAATAGCAACCATGTCATTCAACCTCTTCTCTACTTGACCATCAAGACCAGATGACTGATCTATTATATCAATACACAACATGTCTTCACCAAGAGAAATTTTGTCACCCATGCTAGAGGTGCCACCTTGTTCACATCTACTTAGGATAGAATCATCTAAATCGCACTTCCCCTGATTAACTTCATTTCCGTGTCCCTGGTTATGATCTATGGTTTTTTGGTCATCTTCATTATCTACACAATTCAACACTTTTACATTAATAAAAGCCAATATAATAATTGAGTCAGAATGGCAACTTCAGAAGTTCCACTACCAGGACTATGTCGCCTTCCTGTAAGGCCAACCCAATCTTGAGCAAGAATGGAATCTTGGTTAGGATTGTTAAATCCGGATGCCTCTGCAGCAGCAACTCGTGAAAGTTCCTCTTGAAGCGCATGTGCAATAACCGCATCATTCTCTACATTTACAAGTTCAGGTTCATGATAACCCTCTCTAATATACCCAGTTTGACTACTGTCTTTTTCATACTGAGTAACACTTCCACTGGCACCAGAGTGGCTGAATATACAAACTTGTAGGTCCTGGAGACCCCATCGAACAACATCAGGATCTATATCACATGTAAGCATTATTAAAACTTATAAGAGAACAGCGTCCACTTTCCTAACTGAATTTGTATACTCCCCAAAAGAAATTCTGCAGACAATAACATAAAGTAAATTAATCATAATTAGCACATGATAATATAAACCATCCCAAATAGTAATAACAATAACAATAATAACAATATGCAAACTGTCCAAAGAAACTAACTTAGTAATTTCTTAACATAGACTCGAGAAGCACAAATAACCTAAACCCAGAAAAAGCAATAATTGCGTGCAAGAACAAAAAACCCTAAAGAAATAAAAAGACAAAACCAATTTCGGAACTCCAAACTCTAAACTCTTAAAAGAGAATCAATGAAAATTAATGTATACAATGAATCTTAATCTCAACATTTAATCTTTTCATTATGTCTTTGTATTTGACTATTTTAATCTCATTCGAATAAGAATTGTTATGAATTACACTTTAATAATAATTAATGAATTTTTAAGTACAGATTTATGTCTCCATTTCAATAGTATCACAATATTGAAATTACAATATAATCTAATTAATATATATATAAATATATTTTTTTTACAAATAAGCGATTTTGGATTTAATTCTTTTCATTTCTCACAGTCCCATTAATCATTCTTTCCTCACATCTTTATACTACAAGTTCTACAATTAAAAAGAGGCAAATCAATTCCACCATATTTTCTAATATCCTTCTCGATTCGATTCTTTCACAGATTATTGAATTAAATACCATTAGCTTTGCCTACATATCTCTAAATATAGCATGCTTCAAAGGTTCCAAACTTCAATCTTTCTTTTCTCATTCCAACAAAAACTCATTTCATGCTCTAGGTTTCCATCAAATTTACGAAAACTTCCAATATCGGAAACTTTAAGAGATAATTTTTAAAAAGAAGAAAAAAAAAGGAATTGAACAATGAATAAACAAAGATTCAAAAAAAATGGTGAAATTGGGGATTAAAAATAGAATCTTGAAATAAATAAAAAAACGAAATGAAATTTAATCTGTAAAAAAGAAAATATAAGTAAATAATTAAAAAATACCTGAAATAAAATGATAGAAGCGAATGAAGAGAAACGTAAGCATGGAGGAGAAGCCGAAGCCAAAGCTAAGACCTTTTATACTTATCTTCTTTTGCATCTTTACCGACCCGATATCCCTCCGACTTATTTATTTTATGGTCAAAATATAAAAATAGTCACTTTTGTTTCCCTCACTTTATATTTTAGTCATTTATATTTAAAATATTACATTTTAGTTATTTATATTATTATTTTGTTACGAACTGATCACTTTTCCGTTAAGTTCTGTTATCTCCCTAACAGTAATCCTACATGCCAGTCTAACTAAATTTTAAATGCCAACTTAGATTTCAAAATGGGATGAGAATAAATTTTTAATTAAATAAATTTAATTAATAAAAATTTTAAACCCTAAATCTTAGTTAAAAAAACCGTTCATTGCCTCTATTTTTTTAGCTTTCTTTTTCATTTGACTAAAAAAATCTATTATCATCAGAATTTTTTATTCAAGTACAAAAATAAAAAAGGATTCAATGGAGGGTCCAGGTATGTCTTCTTTACCGACAAATTTATGTTCCAAGACTTAAAATCAAATGGCTTGTTTGCTCAATCCGATTTTTGTTTGTTTGTTTGTTTGTTCTAAGATAAATTTTATGTCTTCTTCACGTTCTTGAATAATTAGTTTCTCAATCCAATTTTTTCTGATCTGAATCGACTTGTTTGTTCACAATCCCTTTGTGGGTATTCCATATTTTTCAAGTGTCCTGTTTAGTGATTGTCAGAAGGGGACAAGGGTTGATCTACTAATGAAATAGCTTACAAGTTGCAGGAAATTAGACAATCATGATAATGAAAATTTTCACTCGAAAGAACCAAAACATGTACTTGCATTTATGCCACGTTAAGGCATTTTATGTTTTGTGTTTTTGTGCATGTGGGTACTTTTAGAGATGATCGAAGGAGTATGTTTCATCATGCTTAAATGGTTTGTATCTAGTTCTTTGGGGTTTATCTTCCTGTTAGTTGCTAAAAAAACATTCGGAACATAAGTAAAAGAACAATTCCAAATATTTAGATAGTCCTTGTTGCTGCAAACTGTTGATTGAACTGAATATACCTTATTGGTTTTGGGGTTCCAATGATTTGTAAGATAATTTTAGCCTATTTATAGGTTTTATCTTTTGCATTTCAACCTCTTTTGCTTTTATTTTTTTTCTGTTTATTAAGGAATGTGTAGTGCAAAGTACATGACACAGGTTGTGGGACTTGTTAATCACTTGGTTATGTTCTTAAAAAAGTTTGTTTTTCATTCTTGTGCAAACTAAGTCTATTTCTTTTTCTTTTGGCCAGAAAACTAATTCTATTTCAATTTGATAAATATTTGTCCTTATTCACAATGAGATTGATTACAGAAGTGCTTTTTCATCCCACTTATGGTTCAATGTTTTCAAAATCATGCAGGCCTATATGTATTGTTTCTTTAAGAACAAGCGTATTGTCCTTTATAACACATTGATTCAGCAAGTATGGATCTAATACTAAGTAAAAGTTTCTTTGCCTCTTACGTCTGCCCTTTCCTATCTTAAGATTTTTGTATTGAGCGAAGGATAGGTGCAAAATGCCTATGTTTTTCTTCAGTAGAGGGGTTAATATTATCGCTTGTGTGCTAGGATCATATTCCTTCATTGTGAGGCATATGGGACCTTCCAGTAAAATATCTTATGCCTTCATTTTAAAGGAAAGAAGTGGTCATGTTTTGCTGGTTGATTTTAAAAAGGAGAAAATTTAACAGTGGTTATTGAGCTCAACTCAACATATCCATGCCTTTAAATTCATTTCAAATTTAGAATAGTCTGAAATTTCTAGCAGTTTGTTTAATTATGTCAGGTTGGTTCCACTCAATTCCTTTGTCCAACGTTTGTATCTTTGTTTTTTCTAGTAATCTAACTTTCAAGATATTCCCAACATGGAGCTCAACATGAAATATATGATTAGGAGATTGCAGTCCTTGAAATCGGCTTGTTACTGTTTTTGCATCAAACTAGACGGTAAACATGCTTGCAAATGTTAGGAATGTTGTTTGGAGAAGGATGCACAAAGAATGTCTAGATAAGCAAGTGATTACAACGAGGCATTTCTTTCCTGCATGAAATGGTCTAAAGGGTGTCAAAACTCGATTGTTTTAGTGGTGTCTTGGCTCAGTTTCACTGCTTCCGCTGAGACATGAGATTTGTGCTATAGATTTAGTTAAGTTTTATATCTGAACTGTACATCCCTTGTGTCTAAATTGTGCCAAAAATTATTTTAATGCTTTGGTTTGATTCACCCTTATTAGCTGCATTATGATCCATGCGTCTCCCCTTCTATGCTATGTGCACCTTAATTTTCTCTGAGAATTGGTCATATTCTGCTCAAATTTACCCTTATTCCATAAGTTATTTATTTCAATGTTCTTTTAGACATGCAACAAAATCATGTTGATTGATATTAAATTTTTGAAATCTGAAATCTTCTCAGGCTTGCAGATTAGTATTAAGAATTGTGATTGCTCGTAAATGCTCCCTCGATCATGTTAATGATCAAGCTGCTGCAGTCCCACCTACAAATGCTTTTTTGCTTATGCATTGTCGATCCACTCCTACTAAGAGCTGGTTAGAAGAAGCTAACAGGGTCGAAGAGGACGAGGAAGAAATCATGGGTGTAAATAAAATATGAAACAGACATATAAATTTGAAATTAATTACCAAATAATATGAGCAATTTCATGCTAGAAAAGTCAGAATCTTTTGCCTCGTAGTTAACAATTATTTTCACTCAACTGGCATTGTAAAAAGGAGAGAAAGAAATAAACAGGCACTACATTACTTTGATCCTGTATTTATATATTTTTTTACTTCAACTGGTTGCTGATTTGGTCTGCAAAATGAAAGTAATCAAATTTAATTTCACATGTGGTTATCTTTACCATAAATACCTCACGCATAATTTATGAAAATTTTACTCTATAAGTTTGCTCCCCAAGATATATATTTTAGTTTATCTATATATATATATTAGTGTGAGGATGAAAATAAACTTATGAGATATAAAAATGAGATCCTTAAAAGAGTTGAACATAATGCTTAGTGAGGCAAAAAATGGCATATAGATGATATCCTTAAAAGATGTAAGAAGAGTTGAACTATTTTACTCACCTTTGAGAGAATATGTATAATCTAACATTTCTCAAGTAATTGTTCAATAGTTTAACATTCAAAAAAAAAAAATTGTTTCAAACCCTTAATTAAGACAAAATGTATAATCTAACTATCATTAACATGATTCAACAACTCTTCCAAAAAGATATATTCTTTGTTCACAAAACAAATTTCCTTTTGAAATGTAATTTGGCCCTAAAATTTGCTGTCAGGTTTCAGCTTTGTTGGGTTAAGGGTGGTTGGCTTGATGTTTTATCCATTGAAGTGGCTTGGTTTGAAATTTACAGGCTCGATGATTAGCTTATCATTTGGTTACCCCCAACAATCCCTTTGCAAGTCCTTGTATTATGGCCTGGTTTGCCACATTTGGTGCAATTAGCTTGTTGTCCTGTCTTGCTTAATTTTGGTCCACTCTTTCTTGCTTCATCTACTTCCTTCCTCCTTGTTTGTTTGGGTCTTCCTGGGGGCCTTCTAATTATGGGAGGAAGAATGGGTTCCATGTCCCTCACATGTTCCCATTGCATAGGACCTATACACAAAAATTTAAAGATGTCAAACACATTTTATAAATAAGTAATATTTCATAAAGGCTTAGAGTTTTAGGGCTATTACCTTTTACAGGGTTAATCAAGTGGCTGTGAATATTCAACTGGGTAGTGACAGTATAACATGTATTGACATAAGTTTCAGGGCTCACAGCAAGTAATTGCATGCAAGAAACAGCATGCTTACATGGGATTCCTGACAAGTCCCATTTTCTGCATGAACATGAGGAGTTGAAGAGGTCAACCACATGCTTGTTGCCTAATCCACAGTCTACCTCATACTTCTTATTTCCAGCATATACCGACCATTTACTACAAACAAAGTAACATTTTAAAGTTAAAAACTTTTCCATCCAAGTAACAGAATTCAATCTAAGTAAAAAAGAGTTAGCAAAACTTACTTATTGGACTGACTAAAAATTTCAGACAACTTCTTCTGTATCCTTAGACATAAAGGTCCAGGATACTTCTCAGCAGCCTCTCTCATAAAAACCAACCTAGTCATGACTATTCTTCTAATTATTTCCAACATCGTTAGGATGAGTTTATCTCTAGCTTCTAAAATGATCTGCAAAGAGAGGAGAGTAAGTCATTAAATAACTCCAATAATAATTATACAACATTAAGTGATAAACAGTCAAATTTTAAAAAATATATTTTAACCTTGTTGAAACATTCGCTGTTGTTGTTCAGTAGTAGATCAGATTTGCATCTGGTTGAGAAGTGGGCTCTTGACTAAGTCCTTGGATCCTTGTCATGCAACCAAGCCTCAGCAGATTCTGACAGTGGCCTCATTTCAGACATTGCTTCTCCAAATTATCTTAGAAAAGTTATTTTAGCAACTTTCCAGTAAGTGAGACGCATAACTTGGCCTTTAAATCCTTTTATGTTTTTAAAATTGTTGTAAAGATGTCTAGCACAAGTTCTTGCTTCAGCATTAGGGAACAACAAAGAAATCGCTTCTATTAAACCCTGTAAATCAATTAAAACAACATGATAAGCAATCATTTTTATATAAACAATTTAGCATTGTAGAAGCCCAAATTAAGCATGGGCCTTTTACAAAAATTACCTAAAATTAAATACCCACTACCCAAAACCCATTAACCCCTGGGCCTATTACTGATCTGATGCCCAAACCCCAATTAGCCCAGGTTAGGGTTTCAGAAACTGAAACCCTAGCCTCTCCACTTCAGCCGCAACTACCCTCCCCACTTGCCCTGTTGCGCCGCACCACCAACTTTCTCTCTGCTCCACTGCTCTCTCGGCGCCACTACCACTGCTCTCCTCTCCATACCTGCGCAGAAATGACAAACAAGACATAAGCAAGGATGTCAAAATAAATAATAACATCATGTAATGAAAATGGCTATAAAAAGCCGAATGAAGCACTGTAAAGGGGTTGGAGATCCGACAGTTTCATAAGCAAAAATAATACAAATACAAACCAATATTAAGAAGCAATCGACAAAAGGTGATTTCTGTTTTTCTTTTCCCTCCTATCACTATTATCTTTAAATAGAAACTAAATACATCAACTTTTACCTTTTGTGGAGTAATCGGAGATTAGAACCGAAACGTTTCGATTTCTATCGGCCTCTGTGGGGTTCTTTTTGGTCGCTTTGACTGCAGATCTAAAACGAGGGGACAAAAAGGGCCAAAGAAGAGGCGATTTTGCACTTCCGCCACCGTGTCACGGTGGCGCGCCACGCGGACGGACGGACGGTAGTCCGATCGCGAAATCGCTCACGCTTTCGAGCTTGAGGCCCTTTCCCTTTCTTTTTTTAAAATCCATGGTTTGAAATGATTATAAAAAAATTACGACATTATAGGGCCCTTGTGCGACGTCGTTTTGGGGCATGCATTCAGCACCCAAAACGGCGTCGTTTTGTAACATAACCCGAAGACCCGACCCAGGGAGGCCTAGGATCCGCGTGTTTTTTTTGACCAAGGGTCTATTTGCGCCCTTGGTCCTTCCGCCTTTCTAAACTTTTGCAATTAGATTTTTATTCCCTTTTAAATCGGCCTAAAATTTAAGCGCATTTTCAATTTGATCCCCATTAAACTCTGCGTTTCGAGAGGACGGGATATTTTCATTTTTAATCCCTCCCCTGTTTTAGCGTGTTCCAATTGGTCCTTCTCTTTCATATATGTCTTTTAAATTTACCCCTAACCTTTTTTTTTATTTCGATTTTTCCTCTTTTTTTTTACTTTTCCTTATCATTTTATTTTAATTTCAATTTTATTTATACTAATACATTTTATTAATGTTATTATTATTATATTTTTAGTACTTTTATTGTTGTTATTCTGCTTAATACCAACCTGTATATATTATTTAGTATTAGTAATGGATTAATATTTTTATCTTGTTAATATATTTGTATATCACCTATGCATTCTTTAAATATATATATACACTTATGCATATATTCTAAAATTATTTTACATATATTTGTTCTATATACATATATATTTTTTTTATTTACGAATGTTATGTCTCTATTTTAATGTATTTTATATATAGTATTTATATATAGTATGTATATATGTATGTGTTTTAATATTATCACATATTTACTTTAATATATATTTATGTAATATTGTCAATAATTGTCTTTCCCTCACATTATTATCATTGTTTATGTATATATGTTTTCTTCTAATATTTTATATAGTATTATGTACATATTTTGATATCACTATTTTCATTATACATATTATGTATATATTTTAAAAAAAATCACATTATTCATGTATTTTATTATATAAGAATACATCTCATGTATATATAAATATATATACTTTATGTAATATATTAATAGTTATTCTATAAATATTACTATTATCTTTTGAAATGTATGTATATTATATTTTTTTATGTACTACATATATATGTAATTTTATTATGTATATATATTTCTAATATTATGTTATGTTTTCACTTATATTAAGCATATACTTTAGTATCATAGCTATATATTTTCATACATCATGTATATACGTCGTATAGTATGTTTTCGTATATTATCTTATGTTATTATCACTAAATGTATTTTGTATTTGTTCATGATTTGTTTTTATTTTTTTTATTTATTTTTTATATTTTTTATATTTTATTTTTATTCCTCTTTTAAATATTATTTTTATTGTCTTGCTATTGCTCTAATTGTTATGTTAACTTTTTGACATTATTTGTGTTTTTGGTTTATTTTTAAATTCTTATTTCAAAAATATTTTTATGCTTTAATCGCTAACCGAGGCAATATATCGATTTGACATTATGTCGCGAATTTCATCGCTATGTTGGATGGAATTTGTCGGCTCGTGTCAAGACGGTATATCCTTCTCAAAATAAATAAACTAAAATTTCTCGTCTTTGTAATCAGATCACGACTAAATTTTAAATTGAACTCGTATTTTGAAAATTAAGACATCACGTGTTTATAAGATACCAATTTTTGGGCGTCGCGAGGGTGCTAATACCTTCCTCGCAGCAGTAACAAACTCCCGAACCCTAATTTTTCTCTCGGCTTTAAAGTAGACCCAAAACTCGGCCCTTTTTCGTGTTAAAAGAGATCTAATAGGTGTCCGATCACACCTAGGAAAAAGGATCGGTGGCGACTCCCTGTTTGTTTCAAAAATCAAATGTCAAATTTCAAACTTTATTTCTAATAAATCGCCACAATTTAGCGACCCGGAACCAAATATTTTTACGTCGCTACAGATGGCGACTCCACTGGGGACCCGGTTTTGAGAGTCGAGTTGAATAAACACATTTTGTCAAAAGTTTTCAAATTTCCTTGTTCAAAGTAAATATTTGGTCGTGATCCGAAATTCTCGTTTTCAAAAATTCATGCAATTGCATCATGTTGTAAATATTTCTTCTAACTTGTTATTTGTTTGTTTTTCAGTCTTTATGGTTTTAATTTTGGTTTAGTTCCTTTAAATAAAACGTAAAGGTTTATGAGTTTTTCCCCTCACACACCGTACACTTGCATTTTGCATAACATGAGCTCTATACACCCTCAAATGCTTTTAAGTGAAAGTAAACGCTACGCCTTTGTGAGTTAACTCGCCCCTCCGCACAGGCTAGTGAATACTTTCGGGTTACATATGACTTATGCTTTCGTGAGTTAACTAGTCCCTCCGCATAGGCATAAGTAAATGTAATCCCTCGAATTGAACTCGTGAGCCTGTGATGGGCTATGACCGAGGTTTCGTACTAGTTTTAGTAGACGATGGTACGAACAATTCGAGTACCTATCTAGAACCAAAACCCGCATATAATGAACCATACGAGCCATCCAATTAGAGCCATACCGAACCCCTGTCCGCTTATAGCCACCAAAATAAGTACACGGGGATAATGCCTTTTTGCCTTTCATTTACACTGTTTATGTAAAAATTTGGTCGAGTAGTTTAATTCGTTTCTCAAATTATATTTGTGTTGTTACTAACCAAGTTTGTTTGTTTTTATTTTTATTTTCATCATGCATCATAGGCATCACGTTAGGAAGGTGTTGATTAAAGGATAGTTGCTAAAGAACGGGTTTCTGATGGAGGAGCCAATTACACAAATAACCGAGAAGAATGCCGTGGTTCGAGAATGGTCTCTAAAAACTCGAGAGAGAAAGGGGGACAGACCTAGTGGAAGGGAGTGTTGCCAATTTACCCAACATACAAATGTGAATGTCCGCCAAAATAACCTTGAGGATTTGGTGCGAGTTTGGAACCAATGGGATTCAGACACTAGGGGCATTTTCACAGAGAGGTATGGAGATATAGCTCACTTGATCACCATTCGTGTAGACGAAGCAGTTGATTCAAGCCATGGTTCGATTCTGGGACCCGACTTATCGATTGCTTTACATTCAATCAAGAGGACATGACTCCAACCATAGAAGAGTATGCTGCTTTACTCCGCATCGATAATGTGCAATTCGGCAAGATATACGTGAAGGAGCCTAAGCCATTGACCTTTAGGAAAAAATTAGTAAGGTGATGACATGATGACTGATGCATGGGCCGAAAAAAATAAATAAAAAAAAGAATGAAACAGTTTGCATTCCATGGTCTAGCCTACGAGAATCGGTTACGAGTCATCCTGACATATTGAAGAGAGTTAATCTATTCGCCTTGGCCATTTACTTGTTTGGTCATTTTCCGAGAGTTCTCGGACATATTGAGGTCGATGATTTGATTTCTTGAAAGGCTAAAACAAGGAGTCAACCTGTCCCGACTATATTAGCCGAGACATTCAGTCCCTTAAGTACTTGTCGAAGGGTAGGAAAGGGACGATTTATCGGTGTACACAACGCTCAATGTTTGGATTTTCAGTCATTTTTGGAAAGTAGAGCGCACTCCATTCCACATGTTTTCAAAAACATTCGCCCGCTAGAAGCTTACCTCAAGAAAGAATGGCCGAGAGAAGTCACCGAGCAACATTGGGTATCGGTCTTTCGAATCTCTTCGCGCCGGATATAACGTGGAGAGCACCCTGGATCCGTCCTTCAGTCCTGCTATACAAATGTGGAAGCCAAGATTGGGTACCTTTACTCGGATTATGGGGAGGAATTGGATATGCCCCGCTATTAGTCCAAAGGCAATTTTCTTCGCGACAATTTATACCCAGAATAGGAGGGCTAGTGCGATCCGAGTTCGCTTTCATGGGTGAAGGATATATGAAGAAAGTCCGAGACACTGCAAAGTCTTGGAATGAAATTCATTTCATGGAATTAGCCTTGTATGCTGATACCCTTACCCAAGACTATGACATATGGAGAAAGCAACGGGTAAGTAGTCAGCAAATCTCATCAACAAATTGCCTTTGCCCGAAACCCCTTTTTGGAGGAAATGCCGTCCGAGTTTGGACATCGCTAGACAAGAATTCGAGCGAGAAAAAGCTAAGATGTCTAGGGACCTCGGTACCCTTCAAGAAGAAAAATATCGATTGAAGATTGAAGCTCAAGTTGAAAGGTCCAGAATCTGAAAAAAAGTACAAAGGAGGCCGAGATCGTGAGAAACGACTTAAGGGACCTTCATCTGGAAAACAAGAAATTAAGAAGCACTATAAAGAATAGTGGATTGGGCAAGTCAACAACTGAGTGGAAAGAAGAAATTAGCAACGTCAAAGGAGGAATGGAGTTTTGGAAGGGAAAAGCAAAGAAAGAAGAGGAAAAGGCCGCGCGCGCTGCAATAGAGTTAAGAAGGAAGAATACCGAGTATGAAAGGGTAACTGCGAAATTTGCGAATAGTCAGTCTGAACATCGAGAATTAAAAAGGAGAGTACGAGATTTAGAAAATATGCTACAATCTCGTCAACAACAATTAGATAACCTCCTGAAGGCTCTAGAAGAGAAGAATGATCAGTACGATAGGGACATGCACGCGTACAAAGGAACTCTCCAAGAAAAGGAAATGCAGCTCAACTTCTTGATTAATGAAATTCGCCAAGCGGCTATGCAAGTTGTTCAATTATCGGATGAAGCCAAGTTCTCGTGAGCCAATTCCTCCGAGCCGTAGATCGAGCATATCAGAATTTTTAGAGCAAGTGAAGAAACAAGGCAATGTGGCTAGGAAATTTGTGTAACTGGTGGAAAAATGAAAACTTTTTGTAATGTACTCTTCTGATAAATGAAATGCCTACATATGGGGCTATCTTGAAATCAACACCAAATTCTTGCATATTTACTCATAACTAACATTTATGCATCATTTATTTCTTTGGACATTCATCCATTCATATACTCATTCATTCATTCATCGCATATACATATCACCATAATCATCCACCGAAACTAAAAGAGCCATATAATCCGCAGTTGCAAGACTTCAAGACTGGAATCACGACATTCATACAGAACGCGTCGACAAACTAGAGCAATGGAAGCTGAGTTCAATGAGAGAATCGAAAGGATGGAAAGGGCTCAAAAAGAATTACAAGAACAACTGGCTAAATCGCAACAAGAGACGAGAGATCTAATGGTAAGATCTCGAGAGGATTCACTCGAGCAAAGAGATCAGATGGCCAAAATTATGGAGATGATGACAACTTTGGTCAAGGGAAAGGGACCCATGCAGAACCCCGATATAATGGAACCTCAATCGAGAATACACCACGATCAGGATCCACTCTATCCTCCGGGATTCACTCCACCACCCGCATATACAACACAGAGAGGGTATGCTCAAGGAGAACCCACAGGCTTGGAACATCGACCTATGCCACCTGCTCCACCCACTAATTTGGGGCAAGGAATATTCGCGTCAAACCCTGAGGCTAGTCCTGCTGATCCCCTAGTTCCAGATCTGGACGACCTCGCAGAAGTAGCCAAATTGAAATTGGATAACCATGACGCGAAATATAGGAGTCTGGAGGAAAGACTCAAAGCAATAGAGGGTACTGAGGTCTTCTCCGCCCTAGGTGCCAAGGAACTCAGCCTCGTACCTGATCTAATTTTGCCTCCGAAGTTCAAGGCGCCTGATTTTGAGAAATATGATGGGACTAGGTGCCCAAAAGCACATCTCATCATGTTCTGTCAAAAAATGACTGGTTACGTGAACGATGATAAGTTACTTATACATTGCTTCCAAGACAGTCTAACTGGTCACCTCCGTTGGTACAACCAACTCAAAGAAAAAGATTAGATCTGGAAAGACTTGGCATCCGCATTCTCATGAGCAATATAAGCATGTATCGGACATGGTGCGGACCGGATGACCTTACAAATGATGGAGAAAAAGCCGTCCGAGAGACCTTTAGACAGTATGCGCAGAGATGGAGAGACGTCTCAACCCAAGTGGAACCCCCACTAACAAAAACGGAGATAACCGTTCTCTTTATCAACACCTTAAAGGCGCCGTTTTACGACAAATTAGTGGGAAGTGCCACGAAGGAATTCGCAGATATCGTAATATCTGGTGAACTAATAGAGAATGCTGTCAAGAGCGGTAGAATGGAAGGATCAGAAGGCTCAAGAAAAGCAGCACCCATAAGGAAAAAAGAGCCAGAGGCCCACATGGTGGGAATTGGAAATCGTTATAGTCCCAATTCATATCCTAACCAACCTCGACCCCGACATTATCCACCTTCAAACTTCCATTATCCTCCTCAAACCCCTTACTACCAAACACCACCTCCCTCCTACCCCGTATACGCCATAAACAACCAAAGACCCGTCACCACTTTTTCACAAAACACCGCACCTGCTCAAAACCAACCTGAAATGAGCCAAGACCAAAGAAGGCCTAATCCTGAGAGACCGCAGTTTACTCTCATCCCTGTGTCGTATGGGGAATTGTACCCAAAACTTTTGGAGAAACAACTGATCTCTCCTCACTACATGGCACCCCTTAAACCTC
Source organism: Gossypium anomalum (assembly GCA_025698475.1). Classification (NCBI taxonomy): domain Eukaryota; kingdom Viridiplantae; phylum Streptophyta; class Magnoliopsida; order Malvales; family Malvaceae; genus Gossypium; species Gossypium anomalum. The sequence goes on along the minus strand of CM046960.1, from coordinate 47,416,314 downwards.
CATACCCGAAATGGTACGATCCAAATGCTAGTTGTGCATATCATGCGGGGAACCAGGGGCATTCTACCGAGAACTGTCTGGCTTTCAAAAGGAGAGTTCAAGGGCTCATCGATGCGGGTATTTTACGATTTGATGGTACTAGCAGTACTGCCGGAAATCTATTCCCAAATCACACAGAAGGGAATGTGAGTGCAGTAGGAGAGGAGGATAAAAGACGAAGTAAAAGATGGGTTTCTGAAGTAAGAGCACCTCTGCAGAGAATCTGGGAGGTGCTAGTCGAAAAAGGGCTACTCTGTCGTTTTAACGGAGTATCCGAAGGAAAGAATGCAAAGAGTCACAATTTTTGCGAGTTGCATGGCATCGAAGGGCACGACATTCAGTCCTGTGATGAATTCAGAAAATTATTGCAAAGTATGATGGATAACAAGGAGATCAGTATTTTTTGTAAAGCCGAAAAGGCCGATAGTGGAGAAATATGTGCCTCTGACAATCAATCATCAGGTCCCCCTTATAGCGCTGATCGGCCATTGGTGATTTACTATGACGCGAAGAAAGAGCCGGTGAAACCAAAGATGATCATTGAAATACCATCTCCTTTTCCTTACAAAAATGACAAGGCGGTACCTTGGAAATACGATGTTAACATCGTAACACCTGAAAGAGAAAAATCTGAGGCCGCAACAGGAAGCATCGGGGAAGTGGGTCACTTTACCCAAAGTGGGAGATGCTATTCTAAAGAAGTTGAACCGGTAAAGAAAAGTAGCGACTTGAAGCAAAAAGGGAAAGCAGTGATGCACGAAGTCGAAGTCGAGCAAGAAATTCCACCCGTGCAAGAAACTAAAAAGCCTGTGAATGAGGAAGAAGCTCAAGAATTCTTGAAATTTATCAAGCACAGTGAATATAGTGTGGTGGAACAATTGAGCAAGCAGCCAGCGCGAATCTCAATTCTATCTCTACTGTTAAATTCAGAGCCACACCGGAATGCTTTATTGAAGGTGTTAAATCAAGCTTATGTGGCCAACAACATATCCGTTGAAAAGCTTGATAGGTGGGTAAACAATTTGAATGCGGACAATTTTATCTCTTTTAGTGATGATGAGATACCGCCAAATGGTAGAGGCTCGGTGAAAGCGCTACATATCACGACTCGCTGCAAGGGCTACATAATACCAAATGTGCTCATCGACAATGGGTCAGCACTCAATGTTATGCCATTGGCCACACTTTCCAGAATACCGATGGATTTGTCCTACTTAAGGCCCCCCGCATTCCACAGCAAGGGCATTCGACGGACGAGGCGTGAAGTTATGGGAAAGATTGAGATCCTCTCGAAGTTGGCCCTTACATTTATGATGTCGAGTTCCAAGTCATGGACATTACACCCTCTTATAATCGCTTTTTGGAGACCACGGATCCATTCTCGCTGAGCGGTCCCGTCATCCTCCACCAAAAATAAAATTTATCATGGACGGTACCGTCTGGTCACAGTCGAAGGAGAAGAAGATATTGTCGCATCTGTCTCTGTTGATGCACCGTACTTGGAAGTGAACAAAGACGCAGTGGAGTGTTCTTTCCGATCCCTTGAATTTGTGAATGCCACTTTTGTTGCTGAGGGAAACATAATTCCAGTGCCGAAACTGACAAGAAATACCAGAATGGGTATCAAGTTGACCGTAGGAAGAGGAGCTCGAGCAAGAAGAGGTTTAGGCAGACATCTGCAAGGAATAGTCAGGGCTTTAAAGCCAGTACACCACAAAGCCCGATACGGTTTGGGATTCCAGCCTGACATGCGTCAAAGAAGGAGACAGTGGAAGAAAGATCAGGAAAGGAGGATTGCAAGAACTTTGGGCCGAGAACCAGAATGGGAGCCCATGGAATACCCTCCTTTGTCAAAAACATTTAAATCTGCGGGAATGATATACCCTGGACAAGACAATCCACGAAACATGCTGAGGATAATTGAAAGGGGTTTTCAGAATGTCAGTATAAATGTCATTGACAAAGGGGCTGGTACAAGTAAAGTTGTCTCGAGGATACGCCCTTGCCCTCCTGGTTTCATGTTGAACAATTGGACTTCCGAGGAGCTTCTTGTAGTTTATAAGTCTTCAGAGTAATGCCAAACATTAACCTTTTATTGTGTCTATAGATATAATAGAATTCTTTTGTAAGAGCGTGCATTCGCTCTTTATCATTTAAATGAATATCAATGAAGATGCATTTTGTCACGATTCTTTTTTCGCATTATCGCTAATTTCATGATCATTTTTTCATTTCATAGCCTATACTCACATTTGCCACATTCCATGCCATGACATTTTTGTCTGTTGTTTCCTATACTCGGATGCCCCTCTATAGCTTCCTTTTCCATTCAACTTTCAGGTGCTCAGATATCAATGACATGAACAAACCCGTTACGAATCTTGAAATTGATTTTGAGAAGGCTGTTTGCTTAGGGGAATTTGAAGCCGAAGAAAATGCTGAAGATTATGTCTCGTCTCCTGAATTGTTAAGAATGGTAGAACAAGAGGATAAACAGATTTTGCCTCACGAAGAATCTGTGGAGACAATAAATTTGGGCACTGAAGAAAGGAAACAAGAAGTGAAGATTGGGACTTCTATTTCAGAGAGCACCAGGCATAATTTGATCGCTCTACTTCGCGAGTACAAAGATGTTTTCGCATGGTCATACCAGGACATGCCAGGGCTAGATGAAGATTTAGTGGTCCACAAGCTCCCATTAAAGCCAGAATGCAAGCCCATCCAGAAAAAATTAAGACGGATGAGACCCGAAATGCTGCTAAAAATAAAAGAGGAAGTCAAGAAGCAATTTGACGCTGGTTTCCTACAAGCCTCTAAATATCCAGAATGGGTGGCTAATATAGTCCCAGTACCAAAGAAAGATGGCAAGGTACGAATGTGTGTGGACTACCGTGACTTGAATCGAGCTAGCCCAAAGGATAATTTTCCCTTACCACATATTGATACGTTGGTGGACAACACAGCAAAACATTCATTGTTTTCTTTCATGGATGGATTCTCGGGGTATAATCAGATCAAGATGGCCCCTGAAGACATAGAGAAAACTACCTTCATAACAATGTGGGGAACGTTCTGCTACAAAGTGATGCCATTCGGGTTAAAGAATGCCGGGACAACATATCAGAGGGCTATGGTGACATTATTCCATGACATAATGCATAAAGAAATAGAGGTCTACGTCGACGATATGATTGCTAAATCCCGAGGGGAAGAAGAACATGTAGTGAACTTGAAGAAGTTGTTCGACAGGCTGAGGAAGTTCCAGTTAAAGCTCAATCCAGCTAAATGTACGTTCGGGGCTACCTCAGGGAAGTTGCTAGGCTTCATTGTCAGTGAAAGAAGTATCGAGGTCGATCCAGATAAAATAAGAGCCATTCAAGAGTTACCACCCCCACGCACGCAAAAGGAAGTTAGAGGATTTTTAGGGAGATTAAACTACATAGCCCGATTTATCGCTCAACTTACCAACCAATGCGACCCAATTTTTCGGCTTCTGCGAAAACATAACCCGGGAGAATGGAATGAGGATTGCCAGGTGGCCTTTGATAAGATAAAGCAATATTTGTCTAGTCCTCCAGTGCTAGTACCGCCAACTCCGGGAAGACCATTGATTTTGTATTTGACTGTGTTCGAAAATTCAATGGGTTGTGTACTGGGGCAACACGATGAGACGAGAAAGAAAGAAAAGGCGATCTACTACCTCAGCAAAAAGTTCACTGAATATGAGGCAAAGTATTCGTCCATTGAAAAATTTTGTTGCGCTCTGGTTTGGGTAGCTCGGAGACTCAGACAATACATGTTGTACCATACGACATGGTTGATTTCAAAGCTGGACCCGATAAAATACATGATGGAATCGCCGGCATTATCAGGAAGAATGGCACTATGGCAGATCCTCCTTTCGGAATATGACATTGCCTATGTGAGCCAGAAGTCAGTAAAAGGAAGTGCAATAGCTGATTTCCTAGCAACTCGAATGACAGAGGAATATGAGCCTTTAAGATTCGATTTCCCTGATGAAGACTTAATGTGCATCACAGAAATAGAACCCGAGTCATCAAAAGAGAAGTCATGGAAGATGTGTTTTGATGGTGCGTCGAATGCTTTAGGGCATGGAATCGGAGCAATCCTGGTATCACCAGAGGGGAATCATTATCCGTTCACTGCAAGACTGAACTTCTTCTGTACCAATAATATTGTAGAATATGAGGCTTGTATCATGGGGCTTCGTGCAGCTATTGATCGAGACATCAAAATCCTAGAGGTATACGGAGACTCAGCTCTAGTGGTTTACCAGATCCGTGGAGAGTGGGAAGTGAGGGATCCAAAATTGATCAAGTACAGTGATTTAGTGGCCGAATTGATCAAGGAATTCAAAGAAATAACTTTTCATTACTTTCCACGAGAAGAAAACCAATTAGGCGATGCCACGCCACTTTGGCTTCAATGTTCAAAGCAAGTAAAGAAGCAGAAATAATGCCCCTCAAAATGAGCATATACGAGGTTCCTGCACACTGTTGTAGCATTGAGAAAGAAACAGACGGGCGTCCATGGTTCCACGATATCCTAGAATATATCAAGAATCGAAGCTATCCCGAACAAGCGAATGAGAACGACAAAAGAACGATTAGAAGAATGGCAGCGGGATTTGTTCTTGACGGGGACATCCTATACAAAAAAGGAAAGGATCAGATGCTCTTGAGATGTGTGGATGATGTTGAAGCTAGGAAAATACTTGAAGAGGTCCATGAGGGAATCTGCGGAACACATGCCAATGGTTTCAATATGGCCAGGAAGATCATGAGACTTGGTTATTATTGGCTGACAATGGAAAGCGACTGCATCAATTTTGCCAGAAAATGTCACAAATGCCAAATCTACGGCGATAAAATTCATGTGGCCCCTTCTCCTCTTCATGTCATGACCTCTCCGTGGCCTTTTGCTATGTGGGGCATGGACGTTATAGGGCCAATCTCTCCAAAGGCATCAAACGGACATCGATTCATCTTTGTGGTCATCGATTACTTCACAAAATGGATAGAAGCCGCTTCATTTGCCAATGTGACAAGGACTGCAGTTTGCAGGTTTTTGAAAAAGGAGATCATTTGCCGGTATGGCTTACCTGAAAGAATCATTTCAGATAATGCCACGAATCAACAATAAGATGATGAAAGAAGTGTGCGAGCGGTTCCAAATAAAGCATCATAATTCTTCTCCTTATCACCCAAAGATGAACAGAAGGTCATTGAAGCAATAACAAGAACATTAAGAGGATCATTGGGAAAATGACTAGAGACGTATAAAGATTGGCACGAGAAACTTCCATTTGCTTTGTTTGCATATCGCATACATCCGCGCGAACATCTACGAGAGCAACTCCTTTCTCTCAGTCTATGGAATGGAAGTCGTGCTACCTATCGAGGTTGAGATCCCCTCTCTGCGAGTCTTAATGGAATCAAAGTTAGAAGAAGCAGAATGGGTTCGAGCTCGATATGATCAGTTGAACCTCATCGAAGAAAAGCGTCTAAGGGCAATTTGTCACGGGCAACCAGAAAAGGATGATTGCGGCCCATGACAAGAAAGTACGACCAAGAGAATTCCATGAAGGAGAACTTGTGTTAAGGAAAATTCTCCCGATACAAAAAGACCTGCGAGGAAAATGGGCACCAAACTGGGAAGGACCATACGTCGTAAAGAAGGCATTTTCAGGTGCGGCTTTGATCCTTACCGAGATGGATGGGAAGGAGTTAGCAAATCCAGTGAACTCAGATGCGGTGAAGAAGTACTATGCTTGAAAAAAGAAAGTCAAGATGAAAACCTGAAAAGGGCATCTTAAAAAAAAAAAAAAGAGGATCAGAGCGAAAACCCGAAAAGGGCGCTTTGATTAAACAAAAAAGATTAGGATGAAAACCCGAAAGGGCATTCTAATGAAGCAAACATTCGGCTTACAAGGCAAGATGTTTTAAACCATACGGCAAACAGTGAGACTACAGTATTTGAAGCACCTCTGAAAGCTCAAAATCTTCTACGCAAGGAGCCAGACTCGAAAAGATTCTTGATTGAGGAACGTGGCAGAGTTCATGTGTTGAATATCTTGAGCATTTGTATCCGTTGAATATGATCTTTTCTTTCTTTTTGACATTTTTACTCTCATTAGTTAACTTCCTTTGTTTGCCACACTTGAAATAAATGAATATGAGATATCATTTTTGTCCCTATTTGACCTTTTTTCGTGCACCTCATTATGTGTTTATTTGCATGATAAATGGTGAAATGACATGCTCTAAACAAAAGAAATGTTAAACATTACTTGGATGAAAATTTGATAAACACAAGAGCCTCAAAGCAAGAGTAAAGTTCAACCAGAGGCTAAAGAGTGATATCTGAGAAACGTTGATTACTTGTAAAGCCTGAAGGCGGGTACATGGCTTAAAGAGAAACTCAAGAGCCGAAGTAATGAATGCAGAACAATCGTGGCTAAATGGACATACGACAAACATGCTTAAGGAGCACTGCATAATCATGTAGGCATAAAAGCATTTAAGACAAACATGTGCATATCATGATAACCTCATGCATGGCATATACAGGTACTCCAGCAGAGCAAGAAATCTGGAATGAGAGTCGCAGTGAATCAAGTGAAAAGACACCTGAATTTTACCAAATGACAGGTTTTGGTATTTTGATGTTTTTAATTCATGCCTTTCAAGGAAAATCAACTCATATTGCGAGAAATGAGTTGAGCCTCAGGACACGCTGAGGTATTTTCAATCTCGGTTTTTGATTAATCTTTCAAAAATCAACTCATATTGCGAGAGGTGAGTTGAGCCTCAAGAGACGTTGAGGTAATTCCAATTTATGTTTCAAAAGTCAACTCATATTGCGAGAGGTGAGTTGAGCCTCGGGGCACGCTGAGGTATTTTCAATTTCTGCTTTTCAATTCCTGTTTTCAATTTATGTTTTTCAAAAATCAACTCATATTGCGAGAGGTGAGTTGAGCCTCAAGACACGTCGAGGTAATTTCAATTTATGTTTTTCAAAGATCAACTCATATTGCGAGAGGTGAGTTGAGCCCTTTTCAATTTCTGCTTTTTAATTTCTATGTTTCAAAAATCAACTCATATTGCGAGAGGTGAGTTGAGCCTCGGGACACGCTGAGGTAATTTCAATTTTTAATTCTGCTTTTCAAAAAAAAAAATCAAAAAAATCAACTTATATTGCGAGAGGTAAGTTGAGCCTCGGGGCACTCTGAGGTATTTTCAATTTTTGTGTTTTAATATCAACTCATATTGCGAGAGGTGAGTTGAGCCTCAGGGCAAGCTGAGGTATTTTAAATTTCTGTCTTCAATTTATGTTTTTTTCAAAGAATCAACTCATATTGCTAGAGGTGAGTTGAGCCTCAGGGCAAGCTGAGGTATGTTAAATTTCTATTTTCAATTTATGTTTTTTCAAAGATCAACTCATATTGCTAGAGGTGAGTTGAACCTTTAATTCCTATTTTTCGAAATCTACTTTTCAAATTATCAACTCATATTGCGAGAGGTGAGTTGAGCCTTTTAATTTCTGCTTTTAATTTCTATGTTTCAAAAATCAACCCATATTGCGAGAAATGAGTTGAGCCTCAGTTTGCGTGCTGAGGTACCTTCAATTTTTGTTTTTAGTGTCTGTTCATATTGCGAGAAATGAGTTGAGCTCAGGATCATATGTCGAGTAAAGGATAAAGATTGAAGCTAATAGAAGACACGGATTTGGCCTCCCCGAAGTTGCAGTGAAGCGCAGTCAAAGTTGCAAGTCTTGTCCTGAAGTTGCAGAGTGGAACCGATCGAAGATATCAAAGCTTGCCTTTTAGAGTTACTGTAAGAGAAGACCACAAACCTCACCTCACCGAAGCGATAGAAAAGTGAATCGAAGCTGTAGATCTTATCTGTTTGGAGCTACATAAAAGCAAATTGAAGCCACAAAGTTCATGTCCATGAAGTTACATTGTAGTGGATTGAAGTTACAAGGCATATCTCCAAATTTACAATGGATTGAATTAAAGCTACAAGATATGGTGGATTAGAACGAGATTACTTGGAAGAGAGGAACTCCAAAGCAAGTCAAGATTCAGCAAGACTGGGCAAATTTGGTCTTCCTTGAAAGTCTTTGCTCTATTCTGTTGTCTGACAAAGAATGAGCAAAGAGGGCAAAATGTAGAAGCCCAAATTAAGCATGGGCCTTTACAAAAATTACCTAAAATTAAATACCCACTACCCAAAACCCATTAACCCCGGGCCTATTATCGATCCGATGCCCAAACCCCAATTAGCCCAGGTTAGGGTTTCAGAAACTGAAACCCTAGCCTCTCTACTTCAGCCGCAACTACCCTCCCCACTTGCCCTGTTGCGCCGCACCACCAACTGCTCTCTGCTCCACCTGCTCCTCTGGCGCCACTACCACCTGCTCCTCTCCATACCCTGCAGAAATGACAAACAAGACATAAGCAAGGATGTCAAAATAAATAATAACATCATGTAATGAAAATGGCTATAAAAAGTCAATAAAGCACTCGTAGAAGGGTTGGAGATCCGGCGCTTCATAAGCAAAAATAATACAAATACAAACCAATATTAAGAAGCAATCGACAAAAGGTGATTTCTGTTTTTCTTTTCCCTCCTAGCACTATTATCTTTAAATAGAAACTAAATACATCAACTTTTACCTTTTGTGGAGTAATCGGAGATTAGAACCGAAACGTTTCGATTTCTATCGGCCTCTGTGGGGTTCTTTTTGGTCGCTTTATCGCAGATCTAAAACGATGGGACAAAAAGGGCCAAAGAAGAGGCGATTTTTTCCTTCCGCCACCAGATGCGGTGGCGCGCCGGGCGACGAGACGGACGGTAGTCCGATCGCGAAATCGCTCACGCCGTCGAGCTTCAGTGCCCTTTCCCTTTCTTTTTTAAAATGCATGGCTGAAATGATTATAAAAAAAAAAATTCTGACATTTATAGGGCCCTTGTGCGACGTCGTTTTGGGGCATGCATTCAGCACCCAAAACGGCGTCGTTTTGTAACATAACCCGAAGACCCGACCCAGGGAGGCCTAGGATCCACAGAGTTTTTTGACCAAGGGTCTATTTGCGCCTTGGTCCTTCCGCTTTTCTAAACTTTTGCAATTAGATTTTTATTCCTTTTTAAATCGGCCTAAAATTTAAGCGCATTTTCAATTTGATCCCCATTAAACTCTGCGTTTCGAGAGGACGGGATATTTTCATTTTTAATCCCTCCCCTGTTTTAGCGTGTTCCAATTGGTCCTTCTCTTTCATATATGTCTTTTAAATTTACCCCTAACCTTTTTTTTTATTTCGATTTTTCCCCTTTTTTTACTTTTCCTTATCATTTTATTTTAATTTCAATTTTATTTATACTAATACATTTTATTAATGTTATTATTATTATATTTTTAGTACTTTTATTGTTGTTATTCTGCTTAATACCAACCTGTATATATTATTTAGTATTAGTAATGGATTAATATTTTTATCTTGTTAATATATTTGTATATCACCTATGCATTCTTTAAATATATATACACTTATGCATATATTCTAAAATTATTTTACATATATTTGTTCTATATACATATATATTTTTTTATTTACGAATGTTATGTCTCTATTTTAATGTATTTTATATATAGTATTTATATATAGTATGTATATATGTATGTGTTTTAATATTATCACATATTTACTTTAATATATATTTATGTAATATTGTCAATAATTGTCTTTCCCTCACATTATTATCATTGTTTATGTATATATGTTTTCTTCTAATATTTTATATAGTATTATGTACATATTTTGATATCACTATTTTCATTATACATATTATGTATATATTTTAAAAAAAATCACATTATTCATGTATTTTATTATATAAGAATACATCTCATGTATATATAAATATATATACTTTATGTAATATATTAATAGTTATTCTATAAATATTACTATTATCTTTTGAAATGTATGTATATTATATTTTTTTATGTACTACATATATATGTAATTTTATTATGTATATATATTTCTAATATTATGTTATGTTTTCACTTATATTAAGCATATACTTTAGTATCATAGCTATATATTTTCATACATCATGTATATACGTCGTATAGTATGTTTTCGTATATTATCTTATGTTATTATCACTAAATGTATTTTGTATTTGTTCATGATTTGTTTTTATTTTTTATTTATTTTTATATTTTTTATATTTTATTTTTATTCCTCTTTTAAATATTATTTTTATTGTCTTGCTATTGCTCTAATTGTTATGTTAACTTTTTGACATTATTTGTGTTTTTGGTTTATTTTTAAATTCTTATTTCAAAAATATTTTTATGCTTTAATCGCTAACCGAGGCAATATATCGATTTGACATTATGTCGCGAATTTCATCGCTATGTTGGATGGAATTTGTCGGCTCGTGTCAAGACGGTATATCCTTCTCAAAATAAATAAACTAAAATTTCTCGTCTTTGTAATCAGATCACGACTAAATTTTAAATTGAACTCGTATTTTGAAAATTAAGACATCACGTGTTTATAAGATACCAATTTTTGGGCGTCGCGAGGGTGCTAATACCTTCCTCGCGCGTAACCGACTCCCGAACCCTAATTTTTCTCTGGCTTTAAAGTAGACCCAAACTCGGCCCTTTTTTCGTGTTAAAAGAGATCTAGTAGGTGTCCGATCACACCTAGGAAAAAGGATCGGTGGCGACTCCCTGTTTGTTTCAAAAATCAAATGTCAAATTTCAAACTTTATTTCTAATAAATTGCCACAATTTAGCGACCCGAAACCAAATATTTTTACGTCGCTACAAGCATATACTATGACTTTATAGTATCTTTTGTTTGTCAGACATGAAGCATATATTGTAGAAGTTGTCGATCTCCAAATCCCTCTGTAACAACTCGAAGAACCAAAACCATGATTGTTTGTTTTCACTCTCAACTGCAGCAAAAGCCACTGGATATATACAATCATTGGCATCAACCCCAACAGCAGCAAGCAAATGTCCACTATAATATCCCTTAAGCCAACACCTATCTAACCCTATAATTCTCCTACAACCAGTTAACCAACCTGATTTGCATGTTTCAAGGCATATATAAAGCCTCTGAAATAGCTTACAGTCTAATTTACAGATGGTTGTTGTACCAAGGTTGCTTCTCCTTAACTCAAGTAAATAATCGTATATATTGGCATATTGGGCTTTGTGATTCCCTTGAACTAGTTCCAGAGCCCTAATCTTAGCCCTCATACATTTAGTCCGAGACACTATTGTTCCAAAATCCACCCTAATATCATTTTGTAAAGATGATAAGGAATAATTGGGATCAACTTGAAATTTGTGTAAATAATGTCTAGCCATCCAAAGTAATATTCTTATTTTTCATTACCTTGCCACACTTATAGTGGTTGACTAATGTCTTAATTTGCCAACTCCCATCTATTGAATCCTTGGAATTTAATTTGGATGCCCACAAGTCCATGGACAACTAAGTACACAGGCTGCTTTCACCCTAAGCTTGTCATTTCTAGTTAGTTTGGTTACTACCCTATTTATCCTTCCATATTGTTTAACTGCATCTTTTAAAATGTCTCTACTAGGGAAAATCAAACCCTTTATCAATATAAGGTTCCTCATATCAGTTTGATGATTGAATAGAGGGTACTTTTTATTCCCATATTTATCATAATCCACATCATTATTCAAATCATCATTACTGTTACTATCAAAATCATCTCCTAAACCCCAACAACTTGAACCCAGTAAGTTGTCTAAATCCTTCTGTATCATTTCACCTACTAGTTCAACCTCTGGTTCATCTGCCCTATCACCATTAGACTCAAAAGAATTAGAATAAGAAGTAACTAACTCATAAGCTTTATATGAACTATCATTTGAGTCAGACGCTTCTCCTCTAAAATCTCCCCCTAAAGTATTTTGTTCAACATCAAACCCTAAACCAAAAAAGGAAAATAAAATATTATATTAGTATCAACAAATTGCACAACAATTCAAACCTGAAAAAATATTATATCAACTTCAGTTCAATTTCAAACAACACCACTAATGAATTCATAAATATTTTAGGACATTCGGACAGCAGTCGATATTCACATTTGGACAGCATTAAAATACACAGTCTAGAACATGAAAACAATGGTGATTATTCACATTTTGACAACATAAATATGCGCATTAAGATACATTATGACAGCAACTGTGAATTACATTTGAACAGCATAAATATGCACATTAAGAGATATTTTGACAACAGCTATAAATTACAAGTGCAAATTGTTAACATATTGTGGCAAAATTGGGAAACTTCAATCTTTACTTGGATAATTAGAGTGGAGTTAACATTATATACATATTTAAATCAATTATTTTTTATACATTTGCATCAAACTATACTTGAGTTAAAATGAAAAGCTAAAACATAAGCATAAAGGACTGACAAAAAATAAGGTTTATTTTGCTAGGACAGGGACAAAAATTGAGCAATCACATTTCATTACAAAAATTGAGCAACCACAGTATCTATAAATGATTAAGTTCAAGCTATATAAATTATATTAAAAATAAGATGATCATTGCAAAAAAATAAAAAGGAAGGCTCTTTTCACCAACATTAGCATGTAATTAAGTAAACCATGTATTTTTCTGTTTCTCAATCTTAGCCTGAACTAGTATTGCATTGCAAATAACATAACATGACCCATGTCAACAATGTAAACAGACACACACGTATTAAATTTAAATTTAAATCCATAAAAATTTATGTACTTACTTATATTCATGCATTTATATGAACACAAGAAAGATATGCGAATTTACAAAAACAAGCACAAATGAAACTCAGGAAGAAACCAGTTTTACAGCAGGCTTCGATACAAGAACAAGCACAAAATTTTGCATGTTTTCAGCTGAGAAATGAAGGTAAAGCTTATTGTTAGGTGCAATTATGGCCGAATAGAAAAACCCAGTTTTACAGCAGGCTTCGATACAATAACTCATCGGGAATGATGGTTTGGGCTTCAAAGATTAAGAAACTGTTTTCACTTTTTGAAAGAAAAAGACAAACTTTTTAAGTATATGCCTTTCATCTGAGTAAAAACAAAAACGAAACTAAATAAACCCAGAGGTCGTATTCGTTGCAAAGGAACTAAAAATCAGTAACACATATTTCTCATGAGAAGAATATCCAAAGCTGAAAATCAACAAATTAAGCTCCCACACTATCTTATCCGACACAATACTGTGAATTTAAACAAAAAAATCTATTTGTTTCTCGAGAAAATGCTCGTTTCTTTCCATAGAAATTCTATTTCAGCGGCGAACAAAAAGAAAACAAAGCCCTAAATGAAGGAAAAATGGTTAGAAAAACCAAAAAATAAATAAAATTACATGTTCCAATATCGAAGAGCTTAAATGTCAGCTACATGTAAAGAATGAAAGGAAGATAAACCCCAAAGAACTAGATACAAACCATTTAAGCATGATGAAACATACTCCTTCGATCATCTCTAAAAGTACTCATATGCGCAAAAACACAAAACATAAAACGCCTCAACGTGGCATAAATGCAAGTACATGTTTTGGTTCTTTCGAGTGAAAAATTTCATTATCATGATTGCCCAATTTCCTGCAACTTGTAAGCTACTTAATTAGTAGATCAACCCCCGTCCCCTTCCGACAATCATTAAATAGGACACTTGAAAAATATGGAATACCCACAAAGGGATTGTGAACAAACAAGCCGATTCAAATCAGAAAAAATCAGATTGAGAAACCAATTATTCAAGAACGTGAAGAAGACATAAATTTGTCTTAGAGCAAACAAACAAACAAACAAAAATCGGATTGAGCAAACAAGCCACTTGATTTTAAGTTTTAGAACATAAATTTGTTGGTAAAGAAGATATACATGGACCCTCCATTGAATCCTCTTTTGTTTTTATACCTGAATAAAAAATCTTGATGATAATAGATTTTTTTAGTCAAATGAAAAAGAAAGCTAAAAAAAATAGATGAGATGAGCAGTTTTTTCAACTAAGATTTAGGGTTTAAAATTTTTAATTAATTAAATTTATTTAATTAAAAATCTATTCTCATCCCATTTGAAATCTAAGTTGGCACTTAAAATCTAGTTGGACTGCCACGTAGGATTACCGTTAGGGAGATAACAGAACTTAACGGAAGAGTGATCAGTTCGTAACAAAATAATAACATAAGTGACTAAAGCGTAACATTTCAAACATAAGTGACAAAAATGTAACCTGAGGCAAACAGAAGTGACTATTTTTGTAGTTTACCCTTATTTTATTAACGATTTCCTTTTTATATCGATCAAAAAATAATTGATAAAATAATTATTAATCAAGCAAACTCAAACCCCAAATTTATTTTTTTTTAGTTGAAGAACTCAAATCCAAAGTTAATATGTTGTAGACAGTAAATATAAATAAATTTAACATCGTAAATTTTGATATTACTCACTGTAGTTTATATAAGTTGAGGATTTTGTATTTTATTTTAATTTAATTATTTTTTATTTTTTTATTTTTTGAATTTTAAATTTTTAGTTCTAAATAAATGATATTTATTAAATTCATTAAATTAAGTTACATTGTTTCTAAAATTTGATATAGTAAATTTATTATCACATATGTAATGTTATGCTATGTAAACTTGTTATTTATAAATATTACTCAAAAAATAAACAGGGTAATAAAATTGTCAACTGTTATTTGCATTAAAATTAAAATATTAAAATTCGAGAAATATAATGACTAAAAATTATCCAATTGAAAAGTATGGACTGAATTTATAACTTTATGTATAATATAGTAGTAATAGTAGAATTTAGTCGAATAGATTTAACTACTACCATTTGGTTAGAACTAAAAATTCAAAAGAGTACAGGGAATGAAATTAACCAATTCAAAAAAATACAGAAACTAAATTTGATCAAATTAAAGTATACGAACTAAATTACAGCTTCTTGAGCTTTAGCTCAAATGGCACTATTGTTAATACAACAATTAAGAGGACACAGATTTGAGTGTGCTTAAACATATTTTTCTTCTTACGAGATTATAGATAAAAATAAACATTTAATAAAAATTAAGAAAAATATTTTAATATTTTTTCTTTTATTTTAATTTTTCGAGAAGCCTATATTTTAATGTGAATATTGATACTATTGTATAATTATAATAATTGTTAATTGAATATTAACTCTGTAGCAATTTAGAATTTTAAAGCAGATGATTTGAGCTTGATTTAAGAATTTATTAAATAATCTAATAATTGTATATAAAAAACTTCTCTTTTAAATTTTTTTAAACCAATCTAACTCAGATTGAATTTTTTTAATTAATAATAAAACTATTTTATTCCATTTTTAGTAGTATATTAAAATTAATATATAAATAAATTTTAATTTATTTTAATAGCAAAACCAACAATTACTAGATAATAGTTATATAGTTGTAAACAAACATATCGGCAATCTAATAGGAGTAAATTTCAACATCACATTTTAAATTTGAATAATTTGATATTCTTTTATTTAAATTTAATCATAAGATATAAGTATAAAATTTGGCTTAATGCACATTTTAGTCTATAAAATATTTTGTTTTTTTCACTTTGATCCTTAAAGTTTTATTGTTAGTCCATTGCACATTTAAGAAAAACTGATTAGGATGTCCGGTGTTGTAATGACATCATCATTTGAAAAAAAAAAACCTAAAATCTCTTTAAAATATATAAAAAACATAATTGTTTTAAAAAATTATAAATTTATAAAAAATTATTAGTAATTGTAAAATATTATTAAAAAATAGTAAAAATTGTTATTGGATAATTAAAAATATTTTGAAAAAAAAATTACCCAAATTGATCATCTAAAAAATCTACCAATTATAAATTCAGATGATTGGATTATAAAATAGTTATCATAGGTTGTATCCTTCAAAGAGATAATGATCTTATGTTCAAGCTCTAGTAAATGTTGTTTGTAAAATTTTAAAACATTTTTTTACTTTTAGTAATTTTTATATTTTATATTTTTTGTATTTTTGTCATTTTAAAAGATTTTTAAAGTTTTTTTAGATGAAGATGTCACGATGGTGTCATTGTATGCACATGCCAGCATCTGATTGACTAAATATTTTAATCGTTGGGTTTTATCATCTAAAGAATTGAATCGGAAATGCTTAATAATATTAAGGATTGAATTGAGCCTAAAAAAAGTTTAAGAACTAAAGTGATAAAAATGATATATTTCAGGTAGTAAATTTGTGCATTAAACCTAAAAGTTGTATAGTATTTTAATATATTTTAAATTGAAAAAAAAGGAGATTTTCAAACTTAAGAGATAAAATCTAAAATAATAAAATTTAGTAGACAAACCTAATCCAATCCGAAGGAAAACATTAAAAAAGAGAAGGTTGAAAACTAAAAATACGTTAAATATTAGGTAATGGGTAAATAAAATGCCAAAAACAACATGCCATTGCCAACAACTTCCTACTTAATTATTGTCGTATTCCCTTCTTCCTTATTATACATATAGAGAGAGAGAGAGAGGGAATTTTAAGGTATTTGCATTCCACCATTATATATAATATATAAAGATAGAGAGAGGGTGTGTGTGCGTGTGGACGATTGTCAAGCGATAATGAAAATGTCTTGTTTGCCATTTGCTTCCATATAGAAGGGAAACTTAGGCGCGAAGGTTGAAATTTCCCAAGCTTAAAACAAATGCATTCCATACTTTTTTAACTTATCAGAGATGATATATGCAAATCTAGCTGTGGACTCCTTACTGGCTTCACTATTGTTACAGGTCAAAATCAGGGAATTCTGTCCAAAAGAAAAAAAGAAAAGTCAAAAATCAGACAATTTTGTCAAAAGAAAATCATATTGGAAAAAGTAATAGGGACTTCTAAACTTCAAATTTTGAAATTATTGTTGGAAATATTTTGTCTCAATTAGAATTTGATTTCAATATTGAGTAGAATGTTTCGTTTCAATTATAAATCCTACCAATTAATTTTGTTCGTAATATACCGACTAGTAAAAAGATAATTTTAAAATATAATTTTAATTTTAAATTTAATTTTTATTATTTGTTTGTACCAAAAATATTTTTAAAATTAAATTTTTATTGTTTATTTTGGATTTGTGGATAGATTATATGTATAGTTGCGATGATATTCTTATTTAATTTATAAGATATTTTTTTTATTTGTTTGATGATGAATTGTATCTATCAAACTTATTAAATAACATTTTATATAATTGATGAGTTTTTTATTATAAAAAATATATATAATGATATTTGTACCCATGCCACCAATATTTTTAAAATATTTTCTCTCTTCAATCAAAATTTTAAAAATGTTATGAATTTTATATTTGAAATTTATTTAATTTTATTATTTGATATTTGTAAATATTATATATATATATATATATATATATATATATATATATATATATATAAAAGTTCTTCAAAAATAAGAATAAATTTGAAACGGTGTATCAAAATAGACAGATATCAATACCAGTAGAAAAATAATTTGTCTATCAATACAATACTAACTATCTTAATCTGAATACCATTCAAACCTGAACAAAGAGAAATTATTTTATGTATCCTCCTCATCACATCATTCATGATCCCTATCATTTGAAAATAAACATATCATATTTTGTTAGTCCAACTGGACATATAATGTGAAAAAAAAAAGATGTGTTTATTTTTTAATTGGTAGAGACCATGAATAATATGGTAAGGATGATTCATAAAATAATTTTTATTCGGTACACTTGTGGCTAAAAAAAAAAAAGAATCCAACACAAATTAGCATCAATTTAAAAAAAATTTGTCTAAAGCTCGATCCTCGGAAAGTAATTCGAAACACATTGTGTTTGCTACAATTTCAGAATTCTGGAGAAAAAAAAAAAGATTATGCAAACATGGATCATACAACTAAGCTAGAAATGTACCATCTGGGGCATAAACTAAACATTATATTTCAGTCTCAGAATGATTTCAACATTTTTTTTTTTCTAGTTGGCCAATTCACACTATTGAACAACAAAAATGCAACCTTACAACTGTTTCACTGCTCCATTGGACAGGCATTCATTCTCAGTAGGTTAATGACCGGAGTGATCTGACAAGTGTTCGAGTTCAATATCGAGTTTCTATTCTTCAATGGCGTTTCCTCCTTCATCCAACTGTTTTTCTTGTTCTTGTTGCTCTGAAATGCACAATAGTTGACATCATTAAACCATAGAGTATACAACTATATATCAAAGCTAAAACAATGAAAAGAAAAGTAAATAAACACCAACTTTCCTTTTTTATATTCTTTTCATACAGTACAATCGCAATAAATGTAAGCTAATATTACTTGGACTTAGGTGTAAGTGGTGGACACAAGTAAGCATCCGACACAGATGTGTTCAATTTTTTATAAGATTTTACTTGAACTTGGAAACTCATATCCCCGTACCTATGCCAAATGTGTCCAACATAAGTGTCAGCTAATATATGTAACAGAAATAGTTTGATTTGCTTACCCATAAGTTTGAAAATAGCCTTCTGTGTGCGCCTTTCAAGCTTATCGAGCTTCTTCTGCACATCCCTTCGAAGATCCCAGTTCGGTTTCTTGGGAGCAATGTTTACAAATGGATCCTACACCAATCCACGTTTAGAACAAGTAGAAACAAAAGCAGTTTTCAGTTAAATGTGATATTGAAGATAAACAAGCACCTCTTTTTCTTCAGATGCTGGAGGTTCTGCTGCAACAGGGTCTTCGAATTTCGGCAGCACTGGGGGAGCAACCTTTCCCTCCTGAAGCTGTTTATCATGAGGTACATAATTTCGAAACTTCATACTGGGGTTACTGCAGAACAAAAAAAATACAAGCAAGGCATACGTGTTAATGATCAAAATTATCAGTGAAATAACCATAGGCAAACATCCATCTAAACAGACATTGTGTATTTGTAATATTTTCAAATCACTAAGCTAGAAAAAAGATCCCGCCTTTCTTAGAATCCAGGGGTGAACCAAGGACTGTACCCTGTTTGCAGAATTTCTCATGGAGTGGAACAAATAGTAAGAAATAGGATCAGATTTATAACATCAAACCCCTCCAAGACCCCAACTTATTCAGTTTCCGCAAATTGAGAGCATAAGATGGAAAGGATAATTATCATAATATATTATCCTTTTCTTTTCGTTTTTTATTATGACAGGGAATATGGAAAGGTGAAAGGATAGGGAACCTTTCAATCCAATGGTTAGGTTGCACAAAATTCTTACCATAAGCTATAATACTCGGACTTAGATGTGAGTGTTGGATATAAGAATGTTTCTAACATAGGTATGGTCAGATTTTTCTAAGTTTTTCCCTGTATTTGGAGGATTTTTGGAGGTCATATCTCCATATCCCACATCAAACACGAGTACAGGATATTGATACTTCAAGAAAAATGAAGAGAGAGAGTAACATAGCCCATAAGTAAATGTTTTCTTTACTTTCAACCTTTTCATCCTTCCTACCATGCATGACTTGGAAAACGGTATAGCTGCAAAGGAAAGAACAAGTTATAGTCCCTCCATTCCTTCCCTATCCTTACCCGAACAAGTGCAGTGCAATCTTTTTCAGATAATCCAAATAAATGAAACCTTGGCTTCTCCTGTCCCCACTTCCCTACTGTTCCTCCTTTACATCTGCTTTATTTTCCCTTCTAATTCTCAACATTAGGTTAGGGCAATTCTAGTAGGTTTGTATTGACTACTAAATTCAAGAAAGTAATTTTCATCAATTTTAACTTCATATTCATACTGACCATTCCTGCATTCTAAAATATCAATATTTCAAGAGAATGGAAATCTATTATGTACCAATTTCCATGCCCTAACACTATTTTAGCGCCAGATTGGGAGGAATGGGAATTGGCATGGCAAAGCCATGCTAGGTATACAAAGACAAGTTATACACGTTAATTTTTGAAATTTTCAGTTCAAGGGAAGCAAATAGACAACCATTGAAATATAAATTCTGCGAGTCATTTTCAAAAAGCTAAAATTTATTTGGATCTATGGGAAGGTTGGAAATGGAAGAGAATCAAGAAAGAACAGTGCCCTTCTATTTCAAGAATGTTACTGGAAGGGAATGAATAACAAGGGTTACCTGTCCCATTTAATACCTAAAAATCCCACATATGTCCAACTTACAAAAGTTGAGATTATTTGAAGGAATAGGATCATTGCCTTATTCATTTATTCTCCATTTGACGTAAATGACTGTGCTCGATTGCAAATGAAAGAAAAGCGGAAGGATAGGAAACTTTTCTCCAAAGGTTGAGTTAAACAACCTCATCCCTACTACCTTAGCATGGATGGTCACTGGATTAAAAAGGCCACTAATCCACATCCTACTTAACAAGCAAAGCCTCTTTATAAACAGACAAGATCACTGGTCTTTTCTACCAAAGGTCTATCTTACCTTCCTCTTTGCTCTTCTAGTTCTCAAAAGGACACCCGAAACCAGCAAGCAGGTACTTAATATGGAAGTAATTTTTCACACCAAGTCCTATTTGGTGTTGTAAGCAAGTCAAGCAAGTGATCAATCAGAACCCCAGTATCTTAATACTTGAATTAAACAATTCTTGAGGCTCAAAGGTATATGACAATCCAACATAATCAAGCCGAATGAAGTGGAAAAATCTCTTAAGGCTCGAGTTTCTAACATAATGTTTCTACTCAGCTTGAGCCTTTTAAAACCCTAGGTACATCAGTTAATTATAATTATGATTCATGCTATTCCTATACCCTTGGCGCAAAACAGCCAGATTTTTACAAGATAAACAGAACCCCATCATGAACCCAACTATTAAAACATAATCCATAAAAAAAAAAAGAATGAAATTTCTGGGTTGGAAATTAAACAAAAGATGTAAACTTCCACGAGTCATTCGTATACCTATAGTGCAAAACAGCCATATATCTTCACTAGATAAATAAAACCCATTGTTAAACCAATAATTAAAAAATAATTCATCTTAATTTTATGCTTAAAAAAGAAGAAAACAGAAAATTATAAAAATAAATAAAAGATGTAAGCTTTTGAACTTACTTTTCTTCATTAGTATCATCCGTTTGATTCTCAGCAGCTTGAGAAGAATCTTCATCTGGGGCATTCAACAGCTCCTGAGCTGCTTTAAGAGCTTTAAGCCTCTCTCGACGTGACGCAGCTGCTTGTTCTATCGATTCCTCTTCGGTAGCCATATCCGCTGGTTTGAGTTGAGGCGATTCAAGTCGAGTTGGGGTTTCTCGGTTTTAAATAGGATTTGCGTGATTTTAACTTCGGGCAAATTTTATTGGGCTTTTTTAAACAAATGCAAATACTAAAACCCAGTATTTGAATCTGAATTTTCCTTTAGTTCAACATAGAGGTGTGCATGGGCCGGGCCGGATTCGGGCCGGGTCCATAAAATTTTTTGGCCCATTTTCAAGGCCCGGGCCCGGACCAGCCCGAAATATGGGCCTAGAATTTTGTCCAAGGTCCGGCCCGAGAAAAAAATGATAGGCCCGAGCCCGGCCCGGCCCGGCCATATTAAAAAAAATTTTTTACTTTTTTTTAGTAAATAAAAAACTTTAAAATATAATAAATCAAATGCATTTAAAACATAAAAAAATTAAAAAAATGGGAGTAAAATAATTCTTAAAATAATATATAAATTAAAAATATAATAAAAAATAATTATATTAAAATTAAAAAATTGAAATAAATTAGAACTAAATTATATTAATAACAAAAATTTTACAATATCAAAATAACATTAAAAACAATAAAAAAAAACCTAAAGTAAAAAAAACTAAAGTTACTTAAAATTTAAAATAAAAATAATTTAATATTAAAATCGGGTAGTAGGCAGACCGAGCCAAAAAATCTTGCCCGAGGCCCAGCCCATTTTCTAAACGGGCCTCTTTTTTTTCCCAAGCCCATTTTTCGAGCCTATATTTTTACCCAAACCGTCCCATTTTTCGGGCGGGCCTTCGGGCCGGGCCATGCACACCTCTAGTTCAACATCTCCCAAGGTTTTTTTGTTTTGTTTTTAAATTGGATAAATTATACCCAACAGTCCTTAAATTTATTCAAATTTGTATTTCAATTATCAAACTTTCAAATCTTACAAAATTATCACTAAAGTTATCAAATTGTTATAAAATGATCACCCAATCATTAGATGTGTCCATGGGTAACATGCATTTGATGTGGCACGATAAATATGACACATATTTTCCACTTGTTTGATCACATAATTATATTATATTTATTATAGAGATAATATATTTTTTTGTTCTTGAATTGGATAATTAGGTCCACTTTGGTATCTGTATTTTTCTTTCACTTTGAGTACTTAAATTTGACAACTAAATCCATTTTGATCCCTACATTTAAATTCCATCAAGATTTGATAATGTGACCAGTATTTTTACAATATGATTGGATTAATTGGCTAAATCAATTCAATCACGGTTTAGTAATTAGAATATTGTATGTGATACTTTAAAATTGAACTAAGCCATCATCATCTGGAAATTTATATAATTTTTTTTAATTTTTAAGTGATGATGTGTCACAATCTCATAGTGTCAGATCATCAATTTTTTATATTTTTCAAGTTTAGGAACCAAATGAATTTAGTTGTCAAGTCAGGTGTCAAAATGGATAAAAAATTACAAGTATCAAAATAGCCTTAATTGTCAAATTGAGCATGAAAAATAATATGAACCATTTAATATATTATTTGTTTAAATTGATTATTTTATCTTATTAATTTTTTATGTTTATTTATTTATTAAAATATTTATATATTCATTTACAATTTCTTTTTCAATTAGATCATTGAATTCAAAAGTCTTAACCTCAATAACCTTAACTTTTTTTTTAAACGAGGAATATAAAGGTTCATTTGTATACAGAGTTTAGGAAGTGTTAAATTGTGTTGATTAAGTTTAGTTTTATGGTTTATTGAAGAATCTGAGTGTTGCTTTAAGGGTAAAACTGTTGAATTTTTTTTTTTTTTTTTTTTTTTTACTTTTGATTGGTTGAACAGAGGCTTTGATATTTACAAGATGATTTTTAAGATTTTTTAGGGTTTGAGTTTTGTTGATATTTTGGATCAGCAGATAGAGAAATTCAAGGGAGAGAACTCTAATCCAGCAATCAAGAAGAAAACCATTCTTCTTCTTGAGATGTTTGTAAAATTTTATTATATAAGGTCCAACCTCGAACCTAATGATTTTAATTATAATTATATTACAAAGCTATAAAAAAAAAGCTAGAGATATAATGGAGATGTCTGGTAGAGGGAATAAAGCTATTTTTTTTTTTTTAAGCATGGCTTATTAAAAAAAGCTCACAAGGAACAGAGAAATGGGAACTCAAAAGAGTGCAATTTCCAAAATATCTTGAAATTTCAGTTTATTCATTGACATATGTGATTGATGGATTGTGTAGAAATGGAGATCCCAAGGAGATGGATGCTCCTCTTCTCAGCTCTTGGATCAGAATTCTGGTCCAAAGTATCAACAAGTTTAAAATGATATTATTTTGTTTTGTGAAATGATTTTGAATTTGTAGGTATATTTGTCTATTTTGATTTTTTTTTTTAAAATTTCATTTACAATTGTCTAACTAAAACATGGTTCTGTATCTGATATTTGAATAAACATTTGGTTTGTAATAAATTGGATTATAATTTTTTATTTTTGTAGTTTGTAAATCCATTTTGATTTTGGATCTTTTAGGGATTTTTTTTATATATATTTGTTCATGTGCAGAATATAAATATATATGATATTTGAATAAACATGTGAAACTACGGATATGATTTGTTTGATATGAAGATTTTATTTGAGTTGTAAAAATAATATAAAAATACACATGTGGTCTATGATTATTATTATTATTATTATTATTGTCATGTAAAACATATGTTTATAGTGAAAAACAATAGCATGACATGGTTGCTATCTGCTTAGTCGATACAAAATTATTACGTGGATCATGCATGTTCCATATTTGTCATTATGATTTTTGCCATGTGAAATGTATTTTTCTTATGAAATGTTGCACGCCTTGTTATCACTTGTCGGCGTAGGGTTTAAATTAAAAATTTTGATATAATATTAATATTAAATAATATTTGAATATCAGACGATTTAAGATGATTTTTACTGTTGTAATTCATCATGATAGATGTTGATGCAAATCTCAATAAAGAAATAGTTAAGAAAGAGAAGATGATTGTGTAAAGGGGGTCGATTAACCAAATAAGTAGAGAGTTGAAGAAAAAAAAAAAAAAAAAGGAAAAAGGAGGTTGTGAAGTCTAATAAGAAGGCTGAATGCTAATAGTAAGTGCTCAAGGCTGCTAGTCAGGAAGAAGTAATTTATCTCAAGAAAACCTTCACAATGGTTTTTACCAAGACAGTAATTTACAGGTTTCAACGAAATTGAAACAACGGCTTCTTAACAAGTAGTCACAATCTTTGGCCATATCAAACACCCTTTATACCCAGGTATTAGATCCAACAACCTTCTTCTTAAGCTCTCTGTTTTCGACAATTCAAAATTGGTGTTTAGATTTGAACTCTTTAAATCCGGTTGGGGGCTCACCATTTCAGCTGATTCAACAATCCCATCCACCATTTCCAGAACTTCACTCATTTTGGGTCGCAATTTAGCTTGGCGTGTCAAGCATTTGTTGGCCACTGCTGCAAGTTTATGAGCCGACTTGAGCGAATACTTGCCATCAAGCCTAGGGTCAATGATCAACCTGAACTTTTTTATATTGGAGATGTGCGGTCGCACCCATTCCAAGAGCTTTTCCTCGCCTTTGGGACGGTTCCGATCCAACGGACGCCTGCCAGTGATGAGTTCATAGAGGAAAACTCCATAGCTCCAAACATCACTTTTGACTGTAAGGCGTCCTGTTTGAATGTATTCAGGCGCTGCATATCCAATGGTTCCTACAACCTGCTCATAATAGAGCACAAATTTATACATTCCATGGTATTTAAAGTATTGCAACAACCATGCATACTAACAAAAGATTGCTCAGGGTGGATCGGCTCTTTCAAGAGAAGTCTTTGAAGTGTTGTCCGCAAGGTAGCTGACCTGACCCCCAACAACTGAAGGTATTATCCCCCGAGGAGGGTTTTTGTCTCCAGCCTCTGTAGAGAGCACTTATTAGGTGGTTGTACACTCACGTAAAGTTGAGGGGCCCCTCTCCATGAACCGTACACAACTCTCCACAAAGGTTGGGGATAAAAACCCTCCTCGTGGGACAATACCTTTGCTTGTTGGGGATTCAGTCGGCTACCTAGCAAACAACACTTCGAAGACTTCTCCCGAAAGAGCTAACCTCCCCTCAACAAATATCATCTGTAACAACTTTTTTTCAACCTCTTTCACGTATTTAGAGGATCACATTCTTATAGTCATATCTACAATATAGCAATCTAAAACAACAAAATATTATTTAAAATAATTTATAGCTACTTTAAACCTACCGCAGTTGAGACGTGGCTTAATCCATCTGAAGGCCCTAATCTGGCCAACCCAAAGTCTGAAAGCTTAGCATTCCAGTGTTCATCCAACAGTATATTTGAAGACTTGAAATCTCTGAAGATAATCTATTGCAATCATATCATAAAATACACTTCTTATACATACATATAATGTGTAAAGAGATCAATTTACATCATATTACCCTAAAAGTACCTGAAAATCCATTCCTTCATGGAGGAAAGCTAAGCCTCGGGCGGCATCTCGGGCAATTTTCAACCTGGTTGCCCAAGAAAGAGTTGTTTGAAACCGAGCTGACAAATGATCCTGCACACTTCTGTTGGGCATAAATTCATATATCAGTAGTCTCTGTATTCCTCTTTCATCATCCTCAGCACAGTAACCCACTAATTTCACCAGATTTTGGTGTTCAACTACCCCTAAAACATTTACTTCTGTCACCCATTCTTTGTGTCCCTATAAACAATAAGTCGAAACAATATACTCAGGCTCAGGTGTGAGATTTCGGATATGGATATGTGCCCGAGATTTATATGTTCAATTTTTACCAAGTTTTTTAGTGTATTCGGAAGTTTTTGGAGGATCATATCCTCATATTCATATCAGAACATACTTCAAGCAATATGAGCAGCTAGAGAAATATAGAGTACTAGGTTAAAAGAAATCAAATTGTGAAGTTTCAGAAGTCATTTTTGTACCAACAATTTTTAAAAAATGCAGAAAGCTGACCTGAAACCCGCTTCTACTGAGCTGTTTAACAGCAATATCAATTTTCTTGTGGGAATCTTCAGAACTTCGGATTAGACCCCTATAAACAGCACCAAATCCACCTTCACCAATCATCAGGGATCGGCTGAAGTTCTTTGTTGCAGTCTTCAACTCCAAGAATGTAAACTCTCTCAGATTACTTCGTCTTTGAGACATACCAGCAAACGAGTTCTTCGTTGTGGATGAACCTGAGCTAAAATCTGAGACATTCTGGGAATTTGATTCAGACCCAGATCTTCTCACATCGTTATCTGTTGACATGGAAACAGGAGAGGTGGAGGACTGAATTGAAATGGACTTCGTAGTTCTTGGTTCATCATTTTTCACTTTACTATTGAAATGAAAGCACTTCATTGCCGCAAAGAATCAAACAGCTTCACTGCATTTTAACAGGATCAACCAAAATTTATTTCAGATCAGATGAACTTATTGGTGAAGCACATAAAGTAACCAATGCAAAATTACAATTTCCAGGAAATATTCAGAACATGAGACAAAACATCACGATGAACTCAAACGACAGTAAAGCTTAAAAGTCAAATATGACAACAAAATACCAATGTTCTTTGTCTGCATTTTGATGTTTCCAGCAAAATTCAACCACCATGGCCTAAATAAAAAAAGAATTCATCTTTTACACGTAACAGTCAAAACCCATTTTCTAGAACAAGTAAATCTTGAAGAAAAAGATGTAAGCTCTGACATCTGCTACTATGAAATTCAACATGTTGAACTTTGAAAGACCAAAGAACAATCTAAACCATTTTTGTCAGAAGGGAAACAAACAAACCTTTTACTAATGCTCTGCTTCAAACAACCAAAAAAATAAAATCAATAGCAAAATGCTATATTTTACAGGTTATGAAATTAAAGAAATACCAAGAATGCCAAAAAGGTAAATTGAAAAGGAATTGTAGCTCACCAACTAAGAACCCTCCAAAAAAAGAAAAGCTATAATAAAAACCAAATCAGATTATAGCATTATTCTGTGTAGGACTTCAAAAAGAGAGGAAAGTAAGTTGTTTAGAAGGTGGAAGCCATTAAGGCATTAATATAGCTTAAAAGCCATTGGCTTTAAATTGTTTATTACTTTATTTACACCATAAATTCAAAGTGAAAAGCCAAAAAGACAAACCATAAGTCAAAATTTATGAAATCTATTGTTGTGTAAGCATAAGCTGTTTTGTTCAATCATTTTAATATGAGGAAAGTCAATGGATCATTGATTACAACTTTTATGATTGTTTTGAATTTCCATAATTAATATGATTGTTTTCTCATATCCATGTCCATCATCACATTCTAGCCATTTTTTATTGCTTTTGGAAGTTTTTAATTAATATAATTCAGTCATTTATAGCATGAAATAATTGTTATATAGAAGGTAAAATTATTAGGAAAGTCCTTGTATTTAGGAGCAGATTGCATTTTGATTCTTTTAGTGAAAAAATGAGAAAATTAATCTTATACATTTCAAAACATGCAAATTAACCCTTTGGTTAACTTTTTTTTTCTATTAATTGATGATTTGGCACTTTAATTTATATGGTTAATTACTGATTTGTTTTCTGAACTATAGCTAAAATATCATTTTGATTTTTTTTTAATTTTTCTTAACAATAATTCTAAAAAATTGAAAAAAAAGTTAAATCATTAAAATTTATTTGATGATGTGGTAGTGGTGGGCCAATCAATAGTTGACATGTGTCGATTTAATTTTTTTATTTTTGTGTAATCTTCTATTTATTTGTTATTAAATTCTAGCCCAATGACATGTTCACACGTGGTAATATAATTTTTTTAAAATAAAAAAATTAAAATCATTAACTTTTTTTAAAAATAAAATAATTAAAATCTAAAAGTATTTTTCAATATTTTTAAAATCAGAAAATAAATTTCAAAACACCTCAATCTTCTTCTTGACATACTCACAAAATTTAAATCAGAAAGGTGAAAGAATGTGAAAAGATTAACAATGAATATTAAAAAACCCAAATACTAGTTGAACAATGAGGAAGATGAAGCAATACGATGGGTGTTTTTTTTTTTTTTTTGGTTAATATTTCCAGATTTGTAAATTGAAATATTTTACTTTTTTTTCAAGATTTAATTATTTTTAAAATGTACCTTTTTATTTTAAATATTTTTGCCCAGATTTGTAAAAATAAATTTTACTTTTTAGAATTATTGTTAATAGAATTTTTAAAAAAATTAAAATGATATTTTAGTTATAGTTAAAGGACCGAATTAATAATTAATCATTTAAATTAACGTAACATGTCATCATTCACTAGATAGAAATTTATGGAGGGCTAATTGGCATATTTCGAAATATATAAGGGCTAATTTACTTATTTTTCAATAAAAGGATCAAAATGTAATCTACCCCTAAGTACAGGGGTTTCCCTGATACTTTTACCTTATAAAGAATGTAATGTGGTGAAGCACTGCTGGCATCATAAATAAATAATAGGGTTGAAAAAGAATGACAAAATAAAAAATTGATTGGAATTCGTATGGTTCAATTTAGTTTCTATTAATTATAATTTAATTTAAATTTAAATAATAATGAACTTATTTCTGCTTTTAATTTAATTTCTCAACTATTAGTAAATATTTTTTGTCCACTTAACTATGAAAAATTATAAATTAGTCACTCAATTATTTAATTTTGTCTTTTTTGTAACCAAAAAGATTTTAAAATTAGCATAATAATAACGTTAACCCTCAACATTTATACATTGTGTAAATTTAGTTTTGATTCCAAAAATTCTAACCCTTAACATTTACACGTTGTGTTTTTTTTTTTTTGCAATTTTGTCCTCTTTTTTGTGATCCTTTCACCTAAAAAGCTAAAAAAATAAATTTATAATCTAAATTTGATTGAAAATATACCAAAAAAAAATAGAAACACTTCAAAATCCAAGATACTAAATTTCATCATTTCTCATTCTTTTAAAACTAACCCTCAATGTCACAAAAAAATAAAATTATAAAAAAAGACCGAATTACATAATGTGTAAATGTTGATGGTTAATTCTTTTAAAATCAATACTAAATTAACATAATTTATAAAGATTAAAGATTAAAATTACAATTATATTAATTTTAAAAGTTACACCATTAAATATAATTTACCCTTATATTTTTTATTTCATATCTAATTATGCGACGTGAATATTTAAAATAAAAGAAATAAAGATTCAACACCTTCAAAAATAAATAAATAAATAAAGATTGGACAAGATAGGTTATGCACCAACCTGTCAATTATGCTTTAGACACAAAAATTCTCTTAGAAAGATATAGTGAATAAATATATACACCATTTATTAATTTTAAAAAATCATCTATATTTTCTTAAATTTTCCATTTCATAATCCTTTTGAATTTAGTACTTCAGTATTTTCTTTTTCCCAGTTAAATATTTATTTTTTAATATATTATAAGTGTCAAATATTTATTGATTGTTTGATTTAAAAATTAAATTAAATATTAAAATTAAACTCAGCTGTAAAATATCATATTAACCCAAAAAATTATATATATATTCGTGTATTAGAGTACAATGATATTTTTATAATGGACCGACAAAACTGTTAATATAAAATATGATATATTGATTCGAATTATTGCAAGTTACCTTGTATTGTTGTATTAAACCCAACACAATTTCATACTTATTTGTTGATTATATGAAGCTACAATCGTATGGTGAATATGCCCATCATTTATTAACATTTAATATATAATAATATATAATACTACAATGTAAATATTAAAAAAATTAATTTTTTTTAAAAAATAAAAAATTATTAGATATTAGATTTAAAATAATATGTTTTAAAAAATAATATGAATGAGTTTAAAATGAAACTATACAATCTTTGAAATTCATATTTTAAGATGAGCCAAGCTTATGCAATCATATATAAGTTTAACCCAAATTCGGCTCATGAAAGCCTCTAGGCTCTAGTCTTAATGCATTGATTTCTTGGAAAACAAAAAAAATTATAAATTAATGTCAACCTATGGATGTGAATTACTGTATAATAAAAAAATAATTTTATTTAAATTTAAAAATTACGTGTGAATGAGGCATTGGCTTAATGATTATGTTGATGTTTGGAAATATTGAGATCTTAAATTCGAGTCTCATAGTTGTGTAAACTTTTCATATTTAATTTGGGTTTAAATCTCGCTATGGATAAGTGTTGTTTGGTAAAAAGACCTCTTCTATCTCTTTTAATTTTGTTATTAAGTATTTTGGTCTCTCTTAAAAAAAAAAAAAGAGCACTTTAGTCTCTCTCAATTTTGAATTTGAGCAACTAAAGATAATTAATCATAGCGTTCACTTCTTTCATCAATTTATTCTACTTTCGATTGGTATAATAACCCTCAATGTTTATACATTTTGTCAAATTTGTCCCGATTCTAAAAAATTTAATAAATTTAACCCTAAGTATTTACACATTTTATCAATTTAGTTCTAACTGTAATTTTTTTTATATCCAATAAAGGCTAAATTTATTAAATTGTTTTGAATCAAGACCAAAATGACAATTTATAAACGTTAAATGTTAAATTTGTTATCATATCTATAAAAAATAGGATAAATTGACATAAAAAAGGTAAATTTATTATTTTTTGAATAAATAAGGGTTAGGGATATTTTATTGGAAAACAAAACTAATAAATGTTCTGGCAACATCAAATGGAAAAGCTAGTCAAATCAACAGTCTTAAAGGAAACTTAAACGACGACTAAAATAAACCCAAAGTCCTCAGCTAATTAAAACAAATAAAACTTGAAATCCCCATCCGTTACGATTACCTGTCTCCAGCTTTGTCATTTGCCCAAATATCTTTTCATTTTCATTTGCACTGGAGAAAAGCTTAAGAGATTTTACTAGGGACTCTCTCAACTACCCCTTTTCTGTTTTCCTTTTCGTTGTTTCAGTTAGGTTCTCGTGGGCGCTTCAGTAGCCACTGACGATTGGCGTATCCAGGGACCTCTCCGCGCAGGTAAACCATCTTCATTTCCTTTAAGCATGTTGTCGCAATGATGTGGGCTAAGCGATTAGCCGATCTTGGAGCATAACGGAAAGTAATGGCCTGAAATTTACTTTTTTCTCTTTGAATATTTTAAATATGCGCACTAACTTGTGATTTGTCCACCAATTACGCCATACATTTGGTTATGATGGACTTGGAGTCGCCCTCAATAACAACCTTTGTGTAGCCCATTTCTAAACCAGTGAGGACAGTGTCGTAGCAGGTAATTGCCTCCGCGTCAAAAGCTGTATCTACAGCTAAGTGCAGGTAAGATTTAGAAATTTTAACCTCCCCATTTCCAGATCTCGCCACTATCCCTGATACCGATCTGTAAGTTGTGCTATCGAACGAGGCGTCAAAATTGATTTTAATTATTGGATTCTCTGGGGCTTTCTAATTTTCAATGTTCTGAAAATTTTTTGGTTGTTTCCCATTCAAACCATCAATTTCACTGATATAATAGTAAACATATTTTGCTATATCTTCCCATGTATATGACTTCCCCTTATGCAGGGTTCTGTTTTAGTCACGCCATAAGACCCACATTCCACAGACAAATAACCGAAGCTGAGTTTCTCCGCATTTATGAAAGATCCGTGTAAGCCAATCAAGCCATTCTCTGGGTTCCCCTTGATTTATCCATGCAAGATCTAATCCATTCCATAACTCTGTTGCCACAGGACATCCAACAAAAACATGCCACAAATTCTCAGAACAAGCTTTGCATCTGGGGCACGTATCATCACGAGCCACTCTTCGCTAATACAAATTGACCATCGTAGGAATATAATTTCGAGTAGCCCTCCATAGCATAACTTTAATTTTATTTGGTAGTTGAAGTGTCCAAAGTTTTTTGTAGAAAAGTTTTGCTGTATTTTGTGTAGCATTATAATCTGATGTATAATCTTAAGTCTGTAGTAGTCGATAAGCACTACGAACAGTGAACTTACCCGAGGGCTCTCCACGCCAGATGACCATATCCGCATGCTCATCTAACGCCAGCGGGATCCGTAGAATTCTATCCGCATCGGTTGCCTCGAAGGTATTGCGAATTTATTCTTCATTCCATTCCCTACTATTATCATCAATTAATGCTACAACAATAGTAATAGCATTATTAGAAGTAGGATAACGAATTCTGTTGTTAACTGCCCCTGGCAGCCACGCATCATCATTAATTAAAATACTTGCCCCATTTCTAACTCTCCATCCCAAACCTTCTTTGATAAGCCCTTTTGCTGCCCAAATACTTTTCCACGTATATGAGGGTCTGTGTCCTAGTCCTACTTGTAGAAAAGTCATGTTCGGGTAATACTTTATTTTTAAAACATGTGCTACTAATGAATCTAGATACTCAAATAATCGCGGACCTTGCTTAGCAAGTAGAGCCACATTAAACTTTGCCATATCCCAAAAGCCCAACCCACCATCAGACTTCAGCTTACAGATGGTCTTCCAACTGCACTAGTGAATCCCTTTTCGACCTCTACCTTTTTGCCACCAGTAACTTGCAATAATTGATTTCATTTCCTCGCATAAAGTTTTTGGCAAAAGAAAGTACATCATTGAGTAAGTTGGAATTGCTTGCAAAACTGATTTAATAAAAACTTCTTTTCCTCCCTGTGACAAAAACCTAGAACTATATCCGTCAATTCTCTTTTTCATCTTATCCTTTATCTTTTGGAAAAAAGTTTTCTTTTTCCTCCCAATCAAATTAGGAAGACCTAGGTATGTCTCGATATCCGTTGATCTTCTCATTCCTAATAATCCCATGACTAGTAACTTATTTTCTTTCGTAGCATTTGTACTGAAAAATATTGAAGACTTTGCAAAATTCACGCACTGACCTGACCAACTTTCATATTCTACCAAAATATCCTTGACCTTTCGAGCACCTACATCTGTTGCCTCACCAAAAATGATACAATTATCCTTAAATAGAAGGCGTGAAATCCTAGGTCTTTGTCTGCTAGCTTTTAAGCTGGTGATTTCCTTACTCATTAAAGCTAAGCGTAGGATTGAGGAGAGGCCTTCACTGCAAATGAGAAATAAATAGGGATTGAGGAGGTCCCCTTGACGAAGTCCTCTCATCTGTTTGAAAACTTCTCCCTTTTTCCCATTTAAAAGAACTGAGTAGGAAACTGTTGAAATACACTTCATTATAAAAGCCACCCAAGATTGTGCAAAACCCATCCTCTCCATCATCATCTTAAGAAATTCCCATTCAACCCTATCATAGGCTTTGCTCATATCCAGTTTAAGAGCTATATGTCTTGTTTTCCCTCCTCTTTTGTTTTTCATCGTATGCAGGATCTCATAGGCCACAAGCACATTATCCGTGATCAATCTACCTGGAACAAATGCACTTTGAGCTTTATCAATACAAACCTCTAAGACACTTTGAAATTTATTAACCACTACTTTAGCTATTATCTTATAAAGGACATTACATAGACTGATAGGTCTGAAACTTCTCAAATCTGTGGGTTGTGAGGTTTTAAGAATTAAAACAATATTCGTCCTATTAATACACTCTAACTCATTCCCCTAATTTAAAATCTCCAAGCAAAAAGAGGTTACTTCTGGCCCTACTGTGTGCCAACATTTTTGAAAGAATAATGCTAGAAGTCCATCATCTCCGGGGGTCTTTGTAGTACCTATTGCCTTTAATGCAACCCATATTTCGTCGGTCGTATATTCTGCAATAAGTTTTGCATTCATATCTTCAGTTATGCATCTCTGTACTCCTTGTAGACTCAGCTCCGCATTATTTGTTCCTAACGTCACAAATAGATATTGGAAATAGTTCTTTGCAATCTTCGCCATCCCATCTTCATCATTCACAAATCGCCTATTATGATCTTGCAAACTGCTTATCTCATTAATTTTATGTTACTGTGCGGCCCATTTGTGAAAAAACGCTTCGTTCCTATCACCTAACTTCAACCAATTAACATGTGCCAGTTGCTCTCAGTAGGCTTCATCTTTGTCGATTTCTAGATTGAGAGAGAGTTTCGTATCAATGACATTAGTCAAGTTTTCTTCACTTTTATCTTCCTCTAACAAACATTCCAATTGTTTGTTTAGTTTCTGCTTGGTACCCCTTCTTGCGTTCTTAATTGGGAGTGCCCATTGAAAAATCCTCTCTTTTAATCCCTCCAGCTTATCTGTTAACATCCCTGTTAGATTCTGCCAATTCTCCGTAATTATCTTTTTAAAAGAGTCTTCTAATAGCCACCATGCTTCAAACCGAAACGAAGATCTGTGAGTCGGTTTGTTTTCCGAATCCAAAGATAAAATGAGAGGGCAATGATCTGAGTGTGAATACATAAGATGTTGAATATGTGCGAGTGGGAAAGTCGAAAACCATCCAACATTTGCTACCCTTCTGTCAAGCCTTTCCCATATATTGGTTTCAATAAAGTTGCCTCGCTCCCATGTAAACCATGATCCTGAAAAACCTACATCCATCAACTGACATTCAGCAACAATACTACGAAAAGTCTCCATTTGTTTTTCCTCTCTAGGTGCCCCTCATCTTTTTTCACAAGAATAAATAATTTTATTAAAATCTCCGCAAACGATCCAATGATAAGATCTGATCCTACCCAACTGTCTTAGCAAGTTCCAAGTAATATACCTTTCGTTAGGAGAAGGATTCCCATAAAAAATCGTGAAATGCCATTCATTACAACACTGATTTTCCTTGATCAGCCCATCAATGTGGTTTTTAAAGCTACTAAAAATTGTCACCTGAATATATTGTTTCCAGGCTAATGATAAACCACCTCTAGATCCATCTGCGTCCACATCAAACCCATTCATATATCCACATCTCCTTCTTATTTTTTCCATCCGAATAGCACTCACTTTCGTCTCCATAAGGAAGACCAATTGGGGAGTGTATTGCTTCAGCAAAAATCAAAGCCGTCTAATTGCTCGAAGACTCCCCAATCCTCTAGCATTCCAACTTATAGTTTTTATTGGTCCCGATTGGCTTACCTATTGGTAGCCACTGATCCTAAGTGTGAAGACATTATCACCTGATCTCTTACTGTCTCCATTATAGGAGAATTTTCCTCATTAGACTCCCTTCTAGCCCTTTTGTAACTGTTGACGCAACCATTCCAAATTTCTAAGCTATTGTTACCACTTGTATAACTTTTCTATTTGCAAGGCATACCATCCATCTGTACATCATTAATCTGTCCCAGTCGTCCCTTTCGTGTCCATCTTACTTTTTTATGATTTCCTTGAGTACCCTTATCAGCTACAAAGGCTTCCATGTCAGCTTCTCCCCCGACCTCCATTTGATCATAACGTAATACAATTTTATCTCCTCCACCTTCAATTTTGCTAGGACCCACCTCTGCATTTACTCCTTCATTGTCAGACTGATTAGACTTTTTTAAAAATCCACCATTTAGTACCCATTTTCCTGTATTAAGAATATTAACATTTATCATTGTGTCTGTACTCTTGCCCCTTTCATCCTTATCCTTAGTATACAAACATTGTGACATGAATTTTTTCCTTAAATTATCCAATTGCAAACTCTCTCTTCCTCCCATATTGGATTCAGCTTTCAGCGCTATGGAGTAAGGGAACGCGCCATCTCCTAAAACTCACAAGTTCGTATGAAACTCCGTGCAATCTCTAACATTATGCCCCATTATTCCATACCCAAAATAGAAGTTTGGTAGAGATTCATATTTAAAGGGCAGCCAAACTCCCCAACTGCAACAAAAATTCCTCGTCGAAGAGGTTTTCTAGCATCCACCATTACTTTCATTCTACATATTTCGTTCTGTATTTCTGACCTTAGAATTCCCCCAAAAGTAGAACCGATCGCATGCATGAGATCCTTCTTCTCACATTCTGGAGGGCATGAGCCCACTCTTAGCCAAAACGAAGAGAAGACCAATTTTATCTTTACTTCTTTTTACGCCCTCTTTCAGCCTGTCAAATATAATTAATTATTTTCTAAAAAACCACGGCTTGCCGTCCAGGATCGTCTCTAAATCGTCTTCGTCTTCAAAATATATCTGAGACAAATTTTGTCCCTCTGCATTAATTCTGAATTTTCTTCTTGTTTTCCATATGCTTCTGAGTTGCGCACACAAACTATCTGCATTATAATTCTTCTTTGTCCACACCGAACATAACAACGAAAGCTGACTCCTTGACGTAACCAATGAACTGTTACCTGTTAATTGAATTAATTCATCCGCGAGAAGAGAGATCTCTTCTCCTGCCATTACAGGACAATAGATCACCGCCCTACTCCACCCCAACCACAGCCGCACCTGTTTCTTTGGAGAACTAAAAGAGAGCACTCTTAAGGTAAATTTATTATTAATTATCTTTAATTGCTCACTTTTAAAATTAACGGGAACTAAATTCTTTCACTTTTTTAAAAATAATTTACCCAATATTGAAATTAGGAGGGTTTTTTTTACCGTAATATTCAAATTTATTATAATTTAGACTTAGGTATATACCTTATTTTCAATATGGCTCAATAGTTTAGTTTTTTTTTAAACAATCTAATTGTAAGTTTTAATCATATCTGTTCTTTTTTAAACAATGTCTAAAACTACCTATAGCCCTTCCCTAACCCATAAATGGGAGGATAATACGCTTTAGCACACTCGAACCCACGTCTTCTTATATTGACAACAATACCAATATTAATACTAATCGAACTGAAACTCAATCTGTTGCTCAATAATTTAGTTATAATTAATAGAATATCTGTACTCTTTTACTTTAATCCTAATTTGTAATGATAATGGTTTGATTATTGTTATAACTATTCTTTTATTGTTGTTGTAAGTTTTGAGAGATTTATTATTCGTGATTTTACATATAATTATAATGAAATTTTATTTAAAAAATTCTAAAAATATAAATATTACAACTAAATTTGAATTTTATTTTATTCATGAGTAGATTTGTTTAAAAATAAATTTAATAAATGCGGCAAAACCAAATTTTGTTTTGTTTTCTGGTTATGAAGAAAATTTGCAATAAGATAAAATCAAATTGAAATTCTTTTTTTATGGTTCCAACTTTAAAAGTTTGCTTTTTTATAAAATTAACCTAAAAAAATTAATTAATTACATAAATATCTATTTTTTTATTAAACACCTAAATACTTTAAAATTTATAGTGAAAGTCGGTGGAATCAAAGAGTTTGGCGCCACCAACATGCTACGTTAGCAATCAAGATAAGAAAAATTATTTTTTTGGTGAAGCCATATAGAATGGCGCTACCTGTATAGATATC
This sequence comes from Gossypium anomalum, assembly GCA_025698475.1. NCBI lineage: Eukaryota > Viridiplantae > Streptophyta > Magnoliopsida > Malvales > Malvaceae > Gossypium > Gossypium anomalum. The sequence continues at coordinate 47,378,473 of CM046960.1, read as the reverse complement.
AGAGAAATATTATAATTTCTGAAAAAATAGGGAGACTTTAAAAAAAATTTCCATTTTTTGGTGGAGCCAAATAAATTGGTGTCACCGGTTTCAAATGTGATTTTTTTTATGTTTTCTAAAATTTTAAATATATTAAAAAAAGTTAAGTATAATTAATTTTAAAATTTTAATATATTTAAAATTTTAATATACTTAATATATATTTTTAATAGGTAAAGATAAAAAAGATTTTCTTAATATATTTAAAATTTTTAAAAACTTTTAAAAAATAAAATATATTAAAAATTTAAATATATTAAAAAATTTTAAGTATAACCAATTTAAAATTTTTAATATATTTAATATATTTTAAAAAATTAAATAGATTAAAAAATTTAAATATGTTAAAAAAATATTGAGTATAACCAATTTTAAAATTTTAATATATTTTTTAATAAGGACAAAAAAAGCTTTCTTAATATATTTATTATTTTAAAAGAAAAAAAGTCAAAAAGGGGTGGGCAATTTGGAAACTGGTGGCCCCAATTTATTTGGCAGCATCAATTTATTTGGCTCCGCTAAAAAAAGAAATTTTTTTTGAAGTCCTATTTTTTCAAAAATTACAGTATTTTCTTACTATTTATACAGATGACGTTATTCTACTCGATTCTATCAAAAAATTAATTTTTTTTATCCTGATTACTGACGTGATATGTTGGTAACACCAAACTCTTTAGCTCCATCAACTTTCACTATAAATTTTAAGTTATTTACGAGTTTAATTAGGAAATAAGTTATTTATATAATTAATTAAATTTTTTACGAGTTTAATTAGGAAATAAGTTATTTATATAATTAATTAAAATTTTTAGGTTATTTCAAAAGTTTTAATCTACAAAAAAATCCACGTGTCTGCTGACAAATCTAACTCTAATTTCAAATAACAACACTTTCAATCGTGAAACAGTACCTCATTTGATAAAGACAACACTGCAAACCCAACAAATCATTTTAAACAAAAACAGAGATTACTTTCCCTTTTTAATCCTAACCACCGCCTTCAGCGCCACCGTCACAACCACCGCAAACAACCAATTCCCACCGTATAAGTTATAACCCACTAAAGTTCTTATGTAAAAACCCAAACTTTCCCTTTGAAAAACAATAAATTTTTTTTGTGTTTTTGCTTCCTGATGTGCAGATCTAAAAAAAGCACAGATGTAATCCGACCAAGATCATCAAATTCAAAAGGACCATCTTTTTCACCTTCATCTCAAAAACCCAAAACCTCGAAATCTTCATCTTCTTTGTCTCAACCATCTTCCTCCACTTCCATAACCAAAAATTCAGTCCTTTCTTCGGGCTACTTCGATAACAATTCTTCATATTACAACTCATTTTCAACCCAAGCCTCCAAAAATCTCTCATCTATCAGAGATTCTCTCCCTGAAAATCCCCATATCTATGATTTCTCAGACATCTGCTCGGCCACCAATAACTTCCGGTCGAACCGGTTTTCATCTTCTTCGGCTTCGTCTTCATGGCTTTGTAACCTTCAAGGTAAACAAGTTGTCATTTTCCAAAGGAAAATGAGACGTCCGATTGAGTTAGCTGACTTGGTTCACAAGTTATCAGTGATTTGTAGGAGCCACCATAGTAGTTTGATCAAGCTTTTGGGTGTTTCCTTATCAGGGAATTATGTTTATCTTGTCTATGAATATGTACATGGAGTTAACCTTAGGGATTGTTTGAGAAACCCCAAGAACCCAAGTTTTAGTGTACTTTCTTCTTGGATTTCTCGTATGCAAATTGCTGCTGATATTGCTTCTGGATTGGATTATATTCACCATTGTTCAGGTCTTGAAACTAGCTTCACTCACAACCATATAAAGATCACAAGCATCATAGTAGCTGAAGGTTCATTAATGGCTAAAATTTGCCATTTTGGCACTGCTGAATTATGTGGGGAAGTGACAAAAGATGAGGAATCATCAAAAACTCTAGGAAGATCAAAGAGTAAAGTTATGAAAATTGAAGGAACAAGGGGTTACATGGCACCTGAGCTTCAATTCACTGGTTTAGTGACTCAGAAATGTGATGTTTATGCATTTGGGGTTGTGATTTTGGAGCTGTTGAGTGGAAAGGAAGCTTTGAAGTTCTTGGTTGATGAAGAAAGTGGAGGGTACCAAAGAGTGAGTGTTATAGACACTGCTAGGGAGGCTGCGGCCGGTGGCAGTGCAGGGGTGAGGACTTGGATAGATAGGAGGTTGAAGGACTCTTTTCCTGTGGATGTAGCTGAGAAGATGGTGTTGGTGGCATTGGAATGTGTCGAGGAAGATCCAAAGAAAAGGCCTGATATGGACAAAGTTGCAGGGCAAGTTTCAAAGTTGTATTTGGACTCCAAGAATTGGGCTGATAATATTGGTTTGCCTACTGATATATCTGTCTCAATAGCTCCAAGGTAAATATTATACCTGATTTGAGTGTCAGATACGGATATGAACTATTCTTTTTCGAATTTTTCCTTATATGTGGAGTATGCTTGGGGGAGTATATCTCCGTTTTATACTCATGTTCGAATATATAGTCGGATATGAATGGGGTATTCGAATATATGTCGGATATGATTGCTTTTAAAAAAATGGTGGGCAGGATTATGTGGAAATTAGGCATAATTGATAGCTGTTTTTGGTTATTTGATGAGCAAATTTTTTTGGGGGTTTTCCATTTGGTCAGTAAAGGGAGTTATTGAAGTTATTTTTTTCCCCTTTACAGTTCTTGATTCCATTTTTTTCCCCTTTACAGTTCTTGATTCCTTTCAACAATAGGTATTTGTATATGTTGTGAATATTAATACAGAAGTTTAAAGTTGCTGTTTTTGGCAGAGATTTTGGTATATAATTGTTTCAAATTATATTCATGCTTGATTTTGTTTCAAAATTCACATCCGAGTTGATTATTTATACAGGGATAGTTGTTTGGAATTTGATGTATTACATTCAAAACTCTTTGGTATTTAAGATCTTTCTCAACTTGTGATCTTCAATGAAACTTCAGACTAAAGACTCACTGTTTGTCTCATTGTATTGTCCTGAAATTAATGGAGTGCAGACAGATCTTAGGAATTGATGTAACATCACCAAGCCATTGTCCTTTTCTTTTTGGTTCAACTCAACATGCCATTGTCAATGTTGTCATTAATCTATTCGAAGAGTTTTCTGAATTTCAGTTGGCTGGTATAAGACGTTCTCTCATTAATGCTTGACTGCTTTCAGACCTTATATACGGCGAAAAATACTATTGTCTGGTTCCTACCATCACTGTCCCCTTTCAGACATTACTCTACACCCAGAATCTTCATTTTTCTATTGAACATGTTTGAATATGTTTAATGATCCTTTAAATAAACGAAAAAAAAAAAAAACCTTCAAAAGTTTAAGTATATTGGATGCATATCTTATTCAACATTTACCTTAAATTTGAATAACATAAACACATGACAGATAGGGGTGAGCAAAATTTGATTTGACTCGAAAAAAATTTAAATTTTGAGTTAAACGAATCGAGTTATTCGAATTAATCGAGTTGTTAGAGTTAACTTGAATTCTTTTTTGAATTTCGAGTTCGAATCGAGTTTGATTTTTAAATTCGAATAACTCGAATAATTCAAATAAATCGAATATCAAATTATAATATTTTACATTTTTACTCTAGACTCCCAAACCTTTTTATTTTCCACCCAAAACTTTTACTCCCTCCTACTTTCTCCCAAAACTTTTACTCTCCTCTCAGCCCACCCCTCTTCTACCCCAAACTCATCTCCCACCCTCCATTTTTTTTTTAAATATTTCTCCTCCAAAATTTTACTTCCCCATTTACTTTCCCCTAAAATTTTACTCCCTCAACATCCAAAACTTTTTATTTTCTTCCTAAACTTCTATTCCTCACCCTTTATCCCTAGATTAAAAATTAAATCATCCAAAACCCTCCCTAAACTTAAATAGTAATAATTTTATTTATATCTACTATTTATATTATTAAATTAAATTTTACATTTTGTACTATTTGTATTATTGAATTATTTAATCATATTGAATCATTATAAATTTTTGTTAAAATTGAATGATTGATGATGTCATAAAATATTTGTGTTAAAATTTTATGTTGGCATTAATTTGACATTTTATCTTTAAGATAACTTTTATTAAAAAAATCACATTTTTTACATTTAATATATTTTTTTAATTTTAAAATATATGGTGACAAAAATCAGAAGATAATTGAAGTAACTAAGTAAGCAAAGAAGCTAACCCGTATATAAAATATTAATAAAAAATTATGAGAGGATGAAAGTTAATAACAAATTTGATTACGGTGGATGACGGTAATTACAATGACCCAAAATTATTATTTTTTAATTTAACTTGAACAAATATATTCTATTTGATTCGAATTCTATCTCACTCGACTCGATTTGAGAAAATTTCAAATTGAATTAGGATAATAAAATAGAATTCGTCAACCCGATTAACTTAAAATTTTTTCATTCGGTTTAATCGAACACTCATCCTTAATAAGAGCAATCCATGTCTTGTAGTAAATGAAAAGAATCATGTTTAGAAGTCTAAGTTGACTTGTTGAAAAATCAACTTTGTTAGTGCAACAAGTCTAGCTTAGGACAGATATTTTTATATGTATTTAGATGGAGCCAAGGACATATAGGTTTAAGCAAAGACACCTTTGGGTTTTTTACTATTATGGTTTAAAAAAAGAAGAAGAAAGTATTGAAATGGTACACCCTAAAAACTAATTATGAAAATGCTATGCTTAGGGTGGTCACGCCACTGCCAGAGACGGCAACACCCTGGTATCTGTCAGAGAACAGTAAAAAAATACAGAAACAATATAAAGCTAAAAAAAAAAGCTGAAGCTGGAAAAAAAAAAGAGGCTACAGACAGATGGTGGGCTTGCCACAGGCGGCATCAGTGGTGCCAGTGCCAGAGGCGGCACCGATGGTGCCACTGCCACCAGCGGCACCATGACAAGACCACTCAAGCACGGGGTTTTGGCTTCTTCTCTGTTTGGGACCATATATTATGGTCCCCTACCTCATTTGGGGAATAAAGGAGAGAAAAGAAAGAAGAGAAGAAGAAGAAGGAGCAAGCAATCGGCATTGGTGAGGGAAGGGAGGAAAAAAGAAAAAGAAAAAGAAAAAGAGAAGGAGAAGAAGAGGGAGGGAAGCAAAAAGAAAGAAAAAAAGGGTAATTTTTTTTTAAGTAAGTAATTTATTTATTTTAGACACTATTATTATTGTTGATTTGATTTTGATTTAATTTAGATTTAATTTATAAATTTATTTTTTGCAAGGTGTTATTTGACTAAAAAGAGATATTAAGGTATGTTTGTATTTATTTTATATTTTCTTTTATTCCTAATTTATTTTTAATTTTTATTGAAGTAAAAAAGCTTATGTATGTTATGTGTAAAGAACGTTTTATTATTATTATTTTATGTAACTTATTTTTTAAGTGTGTTTCAGGTTGATTAGATATATTTTTTATAAAATTTCTTTGGCATATTATATTCTGATTATTTTAATTTTTTTATTTTTTATGTGATGTGGTTTTTATACTATTTTACAAAAATAGTATAAAAAAATAAAATATGAAAAAAATATCTTAAGGAAAAACTAAAATACAAAAATAGTATATTTTAAAAAATAAAATCCAAAAATTATAAAAATACAAATAAAGTGATTTTCAGGGAAATACACTAAAATAATACATTTGAAACATTATGTACTAAAATAAAATACAAAAATAGTATATTTTAAAAAATAAAATCCGAATATTTTAGAATGACAAATAAAGGGACAAAATCAGAGTTATTTAAAAAATACCAAAATAATACATTTGAAACATTATGTACTAAAATAAGATAAAAAAATAAAATACGAAAATAGTATATTTTAAAAAATAGAATTCGAAAATTTTAAAAATTTTAGAAATACGGAAATTTTTTATTTACTAATGAATTTAATTAAAATATTTTGCTTATTAAATTAAAATATTATACGAAATTTTTTTATTGCCCAATAAATTAAATTAAAATATATTGAACTACATGTCGAGTGTATTAAATATATTATATTTTAAACCAAAATATTTTACTTATTATATATTTTAAATTATAATAAAAATATTTGTATTTGAGTTGGATATATTTATTTTTTTAATGTAGTATAGCAAAAAAATATGTTGTTGAAAAAACTGTTTGCTATTTTTTTGTAATTAAAAGCAATATATAAAATTTAGTTATTCTAATAAATATTTAAAATCCATCAAACATTAAAATTAATAATCGAAATTTATTTTGAAATTGCAGGCATCGCAATGGCTTCATTGATCAAGAAGGATGTTCTTCACATATGTGACACAGTTATTAATATGGTAAAATATTGTTATTTGTTAATCACGGGTTCCATTAAAAAATGATCTACGTAATTTAAGGAAATAAATTATGTTATTATAACTATTTTCTGTAATTTAACACTTTTAGGACTCGTACCGCGTATTAAGGGGGCGGATGAATGGTTTAGGATATTCCCCAGATGCACGACTGATGCCCTACTTGGAGCTAGCTGGATTCGGGTCAACAGCATTGACCCAGACGTTTGATTTGCGGTATGATTTAATATCCGCATTGGTCGAGCGTTGGCGACCGGAGACCCACACTTTTCATTTGTCGTATGGGGAGTGCACTGTCACTCTATAGGATGTTGCATTGCACTTTGGGCTCCCAATCGACGAAGATGCCGTCACGGGCGTAAGTGCGATAGCTGAGCCAGTTGTACTTTGTTATAGCCTACTAGGAGCCTCGCCCGGCGATGCTGATTCTACTTTTTCGGAGTTGAAATTTACATGGCTAAAAGCCAATTTTCAATATTTATCAGTTAATGCCACTGAAGAAGAGTTGGTGTGCGCAGCTCGAGCGTACATTATGCATATCATAGGGGGTGTACTGATGCCTAATTCGAACAATAACAAGGTTCATCTCCAGTATTTACCTCTGTTAGCTGATTTGCGTAATGTTCACTCATATAGTTAGGGTTCTGCAGTTCTGGCTATCTTGTATCGTGAGCTTTGTCGGACTACAAAGCCTGATGCCGTAGACATGGGCGGATGTCTTGTATTGTTGCAATCATGGGCTCTTTATCGGATGCCATTCTTGGCATTGGTTAGTCACCAACCATACGTATTTCCGCTAGTTAACAGGTGATAAAATTTAATTTGTTAGTAATTGACAATTTCTTTATAATGATATTATTTTAACGATACTATATTTACTTGAAAATTATTTTCATAGATGGAGTATTTATCCGGGTATCGGGAGGTCGTACACTGTCCCGATATATCGTATGATGATTGAACAACATGCCGGGGAAGGGGTAAGCTATTCAAATATTCGTGACATGTAATTGCTTTGTATATCTTATTCGAACTGTGTTAAATTTTAACCATGGCATTAATCATACAATTTATGTGGATGCCATATCGTAGACCAGAAATTACGGCTATTATACCCTCGTCTGCCTATGTTGATTCTCAATTGTGGTGTACTAACGCACCAATTATCAGTTTCAATGCAGTCGAGTGGTACTACGGGGATCGAGTACTACGACAGTTTGGTGGCATCCAGTATATCCCGGATCCGCCAATACAGGTGGATGAGGTTCACGGCATCAACAAGAGAGGGAAACATGGACAGCATTGGAGGGTTACGCACTGAAGATTTATTGCAGTGTGAGAGAATCGGATGGCTCTAAGACCTCAGATAGATATGTCTTCCAATTTGGGACCATCGTTAGAGTACATACAATGGGTACTATAGTATGGGGAATCCATATTTACTTAGTGGGAAGTGTACTATAGTCCCCCCGCACGTACAACGATCTGGGGCATACAAGCCAGTAGCCAATATAGAGCCCGATCCATAGTTAGATCTCGAGCTTGACCCAGAGCAGGAGCCCGAGGCACAGCCGGAGGCTGAGTGATCGTATTCACATTCGCCTGATACTTCTTATCATCCGAATTTGCCGGGCAATGACTATTTCTCGGGCTCGTCAGGGGGCAGATACCATTACAAGTTTGATATCTTTGGGTCGTACCCACCGCAGCACAGTATTTCTCCCGGCCCATATCCACCACATTATAACACTACCCTTAACCCGTATCTACCGCAGCATGGCACTCCTCCCGGCTCAAGTTCATCGATGCCTTTCGAGCCATATTATTTTTCTTCCATGTATCAGACACCTTTACCTGCGATTGAAGAGGATGTTGGTCGTCGCAATCACCCACAATGTGAATGTCGACCTCCGCATATATATACCCGTAGGACTACACCATTGAACCATCAATTTTAGGGGTTTCTTAAGTTTTGATATTAAAAAGTTTGTATTTTTTTATATATTTAATTATATTAATTGGAACTTTGAAAAGTGGTTACGTGTGGTTATGTGTGCTCATGAGAATTGAATGATGATTATATTAAGTTTTATTGTATAATTGAGCATGGGATCCATGAAATGGTGAGTTCATGATTAGTCCATGAAATTGTAGATATTGAATTAAAGGCTGGATAAAATATGGAATTAAAGCTTATTGAGTCTAGTTTCACATATAAGAAACGGTGTAAGTAAAAGAATTTCATATTATTAGATATTTGAATTCTCGTGAGACAGAGCCACAATGATTCTCGAATCCCCTGTTTTGATTTCAGAAAATCATTAAAAATTGTACAAAAATAGTTATGAGTTATAATTTATGTGCTTATAATCCTTAACGAGTCTATTTTCAAGAGAAATAGACAAAACATTATCCAAATCTTGTACTATAAGATAATTGATTTTTAGTGAATAAGGGTCGGAGCTATTGAACAGCAAAACATGGGTAACTTTAAAGAATAAATTGTTCTAATTGGCTAAATCAAAAATTCTAAAAATTTTATGGTAAGAAGATATGTGAGCTTAGTTTCTGGAGAAATTAGCGGATCTAAATTTGAAGTTCCGTAGCTCCAGATATAAATAAATTAGTAACTACGACTCGAGAAAATAGTTTGACTAGAATTTGAACAAATAGAGGAATATTTGCAATATAATTTTTTTATATAAAATAAATATATTACAACATAAGCTCAATTCCTATCTGATCGTGACGATTGTCCAACATGATAGTTTCGCTGCGGGCATTTACTCCTATTATGACCAGCTAACCTGTATAATCCACAACGCGTACCGTCAGATTTCTCCCTAATGTCCATTTTATTACAGATTCTAGTTGATTGTGGACGACCTCTCGGATTCCTGCGTAGCCCTCTGTCTGGGACAAGCTCGAAAGTCGTCGGAGGCACTTCCCACGTAGACAAGTCAGGCAGGACAGGGAACTCATTTTCCCATACACGTAACGTGCAATCGAGTGTGTACACATAATCGACAAATTGTTCAACATTAAGGTTCACTTTAGCACACGCTGCCACGACATGCGCACACGGATAATGAAATAATTGGAATCTCCTGTAATCGCACCGTTTATTCTGGAGATCAACTCTATAGGACCTAGGTGGTATACCGAGTCGACGACCAATGGTCTCCATAACTCGAAATGTTTCAAGGTGTCGTGAATATATTTCTACATTCATCAACCTCGCCATCCGACGGTTTGCAACCATTGTATCCCTGACATCTTCGACAAATCGTGTCCCGCCTCCATCTGGTTGACTTGTTGTTGACCCATTCTTGGAATCAAAGTAGCCAACCTGTAGAATGTAGCCGAGAAGATAGTTGAAATCGGAAGATGTCGTGTTTTCAACAACACAACGTTAACCCCCTCCACTAAGTTTGTAGTCATTAACTTTGAGCCCATTGCCACGGCTCCATAGTACCCAACCACTGTCGGAAAGATAAGTTATGTATTAAGAAAATATAAGTTACAGTATTGCCCTAAAACATTAAAACTTATATTGAAAAGATAAGGCAATCATTTACCCATTTTCACAAATTGCCTCTTCCAGTCTGCATTCTTATAATCTCGATAGAAGTTAGCCGCGATGTGACAGATGCAGTAAACGGATCTCTATGTTACACCGGAACGTCTAATGGCGGCAATTAATCATTTCCTTCTATCGGAGATAATGCAAATATTATCATTGCTAATAACATACCTCCGCAGATTGGTAAGGAAGAATTCCCATGATTCCATATTCTCCTTATCTACAATGGCAAATACTATCGGGAGCACGTTTCTGTTGCCGTCTTGAGCAACCGCAAGAAGTAAGATCTGTGTATATTTTCCATATAGCCAGGTCCCATCTACTTGCACAAATGGCTTGCAGTGGGGAAATGCACGTACATATGAATCAAATGTCCAGAACATCTGATGGAAATTTTTTTTTTCTGGCTGTAGTTGGTCATCCGGGCCGTAATAAGGTTGTGTCTGTAACTCAATGGCAGTCCCCGGTATGTACTCCTGCATAGTGGCTATCCATCCCTGTAACTCGTTATACGACGCATCGAAATCCCCATACAATTGCTCAATTACCATCTGTTTAGCTATCCATGCCTTTCGATATGATACTCGATACTGAAATCGTGCCTGTATTTCGGCAATCAGTACCGAAACTTTAATGGTCGGCATGTCCTTCACTATTGGCAGGATACACGTATAGATAATTTTAGAATCAAGTTTTCGATGATCTTCTGTCATACGTGTTAATGTGCATGTGTGAGGCCCAACAAATTTGCGTATCTCCCATATTTGCGAATTTTGAATAAATGCAGGTTGTACCCGCCAATTGCAGCCTTCCACCTACTTCCAACACTCCCCAATATATAATGTCAGTTTAGACACTGTAACTTTGTAATCCACTGATATATTCATGCTATCCCGCTTAACAGCAAATACACACTCTTCTTTACTTTCGAATCTCTGGCCGATGAATAACTCCTAAGGATTAGAATTTACAGCCATCCGGTGAGCAGGAAGTATTTCAGGGTTCTTTGGGAACTCAGCTACATGCGCCGCGTCGGGGTTTATGAGCGACATGTGTGGCCCAAGATTATTATGTATCACAACACGTCACATATGGTTCTCGACCGAAGACGCGTTAATGTTTCTATCGTCATTCACGTCTTCATTGTCAATATCATCGGGGACATCGTCCACATCGGGATCACTATCACTATCGACCTCTTGATAATAAGGATCACTACTATCGTAACAATCATCACCAACCACATCCATATCGGGTGTAACATTAAGATCGATATCGATCCCACGTATAGTCGATTCACTATCGACGTACGATATTGGAGCCACCATGCACGGTTCTTGAGCTCTATGTTCTTCACCATATGCAGTGAGATCTTCATTTTCCTCCATATCGGCTAACTCAGCGAATAAGTGAATCGATGCATTTTTGTCACTCCCATTCCCACAGTAAAGAGCGATCATTGTCTCCACGTCTTCGTCGTCTATAAGTTCTATTTCAGTGAATTTGATGGGATCTGTCGAAACTGGAAACTTGTAGAAAAGTTTCGAGATCCTTTTCCCACAACGTCTAACAATTTTTGCGTTAATCCTTCCCTTCATATTATCCAACGAGACATTTCTATTAAATCTCATTGCTATTTGTTGCCAACATTCAAATATGCATCCAACGGTTGTTGCCAAGATGATTTCATCGAAATAAACGCATACGAAAAACTTATTATCCATCTTCAATGCTCAATCTGTTAAAAAATAAACAAACTTTCTCAAAATAATTTCGAACAACAAATAAATTACTTAAATAAAAAAATTAATTAATCAATATGTAATTTTTTTCATTCATAAGCTCATACAAAAATGGTACTTAATCTTTCAAACAACCTATTTTGGTATTTTATTTTAATTTTTATATTATTAAGGTAAAAAATCCACCTAAAACATATATAACAAATAAATTACATAAAAAAATAAAACATTCTTTACATAACATAAATAAACTTTTTTAGGGTTTTTTTTTACAAAATTAATATAAATCAACAATAATAAAAACTAACAATAATTAGGGTTTTTTACTAACAATAATAACCAACAATCCTAATAATAATTTTTTACTAACAATAATAATAAGGGTTTTGTGCTAACAATAATAATAACTAACAAAAAAAAATAAAAATCAACAATAATAATAACAACAAAAACACAATAACAATATAAAAATCCATTATTTAAAAAAAATTATACCTTCTCTTTTCTTTTTCTTTTTTTTTCTTCTCTTCTCCTTTCTTTCCCTTTATTTTCTTCTCCTTCCTACTGCTTCTTGCTTCCGGAGTTGCTGTTTCTACTTGGTTTTATACTACTTAGGTGCCGCCTCTGCCAGAGGCACAACCGGTGCCGCCTTTGGCATCCACATGACCTTTTTTTTTAACAGTAAATGGTGGGACCCAGGGTGGTCACGTCACTGCCATAGGTAACACCACCCTGGTCCATACCATTTTCGTTAATACTTTTTGACCTATACCATTTTAGTACTTTTTTTTAAAACCATAACAGTAAAAAACCCGACATCTTTATTAGTTTGGTTATCATATTACATGAAGTACTAGATTATCCTTAGGTTGCATTCATCCTATCATCACGGAAACAAAATAAAAGTCCAAGAAAGTCCAAGTTAGATATAAGAAAATGCTGAAAACAAGTTGTCAGATTTGACATGTCTACAAATAAGAAATAAGGTAAATGGCCACTTCTTGTCATGGACATCTATCACATTGTTTAAGACTTGAAATGACAAAGTTTCTTGACTATAGATTAATTGCATGAATCGAAGGTTGGTGGGGTGGATTTAGAACTAATAATGGGTAAGGTTAGGCCGGGTTGAATGCAAAATTCTAAGTACCTTTTTTAGGTGGGGATGAACTATTCAACCTTAATTTAGATTAAAAATATTAAACTTGAGATCAATTCGACCTGTTTGTATTAAATTTGTTTTAGATTATTATTTTTATATAAAAATAAAATTAAAAAATATAATACATCAAATATACTGAAAATATTAAAATAAATATTTTCTAGTAAATTGAAAATACATTAAAAAAAGTTTTGATTCTTAGATGACACTAAGATAGTTACAATTTAGCAAGCAAATACTCTAAAATAGTCACAAAGTTAACAATAAAACAAGGGTTATGTTATGAATATCTTATTAAGTGGATGTTCATCAATATCGAGATAAGTTTTGATATACTTTAAATTCTAATAGTCATTAGAAGTAGATCTGTATTTTATTTTAAATTCTAATAGTCATTAGAAGTAGATCTGTATTTTATTTATACTTCTTATGCCTATAAATGGAGACTTTGGAGAAAAACTTTGCAAATATTCTATTGATCAATAAAATACGCTCTCTCTTTTGCTCTCCCATTTTCTTTGCTCTTTATTATCTGTCTTTTTATTTTATAACAAGTTATACAATATCTAAATAATAACAATAAAATAGCAGTAGTATAATAATGAAATGACAGCAAAACAACAACGAAGCAACAATAAAATAATTGATTCAGGCCAAGCAGAGCTTAGGCAAAAATATACTACTTGAGGCTTAGCCTGTTTAGAAAACAAACATTATTTTTTGTTCGAGCCTATTTTACAAACCTATATTTTATCTAAACATTCCTCTTTTTTTAGGGTTTTCGGGCCTGAGCAAATAGCTCACCTCATTATCAGATCAGATGGATTGTGGTTGAAGGATTCAACATTTATTGAACCCTAAGCGCTCAAAAGTCATGATCATCACATTTTCATCCAACTGCAAGAATTTCTTGTTAGTGATATGTGTATAAGTGATTTACTTTTATAAGTAGTGTGCATAAATTATTTTATTTCTTTAATTTTTAAAATAGAGGATATCATTTGAATTGTAGGCCTTCAATATATTACATAAAAAATAATACCAATCGAACTAAAAATCAAGTAGTTTTCTTAATGTTTATTTAATTGATTTAATCATTTTAATTATTTGATTTAAATTAAAATAAATTTATTTTTTAGTAAGGGGAGAGAGTAGGTTTTAAATTCGGGATTCAGCTTCAACAAATGATTTAATAACAATGCAAGCCCCTAGTATTTAAATTATTTGTCAAATAAATATGATATAATGACAAAGTAAACACATAAAGCTATAAATAGAGATAAAACTCAAACTTATATATGGATTTTGATTCAATATGCTATATTGATCCCGTTGCTAAAAAAAATTGAAAATTAAATAAGTATAAATTGCATGTATATAATTACATAAATTCAAAGTTTATATATACTATATTTCACAATAAATTAAAATTCATACGTAATTTTAAGATTTAATTCTTGTAAATATTAGTCAAATTTTAAATTGGTAACATAATATATAATAATATATCATGGAAGGAAAGTTCCTCTCTTTTGGAAAATTAATTTTTAATGTCAAAAGCATTGTAAGCAATTTTATGTGTTTTTTTTTTAATTTGTTTTAATGTGTTTTAATTACTATAATTATTGTAAAATAATCTTTTTATTCAATTTTTAAACATAATTAAAGTATATTAATTTATTTAACAACTCAAGTATTATAATGATAAAAATATTCAAATTATAATTAAATGATTTCTATCATATTCAATGTTTATATAATTAATACAAAACAACGGTAATGGAAATAATAAAAATTAAACATAAATAACATATATAATTACTTTGACAATTAAATCATTTGTACAAGTTATAACTTTTTTTTTTTATATTTTGTGCAATCAATTTTCTTCTTTTCTTAATAGTGAATAAATAAATCATAATGTCCAATTCAAAAAAGTAGTAACAAAATAAAAAAAAATAGACTAAAAGGGCAGTATCGCAAGAGTAGGATGACGACAACGATGGTTGATGATGGTCGTGGCATATCCTCGAATGGGGATAATTCTACCAAAAAAGTTCGATTCAAGGGGATGGATGTGGATATGAATACAGAAGCGGTTAGCAATTCGAGTGGTGAAGTGGCTGTTGATCCCTTTCTAACTCCGGTGATGTATTGGAAAGACAAAGTGGTGGGGAGTGGCTCTTCTGTTCGTGGACGAGACGAAGATCTAGAGTTTTTAGATGGTGATATTACGAAATCTACCGCCAATGGCTTACCGATGATCACTTTTTTTCCGAAAGGATTCAAAATATTTTGGGGTGAGAGATGGCGAACACTGTTGTAGTGAAGTTATTGGATAAGAATGTGCCGTATATGCTTCTTCAAAACAGGATCACTAGTCTTTGGAAGCCCTCACAATAATTTAATCTCATGGACGTCGTAAATGGCGATCATCTGGTTAGATTTCAATGCCGAGATGATTATAAAATGGCTCTTACTCGGGCCATGGATTGTCTTCGGGCATTATCTCACAGTTCAAATGTGGATACCAGAGTTTAATCCACTCCAACTTTTCCCGAAAAACATTATGGTTTGGGTTCGACTTCCTAGTCTGCCGGGGCTTTTTTACAAAAATGGGTTCGAAAAACATTATGAACCTTAAGGGTTGTAAAATAGAGACTACTTAAGGGGAATGTGCTAAACAAGTTTCGGCAGAAGATTTTCGCATCTTAAATTATCATCCACAAAGGCAAACAAAAAAGAATGCATGAATTGCCACTTGTAATCAACCTATCAAGATTACAAACCTGCAGAGTGCACAAATTGTAATCATGGCTCATCAACATTGGCCTATTTAAAAGTAAAAAATAAAAAACCAAAGTCCTAATACAACAAATAAGTTGAAACAAAGCGAATTCAGAAAATTGCCATCTAAAATAAAACAAAACTGAAAATCTAAGCAAACATTATATATCAATTTGAAAGGAAAAAAAATTATCGCTACACCACATATGTAGTTTATTACAATGAATTAGAATCCAATTAAACCTTCTCTACCCCCATTTCATTGATCAGCCAACTTGACAACGAAAAGAATAATAGTAATCATCAATTGAATGCTGAAATAAGAGAACTTCCCAACCAAATAAAAAGAAAAGAAAAATACCTACGTAAGTGATTTGGTGTTAGAAAATTGATGGATGTGGGAGAAGAAGAAAGTCGTGGTGAGGCTTTCACAATTGCAATAATCCTTCCAGTTGTTGCATAATTACTGTCCAAATTAAATACCCAGAATCAATACTTTATCACTCTGTCCTTAACATTAACAAAATATAAACAGATAAAAGAGTATCGAAGAAGAGAGAAAGAGGTGAAAGCAACCATAGATTTTTGGGCTGATATCATTTTCTGCTTCTCCCAAGTTAATGATGGATATCGTTTTCCGGAAATCATCTAATAAAATTCTAGGGAATGCCATTCCTTAAGCCAAGACCCTGCGAAGAGGAAGATTTGAGTGAAACGAAACAGCAGCCCTAAGAAGAGAAATATGCGACGGACACAGCAACGGAAATAAAAGATGAAGAACATAAGAAGTAGAAGGAGGAAAGTTACCTGGATGAAGAAGAAAGAAGATGAGAAGAACTGCTAGGAAAGATTGGTGAGAGTTGGAAATCTCTTATAGAAAAAAATCAAATTTCCGTAAAAGCATAGGTATTTTATCTGTGTTTTTGAAAACATTTTACATATGTAAAATGTTTTCAGTCAAACAAATAGCTTAAAACTAGTAAAGTATTTTTCGAAAATTGTTTTTCTGTAAACAAATGGACACTAGGCTCCGTTTGTTTACCAGAAAAATGTTTTCTGGAAAATAATTTACTTTTCTGGTGTTTGGATGAATGTGTGTAAAATATTTTCTATTGTTTGGCAGATTACCTAAAAATATTTTCCGAAAAAGCTATTTTTACACATATTAATAAATTTATATTTTAAATTATTTTTACATATATTACAATTTATAAATAAATCAAATTAAATATATAATAATACTCAATTATTAAGCTAGAATATACATTAGAAAATAAAAAGGAGAAGAACAATGCAAAATGTGAAATATTTAAACCTTTGCTATCAAAGCACGAAAAACTATTACTGCACTTCGACGCGTGTCCTGTAAGACAAAGCCTTGAAAATTCCATAAACCATAAATTCAAAATCTTGGACTAGCTTTAATTTATGAATTTTGACAAATAGATCCATAATGCCAAATACATGAAGAGAAAAAAAGCATGTATAAATAAGTTTGACATAAGTACAGAACTATCCATTCTTCTTTCAAATCTCTTTAATGAAATATTTACAATACCCTTTTTTGCAATGTCTGTGCGTCTTAATGCATGTTATTTCAAATGTTTGTCATCAGTAACTCAATGCAAGCATTGCTAGCACCAAATAACTTTAAAACTAAAACCAGTCGTTGGCTAGTAACTGAAATAGCTTATGGCCACCATGTGGAACGTGCAATGTTGAGCCTTGAGCTGGTCATCAATGCTAAAGGGAAGAGCTACAAATCATATCTGTTGGGTTTTGACAGCAGAGGAAAGGGGACAGTGTTATACGGAACGACCTTATCATCTGTGCTATAAGGATATAGCTGCAGACAGTGCAGATGGGCCTCCAAAGCTGCATCAACCACTGCTCTAAACTTTTTGCAGTAAGAACCACAAGTTGCTTATCATAAACATAAGATTTGATTACATTCGGAGAGAACAAATAGCATGGCATGTATGTGTTCATTTAACATTTATGTGGACTCATAAGTGAATTATAGCAGAATCAATGTAATTGCAGAAAAAATTATAATTCTCGACATGAAAGTGAATACAGACTATGCTGACAGATCAGCTGGCTAGAGTCTAATACCTTATCAAAAATCCGAAAATGCATACCTGCAACATGGCTATGATCATTGCAAGGAGAGCATATGAACCTATTCCACCTGAATATACTTGCATAGTTTAAAAAACATTGCAAATCAAGAACAAAGGAACACTACTTTTTAAACAAAACGAACAGATCATCAATATAGATAAGCTTAAACCTCATTCAGGTCTCTCTGTTGTAAAAATACTTTCAAGATTAAACACAATGGTCGTAATTGAGGCCATTTTAGTACTGCTTCCTAAGAGAAAACACATAAGCAAAGTTTGAATTTAGAAAAAAAAAAGAAAATATCTAGAAAAAAGTCCAAAGTTTATGGAACATACAAAGAAATAAACTAAAGAAGTAGAGCTTTAATTAACTACAGGAAAACCACAGAAGTCCTAATTTTGAGGAACATGAGTTAATCGAACCAAAATGATTTACATAAATTTTAATCAACAAATCCAGTAGACATAGGAAATAAATGAAAATTAAGCAAGACTTCCCATTGGTGAAGATAAAGCAAGCAAACAATCAAACTCAACACAGAGCACAATCCTCAAGAATAATTGCAACAAAAATGAAACTTGACTCGGAAGAAATCCTAATAAGAAAGAGGCTATGGTCCAACTTAATTGACCTCATCCGACAAAAAGGGGATTAAAATAACTATATCTTAAGCACCACTAACAAATGAAACATCCGAGCACAGAAAGTCTCAGTAATTGTAACAAACCTTGATAAACTCAAAGTGACTTTTAGTCCATTATCCACATCAAAGTCAGTAATATTGAACACCCAATTAAATATTAAATTGTGAGACAGAAGTGCTAAAGAAAATATGAAACATGGCTTTTAAATTACCACATCAAGCCAAGATGGAGATAAACAACTTTCTTTGGTGCATTTATCACATCTGCTATAAGTCAGTCTAGGAACATAAACATGCCTCCACCCTCATCAAATTCCAAGCATCCCATTAGATCTTGTCAATCAAGAAAATTCAAGAAAATAGGAATCTCAATCAAGTGAACTGTTTATGTGATTAGAGAAAAAATGACCAAGACTTCTTGTTCATGAATTCTCGACAATCTCATCTTCCTGAAATAAAAAGCAAAGAAAATTTCTATGTTTGGTAAACTATTTAGCCTCATTCGCTACTAATATCCAAATACTAAGTTTTTTTTATGGAATTTCCAATTACTTGGACCTTCCAATTATCATGGACCTCAAAGAAAACAATGAAGACAATTCAAAAGTCCTACCATAATATCTTCCAAGAAACCTCACTGCTAAAATTTCATATTAATCCAGTGTCTTTTATGATGATATTCATACCAGAACTAAAACAAATTCAGAAATGTTCGGAGGTGAAGAAAATTTTAGATGAGATATTGGATTAAAACATACTAGGACAAGAGGGCAAAAGGAATATAGAACTACCTTTTATCAAATGCGACACCGCTTTTCTTTTCTACAAACTTAATTATTGGCACGCGAGCTTTTGCAATCACCTGATAGGAATTGAATTGTTAGCTAAATATACTCTATTGTATCAATAAACTTTCCAAAAAAATAAAATACCTACATCTTTTTGCAATTCCCTTTGAGATAATACCTGGAAAGAGCATACAAACCAATCCTGTGGATTTTTATACCCGACTCTAGAATCATTACCTACATAAAATGGAAACAAATGGCTTAAGAATGTCACCATCATACAAAATAGGGAGAAATACAAAAATTTGGGTCACTTTCCTCTCTGCCTATTGTTTTTCTTTCCTTTCCATAGTAGAAAATCTATATACTAAATTTCATAATCCTAATGAAAAACCTATCAACCATGTTACATAAGCTACAATATAACAAGATTAAACATTGATATAGTTTGAGTTATGAGACATAAACTTATGGGATAAAAGGAAGCAAACTACTCACATCAATATCACTTGTTGGTAAATAAAGCCCTTTCCTAAACGACCTAAAACTTCTCAGGTCGCAAAGCAACAACTCATTACCATTTGGCATTGTACACTATGTATGCATCTTTATATGTGTGTGCTTTTATGCATGAGAGAAAGAGAGGTCGCCAATCATATCCTGCAGCAGAGCCATATGTACTGATAACATCAAAATGAATGCACAGCTACATCACGTGCTGCTTGCTCTTCGGGAGTAGAGGATAGGAAATCACAGAAGTCCACTATTTCTGCAACGCCCACCATGGTGGAAAGTATTAAAATATGCCACATCTGCCTCAAGACCCACAGCTTATTTAACAGCTTACGCCCCTGCGATTTGTTGCTTCCAAGGTTTCCGATTGGTCTTATTTCTACCCTGGTTTCAAGCCATCGTCTCAGTCGGTGGCCTAAGATAAGCCAACATTGAAAATGGCTTTTTCAACATTGAAAATGGCTTCAACATTGAAAATGGCTTACCGATTTCAAAAGGGGAAGGGGAAGGGGAAAGGGGAGAAGAAGCGTCAATTTTCGGAAAATGTCTTACCGATTTCAAAAGGGTAAGACATTTTCCTTAAAAAAAGCCCTCCTTTTCCCGTGTTTTGTAAAACATTTTACTTTGGAAAATCATTTTCAAGCAACCAAACATCAGAAAAGCCTGAAAAGCTTTTACGGAAAAGCTTTTACAGGCTACCAAACGGACCCTAAGTTATGTCTAAAATACTGAAGCTACGCTTGTGTTGAAAGTCTAATCTATAAAAATTTATCAAAAATAAACTTTACCCTCACTTTTCTCTCATTATTCATTAAATCAAATATAAATATAATTATGAGGAAAAATATCACAAATAATTGAGAAATTACACACTTGTAAAAAAATATAAAGACTTAAAACAATCTAATTAAGGAATATAAACAGAATCCATTATAGTGCAAATATTATATGATTGATAATTGAATTTAACTAAACAAATTTAGTTGTTACTATTTTAGCCAAGACTAAATTTTCCAAATTCAAAAAGTACAAAAAAATTCAAATTAAAGTACATGAAATAAATCTATAATTTTCACAAAATAGAAGAACTTATAATTGAATTTAATCATATAGTAATAGATTGTATACATTTTTACTAACTTAATGCTTAGCGAAATTGCTGTCACATAAATATATCAACTTAATTGAAAAAATTAAAAAATCATTTAATATAAAAAATAACAAATATTTTTATTTTTTTATATTAAATCTATGAATTTAAAACAAATGATAAAACTTAAATCTAATACATCAAAATCACTTAAGCCTCAAATTTGAAATTTCAACCATATATGATTCAATTTATATATATATATATACATATTTTATAAATATATTTCAAACATAAATATTTTTACCTGATGTTCCATAATCTGCTGAATTCGGCAGAAACTCAATTAGAAAAAGACAACAACAAATAAGCCAAAATCATAAAAGAAAAAAAATATAATGTAGGGTTAAATAAATAACTCAATTCATAAAAGAAAGAAAAAATATACCCAAGAAATCTACAAATATATAAATACACCGTGTCCAAATTCCGAACTCGGTTCCTCAGGTTCAAACCATTCATTTGGCGTCTGTCGGCGAAGGATGTCTCACTTTCGGCGGCTTCTTTCTCTTCTTGCTCGAAATCAACCTCAAACCTCTCTTTTCAAAGGTAATTTTTTTTTTCTCTTTCTCTACTTTTTTCTTAATCTTCCTCTGTTTCTATTACTCAGGTTTTCTTTATACGACCTGAAACTCTGATGCGGGACTTCGCAATTTGTGGTTTCTTTGGCTTTGTTTCAGCTTTTTCAATTATTAGAAAATTTGGGTTTTTATTGTTTTTTTGGAATAAACTGATAGGCCCTTATCATAAACTTTGGGTTTTTCTTGCCTTGCATTTTTGAGCATGTTTTGAAACGAAAGGAAGTGAAACAGAAAATATTGATACTATGTTTCTAAAACAGTATGATATGACGGCTCACAGCTATATTATTCGAATTCGGGTGTGAATGTTGGGTAAGTTTTCCCATTTATTTAGATAGGGATCCTCAGCGGGTCATATATTTCAAGAAAGATGAACTGTTGGAGCAGGTTGTAGTATTCCTGTAGCTAGCTGATTATTTTGATGTTAAGTGTATTAGAATCCATTATTGCTATGCTTGTGAAAATTTGTTGTATTCTTAAGATATCTGTAGGAATCATGTCTTGTAATATAATAGCATAGCTGGATAGACAAATTGAATGTTTTAGTAGTTTAATACCGGGAAATTGTGAACACGAGCGAGATTCTAATGAATCTATGTTTGGTTTATGAAAAATAGAAATTTATGCAAATGTGAAAGCCTTCGTTGTCAAGCAAATAGTTTGAATACATTTAGTAGTTCTGAATTGTATGAACGCAGATATTGTACTTAGGCACATCTCTACAGCTTGAGGCTTAAATAGTTCCGCATTATTAGTTTCGTTCATAGTTTTTAGCTTGTTGCCTAGTCTCGTTAATAGAATCCTTATCCAAAAAAGAAGAAGAAGCAGAAATCTGTTATTTAGAAATTTTTGCTGGGACTTCCATTCAAAGATCGAAGTGTTGAGGGTTTTGGTGATAACTAGCTGTTACAGGGGTTAAGGTTTAGTTCTTCAATGTTAGAATTTTCGTGGCCGTTTTGAGACAGTAATAACTATTTTAGTGAAATGGGTTGATGTTTTCTTCGAAAGTATGTTTTCTAGTTGAATTAAAGGGGTTAAGGGTTGATGTTTTCTTCGAAAGTATGTTTTCTAGTTGAATTAAAGGGGTTAACTTTCCCTAGTTTTGTCTAACCTAGGCATGTAGCAGATTCTTTTGAGGATATGCCAACTGATAATTGAAACAAGTTTATGATTTAGTAGTGGTTGTCATGTTTGAAATCTTCTGATCACCAAGACTTTAGGCCTTATTTTCTTTTGTCGTTAGATATGCCAAAAAGGTTACACACATTGACTATAGCCTATAACCTTTGATATTCTTATTCTTATCTTTTTGTACCCATGTTCGACACTCATGCTGACAAATCCATGGAATCTCCAAATACTTAGAAATCTTGGAAGAAATTAACATATCCATTTTGGACATGGGTGCTCAACACTCACACACTAGTCTGAGTAACATTGGCTTATAACCCCTTCCCCTCCCACTTTCTCCCACAATATATGAGAAGGAAAATATTGGAATAGAAATTTGAGCTCATTTATATATATATATATATATATATATATATATGTACATGCATGTATCACTTTGATTCTCATGCAAACATCGAATGTCTGTAAAATTTCAGAGTTGGTTAGATTTCACTCGATGGTTGCCGAGTAGCAACTTACATGACTTTCCATTTTTGTAATAATGAACTCAGCACAAGATCATTGCATTAATAGTTAGACATGCTTTCGTCATGGTATCATTGCAATCTATGTTACTCAAACTTAGTTGTGTCAGATATGGATACAATTGACTGTTTTCTACTTTTTCCTTATATTTAGAGGGTATTTGGAGGGTCCTATCTCCGTATTCTTGTCTGAAAATGTGTTGTCCATAGGTACTTCAAGAAAAATATTGAGTCGGAGCAACATAGATTGCAATTCCGTTTGCTTTTCTATTTCTGAATGTTAACTCTTTGCTTGCAGAACCTCTTTCGCCAGCCATCTCTTCTGCAAGTGTATCCTTCAACAGTAGATATGACTTTTATAGAAGATGGCTCCAAACTCAACCCGATCCTTCTGGCCTGGCTATTGACAACACCGAAAACCAAGAAGCCGACAGTTTAAAGCCTGCTTCTTGCTCAGCAAATGTACATTCGGAGACAAACGATTCTGCCATGAAGCATACTGCTATATCTAACTTGAAAACATCTGCAAGGCACGATCTTGCCATGATATTCACGTGCAAAGTCTGTGAAACGCGATCAGTTAAGACAGCTTGCCGTGAATCATACGAGAAAGGTGTGGTTGTGGTGAGATGTGGAGGATGTAATAACTTACATCTGATTGCAGACCGGCTCGGTTGGTTCGGTGAACCAGGAAGCATAGAAGAGTATCTAGCTGCTCGTGGGGAGGAAGTGAAGAAAGGCTCAGTTGAAACCCTGAATCTAACTCTTGAAGATTTAGCTGGAAAGGGACCCCTTTAACTGAAATTTCGTGACTCTTGTAAACAAACATAGTTCATATATAAATGGTTAGATTTTCCTTTTTGGTGTTTATCAATTTAAATAATTGATTTTAGACGAGATTTTAGACGAGATTTCGATTTTTTTAATGAGGTGTGATTTATGTTCATGAATATGTTTATTTATTATTTATTTATATGTAACATTGAATTTGAAAAAGAGTTCAAATTTCGGTTAAAATCGAATAACCGATCGAAGTGATCTAATTTGATTAATTGGTCGGTTAACCGATTTAGTTTGGTAGAAGGTCAATTAAAGATTTTTTTAAAATTTTGGTTAACGGTTAATTCGATTTGAAATTGGATAATTAATTGAACTTAATAAATAATATTATATATTGTATGTGTTAGGTTATTACTAATTTTGTTAATTTGGGCAAATGAACATTACAGATTTATTTATTTTTGATATATTTTATACTTGTTTTAATAAAAAAACATACAAATTTTTGTTAATTCGGTTAACCGATGAAACTAATCGAAATATTTCGGCTACGTTAATATTTTTTTAAAAAAAATTTAAATTCGGTTAACTATTAAAGAATTAAAAAGTTTGGTTAATTTAATTAATACTAGTTCGGATTGATTAATCGTTTAAATACCCCTAATTATAATTGATTAATTTATCTTTAATTATGTACCTAATTCTATGAAATGATAAATTTTTCGAGTTTGAGTTAATTAGCATTATATCAATATCGACCATATTGATTGATACATACTCGTTCAAATTTATACTGATAAATATATCTTATTTAAAATAACAATGTGTTTTGATCCTTTTAATGAAATTTACTTAATTTATGTCAATATCAACCTTTATTGGTACTATTGACATAGGATTTTGATATTTTAATTCAATTATTAATTTCTTTATCTTATATTTTTATTCTATTATAATTACACTAAAAATAAAATATAATCATTAAATTAATTTATTTAACCTGATTAATAATTTTAAATTTTTTATTTACAAATAAAAATAAAAATAATTATATTTAATGAGGTCTGTTGCATATATATAAAAATATATTTTATTAAAATAACTAGAAATTAAATTATATACATATGAAAATATTTAAAAAATATCAATAAATTCAAATTGTTATATTAAAAAGTTGATATCAATACATTAGCAGAATAAAAATGATTCCCTCACGATATGATGTTGACTATCTTAATTAAATGTCAAATTTCATCTCATACAAAAAGGAAAAAAAGAAAAGAATTTTATTAAGTTTCAAATTGAGATTTACATTTTTAAATAATTATGTCACATGAGTTAAAAAAGCGTCAAAAATAACAACAATAATATTTGAATTTAAAAAGGCAACACCTTTTTTCCAAGCCACTTTTTACCTTTTTATTTAATTTTTTTAAAATATATTTTATATTTTATATTTTTTAGTTTTATATTTATACTTTTTAATTTTTTTAGTTTTAATAAAAATATTTAAAATTTTTTATTTTCATTAATTTTATAAAATTTTAATATTTTATAATTATAAATTTTGAATATTTAGAATAATGACCAAATTGATAAATTTGACATAAAAAATATTAGGGTAAACTACTTAAATAGTCACTCAAAAATTTTTAGCGAATTAGGGTTTTTGGTCATCAAATATTTTTTTGTTAATTTCGTCACTCCCTGTAGATGAATTTTCAATTCTAATCCCTCCACCATTAAAATCTATTTGGTCACTAAATAGAATGATGATATAGCCTTCTTTTAATTGGTATAATAACAAATTGAACCTCTAATGTTTTACACAACCTATCAAGTTTATTTTATTTGTAAAAATTTTCTGTATTGTTTACCTTCAATGTTTGCACATAACCAACTCGGCCATTACTCTAAATATTCAAAAATATATAATTATAAAATATTAAAAAATATATAAAATTAAAAAAATAAAACAACTCAACCATTTTTTTAAATATATATTAAAAGTTTTGGTGACCAAAACAAAAATTCGTTAAAAAACTTGAATGATTGTTTAGTTAATTTACAATAATGTTTTTATGTCAATTTTTAAAAAAATTTAAAAATAATGAAATTTAAAAAACTTAACCACTTTTTATTAAATAAATAAAAACTATAAAATATAAATATAAAACTAATAAAATATAAAATTTATTTTTAAAAGTATATAATTAAATTAAAAAAAGAGTAAAAACAACTTAAAAGGGTGCCTTGGGACACCCCTTTTAAATTCAAATATTATTATTTTATTTATTTTTATTAAAATATCATTTTTATAAATAGTATCACTTATGAGACCCCTTTTTACTGTTCAAAATAATTCATTCTTATAAATAATCTGTTTTTCTTTTATCAATTTTCATAATTATTCTAAAAAAAATGTAAAAAACTTTAATTAATATTTTAAAAATAAAAATTAAATTAAATACATATATGGCACTTTTCTAATCCTCATACCCCTGCGGCTACCAGCAATATATCAAATATTATATATTTTTAATTTGTTACTTTTTCTGATATAATCGAACTTGAACGCTCCTGATTCGAACAGCCGGTTTGCGGTTTAACGTGCTGGTCCGGTCCAGATAAATTGGTAGGCGAAGTGAGCGACGGTGATTGTCTATTCAATCCAAGTTTTCTCTGTTTCAATACAAAGCACCTCATTTACGATTTTTAACTACTTAGACCAGCTTGAAGGGGGAAAAGAAAGAATAGTAAAAAATGGCGAAAGCTGTAGCTTGGCTTGCTTCATTTACTTCATATTCTTCTTCATCATCATCGTCTCCATTTCCAAGAAATCCCATGGTACCAGTTGGTTTTTCTCTTTCACTTTCACCCAGAATTCATACTTTATCTTCAGCTTTTCGTTCACTTTCCATCAAACCAAAAAGGCCCAACAGCTCTTTTGAAGGTAATTCCATACCTTTTTTTTTCTTCTTTCCTGGATTGATTGTATCTTTCTTGGGTCTTACTCTTATTTGTCAGGAAAAAGGATTAATGTGTGTTTGAAGTTCTTGTTAGTTTATTCACTATTTTGTTTGCTGTAATGAATTTTTGGGTTTTAAACTTTTAATTTATAAGTATTGAAATTTTAGGTGAATTTTTTTTAATAAATTAGTGACGGTGCAGGAAAAGAAATATGCTAGTTTTAATGGATGACTGAAGAAAATTACTGGAAATTGAAAATTGTGATAGCACTCCCCCACGTTTTTTTTCCTTCCTGTTTCAGGCCCAGTAGTATACTCATTCAGCAATTATGCCATGCTATACGGATTTGGGTATGAGTCTAGAGTTATCCAACATATATTACCTTCTGAAGTTCTTTCACATATTTGGATTCTTAGGGGCTCATATCCTCGAGTTCATGTCTAAGTTGGGAGCAGCATAGATAGAAAGTGAAAGTTCATTCTTGCAGGAATAATTTTGGTATCAGATACAAGCATGTGTTCTAGATTGGTATCTTCAATTTTGTTCTAAGTTTTTCACTTATTTGGAGGATCCTTTGAGGGTCATAATCCTGTGCTCATGTTAGATATGTGTCAAGACACGAGTAATTCAAAAAAGTGAAGAGTTGGAGCAATATAGATAGAAAGTGAAAGTTAGTTCTTGCTGGAATAATTTTGGTGATGAAATTTTTGTAGCTAGAAGGCTTTTCTTTTCTGAAATTTTATAGGAGGTAATAAGATGACATAGTTGAGCTTAGTGTTTCGAGAATTGTGTTCAATGGAGTAGTGCTTCAGGCTTATGTTTCTCCGACTCTTCATTTTCATGAAGTATCAATGCATAACACATATTCTGGCATGGGTATGAGGTCAGATCCTCCAAATATGTGGAAAAACTTGGAAAAAATTGAGCATACCAATGGCAGACAACTGTATCCAACACACACTCCCCTTGAGTCTGAGAAACATAGTTTTGGGCCATCATGGCATATTCTTTGTATGAAACCTAGTTTATGGCTGCTGAAGGATTCATCTCTATACTTTTGTGGCAGTGAGATCTGTGGCTGCTCCTGCAGAAGATATTGCGGGGTTTGACGAAATGGTTTCTGGGACAGAACGTAAGTATTACATGCTAGGCGGCAAGGGAGGTGTAGGGAAAACAAGTTGTGCTGCTTCACTAGCAGTTAAATTCGCAAATAATGGACACCACACTCTGGTGGTTTCTACTGATCCGGCTCATTCCTTGAGTGATTCTTTTGCGCAGGTTTATCCCACTCCCTCATTTTTTTTATTCTGATGCTTTTGTTCCTGCAGTTATCTTCATTTGAGCTTGGTCTATGTGTTTATCTTCAATTTAGGATTTGACTGGAGGGATGCTAGTACCGGTTGAAGGACCTGACTTTCCATTGTTTGCTCTGGAGGTACGCAGAATAAACTTCCTAATCAAGTGTCCGTTAATTTTCTTTAGGACATTCTTTTGCATTTGTTGCACATAATCCTTGAGTTATGTATTTTGTAGGAGATAACCATCTGCAAGTTATTGTTTTGATGGGTTTTTATTGCCTTGTATGCTTGGTAGTTTGTATGTTAAATTTATAGCTTTGTCACAGATAAACCCAGACAAGGCTAGGGAAGAGTTTCGAGATGTAACTAAGAACAACGGTGGAACCGGGGTCAAAGAATTCATGGATGGCATGGGCCTTGGGATGCTTGTAGAACAGGTGAAGCTTTATTTATAAATTTGTTCTGTGTAATGCCATGGATGACCTCACTGCTTAAGTTTTGTCCTAATCCTTTCCTTAAGCCGCCTTTCTTGAGTCTCGAGGTCTTGGCTTGTTTATTCCTTTTAGTTTTCCGGATTTATAAATTTATGATTTCTGCTTCTGATGTTTCTTCTATCTGTGGAAGTTAGGAGAGCTGAAATTGGGAGAGCTACTCGACACTCCGCCTCCCGGTTTAGATGAAGCTATTGCAATTTCAAAGGTAACATTATGTTCCCTGCTTATTTCCTTGTTTTATCTCAGCTTTTGTATCTTAGGCTGTATACTGATTGCAGAAGCTTTTGCTAGGTGATGCAATTTCTTGAATCACCGCAATATAACATGTTTACTCGAATAGTTTTTGACACTGCACCAACGGTGAGTGATGAGTTTCTTCCTGTTTTGTGGCACTTCACATTCGAAATCAACCCAATGAGCTCTAAATGATGGGGAGTTCTTTTCAGGGACATACATTGCGACTTTTGTCATTGCCGGACTTCTTGGATGCATCAATAGGCAAGATTTTAAAGGTGAGAATGCCAACATCTAAGTTACTCAGACTCAAGTGCGAGTGTCTGATACAAATGTGTTTAGCATGAGTATAAAAAATGACAGACAAGTAACATCTTCCTTGTAAAAGAAATGAGCTTATCGTATTTTGTTGCTTCATTCTTATCATAATTAGAGATGCTTTTCAATTTAAGATAGATGATGTTTCATGCGATTGTGACTCACACAGATGGCATGTCTAACAAATTTTGCATGTGAAGCTAAATTACTGGTCTTGGACGTGAATGTTGAATATGAGTGTATATCTGACAATGGTATATATTTATTTCTTTTTAAGTTTTGCCCATGTATTTAGAAGAGTCTTTAGAGGGTCATATCTTCATACCCACGGCCTTGTATGTATTGGGCTTAGGTACTTTAAGAAAAATGTAGAGCTGTAGGCTCGTAACAACATAGATGTAAAGCCTTCCATTCCTCAAGACCTGTGAGGTTGAGTTGGTTGGCAATATAAGCAAACGGTTGTCCTTGTTTGACATAGTTGTACATATAGATGCCTCATTAATCGAATCATCATGAATCGAATTGATCATTTATATGAATCCAGAACTAGCTTTATATTTGAGTATATATGTGTTGTGTGTTTTCTTATCTAGTTCTGAAGGAACTAATTTCCTTCTACATTTTTTTTCCCTTCACTGTCATTACCATATACAGCTTAGACAGAAGATTGCTTCAGCCACCTCCGCCATAAAATCTGTTTTTGGGCAAGAAGAAACCAAACAGAATGCTGTAAGACTTATATAGATTAAGATTGGCATCTTGTTTGTTTGTTTGTTTGTTTTTTAATTATTTTATTTTATTTTGATACTATTTATCCATATATTATTCATGCAGGCTGACAAGTTGGAGCGATTGAGGGAGAGGATGGTAAAAGTGAGAGACCTTTTCCGTGATGCGGATTCTACAGAGTTTGTCATTGTCACAATCCCAACGGTATTGCCATTTACAATTGTATTTCAGTATTCCATTATTTAGCATTGTTTACATAGGCCTTTCCTTCCATTATACATAAGGATGGCAAAAGCTCAATCTGCCTAATGGATTTTTCATTGATCCTTTCCAAATAGAGAGGGCCTCCTTTTTTCTTTTTTTTCTTTTTTTTTTTGAAAAGCAAGGGTGTGGTGGAATGGAGTTGTTTTGGTAAATGCTTGTTATATTCCACACGTTGCCTTTTGAATTTACTCTTACCCCTTTAAAATATTCTGCATTTCTTCTTACATTTTTAGTATAAATATTAGATTTATATACTAAAATAATATATATTACAACATTTTATCTACATACCAAGTACTTTTTTTTTTTGGTTCAATCATCTACATACCAAGTATGTTAAACAATTTTATATATCAAAAGTTACATTCATGAATAAACTGTAAGTTAACTTTTTACAAGATTAAGTAAATTAATTAATTAAAACTGAGGTAGGGCATAGTGGAGCTGCTTCGGGTGTAACTGATATTCATGGAGATAAAGTTTTCCAACATTCATGCAAGCGTGAGTCCGATGTAGATAATTCAACCCTTGCCACATCCCACTCCACTCCATTGTGGTTATGGTGATTGTTCATTGCAATTAAGTTGCTTACATTTATGTACTTTTGCTTAGGTGATGGCAGTTAGTGAGTCGTCGAGGTTAAGTGCCTCCTTGAAGAAGGAAAATGTTCCTGTGAAGAGACTTATTGTTAATCAGATTCTTCCTCCATCTGTCTCTGACTGCAAGTTTTGTGCAGTGAAAAGGAAGGTATTCATCTTTTACTTTCATAGGAAGGTTATAAGTAGAGTTGGCAAAATAAGCAGAATTCATTGGATTTTAAGCTGACCTGATGTTAAAAGGATGATTATTTTTTTCAAAATCAGGTTTGGGTTTCGGTTGGGTTTCTATTTGACTTGACCTTATAGTGACAGGTTTTCTTTTGAATATCTGTTTCGGGTTGTATTATTATTATTAAAAGTTTTGGGATTGGAGTGGGTGTGGTTTAGTCTTTTAGATAAAACTTTGTCCTGACATGGTATATTTACTAAAATACCTCTCTTTAAATTTTGTGACTAATTTTATATGTTTTAGTTAGGGTTTTTTTATTTAAAATTTTTTTATGATACTTGTTCATATGGGGTTGATTTAGTTTTGGAATTGGGGCTGGGGTGATAATGTTAAATAAAATCTGGTTCAGGACAAGTTTCGGGTACATATATGTAGAGGTCAGGTTGGGGTAAGCAAAATACCGCGCTGTCTGCCTTTTTGCAAACCTGAAAATTTATAAGCCTTCAGTAGTATTGTGACAAGGGTGACCGATGTTCTATAAATTATTGAATGCTAGAACTGGGAATATTAGCAGCGGCATCCTTCTTTTTGGCTTACTATTCCCTCAAATTACTCATTGTTGGTCAAATATTTCAGGATCAGATGCGTGCTCTTGATGTGATCCAGAGTGATCCAGAGCTATCGAGCTTGAAGTTGATCCAGTCACCCTTAGTTGACATGGAGATTAGAGGTGTTCCAGCACTTAAATTTATGGGTGACATTGTTTGGAAATAAGCCATCATTAAGGTAATCCTTTCTTCTGAACTTCCTTTTATCAATGCAAAAACTGTTGAAGAAATTTTAAAATATATATTAGTTTTATTATTAAAAATTTTTAAAGTAGCCTTGTTAAAAATGAACATATCTGAGCTGGACTCGTATCCGTATCCAATACTAGGATCGGAATCAGAGTAACATAGCTGTTGTGCAATCTGATAGTTATGGCAGGTTCATTTAAATAATGAATGTAGGTCTGGAAATTTGGGGCAGCCATGAAAATGAGATAAGCAGCATTGAAGAAGCTTGGGATTTTGGATAACGGAAGTGTCACAGCTCACAGGCTTGAAGTTGGATCATGTAAAAGGAAAACCTTCAACTTTTGTACAACCCCAGATTATATGTGTATGTATACATATATTCAATTTTTGGTAAGTTTCTATATGAAAGCAATGATTTAACAGGCATAATCTTGTTGATTATTGATTGAGGATACATATGTGGATCTATAACTCAATTCTTTTATTATTATTATGCAACTCGGATAGGAGAAAATGTTGATGTTGTGATCTGAAAGTACCGAAATGTATAAAAATATTATATACATATGTAAAATCTAGACTATATAAAGTAAAAGATGTTATGCGTTTGAATTCATGTCTTTCAAATTGTCATAACAACAAACTCGATTAGCATATAACCACATAGTGAATAACATAATACATTACCTGGTTCTTTTAAACCCTTTTGGTTTCATAAAATCTTTTCAAGTTTTTAAACTGAAAATGATAAAATAGGAGGGCCTGTTTTGACATTTTAAAAGGACTTAAATAGGTAGATTGGATTCTTATCTATAGATATATAAAGAAGGGTAAACTAAAAAATAATTACTTTTATATTTTAGTCACTTATGTTTGAAATAATATGTTTTAGTCGCGTTATCGTTTTGTTACGAAGTGGTCACTCTACATTTAAGCTCTGTTACCTCCCTAACGGTAGTCTTACGTGGCAGTCCAAATGAGTTTTAAATGCCAACTTGATTGTCTTACGTGGTAGTCCAAATTAGATTTATTTAATTAAAAACTTATTTTCATCCTAACAACTGGACATTCAAGTTGGTATTTAAAACCTATTTGTACTGTCACGTAAGATTGCAGTTAGGGAGGTAACAAAGTTTAACGGTAGAGTGACCATTCTGTAGCAAAACGATAATATAAGTGACTAAAACATAATATTTTAAATATAGGTGACTAAAATATAATTTGAGGTAAATAAAAGTGACTATTTTTATAGTTTACCCTCTAAAGAATAATTTTGATGATATTGATATGTAAAGACTTTTTTTCCCATCAATTTAGTCCGCTCCATGCCCCAATCGATTTTATCATTATAAAAATCTAACATGGCAATCATTTAAACGAACACCAAACTCTACAACTATTTGGTATTGAGATTTGAGCGGCAACAAGGCAATGACAAATTGTGATTTTTAATTTCTCAAAATGAGGTTAGTAAACAATATTTTTTTTATTTGGGATAAAATTCAAAATTATATATTAACTTTGGTCTAATATGCAATGTTATACATGAACTTTGATTTTGTACAATTTTATATATGAAATGACTTGATTCAATTTTCACATGCGACTAACATTGTTATCAATATACCATTACTTTACATTTACATATTGTATGCCTAAATACTTATACTTATCGAATGTAAAAATAAATTGTTGGCATTGTTTTTTTAGATGTGTACGATTGAATCAAAATCAAAGTTTCATGTATATAATTGCATTCAAAAGTTTCATGTATATAATTGCACCCAATTAAAGTTTATGTATCAAATTGCACATTAAATTAAAATTAATGTATAATTTTAATATTTATCCTTTTTTTTTATTTGTTGTATGTGAATGACCAATGAATCTAGGTGTACATTTTTTGTGAATATTATTTAAATTTTTATATATATTTTAAATGATTTATTTAGATATTTTTCTTTGATATTTTTTATAGATTGAAAAAATGGTAAAAAGACTTTTCAATCCCTCTGAATTTTGAAATTGAGCAAATTGATGCTCTAAAAAGAATCAAAGTAATTTAATCTCTACTAATTTTGAAAGCAAGTAACTAAAGACAATTAATCATGACGTTAATGTCTTCTGTCAAATGTACATAAATTTGATAGGTATTATAGCAATTTAATTTTAGTGTTTACATATTTTGTCATTTTGCCCTTGATTCTAAAAAGTTCAACAAATTTAGCAAATATCGAGGCTAAATCTATTGAATTAGGAGTAAATTGATAAAATATGTGAACTTTGAAGTCTAAATTTGTTATTATACCCATCAAACTTTAAGCAAATTGACAGAAAACATTAACTTGTCATTAATTATCTTAATTGTTCACTTTCAAAATTGATAAAGATTATATTATTTCGATTTAAAAAAAATCAATTTACTCAATTTTGAAATTAAAAAAAACTAAAAAAAAATTCTTTTTACCCAAAAATCTACATTTAGCACTTTTTAAGCCCAATTAGAGTCCAGCCTAGATGCAAAATCTAAACATATTATTATAGAAAAACAAACAAACCGTAAATTTCAGATTTTCCATTAACAAAAGAAAATAAAAAACCTCTCGATTGAAAACGAATGTTAAACTCCATAAATATTTACTGTTGAGTAAATAAGATATAACAAATTGTGTATTCTATTTACATTTAGCTCCTAATATTTATCTTAGTTCCATCTTTGTTAAGAGGAGCAAAGTTAGAAAATTCTTTTAGGGGTCAAAATTAAATTTTATATTTTTACGATAGTAAAAATGTAATTTCATCATTTTAATAATTTTTATTTTAATAATTTTGAAAAGATTAAATCAAATTTTTATAATTTTTAGGGCCAAAATATAAATTTATTATTATTAACTTAAAATTTATAAATTATAAAAAAACTAAATGTTACAGCCTAATTTTGGCCTGTTTACAAACAGGCCTAACATTTATACCCATCTAAACCTACACACCTAATTTTGGGCTATCCCTTAACCCAATTACAACCAGCCCACTAAACAAAAAAAAAACCCTAGCCCCAAGTCGCTGCTTTGCTCGCCATCGGTCCCATCCCACCGCCCAAAGACTGACGCTGCAGAAGACCGCTTGCACTGCAACATTTATGGAGAATAGACAGATATCAAAAAGAAAGGAAAATGAAAATGTAAACGCCTATAAAAGGCCAAGTTCAAAACCATTATAAGGGGATTTTTTTTTCCGAGAAGAAAAGAAAAGCATTAGGTTCAAAAAACAGCAAAAACAGAATAGCAACTTTAGCTATACAAAACACAACTATCACACCAAATCAGAAGGCCCAAGGTACTAAAATCGAAAGCCAATAAAAAAATCTAACGTTTTCTGTTTTTCTTTCGTTTTCATTTATACATTCAACCTATTCTATTTTTGCTTTCATACATAAATATATAACAAAAATAATAAAAATACAAAAAAATAAAAAAAAAAGAAGGATTTTTTACCTTTCCGGCCATCGCGTCGGTGGTCGGCGCCACACAACGACGGTGGTCCTGATGATCGTCCGATGATCACGACGACGATCGGCCCTAGCCGGACCTTACCCCCTCTCCTTCTTCCCTTCTCCCTTTCCCCCTTTCTCTTTCTTTTTTTTTTTCTTCTGCTTGTGCCAAATGAATTTTTTCAAAAATTTTTGACTTATATAGGGGTCCAAAACGCACCGTTTTGGACCCCCTCTGTTAATAAGAAAAACGACGTCGTTTTGATGCGGGTCGGGTTGACCCGACCCGCCCCAGCCAGGATCCGCGTGTTTTTGAGGCGGAAGGGCTATTTGCGCAATCGGCCCTTCCGCATTTTCGTGTTTTAAAATTAAGTTCTGGTTTTAATTATGATTTTGCCCTAAAATTTTACCTTGCTTGCAATTTGATCCTCTGCATGCATGCACTGCTTTAAAGGCGATGGAAAATTGTTCTTTTGGTCCCCGCTACTTGCACGCGTGTTACGATTAGGTCCCTTTTCTTTGTTTTATTTTAAAATTAGCCCACAACTCTACTTTTTATTTAATTTTAGTCCTTTTTTCGTTTTTTATTCCTTATTTCATATTATTATTATTATTATTATTATTATTATTATTATACTGGCTATTATTTTTCTACTATACATAGATGTTTTAACATGTATTTATATTATATTTATCATATTAACATTATCATTATTAGTTTATATTATTGTTGTTATATTAAAATTATTGTTAATATTATATTTTTGCCATTATATCTCCTATTATTTCCCATACTCTTCAACAAATGTTTTTTATTTCATTACAATTTTTCTTTCCACATGCTATTATTATATTAATGTTTATACGTATATATATAAATATTTATATAGTGTATTAATAGCCTTAGTTTCCAATATATATATATATATGTATGTTACGAAACTATCCTGCCACTATATTATATATATGTATATATATATATATTTTGTACTATTATTTATATATTTTGTACTATTATTTATATAAGCTTTTAATACCGTATTTTATTATTACATACGTGCATTAATATTATTAGTTATGTATCATTTTACTATTATAGTATTTTCCTAACACCATATTATACATATTATTATTATATTTGTTTTTATCCTTATTACACTTATAGGCAATATTAGTACATATACTTTATTATGTATATATATATATATATATATATAGTATTATCATAATTACTTTATTTTAGTATTGTTATTATATTATATTATATTTATTTTTATTTGTATCATATTATCATTTCTAGTATTACCGTTATATAATATTAGTGTATATTTTTATCACATATATATTTATATATAGTATCACTTTTTAATTCATTGTAATATTCTTATATTATGGTTATGTATGTGAATTTAATATATTTGTGTATCATATTACATATATCTCTTTACGTATGTTTTAATACCATACTTTTATGTATTGTTACGTATATAATCTTAATGTCAATTTTTTTATATATGTATATTCGTTGTGTGCTCGTATTTGATATTATGATCTTGCATGCATTATTAGTGTTTTCCTTCAATATTACTGTCATATCTGTTATTTGTTTCAAATATATTTATAGCTCTTCCATTTATTTATTCTTATTACATATCAACTTTGTTTCACGTTATTTTGAAAACCGTATTCTTATTTTGCTAAATAATTTCAATAATCAAGGCACTATACCGATTTAACATTAAGTCATCGAGTTCATTGCTATGTTGGGTGAATGTCAATTGACTCGTGTTAAAGCGATATACCCTTCTCAAAAACCGAAATAAACTGAAATTTCTCGTCTTTTTAATCGGATCACAGCTAAATTTTGTATTGAACTCTTATTTTTGAAAATTAAGACAACACGTGTTTATAAGATACCAATTTTTGGGCGTCGCGAGGGTGCTAATACCTTCCTCGCGCGTAACTGACTCCCGAACCCTAATTTTTCTCTGGATTTTAACGTAAACCTAAACCTAGCCTTTTATTTGTTTTAAAAAAGAAATTTAATAGGTGTCCGATCACACCTAGGAAAAAGGATCGGTGGCGACTCCCTTTTTATTTCAAAATCGAACTTCAGTTTTCAAACTTTTTCACTAGATCGCCACAATTTAGCGACCCGAAAGCACAAATTTCTACGTCGCTACACTAAATAAAAAATCTTAAACGAAAGCGAAATTAACTATGATAATTTAACCTACTCATGATTCATTTCAATTTCGATTAGAGTTAGTAATTTGTAGTAATTGATTTCATTACTATAAATCACAAATATAACTTCGATTTACAATTTTTGAATAGAAGCCGACAATGATTTAAAAAAAAAAAGAATATTCAGCTTAACTGAAATTATTGTTCATTTAAATTGAAAAATGTAAAAACAATTTTTTATTTTAAACAGTGATATATAAGTTTTTAGACCTAACCCCAATCATATATATTTTCAATGTCCACGTGCTATTTGGGAATAATAGTTTCCTAAAAACAACCATAAAATATTATAAACTATTTAAAAAAAAGGGTAAATTATCAAAAAAATACTTTTCTTTGTCTTAGGTTACATTTTAGTCACTTATGTTTGAAATGTTACGTTTTAGTCATTTACGTTATCTTTTTGTTACGAAATGGTCACTCTGCTATTAAGATCTATTACCTCCCAAACGGAAGTTCGATGTGATAGTTAAAATGAGTTTTAAATGCCAACGTGGATGTCAGCTAAGATGAGAAGAGTTAAAATTTTTTTTATGAAAATAGAATAGAAAATTTTGCCTTAAAACTTAATTTTCTCCAATTTAAAAAGAAGCAACGGTTGGAATTTTTTTGCAACCATCAAAGAAGAGAAGTGCAGAACGTCAGAGAAGTAAAAGAAGAAGAAATAGATGCACCAACCTCTAAACTTGCTTGATATTGTGGTTGTTCACAATACACAAATAAACAAAGATAAATTATATCCTTTTTGTATGTCACGTATACATAAAAACATGAAAAGATGGACCACCTTTTTGCAAAAAAAAAAAAAAAAAAAAACCAAAATATCTTAGCCCAAAATTGAGGTAAAGAACAAAAAAACTCATTATTTACTCTAATCCATGTTTGGACCCTCCATTGAATCGATCCTTTATTCTTTCATTTTGAATAAAAAAATCCAACAGATTGATGGAACACTCAATTTGATTTCTACTGTTTTGATACAACAAAGATCACTATGAAAATGAAAGGTTTTTTCCAGTAAAAATGGAAACGAAAACTAAAAGAAAAAGGAGATCAATGGTTTTTTTTTTTTTTTCCAAGGATTAATTTGATGCATTGTTTTTGGTTATTTTGGGAAACTAAATTAACGTTTTCCTTTAATTAATTGAAAAATCAATTAATTTACTTGGCTAGACATTCACGTTGGCATTTAAAACTAATTTTAACTGCCATGTCAGACTACCATTTGGGAGGTAACAGATCTATCTTAACGGCAGAGTGACCATTTCATAACAAAATAATAACGTAAGTGACGAAAACGTAAAATTTCATACATAAATAACTAAAATGCAACCTAAAACAAACAAAAGTGACTGTTTTGATAGTATACCCTTTTAAAAATTGATTGAAAGTTTACAATAATATCCATAATATTCACAACCACTATAAATATTACGGACTGAAACTTCATTACGGCCGCAGTTTATATCAGCCTGCCCTAACCCAATTTCTGCGTGTAAAGACTTGGAACTATTCAAATCAAACAAGCTTTTCTTCATCACATATATATATATATATATATATATATATATCCGATGACTGTTTAATTCAATCTGAAAAAAAGGAAAAGAAAAGTTACGTGTGAAGAAAAGCTTAATATCCACCAACTTTCATGCATATCTTTTATCAGTCGACAGGTTATTCATACTTCATTTTTTAAAATATTTTTGTATCGTGTTTTAATTATGTCTACAATTATTGGATCTACGTAACTAAATACAGGTATGAATCCAATGAAGATATGTGAATTCAAACTTTTAACAAAAGTCCCCTCTAAAGTCAATAATGGCAAACAAGGTAAAAGATTTAGATACCTCAATCCTCATCTATAAATACCAACAATTATATATCCATCCTCCATTCAAATATCATAAACAAACCAAAAGCAGAAAAGATTTTGCATCAAATACTGAAAGGAAGAGAAAAAGATGGCCTCTGATGAATGCCAAGGTATTTAACAATGGAATGTTTCTTATGATTTAAATAACAGCAATAACTTGATGTTACCGGTTGTTATTTTACGGTAACTACTTATATCACAATTAATCCAATGCGATAAAAAAGTAATTACTAAAAAACTAACACAAAATCTTGTGTATGTAGGGAAAAGTTCGTGGCCGGAGTTGTTAGGAACCAATGGGGAGACGGCGGCGGCAACAATAGAGAGGGAGAATCTTAATGTGAATGCTCAGATAATATCGGATCAAGCAGTTGTTCTCCCAGTTGTTGATTGCACTAGGGTTTGGGTTAGGGTTAATACTGATGGGATCGTAACCCAAGTTCCAATAGTTGGTTAAAAATAAATCTAATAATTTATGTTGTGTTTTAGTTATTCTGTTTTCATACTGTATTTGTAATTGTATGGTGCAATCATGTAGTGTTTA
The DNA here is from genome assembly GCA_025698475.1 of Gossypium anomalum. Classification (NCBI taxonomy): domain Eukaryota; kingdom Viridiplantae; phylum Streptophyta; class Magnoliopsida; order Malvales; family Malvaceae; genus Gossypium; species Gossypium anomalum. Next base: position 47,338,487 of record CM046960.1, on the reverse strand, counting down.
ATATTGCCAAAAACTGTAAAAGGGCTTTTACTTCACTAACAAGTCATTAGTTTGTCAAATTAGTTTCAAATAAGTTAAGGGGAATACAAATCTCCATTTAAATAAAATAAAGCCCAAAAGTAATTGTATCTGTTTAATTATATTTATGTAATTTGTTTTAACTCTCTCAATGCTTTTAAATTTTCAAATAAGTTTATATATATATATATATATATATATATATATATATCAAGAGTTTATTTGCTTACAAGTTTCAATGAAAATATAGAGATATAGTAAAAGTAAATTTTGTTTTAGGTAAGCCTTTTATATTTTTATTGCATCAAAAATAATTTAATTTGTATTTAAATAAACTTTTTCATTTTTCATTCAAATAAATTTACAACATTTTAATTTATTCACAAAAAAGGATTTCTTTTAAAGTGAAAATTTATTTATTTATTCTATGAATAAGATCATATAAGTCAAGAGAAAAAAAAAATAACAAACACCCATTATTGCGATGAATGACAAGCTCTATCAACACGGCAAAGGCTTTAGCCCAACATTAATAAAACATTACGATATGTTGGCAATTGACTTTGTCTTAACTCAAACAAAACATATTTGAAGTGATTGCAAGCACCTATCACGATAAGGAAACCAGTTTCAAATGATCCAAAATGACTGGCATAATAGACAAAAGAACCGAGCGTCCATCAAACTGGAGAAGATGACGACAAAACCATTTCTAAAGTCACTTGCAAAAATAAGACTAAAAAACTTTACAAGACAAGACAAACTTCTAGAAGTGAAAACTTATTAAACATTGGGAAAAAAAAACTTAAGATAACACGAGTCCAAATCAAATCTTGAAATGATTTATTATTCTAAAATACTCCCAAAATAAAAATAAATTAAGATATCAACGAAGAGCCACAGTTCGAATATTTAAGGCCAACCTATTTTTTAAGAGAAATAACTGGTGGCTGATGGAAATTCAGTGACAACAGATATTGTCATCTATCTATTACAACTTGTGAAGTTAACAAAAATACTCAAAAAAAATATTTGGAAACTGAAAAGAAAAAATGTACATAGAGTGAATGAAGAGAAAAAAAAAAAAGAAAATCAGTGTGGAGAGAAGAAGATGGGGGGTAAACAATACTCAAAGACAGAACAAAATAAGAGAAAAGAAACAAGCAGTTTGAAGAAAAAAGGAGAGAAATTTTTAGCGATGCGAATACTACATATTATTAAATTTATATTTTAATAAAATTATAGATAATTTTTGAAAGGTAAAAACTCTCTAAATCAATAATAATTTAAAGAAATGCAATCCCTTCTTTTACTAGAATTTTTGTAGTTAATATCTATATTATTTTATTAAACAAAAATAAGGTTAACATCTATATAATTTTAAGAAATGTAATCTCATTTTTTTAAAAACATTTTTGAAACGTTATAAAATAAAAACAACATTTTCATTAAACAAAAATAAGGTAACTTTTTTCCCACATCTTTGTGAACCATTTCAAAAATTTGGCATACCTGTTTAAATATTTTTCATGTGAATTTCAAAATATTTTATTACGTTAAATAATTACACAATAATTAAAAATTACAAGTTGGAGAGCTAAAGTAAAATGGGCTTTGAATTTTCTTAAAGTAAAAAGTTCCTATTTTTCCATTTGCATTTAAGTTAAAATCAATATTTTACAATCTAAGAAAATAAATAAAAAATTAATTATAGATTTAATAATTCTTTGAAATCTTGAAACAAATTTAAATATTTTAAAATCTATTTTTTACGAATACTAAAATATAATATTTAAAAAAATGAAATTCTGATTTTAAAACAATTCAAAAGTATATATATTTTCCTATCTTTAAAATTTATATTCTTTTTAATTATTAAATACAATAAATACAATTTTTAAAATGTATTATATTTATTAAAAAATTTATATATTTAAATAAAATTTGAAAAATCTTTTTAAACAAATACTGTTTAAAACTAATAATAAACATAATTGATATTTGTTTAAAAACACAATTTAACTTTAAAAAATCTATATGAAATTTAAATTATTTAAACACATGTTAAATTTTTAATAAATACTAATAGATAATTTAATAGTGTTTAAAAATAGAAATATAAAAATTAAATACTAATTAAAACTGCTTGCCCACAATTTTTTAATATATTGTAAAAAAAATTCACTATAATTTTTGTTTAACATATTGTTAAAATACTATTTATGTTAAAATAGTATTTAAACAATATAAAATAAACTAATATTAACAAACTATTACAATATTGAATCCACTTAATTAATTAATTAATTAATTTCAAATCCAATTTCTAATAAAAATTATATTAAATCCAGTTAGATATGAATATTTTAGGGTAAACTATAAAAATAGTCTCTTTTGTTTGCCTAAAATTACATTTTAGTCACTTATGTTTGAAATGTTACGTTTTAGTCACTTACGTTATCATTTTGTTACGAAGTAGTCATTCTGCCATTAAGTTCCGTTACCTCCCTAACGACAATCCTACGTGGCAGTCCAAATGAGTTTTAAATGTTAACTTAGATGTCCAACTAGGATGAGAATAGTTTTTTTAGTCAAAATGGAAAAAAAAAATTAAAAGAAAAAGGAGCCGAACAATTTTTCTTTTCTAGTTCAAGGTATAAAGAATTTAAATATTTTAATTAATTAAATTAATTTAATTAAAAACCCATTCTCATCCCAATTGGATATCCAAGTTGGTATTAAAAACCCCATTTGGATTGCCATGTAATGGAGTTTAACGGCAGAGTGACCACTTTGTAACAAAACGATAACGTAAGTGACTAAAATGTAACATGTCAAACATAAGTGACTAAAATGTAATCTGAGGCAAACAAAAGTGATTATTTTTGTGGTTTACCTATTAAAAAACTATAAAAATATCTTTATATCAATCTTAACATTTCTATTAATTCTTTTTATCAAGACTATTCTTGGTTCATTCTTTTTATCAAGAAAACCTCATAGATTTTGTGAGTTCCCTAACACCAAATAAAAGCCTATCCAGAAAATCCAAAGTCTTCTTTTTCTCAATTTCCTCTGTGCCTAGGCATCAAGACTGCAAATCTCAATTTGACCTCCATGGGAAAGCTAAGTGCCCCTATTTAGTAAGGCGCCCTCTCTTTACGTGTACCTATAGTGGAGCTGAGGCGAGCTACTAGAGAGAGGTTCAAGAAAAGCAGAGGCCAGCCTAAAACACCAATTTCACCTCCAGAGAATGGCTTAACTATTAAAAGCCTAGTAGCCCTTGCCTACGATGTGTTCAATGCAAGGGTTACATTAATTAACAATCTCAAGAAACTCTTAAAGGTGGTGAAAGTTTATTCTTGCGGGTATATTTTTCTCCTTTTTCTTTATTATTACAATTTTTTTTCTTATTGTAAAATAAATTTCGATTTCTAAAAGGAAATTGTACTATAATATTTTATAACTTATGTTATGTTTGTTTTACAGAGAACAATCTAAAATATAATATATAAAATAAACTAAAAAATAATCTTACCCGTTAATGTAACTAAAAAACAAGAAGCTGTTCTTGGTTTTTACACAATTGCCCTTACTTTCCCTCAATTTACAAGTTTTTGAAAAAACAAGTTTGTATCCTCTAGACATGCTACCTTCAGAATGTCGGCGTTGAAGCGATCTATTACAAAGCCCTCCTGCACACTCAAGGTTACGAATAAATGATAAAGTATTCTCCCTTTTTTTTTTTTTAAGTTTTAGTTGTAAAATATTAGTCTCTTATTTATATTTGGTTTGTTTTTACAGGTGTTTACATGTGAAAAATGGCTAGTGCTAACGAATACGATCCAGTAAGCTATCTTCAAATATAAATTATCGAAAATATTTGGTACTTGTTTTTTTCATCAATATTTTTATAGGCAGCTTGTTAGAGTACATCACTTGTGTAAAATGAGTATGTTAGGTTGTTAGTAAGCTGTTATTCGTTCAGTTAGTAGTAGTTGTTTTTCAGTAATTGTGTATAAATATATTTGTTAAACAGTAGTAAAGATTCAAGCAATAATCAGTCACATTCATTCTCATTTTACTAGTTGCAATTCTATATACTTACATGGTATTTTTTGCCTAGGTCTTGGAGCCTTGTTCTTTTTGCGCATTCATGGCTAACTCCACAGAATCCATATATGCTAATAATGGTAATCCCTCCACTGTTCCACCAAGGTGTGATCTAGCCAACTCCATCAACTCTGACTCTGGTAAGGCTCGGTTAATCCAGTGCTTTCCTAGACATGATACAGTAAAGCTTGATGAAGGAAATTTCATTCAATGGCAACAACACATAAAGCTTATTGTCGAAGGATACAAGCTTATTAGATTTATCGAGGGAACTTTACTAGCTCTACCGCGTTTTGTGCCATCTCCAAAAGGTCAACTAGTGCCGAATCCAGAGGCTTCGTTGTTTCATCAACAAGACAAATTGCTTGCGTCATGGTTATTGTCCACGAATAGTGGTTCTCTCATTTCTTGTTTCACAGACGCGAAAACTTCTTGTGATGTGTGGAATACTGCGAATCTCTTGTTGCTGCTATGACTAGAGCCAAATTGTCTCGCATCAAGCATGAATTGCATTCGATTAAAAAAAGTAATCTGACTATTAAAGAATATGTGTTTAAAATTCAGAATACCTGTGCTTTGAATGAAGCTTCAGGCAATCAGATCTTGGAGGTTAAAAAGGTTGAGATTGTTTTTACAGGGTTATCGTTGGAGTATGATGTCGTTCTCACCCTTGCGTCTTTCTCATCAGAGCCCATTCCCATGCAAAAATTACTGGATGTTTTGTTAGAGTACGAAATTCGACAACAGCGAGTGGTGTAGGAGACGTCGTATTAGGTTAATCTGGTGGAAACAGGGACGTAGCCAGGGGGCTGGCATGGGCTCCGGCCCCCCTAAAATGTAAAATTGCATTTTAAGTCCTTAAATTTTTTTAAAAATTTTAGATTAGTAAAGGTAAAATTTCACTTTGGCCCACCCTAAAATTATAAAAATTTGATTTAATCCTTTATAAATTATAAAGATATAAACTATAAAAAATTAAAATTTTATCCGGCCCCCTTAAAAAATTTTTCTGGCTTCGCCCCTGGGTGGAAATAGATCCTCCTTCGGTGGTGATAGACTCATTGCACAGTGGTCACTCTTCGGCTTGTGGCTGTGTAAGAGGTTTAAAAGCTCGCGTTCAATGTCAGATTTATGGTTGGTTTGGTCACTTGGCATAACGCTGTTACTATCGTTTTAACAGGGAGTCCGACGACCCCTATGCGCCGGTGGTGGCTCAGGCTTCGCCTACATGGGCTACGGTTGTGATTGACAGATGAGGATCGCATGATTTAGCTATTTCTGGTGCTCTGATTCGGTGCAATGTTATTGCGCATAGTGGTTTTTTCCCTCACCCGAACGTGCCAAGCCAGTTTGGTGCTTCTTCGACGACGGCTCCAACTTGGTTTTCTCATGGCCGATGGTGGGGTGTTGAGGTAGCAGGAGCGGCTGTTCCTAATGGTGACAACACTAAGGTTTTTCCCAATAATTTCCCCAATGGTCCTTATGTGGGTGTTGGACTAAATGCCCCCCACTTGAGCCTTAATAGGCCAAACAGTGATGGCCAAAGCATTGGGCTGAATGCTAATTTTGTGAGTTTTGGTAGCCCAAATGGTGATAGGCCATTAGGTGTTGGGCCAACTGTCAACAACATGGGCCTTAATAGGCTGAACTGTAGGCCAGTAGTCCCATGGCTAATGAAGCCTAGGGTACGTTGTCCATCATGGGCCAAATACTGAGGTTAGGGGCTTGGGTTCGAATTTTCTTTTTGAATCTCCATCATGTGTTGGGCTTCCACAAGTCCTTGATGCGTCTAGGTCCAAATTCTCGAGTGACATTGGGTCAAATGTACATACAACTCAGTATGGATCCAATTTTAATGGCACCGGGTCAAATGTGAATACAGTTTAGTATGGGTCCAATTTTGATAACGTCGATTCTTATGTTCCTATGTCTGTAAAGAGACCTCTATTCTGAATAAGTCCACGTCATATTTAGGTACAACTCCTCTTTTAATAGGTGATGGGATGCATGCAAAAATTAAATGTGTTAGGCATTTTACATTGGCTACAAAGAATAAGTTGCTTCATTTGTCTAATATTTTATATGTGCCGAATATACATAAAAACTTGTTGTCTATTTCACAATTTGCTAGAGAAAATAATGTATTCTTTGAATTTCACTTATTTCACTATGTGGTTAAGGATATTCAAACTCAAGACTTTTTTTTTGCGAGGCCACACTCATGATGGGCTTTGCCAGTTTTCACCAGTTGCTCTTGTCAGTGGCAATGTTTTTTCTCCTGTTTATAATACTGGACTTCAGTCGAGCTCCACTAGCTGTGACGTGTTTGAACTTTGGTATCGTCAACTTGGTCATCCCTCTACCCCTATAGCTCATTCGGTTTTAGATAAATGTCATATTGTTTCAAATAAAGGTTCCCTTGATTATATTTGTATTGCTAATCAAAAAGGAAAATCTCATAATTTTCCATTTTCAAAGTCCATTACTGAATATGCTTGCTTTTTTAATTTGGTTGTGTTTGATTTATAGGGACCTGCGTCTATTGCATGTGGTAGTAATTGGTACTACATCTTGTTTGTTGATATGTTTAGTCGCTTTTCTTGGTTATTTCTCATTCAGCGAGAGTCTCAGGCCATTAATTATTTTACTCAATTTTAGAAGATGGTTAAGATTCAATTTGGAAAAGACATTAAATAATTTCAAAGAAATTGGGGTGGCAAGTTTTAGGCGTTCACATCGGTACTAGCACAGTATAGTATTGTTCATCGGGTCTCATGCCCACATATGTCGGATCAAAATGGTGTGGCCAAACGGAAACACAAACATATTGTTGAAATGGGTCTTACACTTCTTGCTCAGGCAAATCTGCCTATGAAATTTTGGGGTTATGCTTTTACTTGTGCAGTACATTTAATAAATAGACTATCCACCTCAATCTTAAAAGATAAGTCTTCTTACATGATCCTCTATGGCAAGGACCCAACTTATAATCGCTTGTGTGTTTTTGGATCTTGTTGTTTTCCTTATCTTTGCCCTTTTCATAATCATAAGCTGAAGTTTCGATCTTAGCCATATACGTTTTCGGGGCACAATCCTCAGCATAAAGGGTATCAATGTCTTACATTGTATGGTAAGATTATTGTTTCTCGACACGTTGTCTTTGATGAACATTGGTTTTTGTATCTTGAAAATTTTGTGGTTCCTCACGAGTCCAGTGGGTGTATCTCCACGTATGTTCCTATTTTAAAGTCTTTGACTAATAGGCCGACTGAGTTCCCAAGTCCAGTTTTTCTGTCCCGTGACTCATCGTATCTGACAACCACAGTGGAAGGTTTAGATTGTCATAGTAACATTGATTCTCGTGCTACAATATAACTAACTAATTCACCGATTGATTTGGGTGTCGTATGTTGTAGTCGAGACACTATGTCTACTACGTCGGAGGATTCGAGTTATACAGCTCCATCTATTTTTTCCATGCATCCGTATATGAGTAATACACATCACATGGTTACATGATCCAAAGCAGGTGTTTTTAAACCCAAAGCTCTATTTGTTGAAGTTGTTGAACATGAGCCACGCATGATTGATGAAGCCTTTGCACATGAAGAATAACGATTAGCAGCACAGGCTGAGTTTGATGCGTTAATTAAAAATTGTACCTGGGAGTTAGTTCCTTTGTCGTCGGAAAGAAAGGCAATTGGTTGTAAATGGTTATTCAAAGTAAAAAAGAATCCCGATGGTACTGTGGCTTGCTGTAAGGCTCGATTAGTGGCAAAAGGTTACTCTCAGGTGCCAGTAGAGGTGAGCATGGGCTGGGCCGGGTTGGGTTTGGGCCGAGCTCAACAAAAAATTCAGGCCAGTTTGCTAGGCTAGGGCCCGGCCCAAAAAATGGGCCTAAAATTTTGCCCAAGCCCGACCCAGATAAAAATGTTAAAACCTGGGCCCGACCCAGCCCGCCCATATTAATTTTTATATTAATTTTTATATGATTTTAAAAAATATATAACACATCAAAAATGCTAAAAACATCAAAATAAATATTTCCCAACAAATAAAAAATAAATTTTAAAAAATATGTATACTTAAATAACACTAAGATAGATGCAACTTAACAAGCAAATGTCTCTAAAATGATAACGAAATTAACAAATGTCTTTAAAATAAAAACAAAATTAACAATAGAATAAGTTTTATACAATATCCAAACAACAACAACAAAATAGTAGCAAAATAATAGTAAAATGGTAGCAAAATAGGGAGAAAGCAACAAGAAAATAATATTTAAAAAAAGGAAATTTTTTTGTCCTTAGTGGATTCAGGCAGGGCCGGGCAGAGCTCGGGCCAAAAAAGCCTTACCCGAGGCCCAACCCATTTTTTAAACGGGCATTATTTTTTTGTCCAAGCCCATTTTTTGGGCCTATATTTTTGCCCAAACCGTCTCACCTGGCCCTCCACATGCTCACCTCTAGGTGCCAGGGTGTGATTTTAAAGAGACATTTAGTCCAGTTGTTAAATTCGCTACTATTCAGACTATTTTGTCTATTGCTGTACCCAAGAATTGGCAGCTACATCAGGTTGATGTTAACAATGCGTTTCTAAATGGTGATCTTACTGAAGAAGTGTACATACAACAACCTCTTGGATATGTACAACGTAGTGTGAATGGTGAATATTTTGTGTGTCGGTTGACGAAAGCATTGTATAGGCTACATCAAGCTTCTTGAGCATGGTTTGATAAGTTGAAACATTTTCTTCTCTCGTTGGGTTTTGTTCTCTCAAAATTTAATGCTTTACAGTTTATTCGGGTTACTGATAAGTCGAGTATGCATGTATTAGTGTATGTGGATGACATCGTCATTATGGGAGACGCACTTGAGAGTATTAATGCATTTGTCAAACAATTACACATTAAGTTTTTCTCTTAAAGACATGAGAGCTCTTCATTATTTTTTGGGAATCAAGGTCACTCGGTCGACGACTGGGAGTCTTCATCTTTTTCAACGAAAGTATATTCTTGATTTCCTTGACAAATGTTGTTTAGCAAATGCTAAGGGTATACACACTCCCATGGTTAGTTCTTCTATGTTATCTAAGAATGAATGAGTTCTACTTGACGATCCTACTGAGTATAGGATTATTGCTGGAGCATTGCAATATGTGATTCTCACACGACTTAACATTGCCTATGCAGTCAATCGTATTTGTCAGTTTATGCATGCACCTACTGATACTCATTTGGTTCCTCTAAAACATATTTTACAGTACTTGTGTCGTACTATCTCTCGAAACCATTTTTTAAAAGGGGGTCGACTTTGTTTAAAAACGAAAAAAAATGGGAGTCGCCACCAATCTCTTTTATGAGGTGTGATCGGGTCACTTTATGATTAATCGTTTTAATACAGCGTTTTGATTTATTAAAACAACAATTTTGGCTACGAAAATCAAGAAAACGGGTTCGGGAGTCGGTTACGTACAAGGAAGGATTAGCGCCCTCGTAACGCCCAAAATTGATACCTAATTGATTAATTAATGTCTTAATGTTGAAAGTTGAAAACTCGAAAAGAATTTAAAGTACGATCCTCTCTTGAAAGTAAAAATTTGAATGAATTAAAACGGACGTTTAAAGGCCTCCTCGTCCTGAGATAACAAAGTATCACATCCCGTAAGTTAGGACATGGCATTCGAATCCTCGAAACTAAGTTTGCCTATATTTATATTTTAAAAGTTGTACTTTGATCTTTAAAAGGATATTCGGTTGTTTGGACTCAACGAGAAAAATCGGGATCCCGTAAGTTAGGGTGCGACTTCCTCGAATTGCCAAATACAGAGCATTGCTTTACTTTGAAAAATTTTGTAAAATAATCACCAAACGTAAGTTTAAAATGGCATGGGCTTATTCGAAATGTGATTCAAAGATAACCGATTATATTTAAATATAGCATGGGAGAATAATAATGCAATAATATAAAACAACTATACGAGTCGAGTATATGATAAACAAATGAATGTTATGATAATACTAATGAACTATAATAGTCATAGTAGTATTAACAAACAAATTACAATAATAATATTACGTATAGATATGAAATGGTGAGAACGATAATGACAAGTTAATAAACAAATAAATGTAAGGGAAAAAATTTTAAAACCATTGGAAGTAAAGAACCAAATTAAAATAAATAAAATTTAAAAACCTAAAAAATAATGTGACGATGATAATAACAATGATAAATTATGCAAATGAAATGACAATGCCAATTTTTGAATATAATAAAAAAACAAATAAAATAAGGACACAAATAAGTGTAAAGAAAATAGTTTATAAAAAATATTGAAAATAAAGAATCAAATCAAAAGCTAAATGAAATTAAAAGCATGACTTGTAATAAAACATAAGTAAATAAATAAATAAAAATAGTAGTAATAATAATAGGGAGTAAAACATAAATAATTCGATTTCCTTTAAATAAATAAATAAATATATATATATATATATATAAAGATAATAAATAGATAAAGGAATAAATAACAATAAAGTAATAATGATAGATGATGAAATGGTAACAATAACAAAAGTATAAATAAAATAAATAAATAAAAAATTTAAAGAGAAATGAAAGAACAATAAACAAATGGACATAAGAATTAAAATAAAATACAAGTGAATAATATATGTATATATAAATAGGTAAATGAACGAGCAAATAAGTAAAATAAAAGAATAATGAACATATAAACAAGTAAATAAATAAACAAATTAAAATAAAAAGGGCTTAATCGAAACTTAAACGAAACTAAAAAGGATAAACTGAAATTAAAATGAAATTTAAATTCTTAAATAATAATAAATGAATGAATAACCATAAAAGGGATCAAATTGAAGATTAAAAAAAGTTAGAGTATAAATCATAATAAATTAAATAATAAAACTGCAATAGGGACTAAAATTAAACGCGCGCGATAAAATGAGGACTGAATGGGAAAATATCCGCAGTCCTTAAAGCGCACCATTTTCTAAAGGAGCAAAATGAAAAGGAAGCAAAATTATCGAGCCAAATTAAAATAAGAAAACAAAAGGATATAATTAAAATAGGTAGAAAAAGCGGAGGGACCACGCGCATAAATATCCCATTTTTACCCAAAACGCACTGATCCTAGTGGGTCATGGGTTAGGTCGGATTCGGGTTAATGCAAAACAGCGTCGTTTTGTATTATGAAGGCCTAAGTGAAACGGTGCCGTTTCACAAAGGCTATTTAAACAATTTTTTTTAAATTTTTATTTTTCTTTGCTTCTCAAAAAAAAAAAAAAAAAAAAAAAAAAAAGGGTCTCAAAAACCTCTCCCCCCTTTTTAGTCTCCGACCTTGGTCCAGCGTGGCTCCGGTGAGCCTCAGCCATGGCTCCGCCGTGGCTCCACTGTGGCTCCGTCGTGGCCTTTCGAATTCCTCTCTTTTTTTTTTTTAAAAGAAATAGATCTAGAATAGATTTCAAAAAAAAAAAAAAGACTAGTGATAGAGAAAAGCGAAAATGTAAAGGGATGAATCGCAAGAGCGGAAGACCTTCGTCTTCGCCGTTCCTCCTACCCATGTCAGAACCGAAATGGGTTTTGTGACGTTTGGGTCACTGAGGGTTCTCAACAACAACGGAGATCGCACCGACGGTGATTTTTTATTATTCTTTATGTTTTTATTTCAAGTAAAATGAAAACTAATAAATAAAAGAGGCACCTTTAAGATATTTGCTTCCGATTGTTTCTTTTTTCTATTCCAATGTCCGTAAAAAAAAAGTTACATCGAAGTTCTTGTGGCTATATAGCCGGATACATGTTACTATTCTGTCACTGTTCAACCTTGCTTCTATTGCTGCATTTTTGCTATGTTCTTGCTCGTTTTTGGGTTGTTTTGCAGGGCTGAGGAAGGTCAACAGGCAAAGGCTTCCATTTCGGTGCAAAGGGACAAGAGGAGCTGAGCCTCGGGTGTTGGGTGAGCTGACGAGGCACGTGGGGCTACGGCACACTCCAGGCATGTGAAGGGGGGAACGACGCCTAGGGCTAGCTAGGGTTTCGGCTTGGCTGAAACTGGTTTAGGCGTTGGGCCTATTGGTCCATCAGGAATTGGGTTAGGGGTTTAGGTTTTGTTTGTAAAATGGGTTAAATATAATTTGGGCTTTTGATGTAAATGGACTTTGGATTATTAACATTGCCTTTTTGTTTTAATTTGGTTTATTGGGTCCTGGGAAAAATAGGCCCATTACACTATTGATTATGGGTTGGTTTTTCGACCTTCTAAATGATTATCGCTGGTTGGCTATACTGATGCTAACTGAAGTTTAGACTTTAATGATCGACGATTGACTACTAGCTATTGTGTGTATTTTGGTAACAATCTTGTATCTTGGTGTTCTAAGAAGCAACAGGTTGTGTCTCACTCCACTGCCAAGGCTGAGTACAGAGGTTTGGTTGCTGCAGCTTCTGATGTTACTTGGTTGGTTTCTTTATTGAAATAATTAAGATTGTGCTCTATTGATGCTCTGACTGTCTGGTGTAACAACTCAAGTGCTGTCATAGTGGCTGCTAATCGAGTTTTGCATTCTAAATTTAAGCATGTTGAACTTGATTTATTCTCTGTTCGGGAAAAAGTGGTTGATGGTTCTCTTATTGTCGGTGAAGTTTTAGCATGCGATCAGGTTGCAGACTTTCTTACAAAACCTTTGTCGGCATCAAGTTTTGCTCGTTTTTGTCACTTTTTTTGGGTCTTGTTGGTTGGGAAGTTGGGTGAATGTTAGATTACATCACCTGTGTAAAATGAGTTTGTTAGGTTGTTAGTAAGTTGTTACCCATTTAGTTAGTAGTAGTTGTTTTTCAGTAATTGTGTATAAATACATTTGTTAAACAATAGTAAAGATTTAAGTAATAATCAGTCACATTCAATCTCATTTTACTGATTAGTTTTTTTTTTTATGATATAAAGTGGTTTTCTTTGACTGTTATCTTTTCTTTGTTATTAGGATACTAATGAAAAGAAGTGGTGGCGTCTAAAGGCACAAACAGAAATGACCTTTGAAGAGGTCATAAGCCATGTTATTAGAATACTGAGTATTTTTATTTAAAAATGTGACATCAACAAAAGTGACCAAAAAAAAAAAATATTAACAATTGAGGGAGGGGAGCCCTCTATTTATATGATTAGATATAGATAACTATTCAATGTGTGTGTACAAATAAGGAAGGGGAGCCCTCTATTTACAGGCAAAGCCTTAAAACATCAACGGTTGAGATTAATTACATGGTCCACTAAGGATGATGGAGATCTAATCTCTACTAACTCCCAATTATTCATAATAAATGTTATACAATGAGTCTGATCAAGTGTGTACGAGCCTATGTACATCTATCTAGAATTTTCCAAAGGCTTGATGGTATAGGTGAGTAAAACTCGATTCGATTCAAAAAAATCGAAAATAAAATTGAATTTTGAGTTAATCGAATCGAGTTATTCGAATTATTTGAGCCAACTTGAATAAGTAATTCGAGTTTCGAGTTCAATTTTACAATTCAAATAACTCGAATAATTCGAATAACAGATTAGTGTAAATATCCTTTTGGTCCCTATCAAGTTTGAAAATGAACAAATTGACTTTTCTTTCAATAAAAATTACAAAAAAAATTAAAATAATTTCTAAAATTCAAAATATCTATAAAAATTCCAAAATTTATATTTTAAAAAAATTATAAAAAATTCTAAAAATTCTAAAAAAAATATAAAGAAAGTTTAAAAATTAAAAGTTTTCTAGAATAATAATTTTGGGACCTAAATAAGTTAATTAATTATTCAGGTTTATCATATTAACATATTTTATTATTATTTTACTTTGATTTTTTTTAAATATATATTGTAGTAGCCCAAATCTGCCCTGGCCCGTGAGATAAACAAAAATAAATAAATGTTTATTTATTAAAGTCATTTACAAAAGCCCGTAGGCCCAAAACCAAATACTATAGCCCAACTACCCTATACCGGTTACAGCCCAATACCTAATTATACCATTACCCGGTATCCATTACACCCTACCTAGCCCAGGACTAAAGTGGCCCAACTGGCCCATAATATTACACCAAGGCAGGAAACCCTAGGTTTCTGCCTTCTTTCTCCTCGAGCCGCTACTGATTCTAGAAGGTTCAGGGAGCTTCTGTCCAGCTCCTGAATCGAGGCCACATCGATCATACCCCCCATCAACGCTTCTTCAGTGACTTTTTAGCGTATCATCCCAGTTACGATGTTTCAGTTGTCCACCATCGATGCCGTGATTCCAGGCCTCAGATCAGGCCGTAGTTGAAGCCAAATTAATGCTTGTTCTATCGAAAGAGTCCGATACCTACAAAAAAAGAAGAAAGAACCAACAAGCAGCCAGGAAATAGATTTGGAAAGAAATTAAATGATTTCTTTTCCTAAAATGTAAAGGGTTATAAAAACTCCTTCTTTTTCTAATCTGTAACTACGTTTTTAGAGAAATACAAAACAGTGAAGTTGAATAAAAAACAGAATACTCTTTTATAAAAAGAGAACTACAATCGATTGAGAAACACGAAAGGTGAATATTTTACATATATATATATATTGCAAATAGTAGAAAGAGAGAAGGGAACATACCATTTTTTTGATTCACGGGGAAAAAAGGAAACTTTCCATTTTAGACCGCATAGTAGGTGGCGGCTTTGACTGAGCGCGCGTGGTAGCGTCACGAACCCCTGCAGAGCAGAGGCTTGGTAGCACTCCGAAAACCCTTCCCCATTTCTCATTTCAGAGGATTCTTTAGTTTTTTTTTTACACCGGGTGTTAAAATGATTTTTCAACTAAAATTTGGCTTATATAGCCTAAAAGAAACGGTACCGTTTTGGCTTAATCCAATAAGCCTTAAACGACGTCGTTTCTAGGCACAAGATCCGCATGTTGACCCGAAAACCCGGGTAAGATCCGCGTGTTTTTGGAAAATGGGCAAATTGCCCAATTGACCCTTCCGTGTTTTCAAATTTTTTAATTTTATTTTAATTTAGCCCCAATGTTATATATTTATTTTAATTTAATCCTAGTGCCCTTTTAAAAATTAGTTCCAGAGAACGACGTCGTTTTGGGATTAGGGTTTAATTACCCAATGAGTCCTTCGATTTTAGCTTGTGTTTTAATTAAGTCTAAATATTTTTTATTATTTTGCAATTAACCCCAGATTCTTCAATTAAATTCAATTTTAATCCCTTTTTTATTTTTTTAAATATTAGTTATAAAATAGTATATACTATTTTTATTATCCAATATATATATTTTTTAAAAAGATTTGTTTATCATGTATTTTTTATTATATATATTTTATTTTGTTATATTTGCATTTTACACCTATCCCTATGACGTATCGTGAGCTTTATCAAAGCTTATACGATGCGCATGCTATAGCCCCTTTCCACTTGAAACCATTACAGCCTCCATATCCTAAATGGTATGAGATGCTGGAATATTGGGGCACTCAATTGAAAATTGTACCAGATTCAAGAAAGCCGTAGAGAGGTTGATCAAGATGGGGGTTGTAAAATTTGATAGCACCCCAAATACTGAAAATCCTTTGCCAAATTATGGCAATCAGGGAGTGAATGCCATTGACGAAGCTAGTGAGAGAAGGATGAAGGAAAATGTTGCTGAAGTGAGGATGCCTATGAAGGTAATTTGGGAGGAAATGAAGAAGAGAGGGATGATAACCTCTAGGAGAGAAAGAGAAAAAACGGGGAACTACTGTGAGTTCCATGGAAAAGAGGGTCATGTGATCCAAAGTTGTGAAGGATTTAGAGCCTTAGTACAGGGCTTCATAGATAATAAAGAGCTACAAATTTGTGAAGGTAGCTCTTATGAAAGAGAAATAAGTGTGCTGGAAGATGTGCCAAAAGGAACCAGCCGGCCAAGGATTATTATCTTCCTGCCAGGGAATAACAAAGTCGGGACACCAGCAGTGCCCAAGGTCATTATCCATAACCCTACTCCTTTCCCTGACAAGGATAGCAAGAGAGTACCATGGAGTTATGGCTGTAGGATGACAGTGCCGGAGGAAGAAAATATAGCCAGCGCATCTAAAGACGTGTAAGTTGAAGGTTCCCATACGCGGAGTGGAAAGCGTTATGATACGGGAGGCGTTAGAATGGAGTCCACAAAAACAAAAGCAGTCGAGGTTGAGAAGGAGAAAGAAACCAAAATGCCCATCAATTAGTCAGTAAAAAAGGAGGAGGCTAAGGAATTCTTAAAATTCTTTAAACATAGCGAGTATAGCATGGTCGAGCAATTGCGTAAGCAACCGACTCGCATATCAGTATTGACTCTACTTTTGAGTTCTGAGGCGCATAGGGAAGCATTGATGAATGTGCTTAACGAGACATATGTCACCCATGACATATCTGTCAACAAGCTGGATCGGTTGGTAAACAACATAACTGCGGATAATTTTATCTATTTTAATGATGATGAAATCCCACTGGGGGCAGGGGGTCGACTAAGGCCTTGCACATCACCACCCGATGCAAAGGGTACACATTCCCAAGCGTACTTGTTGATAATGGATCAGCCTTGAATGTCCTACTATTGTCTACTCTGAATAGATTACCCATTGACGATTCTCACATGAAGGAATGTCAGAATGTGGTAAGAGCCTTCGACGGTACAGAAAGGAAGGTGATTGGAAGAATTGACATCCCTTTGGAAATCGGGCCGAACATATACGAAGTAGACTTCTTGGTGATGGATATCAAGCCTTTCTACAATTGCTTACTAGGCAGGCCTTGGATACACTCAGCGGGAGCGGTGCCCTCGTCATTGCACCAGAAATTGAAATTAGTAACAGATGGACGTTTAATAACCATCAATGCGGAGGAGGATATTATAGCCGCAGTCACTAGCAATGCCCCTTATGTCGAGACGAACGAAGAGTCTATCAGGTGTTTCTTTCGCTCTTTAGAGTTCGTAAATGCAACCTTCATTTCAGAAGGGAGGGATTACTAGTGCCGAAGATAGCAAGAGCCACGAGGATGGCTCTACAAATGATGGCGGGAAAGGGAGCCTTACTAGGAAAAAGGTTAGGAAAATACCTGCAAGGAGGGACTCAAATCCCAAGAATTAAAAGAGAAGAAAGATCGTTTTGGTCTGGGTTTCAAGCCAGACTATAAGCAAAGGAGGAGAGAGGTTGAAAAGCGCCAAGAAGGAAGAAGGGCGCGCCTTAATAGAAGAGAAGTGGAGTGGGGGCCGATGACATTCCCTCTAATATCCCGAACCTTTATATCGAGGGGGTTACTCATAGAAGGGAGTCATCAAATCAATGTCATACATGAGGAAGGATTAAAGCAAGGAAACCTTGAGGGCATTTGTCCCTACGAATCGGGAAGCTCTTTGAACAATTAGACTGCGGAGGAACTTCCCGTAGTCTTTAGGAATTTGTTAGAGTAATTCTCGAAACATTCTTGTTACTTTAGAGCCTAGGAGTAATAGGATTACATTTGTGAAATAGGCTTACGTTCATCTGTTATTTTTAATAAAACATAACTTTTATCAATTCGAACGAGTATTGTTTCATTTTTATCAACCAATATTTCGTTAAATTTTGACAATTCTTATTCTTTCATTCATGGTGCATAAATAATCATTCTTAAATTCATTCATTCTTTGTATATTCTTTATACTTCACAGATCCCTAGATATCAATGACATGAGCACTGATATTACAAATCCTGATTTCTCTCGTGAGCAAGACATGTGTTTAGAAGAATCTCAGGATTTTGAAGATGTCTAGGACTGTGATGTGTCTTTGGATCTTTTGAGGATGGTAAAATAAGAGGAAAAAGAAATCATGCCACATGAGAAAGAGGCGATAGAGAATGTAGCCCTAGAGGAAGGGAAAGAAGTGAAAATTGGCATGCATATGGCTGAAGATACGAGGCAAAAGCTGATCGAGTTGCTACGTGAGTTCAAGGATATCTTCGCATGGTCTTATCAAGATATGCCAGGGTTAAATACTGATATTGTGGTACATCGTCTCCCAATAAGACAAGATTGTAAACCAGTCCAACAGAAGTTGCGAAGAATGAGGCCAGATATCGTGTTGAAAATAAAGGACGAAGTCAAGAAGCAGTTCGATGCAGGATTCTTACAAGAGGTGAAGTACTCTGAATGGGTAGCTAACATTGTACCAGTTCCTAAGAAAGATGGGAAGGTATGAATGTGCATTGATTACAGAGATCTGAACAAAGCTAGCCCGAAAGATAATTTCCCTCTACCACACATTGACACTTTGATAGACAATACAGCAGGATATTCGTTGTTCTCCTTCATTGATGGATTCTCAGGGTACAATCAGATAAAGATGCATCCCGAGGACATGGATAAAACCACCTTCATAACATTGTAGGGTACCTTTTGTTACAAGGTAATGCCTTTTGGGTTGAAGAATGCAGGGACAACATATCAGAGGGATATAGTGACCTTATTTCACGATATGAACAAGGAAATTGAGGTGTATGTCGATGATATGATTTCCAAATTTCGAACGGAGGAAGAACACATTGAAGTTTTAAGGAAACTATTCTTGAGATTAAGGAAGTTTTAGTTAAAACTTAATCTGGCAAAGTGCACTTTCGGAGCCAGGTCAGGGAAATTGCTAGGCTTTGTGGTCAGCGAAAAGGGAATAGAAGTTGACTCAGACAAAGTTAAAGCTATACGAGACTTGCCTCCACCACATACTCAGAAGGAAGTTTGGGGTTTTCTTGGAAGGTTGAATTACATTGCTCGATTTATTTTACAATTAATTGAGAAATGTGACCCTATATTTCGTCTCCTTAGAAAACACAATCAAGGCACTTGGGATGAGGAATGCCAGAATGCCTTCGATAAAGTCAAGCAATATTTGTTAAATGCTCCAGTACTATCTCCACCTAGTCCAGATAAACCACTAATTCTGTACTTGTCGGTGTTTAGTAATTCCATGGGATGTGTGCATGGTCAACATGATGAGTCAGGAAGGAAGGAAAAGGCGATATACTACCTCAGTAAGAAATTTACAGAGTGTGAGATGAGATATTCGCCAATTGAGAAATTGTGTTGTGCTTTAATATGGACGACTCGAAGGTTAAGACAATACATGCTATATCATACTACTTGGCTTATTTCAAAAATTGATCCTTTAAAGTATATGATGGAGTCAACAGCTTTGAATGGGAGAATGGCGAGGTGGCAAATTCTGCTTTCAGAGTTTGACATAGTCTATGTGAGCCAGAAGGCTATAAAAAGAAGCGCGATAGCGAAATTTCTGGCTAGTAGAGCTCTAGAGGACTATGAGCCCTTGAATTTCGATTTCTCAAATGAGGAGTTGATGTGTGTAGCAAATACAGAGGATTGTCCTTGAAAGTTGAGCTTTGATGGAGCATCCAATGCAGTGGGAAATGGGATTGGGGCAGTCTTGATATCCTCAAATGGCGATTATTATCTATTCACATGCAAGTTGGATTTTGATTGCACAAACAATATGGCTGAGTATGAAGCATGCATCATGGGACTCCGAGCGGCTATAGAGCTAGGAATAAGAACCTTGGAGGTATATGGAGACTCTGCGTTGGTAATCTACCAGTTTAGAGGTGAATGGGAGACAATGGATCCTAAACTAATCAATTATCGAAAGGTAGTTTTAGGGTTACTTGAAGAGTTTGATGACATCACTTTTAATTACATCCCACGAGACGAAAACCAAATGACAGATGCTCTAGCAACCTTGGCTTCAATGATTGGAGTAAATAAAGAGGAGAAGATGAGACCCATTCAGATGAGTATCTTTGAGGCTCCAGCTCATTGTTGTAACATTGAGGAGGAAGAAAAGGATGATAACCCTTGGTATCAGGATATATTGCGATATGTGAGAGATCGTAAATATCCAGCACAGCAACTGAAAATGATAAGCAAACTTTAAGAAGATTAGCCTGCGATTATGTTTTGGATGGTGGCATCTTATACAAAAGAAGAAAAGATCAAGTACTGTTGAGATGTGTGGATGTTGTGGAAGCTAAGTTAATCTTGGAAAAAGTTCATGAGGGTGTTTGCGGGACACATGCAAATGGTTTCACGATGGCTAGACAAATCATGAGATTTGGACATTATTGGTCTACTATGGAAGGGGATTATATCGACTACGCTAGGAAATGCCATAAATGTCAGATTTATGGAGACAAGATTCATGTACCACCTTCGCCTCTACATGTTATGACTTCTCCATGGCCTTTTTCCATGTGGGGCATGGATGTCATTGGGCCAATATCACCAAAAGCTTCAAATGGACATCGCTTTATTTTCGTGGTCATTGATTACTTCGCGAAGTGGGTAGAGGCTGCTTCTTATGCAAATGTTACCAAGTTGGCTGTAAGTCGTTTCTTGAAGAAAGAGATCATTTGTCGGTATGAGATGCCTGAGAGGATCATATCAGACAATGCATTGAACTTGAACAATAAAACGATAGTAGAAGTTTGTAGTCAGTTCAAAATCAGGCATCATAATTCATCTCCATATCTCCCAAAGATGAATGGGGCAGTGGAAGCTGCTAACAAGAATATCAAGAAGATAGTGGGGAAAATGACTGAAACCTACAAAGATTGGCATGAGAAGTTACCATTTGCACTCTTAGCCTACAGAACTTCTGTCAGAACCTCTACTGGGGCAACTCCTTTCTCGCTAGTTTATGGGATGGAGGCAGTGTTACCTATTGAAGTTGAAATACCTTCTCTTCGAATCTTGTCAGAGATAAAGCTGGATGAGGCAGAATGGATTCAATCGTGGTATGACCAGTTGAACTTGATCGAAGAAAAGAGGCTAAAAGCCATTCGTCATGGTTAGATGTATCAGAAGCGAATGATGCGAGCTTACGATAAGAAGGTTCGTCCAAGAGAGTTCCATGAGGGGGACCTTGTACTAAAAAAGATCCTTCCCATTCAGAAGGACTTTAGAGGAAAATGGATGCCAAATTGGGAAGGGCCGTATGTCATGAGGAAGGCTTTCTCTGGGGGTGCATTGATTTTGACAGAAATGGATGGGAAGAGTTTACCCAATCCAGTAAATTCAGACTCAGTAAAAAAGTACTTTGTCTAAAGAAAAGGAGAATTCAGGGTGAAAACCCACAAAGGGCGCCTTGAGTTTTCAAAAAAAAAAAGAAAAGAAAAAAAGAAAAAGAAAAATAGAGAGGCCAAGGTGAAAACTCGCAAAGGGCGCCTTGTGACCAAAGGGGTTTTGAGTTGAAAACCCGAAAAGGCAGCTCAAATTTTGAAGAACACACAGTAATCTTGCTATATCTGATTCAACAAAGAGTGAAGCACGTTGCATATTGGGGCATCAACAAAGTACTTTAGATCTTTTAAACACATGTTGAACTCAAGAAAGATTTCATGGAGCTAGTGTATGGACGCTCGAGCGGCGATATCTAGAGCATCTAACTTTTATCCTGTTTTCTATCTTTAGATTCTATTTCTTCTCAAAGATATGCTATCAGATTTATTTCCTTTGTATTTTTGACAATTCATTTAAATCTAATTGTTCCCAAGATTGAATTCATCTTCCATTATTCTTAAAAGTGTGTTGCATTAAATAATGATAAATGAACTAAATAATTTTCACAGATGAAGTTTCGTTCATTACTCCAAAAATTTCTAGATAATACAAGAAACTAAAACAGAACAATTGTTCAAGGAATTCACGAAAGTGAGGTTTGAAAAGAACTCGAGGAAATTCCTTCTTGGGTCCAAAATGAGGATTGGACAAATCAAACGATTCGATTTTAAGAGAGGATTATCTTACGAACATTTGGATGGGTCATAGCATTTGAAGAATGATACAAACCCATGGGCTGAGTAAATAAGGATGAGCTTTGATAAAGGAATGAGTAGTGACGTCTGAATAGGGGTCATATTCATAAAAATTTTGCATTATAACAAGTTTAATTAGGAGCATTTGATTCATTTCGATCATGGCATCTTAATTATTTGGCATAAGCATAAATTCCAGGAAATCAATTCTACAGGTGGATTCCCCAGTGGACAATGTAGCAAGATTGATTGAAAATTACAAAATTCAGCCCCTTAACCCCTTAAGCAGTAGGGTAACAGGATAAATTTACAGATATTATCTCCCTAAACAGTAGTGGAGCAGACCGAAGACCCGCCTTAATCCCCTAAGCAGTAGGGTAACAGGTTAAATTCGCATATCTAACCTTCAGATATTTATACTGAAGCAGATCCAAGATGTGTAACACCCTAAACCTGGCCCAAATGTTACGGTCGAATTCAGCATGCCACATGGATAGGTTACTATTCGTTTTTATCAAAAATCTCTTTAATAGGGTTTAAAGTACGTTAGTGTTATGAGTTTAAGTGAATGGAGGCTGTGCACCAGGTAGGAAGCCCGAAAAGAGGAGGTGAGTCTGTTGGACTGCTTAAGTACCAAGCTCTTTCCGGATCCAATCCTAGACATGCACACATCCATTGCCACACTTAAAACATATAATGGGTCTACGAAAAATAAGTCATGTTTAAGTCAGGTTTAGTCATTTACTTTCTTTGGAAACATTTAGATTGCGGAAGCTTTTCACGTCACTGAGATATTTTGAAAACATATAGTCTTTATAAAACGTGCCCTAATGCTAACCAGTTCAATGATCCATAAATGAAATAATTTAATGAGCGGCCTTATTACAACATTGAATCAAAACGAAAATAATTAAAAATAAAAGAAGTGTGATCTAATTTTAAAACCGCAATTTGCTCTTCATGGCCACTCAAATCCCTTGACTCCAAGTCCACCATTTAGGGCTCACCTGCAAGGATAGAAAGAAAATGGGTGAGTTTGGGAAAACTCAGTGTGTACAAAAAACCCATCCAAAGCCCAAGTCAGCTCGAGCCCGTTGGGCCTAAGCCCTATTCGATATAACGATATCTGATGGACCGAAGCCCTTTTGAATCTGATAACAAGGCCTTAGCCTTTTTTTGAAACAGTCGGCCCATCGGCCAATTCGATGTACATGTAATGATAATAACAATGGATGCAATCCGGTTTGGGAGACTACTCAACCCACCAACCGCTACACTTCCCGTACATCACCCTACACTCCATGTGGGAATATCTCAACCCACCCAACCCTACACTCCACAGTTGCAGCATTGCTGCTCAGTTATCAGTAAGGTGAGGCAAAGCCTCCAGTACGTGGATGAACCACTTTAAGCACTTCCTCCATCAATATCCCAAACCCATGCAACATACATAAATAAAAGCATATCATGCAGAATACAGTATTAATTAATCATGCATTTCAGTCAGTTTAAACCCTAGGGGTATATCGGTAATTTCTCTCTTTAGGGGTAAATTTGTAAACTTACACATCTACACAAGTTATTTCAGTAACTTTTAATAGTCATAAGCAATCTGATACCACTGTCTAATTATCAGGCCAGTTTGCCCATCTCTTACCCATATTGGTCCATAAGCCCATTGGGCCCAGTTTTGGCCCATCGAGGCCCACTTACCGATGTTCACGTATTTTTGCACACAACCAACTTACCACTTGACGATGCCAAATCTAACCATTAGTCCATGACTTGGGAGCATTCGCATACTCTCAAGCCCATGAAATGCCGAATTTTCGGCTTTTCGGCTTTTGCCGATTTGAACAGAGAAAGGGTGTTCGGTACACACTTGTTTCGCGACGACTGCTACCGAGATCCCTTACGATGTCCTACAATTATTCATCATCATTTTTAGCGTACAAGTTATGCTTAACAAACTCAAAATCCACCTTACCTTATTCGGCCAAAGAACCCTTATTGACCATAAGTTGCTTACC
Source organism: Gossypium anomalum (assembly GCA_025698475.1). Lineage (NCBI taxonomy): Eukaryota > Viridiplantae > Streptophyta > Magnoliopsida > Malvales > Malvaceae > Gossypium > Gossypium anomalum. The sequence continues at coordinate 47,314,459 of CM046960.1, read as the reverse complement.
TTCACAGGGTTCAATAATACGATTCAAGCTTATCCAAGTCGATACTCCAAGCGTCGCTACTCCTCCGAAGTTGTCTATATCACACAGTCCAAGTTAGTCACTTGCCCATAAGGGCAAAACAGTCATTTAACACCCTAGGAGCAAAATGGTAATTCTACCTTACAGGGGTATTTCGGTAATTCTACCCTACAGGGGTATTTTAGTAATTTTGCAAACCATGGGTATTTTGGTAATTTTACAAACCAGGGGTATTTTTGGTAAATTTACAAGCTAAGGGTATTTTGGTAATTTTGCAAATCAGGGATATTTTGGTAATTTTGCAAATCGAGGGTAAAACGGTAATTCTATAAATTAGGGGTACTTTGGTAATTTGGTAAACTAAGTATTCTAAACAAGAATGACAATACGAATGGGCCTAAAGCCCTTTCTCGGGCCAAATGGGCCCACACGCTCGTGTGGCCCTTTTAGCCCAAATCTAGCCACAGATACGAGATTCACCTAGCCTAGTCCGATATTTACTACACAATCAAACAGCTTATCCAATTAGGCCCGTAGGCCTATTGAGCCCACATGGCCCCTTTCGGCTCATCGCGGCCCGAAGTAGCCATCCTACAACCAAAGAAGTGAGAAATACACACCTGATAGGAGACTGGAGTTAATCCGCGCTCCGAGCACTTCTAGCCGATGCCCAACCCAAACGAGCACGCCATAACGCGAAAGGGTTTAGCCAAGAAAGGTACCTTTGCTCTCTCATAGTTCTCTCTATTTAAAGCCAGCTTCGCATCCACTCTTATTTTAGCTTACCGATGTGGGATCCCTCCATCATCAGAGTTTAAATTCAACACCAACTCTTGCCATCCCAACATAGCAAAATAATCAACCTTTGCATGCCAAGGGATTAGAACCAAAGTCCTCCTATATGCCAACTCACGCCATCACCACTAGGCCACCAACTCATTTGTGTCATAAATCCAACACATTAAACTTTAAAGCGCACCTACTTGCTTCAAGATTTATTGAAAAGAAAAACCAAAATATATTGCAAGAGCCAAGACTTGAACCTTAGACCCCTTGCTTCCTCTATGGTGTCACTTCCTTGTCCCCTAAGTGGCGTCACCTTGCCACTACACCACACTCCTTTTTGTGTCACAATTTCTCCAACAATATTCTTAAAGCCTACCTACTACACCCAGGGTTTGATCTACCTTAAATTTTTACTAGAGTCCAGGTTTGAACCCAAGACTTCTCCAACACTTCTCAGCACACTTAACCACTAACACAAGCCTTCATTAACGAAATTTACATGCACAACAAAATATTAAAAGCTACCTTCAACCGCTCCCATGCTCAAGGCCCAAAACTTCTAGGCCCAAATTCAGGGTGTTACAAGATGATTTGGAATTCTTGTGTTTACAAGGAACAAATCGAAGACATAACAGATTTGACTTTCGGATGTTCTCACACCAAAGTAGATCCAAGATAACAGATCTGGCATCTCCATTTCAACGGAGAGCAGAAACATAGCAGATCTAACCTTCAGATATTTATATTGAAGCAGATCCAAGATGATTTGGCATTCTTGTGTTTACAAGGAACAAATCAAAGACATAGCAGATTTGACTTTTGGATGTTCTCACACCAAAGCAGATCCAAGATAACAGATCTGGCATCTCCATTTCGACGGAGAGTAGATACATAGCAGATCTAACCTTCTGATATTTATACTGAAGCAGATCCAAGATGATTTGGCATTCTTGTGTTTACAAGGAACAAATCAAAGAAATAGTAGATTTGACTTTTAGATGTTCTCAGACCAAGGCAGATCCAAGATGATTTGACATCCTTATGTTCAAGGAGCAAATTTAAGACACAATAGATTTGGCTTTCACGTGTTTACGCTAAAGCAAATCTAAGATGATTTAGCATCTCTGTATTGTCAGAGAGCAGATTGAAAATAACAAATTGGTGTTCCTGAGTTTTCAAGAAGCAGATCGAAGATATCGACATGACAGTCTTAAGTTTGTAATGAGCAGACTGAGGACCATAATCTGATAAGGTCGGGCAAATTTGGTTTTTTTTTTATGAGTCTTTGCTCGATTCCTGTTACACAGCAATGAGCAAAGAGGGGCAGCTGTAGTAGCCTAAATCTGCCCGGGCCCGTGAGATAAACAAAAATAAATAAATAAATGTTTATTTATTAAAGTCCATTTACAAAAGCCCGTAGGCCCAAAACCAAATACTATAGCCCAACTACCCTATACCGGTTACGACCTAATACCTAATTATACCATTACCCGGTACCCATTACACCCTACCTAGCCCAGGACTAAAGTGGCCCAACTGGCCCAAACTATTACACCAAGGCAGGAAACCCTAGGGTTTCTGCCTTCTTTCTCCTCGAGCCGCTACTGATTCTAGAAGGTTCAAGGAGCGTCTGTCCAGCTCCTGAATCGAGGCCACATCGATCATACCCCCCATCAATGCTTCTTCAGTGACTTTTCAGCGTATCATCCCAGTTACGATGTTTCAGTTGTCCACCATTGACGCCGTGATTCCAGGCCTTAGATCAGGCTGTAGTTGAAGCCAAATTAACGCTTGTTCTATCGAAAGAGTCCGATACCTGCAAAAAAAGAAGAAAGAACCAACAAGCAGCCCGGAAATAGATTTGGAAAGAAATTAAATGATTTCTTTTCCTAAAATGTAAAGGGTTATAAAAACCCCTTCTTTTTCTAATCTGTAACTACGTTTTTAGAGAAATACAAAACAGTGAAATTGAATAAAAAACAGAATACTCTTTTATAAAAAGAGAACTACAATCGATTGAGAAACACGAAAGGTGAATTTTTTTAAATATATATATATTGCAAATAGTAGAAAGAGAGAAGGGAACATACCATTTTTTTGATTCACGGGGAAAAAAGGAAACTTTCCAGTTTTCGACCGCCGTAGGTGACGGCTTTGACAAGGGCGCGTGAGCGCGTACGAACCCCCGGACGGAGGCTCGATAGCACTCCGAAAACCCTTCCCCATTTCTCATTTCAGAAGATTCTTTAGTTTTTTTTTACACCGGACTAAAATTTGGCTTATATAGCCTAAAAGAAACGGTACCGTTTTGGCTTAATCCAATAAGCCTTAAACGACGTCGTTTCTAGGCACAGGATCCGTGTGTTGACCCGAAAACTCGGGTAGGATCCGTATGTTTTTGGAAAATGGGCAAATTGCCCAATTGACCCTTCTGTGTTTTTCAAATTTTTTAATTTAATTTAATTTTTATTTTAATTTAGCCCCAATGTTTTATATTTATTTCAATTTAATCCTAGTGCCCTTTTAAAAATCAATTCCAGAGAACGACATCGTTTTGGGATTAGGGTTTAATTACCCAATGAGTCCTTCGGTTTTAGCTTGTGTTTTAATTAAGTCTAAATATTTTTTATTATTTTGCAATTAACCCCAGATTCTTCAATTAAATTCAAATTTAATCCCTTTTTATTTTTTTAAATATTAGTTATAAAATAGTATATACTATTTTTATTATCCAATATATATATATATTTTAAAAAGATTTGTTTATCATGTATTTTTTATTATATATATTTTATTTTGTTATATTTGCATTTTACTATATGTTATATGTATTTTCATTATATATTATTTATTTTACTATATTTTATCTATTATATTATTATACATTTTTAATTTTTATCATATATTTATATATTATTTATATTTATATTATACGTTTTTAGTATATATTATTTTTATATATTATTAATTATATTACTCATATTATTATACATTTTATTTATAAATTTAGTATATACTATGTATTTTCCTATATGTATTAATTATTTTACTATATTTTTATATGAAAATACTTATTAGATTATTGTTATTTTATATATTCTTCAGATATTATTATATATATTTTATTACATATATTTTTATTACTATATGATTTAAATTATTACATGTTTTTTATTTGTAAATTATATCATATTTTACCATATTTCCTTATTACCTTATTTTATCACAAAGTATACATTATTACTTATTAATTATATACATTCTTTTTTAAAGAATAGCAACATTTAGTACACTATTTTTCTTAAATACTAAGTTATTATATCTTATAATATAGTCTATATATATATATCATTTTAAAAAAAAGAAAAGGGTCTCTTTTATTGTTCTTACATCGTTTAATATATTTCTAAATAGCTTATTTTTATATTTTATACATTTAATTTGCTTATTTATTTTTAGATTCTCTTTTATTTTGATATTGTTTAATAGGTTAAATTTTACATATCATTTTATTCTTGTTTTTATATATTTGCGTAAAATTGGTTATTTACGATAATTTAGATATATATTTGCATAGAATGTTGTTATATATATGTTATACTATTAAATCCATTATGCTCTATGTTCTATTGTACATGTAACACTAATGCATCAATATTTATGTTATTTAAGATATATGCAAAGTGATAAATTATGTAATTTATGCCATTATTTTAAGACATTATACTATATTTGCATGAAACGATAAAGCATGTACATTGTAATTAGATTTATTTAGTTCTTTGAAATATGCAAAACACATCATTATTTTTAAAACCAAAGTTATATCTCACTTAATTCAAAAAAATGAATTTTAGAAATGAGGCAATGTTTTGATATTTTAGAAATTCAGGAAATAGTGCCCTAACATGTTGGGTTGCGATTTCTCGTTTGTCTAAATATCTAAAATATCCTTTTAAACAAGTTTTACAAATCACGAGATGATTTCAGCTATGAAAGTTTAAAGATACCGTGTCCAATTACGCTGGATGTGATATTTATATTCCTTCGAAGCAAATGAATCTCGATTCTTTTTAATTTGAATTATTACGGTTTTAAGGAAATCTCATTCTTAAATTCCTTCAAATTTCTGACATTAAGACAAAAATTATTCAATTTGGTACCAATTTTGGGCGTTACGAGGGTGCTAATCCTTCCTCGAACGTAACCGATTCTCGAACATGTTTTCTCGTAATTTCGTAGACCAAAACATTTTATAGAGTGATCCAATCACACTTTAAAAGATTGGTGGCGACTCCCATTTTCATTTTTCAAAAGTCGATCCCCGTTTTTCAAACATCCCTCTAAAAAATGGTTTCGACATATATGGTTTCAAGTTTATGTGATATGATAAACCATAATATGTACATATTTTTACACCATGCTTGGCATATTTATGGATGATTTCCCCTTGCTTTCATTGAATTTGATGCTCCTAATACTTTGATTTCAAGTTTTATATTTAGGAAAGCTTAGGATAGCAAAAAGAGCGAGAAACGGGCCAAAAACAGACAAATTGGGCCTAAATCAGTGTTTCACACGGCCTAAGCACTTCCACACGGGTAATCCACACGCCCGTGTGTAACACACGGGAAGGACACACGCCCGTGTGTCATGGCCGCGTCGACATTAATCCAAGTCAGAATTGCATACGGCCTGAGCACTTTCACACGGGTGTGGCACAACTCCTCTTATAAAATTGAGGGAAATCAAATGCAAGCTTCACAAAAAATTTAATGTGCAAGACAGATATAGGAATACTGTTTCTGTGAAAGACGTGGTTAGGATCCTTGAGGGGCCTTGTAAAGGGAAACAAGGCCCTGTAGAGCACATATACAAGGGAGTTGTGTTCTGTATGATCGACATCACCTTGAGAATGCTGGGTTTATATGTGTTAAAGCTGATTCTTGTTGTATAGTGGGAGGATCGCGTTCTAATGGGAACCGAAATGGTGATTCTTTCTCAAGATTTAGTAGCTTCAAGACTCCACCACGTGTACCACCATTACTAAGGAGATTTGCTAGGGGAGGTCCTCCGTTTGATTCTAGCGGGAGACACAGAGGTGGAAGAGGAGGGCTTGATGCTTTGATCGGTACTACTGTGAAAATTCGACAGGGTCCTTTTAAGGGTTACCGTGGATGTGTTGAAGATATTAAAGGTCAATCAGTTCGAGTTGAGTTAGAGTCTCAAATGAAGGTTGTTACAATCGATCGCACTTTTATATCTGATAATATGGTTATTTCAACACCCACTCGTGATACATCTCGATATGGTATGGGAAGTGAAACACCTATGCATCCTTCACGAACCCCTTTACATCCATACATGACTCCTATGAGAGATCCTAGAGTAACACCGGTCCATGATGGCATGAGAACACCTATGCGTGACAGGGCATGGAATCCTTATGCACCAATGGGTCCACCCAGGGATAATTAGGAAGAAGGAAATCCTGCCTCTTGGGGAACTAGTCCGCAGTATTAGCCAGGAAGTCCTCCTTCAAGGGCATATGGAGCACCTACTCCTGGTTTAGGTCAAGCTAGTACTCCTGATGCTAATTACAGTAAAATAAACAGAACCAACAACTCAGGCCAACAGAAACAATAAAATAAACCCAACAATCTGATTTGTAACTTAATTAATTACTAACTAATGCCAACTTTAATGTTTTAATAATCTCTTGTAATTTTTGGGGTATTTTCTGCAAAACTTAAGGCAGTAGGAAACTTTTCTAATAAAAATTTGTTTATAAGTCGAGTTGTTTGCTTTTATCCTTGAATAATAAGTTATTAAATTTGGTCCAACTATTATATTAAATATTGATGTAAAATAAAATTATAAATATTTTATTTTATTTTTAAATTGTAGAAAGGTTCAGCTGCTCAGCCCCAATTCGGACATAGCTTATTAGCATTGAAATAAACTTACTACTTTTTAATTTATTCACAAATAATCTAGCCATTGGAACACTTAATTAATGTGAAGGACAATTTTCAATGATATTCATGCATGAAAGCCTATTTTATATTTCCACTTTCTATATATTTCTTTTAATTTAATAAAAAAAAAGAAAATCTTATCTTGAGATTTGAAATTTAAATTGTATGATAAGTTTTCTTTTTCCAATTTTATGTTATATTTATACCATTATTAAAAAAAGTTATTGTAATCACCAAAATTTGCCCGGACTATTAAAACTGAAAAATTAATGAATAAATAAATAAATATTTATTTATTTAATTTAAACAGTCCATAAAAGTTTTTTTTACAAAGCTCAAATACACAGACCTAATAGCCAAATTTTACTAGACTAGCCCAACCTAAACTAACCCCCAAACAGTTGCAACCTAAATGGACCCAAGCATGCATGGTAGCCCAAAACACCTCTACCCGTTACAAACCCAAAATTCCCGAGAGGCCCAATTGGCCCAAGCAGCTTGCGCAGACCAGTGCAGAAACCCTAGGGTTTACGCCTCTCTTCTTCTCGCACGCAAGTAGAAGATTCTAGAAGTCATCAGACGCGTCTGTCCAACTCCCGTAATCAGCGCCTCGCCACCAGACTTCAGCCCTCCATCAACGCCAGCAGCCCCTCCGTCACTAAGATCTTCGGGACACCTGCAAGGAAAGAAAGAACAAAGCAAGCAACAAAATATGGAAAGAAAGCAGACTTATTTCCAAAAATGTAAAAACAACAGTGGCTATAAAAGCCCGAATATTTTCGTTGTAAAGGATCTTTTTTTTGGGGGGGGGGGGAAGAGACGATATGCACACCATAATCAGAGAGTATACACAATAAAGCACAGTTTGAGTTATAACAGATGTGACTTATTTTTCCGTTTAAACGTTATTTATTTATTTATCTTTTCTCTTATTTTGCGTGCGTTTTAATTAGGGCCTCAATTCAGTTTTATTCCTTTCAAGATTCGCCCCATAATTTTGCTAATATTTAAATTTAGTCCTATATTTATTATTCTATATATATCTTATTATTTGTTTTATTTTTATTTTACTTTTATATATCATAAAATTATTTTATTTGTAAATATTATTTTTAAAATATATATTATTATTATTTATTATGTATTCTTAAATTATTATTTTACATCTTTTTTATATATTATTATATCTTCATATATATTATATATTTTTATATATATTGTTTTATATGTTACTTTATATTATACCTATTATCTTTCTTATAGGTTTATATTACATTTTATCATATAATATTTATTATGTTTTATTTATATTACTTATTGTTTTTTTATATATATATGTTATGTATATCATGTATCACCAATTATATTATTTATATTTATACTATATATATTATTTTTAAAATATAAACTATTATTATTAAATCATGTTTTTAACTCACATTATATATACATTTCATCATTAATTAATTAATTATTTATTTACTACATATATTATTTCATTTTAAACAAATATTGTTATAAAATCTCTTACATACTTTTAAACCAATATATTATTATATAATTATTATTCTTTTATTCTTGTTATTATGTATTACATTATATATTAAATACTATTTTAAAATTGATATGATATGTCTTGTTTTAATTGTATGTATATTTTGTTAGCAGTCAATTATTTTTTTTATTAGTTCTTCTATATGTTTTATATTGTATGTATCATGTATGTGTTAAAATTTTTTATATGCATATTGACATTATATTTATTCTATTCGTATATCATACATTATTTGATTATGTTTGTTCTTATATCATGCATCATTTAAATATTATTTCGTATGTTTATATATCTTGTTTATTCATTCTCAATACATGCTATATATATCTTTGTTTTCATTTTTTTTTGCTTTATATGTATTATTCTTTATATCATAGTATTCATTTTTGTTCAAATGCACGTATTATCTACCTAGTACAATAATATATTATTATGATTTATAATGTAATACAATTCTCCACACATCATCTTTAAAAAGATAAGGCTCCAAATTTTCAAAAAAATATAAAGGCAATGCTTGGTGTTTGGAAATTTCGAAAAAGTAGTGTCCTAACTTATTGGGTTGCAACTTTTCTCGTTAATTTCGAATAATCAAGTACCCTTCTAAGTTTTTAAAGGTTTTCAAAATATAAGTGTCTGTCTGGGAACTGCAAAGTGATATGTCCTAACTTATTGATGTAACATTTTGTTGTTTCGAGATAGGGATTTCTAAAAAGGCTAACTTATAGTCAATACTTTGATATAAGTGAACCCAAATTTTCAAATATTTCAAAGAGGATTACATCTTAAAATTTTTTATTTCCAACATTAAAGACATTTTGATAATCAATTAGGTACCAATTTTTGGACGTTACGAGGGTGCTAACCCTTCCTCGTACGTAACCGACTCCCGAACCCATTCTTTTGATTTCGTAGACCAAAACCAACGATTTTAAAACAAATGTTTTAAAGGTGATCCAATCACACCTAAAAAGATTGGTGGCGACTCCTGTTTTTTTTTTGTTTTTTTAAAGTCGATTCTCATTTTCCAAAACCCGATTTAAAAATGGTCTCGACAGTTATTTTTCAATATTACTTGTCTCCTTAACATGTTCCTAAAAGTGTTTAATTTTGTAGTGCATTATGCTTATTTTTTTAGTAAAGAAAGTGATTTGAAATAATATTGCGACATATGTTATTTGTTTGTCTATCTTGAGTTTATTATATTACTTTCTTTTGTCCTTCAGAGATGAGTATACTTGATTTGTTCTGTATGATTTTGTTGCATATGTTATTCGTTTGCATATCTTGAGTTTAATGTTGATTTGTTTTTCGTTGCATTAGCATAGCGGTTGCACTTTCGATGTATACTAATGATGGTTCCTTTCGTTCTTACGCAATTTGTTGCATATGTCGTTATTCATTTCCATATCTCGATTTTAATGTTGACATGTTCTTCATTGCAATATAAGCGCTGCACTTTTGATGTATACTAGTGATGATTCTTTCTAGTTCTTACACAATTTGTTGCATATATGGTTATTCGTTTGTATATCTTGAGTTTAATGTCGATACGTTCTTCGTTGCATGAGCACAGCGATTGCACTTCAATGTATACTAATGATGATTCTTTATAGTTCTGTTGGGGATTTTTGAAGCAGAGGAAGAAATACAGGATAGAACAAGGCGGTATTTTTACTTGCTCACAAATGTGCAGCAAGGGAGCTATGGCTTCAGCTCATTTTGCTCAATTTTTCAATAAGAAAAACAGTACATATATAGTCAACTACATCCCCTAAACATCCACCTAACACCACGAAGTTACATTGGAATTTATGAAAACATTACTTGCACACATAGGTAAGCTGATTTATCAATCTATCAGCACCTAATTACATTAAAAGCTATACCAACTCAGTTCATTTTGAAGTAAAAAACTAAACTAGTGCTTGAAGTAACAAAATGAACAGCAGTTTGAACTTTAGCCAGCATAAGTATGGCTTTGCAGTTTGTTCTGCTTCTTGGCTATTTCATGTGCTGCATGTGCTGTATGCATGCCAACTTCAACACTCCTCCTTGGCTTGCATGTTGCATACTCCTAGCTTAGCTTGCAAATAAGTGAACCTTGCTATTACAGCAAGCATACGTGCTACAACATGTTTAGAAGCTGCATGCACTTCAAAATAAATATCACAGCAGCATGGTAGGCCCTCCTTAGACTCCATGCTGCGAATATCACTCATTCATCAAGTTTTGAGCTTGGCAGTCCTTAGATGCTTTGTTTCAAGCTGAACTTGCAAACTTCATTTTCAACTTTTCTTAACCATGGCCTCATTTTCATCCAAATCTGACTCACACACTTGACTATCTCAGTCTTTTCTGCCACAGATTTGTTCATCAAATGGAGTGTTCTCCTCCTTCACAGCCTTGGTTGGTATCACCATTCAAACACATCTTGCCTTGTTTCCTTGTTAATTACAGTCCTGCTTCTTCTTGCTTCCACATGTTGCTGAGCTCGCACCTCTGACAGATTTGCATATTTGCATACTGTCTTTGTCGAAACCATTTTTTAAAGGAATGTTTGAAAAACTGGGATCGACTTTTGAAAAATGAAAATGGGAGTCACCACCAATCTTTTTAGGTGTGATTGGATCACCTTATAAAACATTTTGGTCTACGAAAATTAAGAAAACAGGTTCGGTCGGTTACGTACGAGGAAGGATTAGCACCCTCGCAATGCCCAAAATTGGTACCAAATTGAATAGATTTCTGTCTTAATGTCAAAAACTTGAAAAGATTTAAAAATAAGATCCCTTTTTAAAACTGAAATTATTTAAGTTGAAAAATCGAGATTCCTTAGCTCCGAAAGAATACAAACATCACATCCAACATGATAGGACACGATATTCTTAAACTCTCGTAACCGAAATCATCTCGTGATTTACAAAATCTATTTAGAAGGATACTTTAGGCATTTAGACGAACGAGAAATCGCAACCCAGCATGTTAGGGCACTATTTCCCGAATTCCGAAATACGAAAAACATTGCCTCATTTTAGAAAAACTTTTGGATAAAATATGACAATTAAATGAAATATATTTTTTAAAATAATGATTTGAGTAAAATTTTTAAAAAATAATTTACTAAGAGTAATACTAAAAAAAAAATTATTAAAAATGAAATAGTTTGATATGATACTAAAATTATTAAAAAATTAAAATATATATAAAAAAAATCAGGGAAACATGGATTAAATCAAAATGAAAAGGGGTGAAAAACGAAGATGAACAAAGAATAAGATAAAAACAAACCGTAGGAAATAAGAACATAAGAGGGAGAGAAATTTGAGTGAATGCTCAAATTTGAGGATATCATAATAGAAAATATATATTTGAAAATAAACTATATAAAAAGGTTAAATATTATAATATATAAAACACATAATCAAATGTATAAAAGATAGGAATAAATATATATTTTTGAAAAATGAAGAAATTAAAATAAAAAAGGGTTGAAAAACTAAGATAGACGAAGAATAAAATAAGAACAAACCACAGAGAGTAAGAACGTAAGAGGGAGAGAAATTTGAGTGAATGCTCTCAAGAATTCTTATTGCTTCCCAAAACTCAAGTGATTTACAATGAAGGGAGAGGCTTCTATTTATAGTTGAGCCTCCCCAAATCCAACGGTACAGATCAATTACATCAACGGTTAAGATTAAAGGATATCTACAAATTAAATCTCCAAGATTACAAAATCATATCTTCTAAGATTGCATATCATATCTAAGATTGCAATCATATCTAAGATTGTATCATATCTAAGATTGCAATCATATCTAAGATTGTATCTTATCTAAGATTGCATATCACATCTAAGATTGCATATCATTGAAGATTATATTTCCATGTGAGTCAAGCTTGTAGATGGACCTTAAATCTTTTCAAGTAATGGGCCATTCTGATCGGGCCAAATTATATTTGTAATTCTGGACTGAACTTTGGACTTCTTTTTTTTGGGGTTTATTATTTTTGTTTTTGGACTTTCTAGGCCCGGACAAAATTGAGTGTCTACAGCTGCCCCTCTTTTCTCATTGCTGTGTAACAGGAATAGAGCAAAGACTATAAAAAGACCAATTTTGCTCGGTCTTGCCGATTCTTGAGTTCTTGATCTTCTTTAAATGGCCTCTTGACGGCCTCAATCTGCTTCTTGCAAACTCATGACTGTCATGTTGATATCTTCGATCTGCTCTCCGTCGAACACAGAGACGCCAAATCTACTTCTTCGATTTGTTCCTTGACAATACAGAGATGCCAAATCATCTTAGATTTGCTTCAGCGTAAACACGTGAAAGCCAAATCTGCTATGTCTTCGATTCACTCCTTGTAAACACAAGGATGCCAAATCATCTTGGATCTACTTTAGTAAAATCATCTGAAGGTTAGATCTACTATGTATTTGCTCTCTGTCGAAATGGAGATGCCAGATCTGTTATCTTAGACCTGCTTTGGTGTGAGAACATCCGAAAGTCAAATCTACTATGTCTTTGATTTGTTCATTGTAAACACAAGAATGCCAAATCATCTTGGATCTACTTCAGTATAAACATCTGAAGGTTAGATCTGCTATGTGTCTGCCCTCCGTCGAATGTGGAGACGCCAAACTTCGATTTGTTCTCTGACAATACAGAGATGCCAAATCATCTTAGACTTGCTTCAACGTAAACACGTAAAAGCCAAATCAGCTATGGTTTCGATTTGTTCCTTGTAAACACAAGGATACCAAATCATCTTGCATCTGTTTGAGAACATCTGAGAGTCAAATCTGCTATGTCCTTAATTTGTTCCTTGTAAACACAAGAATGCCAAATCATCTTGGATCTGCCAAGATAAACATCCAAAAAGTTAGATCTGCTATGTGTCTGCCCTCCGTCGAATATGGAGACGCCAAACTTCGACTTGTTCTCTGACAATACAGAGATGCCAAATCATCTTAAACTTGCTTCAACGTAAACAAGTGAAAGCCAAATCAGCTATGTCTTTGATTTGTTCCTGGTAAGCACAATGATACCAAATCATCTTGGATCTGTTTGAGAACATCTGAGAGTCAAATCTGCTATGCCCTCGATTTGTTCCTTGTAAACATAAGAATGCCAAATCATCTTGGATCTGCTTCAGTATAAACATCTGAAGGTTAGATCTACTATGTGTCTGCCCTCCGTTGAATATGGAGACGCCAAACTTTAATTTATTCTCTGACAATACAGAGATGCCAAATCATCTTAGACTTGCTTCAACGTAAACACGTGAAAGCCAAATCAGTTGTGTCTTCGATTTGTTCCTTGTAAGCATAAGGATACCAAATCATCTTGGATCTGTTTGAGAACATCTGAGAGTCAAATCTGCTATGTCCTTGATTTGTTCCTTGTAAACACAAGAATGCCAAACCATCTTGGATCTGCTTCAGTATAAACATCTGAAGGTTAGATCTGCTATGTGTCTGCCCTCCGTCGAATATGGAGACGCCAAACTTCGACTTGTTATCTGACAATACAGAGATGCCAAATCATCTTAGACTTGCTTCAACGTAAACACGTGAAAACCAAATCAGCTATGTCTTCGATTTGTTCCTTATAAGCACAAGGATACCAAATCATCTTGGATCTGTTTGAGAACATCTGAGAGTCAAATCTGCTATGTCATCGATTTATTCCTTGTAAACACAAGAATGCCAAATCATCTTGGATCTGCTTCAGTATAAACATCTGAAGGTTAGATCTGCTATGTGTCTGCCCTCCGTCGAATATGGAGACGCCAAACTTCGATTTGTTCTCTGATAATACAGAGATGCCAAATCATCTTTGACTTGCTTCAACGTAAACACGTGAAAGCCAAATCAGCTATGTCTTCAATTTGTTCCTTGTAAGCACAAGGATACCAAACCATCTTGGATCTTGCTTCAGTATAAACATCTGAAGGCCAGATTTGTTATGTTGTGGCCTATTACCCTACTACTTAGGGGATTAAGGCGCGTTCTCTTTGATAACCTGTAGAATGATTATGCCTGATAATTAGGATGCCATGATCGAAGTGAGTCGAATGTTCCTAATTAAACACGCTATGATGCAAAATGTTCTGAACATGACCCCTATCCTAGACGTCATCACTCATTCCTTCATTTATCTTTTCTTTTCTCAAAGTATTACTCTTGCTCACCAGTAGGCTGCACTTTCCTCAAACGCTATGATCTATCGAGGATGTTTATGAAATGATCCTTTTTAAAGATTAATATTGCTTAAAACGTCCAACCACCTTTTGGACTGAAGGAGAAAATCTCTCAAGTATCTCCAACCCATACATATGAGAATTCCTTAAACAATTGTCTTGTTTCAGTTTCTTGTATTATCTAGAAATTTCCATAGTAATATGTAAAACTTCGTTTGTGAAGATATTTTAGTTCATCTATCATTATTTCAATGCAACATGATTTACGAATAATGGGAGACAAATAAATTGATCCTGAGGATAATTAGAGTTGGACAAATTATTGGAAGGAATGCAAAAAGATTAACCTGAGAATATATCTTTGTGAAGAAAAAGAATCCAAAGATAGTAAATACGACAGAAATCAGATGCCCCAGATATCGCTGCTTGAGCGTCTATACACCAGCTCCATGAAGACTTTCTTGAGTTCAACATGTGTTTAAAATATCCAAATTAATTCGTTGATGCCTCGATTTGTAACATACTTCACTTCTCGTCAAATCCGATATAGCAAGGTCACTGCATGACTTTCCAAATTTGAGCTGCCCTTTCGGGTTTTCAACTCGAAACCCCTTTGGTCTCAAGGCGCCCTTTGCAGGTTTTCACCTTGGCCTCTCCATTTTTTCTTTTTCTTTTCTTTTTTCCTTTTTTTTTTGAAATAGAAGTCCCAAAGTGCCCTTTGCGGGTTTTCACCTTGGCTTCCCTTCTCCTCCAGACAAAGTACTCCTTGACCGAGTCTGAATTCACTGGATCAGATAAATTCTTCCTATCCATTTCTTGTCAAAATCAGTGCACCTCTAGAGAAAGCCCTCTTCGCAACATATGGCCCTTCCCAATTCGGCATCCTTTTGCATGGGAAGGATCTCTTTCAGCACAATGTTTCCTTTATGAAATTCTTTTGGACGGACCTTCTTTGTCATAAGTCTGTGTCATCCATTCTTGGTATATTTTCTTAGGATGAATACTTTCAAGTTAAGTTTACTAGAGGTATTCAATTCTTGACTCCATCAAATCTTGGAGGAAAAATCTTGATTCGTAAACCCATGAGAAAGGGATTGCCCTAACAATAGTCCTGGCTGTTGTTTGTCAAACCCTACAAAAAGATGGTTCAATGATTCTCAGTAGAAAAGAATGAAGTTGCTAACTTTATCCTTCAACCTAGAAAGCTGAGGTACAGAAATTACTCCAGGAGCATACATCCCATATGACTCGATGATGTTTATGAAGCATCCTTAATCTTCATAAATTACCCCCAATTGTGAAGCTGCCAAATGAGCGTAGCAAATAGGAGCCACAACAAATATGGTTGTGGTGCTCCTTTGATACATATAGGATAGAGAATGAACAAACTCTTACAGGTCATCAGCCAAAAACCCAGCCTCGTCTAAGAGAACATGATAGTGGGTCTGCCTCGTGATTCCAATCATTCTAGTATGGGTACCAAGGTAAAAATCATTGTTCTTTAGATGGAATACTTTGTTGTTAATGACAGTACCATGTAGCACATTGTTAGGAGATCCCTGCTGAAAAAACTACGTAGATGTTTTTTTCGTACAACAATAACCACAATTTTTAGGGTTCCACTTCTCGTCAAGGAACTTGCAAGCCTTAATAACTTGCTCAAAACTTGATTAAATTGAGATTCTCTAACTCCATCCCTAAAAATAATGATTTGATCAGGTTTCCTCTTTCCTGAACTTGTATAGAAGTCTAAGAGAGCTTCCTTCATGATACCGTCATCCACTTTGTCAGAAACTGGTTTTGAAGAAAGAATCTATCATTTTAAGCTTCAGAGACTGTGTACGGCCTGATGTCCCATAGCTGGAAATCAATGGCCACCACCTAGAGCTAACCATCGCAGCTATTGACGGCATATAAAACTGCTCAGGAAAGCCAAACAATGCACCCATTCCAAGGATGATGGTTGGAACCTTTGAAGTAATTGAAGGTGTTTTCCCCAGCGTAAGCATAGAGAGTAGGCGGTAGTTTCTTATGCCAATTTTTACCAGTCTTGCTCATCTTCTGTAATTTTTTTTTTCTTCTTTTTCTTTTCTTTTGGCAACCTTTGTTGTATTGTGGTATGGCGCATTATCTTTGAAAAGACTGCAAACTTTTGGCATTGTGCAGTTATATATAATCTCTTCTTTTTTTTTTTTGAAATGGATGACTTTTGACTTTGTAATATTGGCATATGAAGCTATCTCCCCCTCTTAATGGAGTAGTTGACATCCACAAAGATGAGTCATTGTCAGCTTGAAACTTTTGACGAGCTCGGGCCCATAACATACATGCCCCATAAGTCTTGACTCCTTTAAATTTGGCATTCATTGTACAACTGATGCGATTCCTTTCCATAGTGGACCAACAGTGCCCCAAAACCTCATGTTTATCCTGACAATTGCAAATCCTCCTGCATGCGTCTTTGGACCACATTTTTGAATTCCCATAGTAGTCTTAACAAGGTCTTGTTTTGTCTCCTCAGCTAATTCTAATTTTGCAATCTTTCCTTCCTCTAAGGCTATATTTCTTACCACCACTTCATGGGGTAAAAACCATTTTCAACAAATTCAGAAACAAGTCACAATTTCTGTCACCTTCAAAGTACTGAGTTCCTCTAAACACATATCGCACTCAAAAAGAACTCTAAATCTGTAGTATCGTTGCCCGTGTCATTGATATCTAGGTATCTATGATAGGCACACCAAAGAATATACAAGGAATAAATGAATTCAAGAATGACTATTTACATGTTATGAATGAAGAAATTTGATGGAAATCCAAGAATAAAGAATGAGGCAACATTTGCTCGAATTAATCATGAAAGATATGTTTTATTGAAACAATGATGTCCGAACATGAGCCTATTTCACAAAAGAAATCTCATTACTCCTAGGCTTTAGAGCAATGAAAGTGTTATGAATATTACTCTGTATAATCTCTAAAAACTACAAGAGGTTCCTCTACAGACTAATCGTTCAAAATATTCCCAGGTTTGTAAGGACGAATGCCTCACAGGTTTCTCTACTTAGGATCCAACACTACTAATCCTCTTCTTATCTTCCATCCTTGACGGAGTCCTTTAATCATTCGTATTTACTCCCTTATCACCGTGATTTGGTAACGGGCTCTTTGTACCAGGGGTATCAAACTTCACAATCCCTATCTCGAGGAGTCTTTCAACCGTCTTCTTGAAGGCAGTACAATTTTCTATTGAATGCCCCGATACTCCCGCATGATAATCACATTGAGCGTTTGATTCATACCATTTGGGGTACGGGGGCTGCAACGGCTTTATATAATATGGGGACACCACATGTGAATCAAATAAGCTTTGATATAACTCCTTATACGACATTGGGATTGGCGTAAATTGGAGCTTTTCAAAATTTTGCCACCTCTTATGGCATTCTCAATCATCTCGCCCGCCATTACTATATCGAAAAAACTTTTAGTAGTATTCCCAATCATATGGGTGATGAATGGGACCTTCAAAGTATTAATGAAGAGCATTGTGGTTTCTTTTTCAAGGAGCGGTGGCTGAACTTGTATGGCCACTTCCCTCCACCTTTGTGCATATTGCCTAAAATTTTCATTAGGCTTTTTCTCCATGTTTTGCAGCGTGATCCTATCTGGAGTCATGTCGGTCACGTGATTGTACTGCTGCATGAAGGCTTATGCAAGATCCCTCCATGAACTTATTCTATCCCGGCTCAGTTGATTGTACCACTTGGCTGCTGCTCCAACTAGATTATCTTGGAAATAGTGTATCAGCAACTGGTCATTATTTACATATCCAGTCATGCGTCTGCAAAACATCATAATGTGGGCCTCTGGGCAAGTAGTACCATTATACTTCTCGAACTCTGGCATTTTGAACTTATGGGGAAGCACCAGATCTGGGACCAAACTTAAATCTTTGGCATCAATCCCATGATACCCCTCAGCACTCTCCAATGTCTTGAATTTTTCCTCTAACCATCTGCAGCGTTCATCTAACTGCCTTGCAGCTTCGGCTTTCAAATCTTCCTTTTCCACCATATCTAGATCAGGAGTGACTGGATTGGCAGAATTGTCACCCATATTGAATCCTAAACCAGTTTGGAAGTTCATGGGTACTCCAGTATTGACAAACTCATGCTGAGGCCTTATCGTGACAGATGGCCTCCTAGGAAGTGCCTCAATATGTGTTGGCACATAGAGTGGGGTAAAACCCGGAGGAGAATCCTCGCTATCCTCTCTAGTTATAGCCACAGGGGCCTTTCCTTTATCGATGGCCCTCAGCAGTTGAGCCATCTCGGCCATCATATTCTTCTAAGCCTCTAGCATTTGCTCCCTCATGTCATTTTGCATCTTGGCCAACTGCTCTTGCAATTGGTCTTGCATATCCTTCTATAATTGCTCAAACCTCTGATCCATATTCTTGGTTTTCGCTCGAGTTCCGTACGTATGTGTAATTTCCAGATTTTCTTTTCTAACTTCTGTAGTAATTTAACTAATTAGAGTCTTTCTATGATTTTGAATGCAAATAATGCAATGAAATGCTATGAGATGCAAATGCATGAATGCAAAAAAGTATCGATCTCGATTCAGTTTCATTTTAGAAAACGTTATTTAAGGAACAAAAGTCTTTTCATAAAATGGATTACAAATACGCTTTCGCTCGTAGGCCCAGAGTCTTAACCCTATCTAATAACAAAGCTAACTCTCGACCTCTATCTGAACTGCCCCACTTTATATTACCTTAGGACGAGTAACGGTGCATAGCCAACGACTCCCCAAATCCCAGGAAGAGGTACCCAATCAAAACTGCCGCAGCGATAAAGAACTTCATTAGGAGTCATCCAAGGTGCTTTCCACAAAGCTTCCTCCTCTCAAAGATTCTGAAGAATATCCATCCACCTTTCTTCTGTAATATCGTCTCTCCTTGGTGTAGTTGCTGCTTCCTTTAAAGGGGAATAACCCTCAAAAAACACTCAGCAAGGAACCTTCTCAAGCTTCCAAAAGTGACTATAGAACCATACTAACAACAACTGTGCGCATCCAATGAATCTACTTCACCGGCTCTCCGACATGTACTTCAAGGATCTAAACATCTCAGCTAGGATTGCTAGCACCGGTGTGTTCTGTAAACAAATCTGCGACTGCCTCATCTATGTCCCTATCGCCTTCGGGAAAATCACCAAGCCGTAAATACTTAAGGCCAAAACATTGACCTTCTTCTTCACATCTGGGTGTGTTAATATTAGATCCCTTAAAATGGCCCAAGGAATGCACTTACTATCTCCCTTTTGCTGCACTCGAGCTACAGCCCACTGCTCACTTATCCCTGTGATCATCACTAATTTCCTCACGAAAATTAGGAGACTAGCAGGCCTAACATAAGCTTTGTTACCTTAAATTCTCGGACAACGAAGTAAGGTTGTATACTCCTCCAAAGTAGGCACTACATCTACCTCTCCAAATGTAAAGCAACTATAAGCAGGGTTCCAGAACTGTACCATAGCTCGAAACAAATGCTTATCTACCTTAATGTCTATTAAATAAGAAAGATTTCCATAAGTCTGAAAGAAAAGCTATCTAGCCTCGTTATCCCATTGGGCCCAAATGTCATTCATCTCCCGAAAATATTCTGTGTCGAACTGATAGGAGTAAAGTTCCATAACTCTGATGTATATCCCTTGGTGACACTATCTCCTTTCTCTAACTGGGTTTTCTCTGACCACGCACAAACGAAAGAGTTGTCCTCCACTTTATTAAGGTATTTGTTCCTCATTACAAAACTTTCTAATCTAGAAATCGAGCTGGGAATCGACACCTTTTAATGATGAATGATATGCGATGATGACAAAATAAAAAAGCAAGGCAGTATCATATAAAAAGATGTAATAAAAAAGCACTTATAAAGGTAGGTACTAAAGGTCATCACCATACTACCTAGAGCAAGCACTTAAAGTTCACTATATGTAGTCTAGTTTTAAAGCAAGGGTACCTAAACCAGCAAATTCCTCGATCCTCACCCATTATAGGCTCATATAGACCAAGTTCGGTTTAGGAGGATACATTTCCCTATGACCATGCGGAGATGAAAATCTCACGAAGACATAGGTAAAGATATATCCCAGAAGTAATCCACTAACTCATGCGGAGGTGAAAACCTCACGAAAGCTTAGCTTCTCACTCCTACTTAAGGGTGCGACCACAACGGTCATGCAAATGCAATGTGTGCGAGAAAAATAACAAACATATGCAGCAAACACAAAAAAAGATCATAGTTTTCAAATCGAGTTTTCAAATTTCGATAAAGGACAGAAATCAATCAATTTTACGGCTTGACTCTCTTTTTGTCCCCAACGGAGTCGCCAAGCTGTCGAAACCATTTTTTAAAGGAATGTTTGAAAAACTGGGATCGACTTTTGAAAAATGAAAACGGGAGTCGCCATCAATCTTTTTAGGTGTGATTGGATCACTTTATAAAACGTTTTGGTCTACAAAAATTAAGAAAATAGGTTTGGGAGTCGGTTACGTACGAGGAAGGATTAGCACCCTCGCAACGCCCAAAATTGGTACCAAATTGAATAGATTTCTGTCTTAATGTCAAAAATTTGAAAGGATTTAAAAATAAGATCCCTTTTTAAAACCGAAATTATTTAAGTTGAAAAATTGAGACTCCTTAGCTCTGAAAGAATACAAACATCACATCCAACATGATAGGACACGATATTCTTAAACTCTCGTAACCGAAATCATCTCGTGATTTACAAAATCTATTTAGAAGGATACTTTAGGCATTTAGACGAACGGGAAATCGCAACCCAGCATGTTAGGGCACTATTTCTCGAATTCCAAAATACGAAAAACATTGCCTCATTTTAGAAAACTTTTGGATAAAATATGACAATTAAATGAAATATATTTTTTAAAATAATGATTTGAGTAAAATTTTAAAAAAATAATTTACTAAGAGTAATACTAAAAAAAAATTATTAAAAATGAAATAGTTTGATATGATACTAAAATTATTAAAAAATTAAAATGTATATAAAAAAAATCAGGGAAACATAGATTAAATCAAAATAAAAAGGGGTGAAAAACGAAGATGAACAAAGAATAAGATAAAAACAAACCGTAGGAAATAAGAACATAAGAGGAAGAGAAATTTGAGTGAATGCTCAAATTTGAGGATATCATAATAGAAAATATATATTTGAAAATAAACTATATAAAAAGGTTAAATATTATAATATATAAAATACATAATCAAATGTATAAAATATAGGAATAAATATACATTTTTGAAAAATGAAGAAATTAAAATAAAAAAGGGTTGAAAAACTAAGATAGATGAAGAATAAAATAAAAACAAACCACAGAGAGTAAGAACGTAAGAGGGAGAGAAATTTGAGTGAATGCTCTCAAGAATTCTTATTGCTTCCCAAAACTCAAGTGATTTACAATGAAGGGAGAGGCCTCTATTTATAGTTAAGCCTCCCCAAATCCAACGGTACAGATCAATTACATCAACGGTTAAGATTAAAGGATATCTACAAATTAAATCTCCAAGATTACAAAATCATATCTTCTAAGATTGTATATCATATCTAAGATTGCAATCATATCTAAGATTGTATCATATCTAAGATTGCAATCATATCTAAGATTGTATCATATCTAAGATTGCATATCACATCTAAGATTGCATATCATTGAAGATTATATTTCCATGTGAGTCAAGCTTGTAGATGTACCTTAAATCTTTTCAAGTAATGGGCCATTTCGATCGGGCAAAATTATATTTGTAATTCTGGACTGAACTTTGGACTTCTTTTTTTTGGGGTTTATTATTTTTGTTTTGGACTTATTTCTGGGCCCGGGCAAAATTGAGTGTCTACAGTCTTCAGCAGGTGTCTTCAACAGGCTCGCAACTATCACTTCTCGCTAAGCTTGCAGCTTGCACATTTTTGCTGAGCTTGCAGCTTTCACATTGGAAAGCTCACATTCTTTCCTTGAAAACTCCTCCTTCAGCTTATTCAAGCTTGTTTGGGAGTCTCTTAAGGTTGAGCTGATGTTGTCTTCTTTTCAAGCAGTCCTTGATAACGTGCTTTGACAACTTCTTTCTTTTAAAAAGCAGCGGAAGAAAAAATCAATGGCCCTTAAGACTAAGGCTCATGATACCAATTGTTGGGGATTTTTGAAGCAGAGGAAGAAATACAAGACAGAACAAGGCAGTATTTTTACTTGCTCACAAATGTGCAGCAAGGGAGCTATGGCTTCAGCTCATTTTGCTTAATTTTTCAATAAGAAAAACAATACATATATAGTCAACTACATCCCCTAAACATCCACCTAACACCACTAAGTTACATTGGAATTTATGAAAACATTACTTGCACACATAGGTAAGCTGATTTATCGATCTATCAGCACCTAATTACGTTAAAAGCTATACCAACTCAGTTCATTTTGAACTAAAAAACTAAACTAGTGCTTGAAGTAACAAAATGAATGAAAGCAATTTTGAACTTTAGCCAAAGATAAGTATGGCTTTGCAGTTTGTTCTGCTTCTTGGCTGTTTCATGTGCTACATGTGCTGCATGCATGCCAACTTCAACAAGTTCTAATGCAATTTTCTGCATATGTTGTTATTTGTTTGCATATCTTGAGTTTAATGTTGATATGTTGTTCAATGCATTAGCATAGCATAGCAGCGGTAAGCTTTCTGATTAATGACACTTCGTTTAGGCCTATTATTTCGCCTATCATGCTCTTTTTTGGGATCGGGGGATGGTAAACAATAGGGGATTCGGTGGAGTTTTATACGTTTTTAAATGAGTGATATGACTAGTTGATTGTTCATGGTAGCTTCAAGTTACGGAAGAATGGATCTAAGTCTTCTTTAGTTTCCTTTCCTAGACTCGTACTACATACATATGCGTTTTTCCTTCTTTGGTTCAGGTAAAGAAAAAGAAAGCTTCACATGCTTTGTACTATATACATTCGTTACATTGATGTTGAAGTGCAAATGCTTTGCATTTCGAGGAGAGTGAAGGAGTCCAATCCTCAATTTCCAATTTCCATGAACTACTCCTTCACCCATGCCTCTTTAATTTTTTGCTACAATTTGAGACCCTCTATCAACTTTACCATCAGCGCCATCCTCCATTTATATTAATATTTGCACAACTGGAAAATGTTTTTCTTTTTCTTTTTTGGTTTTATAAATTTATAGATGTGAAATGTCTCTGATTGAAAGTTGAAAACTTTGGTTAAAAAGTTTGAGTATCAAATTAATATGATTTATGAATATGAAAGGTTAAATTTGGTTAAATTATTTAAAATTAGGATTAAATTGATAGAATATGCAAGTATTGAGGATTAAATGTGTTATTATACTAATTAGAAAAATACTTTCCGTTATCAATTTAATTACTAGTAACCAAAATAAAAACAAATACAAACTCTAGAACTAATATTAAAATTATTTAAAATTAAGTAACCAAAATAGTAACATTAGCATGGTTAAATGATGAAAACAGAAATGAATACAAAGTTAATGGAAAAAAAATGCAACCCAAAAAGAACCTCTAAAAAGTCAGATTAAGAAAATAAAGTCCAAAGTTAATTTTATAAAAAAATAGAAAAATAAAATAAAATGACTATTTACTACATGAAAACACAAAAGAATCCAGTAATGGTAACCGAAATGTAAGCAGTTCATTTAGTTTCAGCATACATAATGCGTCTGAGAAGGTCTTCTTCAACTCATACAATCATGAGCACAATGGAATTTTCAAAAGGAGCAGTCTTTGAACTGAATGAATCATCATAGTAAGAAGATGGTGGCCTTGCACGAACTAAAGAATATGGTAGCCACTGATTTCATCAGTGTGTAAATTCAAATACAATACCAAGCAAAAAGAACTTGATGCCAAACCTTCCAAGTATTCAAAACTTTGGTGCAGATAAAATAATTGTGCGTGGCGGCTAATCCATCACTCTTTGATTCTTCAATCATAACCATCTCACAGTTATAAAATACTTGTTTTTGACTAGCTTTTTGAGCATCTCAGATGTCGTAACCATTTTTTTGAAAAATGGGAATCGACTTAAGTTTTGGAAACGAAAATGAAAAAAATGGGAGTTGCCACCAGTCCTTTTTGATGAGGTGTGATTGGATCACCTTAAATTAATCATTTTAATAAAATTTAAGATTTACTAAAACGATAATTTTTAGTCTACGAAAATAAAAAAATGAGTTCGGGAGTCGGTTACGCACGACGAAGGATTAGCACCCTCGATACGCCCAAAATTGGTACCTAGTTGATTAATTAGTGTCTTAGTGTCGAAAATTTGAAATCTTAAAAGAATTTAAAATACGATCCCTCTTTGTATTAATGCTAATTTAAAAATGATTGAATAAATTAAAACGGATGTTAAGGACTCTCTCATCTCGAAGTAATAAAAATATCATGCCCAGTAAGTTAGGACACGACATCTCGAACTTTGAGACTGAGCTTGCCTTTTATTTAAAATTAATGTATTTTAGATTCTTTTAAAAGGATATTCTGTCAGTTAGAGTGAACGAGGAAAATCAAAACCCAGTAAGTTAAGGCACGTTTCCTCGAATTTTCGAACACCGAATATTGCCTTTATTTGCGAAAAATCTTATTTCGAGGTAACAAAATGTCATACCCGGTAAGTTAGGGCACCACACCTCGTATCTCCAAAAATAAGCATTTTTAAAACTCGTATTGTGATTTAAAGGAATATTCCATTATTTAGGTTAAATGAGAAAAATCGAAACCCAGTAAGTTAGGGCACGATTATCTCGAATTACCTAATACAGGATATTACTTTTATGAAAGAATTGTTTTAATATATTGATAAAAAATGCGATTTATAGTAAAATATAAAAGCAAATTATGGGATTGATGTGTATGATGACATAATAATAGGTGCGACAGTGTCAAAAAACAATAACATGAGCAATTATAAAAGATGAAATAATAGAAAGGTTAGTAATATGTAAATATAAACAAATGCATGAGGAAAATAAAACGATCGAATACATGAGTAAATAAATAAAAATGAATAAAACATGGCAAAATAAAAATGGCGATGATAATGAAAACAATAATAATAGCAATAACATAAATAATAATAGTATAAAACGATACATAAATATATACATAGATGTATTAAGATATATATGTAATAATAGAAATAAAAAATATATACGTAGTATTAAAAATATATACATAATATACATATATATATATAAATATAATATTAAAAATGTATATACAAGATATATATATATGAAATATATACATAATATAGTATTAAGAATATACACAACATGTGTGGTATTAAAAATAGTATTAAAAAAACATAATACATACATATAAGTGTTGATAAAAACTAATGCTAATGCTAATAATAGTAATAATAAAACGCTAATAAATAATAGATATAGTATAATAATGGAAATATAAATAGATAAGAAACATAATAGATGAGTAATAAGGAAATGAAAATATAATAATAATTATAATACAATGGTAGTAGTAATTACAAAGATGATGATAATAATAATAATATTAAAGTAAAGTAAATAATAATACTATATATAAATATATATGTATATACGTATATAATAAAAATACACACTACTCTATAATAATAATAATAATAATAATAATAATAATAATAATAATAATAATATAAAATACTAAAAAGCAAATATAATAAGTATTAAATTAAAGTAATAAAAAAACAATACTATATATAAATATATATATATATATATATATATACATAAAAGTATACATTAATATATGATAATAATAGTAATAATAATAATAATAATATTGAAATGCAAAAAGTAAATATAATATAATAGTAATATTAAAAGAAAGTAATTAAAATAGTGCTATATATAAAAATGTATATACGTACATATGTAATAAAACATACATTAATAGTAATAGTAATAACAATAGAAGTGATAATAATACTGGCATTAGAATAAAATAAATATAAATGGAAATATAATAATATAAATAATGTAATAAACAATCAGAAGTAATAGAAATGACATAATTGAATTTGAAAACAAAATTCTGGGGCAAATCCGTAATAAATAAAAGAAGAGGGGATTAATTCGCATGCGCAAATAACCAGGAAGGACTAAAATGGGTAATAACCCTTTGTCCCAAAACGCGCAGCTTCAAAGGGACTAAATTGAAAAAGAAATAACATTTCTAGGCATAAATTAAAAGAAAAAAATGAAAATTAAAAGCAAAAAAATGCGGAAGAGCTAAACGCGAAATAGTCCTTCCGTAAAAAAAACACGCGGATCCTTTAGCTGGGTCGGGTCGCTCGCGGGTTGAAGCTTGAAACAGCGTCGTTTTGAGGCCACTGAAAAGGCCCTAAACGACGTCGTTTAGTTCGCTTATAAAAGTAATTTTTTTTTAAAAATTCCATTTCATTCAGACTTTTAAAAAAAAACTGAGAGAAGCTTTGAATTCTCTCTGGGGGGTCCGATTTCAGGCCACAAAGTCGGCCAGCCTCCGCCGTCGACGCCGTCGCCGGCCACCGGGAGTTTCGAAAAAGGTGTATTTATCTTCCCTTTTTTTAAATTTTTTTTATGTTTTTAATATATGTATATATATGCGAATAATAGATTCAGAAAAAAACGAAATAAATCAAAGAAATGTATACGATAGAATCACCTTTGTTTTTTTAGATTTTGATTCTTGGTGTTTGAACTACTTCTGCTTTTTGATATTGCTAGTCTCTGTTCTTGCTTACGGTTTTTTTAAAAATCTAAAATTGTTGTTTTTTTATTTTTTTCATCGAAAATCCGAATCCTTACAACGGTTTTAGGGGTGGCCTTTTATAGCCACTTACAACTTGCTCCCTAGTAACTGCTCTGTCTTTCTTGCAGGAAAAGTGGTGGTCTTTGTGTCGTGCAAAGGCAAAGGACGTGACACGGTGGTGTGCATTTGTATGGGCGGGCGGTTAGGTTAGGGTTTCTTTTAGGTTTTGGGTTGGGATTTGTTTAGGGCTGTAATGGGTTTTGGGTTAGTTGGGTTTTGGGCTTCTGTTAGGGTTAGTTTGTTTTTGGGTGTAATGGGGTGTATTGGGTTTGGGTCTGGGGCCAAACGGGCTTCTATAGCTGCCCCTCTTTGCTTGTTGTCGTGTAACGAGAATAAAGCAAAGACTCTCAAGAAAGACCCGTTTGGCCCAGCCACGTCGAGTCTTGACTTCTTTGGTGTTCCTCTTCTTTAGGTAACATCATTCAGCCATGTGGATGGTTTTGATATTATATGATTTTGGTAGATGCATCTACAAAATAATCACGTATGTGTTATCAATTTGCAACCTGTAATTTACAAGATTGCTTATTTAAATAATTAATTTCAAATCATGCAATTAAGACAATTCATCTTATTAATACTGATGAGTTTATATCTCAGTTTTTTATTTGTAATAGGCCCAATTTGCCCGGGATTACACCAAAACCAAAACTAAAACCAAAAATAAAATAAAATAACAAAAATAATGTCCCTTTTACAAACATTGAGATCCAATACCCATTACAAGCCCAAACCTAAATTAAACCTAACCCGACTAACCCAAACAACCCAAAATACCCCAGGCCCAAAGCACTAATGAAATTTTCAGCAGAAACCTTAAGGTTCCTTTCCCTTGCGCAGCAACTGGTTTCCAACAGCTTCCAGCACCGCTGCTGCCCCCGTGCCAGTCCCACGTGCGCCATCAGCCAGCTGGATCCATACTTGCAACAAATAAAAATCGCAAATAACAGCAACAGAATAACAACAATCGGCTAAAGGAGAAAAAGGGAAAATTTGTAAATTTTATATTTTATTTTTGGCTATAAAAAGCCATTGTAAACACTGATTTTGGGGGGACGAAATACTGAAATACAAAAAAACCACTAAAATTGAAAGGTGATTTCTTATTCGAAGGTTCTTTAGTTTTTTTTTTCAACTCTGTTCATTTTGTTTTTCATTAGAGTTTTAAAGGATTTGAAAATAAAAAGGAAAACGAGCGATTTACCTTGCGATTCCATTTGTTTCGTTGAAATCAAAGTTAAAAGAAGATCTTATGGCCGAGAATGTCATCTCTCAAGGCTTGAATCTGCTGGGCGCCATTTATGGTGGCGGATCGGCGTTTCAAAGTGGGGTGTTAGGATCGGTTGAGGGAAAATCAAGAGAGGCTAGGGTTTTGATTCATAGAGAACAGCTGAACATTGTTTTTTTCCCTATGTTTTAGCTTTTATAAGGGGCAGAAAACGACACCGTTCAGAGTCAATTGATAAAGCTTCAAAATGGTGCCGTATAGGGCGACCCGTTCCAACCCGATCCACTACCGTGAGGATCTGCGCGCTTAATTGTTTTTGGGTGAATTCCGCATTTGGTCCCTCCTCGTTTTGCTGTCATCTGATTAAGCCCCATTTATGTTTCTCTTATTTTTTTAATTCTTTCCTAAAACTTACGCGCTGTTTTGATTTGATCCATGTTTACATTATGCGTTCAAAAACTTGCAATAATTGCGTTTTTAATCCTTGCACGTTCACGCGCATTGCACTTTGGTCCTTATTTCTATCTTAATGGTTTATTTTATTTATTAATTATACCTTTTAATTTGATTTTATTTCAATTAAGTTTTTATTTCAATTTATATAATTCATTATTTTTTTTAAAATTTTATTTATATACCTTTGGAGTTACTTGGATAAGTTTACTTCGTTTTTTAATTATAAAATTATTATTTTAAAATTCTCTTTTGTATCATATCATTTTAAATTTTGGTATAATCTTTAATTTAAATTTCCTTTATATTAATATATATATAATTTATATTAAAATTAGCTCTATTTTATAAACATTATTAATTCTATGTTATTTTATATATATAATTTCTTTTAAATCTGTTTATTTGTGTTTCCTTTTAAATTTATTATGTACATAGTTTATTCTTTGGAAAACATATTTTATTATTTCTTTGATTTAATATTCTTTCATGTATATATTGTTTTATTATATATTGGTTTGTTATTCTTTCATGTATAATGTTCATTCTTTATTTTATTATATCTTCATTATATATTGTTTACACTGATTTTTTTTTATTGCATGTATATTATCACCTTTAAATAGATATGTTTTGTTTTTAAAATATTTTTGTATGTTATTTGCTCCAAATTTCTTCTTTCATAATATTTATTTTAATATTCATTTACATATTCTTAGTTTTATTTCTATATATGCAGATCATTTCAAACCCTAGCATGCGTTATTCATTTATGAATTTTTCATATAGCTTTTAAATTGTTTTGCATTATATTGGCTCTTGGTATCCATATTGCTTTGTATGTTATGTGTTGCGTTTTATTTTTCATATTATTTTATTTATATTTTTATTGTATATTGTTTATTCATCTTTTGTATTATTATGTCAATTGTTATTCCTCTGTGTTTTAGAATTTGGTTATATTTTATTCTAATATGTTTCTTCGATTAGTTATATTTTATTGTGTGTTTGTTAATTTGTTTCTTAGGATTATACTATTTTCACTCATTAGTAGAATACATTATTCGTGTATATTATCCCATGATTATTATTTTTTCTTTTGGTTTACAAAATGTTGCTTTATGATTTCCAACTCTTTAAAATAAATTATTCCCTTTTATTTCAGATAAAATTAAGACGTTTTGAGCTAGCTTGCAATGTTTTTTTTTAAAATTTTTTTCAAATAAGACAATGTTCAATATTTGGAAATTTGAAGAATCGTGCCCTACCGTGCAGGGCTTCAATTTTTTGTTGGACTAAATAATTGGGCATCCTTTTGTAATTTTTAACGTATAAGCTTTTAGGGGTCAAAAATCAATTGCATTTTCAAAGGTATGAAGAATCGTGTCCAATCGTGCTGGATGTGATGCTATATACCTTTGAAACGAGAGAATTTTGATAACCAACTTGAACCACACAAATGTTTAAAAAAGAACCATATTTCAAAATATATTTAAATCTTGGATATAAGGACAATATTTAATCAATTTGGTACCAATTTTGGGCGTAGTGAGGGTGCTAATCCTTCCTCGCATGTAACCGACTCCCAAACCTATTTTCTTAAATTTCGTAGGTCGAAATTGATATTTTTATAAAAAGTTTTATTAGGTGATCCAATCACACCTAAACAAAAAGAATTGGTGGCGACTCCACATGTTGTTTTAAAGGTTGATCCCTATTTTTTCTAAAACTAAAAAATGGTTTCGACAGCTTGGCGACTCCATTGGGGATTGAACAAGAGAGTCAGGCCATAAAATTGATTATTTTCTGTCCTTTTGTCTAAAATTGAAAATCTAATTTAAAATCATGATTCTTTGTTGCATTTGTTTGTATAATTGTTGTGGTCCACGTCTTGTAGAATAATATTGCATTGCATTGCATGACCAATGTGGTCACACCTTTTAAGTGGAAGTGGGAAACTACGCCTTTGTGAGGTTTTCACCTCCGTATGGGATAGTGGATGACTTTCGGGATACATCCGTACCTATGGTTTCGTGAGATTTTCATCTCCGCATGGTCATAGGGAAATGTATTCCCCTGAATTGAACTCGATCCATATGAGCCTATAATGGGTGAGGATTAAGGAATCTGCTGGTTCAGGTACCCTTTCTCTAGAATCGAGCCACATATAGTAAACCCTGAAAGTTCACCTTAGGTACAGCCTTACCCAAATTTAGTGGTCACCCGAATAGGTACTTTATTTGTTATTTATTTCTTGTATACTAACGTGTTTTGTTTTTGATTTGTTTATAATTGCATTGCATTACATCATCATAAAAAGGAGGTGTTGATTCATATTTGATTGCTAAATAGAACAATTTGTCATAAGAAAACAAATTTCTTGATAAAGTGGATTATAATACAGTTGTCTGAATATGGTCCAAGTAAACACAACGAAAAAAGCTGATGGTTTGCGAAGGAAAACAAGACTCTATCTGAGGATTCAAGCCGTTAAAAATTGTTCGAAAGCTATCGCATCTCGATTTTCTTAAAGGAGCTAATCAACATCGCGAGGATAATAAATCGCTGCTTGGATCAAGCAAAAAGGGGCTAGTGAAGGCGTTTATTGGAAGCTTGCAAGATTTGACTTTCATGAAGAAAATGGATCAGTGTCTTCGCTTGGAATATGAAAGCAAGGCCGTATATGTAATCCGTTTTATGTAAAGGAATTTGTTTTCTAGAAAAGTTGTTCTAATGGAATTGAATTCAAAATCAACGCCTTTCTTTCTTTTGCATGCATTCCATGCATTTGCATTGCATTGCATCATTTGTATCATTTGCATGAAATTTTCACAAAAGGGCCCTAATTAATTGAAATCCTTTCAGTTAATCTGGAAACCGATAAAAACTTACCAACCAAGCACAGTTACGATACCCGTGTTAAGATGAAAGATATGGACCAAAGATTGGAGAGACTTGAACAATTTCAAAGAGAGGTGCATGACTAGTTACAAATGCATATGCAAGAGCAACTGACAAAGATCCGGCAAGAGATGAGAGACCAAGTGTTAGAGTCTCAAAGGAATATGATGAATCAGTTGTCCCAATTATTGGCTAAGGGGCTAGGAAAAGGAAAAAGCTCCATGATCAATGCTAGGAAAGACAATAAGGAGCCCCTCTACCCTCCAGGTTTCACCCTGAAAAATGCTCAGACATGTCCACAAGGTGTACCTATTATTAGAGCTCAGCAATATTAGGATGGTACCTCAACACCAGTGGATTACCCGATAGGCTCAGGTGCCAATCCGGGGAGCAATCCAACCATTCCTGTAGTTCCTGATCTGGACGAAGTAAAAATGGGACTGCCAAAACAACTCGAGGATCGATATAGGTGGTTGGAGGAAAAATTGAAAGCAATGAAGAATGTTGACTTCTACTGTGGGATTGACGTCAAGGATCTAAGTTTGGTCCCCGATCTAGTACTCCCGCCAAAATTTAAGACCCTGAAGTTTGAAAAGTACAATGGGACTAGTTGTCCTGAAGCTCACATCACAATGTTCTGTCGAAGGATGACAGGATATGTTAATAACGACCAATTATTAATTCATTGCTTCCAAGACAGTCTGATCAGGTTAGCAGCTAAATGGTACAATCATTTGAATCATGCTAAAATCAATTCATGGAAGGACTTAGCACAAGCTTTTATGAGGCAGTATAGCTATGTAATAGACATGGCACCTGATAGAATCACCCTGCAAAATATAGAAAAGAAGCAAAATGAGAGTTTCAGGTAATATGCCTAGAGATGGAAAGAGGTAGCAACACAAGTCCAACCGCCTCTTCTGGAAAAAAGAGACTACGATGCTTTTCATCAATACTTTGAAAGCCCCATTCATTGACTATATATTGAGAAGCTCTACTCTGAGCTTTTCAGATATAGTAATGTCTGGTGAGATGATTGAAAGTGCGGGTAAGAAATGGACAGATAGATGTGGGAGGGAGTGCTAAAAGGTCAACCCCGATGAACAAGGAAAATGAAGTGAACATCGTGAGCATGCCTTCTAAATTGGTCAACATAGGCTAGCCGAGGGCTGTAACCACTAGTTATCCAAGAAAATTTGAATGACATATCCAAAGAGAAGTCCAGGGAATAAAGGTTTCCAAACCCTTATGAACTTGGGGGTGTTTTAAACAATGGGAATGTGGAAGAGATCCCTGTATTTTTAGAGCTGATTTAGAGTAATATTCAAAACAAGCTTGTTGCCTTAAGCCTAAGGGCAATAAGAATCCTTTTGTGAAATAGGCTTGTGTCCAAAAAATTTTATTTCAATAAAATACATTCTCTTTGAAGAAATGTTCTTTCATTCTTTATATATTCTTTTGTTCTTTAGACTATTTTTTTTCTTTTAAATATGCTTTCATTCTTCATTCATGATCATACCATACAAATAATTATCCTTAGAATCATTTATTCTTTGAAATTTGCCTTTGTACTTACAATAGGTCCTTAGATATCAATGACATGAGCAACGCTGTAACTTACCCCCTTTTGGGGTGAGATATATGTTTAAGCGGATCTCAAGACTTTGAAGATGACAGAGATTGTGACTTATTTCCTGATTTGTTAAGGACCGTAGAACAAGATGAAAAATAGATCCTACTTTACAAAGGGTCAGTGGACATTATGAGTAAGAGGCAAAGATCGAAACCTAAGTCACCACAAAGACAAAATGAATCATCATTGAGTTACTCCAGGAATTCAAAGATGTTTTCACATGATCATGTCAAGATATACCTGAGATATTAAGATCTGTAGACAATACAAAATGTCTATACGGTGTCAGAAGGACACATGTTGATGGTTTCATGGTAGCCACGCTAATCATGAGGTTTGGGTACTGTTGATTCACCATGGAAGGGGATTGTATTAGTTAGGTTGTATTTAGAGAGACAAGATTCATGTGTCTCATTCATTTATTCACAGACTTTCTCTATGTGAGGCAAGGATGTTATCAGACCATTCTTTTCTAATATACATCGATTCATCTTTGCAGTCGTTGATAACTTTACGAAGAGAGTGAAGGTCACTTCATATGTCAATATTACAAGGTCGATAGTCATCAAATCTCAAAAAAAAAAGTTGCTGACAAGTAATGTCAAAAAGGATTATTTCTAATAGAACTGTACAATGTCAAAAATTTGTAGTCTGTTCAAAATCAGACACCATATCACAGTGCAGCAAAGGCATCCAAAAAGAAAAAACAAAAGTACAAAAATAGAAAAAAAAGAAAAGGAAAAAACAATAAAACAATAAAACAAAGGTCATAGTGAAAGACGACTGAATCTTGTAAGGATTGCATAAAGAAGTTATCATTTACCCTCTATGCTTATCGAACGTTGGCCAGGACCTTCGCTGGGGCAAGACACTGCTCATTGGTTTATGTGATAAAAATGGTTTTGAAGGCGAGATTCTTTATCTTTGAATCTTGTCAGAGTTGAAGTTGGATAAGGCAGAATATATCTAAGCTCGATATGATCAGTTGAATTCGAAGAAAGGAGATTCTGTCGTGGCCCAATGCACTAGAAATAAATGATATGAGAAAATTCCATAAGGGGAACTTGATATTGAAGAAGATCCTTCTTATACAAAAGGACTTCAAAGGAAGAAATATGCCAAACTAAGAGGGACCTTATGTAGTAAAGAAGGTTTGTTCTGGAGAAGCATTGATATTGACCGAAAGGATTTGCCTAGTTTGGGGAATTCAAAATGCGGTCAAAGAGTATTCTATCTAAAATAGGAGAGGCCAAGGTGAAAACTCGCAAAGGGCACCTTGAGACCTTAAAAAAAAAGATCAAAATAAAAATAAAAATCAAAACAAAAAAAAGGAAAATTTAAAAAATAAAAAAATAAAAACAAAAAAAGAAGAAAGAAAAGGAGAGGCCAAGGCGAAAACTCGCAAAGGGCGTTTTGAGACCAAAGGGGATTTGAGTTGAAAACCTGAAAAGGATGGCCCAAATTTTTTATTAAAATAGGGCATACAGTAGTCTTGTTATGCCTGAATTAACAATGAAAGAAGTATGTTACGTCTTGGGGCATTGATAAAGTACTCCAGATCCCCTAAGCACAGATTAAACTCAAAATGGTCCTCAAGAAGTTGGTACAAAGAATCTCAATCTGTGATATCTGGGGCACCTAGTTTGCCATTTACTTGTTTTGGATTCGTTATCTTTGATTACCTTATTCTTTCCAAGATACGTCCTAATAAATTTCCTTCTTAATTGGATTTGCTATTCTTTGATCAACTTACTTGTTTCGAGCTATGTTCTCAATTAATTCATTTCTTGTCCATGGTTATAATCTTTTTCAAGCATTTTGCATTGAAATAATGATTTTTGGACTAATAATACTTTCATAAAGGGAGTTTCGCATATTATTTTGGGAAGTTTCTAATAAATACAAGAACCTAAAATAGGACTATTGTTTACAACTCACCAACCCTAAGGGTTGGAAATTTTTAAGCTCAAATTGAGATTATCTCTTTGGAATTTCCATCAAAGATATTGGTTGAGCTAAAAGAAAATTACATTGGTGTTATAATCCCAACAAAGAACGAGTAATGGGGTTATTCTCAAGAAAAGGAAATTGGTATTCTGTATTCATACAGATATCAGGCATATGGTCATTATACCCAGGGAGTGGTGTAACAGATCAAATTGATTGAAGATGATGCAAATCCTATACCTCTGAGTTGCAGCAGGATGGATAGAAGAAATTAAATGATTATTCCCTTAAAGTGGCAGTGGGAGGTTCAAACTTTGTGTCCCAGAAGTTACAGTGTAAGGGACTCTGAAATTACAGCGGAGCAAGTTTGCTGAGCAGAATGTGATTATTTCTTTTGGTTTTCTGTCAAGAATACTAGCTGAACGAGATGGTGGTATAATAAATCGGTGATAATGCCCTGGTGAACAACGAGCATTGATACCTTAAGCATTTTTAAAAAAAAAATCATTTAAAAAGATCATTCTCATTTTTGCATTCATATATTGTTCATAAACACATCTAGTTAGGAGCATTTGATTCATTTCGATCATAGTATCCTAATTATTTAACATAAGCATCACATCTAGTCAGGAGCATTTGATTCATTTTGATCATAACATCCTAATTGTTTGACATAAGTATCTCATCTAGTTATGAGCATTTGATTCATTTTGACCATAGCATTCTAATTATTTGGTATAAGCATAGATACATGAAACTGAGTCTACAGGACATGTCCCAAAGGACGGTGTAGTAACATTGGTAAAGTCAGATCTTATCTTCCTACAGTTGCAGTGGAATAGATCGAAGATTTCAAACCTTATCTCCCTGAAGTTGTAGTGGAGTAGGTTGAAGTAATAGGTCTTATTTCCATGAAGTTACAGTGGAGCAGACTCAATATACAAGTCTTATCTGCCTGAGGTTGCGGTGGAGCAGACTGAATATTGCAGGTCTTATTTCCCTAAGCAGTAGTGGAACAGACCAAAGATGACAAATCTTATCTCCATGTACCGGCAATGGAGCAGATTTAAGTCACCGGCCTTATCTCTCTGAAGTTGCAGTGGAGCGGGTTCAATATACAAATCTTATCTCCCTGAGGTTGCAGTGGAGCAGACTGAGGATTGAAGATCTTATCTCCCTAAGCAGTAGCGGGGGAGATCGAAGATGGCGAATCTTATCTCTATGTACAGGAAATGGAGTAGATTTTAGCCACTGGCCTTATCTCTCTGAGGTAGCAAGAGAGTAGGTTGAAGATGGTAGTCTTATCTTCCTGAGGTAGCAAGGAAGCAGAATAAAGATTGAAGATCTTATCTCCCTAAGCAGTAGCGGAGCAGATCGAAGATGGAGAATCTTATCTCCATGTACAGGCAATGGAGCAGATTTTAGCCACTGGCCTTATCTCCTTAAGCAGTAGCGGAGCAGATTGAATATGGCGAATCTTATCTCTATGTACAGGCAATGGAGAAAATTTGAGCCATTAGCCTTATCTCTCTGAGGTAGCAAGAGAGTAGGTTGAAGATGGTAGTCTTATCTTCCTGAGGTAGCAAGGAAGTAGACTGCAGACTGAAGATCTTATCCCCCTAAGCAGTAGTGGAACAGATCAAAGATGGTAAATCTTATCTCCATGTATCGATAATGGAGCAGATTTAACCCATCAACCTTATCTTCCTAAAGGTGCTTGAAGAAGAAGAGCGCCAAGAAGCCAAAGTTCAGCAAGACTGGGCAAAATCGGTCCTTTTAAAGTCTTTGCTCTATTCCCGTTACACGTCAATGAGCAAAGAGGGGCAGCTGTAATAGGCCCAATTTGTCCGGGCCTACACCAAAACCAAAACTAAAACCAAAAATAAAATAAAATAATAAAAATAATGTCCCTTTTACAAACATTGAGATCCAATACCCATTACAAGCCCAAACCTAAATTAAACCTAACCCGACTAACCCAAACAACCCAAAATACCCCAGGCCCAAAGCACTAATGAAATTTTCAGCAGAAACCTTAAGGTTCCTTTCCTTTGCGCCATGAACTGGTTTCAGAGCTTCCAAAGACCGCCACGCCCCCCCGTGCCAGTCCCACGTGCGCCATCAACCAGCTGGCTCCATACTTGCAACAAATGAAAATTGTAAATAACAGCAATAGAATAAAAACAATCGGCTAAAGGAGAAAAAGTGAAAGTTTGTAAATTTTATATTTTATTTTTGGCTATAAAAAGCCATTGTAAACACTGATTTTGGGGGACGAAATCTTCAAATACAAAAACCACTAAAATTGAAAGATGATTTACGATTCAAGGTTCTTTAGTTTTTTTTTTCAACTCTGTTCATTTTGTTTTTCATTAGAGTTTTAAAGGATTTGAAAATAAAAAGGAAAACGAGCGATCTGCCTTGCGATTCCATTTGTTTCATTGAAATCGAAGTTGAAAGAAGATCTTATGGCCGAGAATGTCATCTCTCAAGGCTTGAATCTGCTGGGCGCCGTTTATGGCGGCGGATCGGCGTTTCAAAGTGGGGTGTTAGGATTGGTTGAGGGAAAATCAAGAGAGGCTAGGGTTTTGATTCATAGAGAACCGCTGGACTTTGTTTTTTTCCTGTGTTTTAGCTTTTATAAGGGGCAGAAAACGGCACCGTTCAGAGTCAATTGCAATGGCTTCAAAACGGTGCCGTATAGGGCGACCCGTTCCAACCCAATCCACTACCGTGAGGATCTGCGCGCTTAATTGTTTTTGGGTGAATTGCGCATTTGGTCCCTCCTCGTTTTGCTGTCATCTGATTGAGTCCCATTTATGTTTCTCTTATTTTTTTAATTCTTTCCTAAAACTTTCGCGCTGTTTTGATTTGATCCATGTTTACATTATGCGTTCAAAAACTTGGAATATTTGTGTTTTTAATCCTTGCATGTTCACACGCATTGCACTTTGGTCCTTATTTCTATCTTAATGGTTTATTTTATTTATTAATTATACCTTTTAATTTGATTTTATTTCAATTAAGTTTTTATTTCAATTTATATAATTCATTATTTTTTTTAAAATTTTATTTATATACCTTTGGAGTTACTTAGATAAGTTTACTTCGTTTTTTAATTATAAAATTATTATTTTAAAATTCTCTTTTGTATCATTTCATTTTAAATTTTGGTATAATCTTTAATTTAAATTACCTTTATATTAATATATATATATATATAATTTATATTAAAATTAGCTCTATTTTATAAACATTATTAATTCTATGTTATTTTATATATATAATTTCTTTTAAATCTGTTTATTTGTATTTCCTTTTAAATTTATTATGTACATAGTTTATTCTTTGGAAAACATATATTATTATTTCTTTGATTTAATATTCTTTCATGTATATATTGTTTTATTATATATTGGTTTGTTATTCTTTCATGTATAATGTTCATTCTTTATTTTATTATATCTTCATTATATATTGTTTACATTGATTTTTTTTATTGCATGTCTATTATCACCTTTAAATAGATATGTTTTGTTTTAAACTATTTTTGTATGTTATTTGCTCCAAATTTCTTCTTTCATAATATTTATTTTAATATTCATTTACATATTCTTAGTTTTATTTCTATATATGCAGATCATTTCAAACCCTAGCATGTGTTATTCATTTATGAATTTTTCATATAGCTTTTAAATTGTTTTGCATTATATTGGCTCTTGGTATCCATATTGCTTTGTATGTTATGTGTTGGGTTTTATTTTTCATATTATTTTATCTACATTAGTATTGTATATTGTTTATTCATCTTTTGTATTATTATGTCAATTGTTATTCCTCTGTGTTTTAGAATTTGGTTATATTTTATTCTAATATGTTTCTTTGATTAGTTATATTTTATTGTGTGTTTGTTAATTTGTTTCTTAGGATTATACTATTTTCACTCATTAGTAGAATTCATTATTCGTGTAATTATCCCATGATTATTATTTTTTTTTTTTTTGGTTTACAAAATGTTGCTTTATGATTTCCAACTCTTTAAAATAAATTATTCCCTTTTATTTCAGATAAAATTAAGACGTTTTGAGCTAGTTTACAATGTTTTTTTTAAAAAAAAAATTCAAATAAGGCAATGTTCAATATTTAGAAATTCGAAGAATCATGCCCTACCGTGCAGGGCTTCGATTTTTTGTTGGACTAAATAATTGGGCATCCTTTTGTAATTTTTAACGTATAAGCTTTCGGGGGTCAAAAATCAATTGCATTTTCAAAGGTATGAAGAATCGTGTCCAATCGTGCTGGATGTGATGCTATATACCTTTGAAACGAGAGAATTTTGATAACCAGCTTGAACCACACAAATGTTTAAAAAAGAACCATATTTCAAAATATATTTAAATCTTGGATATAAGGACAATATTTAATCAATTTGGTACTAGTTTTGGGCATAGTGAGGGTGCTAATCCTTCCTCACACGTAACCGACTCCCGAACCTGTTTTTTTAAATTCCATAGGCCGAAATTGATATTTTTATAAAAAGTTTTATTAGGTGATCCGATCACACCTAAACAAAAAGAATTGGTGGTGACTCCACACGTTGTTTTAAAGGTCGATCCCTATTTTTTCTAAAACTAAAAAATGATTTCGACATTATTGATTGAGTTTGAAAATCTTTTGTAAAAGTTTGTTATTTATGCGCATAATGATTTAGAGAAATTATTGATTAAACGCCTTTGATTAATGTCTAAACCATTATTTATGAGAACTAAACATAAGATTATATTGATTTACTTGTTGTACGCATCAAACCAATAAGTTATAAATACTCCCCATTACAATTGGTTTTTGATAAAGACCTAAATATTTCTCATCTTTGAATTTTTGTATGTGCGTATATTTTCAATTGCTCCACCACAACGCACAAAGATGAGTAAATCCTCAAAGAAAGTTGGGAATATATATTAATTACAATTCTTTTTGTATTATTAAATATTTTGAATGTATTGAATATTCAATTATGACATCATATGTGGTTATCATTTTGATTTGATAGTTTTCCCGACATTAGGAAGAGAGAAATAATAACTTGTAATAAGTCAGGGGAGAGTAATTTGAATCAAA
The DNA here is from genome assembly GCA_025698475.1 of Gossypium anomalum. Classification (NCBI taxonomy): domain Eukaryota; kingdom Viridiplantae; phylum Streptophyta; class Magnoliopsida; order Malvales; family Malvaceae; genus Gossypium; species Gossypium anomalum. Next base: position 47,273,718 of record CM046960.1, on the reverse strand, counting down.
AGTTCAACAAGGATAACTCATTACAAGTTAATTGTCAGGTGTATTTACAAACTTAATGAAAATAAGCAAGTGTTATATATCACCTGATATTTTAATTTGAATAAAAGTCTTAGTTGGACAATCAGTTAGAATAAATAATAAATTGATTGGTTCCAAGGATGAAAATTCTTTTAGATAGTCATATAGTGGAGACGAGTGCTCCAGAAGAGACCCAAGACATAACTAATAAGTAAAACTTCAGAAGAGATTCAGGAACCTGAAACTGAATTTTAAAATAATGAAAATAAGATATCTCAATAAATTATGTTAATTTGAGAAAATATGGAACCAAATAATAAAAGTAGTCGACAATGATTTTGCATGTGATATTATTATTGAAATAATGAAATAAAAGGAGGATACTGAATAAATCTATTGAGAAATATAGATATGGAATAAATTGATCAAAATAAAAAGATGCAACTCAAGTACAATTAAATTTGTGGAGTTTTTGAACCAGTAGTCCAAATATCTAAAGGTATAAAGCCAGTAAAGGTGAAAATGAAGTAATTTTGCAAAAGCAGAATAAAAATATGAAGTTTTGCGCTAAGTCCTAGCATTGATTATAAAAATATATAATATTATTTTGTGGTGGATGTAATAACCTTCATATATATTATTTTGACAATTCATAAAAGATTTAACTTGCGTCTAATGGTTGTTGTTACAACCTTTTATGAATCACTATATAGTAAAATTTATATTAAAATCCTTAAAGGATTTAGGATGCTAGAAGCATATGGAAATTCTCAGGAAATTGCTCATTTATATGAATTGAAATAATTTGAACATATATTGTAAATAGTAGTTGAAGGAGGATTATAAAATGATCCAAAATACCTATTTGTGTTTTTATAGTAGAACCATGATTAAAGTTTGCTATGATTATTGTTGAAACTCCTGAAGATATCAAAATATATTTCCCCAAAATTTTCTCTCACTCATGACTTTCAAAAGAATGGTGATATAAATGCTTACAAAAAAACATTCAAATAGTCATTTGAAATACTAGTATTCAAGATAGAATACGTAGAATATGAGAAAGTATGTGATGTTTTCATAAGGGGGAGTAAATATGCGCTGTATTCTTTTTCCCTTACTCGAGGTTTTGTCCCATTTGGTTTTCCTGATAAGGTTTTTAATGAGGCAGTATATTATGCGTATTATAGATATGTGTACTGTAACGCCCCAAATATTATATTTCTGTTTCGGTGAAAATGTGACAACTGTGTACCTGTTTCAGTGGTTAAGTGTTTTGGGTGTGTGTAAGAGGTCTCAAGTTCAAGCCTTACCTTTAGCAATTTTTTGTTATTTTTGGAATTAAGCCCTATCCTTGTTCAGTGGGCTTATTTTTAATTGCCTATAATTTTATATCAGAATGAGCCAGGTAGTTTGAGTGGTAAGGGTGTTGGTGTGTTGGAGGTCTTGAGTTCGAATCCCTGCGCGAGCGTGGGAATTATTTTTGCTCAGCTTTGTAATAGAGTTTCGGTTCTGGTAGAATTCTGAGTAGTGGGTTAGTGAGAGGAAATTTAGGGATTGTGATCAGAATAGTTATTTTCCCTAATTATCTCTTAATTAATTTTTTTCTTTTTTGAAATTTCGGTCCCTCTTGGAATTTCTGACGTTCTTTTCGTTTTCTCCTCTTTTTCTCCTTTTTGTTGTTTTTCTCTCCAATCGACATTATCTCTTTGTTCCAAATTCCTATTTTCTGCCCATGATTTTCGTACGTTGGTAAGTGATATGCTTCGTTCGTATAGGTAGTCTTTTCTTTTAATCCGTTTAGAGCTGTATGGATTTTTCGTTAACGTTAAACTTACATTTTGGCAACAACGAGTAGAGAAGATCACATCCCTACTCTTGCGAAATCTTAGTCAATCGTTTCGAGTGTTTACGGTAAGCGTTGAACGCTTGTTTGGACTTTTTTCGGTATCGAGTTTTCAGTTTAATCGTGTTTTAGGACTAATTTTGAGCACTGATATGTCGACTTTTAGGTTTTAGAAGGCTCAGGATGTAATATCTCGAATTAGGGCCTAATCGGAATAGTGGTTTCGTGACCACAAATCCGAGATAGAAATAATTATTTTATAATTATTTTGAGGTTTATGATATGATTACATGATTGTGCGAAAATTTCGTGAAGAAATTCTATGCCTAAAGTGTTTAAATTGAAAGTAGGGACTAAATCGAATAAGTTGCAAAATTTGCATTCTAGAAGTTTTTAGTATGAAATTGCATTGAAATATTAATTAGGAGGTCTTAAATAGCAATTTGACTAATTTAAGTTCATGGACAAAATTAGGACATGGAAGGAATTTTTGGAAAGTTTAGTAGTAAGGGCATTTTGGTCATTTAGTTATTAAAATGAGTTAAAAACAAAATTAAAAGCCAATTTTTGTCCATCTTCTTCATTAGGCCGAAATTTCAAGGGTTCTCCATAGCTAGGGTTTGTTTCAAGCTTCCAAGCTCCATAATCAAGAAAGACGTGGAATCGATCTCAATCGAGGAAAAGAAAAGATTGTGGACTAAATTGCAAAATCTTTGTATTTTGGTACCAATGTAAGTTCATGTGTAAATAATGTAGTATAATTGCTTTTTTTTAAATTATTGATGTTAATTATATGATATGCTGATTTTTATCATGAAATATATGCTTTGTGGTTATTTTTGAATAAAATGCAAATTATTTGTATTATTTGTTAAATATAAAGTGTTACCGAGTATTGGTTTCGGTATTTTACGGAAGATGGCAAGGATATGTGTTCGAGGAAAATCCTGTTTGAACCTTAGGAATAGATTAGGATACAAGTGACATGTCACTAGGATGGTTGAGCATCCGAACTCGTTGAGTTGAGTCCGAGTTCACTTATGGATGCGAATGTCCGAACTCGTTGAGTTGAGTCCGAGTTCGTGAGATGTAACTAGGCATCCGAGCTCGTTGAGTTGAGTCCGAGTTCACTTATGGATGCGAATGCCCGAGCTCGTTGAGTTGAGTCCGAGTTCGCTTATGGGCGGGTTACATGATTGCTTGATTGCATATATGGCACTTATGTGCAAGTTATCCATGTATCCGAATTATATTCCGATGTGTTCAACGGGTAAAGTTATACTCAAATGGAGGAATATTCGAGATGTAAAGAGACGTATTGGTAAGTGATGTGAAATGGATATTTTGGACAGGTATGTATTTAACCCTCGGGTTGAGTATTGATACAATCACGATAAGGTAATAAGATGATGAAAAATGATTAGAAATGTGATATGTGTTTTAGTGATGCATGCTAATGTTGATTGGTATGACCGTTTGTTATGTTACTTATTATTTGCATATGAACTTACTAAGCATTTATGCTTACTCCTCCTTCTTACTCATTGTAGTTTTGGACAAGCCACCAGAGTCGGGATAGGTCGAAGGCTCAATCACACTATCCTAAGACTTTTGGTAAATGGCTTGTAAATTTAAGTATGGCATGTATAGCAATATACCTATTTTGTGTAAATGATCTTATGATATGGTGATGGAATGGTTGGGAAAATGTTTGATAATGATAAATTATGAAAATGGTTAGTTTAGATTATGTTTGATGTTAAGGAAAATTATTAAGATACTTAGTGCATAAAAACTCATAAAAGGGATGAAATTTGCCATAAATGTAATAATCTGCAAAGCAACAACGACACGAGTTTGAAAATTTACTAAAAATCATAGAAATTGAATTTGGTGATGGAGTACATATCAAATTGAAGCTTATTATGTCTAGTTTCACATGAAACAAATGAAACAGGTAAAGGAATTATATGTTAAAAGATATTTGAATTTTAGTGAAACAGGGTCATAGCAGTTTCAATCCCTGTTCCAACTTTAGAAATTCACCATAAATTGTAAAGATATACTTAGGTGGTGTATTTTATATCCTCAGAATCCTTATTGAGTCTAAACCTCATAGTCATATGAATTTTGTACAGAGAGAAATGTGGTTCAGAGTAAACAGAGGTCAAACTAGTCAAGTCCTCAAACAGGTAACTTTAACTAATAAACTGCATTACTAATTGGCTTAACCAAAAATTCTAGAAAAAATTAGTAGATAGGTATATGAGTCTATATTCAAGAAAATTTACGGATCTTGATTTCTGAGTTTCAGTAACTCGAGATATGATTTTTCTTGTATTTGTGACGCAAGTAGCTTAAAAGTTGTGAATGTAGAAACAAATAATCCAAAGTTCTAAAATGTTAAATTAAGCTTAGTAACACCTCATACTCGACTCTGCGACGGTCTCGGGCGTGGGGCGTTACATTAAGTGGTATCGAGCGCCAGTTTAGTCGGTTCTCGGACTACGTGTTGTGTGTACGAATTTTGCTATACATGCCATATGTATAAATTGTGATAGTGTGACGACTTCCGACCATTTAAATGATTTTTTTATAGTAAATGGATCCCGATCCAAATGTGGCGAGATGAATTAGAGAGTAATGCGCCAACTTCACCAAGGAGCAATACGATCGAAAATCCACCTCCTACTGTTGGTCGTGGGAGAAGGAGAAAGGGGCCTGGGAAGCCTTTCTCCAAATGATGAGTGCATGGTACACTCGAGTTCGTTCAGACGAACCCAAATGTACAACCTCCCCACCTCCCCAATTCCTTAACTCGTATCCCCGACGCCTCAAGGTATGGATCGATGAAATTTCACGTAACTCCAGCTTGATAGAATTCGCAAGCAAGGGGTCAAGAATTTAAAGCAAATATTGATGATGATGCCGAAAAGCAAAATTAAAGCTTCAAAATTCTATCCGGTATTTGACGAATTATCTTGTACACACAAGAATGTTCGAAATGTGCTATATCTTTGTTGAGGGATTCAAATTATAATTGGTGGAAGACTTTGATTTCTATGGTACCGAAAGAGAAAATAACTTGGGAATTCTTTCAAGAAGAGTTTCGGAAGAAATATATTAGTGAAAGATTTATTGATCGTAAGCGTAAAGAATTTCTTGAGTGAAGCAAGGTAATATGACTGATTCATGAATATGAAAGAGAGCTTGTTTGATTAAGTAAGTATGCCAGAGTATGTTCCTCAGAGGCCAAGATGTGCCGACGATTTGAAGACGGGCTCAACGAAGACATCAAGGTATTTGTTGGAATTCTTGAATTAAAAGAAATGGTAGTATTGGTTGATCGAGCTTGTAAGGTAGAAGAATTACTTAAAGAAAAGAAAAGGTAGAGGTTTGAGACTAGAAATTGAAAGAAAAGACCGATGAGCGCTTCATTTTCACAAAGAACTGGAAAGTCAAGGAATATGAATCTCGCTCCCAAGCTTCACTGGGCAATCATATGAGAATTATAAGAAGCAAAATGTGGGTCCTAAATCCCGCACTACTTGAGAAGAAACAGTAGGGAACTCGAGATTTGTTAAACTCCGAGTGCAATGTGTGGTAGAAATCATTTTGGTCCGTGTAGAGCAAATGAATGTTTTCGATGTGGTTCTTCGGATCATTTTATTAGAGATCGCCAGAGAGAGTGAAAAAGAAAAATTTCGAATACAAAAACAAGTGGGCGGATTCGAGAGGAAGATATCCAAGAAAAGTGGGAGCGAAGCAAACAAAGTAAGAATGTAGCTGTGGATGCACCAGCTTAGACTTGAAGGAAGGGCTCCAGTTAGAACGTATGCTATTAAAGCACGTGAAGATGCTTCCTTACTACGATGTGATTACTGTACATTTTCTCTCTATAATGTTAATGTTATTGCTTTGATTGATCCCGGTTCTACTCATTCATATGTATGCATGAAATTGGTGTCTAGTATGAATATACCGTTGAGAACACAAAATTTATGATTAGAGTGTCGAATCATAGGCAAATGTGTGATTTGTTGATAAAGTATGTAAGAAATGTCCTTTAATGATTCGGGATCATTACTTTACGCCGACTTGATGTTGTTGCCGTTTGATGAGTTTGATGTTATTTTGGGTAAGGATTGGTTGACATTGCATGATGCTAAAATAAATTACAAAGAAAAGGTTATAGAATTAAAGTGTGAAAATGGTGAAACTCTGCGGGTTGAATCGGATAAATCGAGAGGCATTACCTAGTGTGATTTCTTCAATGTCGGCTCAAAGATATCCGAGAAAGGGTTATGAAGCTTATTTGGCGTATGTAATTAATACAAAAAAGAAGTTGAAAAGAAAGTTGAATCGATCTTTATGTTGTGTGTGAATTTGCGCACGTATTTCGGAAAAATTACCGGGTTTGCCTTGATCGTGGAAGTAGAATTTGGTATTAATTTGATACCGGAACAGCTCATTTCGATTGCTCCGTATAGAATGGCACCAAAGAGAGTTGAAGGAATTAAAGTCGCAGATTGCAAGATTTGACTGATAAAGGTTTTGTGAGACCGAGTTTTTCACCTTGGGGTGCTCCGTGTTATTTGTGAAAAGAAGGATGGTTCTATGAGGTTGTGTGTTGATTATCGCCAGATTAAACAAGGTGACAATCAAAAACAAATATCCGTTGCCAAGAATTGATGATTTGTTTGATCACCTAAAAGGAGCGACATGGTTTTCAAAGATTGACTTGAGATCCGGTATTACCAATCTGCGGGTAAAAGAGTCTGGATGTGCCTAAAATCGCTTTTAGAACAAGGTATGGTCATTATGAATTTTTATTATGCCATTCGGGTTGACAAATGCTCCTATTGTGTTTATGGATTTAATGAATCGCATATTCACCATACTTGGACAAATTTGTTGTGGTGTTTATAGATGATATTTTAATTTATTCAAAAGATGATACAGAGCATGTTGAGCATTTGAGGATAGTTTTACAAACTTTGAGAGATAAACAATTTGTATGCTAAGTTTAGTAAAAGTGAATTTTGGCTACGAGAAGTTGGATTTTCGGGTCATATTGTTTCGTGTGATGGTATACGGGTTGATCCTAGTAAAATTTCAGCCATTGTTGATTGGAAACCACCAAAAATGTAACCGAAGTTAGAAGTTTCTTGGGGCTAGCTGGTATTATCGACGGTTTGTAAATGGATTTTCTATAATTGCTGCTCCTATAACTAGATTACTCAGAAAGGATGTTAAATTTGAATGGACGTAAGAATGTCAACAGAGTTTTGAAGAATTGAAAAAGTTATTAACAGAGGCACCAGTGTTAGTACAGACTAGAATCAGTAAAGAATTTGTGGTGTATAGTGATGCTTCTCTAAATGGTTTGGGGTGTGTGCTCATGCAAGAAGGAAAAGTGGTGGCATATGCTTCGAGGCGCTTAAAACCTCATGAGAGGAATTATCCTACTCACGATTTGGAATTGGTCATGGTGGTGTTTGCTTTGAAAATTTGGCGACATTATTTGTATGGTGAAAAGTGCTGGGTATATACTGACCACAAAAGTCTTAAAGTACTTGATGTCACAAAAATCCTTGAATTTAAGACAGCGAAGATGGTTGGAGTTATTGAAAGATTACGAGCTTGTTATTGATTATCATCCGGGAAAAGCGAATGTGGTTGCTGATGCTTTGAGCAGAAAGTTACTGTTTGCTTTGAGAGCTATGAACACTCGGTTAAAGGTATCAGATGATGGTTCGATTCTAGCAGAGTTAAGAACAAGACCGATGTTTTTACAAGAGATTTGTGAATCTCAGAAAAATGATCAAGATTTGCAAGCCAGAGAAAACAGTATGAAGTTGATACAGAGTCAGATTTTAGAATTGGTTCTAATGGATGTTTAATGTTTAAAGATCGAATTTATGTACCAAAGAATGAGGAATTGATTCAAAAGATCCTACAGGAAGCACATAGTGGTTATTTCTCGATTTATCTGGGTAGTACGAAAATGTATAATGACTTGAAGAAAATGTATTGGTGGAATGGAATGAAAATAGATATATCAGAGTTTGTGTCCAAATGCTTAATTTGTCAACAGATGAGAGCTGAACACCAAGTGCCTTCGGGATTACTTCAGCCTATCATGGTTCCTGAATGGAAATGGGATCGAATTACCATGGATTTTATATCGTGGTTGCCGTTAGCTCGGGGAAGAAAAATGCCATCCGGGTAATAGTTGACAGATCGACTAAATCGGCTCATTTTATTCCTATGCGTCTGATTATTCTCTTAATAAGTTGGCTGAATTGTATATCCGTGAGATTGTTAGACTTCATGGAATACCTTTGTCAATCATTTCGGATAGAGATCCGAGATTTACTTCACGATTTTGGCAAAAGTTGCAAGAAGCATTAGGTACAAAGTTAAATTTCAGCACTGCCTTTCATCCACAAACCGATGGATGGACAATCGTAAAGAGTAATTCAGATTCTTGAAAACATGCTCAGATGTTGTGTATTGGAATTTCAAGGAAGTTGGGAAAGATATTTGCCGTTGGTAGAATTTGCTTACAACAATAGTTATCAGACGAGCTTGAAAATGGCACCTTATGAAGCATTGTATGGTCGTAAGTGTCGAACGCCTTTGTATTGGACTGAGCTCAAGGAAAATTAGATTTATGGAGTTGATCTAATAAAAGAAACTGAAGAAAAGGTGAAAGTGATTCAAGATTGTTTGAAAGCTGCTTCAAATAGACAGAAATCGTATGCAGATTTGAAGAGAAAAGAGATTGAATATCAAGTTGGTGACAAAGTGTTTTTGAAAGTATCCCCGTGGAAGAAAGTCCTTAGATTTGGACGGAAGGGCAAATTAAGTCCGCGTTTTATTGGGCCGTATGAAGTAATTGAAAAAGTTGGACCGGTAGCATATCGGCTAGCATTACCACCTGAATTAGAGAAGATTCATGATGTGTTCCACTTATCTATGTTACGTCGGTATTGTTCGGATCCTTCACATGTAGTTTCACCGACAGAAATTGAACTACAACTAGATATGACCTACGAAGAAGAACCGATTAAGATTTTGGCTCGAGAGGTCAAACAACTAAGGAATAAAAATGTTGCACTTGTGAAGGTGTTGTGGCAAAGGCATGGAATAGAAGAAGCTACATGGGAATCTGAAGAAACTATGAGAAATTAATACCCACATCTGTTTACCGGTAAGATTTTCAAGGACGAAAATCCTTAAAAGGGGGAGAGTTGTAATATCCCGAATTAGGGCCTAATCGAAATAGTGGTTTCGTGACCCCAAATCCAAGATAGAAATAATTATTTTATAATTATTTTGAGGTTTATGATATGATTACATGATTGTGTGAAAATTTCGTGAAGAAATTCTATGCCTAAAGTGTTTAAATTGAAAGTAGGGACTAAATCGAATAAGTTGTAAAATTTGCATTCTAGAAGTTTTTAGTATGAAATTGCATTGAAATATTAATTAGGAGGTCTTAAATAGCAATTTAACTAATTTAAGTTCATGGACAAAATTAGGACATGGAAGGAATTTTTGGAAAGTTTAGTAGTAAGGGCATTTTGGTCATTTAGTTATTAAAATGAATTAAAAACAAAATTAAAAGCCAATTTTTGTCCATCTTCTTCATTAGGCCGAAATTTTAAGGGTTCTCCATAGCTAGGGTTTGTTTCAAGCTTCCAAGCTCCATAATCAAGAAAGACGTGGAATCGATCTCAATCGAGGAAAAGAAAAGATTGTGGACTAAATTGTAAAATCTTTGTATTTTGGTACCAATGTAAGTTCATGTGTAAATAATGTAGTATAATTGTTTTTTTTAAATTATTAATGTTAATTATATGATATGCTGATTTTTATCATGAAATATATGCTTTGTGGTTATTTTTGAATAAAATGCAAATTATTTGTATTATTTGTTAAATATAAAGTGTTACCGAGTATTGGTTTCGGTATTTTACGGAAGATGGCAAGGATATGTGTTCGAGGAAAATCCCGTTTGAACCTTAGGAATAGATTAGGATACAAGTGACATGTCACTAGGATGGTTGAGCATCCGAACTCGTTGAGTTGAGTCCGAGTTCACTTATGGATGCGAATGTCTGAACTCGTTGAGTTGAGTCCGAGTTCGTGAGATGTAACTAGGCATCCGAGCTCGTTGAGTTGAGTCCGAGTTCACTTATAGATGCGAACGCCCGAGCTCGTTGAGTTGAGTCCGAGTTCGCTTATGGGCGGGTTACATGATTACTTGATTGCATATATGGCACTTATGTACAAGTTATCCATGTATCCGAATTATATTCCGATGTGCTCAATAGGTAAAGTTATACTCAAATGGAGGAATATTCGAGATGTAAAGAGACGTATTGGTAAGTGATGTGAAATGGATATTTTGGACAGGTATGTATTTAACCCTCGGGTTGAGTATTGATACAATCACGATAAGGTAATAAGATGATGAAAAATGATTAGAAATGTGATATGTGTTTTAGTGATGCATGCTAATGTTGATTGGTATGACCGTTTGTTATGTTACTTATTATTTGCATATGAACTTACTAAGCATTTATGCTTACGCCCTCCTTCTTACTCATTGTAGTTTTGGACAAGCCAGCTCGAGTCGGGATAGGTCGAAGGCTCAATCACACTATCCTAAGACTTTTGGTAAATGGCTTGTAAATTTAAGTATGGCATGTATAGCAATATACCTATTTTGTGTAAATGATCTTATGATATGGTGATGGAATGGTTGAGAAAATGTTTGATAATGATAAATTATGAAAATGGTTAGTTTAGATTATGTTTGATGTTAAGGAAAATTATTAAGATACTTAGTGCATAAAAACTCATAAAAGGGATGAAATTTGCCATAAACAGAATACTGCAGCAACACTGACAATAGTTTGAAAATTTACTAAAAATAATAGAAATTGAATTTGGTGATGGAGTACATTTCAAATTGAAGCTTATTATGTCTAGTTTCACATGAAACAAATGAAACAGGTAAAGGAATTATATGTTAAAAGATATTTGAATTTTAGTGAAACAGGGTCATAGCAGTTTCTGAATCCCCTATTCCAACTTTAGAAATTCACCATAAATTGTAAAGATATAATTAGGTGGTGTATTTTATACATTAGAATCCTTATTGAGTCTAGTTTTAGTAGAAATAAAGCTCATAGTCATATGAATTTTTTACAGAGAGAAATGTGGTTCATATTAAACAGAGGTCAAACCAGTCAAGTCCTGAAACAGGGGTAACTTTAACTAATAAACTGTACTAATTGGCTCAACCAAAAATTCTAGAAAAAAATTAGTAGATAGGTATATGAGTCTATATTCAATGAAAATTTACGGATCTTGATTTCAAGTTTCGTAACTCGAGATATGATTTTTCTTGTGACTGTGACACAAGTAGCTTAAAAGCTGTGAATGTAGAAACAAATAATCCAAAGTTCTAAAAATGTTAAATTAAGCTTAGTAACACTCATACTCGACTCCGGCGACGGTCTCGGGCGTGGGGCCGTTACACGGGAGAGTTTTCACATCAAATCGATACCAGGTGTGTACCCAAAACACAAAAAACAAGGTTTCGACAAAAGCTAAAAAAGGCCACTATCAACGCTACACGGGTGTGTGGTCACCCGTGTGGTAGGCCATGTGCGGGTACATGGCTATGTGGTCAACGAAGGCATGGCCGTGTGCAGGACATGGCCGTGTGGTGGCTCAAGTGTGGCCGTATGGGCCACACGGGCTAGGTCAAGTTGGGCTTATAGGCCACAAGGACGTGTGGGCCGATATGGACTAGGTCAAGTTGGGATTGTGGGCCTACACGGGGATGACACATGGGTGTGTGGGCCCACACGGGCATGTGGCCTATTATGCTAAAATTTTTCATAAGGTTGCACAGGTCATCCTAATCGATAGTGGGCCTACCGTAGGGTCAGTAAATTCTATCTAAACCCTAAAATCAAGTGATTTGTTAGACTGAAATATGGTTATAAGCATGTCTATGTTTATATGTTTGTTATCTATTTATAAGTCTATTAAGCATGTTATATCTGTTAATTCTGCATATGTGTTTTGTATTTGTTTTGGGGGTGGGTTCACGTACGAGGAGAAAGTATTCTGTACGACGTTAAACGCCTTTATTCTGACAGCTTGCTGCATATTATATATGATATGTGTCTTAATGACACGACGTGGTGTGTAGGGATGGGTGGGTGGTTTTAACCCCACATGGTGTGATGGGATGGTCAGAGATGCTGTGTAGAGGATAGGGGTAGGACTTTGCATATTTGTATCTAATTCTGTTACTATATCTGAAAAGGAAATGAGTCCGTGTCTGTATCTGATTCTGGTTATGTGTATGATGATTGTATGCATGCATGCTTAATTCTGTTGGGTTACACACTGAGTTTATGTAAACTTACATCTGTTTGTTTGTCTGTCAGGTAAACCACAGTTTTAGGCAAATCGGTGCAGCAGAGACTCAACTATGACCACTCTTCTGTAACACTGCTTAAGACTTTTATTTGGTTTTTATTTTACTATCTGGGTTTTCATTTGAGAGTTGTAACTTTTAAGGACTCTCTGGACTTTATGATTTTTAATTGTGGGTTTTGATTTGTTAATTTTTGCATGCCATGATAAACTATTTTACGAAATCAACGATTGTTACGCAAATTGTTACGCAAACTGAGGTTTTCCTAAAAATGTGAACTGTTTTATCTAATTAAAAAGGATTTCGTAAGCTCTACTACAAATCACGTTTTTAAGGCAAAGTAACTAAGTTAATAAAGATTTGATGATGGTTTTAAGCAAATATGAAACTGATAACTAAAAGGTTTTATCGTGGCGACTACGTTTTCAAATCTCATTTCATGTGACGTCACCAGATTCGGCCATAACATCTAGGTCGGGTTTGGGGTGTTACATATACTATTTTTCTTTCACTAGGAATTTTTTTCCCCACAAGGTTTTTATCTTAATAAGGTTTTAACGAGGCACGTTATCTACCAATTGACATCCAAGGGGGAGTGTGATTAAGTGGATGTCCATCAAGATCAAGATAAGTTTTGATATACTTTAAATTCTAATAGTAATTAGAAGTAGATCTCTACTTCATTTATATTTATTATGCCTATAAATAGAGACTTTAGAGAAACTTTGTAAATATCATCATTGATCAATAAAATATACTTTCTTTTTTGCTCTCTCATTTTCTTTGTTCTTTACTCCATATCTATTTATTTTATAACATTAAGTTATTTATAGTGTTATAAGTTATTTTTTTAATTAGTTAGATTGTTTAATTTTTTTATTAAAAAACTATTCATTCCTGAAATTAAATAAAAGTGTATATAATAATATTTTTAAAAGTTGACATTTAATGTTAAAAATGAATTGTGGTTTATATTTTATGTTAAGTTCTTAGGTGTAATATACTTAGGTTAATAAAAATATATAAGTTTAAGTAATTAATAAACCACATTAAAAGAAAAATCGATAAAAACTGCCAACTTCTCAATGTTCATCGTCTTAAACAAGTTAAAACATTTTATACACGATCCGCGGATCATAATCACATAATTTGTATATTAAATCGTGTTTGTTCATGTTAAATTCTTTTTAAAGTATATTAACTTTTTATGAAATCAAACCAACTTTTAGTAATAGGTTTAATCTACGAGTCAGTTAATAGCATAAAAAATTTCTGAAAAAAAATTACAATTTAAAAATATACCTACTTTTATAACCATCACAAAAATATTTTAAAAATCGCGTCATTTGCTTTTTATCTTTTGTTTTGCTTAGCAGTGGTGTCAGTCTCCGAGCTGGTTATCACTAGCCTTTTTCCTCTCCCATAAACCCTTTCTTTCTTTCTTTCTTCTTCTCATTCACTAAACACGTCTTCTCTCTTTTCAGTTTACAGACCTATTTTGTGGGTATCTTTATTGTCTTCACAAGTTGTGGTGGATAGATGACGGTGTCTGTTGTTCGCTAAAACTCCACCTGCCACTAATATTTTTTCTTGAAAAGTGGGTGGCTCTTCGTCAACTTCTTAATTTGTTTCTAGTTTGAGAGTATTTCAGAATAATAAATGATATCACGTGTCGATTTGGACCCGTGTTGTCTTAAGTTTTATTTGTTTTTTGTTTGTTTTTCTATTGTTTAATAAGTCTTCAGCTTTAGAAGTTTTTGTCTGTTCTTGTAGTACGCTTTTTAGTCTTGCTTATGCATGTAATTTTAGTTTAACAAGTGATTTTAGGGATGATTTTGTTATTGTCCTCTCTAATTTGGTGAATGCTCGATTCTTTTATTTATTTTTGCTCGCCGCTTTGGACCATCCGGGGTTGACTTTATTATCGTATTAAGTGCTTGCAATCACTCCAGATATGTCGTGCTTGAGTTGTGACAAAGCAATTGTCAACGTGTCATAGTGTTCTATTGATGCTGAAGCTAAAGCATTTATTGTGTTGATGGAGCTTATCCTTCACCATCTACAACTAGTGTTTGGTATTTTTTCCTTCACCATCTACAACTAGTGTTTGGTGTTTTTTCTCTCTCTAAATTGTATGGTTCCATTCATTAAATGAATTAATGAATTTATCTTTCAATTTTTTTTTTTAAAAAACTACTAACAATGAACATCATTAAAAAAAATTATTAGATTTACCGATCTCAAGCTTCAGCGACCAATTCTTATTATAAGGTAACCAACGCCAAAGTTTCACATTGTTATGAGGTCACATATCCTCACCATAAACTTACGCAAATCAATTTAATAAATATGTATTTCCCTCTTAATAAATATGTATTTTTCTTCCTTTTTTTCCCACAATTTTTCTCAATTACATATCACTTTTAAGTTGATTATGTTTTTTCCCAGTTACATTAAAAATTTATACCCACAATCTGATCCGTACAAATGTAAGTATTAGATATGGATATATATAATGAGGATAAAGATATGTATATAATATGTGAATGTTTTCTTAAAGTTTTTCCAATATGACCATATCTTATATGTAAATCTATAGGAAACCAAACAGGGATCTTGCATTTGTATACGAGTACTTAAGAAAAGTAAGAGCTTCTTCACTTTCTTTGTAATCAAACCACATAATGTTTGATCAAACTCATTAAATGGGAAAAAATGATGCCTCAAAATGGACATCTCCTTGTTTGGAACTGGAGATCCCATCAACTTCAAATGGTGGATGACGTTTATAGAATGGGAAAATTTTATCTAATGACCCTCCAAATTTCTTCAAATAAATGAAAAATAAAACTTGAAAATATTCATATAACATGCAAATCCACATCCGAAACTCACATTTCACTTTGAAAAACATAGATATATGTTATAATTTCATATATTATTAAAAGCTCCAACCGAGCACAGTAATTTATGGAAACGAATTTAGGCAAAAGTTTACAAGAAATTAACTATTAAATAGGGGAGGGAATGAAATTGTAACTAAACATTTGTATGCAACAATAACCCAGAATTTATAACCCACATTTGAATTCAATAACATAAGCATTTCAGTTTCAAATTCAGCATGGCCTTCAGATGGTGGATGGCGGTTGTTATTGACTTCTGATTGTTCCAACGAAAACGAAATTGATGTTCAAATGTATGAACAATGTAAGATCATCCTCGTGTTACTTTCACAATCCAAAATTTCGACCAACTTGTTACAGACACATTCAACCTCTTGCTGAAGCCAGTGGAATACCGGTTGAAAAGTTTGAGGTATCACCTCCAGCCCCCCTACTTTTGCTATCTTCTTAAGTGTTGTTGTAATTCCACACATGCAAAGGGAATCCTTAAATTTCCACCCAAGTTGCTTTGTATTTCGAGGAGACTGAAGGAGTCCGATCCTCAATTTCCATGAACCACTCCTTTACCCATGGCTACTTTTACTTTTTGCTAGAATTTGAGACCCCCTATAAACTTTACCACCAGCGTCCTCCTTCATTTATGTTACAAGTATGTTATATTTACACAAAGATCGAAATGATTTGAGAAACAACAAAAAAGCCACCCTAGGTTCGTTG
Source organism: Gossypium anomalum (assembly GCA_025698475.1). Lineage (NCBI taxonomy): Eukaryota > Viridiplantae > Streptophyta > Magnoliopsida > Malvales > Malvaceae > Gossypium > Gossypium anomalum. The sequence goes on along the minus strand of CM046960.1, from coordinate 47,257,763 downwards.
TGATAAATCGGATTAGTAGTGTGGAAGATTTAAAAAAAAGAAATTGCTACCTTGGATAGTAATCCGCTGCCAACTTTTCAAATTTGGGTTTCAAATATATACACTTCTGCACCAACTTGCCATCCTACAAGTTTAAATTACTTTGTTTTATGATCAAACTTGAAATATCATAAGAAAATCATGTACTAAAACATGTCGATTTGCAAAATGATAAGCTTTTTGTACATTAACTCATCTCAACACTCAGTTTTGCTAGTTTTTAGAATAACAACTAAGCTTTGCAACAATAATATCATCATCCTACTTTCTATTGTTTCCACTCTTCAGCTTCTTAAAACCTTCATGTTTGATACTCATGTCTGATGCATATGTATAAAAAATGGTCTAACAAAGAACTTTCAAATGCATTCAAAAAATTTAAAAAGAAAAAAAAATAAAGAAGTTAAACATACCTATATTAGACACATGCTCATAACTAGCACTTGCCCGAGTCCAAGTAACATATCCTTCATTTAAGTTTCAACAACATCATAGATGAGATTTTAAGATTGAACATGTCACACTCCAAACGCCGCACTCTCAAAAGATAGAATCTCACGAATATACAAGACTATTACTAAGTAACTAAAATTCAATTTAGCCAAAACATTTTACATAAGAATTATAGGTCATAACTCAAAAAACTTTTATAAAATTTGATCTGAAAATAAGCTTCGCGATTTGTAGTAAATTAATAAACCTTAAAAAAGACTACTTAAACTTTTAATAGTAATGTATTGAAAATCTATAAAAAAAATAAATAAAAATTGAAACGTCTTGAAAGTTTTAATGAAATGCAATAATATCCAAAACCGCCACCTTCTAGACTTTTCATGTTCGCGAACGTAGTAAAAACTTGTAAAAAAATTATTAGGGTAAATTACACAAACAATCACTCAACTTTGGGGTAGCTAATAAAACAGTCACCTAGGTTTTATTTCAGTCACTCAACTTTGCAAAAATAACAAAACAGTCCTTTTAACAAAAATGACATGGCATTTAACAGTGAGTTAGCTGTCATTTTAACAGTCTTTTTTAACCCTAAACAGCCCTGGGCAGTAGAAGAAGAAGAAAAAAAGAAGAATATATAAGAGAAGAAATAGAGAAGAAGAAGAAGAAGAAGAAGAAGAAGAAAAAGAAAAAGAGAAGAACAAGAATAAGAGAAAATGGAAGGAGCTTCGTATCAGCAATTCCTAATGGTCAAAATTTGAGAACTCAAAGACGACTAAGCTTCCACGGCACCAGCACCTCCATGGCCAACACCCTCCGCCGTACAAGTTGAGTGCATTTCCTTTCCTTTTCTTTGAATTCTATAGTCTGTTCATGTTTGATTGTTACCACTAGCTTCCATGGTGCTTGAGTGCTTGGTTTTTCAGGGATGCGGGTGGCTTGGGGTTGTTCAACAACTGTTGTTGTGGCATGTTTGAAGGGAATCTAGTGCTGATCATCTCGGATGGAACCGCAGGTGAAGCCATAGAGGATGATGGAGCAAATCCGACACTAAGGATAGGCACGACATTTGCAGGAGTGATAGGAACTTTAATAATGGCGGAAGCACTTGTCTGAGAGGAAGTTGGATACTGAGACTGAGTCTTCTTCTTTTTTGGGAAATTGAACTTCATATGCCCCAATTCTTTATAGTAGTTGCAGCGAACTGAAGGCATTTTGTCTTAGGGCAAAAAGTGGACCTCTATTCCGTGGCCCATGAAAAGAGAAGGAGTGCTCAGCTTTGGCAGTAGCTAAAACAGAATCCATACTGCCTAAGGATGCAGGCATCTGCGAGGCTAACCGAATCTCTTCCGTAATCAACTCATTCAAGCAAAGATCAAGCGTCATGAAAGGGAGATCGATGAAGCAGAGAACCCCTAAGCTGCTCGAACTCAGGGCCGTAGGGCCATAAGGAACCGCATAAGCGGGCCAGAAAAAATAAAATAAGCATAAAGAGAAAGAGGTTGAGGGAGAAGAAGATGAAGAGAAAGACGAGAAGAGAAAGAAGAAAAATCATTTTGACCAATCATCTTTTCTTTTCTTGTTTGACCCTTTGACTACTCGTCCAACGTGGCAAGTTAACTGGCCACATCAGCTAGTTAACTAGCCGCATCAGCTATCCCGTTAAACTTGTGACGAAAAATGTTAATGAGTGACTGATTTGTCACTTTTCAATAACGTTAGTGACTATTTTGTTATTTTTTCGAAGTTGAGTGTCTAAAATGAAACTTAGGTGATTGTTTTATTAGTTACCCCAAAGTTGAGTAATTGTTGGTGTAATTTACCCAAATTATTATAAGAGGGAATGAGTTTAACTATTCAGTAAGTACCAAGCATTTCCCTTAGTTGGGTTAAGCAAACACGAAAACATGAAAACAAATATTTAGTAAAAAAAATACATAATTGTAAAATTTATGGGTAATTCATATTAAATAATTCAAAGAATAGTCTTTGTCAAAATTGTAATAAAGAGAAACTAATAATTTTTAAATACCAATCAACTCATTTTTTATACTTATGGTCAACTTTAACCTTGGTGACAAAGGTCAAAACCACAATTAATTTTAATGGTAATGGGTTGGAACAAAAAACACAATTAACTCCAACGGCAATGGGTTGAAACAAAAACCAATGGGTCGAAACAAGACCATAAATCAATTCATTTGTAATGGGTCAAAAACCACTATTCTAAATAAGTGACATAGTTGAAATCAATTTCTAAGCATAAAATACATGTCGGCATGACCAACATTTAACCCCTATTGGTAGGGTTAGAACATAACATTTTAGGAGCAAGTTCAAAATCATAAAATTAAATTAACGTAATGTCTCAAATATGTACAAAATATACTTTATAGACAAAGGCATAATTCAATAGTATGCTTTTTCATAATATAATAGTTACATATATATAACAAAATATAATTTGAGTAGCATAACTATATCAAAGCACAATCCAATAACATATTTCTCTAAAAATAATCATACTGCTTAACCTAATTTTCATAAAACATAAACAAAAATATTATATTTCACAAATATAACATAAAATATTGAAGGTTAATTTTTGGGAAATTAAGCACCAAAGGAATGTTAAGTCACTTACCTAGTCTACTCAATCAAAGCATCAGCAACGGTTACCAAAAGCCTTATTTTCAAAAGCCAAAATATAAGAATTTATCATAAACTATCCAAATTTTTAAGATTAACAGTTTCAAGTAGTCCATTTTGAGTTTCATGTCTTTCAACACAGAACACATATAACCAATATATTAATACCAAATGAAAGTTCATAATTTTATACTACGAAAAAATCTAAATTTCGAAACAAATGAACATTTATAGATAGATTTTTAGTGTGTCAAAATTGGCTATACGAAATTGTCAAAAGTCAGACGACAAAAACTTCAACAATTATTTTCTCCTAATATACTCTATAAAAAAATGCCAAATATACCATTTGAAAGATGTAATAGGCCAATTTAGCCCGGCCCGAGACAAAGCAGAATAAACAGAATAGTAAAACAAAAAAGAACCAAAATAAATCAAAACAGTCTAGTTTACAGGCCCAATTTCAACCCAAAAACAATATTAACCATAGCCCAATACAATGGCCCAAAACTAAAACATTTGCAGCCAGAAACCTAGGGTTTCCCTCGCAAATCAGCTGATCTCCCCATGTACGGCCTCCATTGCACCTCCATACGCTAGCGCACAGCCTCCATACACGCGCCACACACACCACGTACCTGCAAAAAGGGACAAGCACAACAGCAAATAGAGAAAAAATAGAAAAAATTGTATTTATTTTATTTTATTTTATTTTCGGCTATAAAGCCAAGAGATTTCATTTTTGTAGGGGTTTCGCATACTGAATACCAAAAAAAAAAGCATTTCGAGATTTTTAGCTTTTATTCCGATTTGGTTTTCATTTTTTCTTTCTTCATGATTTTTATTTATTGTATAGCTTTTATTCCAATTTGGTTTTCATTTTTTCTTTCTTCGTGATTTTTATTTATTGTATAATAAAAAGGGAAGGAACTTATCTGTGTTTTGACGCCTTCGAATCCCCGCTTGTTTTGTCACGATCGAAACTAAGTAGCGATTTGGGGCTTGCGAGCAAGACTTACGAACTTATGGTTCAATGAAGCCTTGATTGACCCTTGTATGGGTCGAAAGGAAAGGCAGGAGAACTGTCGATTGAAGGATTATCGGTCGGCTGAATATTGAAGAGAAAAACTTTATTTTTTTTCTTCTTTTTGAAAGCGACTAAATGTTTAATTTAGGGTTTGTTCTTGTTGTTATAGGGAGCATCAGGTGACACCGTTTTAGGCTAATATCAATGGCCTCAAAATGACACCGTTTAAAGAGCCCCGACCCGATCTGACCTTTGCCCATGGAGATCCGCGTGTTTTGGCCCTCGAGGGATAATTGCGCGCTAGGTCCGTCCTCTTCGCGCTGGCATTCAATTGCACTCTGTTTATTTTATTTTGTTTTTAAATTCGGTTCAATCATTTGCGCATATTTGCAAGTTGATCCGCGCCTAAGTGCTGCATTTTGGGATCTGGAATATTTCTAGATTTGGCCCCTGAGCATTCACATGCATGGCGCGCTGGTCCTTTTTAATTTCAAATGACTTATTTTATTTATGAATTATCCCTTATATTTCAATTCAATTTTAATTAAGTTTCCTATTTGTATGACATATTATCTTAAAGTTCATTTAATATTTTTATATATGTGTTAATCTATTGTAATAATTTTGCTTTGTTTTTATTTGTATAATCATTTTGAAGTTGGTTCTATCATATTATTTTCTATTTAAAATACTTATTGTTTTAAAATTCATTTAATATTTTTATGTATATAAAGTTATTTAGGAACTTCATTTTTGTGTTTATAAAATTATTGTTTTGAAATTCTTCTTTATATCATATTATTTTAATATATTATATAGTATCTCATTTAAATGCTTTTATATATATTTGTACATATATAACCAAGTTAATTTAATCTTGTATGCATTTTCATGTTTTTACAAATAATTATTTCTAAATTTCTTTATGTATATATATATATATATATATATATGATTTGTAAATCTATTAAGTGTATAGTTTATTTCCTAAGATTATATTTCATTATATATTTTTACTATCTTTTCATATTTTAAGCATAATTTAAAATTTCCTTTATTGTATGTAAATTATCAATTTTAAACCAATATTCTTTAACACTTCGTATATTATTTGATTTAAAAATATTCATTTGATAACACGTATTTTAATAATTACGTATCTATTTCTAGTTTGTTTTTTACAAATAGTTTTAAATTCATCAAGTCATATATTATATATTAAGTATTCATCAGCTCCTCATTATTTGAAATTTGTCTTATACCATATTGTTTTTTTTTTTTTATATTCATCTTGTTTTATACATTTTGTATCAATTGTATTATATTATGCTATATATCATTGTTGTATACTATTTTTTTTGTTTTTTTTATTGTTATATGTTCTCCATCCATGCTTAAAAATTTGGTTACATTTTTCTCAAATTAGTTGCATGTGATTGTAAGCTTTAGTCATTGGTTAGATAACGTTGTGTCATCCTCATTCACCAAGTATTGCACTTTATGTGTGTATATTATTTCATGTTTATTAATCCCTTTTTTATACAAATGTTGCTTTGTAATGTCCATTTTTTAAATAATTAATTATTCCATCTCATTTTAAAACAAATAAGTGTGTTTTGAGCTAATTTCCAATTTTCTTTATTATTCAAGATTCTAAAATAGGGCAATATTCCATATTTGGAAATTCGGGAAATCGTGCCCTATCGTGCTGGGTATGATTTTTCGTCGAACTAAATATTTGGATATCCTTTTATAATTTTCAACGTATAAGCTCTTGGAAGTCAAAAATCAATCGTGTTTTTAAAGGTATAAAGAATCGTGTCCTATCGTGCTGGATGTGATGCCGTATGCCTTTGAAACGAAAGAATTTTGACAACCATCTTGAACTAAATGTTTTAAAAGGAACCATATTTCAAAGTATTTTTTTAATCTTGGATATTTGGACAGTATTTAATCAATTTGGTACCAATTTTGGGCATAACGAGGGTGCTAATCCTTCCTCGCACGTAACTGACTCCCGAACCTGTTTTCTTAAATTTCGTAGGCCAAAATTGATATTTTCATAAAATGTTCTATTAGGTGATCCGATCACACCTAAACAAAAAGGATTGGTGGCGACTCTACTCGTTTTAAAGTCGATCCCTATTTTTTTTAAAAAAATAAAAAAAATGGTTTCGACATCTTGGCGACTCCACTAGGGACCAATAAGAGAGTCAAGCCATAAAATTGATTATTTTCTGTCGTTTTGTCTAAAATTGAAATTTTGATTTGAAAAAATCATGATTCTTTTGTTGCATTTGTTTGTAATTTCTATGATTGCCGTTGTTTGAATCTTGTAGAATAATATTGCATTGCATTGCATAACCATTGCGGTTATACCTTTAAGTAGGAGTGAGAAGCTATGCCTTCGTGAGGTTTTCACCTCCGCATGGGCTAGTCGATTGCTTCCGGGATACATCCGTACCTATGATTTCGTGAGATTTTCATCTCTACATGGTCATAGGGAAATGTGTTCCCCTGAACTGAACTCGATCCATATGAACCTATAATAGGTGAGGATTGAGGAATCTGCTGGTTAAGGTACCCTTTCTCTAGAACCGAGCCACATATAGTGAACCTTGAGAGTCCACCTTAGGTAGAACCTTGCCTAAATTTAGTGATCACATGAATAGGTACTTTATTTGTTATTTTTTTTCTATATTAACGTGTTTTGTGTTTGTTTTGTTGATGACTGTATTACATTACATCTTCATAGAAAGGAGGTGTTGATTCGTATTTGATTTCTAAATAGAACAATTTGTCATAAGAAAACGAATTCCTTGATAAAGTGGATTATAATACGGTTGTCTGAATATGGTCCAAGTAAACAAAACGGAGAAAGGCTAATGATTCGTGGAGGAAAATAAGTTTTTATCTGTAGATTCAAGCCGATAAAGATTGTTCGAGAGCCGTCGCGTCCCAATTTTCTTAAACGAGCTAATCAACATCGTGAGAATGATAAGTCATAGCCTGGATCAAGCAAAAAAGGAGCTAGTGAAGGCATTTATTGGGAGTTTGCGAGATTTTACTTTCACGAAGAAAAAGGATCGGTGTCTTCGTCTGGAATATGAAAGTAAGGCCGTATATGCAATCCGTTTTATGTAAAGGAATTTGTTTTCTAGAAAAGTTGTTCTAATGGAATTGAATTCAAAATCAACACCTCTCTTTCTTTTGCATTCATCCCATGCATTTGCATTCCATTGCATCATTGCATCATTTGCATTAGATTTTCAAAAAAGGGTCCCTAATTAGTTGAAATCATTTCAATTAATCTGGGAACCAATAAAAACTTACCAACCGAGCACCGTTACGGTACCCGTGCTAAGACAAAGGATATGAACCAAAGATTGGAAAGACTTGAACAACTTCAAAGAGAGATGCAAGATTAGTTACAAATGCAAATGCAAGAGCAACTGACAAAGACCCGACAAGATATGAGAGACCAAGTGCTAGAGTTTCAAAGAAATGTGATGAATCAGTTGTCCCAATTGCTGGTTAAGGGGCTAGAAAAAGGAAAAAGCTCCATGATCAATACTGGGAAGGACAATAAGGAGCCTCTTTATCCTCCGGGTTTCATCTCAACAAATGTTCAAACATATCCGCAAGATGTACCTATTATCAGAACTTAGTAATATCAGGCCGGTACCTTTTCACCAGTGGGTTGCTCGATAGGCTCAAGCTCCAATCCGGGGGGCAACCTAACTAGTTTTGAAGTTCCTGATCTAGATGAAATGGAAAAAGCAAAGAAGGAATTGCCATGACAACTTGAGGATAGGTATAGGTGGTTGGAGGAAAAATTGAAAGCAATGGAGAATGTTGACTTCCACTGTGGGATTGACGCCAAGGATCTAAGTTTGGTCCCCGATCTAGTACTCCCGCCAAAATTTAAAACTCCAAAGTTTGAAAAGTACAATGCGACTAGTTATCCAGAAGCTCATATCACAATGTTCTATCGAAGGATGACAGGATATGTTAATAGCGATCAACTACTAATCCATTGCTTCCAAGACAGTCTGATCGGGTCAGCAGCTAAATGGTACAATCAATTGAGTCATGCTAAAATCAATTCATGGTAGGACTTGGCACAAGCTTTTATGAAGCAGTATAGCCATGTAACAGACATGACACCCGATAGAATTACCTTGCAAAATATGGAAAAGAAGCACAATGAGAGCTTTAGGCAATATGCCCAAAGATGGAGAGAGGTAGCAACACAAGTCCAGCCGCCTCTTCTAGAAAAGGAGATCACGATGCTTTTCATCAATACTCTGAAAGCCCCGTTCATTAATTATATGTTGGGAAGCGCTACTCTGAGCTTTTCAGATATAGTAATGTCCGATGAAATAATTGAAGATGCGATAAGAAATGGGAAGATAGATATGGGAGAAAGTGCCAAAAGGTCAACCCCGAGAAATGAAAAATGAAGTGAACATCGTGAGCATGCCTTCGAAATTGGTTAACATAGGCCAGCCAAGGGTTGTAACCATTAGTTATCAAAGAGAATCTGAATGACATATCCAAAAAGGGAATCGAGGAATAAAAGTTTCCAAACCCTTATGTACGTGGAGGTGTTTTAAACAATGGGACTGTGGAAGAGATCCCTGTATTTTTAGAGCTGATCTAGAGTAATATTCAAAACACGCTTGTTGCTTTAAGCCTAAGGGCAATAAGAATCCTTTTGCGAAATAGGCTTGTCTCCAAAAATTTTTATTTCAATAAAATACATTCTTTTTTAATAAATATTCTTTCATTCTTTATATATTCTTTTGTTCTTTAGACTATTTTTTTAATATGTTTTCATTCTTCATTCATGATCATACCATACAAATAATTATCCTTAGAATAATTTATTCTTTGGAATTTGCCTTTGTACCTACAATAGGTCCTCAAATATCAATAACATGAGCAACGCTGTAACTGACTCCCTTTTGGGATGAGATATGTGTTTAAGCGGATCTCAGGACTTTAAAGATGACAGAGATTGTGACTTATTTCTTGATTTGTTAAGGAAGTAGAACAAGTTGAAAAACAGATCCTAATTTACAAAGGGTCAGTGGACATTATGAGCAAGAGGCAAAGATCGAAACCTGAGTCATCATAAAAACAAAATGAATCGTCATTGAGTTACTCCAAGAATTCAAAGATGTTTTCACATGATCATATACCTGAGATATTAAGATCTGTGGATGATACAAAATGTCTATACTGTGTCAGAAGGACACATGTTTCATGGTAGCCATGCTAATCATGAGGTTTTGGTACTGTTGATTCACTATAGAAGGGGATTGTATTAGTCAGGCTCATTCATTTCTTCACTGACTTTCTCTATTTGAGGCAAGGATGTTATCAAGCCATTCTCATCTAATATATATCAATTCATCTTTGTAGTCGTTGATGACTTCACAAAGAGGGTGAAGGTCGCTTCATATGTCAATATTACAAGGTTGATAGTCATCAAATCTAAAAAGAAATTACTGACAAGTAATGTCAGAAAGGATTATTTCTAATATAACTGCACAATGTCAAAAGTTTGCAATCTGTTCAAAAATCAGACACCATATCACAGTGCAGCAAAGGCATCCAAAAAGAAAAAAAAGTACAAAAATAGAAAAAAAGAAACAAAGGAAAAGCAATAAAGCAATAAAACAAAGGTCATAGTGAAAGACGACTGAGCCTTGTAAGGATTGGCATAAAGAAGTTATCATTTACCCTCTATGCTTATCAAATGTTGGCCAAGACCTTCGTTGGGACAATACATTGTTCATTGGTTTATGGGATAGAAACGGTTTTGAATACGAGATTCTTTATCTCCGAGTCTTGTCAGAGTTGAAGTTGGATAAGGAAGAATGGATCTAAGCTCGATATGATCAGTTGAATTCGAAGAGAGGAGATTTTGTTGTGGTCCAATGCACCAGAAATGAATGATATGAGAAAATTCCATGAGGGGAACTTGATAGTGAAGAAGATCCTTCTTATACAAAAGGACTTCAAAGGAAGAAATATGCCAAACTAAGAGGGACCTTATGTAGTAAAGAAGGTTTGTTCTGGAGGAGCATTGATATTGACCAAAAAATTTTGCCCAGTTCAGGGAATTCAAAATGCAGTCAAAGAGTATTCTACCTAAAATGGGAGAGGCCAAGGTGAAAACCCGTAAAGGGCGCCTTGAGGCCTTAAAAAAAGATTGAAATAAAATTCATAATCAAAACAAAAAAAAAGAAGAAAAATTAAAAAAAGAAGATCAAAAAAATAAAAATAAAAAAAAGGAAGAAAGAAAAGGAGAGGCCAAGGCGAAAACCTGCAAAGGGCGCTTTGAGACCAAAGGGGATTTGAGTTGAAAACCCAAAAAAGATGGCTAAAATTTGGATTAAAATGGGGCATACAATAGTCTTGTTATGCCTGAATTAACAATGAAAGAAGTATGTTACGTCTTGGGGCATTGACAAAGTACTTCGGATCCCCTAAACACAGATTGAGCTCAGAATGATTCTCAAGAAGTTGGTACAAGGAAGTTCAACCTGCGATATCTGGGGCACCTAGCTTTCCATTTTTACCCTCTCTTTTTTTGTTATCCTTGATTACCTTATTCTCTTCAGGTCACGTCCTAGTAAATTTCTTTCTTGGTTGCATTTGCTTATTTGTTTCGAGTTATGTTCTCAATTAATTCCTTTCTTGTCCATGGTTATCATCTTTTTCAAGCATTTTGTATTGAAATAATGATTTTTGGACTAATAAAATTTTCATAAAGGAAGTTTTGCATATTACTTTGGGAAGTTTCTAATTAACACAAGAACCTGAAACAGGATTATTGTTTAAAACACTCTAAGCCTAAGAGTTGGAAATTTTTAAGCCCAAATTGAGATTATCTCTTTGAAATTTCTGTCAAGGATATTGGTTGAGCTAAAAGGAAATTACATTGGTGTTATAATCCCGGCAAAAAAAGAGTAATGGGGTTATTCTCGAGAAAAAGAAAATGGTATTCTGTATTCATGCAGATATCAGGCATATACATCTGGTCATTATACCCAGGGAGTGGTGTAACAGATCAAATTTATTGAAGATGATACAAATCCTATACCTCTCAGGTGCAGTAGAATGGATGGAAAAAATCAAAGGTTATTCCCCTGAAGTTGCGGTGGGAGATACAAACTTTATGTCCCAGAAGGTACGATGGAAGGGACTTTGAAATTACAGCGGGACAAGCTTCCTGAGCAAAATATGATTATTTCTTTGACTTTTCTGTCAAGAATACTAGCCGAACAAGATGGCAGCGTAATACGTCAGTGATAATGTCTTGATGAACAACGAGCAATGATACCTTAAGCCTTTTAAAAAGGATCATTTTCATTTCTGTATTCATATATCATTCATAACACATCTAGTTAGGAGCATTCAATTCATTTCGATCATAGTATCCTGATTATTTGACATAAGCATCACATCTAGTTAGAAGCATTTGATTCATTTCGATCATAACATCCTAATTATTTAGCATAAGCATAGATACATGAAACCGATTCTACAGATCATGTCCCTAGAGGATGGTGTAGCAACATCGGTGAATTCACAGATCTTATCTCCCTAAGCAGTAGTGAAGCAGATTGAAGATGACAAATCTTGTCTCCCTAACTAGTAGTGGAACAGATTTAAGCCACCATCCTACCTCCCTAAGTAGTAGTGGAGGAGGTTGAAGATTGTAGATCTTGTCTTCCTGAAGTTACAGTGGAGCTGATCGAAGACGGTGAATCTTGTCTTTTTGAAGTTACAGTGAAGCAGATTTAAGCCACCATCCTATCTCCCTAAGCAGTAGTGGAGTAGGTTGAAGATTGTAGATCTTGTCTCCCTGAAGTTGCAGTGGAGCAGATCAAAGACGGTGAATCTTGTCTTCCTGAAGTTGCAGTGAAGCAGATTTAAGCCACCATCCTATCTCCCTAAGCAGTAGTGGAGTAAGCTGAAGATTGTAGATCTTGTCTCTCTGAAGTTGCAGTAGAGCAGACCGAAGACGACAAATCTTGTCTTCCTGAAGTTGCAGTGAAGTGGATTTAAGTCACCATCCTATCTCCCTAAACAGTAGTGGAGTAGGCTGAAGATTGTAGATCTTGTCTCCCTGAAGTTGCAGTGGAGCAGATCGAAGACGGCGAATCTTGTCTTCCTGAAGTTACAGTGAAGCAGATTTAAGCCACCATCCTATCTCCCTAAGCAATAGTAGAGTAGGCTGAAGATTGTAGATCTTGTCTCCATAAGCAGTAGTGGAGTAGATCAAAGACGGTGAGCTTTAATCCCCTAAGTAGTAGGGTAACAGGCTGAAGATTACAGATCTTGTCTCCCTAAACGGTAGTGGAGCAGATCAAAGACAGTGAGCCTTAACCCTCTAAGTAGTAGAGTAACAGGCTGAAGATTGTAGATCTTGTCTCCCTAAACAGTAGTGGAGCAAATCGAAGACAGTGAGCCTTAAACCCCTAAGCAGTAGGGTAACAGGCTGAAAATTATGAGTCTTATCTCCCTAAAGTTGCAGTGGAGTAGACTAAAGATAGCAGATCTTATCTCCTTGAAATTGCAATGGAGTAGATCGAAGCCACAATCCTTATCTCTCTGAAGTTACAGTAGAGCAGGATAAAAATACGCAAACATTATCTCCCTGAAATTATAGTGGAGCAGTTGCAGTAGAGCAGATTAAAAGCTACAAGGCTAGTCTCTCTAGAGTTACAGTGGAGTAGATTGGAGAGACAATTCCTATACCCCTGAAGTTGCAAAGGATTGAAACAAGGCTACCTCGAAAAAAAAGAGCACCAAAGCAGTCATAATTCGGTGAGACCAGGCAAAATTGGCCCTCTTTGAAGTCTTTGCTCTATTCTTGTTACACGACAATGAGCAAAGAGGGGCAGCTGTAATAGGCCAATTTAGCCCGGCCCGAGACAAAGTAGAATAAATAGAATAGCAAAACAAAAAAGAACCAAAATAAATCAAAACAGTCCAGTTTACAGGCCCAATTTCAACCCAAAAACAATATTAACCCTAGCCCAATACAATGGCCCAAAACTAAAACATTTGCAGCCAGAAACCTAGGGTTTCCCTCGTGCCGCAGCTGATCTCCCCATGTACGGCCTCCATTGCGCTTCCGTACGCCAGCGTACAGCCTCCATACATGCACCACGCAGACCACGTACTTGCAAAAAGGGACAAACACAACATCAAATAGAGAAAAAATAGAAAAAATTATATTTTTTTATTTGATTTTTCTTTTCGGCTATAAAGCCAAGAGATTTCATTTTTGTAAGGGTTACGCATACTGAATACAAAAAAGAAAAAAGAAAAAGCATTTCGAAAGCAAATTAGAAAATGTAATTTTTAGCTTTTATTCCGATTTGGTTTTCATTTTTTCTTTCTTCATGATTTTTATTTATTGTGTAATAAAAAGGGAAGGAACATATCTGTGTTTTGACGCCTTCGAATCCCCACTTGTTTCGTCACAATTGAAACTAAGTAGCGATTTGGGGCTTGCGAGCAAGACTCACGAACTTATGGTTCAATGAAGCCTTGATTGATCCTTGTATGGGTCGAAAGGAGAGTCAGGAGAACTGTTGACTGAAGGATTGTCGGTCGGCCGAATATTGAAGAGAAAAACTTTGTTTTTTTTTTCTTCTTTTTGAAAGCGGCTAAATGTTTAATTTAGGGTTTGTTCTTATTGTTATAGGGAGCATCAGGTGACACTGTTTAACCCCCATTTAACCCCCATTGGTAGGGTTAGAACATAACATTTTAGGAGCAAGTTCAAAATCATAAAATTAAATTAACGTAATGTCTCAAATATGTACAAAATATACTTTATAGACAAAGGCATAATTCAATAGTATGCTTTTTCATAATATAATAGTTATATATATAACAAAATATAATTTGAGTAGCATAACTATACCAAAGCACAATCCAATAACATATTTCTCTAAAAATAATCATACTGCTTAACCCAATTTTCATGAAACATAAACAAAAATATTATATTTCACAAATATAACATAAAATATTGAAGGTTAATTTTTGGGAAATTAAGCACCAAAGGAATGTTAAGTCACTTACCTAGTCTACTCAATCAAAGCATCAGCGACGGTTACCAAAAGCCTTATTTTCAAAAGCCAAAATATAATAATTTATCATAAACTATCCAAATTTTTTAGATTAACAGTTTCAAGTAGTCCATTTTGAGTTTCATGTCTTTCAACACAGAACACATATAACCAATATATTAATACCAAATGAAAGTTCATAATTTTATACTACGAAAAAATCTAAATTTCGAAACAAATGAACATTTATAGATAGATTTTTAGTGTGTCAAAATTGGCTATACGAAATTGTCAAAAGTAAGACGACAAAAACTTCAACAATTATTTTCTCTTAATATACTCTATAAAAAAAATGCCAAATATACCATTTGAAAGATGTAATAGGCCAATTTAGCCCGGCCCGAGACAAAGCAGAATAAATAGAATAGCAATACAAAAAATAACCAAAATAAATCAAAATAGTCCAGTTTACAGGCCCAATTTCAACCCAAAAACAATATTAACCCTAGCCCAATACAATGGCCCAAAACTAAAACATTTGCAGCCAGAAACCTAGGGTTTCCCTCGCACCGCAGCTAATCTCCCCATGTACAGCCTCCATTGCACCTCCATACGCTAGCGCACAGCCTCCATACACGCGCCACACACACCATGTACCTGCAAAAAGGGACAAGCACAACAGCAAATAGAGAAAAAATAGAAAAAATTGTATTTTTTTATTTTATTTTTTTCGGCTATAAAGCCAAGAGATTTCATTTTTGTAAGGGTTACGCATACTGAATACAAAAAAAAAAAGCATTTCGAGATTTTTAGCTTTTATTCTGATTTGGTTTTCATTTTTTCTTTCTTCGTGATTTTTATTTATTGTCTAATAAAATGGGAAGGAACTTATCTGTGTTTTGACGCCTTCGAATCCCCGCTTGTTTCGTCACAATCAAACTAAGTAGCGATTTGGGGCTTGCGAGCAAGACTCACGAACTTATGGTTCAATAAAGCCTTGATTGACCCTTGTATGGGTCGAAAGGAGAGGCAGGAGAACTGTCGATTGAAGGATTGTCGATCGGCCGAATATTGAAGAGAAAAACTTTGTTTTTTTTTCTTCTTTTTGAAAGCGGCTAAATGTTTAATTTAGGGTTTGTTCTTGTTGTTATGGGGAGCATCAGGTGACACCGTTTTAGGCTAATATCAATGGCCTCAAAATGACACCGTTTAAAGAGCCCCGACCTGATCTGATCCTTTGCCCGTGGAGATCCACGTGTTTTGGCCCTCGAGGGATAATTGCGCGCTAGGTCCGTCCTCTTCGCGTTGGCATTCAATTGCACTCTGTTTATTTTCTTTTGTTTTTAAATTCGGTTCAATCATTTGCGCATATTTGCAAGTTGATCTATGCCTAAGTGCTGCGTTTTGGGATCTGGAATATTTCTAGATTTGGCCCCTGAGCATTCACATGCATGGCACGCTGGTCCTTTTTAGTTTCAAATGACTTATTTTATTTATGAATTATCCCTTATATTTCAATTCAATTTTAATTAAGTTTCCTATTTGTATGACATATTATCTTAAAATTCATTTAATATTTTTATATATGTGTTAATCTATTGTAATAATTTTGCTTTGTTTTTATTTGTATAATCATTTTGAAGTTGGTTCTATCATATTATTTTCTATGTAAAATACTTATTGTTTTAAAATTCATTTAATATTTTTATGTATATAAAGTTATTTAGGAACTTCATTTTTGTGTTTATAAAATTATTGTTTTGAAATTCTTCTTTATATCATATTATTTTAATATATTATATAGTATCTCATTTAAATGCTTTTATATATATTTGTACATATATAACCAAGTTAATTTAATCTTGTATGCATTTTCATGTTTTTACAAATAATTATTTCTAAATTTCTTTATGTATATATATATATATATGATTTGTAAATCTATTAAGTGTATAGTTTATTTCCTAAGATTATATTTCATTATATATTTTTACTATCTTTTCATATTTTAAGCATAATTTAAATTTTCCTTTATTGTATGTAAATTATCAATTTTAAACCAATACTCTTTAAATAAAAAGAAATTGTTCATTAAGTGTGTACAATAATATTTTTATAATTTGACATTTAGTGCTAAAAATGAATTGTGGTTTATATTTTATGTTAAATTCCAAGGTGTTATGTACTTAAAATATTTTAAGAAGTAGAAAATGAGTTAGGTTAATAAAAATATATAAGTTTAAGTAATTAACGACATTAAAAGTAAAATCGAGAAAAATTGTTAACCTTCTCAATGTTAATCCTCTTAAATAAATTAAAACATTTGATATTCACAAAGTCTATATATTAAACTATGTTTATTCATGTTAAGTACATGAAATCAATCAAACCTTAGCTTAAACCGTGTTTGTTGGTGTTTGTATGTTAAAACTTTTTGTTGAGAAAAATTTCTTAGCCTCAATGTTTTGGAGATTTAATAGCTTCAACAACACATAAAGGTAGTTTAAACGGTTTAATCTTTTTAAAACAAATGAATTTTTTAAAAAAAATTTAAATGATGAAAAAAAAAATTAAAAATGTCATGAATATTTTATTAAGTGGATATCCATCAATATCTATGTTATCCGAAACTCACATTTCATTATGCTGTTATTAAAAGCTCCAACCAAGTACTGTAATTTATGGAAACGAATTTAGGCAAAAGTTTACAAGAAATTAACTATTAAATAGGGAAGGGAATGAAATTGTATCTAAACTTTTGTAATTTGTATTCAATCACATCAGCATTTCAGTTTCAATTTCTGCAATACGCAATGGATTCTCTTCCACCTTTTTCTCGTGATTAAACATATTCGTATTCGAGATTCACATTCGACTCACAGAAATATGACTCTTCAATGTTTGAGGAAGGATTTCTAGGCACCAGCATGGCCTTCAGATGGTGGATGGCGGTTGTTTTTCACCTCTTACTGTTCCAACGAAAACGAAATTGATGTTCAAATGTATGAAGAATGTAGGATCATCCTCCATGTTGCTTTCATTATCCAAAATTTCGACCAACTTGCTACAGACACATTCAATCTCTTGCTGAAGCCAGTGGAATACTGGTTGAAATTTTCATGGTGGATAATCTTTAAAAACCCAACCTTCAACGTTAGTTTCAATAATGCACTCAAATTTGCAATCAAGTCTTGCAAGTAATTTTTTTCACAATTGGTATCCGAGCTTCCCAAGTTGTTCATCTCGATCACGGTAATGGCGTGCTTTGAAATATGAAATTCGTTGTTGGATCGCAACACCAGATTTATGTTATGGCGATTAAGATGCAAGCGCTTCTTGCGCAGATGGATCTCGGAGGATGCCTGCTAGGGATAGATAAGATGCCTTCTGACATTACCGATGAAGAGAGAAGCGTAAGGATCGAAGGCATTAACACAATTGCATCTGCATTTGTCCAATGAAATTTTGCAGATGTGATGAAAGAGAAGACCGCACAGATTATGGAAGAGGCTAGAACAAATATGTATGTCGAAAACTCTAACAAGCAAGTTGCATATGAAGCGGCGTCTTTATGCTCATCGTTTGGAGGAAGGTGCTGCTCAGATACCGAACACTTAATAAAGTGTTTAAAGAAATTCTCTCAAACTTGGAGGCCATGGAGGTTCAAATGATGATAAGGAAGATCTAGGGTTGATTCTACTTTGTTCGTTGTTTCCTCCGTCTTATTCAACCTTTAGAGACACGATTTTATATAGCCGCGAGTCTCTCACGGTTGATGAGGTTTATGATTCTTTAACCTCGTATGATAAGATGAAACATCTTGTGGTTAAACTCGACTCTCAAGGAGAGAGGTCTCATTGTTCGTGGGAGACAAGATCGAATACCGATGATGATCGTGGTAGGACAGAAAGAAATCATCGTGCTAAATCTAAGGGTAGATCAAGTCTTCAAATAGAGGTAAAACTTGTAACTTCAGAAGAAGAAAGGGCACATTAAATCTGAGTGCTATAAGCTACAAAATAAGATTAAAAGGAGGTCGCGAATCAAAAGGGAAACAAACTGGTAAATTCGTGGTGGTGATGTTGTAGAAGACTACAAATGATGGTGAACTTCTAGTCGCTCACAATGATTCTAAAGTAAGTGAGGAGTGGATACTTGATTGAGCTGCACCTTCCATATGAGTCCCAATCGGGATTGGTTTACAACTTACGAAATGAAGTACAAGGTGTTGTTTTGATGGGAAATAATGCTTCGTGTAAGATCGCAGTGTTGGAACAATTAAAGTTAAGATGTTTGATGGAGTTGTCGTAACACTTAGTGACGACACGGTATGTTCCGAATTGAAAAGAAATTTAATTTCGTTGAGTACTCTTGATTCAAAAGGGTACAGATACACAGTGAAAGTGGGGTTTAAAGATTTCCAAAGGTTCCCTTGTTGTGATGAAAGGGCAAAGAAAAAGCGCCAAGTTATATGTTTTGCGTGGGTTCTATCATATCGTGATGCAAATTGCCGCTTCTCTTCCTTGTCGGATGATGATATTACTAAACTTTGGCATATGCGCCTAGGGCATATGAGTGAGAATGGCATGGTAGAATTGAGCAAAAGAGGACTTCTTGATGGGCAAGGAATTTGCAAACCGAATTTCTGTGAGCAATGTGTGTTTTGGGAAGCAAAAGAGAGTTCGATTCACTAGAGGAATCCATAACACGAAGGAAACATTGGAGTATATTCATTCTCGATCTATGGGGACCATCCAGAGTGCCTTCGAGAGGTGGAGCTAATTATATGCTAACCTTTATTGATGATTTTTCCGAGAAAAGTTTGGGCGTTTCTTCCCGGCGGTAAAAGCGATGTGTTTTCTCGTGATTTAAGTCTTGGAAAATTATGATTGAAAAAACAGATGGGAAAATGGTTATAAAATACCTCCGCATGCATACAATGGCTTAGAGTTCTGCTCGATGAGTTTAATAGATTGTGCAAAGTCGAAGGATCGTGAGACACTTGACAGCTTCGTCATACTCCACAAAGAAACGGCGCTGCGTAACGAATGAACAGAACGATCATGGAGAAGGTTCGATGTATGTTGTCAAATGCCAACTTACCGGTCGTTTTAGCGTAAGCGACCTCATCGCATGTTTTTGATCAACCGATCTCCATCCGCTGCCATTGAGAAAAAGACTCCACAAGAGGTATGGTCCGTAATCCCGCTAATTATTCTGATTTAAAGATCTTTGGGTGTCTCGCGATGCTCATGTTAATAATGGAAAATTGGAACCGAGATCCATTAAATGTGTTTTTCTTGGTTATAAAGCTGTGTAAAAGGGTATAAGTTATGGTGTCCTCAAAATAGGAAAGTTGTGATTAGCAGAGATGTTGTTTTTGATGAAACCGCTATGCTTCCTAACTTATCTCTTAAAGACTGCTCCAATAAAGAAAATCAAAAGCGGTGGAGCATCGACAATACAGAGTCGACTCCTCAAGTCGTGACAAAATTGAGAATAGAGTTGCTTCTTCGCCTCAATACTCTATCGCCAAAAACAGAACTAAAAGAGAAATTAAACCTCCAAAGAAGTATGCTTGAAATTGATCTAGTTGCTTATGCTTTAAATGTGGTCAAGATATAGATGCGAATCAAGAGCCATCAAATTATTCTCGAGGCGATTAGTCAGGAAGACTCGGGAAAATGGATGTTTGCTATGCAAGAGGAGATGGAATCACTCCACAAAAACAAAACATGGGATCTTGTGAAACTTCCTAAAGGTAAGAAGACTGCTCGTTGTAAATGGGTGTTTAAAAGAAAGAAGGGACTCAGGAGTTGAAGAACCTAAATATAAAGCAAGGCTTGTTGCAAAGGGTTACAGATCAAGTTCCAGGAGTGGACTTCACAGATGTGTTCTCCCCAGTTGTGAAGCATAGTTCGATCTGAGCTTTGCTTGGTATTGTGGCCATGCATGATTTAGAGCTTGAGCAGCTTAGATGTAAAACTGCATTTTGCATGGAGAACTTGAGGAAGATATTTACATGCAACAACGGAGAGGGTTTTACAGCTTTAAAAAAGAGGATTATGTTTGCTTGTTGAAAAGTCCCTTTACGGTTTGAAACAAATCACCAAGGCAGTGGTACAAGAGGTTTGATTCCTTTATGACTTCTCACGATTTCAAAAGAAGTAGTTTTGATGATTGTGTTTACTTTAAGAAAAACAATGATGGTTCTTTTGTGTATCTACTTTTTACGTTGATGACATGTTGATAGCAAAGAAAAGACAAAGGAGAGATAAGAAAGGTCAAAGCCCAACTAAGTGAAGAATTTGAGATGAAAGATTTGGGACCAAAGAAAAGAAGATACTTGGTATGGAGATTCTTAGAGATAGAAAAACAAGTAAATTGTACCTAAGTCGTAAGGGGTACATTGAGAAACTTCTTTGCGTGTTCAATATGCGGAGTGCTAAGCCATTAGTACTCCTTTAGCAGCCCATTTTAGACTTTCATCGGCTTTGTCTCCACAATCGATGATGAGATTGAGTACATGTCACATGTTCCATACTCTAGTGCGATGGGATCTCTCATGTATGCTATGGTTTGTTCACGTCCGATTTATCATATGCGCCAAGGTGCGATTAGTGTATATATGGCGAATCCGGTAGCAAAGAACACTGAAAGCGATTCGGTGGATTTTAAGATACTTAATTTTAGCAAGCATGGCGTACTTCAAATCTACATTACTTCAATTCATCATTTTCCTTTTAAGTATCTGTGTCCAACATCTGATGTAAATCCAAATAAGTGTATGAGAATATGATTCTCCTAGGATTCTCTCAATACATGGAAATATAAGAGAAAATTTGAGCATATCTGTGTCAGAAGCATTCCCGTATTCACACCAATATAGGTATTACGGTCATGTAAGCATATATAAAAGAAATTACGTATGTGATGAAGTTATTCATTCTCCTCCAAGCTAAAAAGGAAAATTGCAGAAGTCAACCATTCTATTATCATTTAAATTCACAAGAAGAACATACTAAATATCAAAATTCACATGAAGTAGAGGATAATGTGAAGAGTTGATTACCTTAAGATCATTCAGGGTTGAACCATGAGGTTCTGCATGAACTAAATCTGCCATTGATTTAAAAAAAAAAAAATCAACCGACTCCCATGTCTTATTGATGGCAACAGCTCACATCCTTAGTTTCCATGTTGCTTCTCAACCCAAAGTTCGACCAACATAAATAACCAGCAATAATATACTCAAGTTTGCAACGATGTCTTTACATGTAACATGAAGCAAGTGATAAAGAACACCTCAAATCTATGCTGCTTCAATTCTTCATTTTTCTTTAAGTATCTGTGTCCAACATGGTATACATATCCATACATAAGAATGGGAATATGATTCTCCAAGGACCATGAAAATCTAAGAAAAAATTGAGCATATGTGTCGGGTACATATCAGTACTCATACCCCCGGCAAAGTAATATAGGTAGCACAAACATGCAAGTATTTGACATAGAAATGACCTGAAACTTTGAGACCAAGTTCTTCATTCTCTTCCAACCAAAATCTCAGTTGTAGATATAATTTTATTTAAAAGGGAAAATTTCACAACTCAACCTTTGTATTATCATACCAGTTCACAAAAAAAAAAAAAAAAACTAAATGTCCAAATTCACATGAAACACAGGATATTAACACAATGTAAACTATCTATGATAATCAATTATTGAAAGATAAGATTTCTTAATCCATTATGATAGCTGGAAAAAAAAAAAGTTTACCAGGTTTTCCTCTATTCAAAAACTACAGCTTCTCCTCTTCAACATTTTAGCTTAGAATAATACACGAAATGCACAGGCAGAAGAGGCTAGCAAGTCTTCAGAAATTTGAGGTTGATAGCTAACAAAAAATTGTGAGAAGAAATTGGAGGCTGGTTTCTGGATTCATCATTTATCGAAAGGAAGTCATTTTTAGCGTGGAAGATCTCACAAAGGAATATTTCGAACATGATATCTGTAAAGAGCGTGTTCAAAAACATTTAAGAGAAATAAAATAAGGTGCGAGTAAACATGGGCTGTAGTTGAAAGGCAATATGATTCAACCAAAAACCCCTTTACAACAAAGTTTAAGCTAATTGCTTCATGTTTATGTCTGAGCAATGCATATGGGGTTGATAAAAACAAGACTCCATGTACTCTAATTCACACAAGCTGCGATTGGAAATTATCCAATTCCCCCCAGTCACCCACATTTATGATCCCAAGTTCCGTTAAAAGCATAATAATTGTAGAGACCCAAATTTGCCCGGCCCAAGCCTAATATATCAAACAGCCCATTACACATAGCCTAAATAAAATTTAAATCTACCCAATTTCACAAACCCAACAAAATAGAGCCCGATAGGCTCGATCCTTTTAAAATTTTTGGAACTTATCTGCTTTGCGCCGTACCACCCATGTGCCTCCCTGTTGCCACCAGCGTGCACGCCACTCGAATCTGCAAACAGAGAAGATAACAGTAGCAAAAACAAAGCAAAATAGTAGCAGATAGCAAAAAAAACCCTTGGTATTCGGCTATAAGAAAGTCAAAAATTCACAATGTATTGTTACAGAGACTCTTGAATAAAAAAGGAAAAATCAGGAACTAAGATCTCAAAGGTGCCTCTTTTATTTTATTTTTCTTCATTTTTATTTGAAATAAAGCATAAATAGTAATAAAATCTTACCGTGGTTCGTGCTCCTTCGTGGTTGTGAATCTGCGGTGACCCAAACGTCACAAAACCCACTCGGGTTCCGACGAGGGTCGGGGAAGCGACGAAGACAAGAGTTTTCTCCCCTTGCGATTCAACCACTATTTCATTTTTTGTGTTATGTTTTCCTCCTTAAAATATATATATATATATATATATATATATATATATATATATATATATATATATAGTTTAAATCTACCTTTTAATAAATAAAAAGAAAGAGAAGAGGAAACTTATCCGAATCCTCATGATTCAGACCATCGGTCATGGTGTGGGCACGGTGAACCACCGGCAAGCCAAAGGCCGGTCAAAGAGAGAACTGGGGGAGAAAAGGGGAAGGAGAGAAAGCTTTCTGTTTTCTTTAAAAAAAAAAAAAAAAGGCTGAAAATGAAATAAAAAAAAAGGGGTTTGGGTTTAAACGAGGATGATGAAATGACACCGTTTGGTATAGTGGGGGGTTGTGCATTCTCCTTAAAAGGGAGATTTATGCAATTAGTCCCTCCGCCTTTTCTGTCCATTTAATTTAATCCCTTATAACCTTGTTTCTTTTTAAAATTTCGCCCTTTTGCTTTATTTTATTTTTGATTTGGTCCTTGGCTCAGATAGACGAAGCACTACACATAGAGGGCTGGGAATATTTTCCCAACCAGTCCCTCATTCTTTATGCGCGTTTCACCTCAGTCCTTAGTGACCTACATTTTTATTTTATAATTTGCACCTTAAATTTACTTAAATTTCAACTTAGTCTTAATTTATTTATTCATTCATCATTCTTTATTTTTTTTATTTTTTTTCTTTTATCATTTTATTTCATGAATTACTCATGCTATTTATATCTTCATTATTGTTGGTGGTGGATTACTTATTTTATTGATGTTGTTATGATTATACTATTAATCTAATTTAGTTAATATTTAATATCTATCTATTTGTTTATTCGTTTATTCATTATTATTGTTATAGATTGGATTTTTTTTTTTTTTTACCCTCATTGTTGTCATTTTTATCATCTATTTGTTTATATCTCTTATACCTTCAAACTTTATATTTTTTATTTATTATTTACATTATTATTATTGTCATTATTTTGAACATATCATGTATTTTTACATATATTATCTCTTCTAAATCATCATACATAGCATTCATTTTGAAATTTTTATATGTATCTTTATACTCTAAATTATTATATACATATATACACATACCCTTTACTTAAGCGGTTTTTATACATTATTTATGTTAAACCATCTTATATACTTTAAATTTTATATGTTACTTTGTTATACTATTTTATATGTGAACAATTTTAAATCCTTTTATTTTTTATTGCAAAACTTTTTATCATTATTTACCTTAAGATTCCGTATATATTACTTATATTAAACTATTTTACATACTTCTTATATATTATGTATTTTTAAAATTATTCTTACATATTAATTATTTTAATTTTTTTTATATGATTTATTTTAAATCTTTGTGTATACCATCTATTTTAAAGTTTCATATGTATTACTTGGTTTAAATTATTTTATATGTTACTTACTTTAAAATATCTTATACATTATTTATTTTTACATATTATTATTTTGAGCTTCTCAATATTTATTTTAAATTTCTTTATATATATATATTATTTTAAATTTGTCTTATGTTTATCTAAATTGGTCTTGTACAACTTATTTTAAATTCTCTTACTTGTGTCAAATTGTTTTGTTATTGTTCATTTTAAGCTTTTTATATATAGTATTTATTATATATATATTACTTATTTTAATTTTTTTTTATCTTAAAATTTTACTTTGGATTATATTTATATATAAATTTTCATTTCAAACTATTTTTGTGTATTGTTTATTTTAAAATTTTCATTTATACATTATTCATTTTAAGCTCTTTTATGTGTATTTGAAAGGACCCTTTTTTTATTATTTTACTTTGTGTATTATTTATCTTAATTTATCTAACACATTATTTATTTGAAATTTTATTTATAAACTATTTATTTTAAATTGATTTATACTTTATTTTTAAAATGTATATATTATATATTTATCTTGAATCATTTTCTATTACTCATTTTAAATTTCTTCCATAAGTCATTTCTTTAAAATTTGTATTATTTCATGTCAAATGGTTACATATAGCTCTAATTTAAATTGTTTTATATTCTATTGGTTTTAAGTTGTCACATATATTATCTTAAGTCATTTTCATGTTGGCTATCTTAATTTGTTTCATGTATTATTTCCTTCGTCATATTTTACAATTGTTTCTTAGTTTCTTTTTATTTCGCCTTTGTGTTTATTTATTTTAATCGTTTATTAATTTAGATTTCATCGTTGTTCTTATTATTGTTATTATTATTTTTGTGACATTGTCTTATGTCAGTTATTTATTATTTGATTCATATCAATAGTCAAAAATCAAGTGATTATTGTGAATTGTTTTCTTACTAGAATATTCATATTCTCATGACTTATCAACATAATAATCTCATTCGCATATCACCATTCCAAATCAAATATGCACCGTTTAAATATCAAATTCGCTACTATTCAAAAATAAAGTTCAAAATAAGGCAATGTTTTGCGTTTTGGAACATCGAAGAATTGTGTCCTAACTTACGAGGTTTCGGTTCTCTCGATGATTCCAAATAGTCAAATATCCTTTTAAGTTTTAAAATACATGGAATTCCGATTTAAATTAAAGACGACCTTGCGCTCGGGAATTCGTGGTATTGTGTCCTAACTTACGGGATGTGATACTTCGATATCTCGAGATAAGGAAATCTTCAACAATCGTTTTGAGCTAATTCAAGAATTTTAAAATCGATGTTAATAAAAAGGGTCGTATTTCAAATTCATTTTCGATTTTCAATTTTCAACATTAAGACACTAAATGATCAATTCGGTACCAATTTTTGGGCGTGTCGAGGGTGCTACTCCTTCCTCGCACGTAACCGACTCCCGAACCTATTCTCTCAAGTTTCGTAGACCAAAAATGTCGTTTTAGTAAATTAAAATGTTTTATTAAAATGACCCAACTTCTTGGTGATCCGATCACACCTAAACAAAAAAGATTGGTGGCGATTCCCGTTTTGATTTTCATTTTCAAATAAAGTCGATTCCCGTTTTTCAAAAATGGTTTCGACAATAATAATAACTAGAGGTGTGCATGGGCCGGGCCGGGCGAAGGCCCGCCCGAAAAATGGGAGGGTTTGGGTAAAAATATAGGCCCGAAAAATGGGCTTGGGCAAAAAAAGAGGCCCGTTTAGAAAACGGGCCGGGCCTCGGGCAAGATTTTTTTGCCCGGGCCCGGCCCGACCCAATTTTAATATTAAATTATTTTTAAATTATTTTTATTTTAAATTTTAAGTAACTTTAGTTTTTTTTACTTTAGGTTTTTTTTATTGTTTTTAATGTTATTTTGGTATTGTAAAATTTTTGTTATTAATATAATTTAGTTCTTAATTTAGTTCTAATTTATTTCAATTTTTTAATTTTAATATAATTATTGTTTATTATATTTTTAATTTATATATTATTTTAAGAATTATTTTACTCCCATTTTTTTAATATTTTTTTTATGTTTTAAATGCATTTGATTTATTATATTTTAAAGTTTTTTATTTAATAAAAAAAAGTAAAAAAAAATTTAATATGGCCGGGCCGGGCTCGGGCCTATCATTTTTTCTCGGGCCGGGCTTAGACAAAATTCTAGGCCCATATTTCGGGCCGGGCCCGGGCCTTGAAGACGGGCCGAAAATTTTTTATGGGACCGGCCCGGCCCATGCACACCTCTAATAATAACCTTAATTACCTTAGTATTCTAAGATGATCGAATTAATGTCAAAAGAAAAAACCTTCATTTGGATGACAATCATGCATCAACTACAACTTGCAACCAGATAGAAGCAGCATGATGGTATGCTATCAAAACAAGTTGAACATATTTTGCAGATCTAATTCTTTTTTTTTTTTTTTTTAAAAAGCAAAAATACATTTATCATGAAAGTAAAAAATGAATGGAAATACCTGCGCCAGAACATTTGTTTTCTCAGTCACTGCCCCTTCTATATGATGAGTTGTTCATCAATTTCAATGACAGGGATGTGGGAGATGTTGGGCCAATCTTTACCTTTATCCTTTTCACAATGTTCCTTCAGCAAAGGACATTTTTGAATGTACAAACGAGAAAGAGAGGGAGGGAGCATGTTTGGCGGCATGGATTGGAGGTTGGGACAATTGCAGAGAGTGTGGAAGCATGTTTGGGCGCATGGATTGGAGGTTGGGACAGCTATAGATATACAAATCGCAAAGAGAGGTGAGGTGTTGAAACCCCTTATACTCCAAACTCTTTAGATTTTGAAGATCAGAGATGAAGAGAGATGTAAGAGAAGAGGGAAGCAGATGCTCATCTGGAAAACACTCCATCTCTACTTCTGAATACCAGATTCCAAAAGATGTAAGAGAAGAAAGTGTATGCAAATTCCATTCCCTTTTCCTAATCAAGCTCTCAATTAGTTTATCACTGCTTCCTAATGTAATTTCTTTTAGTTTGGAGGGCAAACCCTCTTTTGGAACCCACTCTATTTCTGGACAATCAGTTATTGTCAAATACTCAAGGGATGGAAAGACGGAGTGCATTTGCTCTGGCAATGACTTTAAACTCGGGCAATTGTAAAGCTGCAGTCGTGTCAAATTAGTGACAGCTAATCCATCTTCAATTTGAAAAGATATCAAATTTTTGCAGCACTTTATAACCAAAGAATTGAGACATGTTAGATGCTGGTGGTGAGAGCCCTCTAAAGCAGCACTAATAAACTTAAAGTCTTCACATCCCCTAATATCAACATCCTTTACCGTAGGAAACGATCCTAATGGGAAAGATTCCAGTTGAAGACATTTACTAATTATATCCAAGGATTCAAGGGATGTATACAAGAAGATATTGGAATAATCCAAGCTTTCACACCAACAGATCTTCAATTGCTTCAGCGAGATGGGCACCCTAACTTCAGGACGGGAGCTAATTTCTGAACAATGCCGCAAACATAACTTTTCAAGAAGTGTGCATCGTTGCAACATTTGTTCCAATACGGACTCATCCATATTCAAATATTGAATTTTCAACTCCCGAAGCCCACAAGCCAATGGCTCCAACTGCAATGCTTTGCATTTCTTTAAGTCAAGTTCCAAAATGCTAGGTGCCGTTGGAAGCATGCCTCCAAGCTTCTCACAATCTTCAATCTCCAGTTTCTTTAAACAAGGGAGGTGTTTGGTTAGACATTTGGTTAGCTTGGGACAATATCTAATGCAAAGCTCTTGTAGAAGAGGGAAAGCTTCATCGCTCCAACAATACGCCCATTCCTCCCACTCGGCCATATTCTCAAAGCTTAGCATTTCAAGTGATTGAAATGGTTTAGTTGAAGCTTGTCCATTCCCGTAGAACTCATCACCAACTATTAACACTCTACTCAAACCGGAAATGGAGAGAGATTTCAAAGATGATAACTGCCCAAGCGGAGGTAAGGATATGCAAAATTTACAATCATGTAACCCCAAAGATACTATATTTGAGAAGGAAGAATGCCCCACCCATTCCGAAAATATTATGTCTTTATAACTCCTAATTACAAGATGCTCCAAATTTGTATGAGGCTTTAGTTGTTCAAGTACTTCTCGATCATGCCTTGAATCACCATCAATATCATCATCTTTACCCCATATCAACTCCAACTTTTTAAGGTCTACCTTATCCTTCAAATTGGCATCTTTGGCATCCATGGCACATGCAACATTTTTTAGTCCTGAAATGGAAAGTGTTCCACGTAGATGCTTGAGCTTTCCCAACTCATTAATGCTTGATCCAGTTTGACAGCCTAAAACAAAATCTGTTACTATTCGAAGATCTTTCAACCTACCCATTCCTTCTGGCATCCTTGCTAAGTTTGTTCCCTTGATATCAAGATATAGCATGTTGATCAATCTTTCCATGTCTCTCGGTAACTCATCAAGGTCTTCGCATCCATGCAATTTTAGTACTTGCAAATTATACAATGTACACAAAGAGTTTGGCAATCTTTTGATTGAAGTTTTTGAGAGATTCAAATTTCGTAGATGCTTCAAATTACCAATATCTTCCGGCAATTTGTGGATATTTGTATACCCAGCCAATGAAAGCACTCGTAAGCTTGATTTCACCGTCAAATCATGCATTAGCACATTGCTAACATATGGCCAAAGGAAAGAAGACTTCACATTTAAGAAAGTACGCAAACCTTTTGCTTTAGCTAAACTTTGAAATTTTTGTCGCACATCATATCGTTCTTGGACATTGGACAAATGACGGATCTTTTCAGTTATTACACAAGAATCACCACTACCTTCCAATCTGCAGATGAACTCTCCACTGACAAATTTAGCTAAGTCACTAATTAAACCATGTATGACAAAACAAGATTTCTTTCCTTTGGATTGTTGAAAAAATGACCTCAATCTCAAATCTTTGAAGTACTCGTTACCCCGTTCTTCCATATCTCCATTGTCTTTGGGAAGCTCTAAAAGACCTTCAGCCATCCATAACTGAATAAGTTCTTCTTTTTCAAATTCGTAATCTTTAGGGAAAATTGAACAATAAGAAAAACATCGCTTTAAATGGGAAGGAAGATAATGGTAACTCAATGTTAACGCTGGCAGAATATTAGTTGCATCATTTGGAATGTCCCAAAAATTGCTATGTAAATTTTTTTTTCCACTCATCAGCATCTGGTTTGCAGCGCAGAAGACCTCCAAGAGCTTTTGCAGCCAAAGGGAGACCGCCACATCTTTTAACAATTGCTTCACCGATTGCCATCAGATCTGAATGCTTGGTGGGGCTTGAACCATCAAATGCATGCTTTGCAAATAACTTCCAACAATCATCATCTGATAACACATTTAAATGATAAGTTGGAATGTTCCTCATGATTGCTGTAACGTTTTCATCACGTGTTGTTACAATAATCTTGCTATTCTTGGCCCCAGAAGTGAAGGGACTTGCAAGCTCTTTCCAATGAAAATAATTCTTGTTCCAAACATCATCCAAAATGAATAGATATTTCTTTCCCGACAGCTGCTCTTTGAGTTTAAGTTGAAGCTGATTTAAATTCTGGTTTCCGTCACAGCTACATTTGATCTCTTCAAGAATGGTTTTGGTTACCTTGAAAGCATCAGACTCCTCTGAAACACACACCCATGCTTTGCGGTCAAACCATTTATCCACTCTGGGGTCATTGTAGATCAATTGGGCAAAGGTGGTTTTGCCAAGCCCGCCCATACCCACAATGGGAATTACATCTATCTGATTTTCAGACAGATTTTGAGGATCCAACAACTTCATTAGTTCTTCTCTTTCATCATCTCTGCCACAAACATCAGACTCGTCCACCAAAGAAGTTGCAGGCGTTCTTTGAAATGCCTTTTCTCCTTTATAGCTTTCTTTCAGACCCAGAACCTGTTTTTGGTTGAGTAGATAGTCCAGTCTCTCAAGGATCTCCTCCAGCTTGGACTGCATCCCATCTTTGAAAGGATTGAAAGAAGAGAAAACGCTACTAAACTGCTTCATAGGAGTAGTTTGATATTCGGATTTGATCTTCTTCCGAAGAGCTTCAGTAGAGATCTCGTCCAGGAGGTCCTCGGCATCATAAACCGCATCTTTGAGCTCATCAGTCCAACTTTTGACATTTGGGTTGGTAATCTGCTTATTTTCAGCATCATCCAACACTGCTTTCACCGACATCAAGGTTGGCTTCAGTTTCTTCAGCAGCACAGCTTCATGTTTCTTTCCTTGGATAAGCCTCAGAAAATCTCCAGAAACAATCCTATCAAGCAGCACCTCAATGGAAGCAGAGAGAAAAGCTTCACCCACCATAGCCATGTTTTTTTTCCTTTTTTTGTTTTGTTTTTTGTTTTGCAAAGAAAGGTTTAAAGGAAGATGAAAAGGAAGTAAATGCAAATAATGGAAAAGAAGGGTACGTAAACTCAAGTGAACAAAGTTGCAGAGATGAAGGATTGGAAACAGAAGAAAGTAAGTGAAAGTGAAAGCAACTAGAAAAGAGGAGAGCAAGAGTGAAAATATGAGATGAAGATGAAAAGGGGAAGGCTTTAACTTGGAATACTTTAATTTCAATAGAGATGAAAGAACTTCATCACTGCTAACGGGAGTTGTAAAATGAGCTGTGATCCAATTAAAAAAAAAAACCATGTACCTTAAAATTCTTTAATATTTAATAACATAAAAAAAACACTATTTCTCTATAACCATAGTTGGTCGTTTGCAGATTTAGCATAATGAAGAAATGGATCAAATATTATATTATAATATAAGCAATAGCATTATTATTCTAAATATCATATTAATTATTATATTCATAATATTAATTATTATATTCGCTGGTGATTACTTTGAGAATATTGGGGGCATGTTGTTTAAAGATGGGTTCTTGTACAAAACGGTGTGATGAAGTCAATTAGTGCTCAGAACATAAAAACAACGTTTGATGAACTCGAAAAGTTTCGGTCACCTAGCGATAATGGAGAAGGTGAAATCGTTGGTTTATCAACTTTGTTTGCAAACAGAAAGAAAACCCATTTCATGAAGGGTGACGCAGTGATTGTTGTCAAGGGGGATCTGAAAATTTTAAGAGGGATGGGTTGAAAAGGTTGAGGTAGAGAATCTCCATATTAGACCAGAAATGAAAGGCCTTCCTAAAACTCTGGCTGTT
Source organism: Gossypium anomalum (assembly GCA_025698475.1). Classification (NCBI taxonomy): domain Eukaryota; kingdom Viridiplantae; phylum Streptophyta; class Magnoliopsida; order Malvales; family Malvaceae; genus Gossypium; species Gossypium anomalum. The sequence continues at coordinate 47,225,978 of CM046960.1, read as the reverse complement.
AACAAAAAAGAGTTGTGTAAGTACTCTGAGCCTCTGAATCACGTGAAGGTTGTTTCTGGGACGAAGGAAGGTGCAACCGGTATGGTCAAGGTTGAGCAGCATGTTCTCATCAATTTATATGATAGAACCACAATATCTGAAGATTTCAACAAATCGATGGATTCATGTATGCTTTTACATTTAATTTTGCTCTTAATTTATTTTTAATGATCTAACATGACAAATCCTATTTTATTAAGTTTTATATCAGATCTTATTTTACGATTTTGACAAATGATATCAGAGTTTTGTTATGTTGAATCATTGAGAATAAATTGATATTCTCAAATTTATGAATTGATTTATTCTTTTAACATTTTTTATTTTGGTGTTTGTTAAATCTTTTGGGTTTATAATGAGGTTTTTGAATTTTGATAATTTCCTAATTAAGTTTGTCGAGATTTTGAATATAAATTGAATTGCATGATTGCAATTGGATATCATTTTGTATTATTAGTTTTTTATAATAAACCTACTGCTATTTATACAATTATTGTAATTTTTTTTATAAAAAAGTAAAATTTAGTTTTAACTTTTAAGGATTGTGTTATTTTTAAACATACTGTTATGAGTACATATTTTCCACACAAATATATGTGTGATAAAATTTCTAGTTATATATAATTTTTTATTATTTTTACTATTTTTTGTATTTGATTGATTTATTATATGCTTTCTTAGTTTTTACTAAGAATATTTTATTTTTTACAAAGTTTTACATTAATTTTAAAACATATCTAAAACCTTATATGAACATTCCTATAAAACATATAAAAATATTTTAAGTGAATAAAGTCATAAGTGACAATGATTTAAAAAAAAAAAAAATCACTAAGTGACACATCTCTATTTGAACTAAAGGCATATGTGAATGCAATATGCTAGGTGTCTAAAATGCAAAAGATGTATATACTCTTAGCTAAAGGCATATTAAGCTCATATCACATCTTTCACAAGTGTTTGTATATAAAAACACCTATATACATCCTATATGATCATACATACAAATTACAAAAATTATCAATTAACAATAAATTTACACTAGAATAAACTTCATCAACATGAATCAACAATGCTTAACTAACAAATCTAAAAAGTTCATTTTTGTTTTGAAAAATGACTATTAAGATAACCAAACAAGTTTTATTTTTTTGAACTTTTCGAACAATTTTTAAATAACATAGCAAAGTTGGTCAAATGACTAAATATCCTTAATAACAAGGATCTAAAATTTAAATCTTGGAAGCATATATTTATTTGAATATAGACTCGAAGTGGAAAACGATGCTAAAATTTCATTTTTAAAGCACTTTAAATAATTAAAAATGTTTTAATACACATTTTAAAAATGTCTAAATGATTACAATGTCCGTAGCTTCTAAAAGAAGGAGGATTTAATCATTTAAGCTCCAAAGAGTCTTTCAAACTTCCATTTAAAACTGTGCAAGTTTTTCAAAGTGCTACATTTAATCATTTTCCACAAATCACTTGCTAAAACAAAATTCCATAATTAAAACTTCATTTGAAAAAAATATTCAATGAAAAACTTATTAATTTCTTAAAAAAAAAAACATAAAAACCATTAAGCTTTGTATGCTCCTAAAGATGTGCAAATACATAATGTGTTCTTTCAAGCAAACATCCTAAAACATCTCTAAGCATGATTCTATCAAATCCAAACAATTAAACCAAAAATCTTGCTTAAGCTCCAAAAAAAAAAAAAAAAAAAAAAAAAAAAAAAAGCAACCAACAATTCATATCCAATAAGATATAGGTTTAAAGGTCACCCATCATTCTTTGTGTGTCTAGAACATCTAAACCAATGTACTTTGCTCCTTATTGCTCCAACACATTTACAAGAAACAATTATTTTATTTTTAGTACCTAAATTGCTGTAGGTCCTTGAAGGTTAGTTACCAAGTATCTTGTTCATCAACAAGAAACAATCATTCTCTTGTATCTTGGAATTCATGATCTCAAATTCCAAAACCAACTTGTCTAATGCATTTTGTGACACATAAAAACGACAAGAATTTAATTAATTGAGTTAGAAGAAAGGTTTCCAAAGACTTCATCATTAGAATCCTCATCATCGAAAGTATCACTCTCACTCCAAGTGACTACTATGGCCTTCATCTTGGCTTTTTTCTTTTTTATCATTGGACAATTTTTTTTGGTATGACCCAACTTCTTGCAAATGTAGCACACAACTTAGTTGCTCTTTCCCTTTTGAAGCCTTTTGTCATGTTTCATCTTAGTGAACTTATTGAATTTCTTGACAATCATCATCATCATCATCATAGATGGAGGATTTTAAAGCAACACTTACATTTTTTGGTTTTTTTTTTTCATTCTTTAACTTCATCTCATAGTCAAAAGTAGATAAATCAAGCTTTGATTCATTGATTTGGCTAGTTCCTTCTTGAGTGGTGGCGAACTTATCCTAAACTTCCTTTACACTTTGACATTGCGATTCTCAATTGTACTCATTTGGATCCAATACATAAAAGAGTGTGTATGACTTTTGCATTAAGTTAAACCTTCTTCTTGTCATTTGCATCCTAATCATCTTCATCATTGGGCACTTCCAAATCACCATTAAGGATTATTTTTCAAACAAAATAATCATTTGCTTAAATGAAGGGCTTCATCATTGTATTCTAATAATAGTAGATCTGACCATTGAAAAATTGAGGTCTCACAATAGATTGACGTTCCCCCTAGCTTGTTGAGCCCATCAAAAATTATTTTTGAAAATGATATTTGGGTGGTTGAAAATCTTTTCTCCTCATGATAAAACTTTTGAAGGAAACAATTGTTAAGATAAAAGATACCAAAAGGAGAGGGTGAAATGACATTTAAAAAATGTCTCACAAAAAGATGGAGAAATTTAAAATAAACTCACACAATGATCTATAGTGATTTAATCTTAATTGCTAACCTCCACTATCATACTCCCACTTGCCGAGGATTTTTCCAATTCACTATTTTGAATTGTTACCTTTCAAGGACAATGTATAACCTTTATAATCCATATTTTTTTCTTACTCATGATAAGATAGATACCTCTTCTATGTAGTTTTCAAGGATAAACTAAAAATTATTTAATTTTTATGACTTAAAAAACCTTACGGTCACTAAAAGGTGAGTGTTTGCAAAGTTTAGCTCTCTAAAAGATAGAATAAAAGTAATACCAAGATCTAATAATAGAAGCTCTCACAAATATATGTACAAGAGAATGAAGAACTAACGTTTATTCACTTGATTTGTTGTTTGGATGTTCGATCTCTTATCCCTTGTAGTGTTCTTGAGTTGTTTATATATTAAGAAATTGATTTGTAGCTGTTTTTATGTAACGCCCCGAATTTGGGGCCTAGAAGTTTTGGGATTTGAGCATAGGGACAGTGATGAGGTGGCACATATGTGTTTAGTTGTGCGCTTAAGTGTTAGAATGGGCCTGCTGGTTTGGTGGTTGAGTGAGTGCTAGTGAATTTTTGGGTTCTGGGTTTGAGTTGCTGAGTGCGCATTTTTGGAGTCTTTTTATTTTTGTTTAAGTGAATAATTATTTTGTTTATTTCTTATATTTATTATTTATTATATATTTCTATTTTTTATTCTTCTTCCTATTTCACATTTTTTTCTGTTCCTCTTACTTACTTCTTTTCTTTTTCTTTTTGATATTTTCTTTCTATGAAAACGTGTTATTTGCAGATTCTGGAGTTTCGTTCCTTTATCGTTCTTTCGTCATCAAAACAGGTGTGGGATTCAAACCTTGTCTACAGTTCTTATCTGTTTATTTTATTTCGTGGATCTTCATTTTCGGCTTTTCTTGACTGTAGGCTAACCCGTTGATTTTGGGTTCTTAGTCAATGAAAATGATGGAGATCGTCACTTTTTGATGTATTTCGATAGGGCAAAGATTCGGGGTGGTTCCGGAAGCTTAGATGGTGGTTCTAGACTATTTTTGGGGTGATTTCGTGACCTCCCCGACAGCCACATGGGCGTGTACTGTGGCACACAGCCATGTGGATTTGGGAATTAGGGTTTCGATCCAATTTTAGGCCACACGACCGTATGGATGATTTAGGATTTTGTCGTTTCTCACACGGGTGTGTTTCTTGGTCCATATGAGCGTGTGGGTTTGGGGTTAGGGTTTCAGAGATTTAGGGTCACATGGCCATGTGACTGATTTGGGGATTAGGGATTCTACACAGGTGTGTGTTTTGGAACACACGGGCCTGCACTTGATTTTAGTGAAATTGGATAGTGAGTTACATGGCCCGTTCGCACGGTCGTGCCTCTATACCACACAGGCTTGTGCCTCTATCACACGGTCGTGTACTACCCTTCACAGGGGCATTTGGACCACTACATAGCCTAGATTGCTCCACACGGCCGGAGCACATGGGCTTGTGGCCCTATCTCGCCAAATATTATTTTTAGGTTAAAGTTACTTGTAATTACTGCTCTATATGACCTAACCCTTGGCTAAACTCTAGTGAGGGTATTTGTGACTCTGTTCTGAGTTTGGATGATGTGTTATTTGTGATTGGGTATATGACATATTTGATTTTGAACCCGGATAGCTGAGTGAGTGTGTGTGCAACTAGTTCTATTTGACTGAATGGGTGTGGATGTCTACTTCTGATTAATTATCTAAGACTGGTATTCTAAATGCGAGATGTGTTACGTACAGAATCTGGGTGTATGAGTGTACACACTTCTGAAACTGATTGACTGATTGTGAATGATTGTTGGAAATTGCATTCTGAATTGTTATATCTGCATACATACATTTGCATACACACATTTGCATATAAAGTTTTGGGTGGGATTTTGAAGAGAAGGGAGATTATGATTTGGTAGTTTAACTGCATATTGTAATCCCAATACCCTGTCGGTCGTGAGCGATTTGGTATCTTCGCAAAATTTTTACACACTTTGCCAGACATGCACATACGCCGTCAATGTTACTACGTATCATTGATTGAACTGGCAGTTTTACTAAAACTTATCGGTATAGCGAATTACCGTATTACATTATACCTCATGTACGTTAGCTATGCTATGTACCACCTTTTGATCTAGCGGTTATACAGCATATTTGTACCGCAGTTTACCACATTGCACAGTACAGCTTATTCGTTAGCTTTACTGCATAATATATCTAATCTGGCAGTCCATACTGCATGTCCATACTGCATGGGTCTTTTCGCATGGCATCATGATGTGACTTCTTCGATAGCCCCTAATACCTAAAGGGTTGTGGGCAATCCCAATTCCATAAGGATCGAGGACAATGCTGATGTCTATCATTGCCGGGCAACCCGGGATGATATCATATGGAGTATAGAGTTGGATGGATGGGTTGATTATATCCCCACATGGAGTGATTGGTTGGATGAGCTCAATAGCTCTATTGAGGTGTGATGGGGGACGGAGAGGTGTGTTGACTGGATGGGTGGGTTTTCTTCAACTCAACTGCATTCATAAGCATTTTATAGACTGTCTGTGAATGCGACTGACTGTTGTACTGTTTGACTGAAAAGTGTTTCTGACACTGTGTTCTATGGTTGCGACTGTCTGGCTAAATAGTTATAACGACTATACGATTGAGTGTGTTTTAATATATGCGAAATAATGTTATCTACCGGTACGTCCGTTTAGAATGTACCAATTGGTTCTGTATAGTTCTGTAAGTATGTTTCGCTTCTGAACTGCTTTCTAGGTTTCTGCTTCTGATTTTGTAGTAGTTAGCTTGATCTCACACTGAGTTCGAGTAGCTCACCCCCTCTTCTATTTCCACTTTCAGGTATAGTTCTGGATTCTGTTGATGGGCTTAGTACGCCGAGGCCTTGGATAGTTTTGGTGGAAGTGGATTATCAGTTTGTGATAAGTCGTAATTTATACATATTTTTATTCAATGCCTAGCCTATTTTTGGATGAATTATCATTAGATTTGTGGAATTTGATGCTCTTAATCCTTTAATTTCATATCTTATACTTAGGTGAGTATAGGAAAATAAAAAGAGCGAGCAACGAGCCAAAAATAGAGAAAATCGATCAACGTGGAAAATTAATACGGCCTGGACTTCCTCACACGGGTAGAACAAATGCCCGTGTCCTTTTAGCAGACTTCAACACGGCCTAAAGCCACCCCACATGGGCGTGTCTATTTAACAGTCTTAAACAAGGTTTGAAGCACTGGCAAACAGGCGTGGCACACGGCCATGCCCCTGTTAAGCCCAAGTCTAATTCTATTTGGAAAAGAGCAATTTTAAGGGTTTTGGAGCATTCTAAAGCCTACTTAAAAACACCTTAGAAGAGGATTAAAAAGACACATAGAGTAGGAGCAAGAAATTACTCGAAGAAAGCCGATTGATCCATCTCAGAAGCCGGATTCTCCTTCAAGACTAAAGATCTCCCTTCAATTTCCTTCAGGAGTTTTTGGGTTTTCTTTATGTTTTGCTATTACTATTCTTCTGAGATGTTTTCTTTTATAATTATGAACTAAATCCCCTAAATACCTAAGAGGGATGAAACCTAAGACGGATCTTGTTAATATTTTCTGAATTATATGATAAATACTTGATTTGTTCTTAATTATGTTCTTAACTCTTGTTTTAATATTCCAGGATATTGATTCAAGTATTGATGTGCTTATTTAGAGGAGAAAAAGTCCTAGTCTAAGAGTAGATCATTCATAATTAAGTGGAGTTGCATTCAATCCTAGAGATACGACGACATAAATCTGCCGGATTAGAGTCAAATCTAATAAGGGAATCCATAGATCGAGTTAATGCAACACTAGAGGTTTTAATGAGAAAGAGATTTCAATTAATCAACCTCGGGTTAGATGTTATTAGTCTCGAGAGAGATAATAATATAAATTAGGGATTTCTATGGATCAAGTCAAGTGAATAAATCATCTAGTTCAGAGTCGAATAACAAGTGAAGTCTAAGTGGATTCTTCATTGGGTATTGTCTAAATCAATCAGTTTTACCAAAAGTATTCCTCCAATTTACTTTCTGTGCATTCTTAGTTTCATTAATTAGTTTAGATAAAACAAATCTACTTATTTTTTAGGCTAGATAATAAAAAGAAGGTTACTACTAGTACTTTTAGTTCTTGTGGGTTCGACATCTGGTCTTGCTATAAACTATACTACTGTTCGATAGGTACACTTGCCTTCATCGTGATAATAGTTAGTTTTCAAGTACGATCAATCATAAATATAAAACTTATCACGAGTCAATCAAGTTTTTGGCGTCGTTGCAGAGGAACTAAGGTATTAGGAACGCTTAATTTTTATTACTTTAGCCATTATTTTCTTATTTTATTTAATTTTAATTTTAATTTTAATTTTAATTTTATTTTTACTTACTAAATTTTCTTTTGTTTCCTTCTGATAGTTTTCCATAGTTTATGACTAGAAAAAACCTGTCGGGACCTTTATGTTTTGATAGTGTGATTGAAAGCACAGCTCATAGAAATCGAAGAGAAATAAGGAGAAGCCTACAATACATAGAGGAAGGGCAAGAGGACGATATTCACACTACAACCGAGGAGATAACTGATAATCAAAATAATCTGCTACCTCCTGTGGTTGCTACAAATCCAGTAAATCAGGATCCTGCTCCTCGTATTATGTATGATTATGCTAAACCTACTTTAACAGGAACTGAATCGAGTATAGTTAGGCCGCCTGCTGCTGCAAATAATTTTGAACTGAAACCTAACACGAGTCAAATGATACAACAGTTTGTTCAGTTTGATGGTTTGCAGGACGAGGAACCAAACACTTATCTGGTAAATTTTCTGGAGTTCTGCGACACATTTAAGATCAATGGCGTTTCTGATGATGCCATTCGCCTTTGGTTATTTCCCTTTTTGTTGAGGAATAAGGCTAAACAGTGGTTGAACTCGTTACCACGAGGGTCAATCACTACTTGGGAAAAAATGACTGAAAAATTTTTACTTAAAAATTTCTGCCAGCTAAAACGGCTAAATTGAGAAATGGTATATCTTCTTTTGTGCAGATGGATTTAGAATGCATGGGAGAGATATAAGGACCTACTGCGAAGGTGCCCTTACCATGGGTTACCTCTATGGCTGCAAGTTCAAACCTTTTTACAGCGGTGTGAATCCTTCAACTAGGTAACTTATCGATGCAGCCGCCGGTGGAACTTTGAACAACAAAACACCTGAAGAGGCTTATGAATTTATTGAAGAAATGTCACTGAATAACTATCAATGGCAAGTTATGAGGACTAAGCCGACCAAAGTAGCAGGCGTTTATAACGTCGACTCGATTACTATGCTGTCAAATTAGGTAGAACTCTTAAATAAAAAGATTGACAGTTTACTTGGTTCCACGCAGGTACATTCAGTGATGAGGTGCGATTCAAATGGAGGAAGAGTACATACAGAATAGCAATCCTTCAACCTTAGCACCGAGGAGGAACAAGTCCACTATATGGGTAACAACTCTAGACCTCAAAATAACCCGTATAGTAACACTTATTATGCAGGTTGGAGGAACCACCCTAATTTCTCGTAGGGTGGCCAAAGAAATCAAAGACCACAACATCCTCTGGGTTTTCAACAACCACCTTACCAGTAAGAAAAGAAGCTGAACCTTGAGGAGATGCTAACGAAATTCATCTCGGTGTCAGAAACTCATTTTCAGAATACTGAAACAACATTAAGAATCAACAAGTGTCGATCCAAGGACTCGAAACTCAAATAGGCCAGCTTGCCAAATTGATTTCTGAACGACCACAAGGTAGCTTGCCGAGTAATACTGAATCTAACCCAATGGGAACAGCTCAATGCGATTAACGTTCGAGATGAAAAAGGGTTAGTTGAACCTAAACCAGAACCGAGGCAATAAATTATGGTAAGTAAAGGTAAAGGTGAGGTGGACCACAGTGAGTGAAAATCGGTAAGCAAAGAGTATAAACCTCGAGTGTCATACCCCAATTCGACAAGGAAAGACCACACTGACGAACAATATGGTAAATTCCTTAAACTACTAAAAAAATTGCATATTAACTTACCGTTTATTGAATCTCTTTCGCAGATGCCAAATGCAGTTAAGTTTTTGAAGGAGCTTTTAGCAAATAAGAGAAAGTTGGATAAGACGTCGCATGTGGAGTTAAACGCAGTTTGCTCAGCCATTCTACAGAATAAGCTACCCAACAAGTTGAAAGATCTAGGGAGTTTTACGATTCCTTGTTTAATTGGTAGTTCAAACATTAACAATGCTTTGGCTGATTTAGGGGCTAGTATTAATGTCATGCCCTATAAAATGTTCAAACAACTAGGTCTTGGGAAACCCAAACAAACTTGGATGAGCATTCAATTGGTAGATAAAACCATTAAATTTCCTAGGGGTATCATTGAAGATGTACTTGTAAAAATCGATAAATTTATGTTCCTAATTGATTTTGTTGTTCTAGACATAAAAGAGGACAGTGACGTGCCTTTAATTTTAGGAAGGCCCTTTTTAGCAATTGCCAAAACTATTATTGATGTTGTTACAGGTGAACTCACACTTCGTGTGGGTGATGAAATAATCACTTTTCAAGCTTGTAATTCGAATAACACATCGAATATTGAGGGTGGTTGTGTAAATCATGCTACTAATACTGATCATGTGATGGAACCTTCTTTGCAGGAAACACGTTCGAAGAACATAAATGAGCCATGTTTTTGTAACAACAAAGGACCCATATATGAAGAACGAAGACTAGAGATCGAGGAACTAGATGAATGGCGGACACAGAAATCGAGAACTCACGATACACAGAAACCAAGTCATGACAGACTCAATTTTTCACCAAATCAACTTAAGGTTGGAGATAAAGTACTATTAGATGCAGCAGACCCTTGTATTGCCACTTCTGAACCAAATGTAGCAATCCCTTTTACGGTACTTAACATCTTCCCATATGGTACAGTTGAGGTAACTCATTCAAAATTCAGCACTTTTAAGGTAAATAGTACTCGTCTAAAACCTTATTTTGATAGAACTGATAGCAGGAATGAGGAGTGTAAACTCCTCGCACCACCATGACCACGCGAAATCGAGGTAAATTGAGCTTAAACTATAAATAAGCGCTTCTTGGGAGGCAACCCAAGCACTAACAGTTTAATTTCTTTAAATATTAATATTTAACATTTAAATTACTAACTTAGTCCTTGAACACAGGTTTTTTCAAATCCACACGGCTAGGCACATGGGCGTGCCTTAGGCCGTGCTCATAACACGGGAGGAGACACGGCCGTGCGAAATGGCCTTGTGAAAACAGAGCAAATTTTTTTTCCAAAACACAGGATTCGATAAGTTGCCACGGCAGTGCGACATGACCATAGGCAATCCTGCCAAATCAACACGGGCGTGCGACACGCCCGTGCCAATAAGCCGTGGTAGAAATTGAGGAATCAACACGGACGTTCGACACGCCCGCGCCCATCACCCGTGGTCGAAGCTGTCAAAATAACATGGGCATGCGCATATATACACGGGCGTGGGGGAAGCGAATGAAGTAGGACACGGCCATGTGCACCAACACGCCCAAATTTGAAAACCGCGAAAGACACGAGCTGAAATAAAGGCATACGGGCGTGCCCCATGGCCGTGTTCCCCAATATCTATACTTTTAATTTTATTTCTCTTTAAGACTATTTTTATTTCATCTTTAGTTTTTACAATCTTATTAAGTAATTTATGTTTTCAGCTATCTCTTTATGAGTAATCATGCTTCTCTATATTTCCTAAAGAATTATTAATTCTATCGCAGTTATAAAGAGCTCCAAAGCTCACTATTACTTAGGAATTTACAACTCCACTGGAAAAGGTCCTCCACGACTGCCATGTCTTACCCGACTACCACGATAACCTTTTCGCTGGACATTGTGGTTGTGGAACCCAACCTTTACCACCACCGGAGTATCCTCCTCCAATCTCACCCTTGCCGTAGCTGATTACTTTCCATTACTCCAATTCAAGGAATCCATTTAACATTTAGGAAGTTTCACTTCTCTCCCTATCTTATGATCTTATATCTATATTTTTCGGTAAATCTATCTTTATACATTGAGGACAATGTACATCTTAAGTGTGGGGGGTTATTTATATCACTAACAGAAAAATCCCTAAATTTTGTCTTATTCTCATGGGCTTTTTTACTAAAATAAATTAAAAAAATTATTTATCAAAATAGGTTGCCAGCCCGATTATATACGAAAATGGGGTTTTTTTTCATTCACGCCTATCTGACAGGCGCGAATGATTATTTTATATTGTTTTTTTAAATAAAATATTATTTTTTATTTTTATTAAAAATATTTAAATATATATATACGAGTAAAAGTACGGTTTAACGGGTCAAAATACGGGTAAAAATAGGTCGCGCCTAACGGATAGGAGCGATTAATCGCGCCTGGTAGCTAGGCGCAAATGGGCTACCCGCACAGTCCCTGTCCAGCTGCTAATACATGCTTCATCCGGATAAAGTATGCATTATTAAAATTAAATTAAAATATTAAATAAGAAATAAAATTATAAAACAAAATGTTATTTAGAAAATAACTATTATTGTAATGAGATACATGTCTTATTAGGTATAAGTATTTAAATTTTTGTTTTTGTAATGTGATACATGCGTAAATATATATATATATATATATATATATATATAATTATATTAGTGAATTTGCTAATACATACTTCATCCGGGTAAAGTATGCATTATTAAAATTAAATTAAAATATTAAATAAGAAATAAAATTATAAAATAATATGTTATTTGGAAAATAACTATTATTGTAATGGGATACATGTTTTATTAGGTATAAGTATTTAAAATTTTGTTTTTGTAATGTGATACATGCGTAAATATATATATAATCATATTAGTGAATCTGCTAATACATATTTCATCCGAATAAAGTATGCATTTTAATAACACATGAAAGATGTGGGCCCCACCATTTGCGCCTCAGAGAAAGGCTCGATTAGTCGCGCCTCTCAGGTAGGCACAACTTGTATTCGTATCTATACGCGGGTCATACTGATCCGCAAATAAAAAAATAATATTTTATTTAAAAAAACAAAAAGAATTAATATAAAATAATCATTCGCGCCTGTCAGATAGGCGCGAATGAAAAAAAACCCCATTTTCATATATAATCGGGCTGACAACCTATTTTGATAAATAATTTTTTAATTTATTTTAGTAAAAAACCCTATTCTCATGTGACTCACTCATATCACTATTAGAATGAATTTTGATTAATTTATGATTTTTATTGATATGTCTTGAGTTAAAACACAGGTATTTATGCATCGATGGTTTAAACTTTAAGTAACTAGAGAATCAAGCATGATAAGTGGATTTTTGAGTGTTGAAATTTTAGGTTATTTTCCCGAGTTTAGGTATTATCTTGGAGTTAAAATTAACAGGGTTAACATTAAAAAGCCATAATTTTTGTGAGATCTTGAGCCTTTAGAGCATATACTATTTCTTTCATGCTCACTTTTATTGTTGCTATGAGTAAGTCAATATTGATTTGTTATTCTAGAACTTGCTTCGATTATGCATGTCAAGACCACACCATTGATTTAATATGTCAAGATGATAAAGACACTTAGGTTTAACCCACTCACTCTATAAAAGCCTACCTTCATAATTAACCCTTAGTGAACCCTCTTGAGCCTAACAAGTCATTCATTGATTTAACCCCAATATTAACCCATAACCTATTATTGTTGAAATCCCCTAAATTAATTTGATCCTTATTTTTGTTGAGATTTGATTTGAATAAATTACTTAGCTATGTTTTATTTTTGATAGTTAGCAAAGTTCTATGTTACTTGATTTTTTCTTAAAAAAAACTTACGAAATTATGTAATGCTTGGGTTAAAACGATGTTATCCATGAAGAAAAGCTCAATTCTAGGTTTGCTAATTAGGAATTTAATTTGTCAGTTTTATTATTTTTCTAGTTAGGTAATTTTTCAATTCAATCTCAATTTTAACCTTCTCTTTCAGCTTGTGACCACACCCCCTAACCAAAGCCACGTTACAACCCTCTAAAGACCTTTTAATTGACGTATTATCTTAATATATAGTGGTGGAGATTTGATTTTCACACAAGCCTATGGTAATAACTTTTCATATTGACTGTTGAGTGCTAAATTTGTTATCCTTAAACACCTCGAGTGATTTGAGTGAATCCTTAGTAAGGATGTTAAACTCTGTGATATTTTGAATCAAAGGTGATTACTTAGATGAGGGGAGACACCTATGTTTTTCGTGATAAAATGATCAACTTGGAATGTTTGAAACTTTAATATTCTTCTAGTTAATTCTCAATGTATGATTACTTACGAATTATTTTGAGACATTATTGATAGGAATTATAAATTGAGAAAAATGATTTCTTAATTGTGAATTAAGGATTTTGCTTGAGGATAAGCAAACGCTTAAGTGTGAGGGTATTTGATAAGTCGTAATTTATACATATTTTTATCCCATGCTTAGCCCATTTTTGGATGAATTATCATTAGATTTGTGGAATATGATGCTCTTAATCCTTTAATTTCATATCTTATACTTAGGTGAGCATAGGAAAGTAAAAAGAGCAAGAAACGGGCCAAAACGGAGAAAATTGGTCAACATGGAAAATCAACATGGTCTGGACTTCCTCACACGGGTAGAACACACGCCCGTGTCCTTTTAGCAGACTTCAACACAGCCTAAAGCCACCCTACACGGGTGTGTATATTTAACAGTCTTGAACACGGTTGCCACGCCCGTGTCCCTGTCGAGCCCAAGTCTAATTCTATTTAGAAAAGGGCAATTTTAAGGGTTTTGAAGCATTCTAAAGCCTATTTAAAAACACCCTAAAGGAGAATTAAAAAGAAACACAGAGTAGGAAGCAATGAATTACTCGAAGAAAGCCGATTGATCCATCTCAAAAGCCGGATTCTCCTTCAAGACTGAAGATCTCCCTTCAATTTCCTTCAGGGGTTTTTGGGTTTTCTTTATGTTTTGCTATTACTATTCTTCTGAGATGTTTTCTTTTATAATTATGAACTAAATCCCCTAAATACCTAAGGGGGATGAAACCTAAGACGGATCTTGTTAATATTTTCTGAATTATATGATAAATACTTGATTTGTTCTTAATTATGTTCTTAACTCTTGTTTTAATATTCTAGGATATTGATTCAAGTATTGATGTGCTTATTCAGAAGAGCAAAAGTCCCAGTCTAAGAGTAGATCATTCATAATTAAGTGGAGTTGCATGCAATCCTAGAGATAGGACGGCATAAATCTGCCGGATTAGAGTCAAATCTAATAAGGGAATCCATAGATCGAGTTAATGCAACACTAGGGGTTTTAATTAGAAAGAGATTTCAATTAATCAACCTGGGGTTAGACGTTATTAGTCTCGAAAGAGATAATAATATAAATTAGGGATTTTTACGGATCAAGTCAAGTGAATAAATCGTCTAGTTCAGAGTCGAATAACAAGTGAAGTCTAGGTGGATTCTTCATTGGGTATTGTCTAAATCAATCAGTTTTCCCAAAAGTATTCCCCCAATTTACTTTCTGTGCATTCTTAGTTTAATTAATTAGTTTAGATAAAACAAATCCCCTTATTTTTAGGCTAGATAATAAAAAGAAGGTTACTACTAGTACTTTTAGTTCCTGTGGGTTCGACATCTGGTCTTGCTATAAACTATACTACTGTTCGATAGGTACGCTTGCCTTCATCCACTACAGCAAAACTAACTTTAGCGGCGTTTTTTTAGGCCTTTAGCGGCGCTTTTAAGCGCCACTAAAACTATTTGCGACGTTTTTACAAGCGCCGCAAAAAACGCCGCTATAGACGGCGCTGCTAAATTTTACAGCGTTTATTTTAAAAAACGCCGCTAAAGGTCATGGCCTTTAGTGGCGCTTTTCCCACAAATGCCGCTAAAGGTCATGAAATTTAAATATATATATATATATATATATATATATATATATATATATAAAAGATCATGAAAAATATAAAAAAAATTAAAATTCATTATCAAAATATTGAGAAGAATAATGTCCATGATTTAAATATAAAAAATTTCTATTAAAATTCATTATCAAATTAAAATAAAAATAAAAATATAGAATCAAAACTAAAATAAATAATGAAAATTAGATTAAATATAAATATAGAATCAAAATGATAAAGCACCAAACTTGTATACTGCCCACCATTATAAGTCACTAAAAGCAAGAAAAACAAAATGACTTAATTCATGGAATTCACGAATGTTAACATCAGATATGAGTTTAAAACTTTGCCTTTGGAAGGATGTTCAAAACCAGAATCCACAATAGATCGAAGCAGCTCCGGTTTCAGCAGAAAGTTTCTGAATCCCGAACTGTGAATTCCAACATACCCCCTACACCACATAAAAAAGAACATTGCTTTACACTAAAACTAGCAGATTATATTAGAACATTGTTTACCTTAAAAATATGTATAAATTAAAATCAACTAAGGCTAAAATACTTGAGGAAGTGCTTTGACACAGCTGCGATAAGTATAAAGCACTGATGCCATCTCCTTCCCATCCTGGATAAGTGTGTTCTGCCATGCCATCAAATACAAGATCAGAGACTAAAACAAAACACTAAAAAGTTTATCAAAATTTTGCAATTAACTTTAGACTCTAACTAGCTTGGGCAAAAAATAAGTTTTCTAAACCGTTATATTATTTTAATAGTAAATATAATTTAACTGATTCTAAATGAGTTAAAAATTTTAATATATATAATTACATTAATTTATTAATTTATTAATGATTTTTCGAAAAAATTATTAAAATATTTAAACAAATAATATTATTATAAATTTAACACGCAGAAGAACGAGAATACAAAATAATTATATATATATATTTGACAATTATTCATACTGGTTGTATTTTTACATGCCAATAAAAAGCAATAAAAAGCAACGTTTTACCTTAAAAGACTAGCGTTGAATCATGGTATCTGAAAAAACTTAAAGAAATAGAAATGATTGTAAAGAAGGAGTGAATAAGAACATTACATACTATGAATTTATATTCAATGCACTCTCTGTAAATGGTTATCAACATGGAAATGAAAGGATCCTTATATGAAACAAATGGTAAATTTTGAATTTGGCAATTGAATCTTCATATCCTTATATGAAGTTTGGTCGGCAAATGAAAATGAAAGAAAACTAGAGCAACATGGTTCCAACGGTAGAAAGCTATCTAAGTTAATGTCTTCGTGCACACATTTGTCTAAACCAATAGCTCTAGCATGCTTTTATACAGGAAGACTCAATTAAGGACTACCACAAATGATGAATGCTAAGTAGAGAACCACCAAATAAAAAAACAAGGCAATTAAAAATGTAGTAGTTAAACTCAAGTATGTTATTCAAGTAATAACAAAAGATTCAGTTTAATTATGAGCCCGGAAGTGAGTGAAGTACTTTTCCACTACAATCAATGAATCTCTTTAGCTTTGGTGTGAACTCGGTAAGCCCTCTCACAGAGCAACAAAAAGGTACCTACTTCTATGGTCTTAAAGTTAAAAGAAAAAACAAAAACCAATTCCATAATTTCATTCTATGGCATGAAAATAATCAGAAGCAAGTTCAATTTTACATCAGGCATCCTTGGTCTGCCTAACAATATAGTCAGATTCACATCTAGCTTATTAAATGATTATTCAGTTTCATACCAAGAAATTTAAAGAGTTTGAAAGTAAGTCTAAGTTTCATGGTGTAAAAAACTTAGTATATCACAGTTAGCCATCGAAAGAAACACAAAATTGGAATTTGGAATGATAACCTTCAAGGTCAATACTCAAAGCTTCTCAGCTGACATAAGAAACAGAAAGCATAAATACTAGGGTCCAAAATTGATCTGAGCTTAAAAACTGAACATACCCAGATTTCAAATGTAGAAACTAATCAACATCCAATAAATTGAAACCAGAACACCTAGAGTAGCAAAAACAACTGTAGGATTCTTTTAAATATTAGCACTAGAAACAAATTTGCACCAACATTCAAAGAGGTAATAATCCACAACTTCAATTTACAGCATTCAAACACTTCAATTTGCAGCACTTTAACACTTCAATTTACATCATTAAAACACTTCAATTTGCAGCACTTTAAATTTCAATTAACAACATTTAAACACTTTAATTTGCAACATTTTAACACTTCAATTTACAGCATTAAAACACTTCAATTTGCAGCACTTTAACATTTCAATTAACAACATTTAAACACTTCAATTTACAGCATTCAAACACTTTAATTTGCAGCACTTTAACACTTCAATTTACAGCATTAAAACACTTCAATTTGCAGCACTTTAACATTTCAATTAACAATATTTACAGCACTTCAATTTGCAACATTTAAGCACTTCAATTTATAGCATTTAAACACTTCAATTTACAGCATTCAAACACTTCAATTTGCAGCACTTTAACACTTCAATTTACAGCATTAAAACACTTCAATTTGCAGCACTTTAACATTTCAATTAACAACATTTAAACACTTCAATTTGCAGCACTTTAACACTTCAATTTACAGCATTAAAACACTTCAATTTGCAGCACTTTAACATTTCAATTAACAACATTTAAACATCTCAATTTCCAGCAACTAAACACTTCAATTTGCAGTACTTAAACACTCCAATTTACAGCACTCTAACACTTCAATTTGCAGCACTTTAACAGTTCAATTTACAACATTTAAACACTTCAATTTGCAGCACTTTAACATCTCAATTAACAACATTTATACACCTCAAGTACAGCGAAATGGAATACCTTTGTTCTTTTTCCCCTTTTTTTATTACTATTAGTAACCACTAGAGGACCGGTGGTAGCATAGCAATATTAGTTTTTTTTTTAAATAAAAAAACAAATAAGATCATAATGTTTTGTATAACTTAAGATCAGAGAAATGTTTATGGCGTATACCTGAACTTTGCATCATTCTTAGGAATTGAAGGTAGCCTAGTCACTATTCCGGTAGAAACACTTCCTCCAAGATTTAAGTGATAATGATATATCTTATTATCACTAATGCCCATGAAATTGCAGACACAAAATGACTTTATTAAATACATAACGAAGAATTTAATGAGAGGGGACACACACACACACATATTAACATCTCAATTAACAACATTTATACACCTCAATTAACATCTCAATTTCCAAAGAACTAAACACTTCATTAGTGATGCACTAGCGAGTTAATTAGAGCACAAAATTGCTTCATTAAAAATTATAAAATATACTTCAAACATTTTACTTTAAAAATTGAGGGTAGTAAGCAATTTATTAAAAATTTAAAAAAAGTTATATAAGATTTTTATTATAAAATATTTAATAAAAAGATAAAATTACAAATAATTAAAATTAAAATTAAATGAATATAATGAAACTTAACCAAACCAAGAGATATTGATTCATTGAAGTTATCAAAACCTAAATTGATATCCACAAATTTATCGTTCTCTTCTCATTTGAGCTAAACTTCGTACATAAACCACATGTCATTATGGAGGTGAAGTCAATAGTTAAACAATGAAGGTAATCATTTTAACTAAAATGTTGGTTCACCTCTCTGACTTGTGCAATCAATAAACATTTCTAATGAATTTTAAATTAATGAAAAAAGAATATATAAATCAAATGCTATTCAAATAGTGAAATTTGAAGTACCTTGTTTACTCCTTTCAGCAAAACATATTTCTCCCAGTAAAAACTGCTATAGGGAACGGAAGAATTATTTGGCTAATGATGCCTTTATTCCATATGGTGATAGAAGTCACAAAGATCAACACCTCAAGCAAGCCGTATGCAAAACGTAAACTCTCATACATCAAGATTTCAACAACATCTTGTTCATGAGCCTTTTCACGATGATGGAGAAAACACTTATATTAGTTAATCTGCTGAAATCCCATATTCAGTTCTACTACTAGAAACTTACAAAGAGCCTATTCAATCACCTCTAAAATGTCAAAGCTAAATAAATATATCATCAGTTCCTACTGTTTGTGGAGGAAAATAATTTCAAACCATGAACTAATGAAAGCAGCTAATTTCAACAGCTTAACAACAAATGTACCCTTTTCCTATACCGATATGAATTGTTCTCTCATAGGCAATTCATCAAACATAAGGAGAGTAAACTTTAGATTCTTTACCATACGCAATCTAACACACAAAAAAAAATTCCTATAATTCCATAATCTCAATTGAATCCATAGAGAAACCAAAGAAACGGCTAAACAACACATTGCGGCAGATTTTAAAGAGCACCTCAAAGAAAGAAAGAAAAAAGTCGATGGCATAGAAAATAAAATAAAGAAAACCCATTAACAGGAAAACGTGAATGCGACTGATACCTTGAATTAGAAGAAAACCAGTAGGAAGGTGCTTCAGTTGGTTTCCTAGTTTCAAAATTTATTATCGTATAAGAAGGCACATATTGCATCATCCTGAAAATTTACCCAGCTCTCTCCTTCAACCTTTCCAACAGTGCCTGACGCCCTTCCTATTGAACAACGAAAACCCATAATCACTAACATAAAGTCCTACTCTACCACAACAAAAAAAAAAAAAAGAAAAAAGTACAGGACATGATGGAAAGAAAGTTAAAAGAGATAAGCCGACTCACTTGACGACCATCGATTTCATGTGCTAAGACTCGAACATGCTCGATATCTCTGGCTTCACACAGTTCTTCGCTCTGCTTTGCTTCCAAAAACCCTTTGTGCCTTTTTCAGTTTCTTTTTTTCTTTTATTCCAGATCGAGAAAAGAAAAGTAGCTAAATTTTATTTGGGGGATTTAGGGCAAGCGACATAGATGAGAAAAAGAGGGAGTAACGAGCGGGTAGGAGTGAGCGGGATTTTGATTTCCCTTTTTTTGGGTAAAATAATGGCCTTTTGCGGCGTTTTTAAAAAAAAGCGCCAGTATAGCTTAATTTTTTATAGCTTAACTTTTAATTTTTTTATTTTTAACATATTTTTTTCTATTTTTTCTTTCAAATTTTTTGTGCTGATATTATCATTTTTTAAATTCTTTTTTAATTTTGAATATTTAACTTTTTAACTGAAATATGGACTAAAATATTAAATATTAAATATTTAAGTTTTTTTTAATTTTTTAATTTTTAATTTTTTTAAAGATTTTTATAATTTTTAAATTATCATATAAAATACAAAAGGAAATTTTAATAGAAATAAAATGAAATCGAAAAATTAAAAAAATACAAAATTTTTAAATTATCATATAAAATACAAAATGAAATCGAAAAATTTTAATAAAAATGCTTTGGTTTTTAGTGGCGTTTTACCAAAAGCACCGCTAATGCTCTGTTTTTAGCGGCGTTTTACCAAAAAATGCCTCTATTGCTCAGTTAACAAAAACGCCGCTATTGCTCTGTGTTTTACAATTTTTGCGGCGTTTTTTGATAAAACGCAGCTAAAAATACCGCTAAAGCCCTATTTTCCTGTAGTGATCGTGATAATAGTTAGTTTTCAAGTACGATCAATCATAAATATAAAACTTATCGTGAGTCAATCAGTTTGTGATTTCCAGTTTTTTTTTTTTATATATTTGGTTTTCGTACTGTAAGACTTTATAATATTGTGGTACAATTATTGACTTTATCTTTTATTCGTACATGTTATTCCTGTTAAACTTGTAGACGGAATTTTAACGATTGAGCGTTTTGACTAGTATTGAAAATGGAAATTTTGAACGACTTATTTTTGTAAAATTTACTCACGATCACTTCGGTGATCAATGTAGCATGCCGAATTCGGTTTAAACTTCTAGGCCGGGTTTGAGGTGTTACATTTTAGCTGTTAGGGACACAATATAGCCATTGTAATGTGAAAATTCTTATTGTAAATTGTCTTGCAACCTACATTATCAATACCACTAAAGGGAGTATCGATACTTTTAAGAAATATAGATGTTAGTAGCTGTTAGAAACACTATGGTTTCAATGCCATGAAACAATGTATCGATATTTTTGGGTCAAGTATCGGTACCTTAACAATAGGTATCAATACTTTAACCCTTTAAAATTACCTATGGCTACTAGCTTCCCAAGGTACCGGTACTTTAGTGATGAGTATCGATACTTAGTCACTGAATTACTTTAAAATAATCTTAAACACTTTAAAACAACTTCGGATAATCTCAAAAATATTTAGTATAAGATAAAACACATTTAGAACATGTTGTGTGTATTTTTAAAGTCTTGAAAATGTTTAATGAGATTTTCAATGAGATTTCCATTAAATGATTTAGGAGTAAATATGTACAATTTATCTTAAATATTGTTACATTACAAGCTTGATAAATTAAAACTAACATTTTTTATATTCATTATAATATCAATTATATGTTTTAATTTCATACTCATATTTTTAGTGAAACATTACAAAATTTAAAAAATATTTTAAAAATTAAATAAATGTAATTTAATTATACATATTATCAAATGTGATCACATAAGTTAAAAAAAAAACTAGTATATATATATATGATAAATCCCACATTTTATATATTTGTATAAATTTCTATGTGATTAATATTTATAGAGATAATAAATATAATTAAGGATAATATTAGCTATTTCTATTGATAAAGGCATATATTCATATTGTGACTTATGTAATGTTTTAATTATTTTTCATATCATATCTGTATTGTCATATCGTGTAATTTTATTGTTTCTAATATTATCAGAACCAATAAAAGAACTCTTACTACTCTAATAAGTCAATTACATAACTCAATTTAAATAAAATAAATCTCAAAATTATATATTTATTTAAATATATTTATGTGATTTGCATTTTGTTTTTAAGTTGGGCATGCTTCTCAACTTTCTCCCTCTACACTTTAAACTTGTAAATCTCTAGACCATCATTGGTGTCTAAATTTCTAACTGATAAGCTATCACTTTAAATATAATGAAATGTTGTTTTTGATAGTCGTCGTCATAGAAAAAAATTTATATAAAAAATATTCCTATTTTTTTCTATATCTTGGTTGACTCTTAAAATTTTTTTAATTTATTTTAAATAAACATATTATATATTTAAATTTGTAATGATTATATCTTAATAATATCTAAAATATAAATTATATATTTAAATTAAATTTTACAAATAATTAATATAAAATAATATAAATTCTTGACCCGCAATAATTAGAATCATCATCTAATTCAAAGTCCATACTACTATATAATTCCTCAACAAATTTGATTAAATATCAACCATATAATACCCTTAATTCAACGAAAAGTTAAGGGAAAAATTTGTTGACGAATAAAAAAGACTTTTAGAGCCTCAATCGAGTTGCTGCAATGTCCAGAGGAAGAGGTGAGGAAGATGACGACATTGAAGATGAAGAGTATGAAGATGAGGACCAATTTTTGGACGATGAGGATTACGACGAGGACGGAGACGTAAGGAGAGGCCGTGGCACTTCAAGTAAGAAGCGGCGGAGATCTGATTTCATCGATGATTTGGCAGAGGAGGACGATGAGGACGACGAAGAGGATGACGATGAACTTTATGGCGGTGGTGGGAAAAAGCATAGCAAGGCTCCTCGTGTTGCCTCTCAGTTTTTTGATCTTGAAGCTCAAGTCGATAGCGATGAGGAAGAGGAAGAAGATGAGGGAGAGGACGATTTCATAGTTGAGACTGGAGCTGATCTACCTGATGAAGACGTTGGTAGAAGGATGCACCGTCACCCATTACTACTCCGGGAGGATGAACAAGAAGATGTTGAAGCTCTTGAGAGAAGCATTCAGGCTAGGTATGCAAGATCAAGTCACACAGAATATGATGAGGAGACAACTGACGTGGAGCAGCAAGCACTTTTGCCTTCGGTAAGAGATCCAAAGCTGTGGATGGTGAAATGTGCGATTGGTCGTGAACGAGAAACTGCAGCTTGCCTCATGCAGAAATACATTGATAAAGGATCTGAACTACAAATCAGGTCTGTGATTGCCCTTGATCACCTTAAAAATTATATTTATATCGAAGCAGACAAGGAAGCCCATGTGAGAGAGGCTGTCAAAGGTCTGCGTACCCTATTTGCAGCAAAGATTATGCTTGTTCCAATAAGAGAAATGACTGGTGTTTTATCAGCAGAAAGCAAAGCGGTTAATCTTTCTAGAGATACCTGGGTCAGAATGAAGGTTGGGACATACAAAGGGGATCTTGCTCAAGTGGTTGATGTGGATAATGTGCGCCAGAGAGTCACTGTGAAATTGATTCCTAGGATTGACTTACAGGCACTTGCTAATAAATTGGAAGGAAGAGAAGTTGCAAAGAAGAAAGCTTTCGTCCCTCCTCCTCGTTTTATGAATGTTGATGAAGCTAGGACTCTTCATATTCGTGTAGAGCGCAGACGAAATTCGATCACTGGTGATTACTTTGAGAATATTGGGGGCATGCTGTTTAAAGATGGGTTCTTGTACAAAACGGTGTCGATGAAGTCAATTAGTGCTCAGAACATAAAACCAACGTTTAATGAACTCGAAAAGTTTCGGTCACCTAGCAATAATGGAGAAGGTGAAATCGTTGGTTTATCAACTTTGTTTGCAAACAGAAAGAAAACCCATTTCATGAAGGGTGATGCAGTGATTGTTGTCAAGGGAGATCTGAAAAATTTAAAGGGACGGGTTGAAAAGGTTGAGGAAGAGAATGTCCATATTAGACCAGAAATGAAAGGCCTTCCTAAAACTCTTGCTGTTAACGAAAAAGAGTTGTGTAAGTACTTTGAGCCTGGGAATCACGTGAAGGTTGTTTCTGGGACGAATGAAGGTGCAACCGGTATGGTTGTCAAGGTTGAGCAGCGTATTCTCATCATTTTATCTGATACAACCAAAGAACATATCCGTGTTTTTGCTGATGATGTTGTTGAGAGCTCTGAAGTAGCTACTGGTGTTACAAAAATTGGAGACTATGAGCTTCATGACCTTGTGCTATTAGATAACAATAGCTTTGGAGTAATTATACGTGTAGAAAGTGCAGCATTTCAGGTTCTTAAGGGTGATCCAGAGCGGCCAGAGGCTTCTCTTATCAAATTGAGGGAAATCAAATGCAAGCTTCACAAAAAATTTAATGTGCAAGACAGATATAGGAATCCTGTTTCTGTGAAAGACGTCGTTAGGATCCTTGAGGGTCCTTGTAAAGGGAAACAAGGCCCTGTAGAGCACATATACAAGGGAGTTGTGTTCGTGTATGATCGACATCACCTTGAGAATGCTGGGTTTATATGTGTTAAAGCTGATTCTTGTTGTATAGTGGGAGGATCACGTTCCAATGGGAACAGAAATGGTGATTCTTTCTCAAGATTTAGTAGCTTCAAGACTCCACCACGTGTACCACCATCACCAAGGAGATTTGCTAGGGGAGGTCCTCCATTTGATTCTGGCGGGAGACACAGAGGTGGAAGAGGAGGGCATGATGCTTTGATCGGTACTACTGTGAAAATTCGACAGGGTCCTTTTAAGGGTTACCGTGGACGTGTTGTAGATATTAAAGGTCAATCAGTTCGAGTTGAGTTAGAGTCTCAAATGAAAGTTGTTACAATCGATCGCACTTTTATATCTGATAATATGGTTATTTCAACACCCACTCGTGATACATCTCGATATGGTATGGGAAGTGAAGCACCTATGCATCCTTCACGAACTCCTTTACATCCGTACATGACTCCTATGAGAGATCCTGGAGCAACACCGGTCCATGATGGCATGAGAACACCTATGCGTGACAGGGCATGGAATCCTTATGCACCAATGAGTCCACCCAGGGATAATTAGGAAGAAGGAAATCCTGCCTCTTTGGGAACTAGTCCGCAGTATTAGCCAGGAAGTCCTCCTTCAAGGGCATATGGAGCACCTACTCCTGGTTTAGGTCGAGCTAGTACTCCTGATGCTAATTACAGTAAAATAAACAGAACCAATAACTCAGGCCAACAGAAACAATAAAATAATCCCAACAATCTGATTTGTGACTTAATTAATTACTAACTAATGCCAACTTTAATGTTTTAATAATCTCTTGTAATTTTTGGGGTATTTTCTGCAAAACTTAAGGCAGTAGGAAACTTTTCTAATAAAAATTTGTTTATAAATCGAGTTGTCTCCTCTTATCCTTGAATAATAAGTTATTAAATTCGGTCCAACTACTATATTAAATATTGATGTAAAATAAAATTATAAATATTTTATTTCATTTTTAAATTGTAGAAAGGTTCAGCTGCTCAGCCCCAATTCGGACATAGCTTATTAACATTGAAATATACTTACTACTTTTTAATTTATTCACAAATAAGCTAGCCATTGGAGCACTTAATTAATGTGAAGGACAATTTTCAATGATATTCTTACATGAAAGCCTATTTTATATTGTCACTTTCCAATTTTATGTTATATTTATACCATCATTAAAAAAATATTTTATTTCTTTTTCAATATTA
Source organism: Gossypium anomalum (assembly GCA_025698475.1). Classification (NCBI taxonomy): domain Eukaryota; kingdom Viridiplantae; phylum Streptophyta; class Magnoliopsida; order Malvales; family Malvaceae; genus Gossypium; species Gossypium anomalum. The sequence goes on along the minus strand of CM046960.1, from coordinate 47,200,343 downwards.
CTTGTCTCCTTAACATGTTCCTAAAAGTGTTTAATTTTGTAGTGCATTATGCTTTTTTTTTTCAAATAAAGAAAGTGATTTGAAATAATATAATAAATTGTTTGTTTGCGGCATATGTTATTGGTTTGTTTGTCTCGAGTTTATTATATTACTTTCTTTTGTCCTTCACAAATGAGTCTACTTGATTTGTTCTTGTACGATTTTGCTGCACATGTTATTCGTTTGCATATCTTGAGTTTAATGTTGATTTGTTTTTCGTTGCACTAGCATAGCGGTTGCACTTTCGATGTATGCTAATGATGGTTCCTTTCGTTCTTACGCAATTTGCTGAATATGTCGTTATTCATTTCCATATCTCGATTTTAATGTTGACATGCTCTTCATTGCAATAGAATAGCTGCACTTTTGATGTATACTAGTGATGATTCTTTCCGGTTCTTACACAATTTGTTGCATATATGGTTATTCGTTTGTATATCTTGAGTTTAATGTCGATACGTTCTTCATTGCATTAGCATAGCGATTGCACTTCAATGTATACTAATAATGATTCTTTATAGTTCTTATGCAATTTTATGCATATGTTGTTATTTGTTTGCATATCTTGAGTTTAATGTTGATATGTTGTTCAATGCACTAGCATAGCATAGCAGCGGTAAGCTTTCTGATTAATGACACTTGTTTAGGCCTATTATTTTGACTATCATGCTCTTTTTCGGGATCGGGGATGGTAAACAAGAGGGAATTGGATGGAGTTTTATAGGTTTTTAAATGAGTGATATGACTAGTTGATTGTTGATGGTAGCTTCAAGTTACGGAAGAATGGACCTAAGTCTTCTTTAGTTTCCTTTCCTAGACTAGTACTACATACGTAGCGTTTTTTCTTCTTTGGTTCAGGTAAAGAAAAAGAAAGCTTCACATGCTTTGTACTATATACTTTCGTTACATTGATGTTGAAGTGCAAATGCTTGGTGTAATAGCCAATTTCGGCCTGGCCCATTTATAAAATAAAAACAAAAAATAAACAAAGTCCAAATATTTTTACAGACCATCAAATAACCCAAACACAGGCCCAAATTAAAACCTCATTAGCCAACTACCTAAACTAACTCTAACAGCCCACTTGCTTAAAATTTTCAGCAAACCCTAGCCACCAAGCCTTCAGCCGCCGCTCCCCACCAGCAAGGCCACCACGCGCGCCGTTTCATCGTACCACACGCCACCTCTTCCACGCGTCGCACAACACCTGCAACCAAATCAGAAACAACAGCAAAAAGGCACGCGAATGACAGAGAAATAAAGAGCAAAAGAACAAAAGTCATGAAACGAATAGTTGGTAGATTGGCTTTAAAAGCCAAGTTCTTCCCTTTGTAAACGGTTACGAACACTTTGCAAATAAGATTAATAAAAAAAAAGAACAAACTTTCCTAAAGGTGATTTCTTGCTTGCGTTTCAGTTCCTAATTTCTACATCCTATTTTTCTTATTCTTATACGAAAATAGTAATAAAAGAATATTATAGTAATAAAAAAAGCACACCTTCGATTCACTAATTGGGTGCGCTCGCCTTCTCGCGACTGAAGGTCGTCCGAACCCACAGGGGTTCGACCATTGGCCGCGGTGGAGGGCAAAGAACCGAAGGGTCCCTCCCTTTTCTTGTGTTGCTGCTGGTTGTGGAGGTTCGGTCTTTGAACCTATCCAAAAGAGGGCCGAAAGAGCCCGCCTTGCATAGCACCGACCGCCATTCGTGGGCATGGAGGCACCCTCCGATGAACCCATGGTCGGCCATGGGGGAGGCTAAGAGGAAAAGGGGAGGGAGAGAAAGCAAAAAGCTTTCTGTTTTTTTTTTTTTTTTAAAAAGGGGCTGGAAATGAAATAAAAAAAATGTTTTTGGTTTAAATGATGATGATGAAACGGTGCTGTTTCATGAACCCCCACGCCCCAAAACGGCGTCGTTTAGGGAGAGAGAACCCACGACCCAACCCGATTAATGGGGGGATCCGCGTGTTTATATCCCAAATGGGATATTTTCTGTTGTGGTCCCTCCGCTTTTTCGCGTCTTTTAATTAAGTCCAGCCCCTATTCTTATGTTTTTTTAAATTAGACATATAGCTTCTGTTGCGTTCATTTTGGTCCCTAAAAACACAGCGCACAGAGGGCTTTGGGGCATTTGCTTTTTCGCCCCTCCACGTTTTCGTTTTGTTGCGAATTACCCCTTCGTTTCATCTTTGCTATTTCAAAATTGTATCCTTAATTCTAGTTCATTATCAATCACGTCCCAAATCCTTTTAATTCACTTTTTTTTCATTTATTTTAGATGTTTTGTTATGTGTTGTTTTGAACATTTTACATGCTGCTTATGATTAGATTATTCATGTACATTATTTACTCTAACTTGTTTTAATAGACTGCTTATTTGAAATTGTAAATATTTATTTCAAATTATTTCTTTTACATTATGTATTCTAAATTGTTTTGTATATATTCGATGTATTCCGGCTCTTTTCACATATTATCCATATAGCATTTCAAATCTTTTTATACATATTATTAAAAAAAAACTGTTTTGTATATCATTTTTCTAAATCTCTTTTACTTTAGATTCTTATTTATTATTTTTTAAAAGACCGACTTATATGTTATTTATTTTAAAATTGATTTACACATCTTATGTTAAACTCTTTTTATTTATTTAAAAATGGTTTTATTATTATTTACTTTAGGTTTTATATATATTATTTATTTTACACTTTTGTGTATGTGTATATATATATATATATATCTTATCTATTTTAAAATCATTCATATGAATCTTTTTTATTTGCTTGGTGCAATATAGATTTTAAAATTCTTTTACATTATTTATTTTAAACTCGCTTTATGTATTATTCATTTTAAATTATTTTATTATTTACTTTAAAATTTTATATATATTATCAATTTCAAATTGTTATATCTATTTTTTATATATATATACTAGTTATTTTTTTGATGTCTTATATATTACCTATTTTAAAATTTCTTTTACACATACTCCATTTTTAAATTGTTTTGTACATTGTTGATATTAAATTTCTTTTTCACATTATTTATCTTAAATTCATTTATTATCATTTTGAAATTTGTTTTCCATTTTACTTATTTTAATTTGCTTTATATTTTTTTTAAAATTTTTAATTGTTATATATTATTTAATTCATTGGTCTTTGATTATTAATGTTAGTATTTAAATGATGCATGTTATGAGATTATTGCCATTGCATGTACTATGATTCGTTTATTTGTTTTTTCATATTATTGTCATTTATTTGTGTAATACTTTCATTTCATATCATCACCCCATGAATCAAGCCTCATTACATTCATCCAATAAACTGTTTTATCTTTAATCCGAATAAATAACGTACTTTATCAAACATTATACTCGCTATATTTCAAAAAGAAAATTTTCTAAATATGGCAATGTTTTGCGTTTTGGAACATCGAGGAATTGTTTGGTTTTCTCGTTGATTCTAAATTGCCAAATACCCTTTCGAGTTTTAAAATACACGGAATTCCAATTAAAATTAAAGACGACCTTGCGCTCGGGAGTTCATGGTATTGTGTCCTAACTTACGGGATGTGATACTCCGATATCTCGAGATAAGGAAATCTTTAACAATCATTTTGAGCTAATTCAATCATTTTAAAATCAACATTAATAAAAAAGGATCGTATTTTAAATTCGTTCTCGATTTTCAACTTTCGACATTAAGACATTAACTAATCAATTCGGTACCAATTTTTGGGCGTGTCGAGGGTGCTAATCCTTCCTTACACGTAACCGACTCCCGAACCCTTTCTCTCGTCTTTCGTAGACCAAAAACACCGTTTTAATAAACTAAAACATTTTATTAAAGCAAAGGTGATCCGATCACACCTAATAAAGATTGGTGGCGACTCCCGTTTTACTTTTCGTTTTCTAAATCAAAGTTGACCTCGTTTTCAAAAAAAATAGTTTCGACACTTGGCATTTCGAGGAGAGTAAAGGATCCAATCCTCAATTTCCATGAACTACTCCTTCACCCATGCCTACTTTTAACTTTTTGCTACAATTTGAGATCCTCTATGAACTTTACCACCAGCCTCATCCTCCTCCATTAATATTACAATTATATTATATTTGCACAATTGGAAAAGTTTTTTTTTTCTTTTTTAGGTTTTACAAATTTATATATGTGAAATGTTTCTATTTTAAAAATTGAAAGCTTTTGTTAGGAAGTTTGAAAATCAAATTAATAGAATTTATAAAGTTTATAAAGTTTATAAATGTAAAAGGTTAAATTTATTAAATTTTTAAAATTAAGATCAATTGATAAAATATGTAAGTATTAAGGACTAAATGTAATATTATACTAGAACAAGAACAAATACAAACTTTAGGACTAATATTGAAATTATTCAAAATTAAGTAACCAAAATAACAGCATTTGCATAATTCAAGTGAAAACATAAACGAATACAAAGTTAATGGGAAAAAATGCAACCAAAAAAGAACTCTAATAGATCAGATTAAAAAAATAAAGCCCAAAGCTAATTTGGATATGTCTTATAATCAACTTTTATTTTTTGATTTTCATTTTCATTATCCTGAGCAACTCCATAAGCTTGAGATCAACGATGCTATTGATATGATTCTCTAATAAAATATCGAGTAATTTAATCATTAGTCATTAAATTATTAAATTATGAGTAAGTTTTTGATTTGATCACTTAATTTCTTTTGACAAGTTAATTAATAACAAAAAAAGGGTTATACATCTAAATATATGTGAAAGAATGTAGTAGTAAGTATACCCGGATCTATGTTACTCAAACTCGAGTGCAAGTGTCAAATACAAAATGTATGCTATATAAATATTTTCAGAGTTTTTTTTCTAAGTTTTTGTATGTATTTAGAATATCTTTAGGAAGTTATTAAAGAAATATATCCCCATATCCATATTCGAATAAAATAAAGAATTCAAGTAATATAGATCGAGAAACAACAAAGAAAGCTACCCTAGGTTCATTGTGATACAGGGGCGAAGCCAGAATAAATATTTAGAGGGGCAGGATAAAATTTTAATTTTTTATAGTTTATATCTTTATAATTTGTAAATGATTAAATTAAATTTTTATAATTTTAAGGGGGGCTAAAGTGTAATTTTACTTTTACTAATTTAAAATTTTAAAAATTTTAAGGGCCAAAAGAGTAAATTTATATTTTAGGGGAGGGCCGGGCTCATGCCAGCCCCTGGCTTCGCCGCTGTTGTGATAGATCGGATTAGTAGTGTGGAAGATTTAAAAAGAAACTTTGCTACCCTGGATAGTAATCAGCTACCAACTTTTCAAATTTGGGTTTCAAATATATGCACTTCATCTCAACACTTAGTTTTGCTAGTTTTTAAAATAACAACTAAGCTTTGCAACAATAATATCATCATCCTACTTTCTATCGTTTCCACTCTTCAGTTTCTTAAAAGGTCCATGTTTGATACTCATGTCTCATACACATGTATATAATATGACCCAACAAAATAAAAACTATAACCTTAATTACCTTAAGATTCTAAGATGATCCAATTAATGTCAAAAGAAAAAACCTTCATTTGGATGACAATCATGCATCAACTACAACTTGCAGCCACATAGATAGGATGCCATCAAAACAAGTTTCCTGAAGTTTAACATATTTTGCAGATCTATTTCTTTTCTTTTTTTAAAAGGCAAAAATACATTTGTCATGAAAGTAAAAATGAATGGAAATACTGCGTCAGAACACTTGTTTTCTCAGATCCATCGCCCTTCTAGATGATGAGTTGTTCATCAATTACAATGACAGAGGATGTGGGAAATGTTGGCCCAATCTTTACCTTTATCCTTTTCACAATGTTTCTTCAGCAAAAGACATTCTTGAATGTACAAATAAGAAAGAGAGGGAGGGAGCTTGTTTAGGGGCATGGATTGGAGGTTGGGACAATGCGAGATCCACAGTTGGCAAAGAGAGGTGAGGTGTTGAAACCCCTTATACTCCAAACTCTTTAGATTTCGAAGACCAGAGATCCTGAGAGATGTAAGAGAAGAGGGAAGCAGATGTTCATCTGGAAAACACTCCATCTCTACTTTTGAACCAGAGATCTCGAGAAATGTAAGAGAACGGAGTGTATGCAAACTCCATTCCCTTTTCCTAATCAAGCTCTCAATTAGTTTATCACTCCTTGAGATTGAAATTTCTTTTAATTTGGAGGGCAACCCTCTTTTGGAACCCATTCTATTTCTGACAACTTTCTATTTCCAAATACTCAAGGGATGGAAAGGTGGAGTGCATTTACTCCGGCAATGACTTCAAACTTGGGCAATTGTAAAGCTGCAGTCGGGTTAAATTGGTGACAGATAATCCATCTTCAATTTGAAAAGATATCAAATTTTCGCAGAGCAGTATAACCAAAGAATTGAGACATGTTAGATGCTGGTGGTGAGAGCCCTCTAATGCAGCACTAATAAACTTCAAGTCTTCACATTCCGAAATATGAACTCTCTTTACCATAGGAAACGATCCTAATGGGAAAGATTCCAGTCCATAACATTTACTATTCCCTATTTCCGAGGATTCAAGGGATATATACAAGAAGATACTGGAATAATCCAAGTTTTGACATGAATACATCTCCAATCATTTCAGCTTGATGGGCACCCTAACTTCTGGAAGTGATCTAATTTCTGAATAACGCCACAAACGTAACTTTTCAAGAAGTGTGCATCGTTGCAACATTTGTTCCAATACGGAATCATCCATATTCGAATCTCTAATGTCCAACTCCCGAAGCCCACAAGCCAATGGCTCCAACTGCAATGCTTTGCATTTCTTTAACTCAAGTTCCAAAATGCTTGGTGCCGTTGGAAGCAAGCCTCCAAGCTTCTCACAATCTACAATCTCCAGTTTCTTTAAACAAGGGAGGTGTTTGGGAAGAGACTTAGTTAGTTTTGGACAATCTCTAATGCATAGCTCTTGTTGAAGAGGGAAAGCTTTCATCACTCCAATAATACCATTCCTCCCACTCGGCCATATTCTTCAAGCTTAGCATTTCAAGAGATTGAAATGGTTTAGTTGAAGCTTGTCCATTCCCGTAGAAATCATCACCAACTATTAACACTCCACTCAAACCGGAAATGGAGAAAGATTTCAAAGATGATAATTGGCCAAGCGGTGGTAAGGATATACAAAATTTGCAATCATGTAACCCCAAAGATACTATATTTGAGAAGGAAGAATGCCCCACCCATTCCGAAAATATTATGTCTTTATAACTCCTAATAACAAGATGCTCCAAATTTGTATGAGGCTTTAGTTGTTCAAGTACTTCTCGATCATGCCTTGAATCACCATCAATATCATTATCTTTACCCCATCTCAACTCCAACTTTTTAAGATCCACCTTATCCTTCAAATTGGCATCTACGGCATCCATGGCACATGCAACATTTTTTAGTCCTGAAATGGAAGTGTTCCACGTAGATGCTTGAGCTTTCCTAACTCATTAATGCTCGATCCAGTTTGAAAGCCTCAAACAAAATCTGTAACTATTCGAAGATCTTTCAACCTACCCATTCCTTCTGGCATCCTTGCTAAGTTTGTTCCCTTGATATCAAGATATAGCATGTTGACCAATCTTTCCATGTCTCTCGGCAACTCATCAAGATCTTTGCATCCATGCAATTTTAGTACTTGCAAATTATACAATGTACACAGAGTTTGGCAACCTTTAAATTTTAGTTTTTGAGAGATTCAAATTTCGTAGATGCTTCAAATTACCAATATCTTCTGGCAACTTGTTGATATTTGTATACCCAGCCAATGAAAGTACTCGTAAACTTGATTTCACTGTCAAATCATGCATTGGCACATTGCTAACATAAATCCGAAGGAAAGAAGAATTCACATTTAAGAAAGTACGCAAACCCTTTGCTTTAGGTAAACTCTGAAATTTTTACCGCACATCATGAAATTCTAGGACATTGGACATATGACGGGTCTTTTCAGTTATTACAAAAGAACCACCACTCCCTTTCAATCTGCAGATGAACTCTCCGGTGACAAATTTAGCCAAGTCACTAATTAGATCATGCATGACAAAACAAGATTTCTTTCCTTTGGATTGTTGAAAAAAGGACCTCAATCTCAAATCTTTGAAGTACTCGTTACCCCGTTCTTCTAGATTTCCATTTGTTGAAGTTGGCCAGCATGTGACATTAGAAGCGACCAGACACAGACCAACCAAGCGAATGAAAGCAAAGCATGCATGCAGCGACCAAACGACTTGCTACTATTTAGTTTAGTTACATTTTGTTAATGTAATGCATTACGTTCACTTGGAACTATGTTTGCTTAATGATTGATGTAATTAGGTAGTGATTGAGCTGAAAATCAGTTTTTGTTTTGTTGCACAAGTAAGTTTATTAAGTTTCAACAATGTTAGTGGTATTAGGTCTGCATTAGGTGATGAATTTGACTTGTTTTGTTCAGTCAATGACTGATTTATGTAATGGCTATAAGCCAAAGCTTTGTTTAATGAAAAATTGTTTTTTGAATTTCATTCAATCTTTATGCTCCATCTTCTTGCTCTCGTTTTTGCTCCTGTTTTCTTTGCAATTCTGTTTTGTTTCTTCCTCAAGCATCGAGGCTTGCTGTACAAGCTTCCTGCCTTTGCTTATTGTTTTTGTTAAGGTTCCAACAATTGGTATCAAGAGCTTTCATCTTAGAGGACCTGTTGTAGTAAACTCAGATGGCTTCATCAGGCTTTTCTCCTGCAGCACCACCAGTCTTTAATGGTGAGGGGTTCCACATATGGGTTGTCAAGATGAGGACTTACCTGCAGGCCTTTGATCTGTGGGAAGTTGTCAACACTGATGTCGAGTCAGCTCCACTTCGAGCCAATCCCACAGTGGCTCAAATTCGACAGCATGCAGATGAGAGAACCAAAAGGCACAATGCCATGTCATGCATTCAGAACTGTGTTTCTGATGTTATCTTCACCAGAATCATGGCTTGTGAGACTCCCAAGCAAGCTCAGGACAAGCTCAAGGAGGAGTTCCAAGGCACTTGAAAGAACAAGGCAAAGCGCACTACTAAACTCGAGAAGAGATTTTGAAAATCTCAAAATGAAGGAAGAAGAGACAAGTGAAGCAAGATTTTCGAGACAGGATAATGGCATTGGTCAACAAAGATAAGATTACTAGGGGAACAATTTAGTGAGGCAAGAATTGTGGAGAAGGTGCTCTCAACACTTGCTGAAAGATATGAGGCAAAGATCTCGTCCTTGAGGATTCGAGAGACACAGCAACCATCTCCTTAATCGAGCTCATTAATGCTCTTTATGCTCGGGAACAAAGGAGAGCCGATGAGAATGGAGGAGCACCAGAGGGAGCTTTTCAAGCCAAGGCTAAAGCAACCTCAAGCACCTCTCGCCTATAAGGGCAAGAAGAGTTGGAAAAACAGGCCTAAGCCTCGATCATCGCAAGAGGAGGAGATCGACTCTGCAGATTTTTGTAAAAGACCCGGCCATTCGAGAGGCCGATCTCAGTATGCCAATACCGCAAGAAGAAAGGTCATGTTGAAAGGGTCTCAGAAGAAAAAGGCGGACTGTTCAAAATCAACCACAAAGCAAAGGTGAAGAAGCTCAAGTGGTGAAGACAAAGAAGATCATGAAGAAGCGAGTCTTTGTTGTGTCATGTTTAGTTTAGTAAAAGTAAAGGCTTAAAAGGTTGGTTGTTTGGGCGATGGGTTGCACAAACCACATGTCACTGAGATGTAACCTTTTTTAAAACCTTGACAGATCCCCGCAAAACCAAGGTAAAAATTGGGAATGGTCGAGTTCATAAAGGTTTGAAGGCAAAGGAGATGTGCTACTATACACTTCCACTGGAGACAAAGTCATCACAAATGTGCTACTGGTACACGAGATTGACAGAATCTTCTCAAATTGCTCAACTACTTGAAAAGGGCTACTCTATTGTGTTCAAGGGCCAAGAGTGCCAAATAACTCGATCCAAGCTGGATCAAGCTTCATGACAATCACCATGAGTGACAAATGCTTTGAAGTCAATCGTCGTGAATGAATCACACTCACCCATATTGCTTCAACAGAAGACACCAAGCTCGCATCAAAGACTTGGTCATGCCAACTTTAAGTCCATGGCCCGGATGGTCGTGAAGAAATGGTTGAAAACTTCACCAAGACGATTCGTAATGAAGATGTTTGTGAAGTTCACAAATGGGAAAGCAAGCAAGGCTTCCATTTCCTTCAAATACCACCTGGAGAGCATCAAGCAAGCTGGAGTTGGTACACAGTGATGTTTGTGGTCCCATGAGAACTGAGTCACTTAGTGGCAACAGGTACTTTATTCTTTTCATTGATGACTATACCAGATATTGCTGGGTTTATTTTTTAAAGCACAAATTTGAGGTTGCTCAAGTGTTTATGAAGTTCAAAGTAGCAGCTGAAACAGAAACAGGCTGCAAATTGAAAACCATAAGGTCTGATAATGGAGCTGAGTATACTTCAGCTCAGTTCCAAGCTCTCTGCAATGATGCTGGAATCAAACATCACTTACAAATGTCTACACACCTCAAGGCAAAATGGGGTGAGTGAAAGAAAAACAGAAGCCTCATGGATATGGCAAGGTGTCTCCTATTTCAGAAAGATCTGCCCAAAACCTTGTGGGCGAAGTAGTTAATACTGCTGTTTATCTTCAAAACAGGCTCCCAACCAAGGCCTTAGACCAAAAACTCCATTTGAAGGGTGGTTCTGATTCAAGCCATCACCGCTCACACGAGAGTCTTTGGTCGTTTGTGTTATGCTCAAGTACCACCAGAAAGAGAAGCAAGCTAGATAAAAGAGCTCAAGCAGGAATCCTAGTAGGCTATAGCTCAATCAAAAAGGGCTACAGGATCTTGGATCCTTTAACCAATAAAGTCCAAGTGAGTAGGGATGTTGTATTTGATGAAAAAGCCTACTGGAACTGGGAAAGAAATGAACCTGAGGTTATTACTGAAGAACTTGTAGCTAATCAGACTGAGCCAGAACAAAATGGTTCAGAAATGGACACTGATGATGAACCAGTCAGGGGTACAAGGACTTTGGCTGAAATCTATGAGAGGGCACATGTTGCACAAGAAGAACCAAGCTGTTTTAAAGAGGCTGAAGCACATGAAGGCTGGAAACAGGCAATGTGTGATGAGATTGCTATGATTGAGAAGAACCAAACATGGGAATTGGTAGCAAGACCAATCAACAGGAAGGTCATTGGGGTAAAATGGGTTTATCGAGCAAAGCAAAATGCAGATGGAAGTCCGAACAAGTTGAAAGCCGTGCTAGTAGTGAAAGGCTTTAGTCAAAAGTATGGACTAGACTACTGGAAACTTTTTTGCACCAGTGGCAGATCGACACCATCAGTCACCGTGGCCTTAGCGACTCGGATGGGTGTGGAAAATCCACCACTCGATGTAAAATCAGCCTTTCTCAATGGTTTCCTTGAAGAAGAAATATATGTGGAGCAACCGTAAGGCTTCAAAGTGCTACACAAGGAAGATATGGTCTACAAGTCAAGAAGGCCTTGTATGGCTTAAAAACAAGCACCTAGGGCCTGGTATAGCGTAATTGATAGTTATCTGGTTGGTTTGGGATTCGAAAGAAGCCTTAGTGAGCCTACTCTGTATGTCAAAAAAGAAAATGGTAAAACACAAACTTTATTGTGTCTGTATATGTTGATGACTTGTTGGTTATAGGAGGAGATCAAGCCATACTTGCTGATTTCAAAATCAAAAAGCACCAAATGTTTGAGATGTCTGATCTTGGAGAAATGACCTATTTTATAGGAATGGAAGTGACACAATCACAGGCTGGATTCTTTCTTAGTCAAAGAACTTTTGCCATAAAGATTTTGGAAAAATTCTCAATGCAGACTGTAAAGCAACAAGCACTCCAGCTCTTTGTTGGAGAAAAATTAACAAGTCAAGGCAACTCGTAAAAGGTTTGTGAGACAACCTATAGAAGCTCAGTTGGATGCTTGCTTTGTATTTAACACCACTAGACTGATATAATGTTTGCAGTAAGTTTGTTGTCAAGGTTTATGCACCACTCGCAATGAGGATCATTTTCGAGCACAAAAAGAGTGCTGCTCAGTACATCAAAGGGACCGTGAGCTATGGCATGCGCTTTTGCAAGGCAAAAAGGTTAAGGCTTGTTGGTTATCTTGATGATGGATCTGGCTGGATCAAAAGATGACATGAAGAGTACCTCGGGATATGTCTTTACCCTTGGTTCACCATTTTTGTTGGAGTTCAAAGAAGCAAAACGTGGTTGCACAATCAAGCTCGCAGGTTTAATATGTAGCAATGGGGCCTTTGGGGCGATGAATCAAGCCATTTGGCTAAGAAAAATCTTAACCGATTTGAACTTATACCGGGAGGGAGCAATAGAGATTTCATCATGACAATCAATCACTGCTTGCAATTGCAAAGAATCCAGCTTTTTCATGGAAGGACCAAGCACTTCAACATCAAGCTTCATGTGGTAAGAGAAATGGAGCAAGCACATGAGGTGAAACTGATTCATTGCAGTTCAGAGGAGCAACTTGCTGATATTCTAACTAAACCTCTTGGTGTAACACGATTTCTTCATTTGAGAACGCAAATGGGAGTATGTAACATGCTAGCCAAGGAGGAGTGTTGAAGTTGGCCAGCATGTGACATTAGAAGCGACAAAGACGGACAGGACCAAGCAGCCCAAACAAAGCAAAGCATGCAAAGAGCCAAACGACTTGCTACTATTTAGTTTAGTTACATTTTGTTAATGTAATGCATTCTGGTTCACTTGGAACTATGTTTGCTTAATGATTGATGTAATTAGGTAGTGATTGAGCTGAAAATCAGTTTTTGTTTTGTTGCACAAGTAAGTTTATTAAGTTTCAACAATGTTAGTGGTATTAGGTCTGCATTAGGTGATGAATTTGACTTGTTTTGTTCAGTCAATGACTGATTTATGTAATGGCTATAAGCCAAAGCTTTGTTTAATGAAAAATTGTTTTTTGAATTTCATTCAATCTTTATGCTCCATCTTCTTGCTCTCGTTTTTGCTCCTGTTTTCTTTGTAATTCTGTTTTGTTTCTTCCTCAAGCATCGAGGCTTACTGTACAAGCTTCTTGCCTTTGCTTGCTGTTTTTGTTAAGGTTCCAACACCATTGTCCTTGGGAAGCTCTAAAAGACCTTCAGCCATCCATAATTGAATAAGTTCTTCCTTTTCAAACTCGTAATCTTTAGGGAAAATTGAACAATAAGCAAAACATCGCTTTAAATGTGAAGGAAGATAATGATAACTCAACGTTAGCGCTGGAAGAATATTACTTGCATCATTTGGAATATCCCAAAAATTGCTATGTAATATTTTGTTCCATTCATCAGCATCTGGTTTGCAACGCAGAAGACCTCCAAGAGTTTTTGCAGCCAAAGGGAGACCGCCACATCTTTTAACAATTGCTTCACCGATTGCCATCAGATCCGGATGCTCGGTGGGGCCTGAACCATCAAATGCATGCTTTGCAAATAACTTCCAACAATCATCATCTGATAACACATTTAAACGATAAGTTGGAACGTTCCTCATGATTGCTGCAACGTTTTCATCACGTGTTGTTAGAATAATCTTGCTATTCTTGGCCCCAGAAGTGAAGGGACTTGCAAGCTCTTTCCAATGAACATAATTCTTGATCCAAACATCATCCAAAATGATTAGATATTTCTTTCCCGACAGCTGCTCTTTGAGTTTAAGTTGAAGCTGATTTAAATTCTGGTTTCCGTCACAGCTACATTCCATTTCTTCAAGAATGGTTTTGGTTACCTTGAAAGCATCAAATTCCTCTGAAACACACACCCATGCTTTGGGGTGAAACCATTTATCCACTCTGGGGTCATTGTAGATCAATTGGTCAAGGGTGGTTTTGCCAAGCCGCCCATACCCACGATGGGAATCACATCTATCTGATTTTCAGACAGATTTCGAGTCCAACAACTTCATTATTTCTTCTTTTCATCGTCTCTGCCACAAACATCAGACTCGTCCACCAAAGAAGTTGCGGGCGTTCTTTGAAATGCCTTTTCTCCTTTATAGTTTTCTTTCAGACCCAGAATCCGTTTTTGGTTGAGTAGGTAGTCTAGTCTCCCAAGGATCTCCTCCAGCTTTGACTGCATCCCATCTTTGAAATGATTGAAAGAAGAGAAAAAGCTACTAACCTGCTTCATATCAGTAGTTTGATATTCGGATTCGATCTTGTTCCGAAGAGCTTCAGTAGTGATTTCGTCCAGGAGGTCGTCGGCATCATAAACAGCATCCTTGAGCTCATCAGTCCAACTTTTGACATTTGGGTTGGTAATCTGCTTATTTTCAGCATCATCCAACACTTGTTTCACCGACATCAAGGTTGGCTGCAGTTTCTTCAGCAGCACAGGTTCAAGTTTCTTTCCTTTGATAAGCCTCAGAACATCTCCAGAAACAATACTATCAAGCAGCACCTCGATGGTAGCAGAGAGAAAAGCTTCACCCACCATAGCCATGTTTTTATTTTTTCTAGTAAAGAAAAGGTGTGAAAAAGGAAATGAGTTGCAGACCAAGGAAGAAAATAGCGGAAAGTGAAATGAAAAAGTTGAGGAGTTGCTTTAGAGAAGAAGAAGAATAGGTTGAAGAAGTTTAGAAATTGATTTTATTGAGCAACCATGAAAGATGAGTTGAATATTATTATAATATGGATTAAAATGTTGATTTAGGTTACAGAACTGCGGTTCATCGGCCAACTTCATCAGAAATTGATTAATGCATTTTACAGCAATTGTTTTTGAGAATCGAGATGGTGCTTCACGAATCCTTTAACCAAAAGTCGAGATGATGGGAAGCGACGTGCATCAATCAAATTTTTATTTACTTTGATATTTTTCAATAAGAAAATTTATTTACTATTTAACCACAAAATTATTTTATGTTTTAAATATGGTTAATATTAATTATATTAAAATTTTGAATACTTAACATATTGATTATTTAAAATATACATTATTATTTATATAAAAATATCAATTCCAAAATGGCAATATATTTTTTAACAATTAAGTATTCAAACATATTGGTAATTTTTAAATATTCAAACTTTAATTAATCCTATTTTTATTGAATTAAAATTAGAAAATTGATCTTTCAATAGGAATTTTTACAAAGGATTTGGTTAGAAAATTGAGGTTACCAATAGGAATTTGAGTATCTCGTATAAAGCGTTTCGTTACATGTCAACCGAAAATTAGCTTTTTTTTTTTTTTTTTTAACAAAACGACTTACATTTTAATAAGTATAAGTCATTTTCCAACAATTTTTTTTTGTTTGAGTGATTTTATTTTTATATAAAAATTAACTTTAGTGAAACTTAATATTATTATATTAATAATGAAGTTTTATTTTAATTTTTAAAAATATTTAAAAATAATAAAATATTATCATTTTCAATATTATTAAACATACATATTTAATTATCTATATTTAATCATATAATAAAATATTAATATAATTTACTGTTTTAATAAATTACTTAATATTTTAATTTTATTTTAATAATAATTTTAAAAAATAATAATTTTAAATTACATTCTTCATATATTATTGAAAAATATTCAATATTAATATTTTAATAATAAATATTTATTACAATTATAAATATATTAATAATAAATATTTTGTAGTATAAAGGTTAAAATATGCCATAAATCTATGTACCCTTCAAAATTTTTGAATTTAGCCCCTGTACTTTTATTTCCTACTTTTCATCTTTGAAATTCAAGTCCAATTGTTAACATTTTTAAATTTTTTTTACCAATTTTGTTGATGTCACATTTTAAAATAAAAATACTCAGTATTCATGTCATTAAAAAATGATGTTATAAAAAGTATTTGGTTACAAAGTTGGGTTTTCAATAGGAATTTAGGTAATAGTTTATAGATTTTTGTAGTTGTTTTCAGATGTTGTTATATAAATAAATATATTATTGTCACAACTTAAATGGGGCGGTAGTTAAATCTCTTGTTAGACACCCATTTGACCCGAGATTAAACCGTGTTACCCCATCTCTTATATTTTATAAAGAATATATATGTTATAATTAAGGAGATATTTTGTTATTTATTATATAATAAATTTTGAAATCGATTACATGGCATATTAACTAAGAAAAAAAATTATCAAAAAAAAGAAGTATGAATATTTGATTTTATCAAAAAAGAATATCAAATTTAATTATCATGAATACAAAATCACATCATTAATTGATTAATCACCAAAACGGATCACACAAATAGCCTCAAAAACCCATGAAACGTTATAAAACATTAAATCCTCCCTATCAATGTAGACAAAAATGAGCCAAGCTGGACTCAAGCAATCGAGTCAGCACGGACTCAAGCAATAAGAAGAGAGATTTCAAATTAGGTAATTGCCCAAGCAGTGGTAAGGAGCAGCAAAACCTCCAACCCCCTGGTTTTGCTATCTTCTTCTCAAATGTTGTTGTAATTCCACACATGCAAAGGGAATCCATAAATTTCCAGCCAAGTGCCTTGTATTTTGAGGAGAGTGAAGGAGTCCAATCCTCAATTTCCATGAGCTACTCCTTCACCCATGCCTACTTTAACTTTTTGCTACAATTTGAGACCCTCTATCAACTTTACCACCAGCCTCATCCTCCATTTATATTACAAGTGTACAGACTCATTTTGGCCCCAAACCCAACAAACAAATAAGCCCAATACCAAGACCCAACTAACCCAAAACCCATTTTCTAAACCCAAACCCACTAAACAAAAACCCAACAGAAGCCCAATAACACATCCCAATACATTAAAGAAAATCAAAAGAAAAAAACCTAAACTAAAAACCCTAGCCCCCATAGCCTGCAGCCACCGTCCTTGTCCCATCCAGCGCCGCCCATAGCCTGGCCACCGCTTCTACTCCCACTGATAGGTCAAGTCAGCCGCCACAGCACCTGCAAGTCATTAAAACGAAAGGACTATAACAATCATTGTAATGGCTATTTAAGAAGACAAGCAAAAACCTTTGTGATTCGATTTTTTGGTGAAATGGAAAAACATATCAGGTTTTAAAATCACAAAACAAAACAGAAGCACTTGCAACATCAAAAAACATAAAACAGTTCAAACAAAAAGACTAATAGCCGAAGGTGACTCCCATCCTTATCCTCTTTCTTTTCTTTTTTTTTTTGACCCATTTTACCTATACATACATGTATATATGCTTTAAAAATAAAAAGAAAATCAAATTTCTTACCTTTTTGATCTCCGACCACCGTGCGCGGTGGCCGGCGCGGCGGAAGGGCGCGGCGGTCGTCGACTGGCCTAGTGACTAGAGACTGGAGCCAACGATCGAGAGAGGCAGAGGATTTGAGTTTTTTTTTTTTTGAAGGGAGGAGAGAAATGAAAAAACACAAAAAAATAAATGGCTTATATAGGCCGGCAAAACGCACCGTTTTGCCCGGCCATTTTAAAACGCAAAAACGGCGCCGTTTAAGCACCAACCTGAGGACCCGACCCTACTTACCCTGGGATCCGCGTGTTTTTGAAGCGGAGGGGTATTTGCGCTTTTGGCCCCTCCGCTTTTCCAGGGCTTCACAATTAAGTTTTATTTAATTTTAATCCGGCCCTAAAATTTGTTTCGTTTTCAATTTAATACCCTTGCGAACGACGCCGTTTTAGGAGGACGGGATATTTACTCCTTAAGGCCCTCATGTTTGCCCTCTCATTCGAATCAGTCCCCTCTCCCTTTATTTATTTTCAATTAGCCTCAAAAGTTCTATTTTCAACCCAATTTCGTCCATTTTTATTTTTTCTCATTATTCTCTTTTAATTTCAATATTATTTGTAATATTATCATTGTTATATATTTATTTATTAACATCTCATTTTTAATCCTTACACATACGTTATAAAGTATTATAGTAGCTTAATATTATTGTTTCTTTCATTAATGTATTTATATGTTATATATGTATATCAATATTATATCAAATACATTTCTTCTTTTCTAAGTATTATGTACACATATATTTTTTATATATCATATTTTCTAATATATATATAGATATATTTTATACATACTTCTAATATTATTATTATATGTATATATATATGTGTATATTTTATGTAATATTTGTGATTTAATATTATTATTCCTAGTATGTATATATATGTATATATATTTAATACTACGTATACATTTTCGTTTCTATTATTATTATGTATATATTTTAATACATATATGTATATATTTATATACCGCTATCATTATTTATTTTTTCATAAATAAATATATATATATATATATATATATATTTTAATCTAGTATTATATGTTGTACATATATATGTTCCCTACTACTTCATATTTACATTATTATCATGTTTAATATCATGTGTATTATCATCTCATACCATTATTATTTATGCTATTACTATTATTATCTTTTTCGCTTTCGTTATCATTGTCATTTTATTTTTATTTTTGCCATGTTTATCATTTATTATATTCGCATATTATTAGCCTTGATATTACTTCATCTTTTACGGTTGCTCATGTTGTTGCTTTGGCACCGTCGCACCATTATTATGTTCTTATACATGTCAATGCTATATTTTTCTTTTACGTTTTACTATAAATCGCGTTACTTTTGCTCAATATATTAAAACAATTCTTTCATAAAAGCAATATCCAATTAGGTAATTTGAGATAATCGTGCCCTAACTTACTGGGTTTCGACTTTTCTCATTTAACCTAAGTAACGGAATATTCCTTTCAAATCATGATACGAGTCTTGAAAAATGCTTATTCTCGAAAATACGAAGCGTTGTGCCCTAACTTACCGGGTATGACTTTTTGTCACCTTGAAATAAGAATTTGTTTTAAAATAAAGGCAATATTCGGTATTTGAGAATTCGGGAAACGTGCCCTAACTTACTGGGCTTCGATTTCTCTCTTTTACTCTAAATAATCGAATACCCTTTTAATAAATTAAAATACGCGAATTTTATATAAAAGGCAAGCTCGCTCTCGAAACTTCAAGATGTCGTGTCCTAACTTACTGGATGTGACGTTTCATATTTTGAAACGAGGAGGTCTTTAACACTTAAGCTTTTTATAAAGAAGGATCATATTTCAAAAATCTTTCAAATCTTCAATTTTCGATACTAAGACACTAATTGATCAACTAGGTACCAATTTTGGGCGTATCGAGGGTGCTAATCCTTCCTCATGCGTAAGTGACTCCCGAACTCATTTTCTGATTTTCGTAGACCAAAAATTATCGTTTTAGTAAATCTCAAATTTTATGATTAATTTGAGGTGACCCGATCACACCTCATAAAAAAGGATTGGTGGCGACTCCTCTATTCATTTTCATGTTCAAAATCTAAGTCGATTCCTCTTTTTTTTAAAAATGGTTACGACAACAAGTATATTATATTTGCACAATTAGAAAAGCTTTTTTTTTTCTTTTTTAAGTTTTACAAATTTATATATATGAAATGTCTCTATTTTAAAAGTTAAAAGTTTTGGTTAGGAAGTTTGAGAATTAAATTAATAGAATTCATAAATGTGAAATTGATAAAATATGTAAGTATTAAGGACTAAATGTGTTTTATACTAATTAAAAAAATACTTTCCGTTACTAATTTAACAACGAGTAACTAGAATAGGAACAAATACAAACTTTAAAGCCCAAAGCTGATTAGGATATGTCTTATAATGAACCTTCGTTATTTGATTTTCATTATCCTGCACAACTCCATAAGCTTGTGATCAACGATGCTATTGATATGATTCTCTAATAAAATATCAAGAAAATTTTATCATTATTCATTAATTTATAAGTAAATTTTTATTTTGATCACTTAACTTATTTTGAAAAGTTAATTAATAACAAAAAAGGGGTTATACATCCAAATACATGGGAAGGAATATAGTAGCAAGTATACACAAATCTATGTTACTTAAACTTGGGTGCAAGTGTCAGATATAGACTATGTGCTATATATATATTTTCAACTTTTTTTTTCAAAATTTTTCTATGTATTTTCAAAATTGGAGGGTGTTTAGAAGATTGTTAGAATTAAATGACCTGAATCCTTACTTAAATAAAATATAGTGGTAAAATAAAATAAAAGTAAAATCCATATAGAACTACACTTCTTTTATTTTATTTTAGAATAAGGTTTTTTAAACCTTATTAAACTCCATCTATTTTATATTGATTAGAATAAGGTGTTTCAGTCTTACTAGAATATGGCTTTACAAGCCTATAAATAGATATAGTCTATTATTCTTGTAATTATTCGAATTCGACATAATGAGTTTTCTTCTCCTCTACCTGTGGTTTTTTCCCGAAAGGGTTTCCACGTAAAAATCTGTGTGTTCTTTATTTTATTTTTATTTTATTTTCACAAATTAGTATCTGAGCTTCCGGGTTGTTCATCTCGATCAAGGTAATGGCGTCTTTGAAATATGAAATTCCGCTGTTGGATCACAACACCAGATTTATGTTGTGGCAGATTAAGATGTAAGTAGTTCTTGCGCAGATGGATCTGGAGGATGCCCTGCTAGGGATAGATAAGATGCCTTCGATATTAACAGATGAAAAGAAAAAGCGTAATGATCGAAAGACGTTAACACAATTACATCTACATTTTTCCAACGAAATTTTGCAGGATGTGATGAAGGAGAAGACCGCCATTGCATTATGAAAGAGGCTAGAACAAATATGTATGTCGAAAACTCTAACAAGCAAGTTGCATATGAAGTAGCGTTTTTATGCTCATTGTTTGGAGGAAGGCGCAACTGTATAGGAACACTTAACAGTGTTTAAAGAAATTCTCTCAGACTTGGAGGCCATGGAGGTTCAGTATGATAAGGAAGATCTAGGGTTGGTTCTACTTTGTTCATTGCCTCCATCTCATTCAACCATTAGACACATGATTTTATATAGCTGCGAGTCTCTCATAATTGATGAGGTTTATGATTTTTTGACCTCGTATAATAAGATGAAGCATCTTATGGTTAAACCCAACTCTCAGGGAGATGGTCTCATTGTTCGTGGTAGACAAGATTGGAATGCTGATGATGATAGTAGAAGGACACAGGAACGGAATCCTCGCGGTAAATCTAAAGGTAGATCGAAGTCTTCAAATAAAGGTAAAACTTGTAACTTTTGCAAGAAGAAAGGGAACATTAAATCTGAGTGTTATAAGCTACAGAACAAGATTAAAAGGGAGACTACAAATCAAAAGGGAAAACAGCCAGAAAATTCTAGTGAAGCTAATGTTGTAGAAGACTACAACAATGGTGAACTTCTAGTCGCTTCTGTCAACAATTCTAAAATGAGCAATGAGTGGATACTTGATTCAGGCTGCACTTTTCACATGAGTCCCAATCAGGATTGGTTTACTAGTTACGAAATAATTTCTAAAGGTGTTGTTTTGATAGGAAATAATGCTTCGTGTAAAATCGCAGATGTTGGAACAATTAAAGTTAAGATGTTTGATGGAGTTGTTAGAACGCTTAGTGACATACGACATGTTTCAAAATTGAATAGAAATTTAATTTCGTTGAGTATTCTTGATTCAAAAGGGTACAGATACATAACTGAAAGTGAGGTTTTAAAGATTTCCAAAGGTTCTCTTATTGTGATGAAAGGGTAGAGAAAGACTACCAAGTTATATGTTTTGCAGGGTTCTACTGTTACTGGTGATGCAGTTGTTGCTTCCTCTTCCTTATCAGAGATGATATTACTAAACTTTCGCATATGCGCCTAGGGCATATGAGTGAGGATAACATGACAAAATTGAGTAAAAGAGGACTTTTTGATGGGCAAGGAATTTGCAAACTGAAGTTCTGTGAACACTGTGTTTTTGGGAAGCAAAAGAGAGTTCGATTCACCAAAGGAATCCATAACACGAAGGGAATGTTGGAGTATATTCATTCTGATCTGTGGGGGCCATCCAGAGTGCCTTCGAGAGGTGGAGCTAATTATATGCTAACTTTTATGGATGATTTTTCCAGAAAAGTTTAGGCGTTCTTCCTGAAGTAGAAAAGCGATGTGTTTTCCGCATTTAAATCTTGGAAAACTATGATTGAAAAATAGATGGGAAAATAAATAAAATACCTCCACACAGACAATGGTTTAGAGTTTTGTTCTGATGAGTTTAATAGACTGTGCAAGTCAAAAGAGATCATGAGACACTTGACAGTTCATCATACTGCACAGAAAATGGTGTTGCAGAATGAATGAACAGAACGATCATGGAGAAGGTTCGACGTATGTTGTCAAATGCTAACTTACCAAAGTCGTTTTGGGTAGAAGCAGCCTCTACTGCATGTTTTTTGATCAACCGATCCTCATCCATTGCCATTGAGAAAAAGACTCCACAAGAGGTATGGTCTAGTAATCCTGCTAATTATTCTGATTTAAAGATCTTTAGGTGTCCTATGTATGCTCATGTTGATAATGGAAAATTGGAACCGAGATCCATTAAATGTGTTTTTCTTGGTTATAAAGTTGGTGTAAAAGGGTATAAGTTATGGTGTCCTGAAAATAGAAAAGTTGTTATTAGCAAAGATGTTATTTTTTATGAAACTGCTATGCTACCTAACTTATCTCTTAAAGGTTTTTCCAATAAAGAAAATCAAAAGCAGGTGGAGCATCAGATTAATACAGAGTCTACTCCTCAAGTCAGTACAAAAATTAAGAATAGAGTTGCTTTTTTACCACAATACTCTATCGCCAAAAACAGAACTAGAAAAGAAATTAAACCTCCAAAGAAGTATGCCAAGGTTGATCTAGTTGGTTATGCTTTAAATGTGGCTGAAGATATAGATGCAAACCAAGAGCCATCTAATTATTCTGAGGCAGTTAGCTGTGAAGACTCAGAAAAGTGGATATTTGGTATGCAAGAGGAGATGGAATCACCCCACAAAAATAGAACATGGGATCTTATGAAACTTCCTAAAGGTAAAAAGGTTGTTTGTTGTAAATGGGTGTTTAAAAAGAAAGAAGGGACTCCAGGAGTTGAAGAACCTAGATATAAAGTAAGACTTGTCGTAAACGGTTACAGATCATTCCTAAAGTGTTTTTGTTGCCTCGGGGGATCAAATAAAGGATAATAAGCTTATGTTTGAGTGGATTATGATGTGATTCTTGAAATGTTTCGAGATGAATGTTTAAGTGTTAAATTTTTTGGTAATTTTTTGTAACCCTATTCTGGCTACAGATATAGGTAAGAGGTGTTACAAAGAAATGGTTGGTTTGGATGTGAAGTACATTTTGAATTGGTTGGGCAGGTTTTTAAGTGTGCATTTAGGCATCAAACTGAATATGTTTTGTTTGGACATGAAATAGGTATTAAAATGGAGGGTTTTGACAATTTTTGGCACTAAAGTACTGATACCCTGGTAAAGGTATCTGTAACAACCTGATTCTTAGTGGTGTTAAAAATAGTGGTTTTGAGACCATAATTTCGATGTAATAATCCATAAATATTATTTATTTAATATTTACGAGGTCTTTAAGGTCGTATTAAATTTTAGTTAGAAAATTTTATCGTTTAGAATGTTTATTAAGTAAAAAAGGATTGAATCGTAAAAACTACTAGTTGAGTTATTTAATTAAAGGGGCTAAATGAATAATTTAACCCATAGGGGTTAAGTTAGTGGATTTAAATGATGTTATGCATATGTGGATAGTATAATTAGGCTTAATATTGATAAATTAAGATTTAATTAAGAAAGTTGAAATATTTACAAAAAAAATTAGGTATATATATTAAATTAAAGCTAAATTAAGATGATATTTTATTTTTTTCTTTTCCATGAAAACAAAGCCAAAGTTAGGGTTTTTCATGCTTGAAATATTAAAGCTTAAATTGGTAAGTGAAACTTAGCCTGTTTTTAGTAATTTTTATGTTTTTGAGCTCATATGAGTTTAATCTAGCTAACCCAAGGACTAATTGTGAAAATGTTAAATGTTTGAGTTGTACCATTGTTGAGTTTGAGTTATTCTTGAAATTTCTTGGTAGATTATTGAGTTTGGTTGTTAGATAGGACTATTTCGTAAAGTAGTTTTTGATGATTTTAATGTTAAAGGACTAAACTATTAAAAGTGATAAAATATGATGATTCAATGTGAATTAATAGCAAATAGGAGTTGAAGAGTAGGCCTAATAGGTTCAATCAAGGTGGGCTTTTAATAAAAATGGTTAATTTGCACGTTTGGGGCTTATTGACTAAATTGAATAAAAGTGTAATGTTGACGGAAATTTTGTAAAAATGTAAAAAAGGACTTAATTGCATAAAATGACTTAATTTTGCTGTTGAATTAGTTAATTGAATGAAATTATTATCCTAGATCAAGAACGTGTTGATAACCGAGGAAAAGATAAAGCAGCTGAGTAGTCCATGTACTTTGGCCATTATTGCAAATCAGTCTGGTAAGTTTATTCAGTTTAATTTTAAATAAATTTAAATGTATATTAGGTGAATTAATTGCTTTGGTTGAACATTACAATGATGTCATGTATACGAGGATTAAATTAAGGGGTCGTTATAGCATTGATCATTAATGAAATGTTCCGAACTGATGACCATAGGATAGAGTACAATTGGCATGCCAATAGGTTATATTGCGCATGGTACGAGGTTGATATGAGTAGCAGAGATGGTTTTTGTATATTCTCTGTTCATTGGATATGTTGAGGTTCTGCATTTGTTGCGGACTTACGTGGTATATTACAGTACTATTTGGTGTGTTAGATGGTTTAGCTCATACGAGCATTTGGTATGCTGGATGGATTAGCTCATACGAGCATATGGTATACTGGATGGATTAGCTCATACGAGCATTTGGTATGCTGGATGGATAACGTGTACTCGCATTCATTTATCGTTCATCGATTTATGTTTAATGATCTCTGATAGTTATTGAAATGTGGAATTGATTGTACTTTTATATTGGGTTTTACTCACCTATTGTGAGCTGTGATTGATAGGAACTCTATTATTTAATCTGGTTATTGCAATTGTTATGTTTAATTCGGTAAGATTTATTGTTAACCGACGAACTTACTAAGCTCTATGTAAGCTTCCTCGTGTCTTATTTTTTGTCTTGTAGATTACATTTTGTGGACGGGAGGTCAGATCAACCCGTAAAATCACACTATCCTAAGGAATTTTTAGTAGATTTTGTAAACATTTTGGTTATATGGCATGTAATAGGGCAAATGATTATGTTTGTAATAATTTCTAGCTATGTGTGGTGTTTTGGCATGTTTGATGTTGTGGAACGGTAACTTTATATAGTATGCTTGTTAAACTCAAAATTGAGCTTGAGTGTTTGTCCAAGGAATGGTAAGTATCATGTTTAAGTATGATATTATGAGATAGAGATAGATTAGTTGGTGTGTATGTTTTGACTTGTAGGTGATATGAAATGATAATGTTTGGGTATGAGCATTATTTTGTATCTTCATGTATGACACTTTGGTTTGGTCTTAGGTGGTTGCAACTAGTATGTTTTGGTTGTATTTATGTGTGGTTATAGTCTTGTGATCACGTGTTATGAATTGTTGTATTTATGTTTTGGTCACTTTTGGGTACATATGGCTTGGGACATGGGTTGTCACACGATCGTGTGTCACACATGGATGGCCCACACGACTTTGTGCTCCTAGCGTGTTAGGTTTAGGGTTCACACGGGCTGGCACAGGACCTGCAACATGGTCGTGTGACCCAAGTCAGAGAGTTACACGGTTGCACACCGGCATGTGAGATCACACACAGGCATGTAGGATAACCACACGACCATGTCTAGAGCCACACAATCTGAGCTCTATCACGTGGTCTGGACACACGACCGTATGACTTCTGTTTTGGAAAATTTTCATTTTTGTTCCAAATCTCCTGTTTTGTTCTGAATTGGTCCCTGATTGCTTCTAAGACTCGTAAATGTATGTCTTGCTTCCTTTTGAATCATTTATGAATATTGTTAATTAATTTGATGAACTGAAGGTTATTGTTATAGAATTGTACAGTAATGCTCTGTAATCTTATTTCGATTACGGCAACGGGTTATAGGTGTTATAGTATTGATACTTAGCTCTTTTCAAGCAAATTTTCAAGAAACAGAATCTCAAAACGGTATCAATATTGGACTAAAGTATTAATAATTTATACTAGAGTATTGATACTTTATAAGACTATCAATGTGATTGGTTTTAATAATTTTTTGGGGAAAAACATCGAACCTTAAAATGGTATTGATACCAAGGTATCAGTATCGATACTTAAAAATAAGCATCGATACTGTAGTCTTAGTATCGATATGTTTCGATTTAAATTGATTTTTCAGAACATCGAATCTAAAAACAGTATCGGTACCTATTAAGGGTATCGATACCTTATTAGAAACTTTGAAAATTTTGCAATTTGGTTCTATTTTAGATTCAGATTAGTAATTGAGTTTTCATAAGTTCTATTGAGGCTATGAAATGTTTGTTTAATGTATAATGTTTATATTATGAAGTGTTTGAGTGTTCAAATGATCTTAAATTCAGTGTTTTCGACAGTAGTTACTCTAACAACAAATGTGATATTCTGTTACTCGGACCCAACAATCGGGTCAAGTATCGAGGTGTTACAATACACATAAAGTTGGGCTTGATAAAAATGAGCTAATGGACCATATAATTAATTGGGCACTTAAAATAATACCGATTTAAAAATTTTGGGTATCATTCATATATGTGTATATGTTCTATGGCAAGGTATACTTGCAAATTTGGAAAGTTTAAGTTCATGGATAGTTTAGATGCTGACAAGTGGCACCATTAGTTGTTTGACACCTCAACTTTTTAAATATTATGATTAGTGGACCCATTAGTATTTAATAAATTAATTTAATTTTAATGTTTTAAATAAATACTACTTTTCCTATATGATAATTCATGGAGTTACACCTATCATAGTTAGTTTTGAAATCAAATAATTATATTTGCATTTAAAATTTACATAATTTGGTCAGTTATATTACAATTTAGCCAATGCAATATACTTGATTTACTCAAAGTATGAGATTTTCAACCTTAATTTTAGTTTGTCAATTTTCCATAGGATTAATTATGGATCTTGGATGCTATAAAAGAATTTATCAAAGAAAACATTGAATTATAAAAGTAATTAGCAACATCAAAATTTGCCATCAATTTTAGGTTTTCAAAGAAAGGGCAAACTATTCTTTTTATATTCTACTATTATTAATACTACATGTGACTATTTAAATAAGAATTATTTTTTACTCACCAAAATTTTTATGTACAATTACAATGAAAACAATTTTAATTTATTAAATAATAAATTTTAAAATAAAATAACATATATTAAGGCATGCTACATAAACCAATAAATAAAAGTGAATTACCAAACTTTTCTATTACAATTATGAATATCATCACTAATTAATGAAAATTTATTCCTTAATTTCATATATTAATTTTTGCAACCACATATTTAACTTAAGTATCCAACCAGTTCTACTTATAAATAAATTATTTCTTTGCAAGTCTTAACCTAAAGGAAAACACTCTACAAGCATTTTATAATTCATGTCACATCCCGAAAATCGAGTTGGAAGAAATTGGGTTAGTGAAACCTAGAGGGGTTACATTGTGATTTTTAAGTTAAGATTCGAAATTATGTTAAGTAATTTGTTTTAGTTAAGTGGTTAAGGGTTGTACTTGTGTGATGAAGGTTTTGGGTTTGAATCCTTTCGATTGTATTTTTGCCAATTTTGTCTAAATCCCTAGTTTTTGGTATTTGGTTTAAGAAATATTTGAGTGCATTTATTAACAAGAATAAGTTTGTTGGTTAGGTGGTAAAATGATTGTTAATTTACCTTTTGGTCCTACGTTCAAGTCCTTGTGTGTATAAGTGAAAATTATTTTTATTTTGAACTATGAGGGAATCTAGTGGGTGGTTATTTTTGAGACTTGGTGGGATGTGGGTGGTTAAGAAATTATCCCAAATTGTCTCTCCCACTCTCATGTTTTTTCTTCCTCACTTCTCTATTTTTCCTCTTTCTTTTATTTTATTTCCTTTTCTCCATTTTCATCGGTTTTGCTTGCTGCCGCTGTGTACGTGTGTAAGATTCGCTCTTCGATCATAATTCAAAGTGTAGTGTTAGTTTCTCAAGCTATTTTTTTTGTTATTTTAGCTTTAATTTGATCTTGAATAAGATTTGAGGTGTTGGTGTTTAGTTTTCATTCCACGTTATGTTAAGTGTGTTCGTGATTTTGATTAGGCGAAAGGTACGAAAACCAGAACCCTCCAGCGGAGTAGATATGGTTTCAACATTGTTTCGGAGAAGCAAGTGTTTGAATTTTGTATTAAGGGCTAAATGTTTGATTTATGGACGCTATTTTTTGGATGAGTTTTGATGATTAATTAGTGATGTTTGATGAATGATTGTAGGATTTGGAGTGCGATGTTTGTGTGGTTTATCAAAATTATCATCAGATGTATGATTCTAACCCAAAACGTAATTTAGAACTTGAAACATTTGAGAAAACTAAGGCTGTTTCGAGACTGTTGTTCGTCACACGACCGTATGTCAGGCCATGTACACCATACGTGCATGTGGTCAGCCGTGTACCAAGCCATGTGGAGTACATGGGCATGTACAATTACATGGACAACTTGGGTAGGCATTGTGGGGCACACTATAATACCCCAAATTTTTAATTTCCGTATTTTTGAATTTTGATAAAAATGAATATCTACTTCAGTGGTTCAGTGTTCTGGGTGTGTGTGAGAGGTCCCGAGTTTAAGCCATGTCTTTGGCAAAATTTTAGACTTTTTTGAGTAAAGCCTTAACTTTGTCCAATAGGCTTTTATTTAATTGGTTGTAAATATACAACAGAATGGGCCTGCTAGTCTAGTGGTTAAGGGTCAACAGTTGAAGGATGAGTCCTTGGGTCTTCGGTTCCGATAGATTGAGAGTGGTAGCACTACAGACTTTGGGTTGAACTCTAAGGGGTAATTGTGTTTCTGAGGCTGGATATGTATGCCGAATGATTTTGATCTGAGGCAGTCGATACTGAAAGTGGCGCATAGTAACCCTTACGCTGTGCACCCTGGTGGGAATAAGATGTACCGAGATCTTCGAGAGTTGTATTAGTGGCCAGGATTGAAGTGAGAGGTTACTGATTTTGTGGCTAGATGTCTGATATGCCAGTAGGTTAAGGCTGAGCATCAGTTGCTTTCGGGTTTGCTACAGCCGATTAAGATTCCCTTTTGGAAGTGGGAACGTGTGACAATGGACTTCGTTATTGGGTTACCTTTGACACCCACTAAGAAGGATTCTGTTTGGGTCATTGTGGACCGATTGACCAAGTCAGCGCACTTTATACCGGTTCATACTGACTATTCTCTGCAGAAGCTAGCGAAGCTTTATATTTCTGAGATAGTAAGACTGCATGGGGTACCGATTTTGATCGTCTCTGATAGGGATCCTCGCTTCACGTCTCGATTTTGAGGGAAGTTGCATGAGGCTTTAGGTTCGAGATTGGACTTCAGTACTGCATTCCATCCTCAGACCGATGGTCAATTAGAGAGGGTGATTCAGATACTGGAGGATATGTTGAGGAGCCGCATGATAGATTTTCGAGGCAGTTGGGAGGACTATCTGTCGCTAGTCGAGTTCGCCTATAATAACAGCTTCCAGTCTAACATTTAGATGGCAGCTTACGAGGCTCTGTATGGTCGTAACTGTCACACTCCCTTGTGTTGGACTGAGTTGGGTGAACGACGGGTTCTGGGTCCCGAGTTAGTCTCTGAGACTAAGGATAAAGTTCGACTGATTAGGGATCGTCTGAAGGCGGCTTTTGACATAAAGAAGTCTTATGCTGATCTAAAGAGACGTGAGATTGAGTATTCTGTAGGGGACTTCGTGTTTCTGAAGGTCTTACCATGGAAGAACGTTCTGAGGTTCGATCGCAAGGGCAAGTTGAGCCCTAGGTTCATTGGGCTATACCAGATTCTAAAGTGAGTGGAACCGATTGCTTATCAGTTGGAGTTTCCTCCAGAGCTAGACCGTATTCATGACGTGTTCCACGTCTCGATGTTGCGGCGCTATCGCTTTGATCCCTCGCATGTTGTCCCTGTTGAGGAGATTGAGGTTAGGCCAGGCTTGACCTTTGAGGAGGAGCCCATTTAGATCTTGGATAGCGACGTAAAGGTTCTGAGGAGGAAATCTATTCCATTAATGAAGATACTGTGGTGGAACCATAGCACTGAGGAGGCCATGTGGGAGCTTGAGGATGCAATGCGTCACCAGTATCACCATCTATTCTGATTAGGTAAATTTTGAGGACGAAATTTTCTTTTAGGGGGTAGAGTTGTAATGCCCCAAATTTTTAATTTTGGCATTTGTGAATTTTGACAAAAAAAAAATATCTGCTTTAGTGGTTAAGTGTTCTGAGTGTGTGTGAGAGGTCCCGAGTTCAAGCCATGCCTTTGGCAAAATTTTGGACTTTTTTGAGTAAAGCATTAACTTTGTCCAATAGGCTTTTATTTAATTGGTTGTAAATATACAACAGAATGGGCCTGCTGGTCTAATAGTTAAGTGGAGTGTTGGTGTGTTTAGGGTCCTGTGTTCGAATCCCTGCACAGGCATGAATATTTATTTGTGTTCGTTTTTGTACAAGAGTCACAGTAGAGTTGGGTTTCTGAGTGGTTGAGATGGAGTGGGTTTAATGAGAGAAATTTGGGGGATTTGGGATTTTCTTCTGATTTTTTTTAAAACTTCCTCTTTACCGAAATTTTTGACATCAACTCTTCCATCTTCTCTACTGCAATTTTTTTGTTTTTACTTTTCTTTATCATCTTTCTGATTTTTCAAACTCACTTCCTTTCAGTGCAATGCTTAGCTGTGTTCACTGGTAAGTTTTGTGTTGTTGTGATTTTCATGTTTAATGGCTAGTGTTCTGATAAGGATTTTTTTTCTTCCTGTACTGCTCTCGATTAGAGGAAGGTCGGGAAGAAAGAGGTACATTTACAGCTATTTGATCGTTAGGGGAATCTCTATTGTTGGTGGTAAGTTTTTGGACTCTGCGATAGATGTTGTTAAGCTGTGTATGTGGATGGGTTTTAGATTTGAATTTTACAATCGTGTAATGAATTAGGGTTTTGGTTGTTGTTATCTAGGCTCGGTGGTCTTGGGAGTGCTTCTGCGATGAAACTAATCAGGTGTGTACCCAAAAACATAGAAAACGAGGTTTTGACGAAAGCTGAAAACCTCACTGTCGACGCCACACTGGCGTGTGGTTGCCTGTGTAGTAAGCTGTGTGCCCTAACACGAGCGTGTGATCGACAAGGCCAGGCCGTGCACACAAGACACGACCGTATGATGCCAGATAGGCCGTGTGCGACACACGAGCTAGACTAATTTGGGTCATGTGGGCTACACGGGCGTATGGTCCTACACAGGTAATCTACACGGCCAGGCCACATAGGCGTGTGAGCCCATTTTCTCTGAATTGATTACTAAGGTTGCACGGGTCGCTCAAGTCGACTGTGAACCTACTGTAGGGTCGGTAAGCATCACTTAGACTTCTAATTGTGTGAACTGACTATTTGATTTCTATATATTGAGCATGATGATAGTATGCCTGTACACTAAACTGGTTATATGTACTGATTTAATGAGATAGCATGTCATGGTTTGCATGCTGCATTGCATGGGGTTAGGTTGATTATATTTGGAGGAAGTGTACTGAATGGCTTTTAAGCCTAATATATTGGCAACTCAGTTGCAAACTACTGTTTGTGCCGCATTCGGTACTATCTGGAGTGTAGGGATGGGTGGGTTGATTTAATCCCCACATGAAGTGTAGGGTTGAAGGGAGATAGTGTGTACAGGCTGGTTGGGTAGGACTTTGTTACTGATACTATGATGGGTTTAGGTCCTAATACATGTGATACTGAAACTGAGTTGGGCTAAGGCCCAAATTACTACTGAAACTGAAATGGGCTTAGGCCCAGACTGCATTTGACTGTTTACTGCTAAGTGACTGTATGCATGTTTTCTGTGGGAATTACACATTGAGTTTACATAAACTCACCCTCTTCTGTTTAATGTGTACAGGTAATCCCTAGACTTGACGGATCGGTGCAGCAGAGGACTCGACGGTGGCCACACACAGTTTTACTATTTTAGTTTAAGTTTTAGTATTTATTTCTTAATTATTTTCTGGGTTATTTTTGATGTAATTTGGACTTTTTGGACTGTTTGTTTTATTTTGGATTTTAGACTGTTTTCTTGGATTTGATAAATGCACAAACTCAATGAACAAACGATTTTCACTAAAACAGAAGGGGGTTTTTCTAATATGAGCAGATTTATCTAATTAACTTGGTTTTTCATAAACTAAATGATTTCTAAAGCTTCCGCAATGAATTTTGTTTTAAAACAATCGACTAGATGAGTAAGCGTTTTCTGAAACCAATAAGAGTAATGAACGAACACGGTTTTTCGTAATAAATTAGTTTTCAAATTTCCATTCCATGTGACATCACCAGATTCAGCCATAACATCTGGGCCGGGTTTGGGGTGTTACACACATGGGGGTGTGTGATTACACGGGCTGGTTAGGTAGGCCATATGGGCCAAATTTTTGAAAAATTTTCACTTAGTTTGACTTAGAAGTGCGTAATTAGATCTTTCTTAGGTCCATTTGGCTTAAATAAAACCCGAAATGTGACAATTGTCAATATGTGTCAGTACGTGACGTGGTTAAGGTACGTGAAAAACGTAAGTACGATCTATGTCCTGGTAACTCTGAAAACATAATTATGTGTTTGATTACGCATGACATCTTTTTATGGAATAACTGTTAGTATAAGAACTAATATATTATACGATTTGTATAAGTTATGTGTTGTGCTCTGTAAAATATGTGTTTTGGTATGTATGGCATACCACCTATGTGTTATGTACGTAAGTTAATATGATATGGCATACCACCTATGTGTTATATATGTAAGTTAATATGATTTTGGATTTGCATTAGGGTGGGTTTTGATATGATGGAAGAAGTGTTTTCTGGTGGTATTACTACAATTTTTGCTGTTAAATCGCAATATCTGTCTGGAAGCTCAACTGCATCATTCTGAGTGGCATAACACCACGACCTGGTGTGATTGGATGGATGGACTCTTGTAGTCCTATTTGGTGTGATTGGTTGGACGGAGTTGGTGTGTAGCGGATAGGGGTAGGATTTGTTCTCTTCTGATATGACATTATGATATGATATATATATATATATATATATATATATATATAATTTCTGAAAATTATTACTGTCCCAAACGATATATGGTTCTGGATCTGTTATGACATTTAGATATGTTATTTTCATATGTGTAGTTTATGAGTAAGAATATATTTCGATACTGCTATCTGCACTTGTATATGATTATAAATATATTTGATTTTGTATGTGAGTGTATGTCAAATATGTAACTGATAGTGTGTCTGTTACTTATGTACATTTGTTTGTGGGTCAAGTCATACACTGGGCTTCTAACTCAGTTGTTTGTTTAATTTGTTTCAGGTGTACTTTCGACTTAAGACTTGGTGGCGACTTCAGAGCTCGGTTCACACAATTTGGTATGAATTGATTTGTTTTTTTTTAGACTTTACGGTCTTTCGGATTTTAATTTATTTTGGAACATTAGATTCCTAGTTTTGGTATTTTTTTAGCTGATGTTTTATTTAAAAACTCGTAAATACACCCAAGACGACATAACTAATGGATCTTATGATTTCAAGAGATAAGAATTTTAAAAGTATTTTTTTTGGACAAAATACATTAGCGAACAAAGGTAAATATAAATAATTATATAAACAAATAAAACAACTTAATATAAGCAAATATTTATATAAACAAATATTTATATTTATGTAAAAACACCAAATTTAAATAAATATTTATACTTATTTAAAACATTAGATTTGAAAATAGTTAAATAAACAAGATTTTGGAAAAACCAAAATTCGAATAAAGGAAATCGAGTTTTACCAGATGTTAAGGCCTGTTTTCATAGTTTCTTTAAGACAGATTTGAACGCTCCTATGGTACTTGGAGAAACATTGGTCGACTGTCTCCCAGGATACAACAACAAGATGATCGAAGCAGTAGCACCTCTGCAGTGATCAACGAACAAACCTTGCCTTCCTCTATCATGGAAACGTTTGAAAAATATGGAGAGAAAAACAAGAATTTTCGAGAGCAAAATAAGTTTGATGTGTGTGTCCCTAAAAAATTCTAGGAATTTTTTAGGCTTTTATAGGCATTCAATATGGTGGAATTTTGGAAATTTCAATGAATAAAGATTAAAATTTGCAAGATATATATCCTTTTAAAACAAATTTTGTATAATATTTGTTGAGAAAAATAAATTTCGTGTTGGGCTTAAAATATCCGCAGGCCATTTTTGGGCCCAACCGTTTCGGACATTTCGCGTCACCCATGTTGTGTGAGTACACCCCCAACCTCGACGGGTTTGGACTTGCACCTCATCCTACGCGTGAGGCAAAGTTTCAAGCTTAGTCATTCAATCATTCTTTAAGTAGGTTCTCACATATATATACATATGTATATTCACAATTAGCTTACTTTGAGCATCAATCTCTCATTCATCACTCAACCATTTTGAACATATGATATACTGTTGTAAAGGTCTCGTGGAGTAGAATATAAAATCATAATTTTATTATTCAACTCTCCACTTTTACCAATCGAGACTATGCCTCAAATTTTCCAAAAATTACATATTTTCCAACATTTTTCCGTTGCAAGGTTTTGAAATTAATTATGACTTTTTACAATTCAACTGGTTAAACATTAGGGATTGTTTTTATAAAATTAATAAAATCAGATTTTCGTCAAAGTGCTTACACTCTTTCTTTTGAAAACTTGTGTTGTCGATAAATTAAATAACTTTATTACTCTAGAATTAAAAATAAGTTTTTTTTTTTACGTAAGTTAATCAACAATGTTTTTACAAGCGTTGTAACCTCCATAATCCGACCTTAACGGCTTAACGTCTAGGCCGGATTTGGAGTGTTACAATTTACAATTCATTTAATTTATCACTAGACTATCAAGAATAATGTAATTTTTGTTCCAATAAAGTGTTTTATATTTATTTAAATTTAAGCAATATACAAATTTAAATTTAAATTTTTATTTCA
Organism: Gossypium anomalum; assembly: GCA_025698475.1. Lineage (NCBI taxonomy): Eukaryota > Viridiplantae > Streptophyta > Magnoliopsida > Malvales > Malvaceae > Gossypium > Gossypium anomalum. The sequence goes on along the minus strand of CM046960.1, from coordinate 47,164,932 downwards.
CAATCTTAAATTTCTAGCAACTATTAATAATTTGATTTTTTTTTTTCACGCACCTAAAATTTCAAGTTTTCTGGCTAAACTTTTACAATCATACTTAGCTTATCATCATCAAGATTATTCTTAGATCGAATATCAACAGATCATTAATCATATTTTGTTTTAATTATTTAATGCAAGTTTTTTAAATATACATTTACTATATAATTGAAATCTATTTTACGAACAAATTGCGGATTTCATAATTGTTCTTTCTCAAGGTTATCAACACTAATAAAAAGGTAACTTTATTGATTTTAATCAACTTTAATTTATAAAGTATCAATATAAAATTAATTATTATTTTATAGCATAAAATTTAAAAGTGACTCGTGCAAATTATAGCATCCAAATATTCTTAATTTCAAATATTTTGGCATCCCAACCCTCCCTTGAATTTGAACGGTGAAAGGTGTCCATGGACAATAAAGAATAACATATTATGAAACAAAACTTATCTAATGATGGGCACGAAAAATGGAGGTTATCAGTGTTGAAACTTTGTTTGTGTTTTCAGAGGATTTTAGTTTATTTTTGTGTAAAAAGGGGTTGATCATATGCGACTCCATCAACGGAGTAAAAATGACAGCTTCTCTAGAATAGAAGAGTAAGAAATATGGAGAGTGTGTTTAGGGTTATGTAAAAAAAAAAAAAAAAAAAAAACTTAAATAATTATGTAATTTTTTATTTTTATTGTTTCTTGGGGGCTATTTTATCAAACTGACTTAAAAAAATATGATATTTACAAAAATGATTCAAGTTTAAAAACAATCACCAAAATGACCTGAAATGAACAATAGAATGGGGTTTGGCCTTCTAATGGCCGGCACCACCTAGTATTTTGGCCCCATAATTGCCTGAGGATTGTATCAGATTTTAAAAAATTGAATTTTTTGGTTCTGGCCCTCCAATGGCTGGCACCAAGGGTATTTTTTTTAAAAACCATACCATACTAGTATACAAAAAACCAGTATTTAAAAAAAAAATTGGTGCTGGCCTGTCAATGGCTGACTCCAAACTCAGTATTTAAAAAAAAATCTTTTTTTGGTGCTTTGGCTTTGTCAATGGCCGCACGGATTCATATTAAAAAAATTTTTTTGGTCTTGGGCACACAATGGTCGCACCGCACTCGATATTTAAATTTTTTTGTGTCGGCCTCTCAATGGCCTACACTGCACTCAATATTTAAAGAAAAATTTTTTTGGGTCTTGGCACAATCAATGGTCGGCACCGACTCATATTTTTTTTTTTTGTTCTAAACTTCTAATGGCCAACACTAGCCTACCATTATTTAAAAAAAAAATTTTGGTGCTGGCTTGTCAATGGCTGGCACCAGACTCAATATTTAAAAAAAAAATGGTTCTGGCCTTCTAATGGCCGGAACTAGACTACCAGTATTTTAAATTTTTTTTGAAATACTAGTTTTTTGTATACCAGTATGATACGATTTTTAAAAAAAATACCCTTGGTGCCGGCCATTGGAAGACCAAAACCAAAAAATTCAATTTTTTAAAATCTGACACAATCATCAGGCAATTATAGGGCCAAAATACCAGGTGGTGCCGGCCATTAGAAGGCCAAAACCCATTCTACTGTTAATTTCAGGTCATTTTGGTGATTGTTTTTAAACCTGGGTTATTTTTGTAAATACCAAATTTTTTTGGGTTAGTTTGGTAAAATAGCCTGTCTTGCGTAAACATAAAATAGTTACTTTTGTTTACCTTAGGTTACATTTTAGTCACTTTTGTTTGAAATGTTACGTTTTAGTTACTTACATTATCATGTTGTAACATTTTAGTCACAAAGTCGTTAATTATCGTTACGGTGTACCGGTAAGCTAACGTAGCACGTTAAATCATCATTTCAAACAAAAATTTTAGGTTAATTTATACAATCAGCCTCCATATTTTTTCATTTTGAGTAATTTAATTGTTTTCTTTTATGTTCTTTTATTTTTTTCTTTGCTCCCATTTTCTTCCTCTGTTATCCTCCCTTCTCCATTTCTTTTAACATAACTTTTCTATATTTTTCATTTGTTAAAACTAGTCCCTTTATTATTATTATTTTTAACAATTTATTTTTTTCAAGTGAGGCAAGCTTGTAGACTAGTTTTAACAAACGAAAAACATAGAAAAACAATGTTAAAATTAATGAAGAATAGAGAAAAATAAAGGGAGAAGCAGAAGAGAATAGAAAATAAAGAAAAAAAAAGAAAGTTAAAAGAACATAAAAGAAAAAAATTAAATTGCTTAAAATGAAAAAATATAGGGACCAATTGTAGAATTTAATCTAAATTTTTTGTTTGAAATGATGATTTAACGTGTCACTTCAACTTACCATTACACCATTAACGACAATTAATGGCTCCGTGACTAAAATGTTACAACACGATAATATAAGTGACTAAAATGTAATCCGAGGCAGATAAAATTGACTATTTTGATAGTTTAAAAAGATTTAGTAGAAATATTTCATTAATTTAAGATACATTGATTTTTTTTAATTTTCAAAATAGTTTAAACAAATTAAATATTAGTATTTAACGTTATGTTAATTAGATATCAAAATAGTTTAAATATACTATACATTAACTATAGTTAATTAAATGATATCAATATTATTTATGTTTATTTTATTATCATGTATATTTTATTTTATGATTAGATGTATATATAGTTTAACATTCATGAAAGTTAATACTTTTTACATTGTATGTTTTTCACTAGTGAAATATTTAAAATTATAATATTGCTAAAACATTTATTAAATTTTATTTAGAGCTTATTATTATAATTTACATTTTCTAACAACTATTTTTTCAATTAAATTATATATTATTGATTAAAACATACGTTATAATTTCTTTTATTAAATTGTTATTTAAATAATAATTTTATAAAACGCAATAATAATTCGTGCATTGCACGAGAAAGAAACTAGTGTATATATATAACATAACAATGTCCATACCCTATATTCACACCAAGTGACGTTCTCTCAATTTTTTTCATTTAATTTCTATTTTTTATTTAATATTTTTTTAGAGTTATGAAATATACGATTGTGTTGTTTAGAAAATGATGGAATGTATATCTACATTTAAGTCTTTTTAATTTGATATTAATTCAGTTAAAAACTAAAAAATTAATTTTATAATTTTATAAAAGTATTTATATATTTATAATTTTTTAAGTTAAATAATTGAGATTATAGTTTTTAAGAAAATCAAAATGGATGAATAGTTAAAGTCAATAAATTCAAGTTCATCTGCTCATAAATCACATTTATTTTACTAACTAAAGTTATGTGTTGTGCATACATAACTTTATCATAAATTTATTCTAAAAGACTTGAGAACCATGCGTGTGTTAATCTAAAATTTTCATAAAATTAATAATAAATGGCATTCATATACATTCATAAGGAAAGGATATCACATTTAAACAAATATAATGAAATCTGCTAGTAACTATACAATGAAAGGATATCACATTATTCAATAAACTTCAACATTAAACTGCTTTTTCAAGATTCACCACTGCCCTTTATTTGGAATAAGTAATACTCTGGTAATCAATCATTATCATAAAAATAGGATTTAATTATTGTATTATAAAAATACTTAAATTGTTATGAATATCTTATTAAGTGTATGTCCATCAAGATCAAGATAAGTTTTGATATACTTTAAATTCTAATAGTCATGAGAAGTAGATCTCTACTTCATTTATACTTTTTATGCCTATAAATAGAGATTTTGGAGAAGCTTTATAAATATCTTCATTGATCAATAAAATATGCTCTCCCATTTTCTTTGTTCTTTACTCTCTACCTATTTATTTTATAACACGTTATTAGCACGATTATGTTTTAATTTATTTTCTCCACAAGTCACAAAAAAGTTTCCCTTTCACCAAGCCTTACCCCTTTCAAGCAACAACCAATGGAATAGCTAGTCACTCAAATTTGCTACTCAAGCTATTGTCGATTGCCTTTTAGAGCTACTGTTATATCAGTCTTTAGTTAAGGCTTGCACATTATGGGTAATCATTATGCAAAGAAACTTATATAATCCTCACATGTGCTCTTGATAACAGCCAGGGTGATAACAATGATGTTAAAGAATCTTATGTATATTTTACTATGATTTATTTATTATATCATGTTTATCATAATTGGAGACTAATCATGACAACATGAATAGATAGATTTTGATTTGAAACCCAAGCATATTTTGCGATGGTGATTATGAAATAAAGAATCAGTGAAGGCGTTTAGAAGTTTATCCTACCAGATTTGTTGTATTCCCTGAAGTGAATGCAAACATAAAGAAAATAAAATATATAATCATGGGCCGCTAAAAGTGGGAATATAGTAATAAATAAGAGAACAATGAGAGTTCTCAAGATATATAACTCTTTAAATGGTAAAAATAATCTATGTTATCAATGTGATATGAAAGATTATTGGGCACATTATATCCAAATATTTTGTTTTTGCTAATATTCTTTGAGGAAGGATATGAGAATGTAGTAATGAATTCTATCATTACAGGTAGAAAATATTTATCTGATTTGGTACTAAAACAAACAAATATAATTCTAATATTTGATAGTACAAAATTAGATGAAAGCTCCACAAGAGAAGCTAATATATCAGTATCTAAAAGAACAAAATTTGTGATAGTTGATGCATTGGTTTTAAAAGATATTTATTGTAATGGATATCATATTGAGATTGTGAATGAGGAAAATATTATATTTCACATAAATCACTATTACTATAAATATCTACTTTGAAAGGATGAAAAAAGAAGAAGGGAAGATTGAGTTATTGATTACTCTTGTTATTAAATTGAATTGATTGTGACTATCTTTGCGATCTTCTTTTGTCATCATCCCCATTAAGGGATTGAAAGCAAAATATTTGACTGTAAAAGATCTACTTATGAGCAACAGAATATGGTAAATCTATCTAAAGCTCGTTATGATTGGATGCACCTGAAGTTGCAAGTTTTTAAAACTGTGAGTATAACTCTATAATATTCAGAATAAGTTCTCAATTAAAATTATGTGGAAAAATATTTCTGATGATAACTTTGCAAGAGAGAACTTATTCAACTTTTCATGATTCAAATGTGCTCCTACGATAGCAATATCATGAAAAAAAATTTACTTATGATTGTGCAAAATTTTTTAATCATGAAACCTAACCATTCCCTGAAGAGAATGTAACAATATGTAATAAATTAGAAAGACATAATCTTTAATGTGGATGTAGTAAATTGGACTATAATAATAGTCAAGGGGGATTGTTGTAATAAATTTTCTCACCACCAGAAGAGGAAAAATGAAGAAAGCAACAAAAGAACAAGAATTTCCAAGAACTTTTTAAGAATAGAGACAATTCGTTTATGAAAAGTCATTGGTTATGTACCTATTGTACACTTGAAAAATAAGATCCACTATCAAAGTTTGCTATTAATAGATTTTGATTGGATTCAAAGTCCACTACTGAAGTTTAATTTGCTTACTTCTTATCTTCAAGACTCAACGTAGAACAAAATAATGTACGTCTTTAAATAATAAATCAACTTGATATATAGTTTAAAGATTTGAGATGGTCTTCTTTTTACGTTTTGATTATATGGATTACATATTGTTTTAAGCATTTCATTTGTTCATGAAAATGAATATTAACTGATTTATTTATGTCGTTGTTGTAGGTTTTATAATTAAATAATGTATTTGATTAAAATATATCTAGCATGCAAATTTATGTTAACAAACCAATGAATTTTATGGTTATTCAGATTTGATTTAGTTCAAAGAATTGTTAAAGGTAGTCATTCGTACGTTTTATATTATTCCATGTGTTAATTATTTAGAGAAATGACATAAGCAATTGTAAATGAAAAGTTCTATGAGCTTGAATAGTAGGATTTTGAATTAAATTTCATGCATGTTCATGATGATGGTTATGAAAAAAATTGCTAATTTTTATTATGTCATATTTTTATGTTTGAGATGTGATGTTTATTGATATATTTAGTATAGACTTGTTTCTATACATGACCTAGGTAGTTATTCTTGGTAGTTAACTGATTATGCAAAACTCTTTTTAAAGGTTTTAAGAGTATTTTGAATTGAACTCGGGACTTCTCGCATCTGAAGTGAAGATCATTCCACTAAGACCAAATGCCCTACATTTGAAGATTTTGGCATATGCCTGAGGCGAATATTGCATATAATTATTTGAAAATTATATTTATTAACTTAGTGGCATTGTAGACTTCACATTGATTTAGACATTTCCAATAGTAAATGTCACAATAGTACTTATATGTGGATACAAAGTAATAGGAATGATAGCAAAATTATCAATTTGTTACAATTTAGTACAATTGAAATGCATGTTAAAGTAAACCGGAAGTTTACTGATACAAATGCATTTACTACTTGGTGTGACCAATTAGACCATCTTGGATCATATATGATACGAAAATTAATTGAGAATTCATACGAACATTCATTAAAGAACCAAAAGATTCTTTAATTTAAAGAATTCTCGTTTGTTGTTTGTTCTCAATGAAAATTGATAGTTAGAAACTCACTAGCTAAAGTTGAGATTTAATGTCTTGCATTTCTGAAATAAATATGGGTCCATTCATCCACCATGTGGATGATTCTAACATTATATGATTTTGGTAGATGCATATACAAAATAATCACATATATGTTATCAACTTGCAACCTGTCATTTGCAAGATTGCTTATTTAAATAATTAAGTTCAAATCATGCAATAAGATAATTCATCTTGCTAATACTGATGAGTTAATATCTCTATCTTTTATTGATTGAATTTTAAAAACTTTTGTAAAAGTTTGTTATTTATGTGCATAATGATTTAAAGAAATTATTGATTGAACGCCACTGTTTAATGTCTAAACCATTACTTATGAGAACTAAACTTCCTATTTCAACATGAGAATATGTTGATTTATGTGTTGTACGCATCAAGCCAATAAGTTATAAATACTTCCCATTACAATTGGTTTTTGATCAAGAGCTAAATATTTCTCATATTTGAATTTTTTTATGTGCGTATATGTTCCAATTGCTCCACCACAATGCACAAAGATGAGTGAATTTTCAAACAAAGTTGAGAAAATATATTAATTACAAGTTTCTTTGTACTATTAGATGTTTTGAATGTATTGGAGATTCAATTATGACATGATTTGCGATTACAATTTTGATTTGATAGTTTTCTCGACATTAGGGGGGAGAAATAGTAACTTGTAATGAGTTAGGAAGAGAGTAATTTGAACTAGAAGTTCAACCAAGATAACTCATTACAAGTTAACTTTCAGATGTATTTACATATTTAATGCGAATAACCAACCGTTATATAACATCTAATATTTTAATTTGAATCAAAGTCCTAGTAGGACAATCAGTTAGAATAAATAATAGATTGATCGGTTCCAAAGATGAAAATTCTTCTAAATGGTCATATAGTGGAGGCGAGTGCTCCAGAAAAGACCTAAGACATAACTAATAAGTAAAACTCCAGAAGAGATTCAGGTACCTAAAACTGAATTTTAAAATAATGAAAATAAAACATCTTGATAAGTTATGCCAATTCGAGAAAATGTTGAATCAAATAATAAAAGCGGTCGACAATGATTTTGCATACAATATTATTATTGAAATAATGAAATAAAAGGAGGATCTTGAATAAATCTATTGAGAAATATAGATATGAAATAAATTGATCAAAATAGAAAGACGTTGCAATTAAATTTGTGGAGTTTTTTTAGACCAATAGTCCAAATATCTAAAAATATAAAGCCAGTGAGGGTGCAAATGAAGTAGTTTTGCAAAAGCAGAATAAAAATATGAAGTTTTTTGTGAAATCTTGGCATTGATTATGAAAAGATATAATATTCTTTTGTGGTGGATGCAATAACCTTTAGATATATTATTTTGAAAATTCATAAAAGATTTAACTTATGTCTAATGGTTGTTGTTATAACCTTTTATGAACCACTATATAGTAAAGTTTATATTAAAATCCTTGAAGGATTTAGGATGCTACAAGCATATTGAAATTCTCGGGAATTCGTTTATATGAAATGAAATAATTTGAACATATTTGGTAAATAGTAGTTGAATGAGTATTATAAAATGATCCAAAATACCTATTTGTGTTTTTATAGAAGAATCATGATTAAATTTTGCTATGATTATTGTTGAAACTCCTGAAGAGAGCAAAATATATTTCCTCAAATTTTTCCCTCACTCATGTCTTTAAAAAAGAATGGTGATATAGATGCTTAGCAAATACATTCAAATAGTCATTTGAAAGATTAGTATTTAAGATTGAATACGTAGAATATGAGAAAGTATGTGATATTTTCATGAGGGGGAGTAAATATGCCCTGTACTCTTTTTCTCTTAACCGAGATTTTATCCCATTGGGCTTTCCTGGTAAAGTTTTTAATGAGGCAACATATTATGCGTATTATAGATATGAGTATTATTTGTCCTTCACTAGGAATTTTTTTCTCACAGGGCTTTTATCTTAGTAATGTTTTAAAGAGGCACATTATTTACCAATAAACATCCAAGGGGAGTGTTATGAATATCTTATTAAGTGGATGTCCATCAAGATCAAGATAAGTTTTGATATACTTTAAATTCTAATAGTCATTAGAAGTAGATCTCTACTTCATTTATACTTCTTATGCCTATAAATAGAGACTTTAGAGAAGCTTTGTAAATATCTCAATTGATCAATAAAATATACTCTCTCTTTTTTTGCTCTCTCATTTTCTTTGTTCTTTACTCTCGTTATATTTATTTTATAACATTAAGTTATTTATAGTGTTATAAGTTATTTTTTATTAGTTAGATTGTTTAATTTTTTTATTAAAAAACTATTCATTCCTGAAATTAAATAAAAGTGTATATAATAATATTTTTAAAAGTTGACGTTTAGTGTTAAAAATGAATTGTGGTTTATATTTTATGTTAAGTTCTTAGGTGTAATATACTTAGGTTAATAAAAATATGTAAGTTTAAGTAATTAATAAACCACATTAAAAGTAAAATTGAGAAAAATTGCCAACTTTCTTGATGTTCATCGTCTTAAACAAATTAAAACATTTGATACACAATCGACAGATCATAATCACATAATTTGTATATTAAATCGTGTTTGTTCATGTTAAATTCTTTTTAAAGTATATCAACTTTTTATGAAATCAAACCAACTTTTAGTAATAGGTTTAATCTACGAGTCAGTTAATAGCATAAAAAAATTCTGGAAAAAAATTACAATTTAAAAATATACCTACTTTTATAACCATCACAAAAATATTTTAAAAAACAAGTCGTTTGCTTCTTATTTTTTGTTTTGCTTAGTAACAGTGTCAGTTTCTGAGTCGATTATCGCCCGCCTTTTTCCTCTCCCATCAACTCTCTCTCTTTCTTTCTTTCTTTTCTCATTCACTACATATGTCTTCTCTCTTTTCGGTTTGCAAATCTATTTTGTGGGTATCTTTGTAATCTTCACAAGTTGTGAAGGACAGATGGCGATAAATGTTGTTCGCTAAAACTCCATCGGCCACCAGTATTTTTTCTTGGAAAGTGGGTGGCTCTTCGTCACCTTCTTAATTTGTTTCTGGTTTGAGAGTATTTCAGAATAATAAATGATTTCACATGTCAATTTGAACCCATGTTGTCATAAGTTTTATATTTTTTTATTTGTTTTTCCATTGTTTTCAGTTTTAGAAGTTTTTGTCTGCTCTTGTAGCACATTTTTTAGTCTTTTTTATGCATGTAATTTTAGTTTTACAAGTGATTTTATGGATGATTTTGTTGTCGTCCTCTCTAGTTTGGTGAATGCTCGATTCTTTTATCGATTTTTGCTTGCCGATTTGGACCATCTAGGGCTGATTTCATTATCGTATTAAGTGCTTGCAATCACTTCAGATCTGTCGTGCTTGAGTTGTGACAAAGTCAATTGTCAACGTGTAATAATGTTCTATTGATGCTGAGATTAAAACCTTGGTTGTGTTGATGGAGTTTGTCCTTCACTATCTACGACTAGTGTTTACTATTTTCGCTCTCTCTGAATTGTATGGTTCCATTCATTGAATGAATTAATAAATTTACTCTTTTAAAAAATATTTTAAAGACTACTAACAATGAAAATCATTAATAATTATGTATTTTTCTTTTTTTTCCCCACAATTTTTCCCAATTACATATCACTTTTAAGTTGATTATTAAAAATTTATACCCACAATCGATCCATGCAACTGCAAGTAAGTGTTATATATATATATATATATATATATATATATAATGTGGATATAAATATGTAAGGGTTAGATATGAATATATATATATGGATAAAGATATGTATATAAAATGAGAATGTTTTCTTAAAATTTTTCCCAATATGACGATATCTTACATGTAAATCTATAGGAAACCAAACAGGGATCTTGCATACGAGTACTTAAGAAAAGAAAAGTAAGAGCTCCTTCACTTTCTTTGTAATCAAACCACATAATGTTTGATCAAACTCGTTAAATGGGAAAAAATGATGCCTCAAAATGGACATCTCCTTGTTTGGAACTAGAGATCCCATCAACTTCAAATGGTGGATGACGTTTACAGAATGGGAAAATTTTATCTAATGACCCTCCAAATTTCTTCAAATAAATGAAAAAAAAGTTGAATATATTCATATAACATACAAATCCACATCCGAAACTCACATTTCACTTTGAAAAACTTAGATATATGTTATAATTTCATATATTATTAAAAGCTCCAACCGAGCACAGTAATTTATGGAGACGAATTTAGGCAAAAGTTTACAAGAAATTAACTATTAAATAGGGGAGGGAATGAAATTGTAACTAAACATTTGTATGGAACCATAACCCAGAATTTATAACCCACATTTGAATTCAATCATATAAGCATTTCAGTTTCAAATTCAGCATGGCCTTCAGGTGGTGGATGGCCGTTTTTATTGACCTCTGATTGTTCCAACAAAAATGAAATTGATGTTCAAATGTATGAACAATGTAAGATCATCCTCACGTTGCTTTCACAATCCAAAATTTCGACCAACTTGTTACAGACACATTCAACCTCTTGCTGAAGCCAGTGGAATACCGGTTGAAAAGTTTGAGGTATCACCTCTAACCCCCCTAGTTTTGCTATCTTCTTCTTAAGTGTTGTTGTAATTCCACACATGCAAAGGGAATCCTTAAATTTCCACCCAAGCTGCTTTGTATTTCCAGAAGAGTGAAGGAGCCTGATCCTCAATTTCCATGAACCAGTCCTTTAACTTTTTGCTAGAATTTGAGACCCTCTATAAACTTTACCACCACCGTCATCCTTCATTTATGTTACAAGTATGTTATATTTACACATAGATCGAAATGATTCAAGAAACAACAAAAAAGCTACCCTAGGTTCGTTGTGATAGATCGGATTAGTAGTGTCGAAGATTTAAAAAGAAAATTTGTTACCTTGGATAGCAATCCGCTACCAACTTTTCAAATTTGGGTTTCAAATATATACACTTGCTTGCCATCCGACTAGTTCAAATTACTTTGTTTTATGATCAAACTTGAAATATCATAAGAAAATCAAGTACTAAAACATGTCGATTTGCAAAATGACAAGCTTTTTGTACATTAACTCATCTCAACACTCTGTTTTGCTAATTTTTAAAATAACAACTAACCTTTGCAACAATAATATCATCATCCTACTTTCTATTGTTTCCACTCTTCGGTTTCTTAAAACATTCATGTTCGATACTCATGTCTGATGTATATGTATAAAATATGGTCCCACAAAAAACTTTCAAATACATGCAAAAATTTTAAAAAGAAAAAAAAAATAAAGAAGTTAAACATACCTATATTAGACACATGCTCATAACTAGCATTTGCCCGAGTCCAAGTAACATATCCTTTATTTAAGTTTTAGCAACATCATAGATAAAATTTTAAGATTAAACATATTACACTCCAAACGTCGCACATTCAAAAGATAGAATCTCACGAATATACAAGACTATCACTAAGTAAATGAAATTCAATTTTGCCAAAACTTTTTACATAAGAATTATAGGTCATAATGTTGAAGTTGGCCAGCATGTCACACCAGGATCAACAAGTAGCAGACCATGTAGCCCGAGCCTAGCAGATCCAGTTGAAGAAACTATTTCATTTTGTTTATTTTGTTACTCTAAGTTGCTAATATGTAATTTAGTTCAATTTTAAATTGTTGTTGATGTATTTGATGTAATTAGGTAGTATTGAGCTGATAAATCAGCTTGTCAAAGTTTACAAGCAATGTTCAACAAGTTTCAATGTAACTTAGTGGTGTTAGGTGATAGTTTAGGTGAAATTTGTTCATTTTGACCGGCTTATGTCTGGTATATGTAATGGCATTATGCCAACTTCAATGCTTAATGAAATAATCAACATTTTCATTCAAACACACTCTCTTTTCTTGCTTCTCTTTTCTGTTCAATATTTCTCAAATTTCTTAAACAAAATTGGTTGTTTGCTGTACAAGCCTCGAGCCTTGAAGCAAAAGCTTTTGTTAACCTTGGTACTTCATCCAGATAAGTTATTTTCAACACCAACAATTGGTATCTAGAACTATAATCTTAGTGGACCTGTTATTGCGTACCTTCAAAACCAATGGCTTCATCAGGCTTCTCACTAGCTGCACCGCCAGTCTTCAATAGAGAGGGCTATGACATAAGGGTGGTAAAAATGAAGACCTACCTGTAGGTATTCGACCTATGGGAGGTTGTCAACTCAGATGTTGAACCAGCACCACTCAGAACCAAGCCAACAGTAGCTCAGATTAGGCAGCATGCTGATGAAAGGACCAAAAGGCATAAAGCCATGTCCTGCATTCAGAACTATGTATCAGATGTCATTTTCACAAGGATTATGGCTTGTGAAACACTAAAGAAGGACTGGGACAGATTGAAGGAAGAGTTTCAAGGGACAGAAAGGACAAGGCAGCAACAGCTTCTAAACTTGAGAAGGGACTTCGAGATTTTGAAGATGAAAGAGGAAAAAAGCGCAAGCAAAGACTCGAGATGCAAATATGGCTATGGTAAACAACATAAGGCTCCTTGGAGAGCAGTTTGGTGAAGCAAGGATAGTGGAAAAGGTTTTCTCAACCTTACCTAAGAGGTATGAGGCAAAAATTTCTTCCCTCGAAGACTCAAGGGACTTGACTAGCATCTCATTGACAGAGCTGATCAATGCTCTCTATGAACAAGAGCAAAGAAGAGCTAGCAGACTAGATGAGCACTAAGAAGGTGCCTTCCAAGCCAAAACCAAGCCTACCTTAAGCACCACTGCCTACAAAGGCAAGAAGACTTGGAGAGACAAGCCTAAGTCAGATGCTCCAAGAAGATAGGATAGACCCTGCGGGCATTACAAAAGGCCTGGTCATCCAGAAGCAAATTGCTGGTTTAGACCAGATGTGCAGTGCCAATGCTGCAAGAAAATAGGCTATGTTGAAAAGGTTTGCAAAAACAAAGGCAAAGCAAGGCAAGGTCAGCCACAACAGCTAAAGGCTGAAGCTCGAGTAGCTAAAGAAGGTAGTGATCATGAGAAGCAGGTCTTTGCAGTCTCTTGCTCAGCTACACAAGAGAAAGTTTCAAATGGATGGCTCCTAGACAGTGGTTGCACCAATCATATGTCACCAGATGCTACCATTTTCAAGTCATTAGATAGAAGTTGCAAAACCAAAGTAAAAGTTGGCAATTGGCACTTTATCAAAGCAGAAGGTAAAAGGGATGTGTTGATATGCACTTCCACAGGTAACAAGCTCATTTCAAATGTGTTGTTTGTGCCTTAAATTGACAGAAACTTTCTCAGCATAGCTCAGTTGCTTGAGAAGGGTTATACTATTGTGTTTTAAGGAAAGCAGTGCCAAATTAGTGATCCAAGTGGATCTATGCTCATGTCAATCAGTATGGCTGATAAAAGTTTTGTTGTTGACTGGAATCAACCCTCAAACTCAGCTTATACAGCTTCTCTTGATGAATCCAAGCTTTGGCATCAAAGGCGTAGTCATGCCAACTATAGATCGATAGACCAGCTAACTAAACAGGATCTGGTTGAAAACTTTATCAACTCAGGTGAGAAGGAGGATGTTTGTGAAGTGTGTTAGGTAGGAAAATAAGCCAGGCTTCCATTTCCATCAAACAAGGTTTGGAGGGCCTCAGAAAAGCTACAGCTTGTACACACAAATGTGTGTAGCCCCATGAAGACTCAGTCACTGAATGGCAGAGGTATTTCATCTTGTTTATTGATGATCATTCAAGATTTTGCTGGATTTACTTCTTGAAGCACAAATCAGAAGTGGCCTCAATGTTCTGGAAGTTCAAGGCTGCTACTGAGACTGAAACAGGCTGCAAGCTCAAGACCATAAGGTCTGATAATGGAACTGAGTACATCTCAGCTCAGTTTCAAGCCTTTTGTGATGAAACAGGTATCAAACACCAGCTCACCAACACTTACACACCTCAACAGAATGGTGTAAGTGAAAGAAAAAATAGAAGCTTGATGGATATGGCTAGATGCCTCATGTTTGAGAAGAATTTGCCCAAAACCTTGTGGCCTGAAGCTGTCAACACTACTGTGTATATACAAAACAAGCTTCTAACTAAGGCATTGGCTCACAAAACACCATTTGATGCCTGGTTTGGGTTCAAGCCATCACTGGCTCACCTGAAGGTCTTTGGTTTCATTTGCTATGCACATGTCCCAGATGCGAAGAGGGACAAGCTGGCTAAGAAGGCCCAACCTGGCATTCATATGGGATACAGCTCAGTCAAAAAGAGCTATAGGATCTTAAAACCTTCAACAAACAAGGTGTTGGTCAGTAGAGATGTGGTGTTTGATGAGAAAGCTTGTTGGAATTGGGAGAAAAATAAACCAGAGGCAGTTTCTGAAGAACCTATGGCTGATCAAATTGAGCCTGATCAAAATGGTCCTGAGATGGATATTGATGATGAACCAGTCAGGGGCACAAGACCATTGGCTAATATTTATGAAAGAGCTCAGGTAGCCATAATGGAACCAAGCTGCTTTGAAGAAGCTGAGGGTCATGAAGGTTAGAAACAAGCAATGGCTGATGAAATCAGCATGATTGAGAAGAACCAAACTTGGGAATTGGTTGAAAAACCAGCCAATAGGAAGATCATTAGTGTGAAGTCGGTCTGTGACAACCCGTTTTAGACCCTAATCGGAACGGTGGTTTCGAAACCACGAAATTGAGTCAAAAAAATAATTAAATATTATTATCTGTGTTCATTATATGTGAATTAGCATATGTGAAGATTTCGTACAAAAATGTGATTGTTTAGGTGTTTAATTAATAAGAAAGGATTAAATTAATTTCTATGTTTTATTATGTGAATTTCCATGTGTGAAAAAAAAATTTGATGCTTTAATTTTGTTATTTGGATGTCAAATTATAAAAAGGGACTCAATTGATAAACCATAAAAATGTGATAGGTAAAAGTTGAAGTGGCCAAATTGTATATGGATAGCATCATAGAGGACTTGCGTGTCAAATGGACCACTATGATTATAGTGGACGGTAATGATGATGAAAAATTTGGTATTTTGTGTATTATATATTAGTGAAATAATATTAAGTAGTTTTATATTAGAAAACCATGAATTAATAATAGAAAAAGAGTGATAAAAACAAAGTTTCTCATTTTTGTCTCCCCTTTTGCCGAAACTAAACAAGAAATTAAAGAAAGAACACCTAAGGCATTCGGCCATCTTTGTTGGGAATTAAGGTATGATTTCATATGTTTTTCTTTGGATTTTGAGAAATTTAAATTGGTTTTGAAGCTCCTAACATGACCCATGTGTATGATTTTGTGTTTGTGATGCATGAAGCATTCGGTCATGAGCTCAATGGGTTACATTGTGTATGTTTTGATAATTTGTAAGGATAAATGTTTCTAATTGAATATGAACAAACTAAATTACTATATGTGGCTCAAATGAGCTTGAGTAGTAGGCTAATGAAGTTAAGTATATGAATTAGGAGCATGAGTCCATTCGGCAATTTAAGATAAATTGTGAAATAATGCTTAATATTAGTAGTACTTGTTTAATTGGCAAATTGAGCTTAGAATGGATGAATTTATGAGTTTGGGACAAAGTGTGTATATATTCGGCTATGAATTTTCGTGTTTAATTTTGAATGTTGATGTTTCAAATTGAAAATGGAAGTTAGTTGAGTTATAATACTTGCTTAATAATGAAAAGAACATGAGCTTAATGCTCAAATAGCATTCGGCTTTGGACTAAGTTAAATTAGTTAGAAAATGAGTTCCAAGATAGTGAATTATGTGTTAAAAGAGGGATTTAGGTTGTATATACGTGATTAGATTGAATATAAGAGGCTATGTTAGCTAATTGAGGGATTCGTCCATAGTATTATAGTGAATAATAATTTGAACAAGGGTTTTAATTGTATGATAGGTTTTCGGCTATGGTTGATTGGATAATAAATTGGTGTGGATGCTTTGAATGAGATATGTACAATTATAAGTTAAATTTAAGGTTTGTTAAATTTGTCCTTATCATTGCCGAATGAGTTTAATGGCTAAAGAAAATTGTTAAGTGCTTAGTTAATGTGCAATCGGTCATTTAGGATGAGTATACATTTGATAATGTTTTGATGCTTTGAAATGGAATTTTATTATTAAGTGAGTTCTAAGCTTGTTGAATTTTGAGATGTGATTGGGAGTAAATTTGACGTGAGCATATTTTGCTAATGACATATTGATAAATGTTGAGTTATGCTACCATGATATTAACTTAATTATCAAGTTGCCGAATGTGCTTATAAGTAAGTGAAGTTATGTTATAATTGAACTAAGTGTGGCTAGTAAAGCCTATTTAGTTTTCTTGCTATGTTTGACCATAAATATGTCTGAGTGATTCTGATTATAGCTTAACGTTTAGTTAAGCATAATTGATGCTTTAAATTATATAGTTGTATAATCGAATTTGTTTTGGTTGAGTGTTACTTTGTTAAAGGATTTTTATTATTAAGCTTAAAGGTATTCGATCATGAGATGGATTAAGGTGAATAAATGTTTATTTGTTTGTTTGAATTAAGCTCAAGAGAAAAAGCAGCTAAATTCGGAAAGGGGGAAAGCAAAAGTAGTTGATTAATCAATCCGTAATTGTGCAATGACATTCAAGGTAAGTCCTTAAGTAATTAAATTTGATTTGCTGCGCGCTTAAGATTATATAATATGATAAGTAATTATTTGACCTTTACAAGTTTGATTTGCAATAAGTATATTGAATTTAGGCTATAAAGCCGAATATGAAATGGATGATTTATGTATATAATGTGGCCGAATGACTATGAAGTAATGATGTGAAAATGTGTAATATGTGTATACAATTTTATTGTACTTGTTTGTATAAAGTCGAATGTGAATTGAATGGTATATATGTGATGACCGAATAGCTATTATGAAACAAAGTCAAAGAATGGGATATTTGTATAATAGATGAATTGTGACTATTGTTCCTACTTGATCGACGTTGTGTGTGAAATAATTTGTGAATATGGCATGTAGCCAAATGGTTATTAAAAGTGAAACTGGGATAGTGAAAAGATTATGTGTTCCTTGTGTATGATTATTGAACCGAAAGTTAAAGGGTAGGTGTACATTTTGTGCTTATATTCGAATGAACCAATTGAATTACTAATGTGATATGTTATGTGAAATGTGTTAACATGTGAATAAATATGCAAGACACTGGAAATGTAGCCGGGCTAAAGTCCCACAGGCTTCGTGCTAGAAATGTATCCGGGCTAAAGTCCCGCAGGCTTTGTGCTGGTAATATAATTTCTGGTTTTATACCTAGCAGGCCAAGTACCGATGAATTTGATAAAAGTATACAATTACAAGATCCTACACTAAGATGACAAATTGAAAGTGTATTACATATTAAGTTGGCCAGGTATGTATCATGTACTCGTATGCGATTTTGATTTGAATTAAATTATAAATGTATAAAGTGATGCATCTGTGAATAAGTGTTATGACTATAAATGTGATCGTGATACATTCGGTAAATATGTGAAGTTATGTGAAGTGATTCTATGTTTATATTCAAATATAAACACTTGGTCCTTATGGAAAGGTTTGTGGAAGTATATGATTTTATTTTTAGGTGATTACGATCATGGAAAATTAAATGTGAATATGATATTGTATTTTATTTGTTTCAATTGAACTAAAGCTAATAGTGAAGCATTTTAATGCCTATTTTATATGAGTTCGATCTTGAATGACATGATATACATGTTTAAATAATTTGAATGCAAGGAATGTGTGAAAGAGCAAATTTGTAATAAATCTGCTTGGGACAGCAACAGTAGCATGATTTTGGAAAATCACCATAAATTGTGAAAATTGAATTAGAAGCTGAATAAATTATGTAATTAAAGCTTAATGAGTCTAGTTTCTTATAAAAGAAACCGTGTAAGAAAAAGAATTGTAGATAATGAGATATTTGAAGTGGCGTGAGATAGAGTCAAAATGACTTTGAAATCCCCTGTTTTGTATTTAGAAAATCATCGTAAATTGTACAATGATGATTATAAGATAAAATTTATATTATTAGACTCCTTAATGAGTCTAGTTTCAAATGAAATAAACGAAAACATATTTTAAATTCTGTACAATGAGAAATCTGATTTATAGTGAAGAATGGTCAGAATAGTCAAACAGTGAAACAGGGGAAAATTTAAGAAAAATCTGGTATTGATTGGTCAAACCAAAAATTTTGAAAATTTTAGGGATATAATATATATGAGTCTATTTTCAAGGAAAATCAACGGCACATGTTTTGGAGTTTTGTAGCTCCAGTT
Organism: Gossypium anomalum; assembly: GCA_025698475.1. Lineage (NCBI taxonomy): Eukaryota > Viridiplantae > Streptophyta > Magnoliopsida > Malvales > Malvaceae > Gossypium > Gossypium anomalum. The sequence goes on along the minus strand of CM046960.1, from coordinate 47,145,903 downwards.
ATAAATAATTTAGTGACTGCTGCTCAGAAAGACAGCTTGTAGTGATTATGTGATTATGTTGTGAACATTGAATAAACTTGGTCAGATGTATGTAGTCCATGTGAAAATGAGACATGATAAATAACAGATAAATATATGCTATATGTGCTTGACATGTGACCTTGTGGTTCCATGAATCAAACATGGAAAAATATGACATGTTTTGGTTGGTATGTAATGGATATGTGCAAGTTTTGTTGATACGAATGAATTGACAGTTATCACACGAATTTAAAATCACAGTCATAAGTTATTTGTAAATATAAATAAGTGAAGCTATTTAATAAGGTTATATGAACTTAAGAGTACTATGAATGTATATGTAATTGAGATTATTTTTCAATTCAGATTAGTGATATGGAATTTCCATAATCATTGAAATGATTTATTTGCTTAAGGCTTACTAAACTTTCAAAGCTTATTCTGTGTGTTTTTCCTATGTCTATAGGGCATCAGAGAAATTGCTTGGGTTGGAAGTCGAGGAGATTTCATCACACTATCGAGTTATCATATGAGTAGATAAAGTTTGTATATCATTAAGGTTTAAGGCATGTATAGAATAGACTAATAGTGGAAGGATATTTTGGTTAACGTATTTAAGCCATGCGAATATGGCATCTTTTGGATGTTAAATTTTATAAGTTTGAAATTCGATCTCTGGCTGTGTCTAGGATTTATTTAAATAAATAATCTTTATTTCAAGAGAATGTTCAAAATTTTTACTGTTAAGATCTGTTTTCTAATTTCCGGTAACGCCTTGTCCTATTCCGGCGACGGTTACGGGATAGGGGTGTTACATGGTCTATCGAGCTAAACAGAATGCTGATGGTAGCTTGAAAAAACTAAAAGCTAGGCTAGTTGTGAAGGGGTTCAGTCAAAATTATGGCCTAGATTACCTGGAAACCTTTGCACCAGTGGCCAGACTAGACACCCTCAGGCTGTTGGTTGCCTTAGCAGCACAAATGCAATGGGAAATCCACCAGCTTAATGTCAAGTCAGCATTTCTAAATGGACTACTTGAAGAAGAGATTTATGTTGAGCAACCTCAAGGCTTTAAAGTGGCAGATAAACAAGACATGGTTTACAAATTGAAGAAAGCCTTGTATGGCTTAAAACAGGCACCACAGGCCTAGTACAGTAGAATCGATGGCTACTTGGTCAGTTTGGGGTTTAAAAGGAGTATTAGCAAGCCAACTCTATATGTCAAGAAGGAAAGAATCAAAACTCAACTCATTTTATCCTTGTATGTTGATGATCTATTGGTGACAGGAGGAGACCAAGCAATGTTGGCTGATTTTAAAGCTAAAATGCAGCTGCAGTTTGAGATGTCTAATCTTGGAAGAATGACCTATTTTCTTGGTATAGAGGTGTCACAAACTAAAAATGGAATATTCCTAAGTCAAAAAACCTTTGCATACAAAATTCTAACCAAGTTCACCATGCAAAACGGTAAAGCAACAAGCACTCCTATTGCTATGGGAGAAAAGCTATCGAGCCAAGTCATTTCTGAGCAAGTTAGTGAATCTGTCTATAGGAGCCTAGTTGGTTGTTTGCAATACCTGACTGCCACTAGCCCAGACATCATGTTTCGTGTAAGCTTACTCTCGAGGTTCATGTATTGTTGCAATAAGAGGAATTTTCAAGCAGCAAAAAGGGTGCTCAGGTACATCAAAGGTACCCTGAGCTATGGAATGCTGTATAGCAAGGATAAAAGGCTAAGATTGGTTGGGTATACTGACAGTGACTGGGCTGGCTCGATGGATGACATGAAGAGCACCTCAAGGTATGCTTTCACCTTTGGTTCAGCCATTTTTTGCTGGAGCTCAAAAAAACAAAGTATAGTAGCTCAATCAACTGCTGAAGCCGAATATGTTGTAGCTGCTGGAGCTGTGAATCAAGCAGTATGGCTAAGAAAGATCTTATCTGACTTGAATCTGCATCAAGAGGGAGCAACAGAGATAATGTGTGACAAAAAATCTGTTGTTGCAATTGCAAAGAATCCGATTTTTCATGGAAGAACAAAGCACTTCAATATTAAGCTTCATGTTGTAAGAGAGATAGATCAAGCTAGAGAAGTGGAACTAGTTCATTGCAGTTCTGAAGAGCAACTCGCTAACATTTTAACAAAACCTCTTAATGTGTCAAGGTTCATCAAATTGAGAAAACAATTGGGAATATGCAACATGCTAGCCAAGGAGGAGTGTTGAAGTTGGCCAGCATGTCACACCAGGATCAACAAGCAGCAGACCATGCAACCCGAGCCTAGCAGATCCAGTTGAAGAAACTATTTCATTTTGTTTATTTTGTTACTCTAAGTTGTTGATATGTAATTTAGTTCAAATTTAACTTGTTTCTGATGTATTTGATGTAATTAGGTAGTATTGAGCTGATAAATCAGCTTTTCAAAGTTTACAAGCAATGTTCAACAAGTTTCAATGTTAATTAGTGGTGTTAGGTGATAGTTTAGGTGAAATTTGTTCATTTTGACCAGCTTATGTCTGGTATATGTAATGACATTATGCCAACTTCAATGCTTAATGAAATCAGCATTTTCATTCAAACACACTCTCTTTTCTTGCTTCTCTTTTCTGTTCAAAATTTCTCAAATTTCTTAAACAAAATTGGTTGTTTACTATACAAGCCTCGAGCCTTGAAGCACAAGCTTTTGTTAACCTTGTTCCTTCATCCGGATAAGTTGTTTTCAACACCAACACATAACTCAAAAAACTTTTATAAAATTTTATTTGAAAATAATTTTCGAGATATGTAGTAAATTAATAAACCTTAAAAAAGACAACTTAAACTTTTAATAGTACTGTATTGAAAATCTATAAATATAAAATAAAAATTGAAACGTCTTGAAAGTTTTAATGAAATGCAATAATATCCAAAATTGTCCCAGACTTCTCATGTTAACGAACATAGTAAAAACTTGTAAAAAATTATTATAAGAGAATGAGTTTAACTATTAAGCAAACACGAAAACATTAGACCAAATATTTAGTAAAAAAATTTACATAATTGTAAAATTTATGGGTAATTTATATTAAATAATTCAAAGCATAATCTCAGTCAAAATTGTAATAAAGACAAATTAATAATTTTTGAAATACCAATCAACTCATTTTTTATGCTTATGGTCACCTTAACCTTGGTGACAAAAGTCTAAACCATAATTAATTTTAATGGTAATAGGTTGGAACAAAAACACAATTAACTCCAATGGTAATGGGTCAAAACAAGACCATAAATCACTCCATTGGCAATGGGTCAAAAACCACTATTCTAAATCAGTGGCATAGTTGAAATCAATTTCTAAGCATAAAATACATGTTTGCATGGCCAACGTTTTAACCCCATTGGTAGGGTTAGAGCATAATATTTTAGGAGCAAGTTCAAAATCATAAAATTAGATTATCGTAATGTCTCAAATATATGCAAATTATACTTTATATACAAAGACATAATTCAATAGTATAACATAATATTTATATATATATATAACAAAATATAATTTGAGTAGCATAAGTATACCAAAGCACAATCTAATAACATATTTCTCTAAAAATAAGCATACTATCATGTTTAATTTAATTTTCATAAAACATAAACAAAGATATTATATTTCACAAATATAACATAAAACATTGAATACTAATTTTCAGGGAATTAAGCACCAAAGGAATGCTGAGTCACTTACCTAGTCTACTCAATCTACACTTCAACAACAGTTACCAAAAGCCTTATTTTCAAAAGCCAATATATAAGAATTTATCACAAATTATTCAAATTTTTTAGGTTAATAGTTTCAAGTAGTCCGCTTTGGGTCTCATATCTTTCAATACAGAACTCATATAATTAAGATATTAATACCAAATGAAAGTTTATAATTTCATACTACGAAAAACATTTAAATTTTGAAACAAATGAACATTTATAGATAGATTTTTAATGTGTCAAAATTGACTATATAAAATTGTTAAAACTTAGATGACAAAAACTTAAAAATTATTTTCTCCTAAAATACTTTATCAAAAAAGATACCAAACATATCATTTGAAAGATCTTAAAAAGAAATTTCATTTATTATCAAAATGTCTCCAAAATCTCACTAGAAAGACAATGGATGTAACACCCTGAAGTTGGGCCTAGAAGTTTTAGGCCTTGAGCATGGGAGCGGTTGAAGGCAGCTTATAATATTTTGTTGTGCATGTAAATTTCATCAATGAAGGCTTGTTTTAGTGGTTAAGTGTGCTGAAAAGTGATAGAGAAGTCTTGGGTTCAAACCTAGACTCTAGCAAAAATTTTGGTTTAAGGTGAATCAAACCTTGGGTGTAGTAGGTAGGCCTTAAGAATATTGTTGGAGAAATTGTGACACAGAAAGCCTTGTGGTCTAGTGGCAAAGTAGCACCACATAAGAGGCAGGAAGGTAGCGTCATGGAGTTGGCAAGGAGGTCCAGGGTTTGAAACTTATGGCAAGCAAAGAGCATTTATTTTGCTAACAGGGGGCGGCAAGAGTTGGTGTTGAATTTAAACTCTGATGATGGAGGGATCCCACATCGGGAAGCTAACATAAGAGTGGATGTGAAGCTGGCTTTAAATAGAGAGAACCATGAGGAGAGTAAAGGTACTTTTCTTGGCTGATCCCTTTTGCTTTATGGCTTGCTCATTTCGGTTGGGCGTCGGCTAAGAGTGCTCGGAGCGCGGATTAACTCCAGTCTCCTATCAGGTGTGTATTTCTCACTACTCTAGCTGTAGGATGGCTACTTCGAGCCGCGATTGGCCCAATGGGCCTGCGGGCCCAATTGGATAAGTTGTTTAATTATGTAGTAAATACTGGACTAGGCTAGGTGAATCTCATATTTGTGGCTAGATTTGGGCTAAAAGGGCCATACAAGCGTGTGGGCCCATTTGGGCCAAGAATAGGCTTTAGGCCCATTTGTATTGTTATACCTATTTAGAATACTTTAGTTTACCAAATTACTGAAAAACCCTCGACTTGTAAAATTACCAAAGTACCCCTGATTTACAGAATTATCGTTTACCTTCGATTTACAAAATTATTGAAATACCCTTGATTTACAAAATTACCGAAATACACCTGTAGGGTAGAATTACTGAAATACCCCTGTGGGGTAAAATTATCGAAATACCCTTGTAGGGTAGAAATATCGAAATACCCCTGTAGGGTAGAATTACCAAGATACCCTTGTGGGGTAAAATTACCATTTTGCCCCTAGGGTGTTAAATGACTGTTTTGCCCTTGTGGGCAAGTGACTGACTTGGACTGTGTGGTTGACAGATTTGATTGTGAATATATGATGGTGACATGAATGTCTTGACTATGATTGATTGATTCAAATATGGGCATGATATTCTGATTCTGTATTTTGTATGCCATGACATGATATGCACATGATATGTTATGAAATGCACATGATATGCTATGATATACTCATTATATGCATGGGGTTGGGTTTTATATGGATGGAGGAAGTGCAAAAAGGGCTTTGCCCCAGTTTACCGAAAAGGGCTTTGCCCTAGTTATTAAAAGAGGCTAGGCCTCCAGTTATATGATAAAGCAGCCATGCTGCCAGTGGAGAGTTTGGTTGGGTGGGTTGAGTTATTCCCCACATGGTATGTTGGTTGGTATGGGTGGAGAGTAGCAGATGGTGGGTTGAGTAGTCTCCCCAAATGGGCTTGCATACATCCATTGATATTACATGTGTTATTGAAATGGGCCTATGGGCCATACCGTTTACAGTAAAGGCTTCGGCCCAGTGATATGATTTAGGAAAAGGCTTCGGCCCAGTAACCGTTAAACGAAAGGCTTCGGCCCAGTATATGTCGAGACTGAATATGGGCAAAAGCCTCTCTGGTACTGTTTGTTATAATGGGCTAAGGCCCAATTGATACTGAAACTGTAAGTAGGGCTGGGGCCAGACTTTTAATTCTTTTATATGACTGACTGTTCCTTTTATATAGTAGGGGATTACACACTGAATTTTCGTAAACTCACCCCCTTTATTAACCTTTCAGGTAATTTCCAGCCTTAGACGGATCGGAGCTGCGAGGGACTCGGAGGAAGCCGCACACACTATTTATGTTACAGTTTTGATTATTGCTTTAAAATGCTTTCAAGTGAGTTGTAGTAAAGCTGTTGTAATTTTTTGGATTTCTAATTTGGAATTTTATTTATTATTCTTATAATTGCTAGTATTAGAACACGGTTTTCCAAAGCAACTACTATTTTCGAAACATCACGTATCCGCAATTGTTTTAAATTAAGCTTCTGCAACTGCCAAGATTTTTACAAAGTTGTTAATAATGTTATTCAGCTGAGGTTTTCTAATAAGGTTTAAAAAGGGTATAAGTTTTTAATTATTAAGAAGGGTTTTTAATGGAAACATGGTTTTCGAAAAAAAACACTTCAATGTGATACGCCAGATTCGAGCCAAACTTCCAGGCCGGGTTTGGGGTGTTACAATGGAATTTGGCAAATTATAAAACTAACCCAAATGAAATACGTGAATTTTAAGAAAATTAGTTTAAAGACATTGACTAAGAAAAATGTTGTAAAATGATTCTATCTTTTCTTTTCCTTGTATTCTTTTATTGAAAATAACCTATAAAATACACATAAAGTTGGTCTTCATAACAAATAGGCTAATGGACCATATAATTAATTTGACATTATATATATATATATATATATATATATATATATTCTTTAGTAAGGTATACTTGCAAATTTGGAAAGTATAAGTTTTTGAATAGTTATAATGTTAAAAAGTAGGGGCGAGTATTCGATTGAGTCGAGTTAAAAAATTTTGAGTTAGTCGAGTTGACAAATTATATTTTAGCAACTGAACTCAATTTGAAATCTTTCGAATTGAATCGAGACAAAAAAATTTTAGTTAAGTCGAGTTGAGTTAACGAATCTTATCATATATACTCAATGTTGCGTTTACATACACTAGTTATTTAACTAGTAGACAAAGTACAAGATTATTTAATTATATAAACAATATAATGGTTTTTCCATTTAACTTAATTAATGGGTAAACTTTTATCAAAACGATGAAGTTTTGTATTTTCTTATTCAGATTTTCGGATAACTCGAATTGTGTAGTTCATATTCAGGTTAAACCAAATATTTTGATTTTTTATTCGAGTTGATCCGAATAACTCGATTAACTCGAATTATTTAATTCAAAATTTAAATTTTTTATCGATTTTTTTAAATTGAATAAAATTTTGCTCACCCATATTGACAACTAGAACCATTGATTACTTGACACATAGCGTTTTTTCAATATTATGGTTAGTGGGCCCATTGTATTTAACATTTTTAATTACTTTAATTTTAATGTTTTAAATCAATACTATTTTTCATATATTGCAATTCATAGAGTTACACTTATCAAGATTAATTTTGAAATCAAATAATTATATTTACATTTAAATTTTACCTAATTTTGTCACTTATATTACCATTCAGTCAATGTAATATACTTGATTTACTAAAAATATAAGATTTTTAACCCTAATTTTAGTTTGTCAATTCTCTGGTAGATTAATTATTGAGCTTGGATGCCATAAAAGAATTTAAACAAAGAAAACATTAAATTATAAGAGTAATAAGCAACATCAAATTTTGCCATCAATTTTAGGTTTTCAAAGAAAGATTAAACGGTTTTTTTTATATATATATTCTTCTACTTTTTTTTCGGTAAACTATAACAAAGGATTACATAGAATGAATCATAAGGGAATTGTCAACAAAATTCTCGCCCTGCACGATTTCTTTAATTCTCAAGGGGGTTCCTCGAAAGTGTGCAACGAATCAACGCTTGACAGTGCCATTTTTGCCAAGGTATCAGCTACCTGATTTGTCTCTCTGGGACCATAAGTCAAGTACCAATTCTCTTCAAAGGCCAGAATTTGTTAAATCCTCCTTATCGGTGTATTTTTTGAACCACCAGACTTGCTTTCATTGATGGAAATCGCATTCTCAAGATTGTCCGAGAGAATAATGATCTCATTGTATCCTTGTTTCTTAAGGATAAGTAGACCATCGAGTAGACCCCATAGTTCAGCAGTCTCTGCTGAGCATATTCCCAAGGAGTGATTAAAGCCTAGGATCCACTCCCTTTTGTTATTGCGTATCACACCACCTGCAGCAGAGCAACCAAACACAGAGTTAACTGCATCATCAGTATTAAGAAATACACACATACCTGAGTTATGGCGAACTGAGAACTGCTTCAACTGCACATCCATCACTTCATTATGCGTGTAGAGGAAATGTTTCGCCCAACTATAGGAGACACTGAGAGTATCCTTTGGACTCATACCATTTCCTTGACAAATACTCAAATTTCGATTCTTCCAAATGTGCCAAAGGGTGATCCCAAATAAGCTAGCCCAAGAAGAAACACTCAGCTTATTCGTAGAATGAAGTTGCAAATTCAAGATAAGCCACTCTGAAATATTACCAGGAAAGAAATTCCTAAATTGATTAGTAGGAATGATCTGATGCCAAATATCCTTTGCAAAAGAGCAATCTCTAAGAATGCAAAGAACATACTCTATAAAATATCCACAAAGCTGACATGACGCATCTTGCATAACACCCCTCCTAACTATCTCCGAGTTGGTTAAAATTTGTTGTTTGAAAATTAACCAGATGAAGTGTTTCACACGATGCGGCCCTAGAATTTTCCAAATCATATTACAACACTTCTCCTTCAGACACCAAGTCTCCTCCTTCAACAAATGATAGGCACTCTTAACAGAAAAGACCCCAGACGTCGTTCTAGACCAAGAAAGGATATCCGGTCTAGCTTGGTCTAAGGGAGGAGGAATGCTAATTATACGATCAATCACTTCTTTAGGTAGCCACAATCTGAAAAGGTCGAGATTCCAGTCACCATTGGGAAAAACCATCTCGAAAAAACCATCTCACTAACTGTGGTCTCAAAATCAATATTGCCATGCCTTGAAACATAATAATTAAGGGACCCTATATTAGGAACCCAAATATCCTCCCAACAACGAACAGTCCTACCATTACCAATGGACCAAATCATATTATTACGTAACAGAGGCCAAGCTTTGGCAACTGCTCTCCACATATAAGAACAACTACTCCTCATTACAAAAGCCGCCTTACTTCCACTCACTCCATACTTAGCTCTAAGGACCTGAACCCATAGAGTTTCAATCTTAATAATAAGGTTGTAGCCAATTTTAATCATAAAAGCATTATTCTGATCCCCCAAACGATGAAAACCAAGGCCTCCATGAATCTTAGGCTAACAGATATCATCCCACCCAACTAAAGCCATCTTCCTTTTACCTTTCGCAACTCCCCAAATGAATTGTCTAGGTAACCCTTCAATAGAGTCACAAATTCCTTTGGGGACAAGAGTCGGTTGCATGAGATAGCTTGGAATAGACAACAGTACAGACTGCGCTAAAGTGACCCTTCCCGCAAAAGAAAGTCATTTAGCATCCCAACTAGAAAGCCGACTACGGACTCTTTCCACCAAAAATTCCAAAGTGGTCTTAGTAACTCTTCTGTGCAGAAGTGGCACCCTAAGGTAATGGCCTAAGTCATTAACTTCTTGAAATCTTAGGATGTCCTTAATCTCATTCCTTAAATGTATATTGACCCCAGAAGAAAAGAACACATTCATTTTCCTAGCATTCACCTTGTGACCAGAATACTCACAAAAATTACTAAAAAATCTCTTAAGGAGGCCACAGTGTGTCAAATCAGCTCGACTAAGATCACCAAATCATCAGCAAAAAATAAGTGTAAAAGACTTGGCCCAGTGCGCGATAAACGAATAGGGTTCCACTCTCTTGCAAAGATACTTCCATAAAAACTATGACCCAACCATTCCATACAGAGAACAAATAGATATGGTGACAAAGGGCAACCTTGCCGAATACCCCTTACTGGCCTAAACTTTTGAGTTGGCTCACCATTCCACAATACCTGTATAGAGGATAAAGAGATAGCATTCATAATGACTTTAACCAAATGAGAAGGAATACCTGCTGCATTGAAAGAAGCTTCTACAAAGTCCCATCTGATCCTATCGTATGCCTTTTCCAGATCAATCTCGATTGCCATCCATTGAAGACTTTTCTTAGTTCTCATAGAGTGTAAGACTTCCTAAGCTATAATGACATTATCAATAATACTTCGACCTGCAATAAAGCCTGCTTGTTCTTGACCTATGATCTTTAGAAAGATGAGCTTAAACCGATTAGTGATGACCTTCATGACCAACTTGTACAGCACCGAACAAAGGCTGATAGGCCGGAATTGAGAGAAATTTTCCAGGTTCTGAACTTTGGGAATTAACACAATAAGAGTGTTATTAAATTTTGGGTCAATGATTTCACCTTCGAAAACTTTTTTAACCCATTCACCTATGGCATCTCCAATATATCCTATTGATTCTGAAAAAAACAGCCTGATAACCATCGCTACCAGGGGCTTTAAAGGGTGCCATATCAAAAAGAGCAACCTTTATCTCCTCATTTGTCACATTCTTCTCGAGAAAGTCAGCATCTTCAGAACTTAGGCAAGGGAAAGCACTAGGAGGCATATTTCCTAATGATCATGGATTCTCTCCATAGAGCTTCTAAAAGAAATTAGCAGCTTTAAACTTGAGAACATCAGGATCGAAGATCCAATCCCCATCCTTATTACGTAAAGCAGTGATTTTATTAAAATTCTACATCTGAATAGTACGTCTATGAAAATAACTAGTGTTGTGATCCTCCAATTTCAGCCACTCACATATCAATTTTTGCTTCCACAGCATCTCCTCATGGTGAAGAATGATTTCGAGTTCATCCTGAATCAAAGTTTCCTAGTCACGAAGGCGGACCCTGAAAGATCCACAGCACATTGGATTTTGGAAAGCTCATGCATTAACTATCTTATCCTCTGATAAATATGACCATACATGCATTTATTCCAGCTTTTAAGCTTTTCAGTGAAAACAGCAAATGCACTAGTCATATTATTGTCAAAATTCCAATTATGCTTGACTAAGTTAGAGAAATTATGGTGCTCTAACCATCCAGCTAAAAACCAGAAAGGACGATTAGGAGCAATTCTGTCTTCATGACATAATTTGAGAAGGAGAGGAAGGTGATTAGACTTAATTCTAAGCAAGTGGGTCACCGAATAGTTAGGAAAAGATTCTAACCAAATTTCATTACTCACAGCCCTATCAAGTCTTTCCAAAAGATTTTTACGATGCCACGTAAAAAAAGGTCCTTGAAGGCCCAGATCATGTAATTGGGATTTGTCCATAAAATCACCAAAAGACTGACATCTGTGACCTTTGATATGATTGCCTTTTTTATCATATAAAGAGAGAATGGCGTTAAAATCTCCAATGGCCATCCAAGGGTCACGTCCCAGCAAAACTGAGCGACAAAAATCATTCCACAAAATCTTCTTGTTCATTTTATCAAGATTCCTATACACAAAAGCAACAAGGATCAGCCTAGAGGACAAATTAGAACAAATCTGAGTCAAAATGAATTGAGGATGGTTACCAATCACCTTTAAGTCAATCAAACTTTCCATCCAATCCAGATACCCCTTGAGAAACCAAGTGCTTCTACACGATGAGACTTGTCCCAGCCCAACTTCGCGATAGTTAGATCAGTTTTGCTCCTACTAATTTTCAGCTCAAGGAGACTAATGATATCAGGCTTGTATTGATTATTGTACTCACGATAAGCTCACATAAATTTATCTGATGCACATCCCTACACATTCCAAGAAAGAATAGACAAATTCATAAGATTAAAAAAAAATTAAAAGGGTAAAGGACTTATCTTATTGACGATCAGACGAAGAATACTCCACTTCCTCTCCATCAATTTTAGATGTAATAAGATCCGCTGCCCTCTTCATAGAATCAAAGAATGAAACACGAGTATTTTCTGAATTTTTGAATCAATTTCCTGGTCCTTTTAAAGTTTTGTTAAGCTTCCATCCTCCTTTAGAACCATTCCCTTTGACACTCTAACTTTTAAAACCCACCTTATTTAAAAACTACCAGCCAGTTGACTACCTCCCGATTCTTCAACCATAGTCTTCAGAGGCCTTTTATTACTAAACATGACTGCCGAATGATTTTTGGCCTCCAAAACTCCTTCTTTCACCTCCGCATTCACAAAAGAATTTTCTTCAAATCCAGGGTTAAAATGCACCACATGATCTATTTGTTTATGAAAGGAAAATTTGGGCTCCAATTGTTTTTGACCTGCAACAACATCAAATTGTGAATTTAAATTTAAAGGAAAAGACGGGCTAGAATTACCAGCAATTAAAGTCCTAGAATTCTCTTCAACATTCGGCATGGAATTAAGCATGGCATTAGAATCCTTTATCGAGTCTGTTATATGGTTGTCTAAAATTCGGGCCTCCTACTGTGATCCACTAGTTGTGCTACAAGGGGTCTGTCTATTATTCACTAAAGTAGATGAATTATTGCTAGCCCAAGCCATTAGAGAGTCTAGGCCCGTCTTAAACCCATCCACAAAAAGGCCATAAATAACGTTATTGGACCTAGTGGCGCGTGTCTATCCCTTCTGAGCTGTACCCACCGTCAAGCCCGGACTAGAATTTTTAAAACCCTTATTAATGGATTTTTTACACATTGAAAAGTTGACTTGAGCATCTGTTAAAGGATCTTTCCCTTTTTTCTTCAGATCAAATTGAGGGTTCTTAGGTATTTCTTCCCCCGTTAAGACCGCCTCCAAATCTGCAAGGGATTTAAATCATGATCCCAATATTTCCCTCCTTTTCGAATTGTTTCCTTTTTTTTCACTCCCTCTATAGTGTCGTGCCTGGACTTCCACTCCACCAACATCTAAGGTCTGTACTCTTCTTCTTCGGCCACTGTAACAGCTGCAAAAACATGTTCCGACGATTCACCTTTCTCAACCACCCTGTAAGATTGTGTGACCAGTGAACATGTCTCTTTAGTGTAGTTGTAGCAACCACACTTAAAACACACTACCGGTAAGTTTTCATACTCTATTATTTGTGTATTACCGTTGATAAGAATTTTAGACACCAATGGCCTCCCTAAATTAACAAACACTACCATACGAGCGTACCGTCCCCTTGCCCTGCTATCCGTATTAATCCAACTTTGTAACTTTACCAATCAAACCTTCAATCTCCATAAGAATCTGTTTCTTGTACAAGTGACTAGGCAAACCGGGGAAGCGAATCCAAGTGAGCACTACATTCGGGTAGGGTAAATTAGGGTTAAAATCGATTGTCCATGGCTGAACTATGAGATAGTGGCCGAAAATAACCCATGGCCCCTGAGAAAGTATCTTGTCATAGTCTTCAAAATTCTAAATTTTTTCAAGGAAGTATCCATTTTCAATGTCCATTAATTGAAAAGGCTTAGACGGCCTCCAAATCCTATATAACCTATTTTGTAAGGTCGTGATTTTGAGATTTCTTCCCAACATCTTAAGAACCACAGAGGTTGACATTTCCTTTTCCAAAAGTTGATAGACTCTCTCCGAGAAATCATGTAACAGCTCGATTTAGGGCCCAGTCGGAACAGTGGTCTCGGGACCACAAATCTAAAGTTAGAAAAATTATTTTATTATTTTTATGACGTTATAGTATGATTTTATTAGTGCATGAAAAATTTGATGAGCTAATTTTAATGTTTTCAAGCCCGATTACGAAAAAGGACTAGATTACATAAAAGGTAAAAGTTGTATTTTAGTACCCAAATGTGTTAAATAGCTAGAGAACTTAAATTTAGGGTCTTTAAAGGGCAATTAGACCTTTTGTAATAGCCTAGCCGACCATGGTGTGAGGGGAGACAACTTTTGCAAGGTTAGGTGAAGATGAAGTCATCAAATTTCACTAGTTTTAAATTAAATAAAACAAAGGTCATTTCTTCTCTATTTTCTTCTCTCCACTGATTTTTATCAGCCATGAAAGGGGGTTTGAAAGCTTAAATTTGCAGAAACTTGTTCCTCTCACAAGTAAGTGATTTTAATGAGTTTTCTTCAAGATTTTCACATTTTTGAGACCCTTGAAGCATGAGCTTTTAAATGAGGTTGATATCTTGCAAAATGGTCAAGAGTTTAGAGTCTTGCCATGGTTGTATCTGTGATGTTTATTGAGTTTTTATGGAAGAATATGAGTCCTAGTTGAGTTATAAACAACTTTTGTGAAAGGTGTTGGCATGAAAACACCTAAAGGGACTATTTTGCATAAGTTGCAAAATAGATGATAAGTGTGTGAAATGTTGAGAATTTGGGATTACTATAGTAGTAAAAAGAGTTTAGCTAGGCTTGAAATACAAAGAAATTCGATAACAATCAATTTTTGAGCATAGGGGAAAAATGGTCATTTTGCCAAAGTCTAAGGGCAAAATGGTCATTTTACCAAAGGTGTGAATTTATGATTTCTTAATCCTAATTAGTGACTAAATGAGTGCAAATTTTCATTATAGATCAAGATTTACCAAATTCGAACCTAGACTGGGGGAAGGCTAAGCAAATCGACTAAACCGAGTAGTCAAGTACTTTTTGTAAACCGAGGTAAGTTGTATGTAAATAATACAACTACACTATTAATACTCATATTCATATCGCCATTGTATTGATATTGTATGAGTTGTTGAGTTATGAATTGAGAATGCCTAGTAATATTTGAGATAATAGAAGTATCCCATTGAAACATTAGGATACGAACTCGGTACTGTGCTAAGGCATTGGGTGAATTGTGCGTCAGTGTAAGACATGTCTGGGACATGCTTCGTCCACATTTCGAGAGCCAGTGTAAGACCATGTCTAGGACATGGCATCAGTATCCAGGCGAGGGCTAGTGTAAGACATGCCTGGGACATGCATCAGCCATATTATGATAGCCAGTGTGAGACCATGTCTGGGACATGGCATCGACACAGAGATAGCCAGTGTAAGATGTGTCTGGGACACGCGTCGGGTAAGAGTTATGCTAGTGTAAGACATGTCTGAGATATGCTTCAACCTCGACAGAGATAGCCAGTGTAAGACGTGTCTGGGACACGCATCGGCAACACATCCCATGTTGAAGTTTATAGAATAGCCAGTAGTATTCCAAAGGTTTCAATGGTAAGAGTTATAGATCAATTTTGATAAAGGAAGAATAATCATGGTGTGAGTGTTACAGGTACCTATATGGTAAGCATGAGTAACGAGCTTAAATTAGAAAATGTGATCTGAATAGATGACAAAAAGTAAGTTGAGTTATGTTTACATTTGAGCATGATAAGTAATGGTGAGATTGTTGTTGTATATATTTATTTATATGCAACTTACTAAGCTTTATGCTTACCCTTTTTCCTTTCCCTCTTCTTCAGCGTTATCTAGCTAGCTCGAGGATCCCTTAAAGTCAGAGATATCGATCACACTATCGTCCGTAGCATTCGGTATAGTTTGATTTATATATTTGAAGGTGGCATGTATAGGGCTAGACTAGGATGTTACATTATGAGATTTGTTTATGTATTTTGGCTTAAGTCAAAAGACCTCATTTTGTATTAAGCCTAGAATAATGGCTATTATTCATTTTGATAAATGCATATGATTGTCTTTCTATGGTTGAATTAGTGCCCATTGTAATAAGGGTTGTGTATTGAAAGGATCTTATGTAGGTTGTGCAAAATAGGTGACAAAGGGCTTAGAAAATAGCCTAGTTTGTCCACACGGGCAAGACACACAGGCACGTGTCTAGGCCATGTGTGACACATGGTTCATGCCCACGGGTGTGTGTCATGGTCGTGTGTTCCCTGCACTTAAAATTTTAAAGTCATTTTAGCACACGGGTGTGTGTCATGCCGTGCCAAAAAGTCAGTATGCATGTTAGTAGTACACGGGCAAGAGACATGGCCATGTGTCTCGGCCATGTGAGGGACACAGTTGCAGGGCACGAGAGTGTGCTCTAGCCGTGTGGTTTTGGTAGAATGCCCAGGTTTTCGGACACGGGTTCGGGACATCGGTGTGTCCCAAGCACACGGTCGTGTGCTCTATATCCACACGGGCGTGTAAAGCCTTGTTGTGTGAAATTTTTCTAATTTTTAAATGAGTTTTCAGTTAGGCTCTGAAGATGTATATTTTAGGTCTCGTAAGCCCATGTTTTGGACAAATTACATGAGAAAGGAAAAGTTTTAAATTGTTTGAGATTTCATGACCCAATTTTATATAGTTGATTGAGTTTTACTCAGGTAATACCTCGAACCCTATCCCGGCGTCGGATACGGGCCAGTGGTGTTACAAATCAATTGAGGGAACACCATCGAAAAATAATTTCTTGGCATCCTGCTCAATAAGGGAAAAGCTATCAGCAAAGGATTGGCTATCTTTCTTATTATTCGGATCTAAAATTTCCTTTCACACTAACATATCCTTCCATGACAACATTGGCACTGGTGTTGGATCCACGACCATCACATCTTCAAGAGTTGCATCCAAGTCCTTAAAACGGATCTTCTTAGAATTGGATTCCTCAATAATAGAGATATCATCTCCATTCTCTATCGCAATATCAGCAGGGAGAGACGAGAGCATTTTTTAGTGATAAAATGATAATTTAAGCACGGATCTGAAAAAAATACTATTTTGCTATATTAGTACCATATGTAATTAACTGAATTACGATTATTTATTACTTAACAAAATTTCTATGTACAATTATAATAAAAATAATTTTAATTTATTAAATAATAAATTTCAAAATACAATAACGTATATTAAGGCATGCTACATAAATTAATAAATTAAATTGATTTACCAACCTTTTCTATTACAATTATGAATATCATTACAAATTAATGAAAATTTATTCCTTACTTTCATACTTTAATTACCGCAACCACATATTTAACTTAAATACCCAATCAATTCTACTTATAAATAAGTTTTTTTTTCCTTTTGAGAGAATTCTATGAGAGTTAGGGCTTTGTATTCGGGGTTTTGGGTAATTTACGTTTGGTACATTTAGTTTTATTTTCTCCATGTTGTACTTTCGCTTATTTATACATTTAGTGAAAAGCTGAAGTCTCTTTTGCCTGTGATTTTTCTCCTCTTCAGATGAGGTTTCACGTAAATATTTGTGTGTTTGACTTTCATTATTTTTCTCTTTCGTTGCTTATATGAGTCAATCCCAAATAAATTGGTATCAGAGCCAGATTCAGCATTCACAGATCGGCTCGTTGATGACACAACAACGAATTTGGATATCGAAAAGTTCAACGAGATCACAAATTTTAATTTTTTGTAGTTTTAGGTAATTACAGATGTGTATGATGTGGTCGAGCAAAAGGGATGGTTTGTTGTTCTCCACATATAATCTAGTTAAAAGTGGTGTCGTGTCAGATGTCAGACATGCGCTTGATTTAGAGAAGAGTATCATTCCCTTTTGGTCTTTAGGAGTCAAATAGTTCGTAAAGTGTTTGAGACAAAGTTGGTCGCAGAGGGTTACAGTCAGGTGGAGAGAGTTGATATTTTCTTTCTTACTCGGGTATTATTGGCTCTTGTTGCATTATACAACTTTGATTTGAAGACTAGGAGTCTTTCAGTTTCCAAGTTCGAGCACGATTTAGACTTGGTTAACCTCGTATTTTTTAGACAAGTTGTAAGCACCTTTGACGAGATCCAATGAGCAACCAAAGAAGGACCAAAATAGGCCTGACGATAGGATGAGGAGGTTCCCGATTGTAACGCCCCAAATTTCTTATGATTGATTCTGTAAAATTTTGACTACTTCAGTGGTTAAGTGTTCTAGGTGTATGTGTGTGAGGTTCGAAGTTCAAGCCTTACCTTTGGAAAATTTTGGTATTTTTCTGACTTAAGCCTTATACTTGCTCAGTGGGCTTATATTAAATTATTTGTAAAACCACATCAGTATGAGCCTGTTGGTTCAAGTGGTAAAGGTGTTGGTGTGTTGGAGGTCCTGTGTTCAAATTCCTGCATTGGCTTAGATAGTTATTTTTTCTCGACTTTGGGATAGAGTTTCGGTTGCTTTTGAATTCTGAGTAGTGGGTGGTTGAGGATGAGAGGTTAGTAGGGATTTGTCAAAATTGGTTTTTATCTTTTTATTTTTCTAAAATTCTATTTTTCTTTCTCCTACCGAATTTCTGCTCAGATTTTTTACGTTCTTTATTTCTCCTCTGTCGTTTTTCTTTTTTTTTTCAAACACAATATTTTCTCTCTTCATGTGTTCTTGTTGCGGGTTTTCTAGTTGCGTGCGTTTCATTTGGTAAGTGGTAGTAAGTTCTTTCAAAGAGGGGGCTCTATTTATTCTTTTAGGCCTTGTCGAATTATCAGTTAAATGTGGCGCTTGTGTTTTGACAGCAGCAAATCAGGAGAATAGGGGCTTCTCTCGTTCAGAATTGTAAGTGGATCGTCGGGGTAATTGAGTAAGTGTTAGATTTTGGTATTAGTTTCGTAGTTACGATTTAGTTGTGAATTAAGTCTGACTCTAAGTGTTGGGTTGTCGATTGTTAGGTTTTTAGAGGCTCGGGAGTGGTTTCGCACAGTAACGATACCAGGTGTGTACCCGAAATGTAGAAAATGAAGTTTTAACAAAAGCCGAAAAAGGCCATTGTCGACGCCACACGGGCGTGTGGTCACCCATGTGGTAGGCCATGTATGACAACACGGCTGTGTGGTCGATGAAGGATGGTCGTGCGCAGCACACGGCTATGTGGTGGCTCGAGTGTGGCTGTGTGAGCCACACGAGGCAAGACATACAAGCGTGTTGGGCCAAGCTGTATGGGCCACACAGGCAAGGTCAATCTGGACGTGTGGGCCTATTTATCTAATTTTTTTGTAGGGTCGCACTGGTTGTCCTAATCGACTGTGGGCCTACTGTGGGGTCGGTAAACGTTATCTAACCCTAAAACCAAGTGATCTGCTAAACTGAAATATGGTTATGAGTATACCTTATTTGCATATCTGTTAACTGTTTATAGAAAGCATGTTAAGCATGATGTATGTGTTAATTCTGTATGCATGATCTGTTACTATTATTGAGGTGGGATGATGTATATCGGAAAAAGTGTTCTGAAAGGCAGTTTATGCCTAATTTCTAACAGCATGGCTGCATTATATCTGTTATGTGTCGCATTGGCAAAACATTGATGTGTAGGGCTAGTGGGTGTTTTGAACCCTACATTATAACACCTCTTACCCGTATTCGACACCGGAATAGGGTACGAGGCATTACCGAACTTATATGCAAGAAATCATGCAAAACCAAGACATAAATTTCCATCCAAATTAAAACCATCATTATTCAACCATAACGTCCCTATTATGGGCCTATGAAGCCCAAAACATATGCTGGAAGTGGTTCGGGACTAAATCGAAAACTTTGGAAACTTTTGGGAAACTTAGAAAGTTTTTCATGAAAATAGGGTCACACGCCCGTGTGGACCAAGGCACACGCCTGTGTCTCTAGCCCGTGTAACTCTCTGCTTATGACGTTACGAATAAATTAGGGTCACACAGCCAAGACACACGCCCGTGTGCTTAGGCCGTGTGGATGATTTAATTTTCATAATTTTTCATAAAATAGGTGCAAACTTCACACGCCCTGGACACACACCCATGCCCCGGGGCTGTATCCTTCGCATGACCAAGACACACGGCAGTGTCCCGTGCCCATGTGCATGATTCTGAGCATTCTGTTTGACTAATTAGGGTGCAAAGGATACACGGCCAGAACAAATGCCCAAGGGGCTGACCGTGTGTCACACACGGCCTAGACACACGCTTGTGTGTCTACCCATATGGATAAAAACAAGGTTATTTGCCAAGCCATTTTACCACCCTTACTTTTACATACCTACATAACATCATACCACACCAAACCAAGCATATACAAGCATCAAAACCATCACAACCAAGGCATTATCACATCACACAAGTTTAAACATCTAACATGCATAAACATCACATATCTTCCTTTCCATTTATGCCATCTTCACATTCGTGATAGGCATCATCAAAAGAATATATCAATGGCCAATATAACCAAAATAAGCCAATTCCCATTGCCTTTACAAAATGAATTATCAACCATTACAAACCAACCCTTTTGACCAATTAAATATGACACATAACAAAATAACCAAGACTCCTATACATGCCATATCACAAAATACTTGAGATCATTGGTACCAAAATAATTTTTTTAGATAGTGTGAATGGATCTTTGACAAATCTACGATCCCGAGCTGTTTGGCGACACTATAAGACAAAGGAAAAAAGAAGGAGAGTAAGCTTTATAGCTTAGTAAGTTCACATGAAAATAATAAACAACATTAAGTCCCATCATAATTTCATAAGCATGACTTAATTATTCTTAGCCTTACCAAGAGTTCATCAAATATCGAGCTCATTCTTATGAGCTTATCGTACATATCTGTACCAACTCGTAACATATCATACTCATTCTCATCTTTGACATACTCGTTGAACACTTGGAATACTAATCGGATACATGAAAAGTCTTTCCACATAAGTGTCACATAAGTAGCTAAAGCTACCTCATATCTCATATCACATAAATGCTCGCTCTCGAGCTAATCACAGGCTTGCTCACACAAGCTGTCAATCAAGACGTAACTACACGGGCTACTCACACTAGCTGTCAGGTATCCGCAACACATGCCGGACTACCCAGCCACCGGTAAGATGTACATGATCAGCAACCAGATCACATAATCACATATATCACGTGGGGTCCTAGTGACATGTCACTCGTATCCTATTCTATTCCTAAGGTTCAAACAAGATTTTCTCTCTTGTCGAAACTTGTCGAATGTGTTCATAGAACCTAATATACAATTCATATAATATCAAAGCATAAAAAATATAGTCATAACATTGTATTATTTACATATGAACTTACCTTGGTACAAAAATAGCGAAAACAGACCTAATCGTTAATAACCTTGTTTTTCCCCTGATCAAGGTCCAAACCTCATTTTTCTTGATCTATAATAGCAAATTAACTCATTTAATACTCACATTGTTCAATTTAGTCTGAAAAATCATATTATGGAAAAATTATATTTTTGCCCCTAAACTTTGACATTTTTATATTTTAGTCCTTAGGCTCATAAAATGAAATGCATTTATTTTCTGTATCACCCAAGCCTAGTCAAACATTACCCATGCTCATATTAGTACATATTTTTCATTAAATTAGATTTTTACTGTAACACCCTGAATTTTGAGCCTAGAAGTTTAGAGATTTGAGCATAGGTGCAGTGAGGAGGCTAGACATAAGTGATTAGTTGTGCACTTTAGTGACAAGAATGGCCTACTGGTCTTGTGGTTAAGTGAGTGTTAGCATACCTTGAGGATCCGGGTTTGAGTCGTAAGAGGTGCATTTTTGAAGAGTCTTTGTTTTATTTATTTTATTTTGGTTTGTTTTAGTTAATAAATATTTAGCTATTTTATTTTGTATTTGTATATTTCTATTTCTATTTTTGGTTTGGATGTTCCTCTTCTTTTTCTTTCTGTTTTTCCTTGTCCTATTTTTTTTCTTCTTTTTGGGGGTTTTTGTGAGTGCTTTAGAAGTGTTTTGCCTACAGATTTTGGATTGTCGCTCCTCCGTCGCCTATACCGATCACAAAAATATGTGTAGGATTCAAACTTTTACTGCACTGTTTTATTCTTTGTAAAGTTTATGTTGACTTCTCTTAACTGTAGGTTATCATTGTTTTTTGGTTTTTAGTCGATGAAAATGATGGGAAATTGTCACTTTTTGATATATGTTGATAGTGCGTAGGTTGGGGACAGATTTGATGGCTAAAATAATTGTTTTTGGGGTTATTTTAGGGTGGTTTTGTGACCACCCCAATGGCTACATGGGCTTGTGTCGACTCACACGGCCGTGTGAAATTGGGCGTTAGGGTTTTCAGGCCAAATTGGGTGCCACACGGCCTGGCCACACTGCTGTGTGGCCAATTTGGGGATTTTGTCAGAATTCACACGGCTGTGTCCCTTGGGCACACGAGCGTGTAAGTTTAGCGATTAGGGTTTGAGTAATTTGGTACCACACAGCTGTGTGGCTAATCAAGAATTTAGGGATTCTATATGGGCGTGTGTTTCGGGACATACGGCCTTGTGGTTAATTGGAAATTTAGGGATTCCACACGAGTGTGTATTTTGGGACATACGGCCGTGTCTAATGGGGCACACAGACGTGTGAAACTTTCACACAGCCGTGTCAGTCCTGTACTCAAACTTAGTGCAAATGGACAGTGAGTTACACGGCCTGTTCACACGGCCGTGTCCCTACTTCACACGAGCATGTGCCTTTGTCACACAGCCGTATGCTACCCTAAACATGGGCGTTTTGACCCCCCACATGATCGGGGCAAATGGACATGTGGCCCTATTTTGCCAGATTTTGGTTTTAGGACAAATGTAAGTGCAATCGTAACTCTGTGTGTTTCAACCCTCGAGGGTAATTATGACTCTAATCTGGGCTTGATATATATGTATTTGTGATTGGTTTTGTGATAAGCTTGATGCTGAATTCGAGTTATGAGTGTGCACATGTCTGTTTCTGCAACTGACTAACTGGATGTGAGTGACTGCTTTTGAATGATTGTCTGAAATTTTTATTCCGTTCTATACGTTTGACTGCATACATACATTCATGTGCATAAAGTGTTTTGGGTGGGATTTTTGAAGAGAAGAAAGATTGACTGAACTGAACTGAACTGGTAGCTAATCTGCTGGTTGCTAGCCCTAATACCCAGAGGGTCGTGGGCAGTCCCAATACCCTAAGGGTCGTGGACTTATTGATAACGGTATAGCGGGTCACCGCATTGCACTGTACAGAATGTACATTAGCTACACTATGTACCATTAATAGAACTAGCAGTTTTACTGCAATCTATTGGTATAGTGGATTACCGCATTGCACTGTACCACAAGTACGTTTTCTACGCTACGTACCATTATTTGATTTGGCAATTCATATTGCATGACTATACCGCAGTTTATCGCATTACACAGTACAGCTTATACCCTAGCTTTGCTACGTAATATACGTGACTGATAGTTTATCTGCGTACTGTTAGCCCCAATAACAAGAGGGTCATGGGCAGTCCCAATACCCTAAGGGTCGTGGACAATGCTGATGGCCATTATTTTCGGGCAACTCGGGATGACAGCATATGGAGTGTAAGATTGGATGGGCTTTTCGAGGTCCTATATGGAGTGATTGGTCGGATGAGCTTAATAGCTCTATTGATGAGTGATAGGGGACGGAGAGGTGTGTTGGCTGGATGGATGGGTGTTCTTTAACTTAACTACATTCATATGCATCTTATTGACTGTTTTGTGAATGCGACTGCCTGTTGCATGGTTCGACTGAAAAGCATTTATGACACTATGAAATTGTTAAACTCTGATTGTATCTGACTGACTGAACGGGAACTAGTGACTATTGAGAGTTTTGTTATTGGATTGAATAGTATTTGCGATTGTGTGACTGATTATGGTTCTTAGTATGCTTCAAATACTGCTGTCTATTGGTACATCCGTTTCGAACATACCAACTGTTTCTACATAGCTCTGTAAGTATGTTCCACTTCTGATCTGCTATGGGTTTCCTGTTTCTGATTCTGTAGTAGATGGTTTTGATCTCACATTGAGCTCGTGTAGCTCACCCCCTCTTCTATCTCCCTTTTTAGGTACATTTCGAAATTTTGGATGCTAGACTCGGTACGCGGAGGTCTCAGATAGTCTTGGTGTAAAATTAGTACAAGTTATATTTTTAGTTTTTATTTGTCATTCAGATTTTGAACTGTAGGGCTTTGTAAAACTGAGGCACAAATTCTGACTTAAGCTCTATCGCTTTTATTCTAATTTTATATACTAAACCTAACTGAAATTCTACTGTTCAGGTTTTATATGATTAAATGTTTTGATACGACGTGATAATTTATTTTTGTAAAAATTTACTTACGATCACCTCGGTGATCAATATAGCATTCCGAATTTGGTTTATACTTCTAGGCCGAGTTTGGGGTGTTACATTTACTACCCATTTTACAACTTTTTACAAATAGGTCCTTTTTAGCTGTTTTTATCAAAAATCACTTATTAAAAGTTGCATATTTAACATCAAACAATCATATTCTACCATAAATCATCAAAACACATAAATGCCTAACATGGGTCAAACCTTATACCTTAATCATATCTTAAATTAGTGGTAGAAATAGGTAGATCTAGTGATAGCAACTTCAAAAATGTAAAGAGCATTAAAAACAGGGCTAGAACAGACTTATAATCAAGCTCGGAAGATGAACAAACCCTAGCTATGGTTCTCCTTCTAATTTTCAGCTAGAGGTAGAATATGGACAAAGATTTTGGCTTTATTTTCCCTTTTAATTCTTTTATTTACCAAATGACCAAAATGCCCTAAATGCATAACTTTGAAATTTTACCCAATCATGTCCATTTTTGTCCATAAAATTAACCAATGGTCTAATTACCAACTAAGGACCTCTAATTTAAAATATCATAGCAATTGGACACCTCTAACATATAGAACTCAAGTTTTGCACTTTATACAATTTAGTCCTTTTGACTAAATTGGATGCCCAAACGTCAAAATTTTTTAACGAAATTTTCATGAAATCATTCTGTAAAATTGTAGACCATGAAAATATAAAAATAATAAATTTTAGTGCATTGAATTTGTAGTCCCGAAACCACTGTTCTGACGAGGCCCAAAATCGGGCTATTACACACATAGTGTGTAGGGCTGGTCGAAGATGATGTGTAGAGGATGAGGTAGGACATCTGAATTCTGATTCTGTTTTGCATATATGCATCTGTATCTATAATGGGCTTAGGCCCGAATCTGTATCTGATTGATTCTGATTTTCTGGTTGTGTGCATGCTTAATTCTGTAGGGTTACACATTGAGTTTATGTAAACTCACTCTTTTTTATTTATTTTGTTCAGGTAATCCACAGAGCTAGGCAGATCGGTGCTGCGGAGCCCCTTAGTGACCACATGTTCGAACTGATTACAGTTATGAATTAAATCTTATATATTCTTGGGGGTTTTTATGTAATTCAGACTTTATGGACTGTTTTATTTTTAATTTGGGTTAGACCGCAATTTTATGATTTATAAACTGCAAAACGTGATTTTACTCGAATTTTACCAAAAGCATTGGTTTTCTAAAAATGTGAACTGTTTTCCTTAAACAAGATGGTTTTCTTAAGCTTCTGCTAAAATGGTACGTTTTAAAGCAAGTCTACTAATTGAAAACATGTTTTAAATTAAATGAAAGCAATTAAGGGTTTTTCTGAGCTTAAGGTTTTTATCGAGTTAGCTCCATTTTCAAAATCCCTTCTATGTGACACCACTAGATTCGGCCATAACGTCTAGGTCGGGTTTGGGGTGTTACACCGACATTGGGATGACATGACGATTTTTGTCAATGGATGTGGTGATGATGTCGTGACGAGGAGAGACGACACATCACAACAATTCCTGATGTTATGCATCCACGTTTTGTACAGCCGAACATGACTTCTTCTCTCAATTAGACTTTAAATACTTTAGGGTTATTTTAACTATTTTAACCCTTAGTATTGAATCTATTTAAAGGGTCTTTGTAACCCTGGTTCAAACATGCCATTAGCAAGGGCATTTCTATAAGGGCGACAAGATGTAGCCTACCTATGGAGTTTTGGTGAGAGTTTGAGAGAATTTTGTGAAACCTTTTTATGAGAGCTTTGGTTGTGAGCTTTGTATTTGGGGCTTGGGTTTTTGTATTTTCATTGTATTATTTACTCTATTAATGTTAAGCCGATGCCTCCTTTGCTTATGGTATTTTATCCCTCTTTGAAGGTTTTCCACATAAAATATTTGTGTTCGTTCTTCTCTACTTTTACTATCTCGTTGTTTATACGGATCGATCCCCAACAATAATATTTGTACAACAACAAAATTTAAATGTTATCCTACTACTTAAACATTTATTTTACTAACTAAAGTTATGCTTTGTGCACACATTTTCTCAATATTCACTTGGCATAACTTTATCATAAATTTATTCTAAAAGACTTGAGAACATATGCATGTGTTAATCTAAAATTTTCATATATGAATATTATAATTAAACATAAATCACATTCATATACATACATAAAAGGATATAAATAACATCACATTTAAACAAATAGAATAAAACATGTTAGTAAGTATATAACCTCATCATTATTCAATAAACTTAAACATTAAATTGCTTTTTCAAAATTTACCACCGCCCTTTATTTGGAATAAGTAATACTCTGGAAATGGATCATTATCACAAAAGAGTATTTTTAAAGAAAAACTTTGTAAAAATGTAAAGATTAATTGTAAAATGTTAGGATTTAATTTTTGTATTATAAAAATACTTCGTGTTATAAGTTATTAAATATATTTTTTTCATAAGTTAGATTGTTTAAATTCTTTTTTATAAAAAAGTCTATTTATTCCTGAAATTAAATAAAAAGAAATTGTTCATTAAGTATATACTGTTATGAATATATTATTAAGGGGATGTCCATCATGATTAAGATAAAGTTTTAATATACTTTAAATTCTAATAGTTATTAGAATTAGATCTCTGCTTCTTTTATACTTCTTATACCTATAAATAGAGACTCTGATGAAGCATTGTAATAATCCCTTTGATCAATAAAGTACATTCTCTATTACTTTCATATATTCTTTGTTCTTTATTCTCTCAATCTTTCTTTATTTTATAACTCGTTATTAGCACGATCTTACTCAAAGTGATAGTTTCAATATCTTTGACGACAAGATGCAAAGTTTTTATAAGAAGTTTCTTTTATTTAATGTTTCATATCTGATTATTATTTTTCACTCTTCTTTCGTTATACGTTATCATTGTTTTGATTAACTTATTTTACTTCTTATTCTTAAGAATAGTGAAAGATTTGATTCTATTATCTATATGAAATCAAGAAAAAAGATCCACTCTAAAAGTCTATTTTTTTGCTTGGGGATGATCTCTTTCTTTTCATTACAAAGGATGTTTATGATCACTACTTCTCATCCATGTTAACGTAAGTTAATCTAATCAACTTCTTTTGAAATTTGATTTAATTTCTATTAAAAAGTTCAATTATATATTTCACTATCCATATCTCTATGAATTTATAGAACCCTTCATGCATTTAGTTATTGGGATTTTTATGTGGAGATATATATTTTTTTCATTTTTAATAGAATTGATTAGTTTAATTTTGGTTTTGATTAAGATATATGGTTATTGCGGAATGTAAGTAAAAATACTTATTTCTCATGAACTTTGGGATATTCAACTTTTCTGTGATAATTTCATATCATTGTAAAATTTGAGATGAAATTATGTCATAAGAGGTGGAGGTTAGAAAATGTTTATGTTTAAACCTTTATAGTTGTAAAGTTATTTTAATTTGACATTATAATATTTTATATTTAATTTTGGTATGATATATAAAATATATATTATCTAACCATAATGATTTATTAGTGGCATGAATTTATTATTTGTTACGTTTAATATATGTTTTATTTATACCTATTCATTTTATTTTTATATGAATAAATAAAAAATTTATTTAAAATAAATTAAGCATTCATTAAGGTTATACAATAAAATGATTATATGCTTCTGAAGAGCTAATATTGCATCAAACTATAAAAAAACTCTTTAAGAGCTTATATTTTAGCTCCTTGTGATGCAAAATTTTATAAAATATAATATTTTTTTTCAAATCAAGAAGATATATGTTGAATAAAACCTTCATGTGTTTTACATTAAAACCATATATATAAATAACATGAGATACTCATGTATTTGTATTATATATATATTCCCCAAAGGAATACATTAAACTATATGATTGAAATATCTAGTGTGCTCCTACAGTAGCAATATTGTGAAAATGACTTTAACAATATTTTCGAATGATCCCATACCTTCTAGTGGCTAAGAAAAATAATAAGTTACTAATGAAAAACTATGAAACTCTTCCCACTAGTTTTGCTTCATTCCCTGAAGTTAATGTAGTAGTACATAACAATTATGAAAAATGAAAATATAAAGATCATGATTGTTGTTGTAATTGAGGATGTGATTAGAGACTAATAATGACAACATTTATAGATAGATTTTGATTTGAAATCCATGCATGTTTTGCGATGGTGATTATGAAATAAAGAATCAATGGAGGTGTTTAGACGTCTATCCTACTAGATTTATTGCATTCCCTGAAGTCAACGCAAACATAAAGAAAATAAAAGATATAATCATAGACCACTAAAAGTGAGAACATAGTAATAAATAAGAGAACAATAAAAGTTCTCAAGATAACTCTTCAAAGGGTAAAGATAACTTATGTTGTCAATGTGATATGAAATATTATTGATCACATATGTGACATATGCCTAAATATTTTGTTTCTATTAATATTTTTTGAGCAAGGATACGAGAATGTAGTAATAAATTCTATCATTATAGATAGAAAGTATTTATCTTATTTGATATTAAAACAAACAAATATTATTCCAATATTTGATAGTACAAAATTAGTCAAAAGCTCTAGAAGAGCTAATATATTAATATCTTGTGATGGTTAACCCATTGGTTTTAAAATATATTTATAATGGATCTTATATTGAGATTGTGAATGATGAAAATATTATATTTCATATGAATCACTATTGTTATAAATATCTATTTTGAAAAGATGAAAAGGAGAGGATTGAGTTATTAATTAATATTTATTTTATAATATTTGTAATCTTCTTTTGTCATCATCCCCGTTAAGGGGTTGGAAGCAAAATATTTGAAAGCGAAAGATCTATTTATGAGCAATAAAATATGATAATTCTATCTAAAACTCGTTATGGTTGGATAAACCTAAAGTTGTAATTATTATTTTTAGATATTTGAAAATTTTGGTATATTCCCTAAAATGAATATTGCATATAATTTTTTGGATATTTATTTTTTTGACTTAGTGACATTATAATATTCACATTGATTTAAACATTTCTAATAGTAAATGTCACAATAGCACTTATATGTGGATACAAAGTAAAAGGAATGATAGTAAAAGTATTAATTTGTTATAATTTAGTACAATTGAAACACATGTTAAAGTAAATTAGAAGTTTACTTATATAAATGCATTTACTACTTGGCATGACCAGTTAGACCATCCCATATCATATATGATACTAAAATTAATTAAGAATTCATATGGACATTCATTAAAGAACTAGAAGATTTTTTAATTTAAAAGAATTCTCATGTGTTGCTTGCTCTCAATGAAAATTTATTATTAGAAACTCATTAGCTAAAGTTGAGATTTAATGCCTTGCATTTCTGAAACGAATATGGGCTCGCATATGGATGATTTTGATATTATATGATTTTGGTAGATGCATCTGCAAAATAATCACATATGTGTTATCAATTTGCAACCTGTCGTTTGCAAGATTGCTTGTTTAAATAATTAATTTCAAATCATGCAATTAAGACAATTCATCTTGCTAATACTGATGAGTTTATATCTCAACCTTTTATTGATTGAGTTTGGAAAACTTTGTAAAAGTTTGCACATAATAGTTTACAGAAATTATTGATTGAACACCTCTGATTAATGTCTAAACCAATACTGTTGAGAACTAAACTTCCTATTTCAACATGAGATTGTGTTGTTTTACGTGTTGTACGCATCAAGCCAATAAGTTATTGTACAAACCCAATTTTGCCAACCCAAACCCAATATTTTAAAACCCAAATCCATTTGCATTTTTTTACAAACCCAATACCAACTTAAAACCCACACCAATTTACAACCCAACCCTAAGCCCAAATCAAAATAAAAAAAAAAAAAATTTAGCCCACAACTTAAACTTTTCTCAACTAGCCACATCTTTTCCACCACTAACTCCACTAGCCACTCCTTTTTCACCACCAACTCCACTAGCCACACCTTCTCCACCACCAAATCCACTAGCCACACTTGCTCCATTACCTACTCCACTAACCACACTTGCTCCACCACCACTTGTACCTACAAATGAAGACATAAACAATAAAAAAAAATATTTTGTAAATGGCTATATAAGCCTTCTCATATTTTGTATATGGGAGATTTTTTTTTTTGGAGAGTTTTGGGGAGAGAAGGTTATTGTAAAAGATTTTTGGAGAGGTTTCTTTTTAAAGTAATCAAAGAGAAGAGTTATTGTGAAGGCTAGTTTTTGGAGAAGCTAGTTTTTTTTGGAGATTAATCAAAGATCAAAGCAAAAGAGGTTTCTTTGTCTATTCTCATTTTAAGTTCTTTGTTTACTTATTGTTTTCCTTCCAATCTTATTTTGTTTCTTTTATACGAAAGTAAAAAATAAAAGGAGGAAGCTTACCCATTTTTATCGAAAAAGTTTTTTTTTGAGGTCCTAA
This sequence comes from Gossypium anomalum, assembly GCA_025698475.1. Taxonomy (NCBI): domain Eukaryota; kingdom Viridiplantae; phylum Streptophyta; class Magnoliopsida; order Malvales; family Malvaceae; genus Gossypium; species Gossypium anomalum. The sequence goes on along the minus strand of CM046960.1, from coordinate 47,115,290 downwards.
TTTGCCATGTACGGTGGCGCGTGTGGCGTCTGTGACCAGGACGATGGCATGTTTACTTTGTGGCGAAAATCACCCACCCTCTCCTCTCTTTTTTTTTATTATTATATTTCTTAATATTATATTATATATATTCTTTTAATACATTAGGTATATTTTAAATTCTATATTACGTATATATATATATTTTATACTATTTTATTTATATATCTTTAATATTATATTATTTATATATTTTTTTTTCTACATGTTATCTTATGTATATATCTTAACTATATTATGTATGTATTTTTAACACTATATTATGTACATATTTTTAATATTATCACGTATTTATTTTTATATATGTACATATTGATGTAGTATTATTAATAGTATTTTTTTTTAAAACATCATTATTATTTCTAATATATATATATTATGTACATCTTTTTTATTTCTATTTTATTTTTTATTCGTCAACATTAATTATCATTATTCTAATATTTTGATATTTTAATATTTTATATTTTATATATTTTATTATTCACATCATTATTCGCATTTTTTGACAATAATATTCTTGGATTTTTTTACTATCATTTTAAAAACTTTTACATTTTAATTTTAAGAATAAGGCAATGTACCGATTTTAACATTAAGTCATCGATTTCATCGCTATGTTGGGTGAAATTAATCGGCTCGTGTTAAAAAACGGGACGTCCTTCTAAAAAAACAAAAAACTTGCAACTTCTCATTTCCTTTAATCGGATCACGACTAAATTTTATATTGAACTCGTATTTTTGAAAATTAAGACATCACGTGTTTATAAGATACCAATTTTGGGCGTCGCGAGGGTGCTAATACCTTCCTCGCACGTAACCGACTCCCGAACCCTAATTTTTCTCTGGATTTTAACGTAAACCTAGCCTTTTATTTGTTTTTAAAGAAAGATCTAATAGGTGTCCGATCACACCTAGAAAAAAGATCGTGGCGACTCCGGTTTATTTTTAAAACCAAATTTCAATTTCCAATTTTCTAATAAATCGCCACAATTTAGCGACCCGAAAGTAAATTTTTACGTCGCTACAGCTGGCGACTCCACTGGGGACATAGCCTTGCGAGTCGAGTCGAATTAAATATGCTTTGTCAAAATTTTCAAATTTTCTTGTTCAAAATAAATATTTGGTCGTGATTCGAAAATCTCGTTTTCAAAAATTCATGCATTTGTATCGTGTTGTAAATATTTCTTCTAACTTGTTATTTGTTTGTTTTTCAGTTTTTATGGTTTTAATTCTGGTTTAGTTTCTTCAAATAAAACGTAAAGGTTTGTGAGTTTCTCCCCACACACCGTGCACTTGCATTTTGCATAACATGAGCTCTAAACCCGGGCTCTGTCCGTTTAAGTGAAAGTAAACGCTACGCCTTCGTGAGTTAACTCGTCCCTCCGCACAGGCTAGTGAATACTTTCGGGTTACATATGACTTATGCTTTCGTGAGTTAACTTGTCCCTCCGCATAGGCATAAGTAAATGTAATCCCTCGAATTGTACTCGTGAGCTTGTGATAGGCTATGATCGAGGCTTCGTACTAATCTTAGCGGATGATAGTATCAGCAATTCGAGTACCTATCTAGAACCAAAACCGCATGTAATGAACCATATGAGCCATCCGACTAGAGCCATGCCCACCTTTGTCCATTTACTAGTCACCAAAAATAAGTACACGGAAAAACACATCTTACCTTCTGTTTTTTTTACATTTGCGCTTTCTATGCAAGGGAATCGAGTCCATTGGACCAAATAGCTTAATTTGTTAGATTTTTCACGATTTTTCTCTCTGTTCATATGTCTTTGTGTTAACCAAGGTTGTTTGTCTATATTTATATTTTTCATCATGCATCATAGGCATCTTGTTAGGAAGGTGTTGATTAGAGATTGGTTGCCAAAAATGGGTTTTCGATGGATGAGTCAATTACACGAGTATCCAAACGCGTGTAATAGACTCATTTGATTAAAGAAATGCCTAAATAGGGGCTATCTTGAAATTAACACCAAATTTTTCATATTCATTCATGATCATCATTCATTTGACATTCATTCATTCATCCATTCATTGCATGTACATGTCCCTTAATCATTCATCGAGGTTTGAAACCGTATGATCTACTGATTATGACGCTACGAGTTTGGAATCACGTCATTTGTATAAGACGCGGCTAAGAGCTAGAACTATGGAGGCCGAATTCAATGAGAGAATTGAAAGAATAGAAAGGGCCCAAAGAGAATTGCAAGAACAGTTGGCTAAATCACAGCAGGAAACGAGAGATCTGATGGTAAGATCTCAGGAGGAATCACTCGAGCAAAGGGATCAGATGGCCAAAATGATAGAGATGATGTCAGCCTTAGTTAAAGGGAAGGGACTTATGCAGAGTTCTGACGTTATAGAACCTCATTCGAGAGTTAATCATGGTCAGGATCTGTTTTATCCTCCAAGATTCGCCCCATCTCACGTTCACGTAACACAAAAAGGATGTCCTCAAAGGGAACCTAAAGGCCTGGAGCAACGACCTGTACCACATACTCATCCAGGGCAAGGTATATTTGTATCAAACCCCGGAGTTAATCCTGTTGATCCCAATATTCCAGATTTGATTGACCCAATAGAGATAGCCAAGTTGAAATTAGACGATCATGATGTTTGGGACAAGTATAGGAGTTTGGAAGAAAGGCTCAAGGCAATCGAAGGCACTAAAGTCTTCTCTGCATTAAGTGCCAAGGAGCTCAGTCTAGTGCCCGATCTGGTTCTACCTCCGAAGTTTAAAGCACCAGATTTTGAAAAATACGACGGAACGGGATGTCCGAGAATGCATCTTGTCATGTTTTGTCGAAAAATGACGAGTCACGTGAATAAAGATAAGTTGCTAATACACTGTTTCCAAGACAGCTTGGTCGGATCTGCTCTTCGATGGTATAATCAACTTAGTAGAGAAAAGATCCAATCATGGAAAGACTTAGCATCAGCGTTTTGTGAACAGTACAAGCATGTATCTGACATGGTGCCTGATCGGTTGACCCTGCAGATGATGGAAAAGAAGCCGACGGAAACTTTTAGGCAGTACGCGCAGAGATGGAGGGACATCTCGGCACAAGTAGAACCCCCTTTAACCAAAACTGAAATAGCAATTCTTTTCATTAACACTTTAAAAGCGTCATTTTACGATAAGTTGGTAGGAAGTGCTACGAAAGACTTTGCAAACATTGTGATATCTGGGGAACTTATAGAGAGTGCCATAAAAAATGGAAGGATGGAAGGTCCCGAGAGCTCAAAAGGGCAGAACCCATGAAGAAAAGGAGCCAGAAACCCATGTGTTGGGAATAAGAAGCCACTATGCTTTTAATTCGTACCCAACTCAACCACGACCTCGATTTCACCAACCTTTGAATTTCACATACTTGGGAGTGTTTTGAACAATGGGACAGTGGAAGAGATCCGTGTACTTTTAAAGCTAATCTAGAGTAATATTCAAAACATACTTATCGCCTTAAGACCTAGAGGTGATAAGTCTTCTTTTGAGAAATAGGTTTCAGTCCAAGACTTTTATTTTAATGAAATGCATCTTTTTGAGTAAATTTTCTTCTATTTATAGATTCTTTTATTATTTGGATTTTTATTCTTTTATTTTACATTCATGATCATCCTATACGAATAATCATCCTTAGAATCACTTATTCTCTGGAATTTGCCTTCGCACCCACAGCAGGTCCCCAAATATCAATGTCGCGAGCGAGCGTATTTGCCACTAATTCCCTTTAGAGCAAGATATGTGTCTAGAGGATCTCCGGACTTCGAAGATGACAGAGATTGTGTCTATCTTACTATTCGTGAAGGATGACAGGAATGAGACAAAAGACAGACCCTAACTTACAAAGGGTCAGCTGATATTGTGAGCTTAGGAAAGAGATGAAGATCGAAACCTAGCCCACCGCAGAAATAAGGCAAGACTATTGAGTTATTTCCATGAATTCAAGGATGTTTTCGTACGATCATATTAAAACACACTTAGGAACATCTTGAAAGAGGTCCATAAGGGTGTCTAAGGAACACATGACAGTGGTTCTGCAATAGCCAGGCTCATAAAGGAGGATCGGATAATGTTGGTCCACCATGGAAGGGAATGGCATCAGTTATGAAGTCAAGACTCACATGCTTCTTTCATCTCTTCACAAACTTTTCAATACGTGGGGCATAGATGTTCTGGGATGAGCTCGTCAAAAGCTTCTAGTCGACATCATCGTCATGAGTAAATGGCTGTCAATTGCTTCACTAAGAAGGTGAATATAGCTTCATATGCTAACATTATAAAGTCGACAGTCATGAAAAGAAAAAAGAAAAAACAAAAAACAAAAAAAAAAACAAAAAGAGATATCAAATGCCAGAAAGAATCATGTTTTAATGCATAATGGTACAATGTCATATCACAATGCAATAAAGGCTGCCAAAAGAAAAATACAAAAATCGAGAAAAGTTATAGAAGGTGACCGAGACTTGTTAATATTGGCATAAGAAGCTACCTTTTACTCTTTGTGCTTATTAAAGTTGACCAAGACCTTCACTTGAGACATTAGAGCTTGGTTCTATCCATGGACATTAAGATTCCTTTTCTCTAGCTTTGATTGAATCAAGATCTGGATGAAGTAAAATGTCTTCAATAAACTTGATCACAGAAAAAGGGTTTGAAAGACAAACGTGTATGATCTTTGAGTTATGACAAAATGGTTCACCCAAAGGAATTTCATAGTAGGAACTTGGTATTGCAGAAGATTCTTTCCATACGAAAGGATTTCAAAGGAGAATGGATGCTTAAGAACTTTATGAGGTAAAGGAGGCTTTCCCCGGAAGAACACTGATCCAATCTTAAATTCGGATTCAGTCCAGAAATACTTGAAAAAGAGAGGCCAAGGTGAAAACCCGCCAAGGGCGCTTTGTGACCTTCATTCATCCATTCATTCAAAAAAAAAAAAAAAAAAAAGAAAGAAAAAAAAAAAATGGAGAGGTCAAGGTGAAAACCCGTAAAGGGCATCTTGAGACCAAAGGGGTTTTGAGTTGAAAACCTGAAAAAGGCAGCTCAAATCTTGTTCAAAGGTGGGGCATATGGTAGTCTTGCTATACTTGAATTGACGGTGAAGAGGTATGTTACGTCTTGGGGCATCAACAAAGTATTCTGAATCCCCTAAACACATGTTGAACTCAAAATGGTCTTAAAAGAGTTTGTACAGAGAAGCTTAGGCTGCGATGTTTGGGGCACTTAGCTTTCGATTTTACCCATTTCTGAATTTGTCTTTGATTATTCTTTTCAAAATACGCTTCCAATAAACTCACATTTGCTCTCATTGTTTAACTTGGTTGTTTCGAGTTATGCTCTTAGACAATTTTCTTTTTGTCTATAGTATAATCTTTTTCAAGCATTCGCATTGAAATAATTATTAATGGACTAATCATACTTTCACAAAAGGAGTTTCGCGTATTACTCTGAAAGCTTCTAAATAGTACAGGAACCTGAAACCAGTTAATTGTTTAAGAGCTCACCAAGTGCAAGGGTTGGAAATATTTGAGCTCAAATTGAGTTTATTTCCTTGAATTTTCTATCAAGAAATATCAGTCGAGGGAACAAGTTACAGATCATACGTTCTTGAGTTACAGTAGGATACAGATCCTATAACCAGGAATTGCAGTGGAATGGTTTAAAGATAGTGCCAACCTTGTGTCCCCAAATTATAGTGGAGCAAGCTGGTGAAGCAGAATGCGATTATTTCCTCGAGTTTTGGGTCGAGATACTAGCCGAGCAATAGGGTAGCGTACTATGTCAGTGATAGGTCCCTGAGAGGCAATGAGTGATGACGCCTTGAGTTTTTCCAAAAAAAAAGAAAAAGAAATCGGGATAAAGATCTCGAAAAGGCGTCCTAATGAAGCGATTTGAACCAAAGGAGTAAAAAGATTCAAGTAGTGAGTCAAACAATGAGACTACATATTTGAAGCATTTTCGATGGTCCGAGACTTTCTACGCAAGAAGCCATGCTCGAAAAGATTCTTGATTAACAAATGTGGAGGAGTTCATGCGTTGAACATATAGAGCATTTTGAAATGACATGCTCTAAACCAAACAAATGTTGAGTATTACCCGATGAGAATTTGATAAGTACAAGAGCCTCAAAGCAAGGACAAAGTTTAACCGGGGGCAAAGAGTGATATCCGAGAGGCATCGATTACTTGTAAAGCTTGAAGACGAGTACAAAGCTCAAGAGAAAGAAACACGGGTCATCAAAAATCATGACGAAAGAGGACACGCGACAAACATGCTTAAGAGCACCTTTGCATAAACATGTAGGCATAAAGGCATTTAAGACAAACATGCTTAAGGAGCACTTTGCATAAACATGTAGGCATAAACGCATTTAAGAACAAACATGTGCATATCATGATGACATCATGCATAGCATATACAGTACTCGATGAGAGCAGCAGGGACGTGATGATAGGCATACTAAATCAAAGGAAAAGACTCACGAGTTCCGCGGATAACAGATTTTGGTATTTTGATGTTTTCATACTGCTTTTCAAAAAAAAAAAAAATCAACTCATATTACGAGAGATGAGTTGAGCCTCAGGGCACGCGGAGGTATCTTCAATTTCTGCTTTTCAAATTCTGCTTTTCAAAAAAATCAACTCATATTGCGAGAAATGAGTTGAGCCTCAAGTCACACACTGGGGTATTCTTAATTTCTATTGTTTCAAAAATCAACTCATATTGCGAGAGGTGAGTTGAGCCTCGCTCACATGCTTTGAGGTATTTTCAATTTTCGTTTTTAATTTCTGTTTTTCAAAAGTCAACTCATATTGCGAGAAGTGAGTTGAGCCTCGGGGCATTCTGAGGTATTTTTAGTTTATGTTTCAAAAATTGACTCATATTGCGAGAAGTGAGTCAAGCCTCAGGTCACGTTGAGGTATTCTTAATTTCTGTTTTTTTAAAAATCAACTCATATTGCGAGAAGTGAGTTGAGCCTCGGGGCACGTTGAGGTATTTCTAATTTATGTGTTTTAATCAACTCATATTGCGAGAGGTGAGTTGAGTCTCAGGTCACACGCTGAGATATTTTCAATTTCTGTCTTCAATTTACGTGTTTGAAAGTCAACTCATATTACGAGAGGTGAGTTGAGCCTCGGAACACGCTGAGGTATATTTTAATTTATGTGTTTTAATCAACTCATATTATGCAGGTGAGTTGAGTCTCGTGTCACATTTGAGATATTTTCAATTTCTGTGTTTGAAAGTCAACTCATATTGCGAGAGGTGAGTTGAGCCTCGGGGCACGCTGAGGTATTTTTAATTTATGTGTTTTAATCAACTCATATTGCGCGAGAGGTGAGTTGAGTCTCGTGTCACACGAGATATTTTCAATTTACGTGTTTGAAAATCAACTCATATTAAGAGAGAGGTGAGTTGAGCCTTGGGGCACACGCTAAGGTATTTTCAAATTCTATTTTCAAAAAATTCAACTCATATTATGCGAGAGGTGAGTTGAGCCTTTTAATTTCTTTTTTTTCAGAGATCGACTCATATTGCGAGAAATGAGTTGAGCCTTTTAATTTCCGTTTTTCAAAAATCGACTCATATTGCGAGAGGTGAGTTGAGCCTTTTAATTTCTGTGTTTCAAAAATCGACTCATATTGCAAGAGATGAGTTGAGCCTCTTAATTTCTATTTTTTCAAAGATCGACTCATATTGCGAGAAATGAGTTGAGCCTTTTAATTTCGGTTTTTCAAAAATCAACTCGTATTACAAGAAATGAGTTGAGCCTTGGTTCACATACTGAGGTATTTCCAATTTCTGTTTTCAGTTTATATTTTTCAAAAAAAAAAAAATCAACTCATATTGTGAGAAGTGAGTTGAACCTCGGGTCACATGTCGAGGTATTTTCAAAATCTGCTTTTCAAATTTATGTTTTTCAAAAAAGTCAACTCATGTTGCGAGAAGTGAGTTGAACTTTGGCTCACGTGCTGAGCTATTTTCAATTTCTGTTTTTAATGTCTGTTTTTTTAAAGAGTCAATTCATATTGCGAGAAATGAGTTGAGCTCAGGATCACAAGCCGAGTAGAGAACAAAGACTGAAGCTGATTGAAGATGTCAGATTCTGTCTCCTAAAGTTGCAGTGGAGCTGATCGAGGATATCAAATCTTGCCTTTCTAAAGAGCAGAAGAAAAGACTACAAACTTTGTCTCACTGAAGTGACAGAAGAACATGATTGAAATTGTAGACCTGATCTTTATGAAGCTACATGGAAGCAGATCGAAGCCACAAATCTCATATCCTTAAAGTTACATTAGAGAAGATTGAAGCTACAAGGCGTATATCGAAAGATGCGAGTGCATTGAACCAAAGCCACAAGATGTGGTAGATCAAGGAAGATCACTGAACAAGAAGAGCACCAATGAAGTCAAGACTCAAAGCAAGACTGGACAAAATTGGCCTTTCTTTATGTCTTTGCTCTATTCAGTTACGACAACAATGAGCAAGAGGGGCAAACATGTACAAACCCAATTTTGCCAACCCAAACCCAATATTTTAAAACCCAAATCCATTTGCATTTTTTTACAAACCCAATACCAACTTAAAACCCACACCAATTTACAACCCAACCCTAAGCCCAAATCAAAATAAAAAAAAAAAAAACCTAGCCCACAACTTAAACTTTTCTCAACTAGCCACATCTTTTCCACCACCAACTCCACTAGCCACTCCTTTTTCACCACCAACTCCACTAGCCACACCTTCTCCACCACCAAATCCACTAGCCACACTTGCTCCATTACCTACTCCACTAACCACACTTGCTCCACCACCACTTGTACCTACAAATGAAGACATAAACAATAAAAAAAAAATATTTTGTAAATGGCTATATAAGCCTTCTCATATTTTGTATATGGGAGATTTTTTTTTTTTGGAGAGTTTTGGGGAGAGAAGGTTATTGTAAAAGATTTTTGGAGAGGTTTCTTTTTAAAGTAATCAAAGAGAAGAGTTATTGTGAAGGCTAGTTTTTGGAGAAGCTAGTTTTTTTGGAGATTAATCAAAGATCAAAGCAAAAGAGGTTTCTTTGTCTATTCTCATTTTAAGTTCTTTGTTTACTTATTGTTTTCCTTCCAATCTTATTTTGTTTCTTTTATACGAAAGTAAAAAATAAAAGGAGGAAGCTTACCCATTTTATCGAAAAGTTTTTTTTTGAGGTCCTATTTGCCATGTACTGGTGGCATGTATGTGTCTGGTCTGCGACGGACGATGGCGACCTTGTGGCGAAAAATCACCCACCCTCTCCTCTCTTTTTTTTTTATTATTATATTTCTTAATATTATATTATATATATTCTTTTAATACATTAGGTATATTTTAAATTCTATATTACGTATATATATATTTTATACTATTTTATTTATATATCTTTAATATTATATTATTTATATATATTTTTTTCTACATGTTATCTTATGTATATATCTTAACTATATTATGTATGTATTTTTAACACTATATTATGTACATATTTTTAATATTATCACGTATTTATTTTTATATATGTACATATTGATGTAGTATTATTAATAGTATTTTTTTAAAACATCATTATTATTTCTAATATATATATATATTATGTACATCTTTTTTATTTCTATTTTATTTTTTTATTCACAACATTAATTATCATTATTCTAATATTTTGATATTTTAATATTTTATATTTTATATATTTTATTATTCACATCATTATTCGCATTTTTTTGACAATAATATTCTTGGATTTTTTTTTTACTATCATTTTAAAAACTTTTTACATTTTAATTTTAAGAATAAGGCAATGTACCGATTTTAACATTAAGTCATCGATTTCATCGCTATGTTGGGTGAAATTAATCGGCTCGTGTTAAAAAACGGGGCGTCCTTCTAAAAAAAAAAACTTGCAACTTCTCATTTCCTTTAATCGGATCACGACTAAATTTTATATTGAACTCGTATTTTTGAAAATTAAGACATCACGTGTTTATAAGATGCCAATTTTGGGCGTCGCGAGGGTGCTAATACCTTCCTCGCACGTAACCGACTCCCGAACCCTAATTTTTCTCTGGATTTTAACGTAAACCTAACCTTTTATTTGTTTTTAAAGAAAGATCTAATAGGTGTCCGATCACACCTAGAAAAAAAGATCGGTGGCGACTCCCGGTTTATTTTTAAAACCAAATTTCAATTTCCAATTTTCTAATAAATCGCCACAATTTAGCGACCTGAAAGTAAATTTTTACGTCGCTACAGTTATAAATACTCCCCATTACAATTGGTTTTTGATCAAGAATTAAATATTTCTCATCTTTGAACTTTAGTATGTGTATATATGTTCCAATTTCTCCACCGCAACGCACAAAGATGAGTGGATTCTCAAAGAAAGTTGAGAATATATATTAATTACAAGTTTCTTTATATTATTAGATGTTTTGAATGTATTTGAGATTCAATTATGATATGATTTGTGATTATAATTTTGATTCGATAGTTTTCCCGAAATTAGGGGGAGAGAAATAATAACTTGTAATGAGTTAATGGGAGAAATAATGACTTGTACCGAGTTAAGGGGAGAGTAATTTGAACCAGAAGTTTAATAAGGATAACTCATTACCAGTTAATTGTTAAATATATTTACAAAGTTAATGAGAATAACCAAGTGTTATATATCATCTAATATTTTAGTTTGAATTAAAGTCCCAGTAGGACAATTAGTTAGAATAAATAATTGATTGATTGGTTCCAAAGACGAAAATTCTTCTAGATGGTCATGTAGTAGAGGCGAGTGCTCCAGAAGAGATCCAAGACATAACTAATAAGTAAAACTCTAGAAGAGATTCAGATACTTAAAACTGAATTTTAAAATAATGAAAATAAAATATCTCAATAAGTTATGTCAAATTGAGAAAATATGAAATTGAATAATAAAAATGGTCGATAATGATTTTGCATGCAATATTATTATTGAAATAATGAAATAAAAGAAGGATCTAAAATAAATCTATTGAGAAATATAGATATGAAATAAATTGATCAAAATAGAAAGATGCAACTTAAGTACAATTAAATTCGTAGAATTTTTGTACCAGTAGTCCAATATCTAAATGTATAAAGCTGGTGAGGGTGCAATTGAAGTTGTTTTGCAAAAACAAAATTTAAATTTAAATTTTTTCGTTAAGTCCTAGTATTGATTATGAAAAGATATAATATTCTTTTATTGTGAATGTTGTTTTCTATGATTTTCTGCTGATCAAATTGTTTTCTGTAAAACAAACACAAAAAAATACAAAAAATATTTTCCATAAAAATTTTTACATGTAAACAAACAGACTCTAAAAGTAAAATGGAGAAACACTGCTAATCTTCTCAACGTTGATCGTCTTACATAAATTAAAACATTTGATACTTGACTGACGGATCATAATCACAAAGTTTATATATTAATTCATGCTAAATTTGTTTTAAGTAATTGAAAAGAGATTTTTTTTTTTTTTTTTAACCAGTCGTGTGAAGTGAAATAAAGGAAAGAATTTAGCTTTATATATGGAAAAGTAAAAGGTAAAATCGCAACCTAGGTGTTTTATATTTTCAAAAAAGTATTATTTTAACCAATTAAAAATGGTTAAATTTTAAAAAGATATTTTCGTGTTTTCAAGTAAAATTTTAGGGACTTCAGCATTTTCAAATTTTCTTATGTTATTCGAGTTTTAAAAAACAACCAATTTAATACATATAAATTTTATATATAAATTATAACAATTTATTTATTATTATTAGAATAACATAAATAATAATATTTATAAGAAATTCATAATTTCAACACTAAAATACCTTATTTTCAATACTACTTTTTAAATTATTCTTTTAATATATTTTTAAAAAAAATAACACTAGTACATTTCTAATTTTCCTTTTTTCCCACAATTTTTCCCAATTACATTAAAAATTCATGTAAAATATATTCTAGCTTAGAAGGATTTCCTAAATAACATTATCATTTATCTTACATTTTTTTTCTTATTTTATATACTTGACATAACAAAAATAAATATTTAAATTAAGAATATAATTGATTAATCTTTATAATTTACTTCATTAAAGAATATAATATATTCAACATTACAATTATTTTATATTTTAAAAAAAAAATTATACACGCAATCGACTCATGGGATAAGAAAACTAGTTACAAATATTCTTGACAACTTGAATCAATTGTAAACAATTAAAAAGCTCTCCTTATATTAAGTCTCGTCTAAATTAAGCCACATTACTAGGTTAGGAAAGATTGAATATCTCCATGAGGTTCTGCACGAACTAAATGTCCAAATTCACAACTCAACCTTTGTATTATCATATCAATTCACAAGAAAAAATAAACTAAATGTCCATTTTCACATGATTGTTAAAAGTTAACAGAGAGATGATTGTGAATATGAACACTATGTATGATAATCAATTATGGAAAGATAAAATTTCTTAATCCATTATGAACGCTAGAAATAAAAAAGTCTACCAGGTTTTCCTCTATTCAAAAACTACAGCTTCTCCTCTTCAACATTTTAGCTTAGAATAATACACAAAATGCACAGGCAGAAGAGGCTAGCAAGTCTTCAGGAATTTGAGACTGGCGTCTGGATTCATCATTTGTGGGAAGGAAGTCATTTTTAGAATGGAAGATCTCACAAAGGAATATTTGAAACATAGTATCTGTAAAGAGCGTGTTCAAAAACATTTAAGAGAAATAATACAAGGTGCGAGTAAACATGGGCAGTAGTTGAAAGCCAAAATGATTCAACTAAAAACCCCTTTACATTTTACAACCAAGTTGAAGCTCATTCACGCAAAGCTGTGATTGGAAATAATCCAATCACCCACATTTATGATCCCAACTTCCCTTCAAAACATAATAATAATAAGCTTAATTACCTTTGGATTCTAAGATGATCCAATTTATGTCCAAACAAAAAACCTTCATTTGGATGGCAATCATGCAAATCAAAACAAGTTCCCTTAAGTTAAACATATTGTGCAGATCTAATTCTATTTAAAAAAAAAAAAAAAAAGGCAAAAATACATTTCTCATGAAAGTAAAAAATGACTGGAAATACCTGCGTCAGAATATTTGTTTTCTCAGTCACTGCCCCTTCTATATTATGAGTTCTTCGTCAAATTCAATGACAGGGATGTGGGAAATGTTGGCCCAATCTTTACCTTTATCCTTTTCACAATGTTCCTTCAGCAAAGGACATTTTTTAATGCACAAACGAGAAAGAGAGGGAGGGAGCATGTTTGGCGGCATGGATTGGAGCTTGGGACAATTACAGATATACAAATAAGAAAGAGAGTGTGGAAGCATGTTTGGGGGCATGGATTGGAGATTGGGACAATTGTAGATAAACAAATAAGAAAGAGAGTGTGGGAGCATGTTTGGCGGCATGGATTGGAGCTTGGTACAATAGTAGATACACAAATGAGAAAGAGAGGTGAGGTGTTGAAACCCCTTATACTCCAAACTCTTTAGATTTCGAAGACCAATGATCCAGAGAGTTTCAAGTGAAGAGGGAAGCAGATGTTCATCTGGAAAACACTCCATCTCTACTTCTGAAAATGAGATATAGAGAGTTGTAAGAGAAAGGAGTTTATGCAAACTCCATTCCCTTTTCCTAATCAGGCTCTCAATTAGTTTATCACTGCTTTCGATTCTAATTTCTTTTAATTTGGAGGGCAAACCCTCTTTTGGAACCCTCTCTATTTCTGGACATTCAGTTATTTCCAAAAACTCAAGGGATGGAAAGGAGTGCATTTGCTCTGGCAATGACTTTAGACTTCTGCAACGGAAAAGCACAAGTCGGGTCAAATTGGTAACAGCTAATCCATCTTCAATTTGAAAAGATATCAAATTTTGGCAGCATTCTATAACCAAAGAATTGAGATGCTGGTGGTGAGAGCCCTCTAAAGCAGCACTAATAAACTTCAAGTCTTCACATCCCCTAATATGAACTTGCTTTAGCATTGGAAGCGATCCTAATGGGAAAGATCCCAGTCCATGACACTTCCAACTGTTTATATCCAAGGATTCAACGGATGTATAGAAGAAGATATTGGAATAATCCAAGCTTTCACATGAATTGATGCTAAATCCCTTCAGCATGATGGGCACCCTAACTTCAGGAAGGGATCTAATTTTTGAACAATTCCACAAACATAACTTTTCAAGAAGTGTGCATCGTTGCAAAATTTGTTCCAATACGGAATCATCCATATTCGAATCTCTAATGTCCAACTCCCGAAGCCCACAAGCCAATGGCTCCAACTGCAATGCTTTGCATTTCTTTAACTCAAGTACCAAAATGCTTGGTGCCGTTGGAAGCAAGCCTCCAAGCTTCTCACAATCTTCAATCTTCAGTTTCTTTAAACAAGGGAGGTGTTTGGGTAGACATTTGGTTAGCTCGGGACAATTATCAATGCACAGCTCTTGTAGAAGAGGGAAAGCTTCATCACTCCAACAATACACCCATTCCTCCCACTGGGCCATATTCTTAAAGCTTAGAATTTCAAGAGATTGAAATGGTTTAGTCGAAGCTTGTCCATTCCCGTAGAACTCATCACCAACTATTAACACTCCACTCAAACCGGAAATGGAGAGAGATTTCAAAGATGATAACTGCCCAAGCGGTGGTAAGGATATGCAAAATTTACAATCATGTAACCTCAAAGACACTATATTTGAGAAGGAAGAATGCCCCACCCATTCCGGAAATCTCGTACCTTTGTAACTTTGAATAACAAGATGCTCCAAATTTGTATGAGGCTTTAGTTGTTCAAGTACTTCTCTATCCTGCCTTGAATCACCATCACTATCATCATCTTTACCCCATCTCAACTCCAACTTTTTAAGGTCCACCTTATCCTTCAAATTGGCATCTTTGGCATCCATGGCACATGCAACAGTTTTTAGTCCCGAAATGGAAAGTCTTCCTCGTAGATGCTTGAGCTTTCCCAACTCATTAATGCTTGATCCAGTTTGATAGCCTAAAACAAAATTTGTCACCATTCGAAGATCTTTCAACTTACCCATTCCTTCTGGCATTCTTGCTAGGTTTGTTCCCTTGATATCAAGATATAGCATGTTGATCAATCTCTCCAAATCTTTCGGCAACTCATCAAGGTCACTGCATCCACGCAATTTTAATGCTTGCAAATTATACAATGTACACACAGAGTTTGGCAACCTTTTAATTTTAGTTCTTGAGAGATTCAAATTTCGTAGATGCTTCAAATTACCAATATCTTCTGGCAAATTGTTGATATTTGTATACCCAGCCAATGAAAGCACTCGTAAGTTTGATTTCACCGTCAAATGATGCATTAGCACATTGCTAACATATCGCCAAAAGAAAGAAGACGTCACATTAAAGAAAGTACGCAGACCCTTTGCTTTAGCTAAACTCTGAAATTTTTGTCGCACATCATATTCTTCTTGGACATTAGACAAATGACGGGTCCTTTCGGTTATTACACAAGAACCACCACCACCACCTTCCAATCTGCAAATGAACTCTCCGGTAACAGATTTAGCCAAGTCACTCATTAGATCATGCATGATAAAACAAGATTTCTTTCCTTTAGTTTGTTGAAAGAATGACCTCAATCTTAAATCTTTGAAGTACTCGTTACCCCGTTCTTCCAGATCGCCATTGTCTTTGGAATGCTCTAAAAGACCTTCAGCCATCCATAATTGAATAAGTTCTTCCTTTTCAAATTCGTAATCTTTAGGGAAAATTGAACAATAAGCAAAACATCGCTTCAAATGGGAAGGAAGATAATGGTAACTCAATGTTAACGCTGGAAGAATATTAGTTGCATCATTTGGAATGTCCCAAAAATTGCTATGTAAAATTTTGTTCCACTCACCAGCATCTGGTTTGCAACGCAGAAGACCTCCAAGAGCTTTTGCAGCCAAAGGGAGACCGCCACATCTTTTAACAATTGCTTCCCCGATTGCCATCAGATCTGGATGCTTGGTGGGGCTTGAACCATCAAATGCATGCTTTGCAAATAACTTCCAACAGTCATCATCTGATAACACATCTAAACGATAAGTTGGAACGTTCCTCATGATTGCTGCAACGTTTTCATCACGTGTTGTTGCAATAATCTTGCTATTCTTGGCCCCAGAAGTGAAGGGACTTGCAAGCTCTTTCCAATGAAAATAATTCTTGTTCCAAACATCATCCAAAATGATTAGATATTTCTTTCCTGACAGCTGCTCTTTGAGTTTAAGTTGAAGCTGATTTAAGTTCTGGTTTCCATCACAGCTACATTTCATCTCTTCAAGAATGGTTTTAGTTACCTTGAAAGCATCAAATTCCTCTGAAACACACACCCATGCTTTGCGGTCAAACCATTTATCCACTCTGGGGTCGTTGTAAATCAATTGGGCAAGGGTGGTTTTGCCAAGCCCGCCCATACCCACAATGGGAATCACAGCTATCTGATTTTCAGACAGATTTTGAGGATCCAACAACTTCATTATTTCTTCTTTTTCATCATCTCTGCCATAAACATCAGACTCGTCCACCAAAGAAGTTGCAGGCGTTCTTTGAAACGCCTTTTCTCCTTTATAGTTTTCTTTCAGACCCAGAATCTGTGTTTGGTTGAGTAGGTAGTCTAGTCTCCCAAGGACCTCCTCCAGCTTGGACTGCATCCCATCTTTGAAAGGATTGAAAGAAGAGAAAAAGCTACTAACCTGCTTCACAGGAGTAGTTTGATATTCGGATTCGATCTTGTTCCGAAGAGCTTCAGTAGAGATCTCGTCCAGGAGGTCCTCGGCATCATAAACAGCATTTTTGAGCTCATCAGTCCAACTTTTGACATTTGGGTTGGTAATCTGCTTATTTTCAGCATCATCCAACACTGCTTTCACCGACATCAAGGTTGGCTTCAGTTTCTTCAGCAGCACAGCTTCAAGTTTCTTTCCTTGGATAAGCCTCAGAACATCTCCAGAAACAATCCTATCAAGCAGCACCTCAATGGAAGCAGAGAGAAAAGCTTCACCCACCATAGCCATGTTTTTTTTTTTTTTTCTCTTTTGTTTTGCAAAGAAATGTTTAAAGGAAGTAATTGCAAACAATGGAAAAGAAGAGTGCGTAAAGTCAAGTGAAGAAAGTTGCAGAGATGAAGGATTTGAAACAGAAGAAAGCAAGTGAAAGTGAAAGCAAATAGAAAAGAGGAGAGCGAGAGTGAAAATATGAGATGAAGATGAAAAGAGGAAGACTTTTAACTTGAAATACATTAATTTCAATAAAGATGAAAGAACTTCATCGCTGCGAACGGGACTTGTAAAATCACCTGTGATCCAATTAAATAAATAAGTAAATCATGTACCTTAAATTTCTTTAATATTTATTAACATAAAAAAAAAACACTATTTTTCAATAGCCATAATTGTTTGTTTACAGATTATTTAGGCTAAATTAGGCTAAAGGACGTTTTTTTTAATTAATTAGAATTTTAACACGGTTTTAAAATTAATTAGAGAAATAAGTTAATTTTAAGAAATAAATGGAAAGTGCGTCCAGTTAGGCGAACTTTTTGTATATATATCACAAAAACGTGACTAGCTGGACGCGCTTTTCCTCGACAGTAAAAAAATAACATTTTTTTTTAAACGTTATTGCGCCAACAATAAAAAGAAATTAAAATTCCAACGATAAGTTTTTTTTTTACCTTATAAATACTCACTAAATTTTTTTTCCATTCACATCCTTCTCTCAACTCGTCCAAACTTTCAAAACTCTCTTAAATTCTATCAAGCCTCTCAACTCTCTCGTTTTGATTATATTCGATATTTTCATTTAAAAATAAATATTTTTATTAATTATCTCGTATTATATTTGTTCAAAAATTGATTTTTCACAAATAGATGTCTTTCTAATCCGCTCCGACGACAAGTATATGCCTGTCGCCCAAACAATAATGGTAAGATTGAAATTTAAATTTCATTAATTTCAATATTGTGAAATTTATTTTTTTAATTTTAAATTATTTTTATTGTATAAATAAGCAGATGATCGTATTCTGGATGGCTTCATTCATAATATGGGAAAGTTTGCAATTCTTGAAATTCATTTAGGCTTAACTAGGTTTTTAAGTCGTTTTTGTTTCAAAATTTAGGAAAATAAGTCATATTTGGATAGAGTGTAAAGTTGTATTTTCTGACTTTTTTTAATATAATTAATTTCTTTGATTAGATGGTTAAATATTAATAGTTTTATCCTTTAAGTCTCAGGTCCGATTCCTCTTCCACTCACATTTATATTTTTTATTTCAGGTTCGATTTCTCTCCCACTCACAACTTTTTAATTTTTTTTTAACGTTTAAGCTCATTTGGTTAAATGGTTAAATAATAATGATTTCAACCTTTAGACTCGCTCTATTTTCCTCTTTTAAACACATTTGTAATTTTTATTTCATGTTATTTTAAGCTTATTTTATTTTTAATTAATAAATATATATTTTTTATTTTTAATTCATCTTTTTAATTAATAACTCTTTTATTCATAATATCAAATAATAAATATGTAATTAGATTATAAAAATATATGTATTTGACATATACCATTATGTTAAAAATATTTGAAATTAATAATTCCTTTATATATAATACAAACATTAACTACTTTTTTTGACATATTTTTTTATATATAGTAGTTATATGTGAAATATTTTAAATACACATACAAAAATATATAATACGAAAAATTACTACACTCATTGTATAGATTGAAAAATGAATATTACACATATAAAAATTATATTTAGTAAAAATAATCATAGTTTTTAATAATTATTTGATTTTATGAATAAATGAGTTATTAATTAAAAAGATGAATTAAAAATATTTTTTTTGAAAACAATATATTTATTAATTAAAAATAAAAAAGCTTAAAACAACATGAAATAAAAATTACAAATGTGTTTAAAATAGGAAAATTAAACCTAGGTCTAAAGGATGAAATTGTTATTTAGCCATTTAACCAAATGAGATAATATATTAAAAATATTATTTAAAAATTTAAAAATTTAAAACAAAATGAAATAAAAAAATGAGTGGGAGAAGAATCGAACCTAAGACTAAAAGGATAAAACTACTAATGTTTAACTATCAAACCAAAAAATTTATTTATATTAAAAAAGAATAGCTTAAAAGCCTAACTAAAAAAACGTCATTTTTTGTTTTCTTGCAATTTGTAAGAAAAGTGTGTCCAGCTAGACACGTTTTTCTACTCTCCTTCCAAAAATAATCTATTTTCCTAAATTAAAAAAAAAACAACAATTTAAAAGCAAAAACGCATCCACGTCAGCACGTTTTTGCTAATACTAGATAAAGCGCGTCCCCGTAAGTACGTTTTTCTAAAAATTTTCCCTTAAAACTCTTCCACGTGGGCGCATTTTGGATTTTTTTGGCTCATTTCAATAAATAAAGTTTTAAGTGGCCCATTTTTATAAATAAAGTTGAACATGAATTTTGTTAGTAAAATGGACTAAATTACCTAAAAAGGCCCTTATCCAAGCATATTTATGGAAATAGGTCGATTACACCATTATTTACCAGAAAGGGCTGATTTTTACAAAACGCGCCTACATGGCCACGTTTTAGGGGGAAAATGCCAGCAAAACGCTCCCTTGAGAAAGCATTTTTTGCCACGCCAGCCAAAAACGCGCTTACATGGAAGCGTTTTGCTGACGTGACAAAAATGCTTCCTTAGAGGAGTGCTTTGCTCCATGTTTTTAGATGTTAGGGATATTTGCATGTTTAGTCCCTAGGGTTTTTAAAGGTTTTTAGGGTTAGGATTTTGGTAAAATAAGTTAGGGTTTAGTATTTAGGTTTTTGTTAAAATAAGTTAGGGTTTTAAAGTTTTAGTAGTTTTAAAAAATAAACTAGGATTTAGTGTTATTTTATAAAAATTATTTAAATTAGGGTTAATGATTTTTAAATAAATTAAGTAAATTATAGTTTTTAGGGTTTTAAATAAATTTAAGGTTTTAAATAAATTAGGGCTTAGGGTTTATGGTTTTAAATAGATTAAGTAAATTAGGGTTCTCGGATTTTAAATAAATTAAGTTAGGGTTTAAAATAAATTAAATTAGGGTTTATTAAATTAGGGTTTGTGTTTTTTAAATAGATTAAGTAAATTAGGGTTTTAGAGTTTTAAATAAATTAAGTTAGGTTTAAAATGAAATAAATTAGGGTTTTGAGTTTATTAAAGTAGGGTTTATGTTTTTTAAATAGATTAGGTAAATTAAGGTTTTAGGGTTTTAAATAAATTAAATTAGGGTTTATGGTTTTTAAATAGATTAAGTAAATTAGGGTTCTATGGTTTTAAATAAATTAAATTAAGGTTTAGGGTTAAAATTAATTAAATTAGGGTTTATTTTTTAAAAAAATAACATTGTGTTTTTTTTAATAAAATTGACTATTTTTACCCTGAAAAAATAATTTTGAGAAGACGTTTCTGAACAAATAGTGTCAAAAACGCTTCAACCAGGATGCACTGTCAGGAAAAATGCAGAAAAAAGCTACCACGTGGACATTTTTTTACTACAGTAGTTCCTGAAAAATAATTTTGAGAAGACGTTTCTAAACAAATAGTGTTAAAAACGCTTCAAGCAGGATGTACTATCAGGAAAAATGCAGAAAAAAGCTCCCACGTAGACGCTCTTTTGCTACAGTAGTTCCAAAAAAATAATTTTGAGAAGACGTTTCTGAACAAATAGTGTCAAAAACGCTTCAAGCAGGATGCACTGTCAGCAAAAATACAGAAAAAAGCTACCACGTGGACATTTTTTTGCTACAGTAGTTCCTGAAAAAATAATTTTGAGAAGATGTTTCTGAACAATAATGTCAAAAACGCTTCAAGCAGGATGCACTGTCAGCAAAAATGCAGAAAAAAGCTCCCACGTGGACGCTCTTTTGCTACAGTAGTTCCTAAAAAAATAATTTTGAGAAGACATTTTTGAACAAATAGAGTCAAATACGCTTCAAGCAGGATGCACTGTCAGTAAAATTTCTATAAAAAACACTCACGTGGATGCTCTTTTTCTACAGTAGTTCATGCTTGACCTTAGGCTATAAACAAGGCAAATATTATTCTCAAGTTGCATACGTTTCAGCAAGAAAAATTAGAGAGGCTAAGCAGAATAGAAATTTAAAATGAGTAAACATATTAGTGCTGTTATTTACTATGATGGTGAGGTACGTGACACCAAGAATGGCGTTGTTTTTCTATCAAAGAACACAGTGCGAATGACTTGTAACCAGAGTATAGATTTTACAAAATCTCGTAAAAGAATTAGGAGCAAAATCTTTGGAACGATGCCAAGTAGGGTTTCTTCTATTAAGTATCAATTTTGTGCTTCGATTGATCCCGTGACATATGACTCATTTGATATCAAAGGTGTTCGTAGCTTTGAGGCGATGGTGCAGACTCATCTCGCTAGTGATCACCCTATCTTAAGTTATATATTTAATTTTCATCTCCAAATGAAACATTTGCGACTTCAACATCAATTGCTATTCGAGAGGAATACACGACCCTTAGCCGACACTCTGTTAGTGGCAGGCAGAACACAGAAGCGCCCGTGTTTGATGGCAGTATAGAAAACACAACTCCTGCATGACACTCGGTTAGTGGATGGGACATGCACATCAATGGTTCGATGTTCGACGCTGGAAATATGTATTGGGGAACGACATCAACTTCTAGTGGCTAGCAATCCACATATGATTGGGGACGTTACGAAACGTCCAGAAGAAGGGATGATGTACTCTCTACGACGTCCACCTGCAAGGGGACCTCGTACGTTGCAGATGATAGTGGGTTGGATGATGAGTCCGATGTGGATCCACATTGAGAGCCCAGCCCCGATGGTGCAGAAGTTGTAGCCTGTTTCATCCAACCCTAAATACGTTGAAAGGGTTCAGATAAAGAAGAAAAAGATCTGCGATTCAGGGCGTACTCGCATCCAGCCCACATGCATAATGTTGATATATTGGCAGATGATACGTTGTAGTTTTCAAATCTCCCACACAGAACGCATGACCGTACAGGT
Source organism: Gossypium anomalum (assembly GCA_025698475.1). Taxonomy (NCBI): domain Eukaryota; kingdom Viridiplantae; phylum Streptophyta; class Magnoliopsida; order Malvales; family Malvaceae; genus Gossypium; species Gossypium anomalum. The sequence continues at coordinate 47,093,086 of CM046960.1, read as the reverse complement.
TTGACATTAGATTCGGGTGATTTGGAAATTGGTAAGGATTTTTCCAATAAGGATAGTTTTCATGGTACTTTGAAACAACATAGCATCAATCACGGGGTTAACTACAACGTAGTTAAATCCAAATCTGAGAAGTTCGAGGCCAAGTGTGTAGTGCAAGACGGTACATGTTCATGGAAAATCATTGCTTCTTTAAGGAAAAAGACAGGCTTGTGAGAGATAAAAAAGTATAAAGGTTTACGTACATATGTTCCCGGTACAGTATCACTAGGTGTTTAGGGTTTTGAATAATAATGTTATTACTTAATGTTGCATTATTTAACGTACTTCGTTGACAGGTGTTTCACAAGATCATCCCAAGATGGATTCAGGCATAATAGTTAGCTTAATACTACCGATTTTGAAGGCGGATCCCAAGACTTTTATGTCATGCATAATTACCAGTACTCATAACCAAATGAGGTACACGCCCTCTTACCACAAGGCTTGGATAGCTAAGCAAAAGGCGTTGAAAAAGATGCATAGTGGGTGAGAAGCTTCATATAATGAGGTTTGGTACTGGTGTCAAGTGTTGGAGAGGTACGTCCCAGGTTGCATAACAGCCTTGAAACGGTCCCTGTGTATTACAACGACTGATTGCTCCGTGGATGCCAAATGTTCAAACGTCTATTTTGGAGCTTTAAGCAATCTCGGGACACATTTGTGTACTACAAGTCATTAGTAAAAATTGATGGTACATTTATGTATGGTAGATATACCCATCGGTCATTGCTAACTGTGGCATAGGATGGTGGTGGGAGAATCATTCCAATTGTGTTTGTAATAACACCAGGGGAGTCAGTTGATGATTGTGATTTCTTTTTTTCTAGGTTAAGGAGGCATGTATTACCCCAACCTGATATCTGCGTTATATCGGATCAGAGCACTGGAATACTAGCTGTAATTGAGCAACATGGAAGCCTATGGGATAGCACACACCATCAGTATTGGCTAAGGCACACTGCGTCCAACTACTACGGGCAATATTGGTCTACGACTGAATGAAAGCAAGTGACCAACATAGGTATTTAATCTCTATTAATATACTTTCGGTTGTAATATTCAATTTATTCTGAATGGAATATTGGTATGTAATTCTCGCTATCAACTTATATTGGCAGGGTACGAGATCAATAAAGACCATTTTCAAGAGACGTTGGGGATTTTGCGTTCAGTTAACGACCAAGGTGCAGACTACCTCTGTAACATACCTTTCGAACAGTGGACATAAGCATACGACGGTGGCCTACGATATGGTCATATGACCACAAACCTGGCTAAATACGTAAATTCTGTTCTAAAAAGAACACATTATTTACTGGTAACCTCAGTTGTGCGAGAGATATATTTTCATTTGGTGGCACTATTTCCAAATAGAGCAGCGAGTTATAAAGGCCAAATGTAGGGAGGCCATGTATGGTTACGGAAGGTATTGTAAGAAATTAACAAGGCAAAAGTGCGGGCCAACACGATGCACACTGTGTGTCACGATCGTGACAACCTATGGTTTCATGTGACGGAGTTTGATAGATCGAGCCAATGTATTACCAACGAGCAATATCGTGTACACCTGATAAATAGGACTTGCGATTGTGAGACATTTTACGCACTTTGTTATCCATGCGCTCATGCAATTACAGCTTGTCAGAATTTTCGTTTGGATCCCATGAGATATGTCGACGAAGTGTACAAAATAGAAAACATATACAATGTGTGGAGACACGTATTCCCACCGGTCCCAGATGAACGTAAGTGACCTTCTAAATCGCTTGTTCCGTTTAAGTTGTTACTGGATAGAGAATTGTGTCGTAAACCAAAAGGTCTACTTTGTTCGAGTAGAATACATAATAATATGGATATCTAGGAAAGAACGAACCAACAGAATATGTGTGGATAGTGTAGGAACCCAGGTCATACAATTCGATCATGTCCAAACCGAAATAGTTGATAATTACTGTAATGAAACGATGTTGCATTATTTCTATTCCACCTTATCCAAAAGAACTTATATTTTATTAAAATTATAAAATTAATTTACTATTAAAATATAAAAAATAACTTCTTTTTTATTAAATAAAATAATATAGAAACAACTTCTACAAATATATTTAAAAAAATAAACGTATATACCGGTCGGAATTAGTGCCACATGGAGGTGGACGATGATTACACGCTGGATTCCTCCTTGATTGCTCCGGCAAGGTTGTGGTTGCTCCGATTGTGGATGTTGGGAGGATGACCCACCTTGGAAGAATAAAGAATGTGGAGGTGTTTGCATCACCCACGGCGAAGGTGTTTGAATCCTATAAGGCGATGGGGAATAGTAATGAGATGAGCTCGTTGACGGTGCCCGGTGCGATCCCTCCGGCACGATGGCCTATATATCATCAGTTGACTCGGAGTCATTGGGAAAGGAGATGCACCGGCCCATGCATTCTAACCTGGCATAAGACTGGAAAAAGGAAACATATAAGGGTTAGGATAAATATAAGGGCTAGGATACGCACCTTGCATAATTTGAAGGGGATGTGATGTGGGTGTCGTCGGTTGAGGCATTGGGCCCAGTGATTGTATGGGCGTTGTTGATGGGCCTGTGCCATCATCTTTGTCATTAGATTTAAAGGGCCCCATCGTTCCCTTTCCACACGGATTTACTGACGCCTCTACTCTTCCTACAGCAAATATGGCTTGCCATAGATCCTAAAAATGGCATGTAATTCGGGGTGCACGCTAATTCTGAGACGATGATCGGTTTGTGATCAGGTATATAATCATATCAGTTTTCTAAAATTTTGATATATTCCAACCAGAATAACTGCCAATTCGTATTCGTTTGCCGTAAGTGATTCTGTGCTGGTCATCGAGCACCTTAGGTTCCTTAGGAATTAGTTGTCGGAATCCAAACTGCCGCAACACTCTATATGTCTGGTGCATCTCAACAATAGAATAGTTGACCAATGGGACTTTAACAAGCCAAATGTTCGGATTTTGAAAGAATTCTTCCGGAATTACTGCCCGTATTGCTAGATCCTCGTATGGTGTTCATTGAAACTATATGAATTGGATAAAATATTAGTTATATACATAATACTAAATACTAAATATGAAACGACTATTTTATGTGTATATATTTTATTTAATACTTACTTGCGCTTCCGGCCGTTGGTCTAATAGAAGCCGTATATCTTCAAGAGCGATAGGTATTCTAACATAACTCACTTGATGGTTCCACCTAATTAAATAAATTTTTAGCATACAATTTTATTTTAAATCTATGAAATAATTATAAAATCAAATAAAAATTTTACCTTGTTATGAGTGGGAATGTATATGGATGGTTCACTCGATGACGTAAAAATGGAAAGCGAAACCGAGCCCATGATTATAGTAGTGATAGGCAACCTCCAATTTTGGCTTTATTTGGTGGCGTCGCCTCGCACATCTCCCGGTACAATGTTGCCAACATGACAGAACCCCAACTAAGTTCGCTAGCTGCTCTAAAGTCAACCAGTTTCAGTAGCCACCTCAGATGTACAAGGTCTCGTGACAAGTCCGGCATCAGATAACCTCCAATTATCTCAAGGATGTATACCCGAGCATATCATATTCTTTCTAATTCAGTAGAATCATTCCCCGACTCCAGGAATGTGTCTCGTAACTAGCCTATCTCGATCCGACCTCTGTAAATATTATCCAAAATTGCACCCAAAATATTGTAGCATATGGCTCCCCAATCAGCAAATTGAACGGACCCCGTGAGTGCGGCCCCATCCACCGGCAATCCCAATTGTAACTGGACGTCCTACAAAGTGATAGTACACTCTCCGCATGGAAGATGAAATGTGTGCGTCTCCGGTCTCCACCTCTCTATTAACGCGTTGATGAGTTTCGGGTCCAACTTGCACCCCCGACCTATAGTGGCCGCGTACCAAAAACCCGCTTCCCTCAAGTAATTTTCTATCAACGGTGATGGTGGACCAAACATGTTACGAATATAACATTGTAACACCCGATCTATAGACTGTTATAAAAAAATATAAAATCCAAATTAAATAAAATTACATAAATGAAAAAAATATTAAATAATATTCAAAAATTAAAATTAATTAAAATTACATAAATAAAAAAATTAAATAATATTCAAATTTTAAAATAAACCATTACCATTTTCATTTGTTTGACGGAGATATGTTTATGATCGAGATGAATGAATTTCCCTACCATTGCTAACACAATCAGATATTTTTGAAATTATAAAAAAAAAAAAAGATAATACTAGTTTAGAAAAAAAACTAAAGGAAATAACTAATTATAAAGAGCTTTTCTAAATTTAATGAGCAATTTGAGAGCTTTAGGGAGAAATTGTAAAGATATTTTGCTAAATTGTTAAGAAATTATGTGTAAAATAATAGGAGGGGGTTTTATACTTTTTTTTTACAGTTGGAACCCCCCAACAGTTAAAAAAAATTGCCCGTTATTTTTGAAAAAATGTAAACAAAGCGCTTCCTTGATGAAGCGTTTTTCTCCACGTAGGCGTGTTTTGTAAAAAAAGGTCATTTCCAATAAATAATGATATAATCTGCCCATTTTCATAAATATACATAGAAATGGGCCTTTTTAGATAATTTAATTGTCTATTTCTAGGGTATAACTCTATCAAATAAAATAATTATTATCAAACTTCTTAAAAATATCACAGTCACTTCGCAATTAATTAATTCTTTTTCTTAAACTCCTTAAAATATAAAACAATTACTTTTTTCACAGGAAAATAAAACCATTATCCACATGTGAATTTAAATATAAAACCAATCTCTGTTCAATCATTAATTATATCCCTATTTTTCTCCATAAAAATATAATATTGGTTAATTTCTGCTAATAGTTTTTGTACTATGCATAAATTGTGCATTAGTCATTTTTAGAATTAAGTTTTTAGTCTTGATCAAATTGAAGCTATTAAATTCGTTAAATTATGCTTTTTTTAAAGTTTAATATGACAAACATATTATAACATGTGCAATACCATATCAGCTTATTATTTTCACATACTCACAAAAAAAAAAAAAAAAAAACACTAGCTAATAAATTTAACAACTATTGTTTGCATTAAGATTGAAAAAATTATGGTGACAAAAAATGATCTAATTGAAGAATATAGACTAAATCTACAACTTTACATTATACAAAACTAATAGCAGAATTGAACCGAATAGATTTAGCAACTATAATTTGGTCATGACTTCAATATATTCAAAAAGTACATAGACTAAATTAACCAATGCGATAATTATACAGACTAACATTGATCAAATTAAAGTACAAGTACTAAATCCACGACTTACTTAAAGTATAAGGTCTATTAACAAAATTTGACCATCTCTATTTTATGTTTGCTTATATTTATTTTATAATTATATTATTTTAAAATATGAATTTAGTAATATGGTTAAAAATAAAGAATATTTTTGTATGTTCAAATTTTTTTCCAAACTCGTACATATAGAGATGATAATATTTTTTTTTCTTTGAAATTTGATTCAATTACCATTTAAAATAAAACTAAATTCGATTAATTTTGAATATTTGATTCAATTAATAACAAAATCAACACCCTTAAATAACAAAGTTTCACTTCAAATTGAAGTAAAATGAAAAAAAAAAAAACCCTGAAAACTTGAAAAAAAAGTTCATAAGAAAAAGGACCAAAAAAAACATTAAAACGACAAAGTGAATAGTAAGTTGAAATCCTAACCACTTTGAGTTTTTATGTGTGGACATGTTTTTTTTGTTTTTTTAAATTTATTTGGTTTAAGGAATATAAGATAATGTAGCATTCATATTTCATAGAATCATTTCCTTACAAACAATCAATGCATTAATATGATATACAGGGCATACAATACATAAAACACTATAAACTTATACACAAACATTATAAACTTATGCACAAATGTTACCGTTTGTAGAAAAAACCCAAATAAAAGAGAAACAATAAATTAACAATAACCATCACCTTGATCAAAATGCTAATATTTACATATTAACCCTACCATTATCAAAAGCCCTAATATGCATCATCATACACATAAAAAGTCACAGTCTTAAATAGTTTATCATTCTCTATATTTTTGAGTCCAATTTTATGAATACTTTCCCAAGTTCTCAGAGTTTTCAATAGATTTAGTGACACCTTTATTTAATAAATCTCATATATTACGTCAGAACATGACTAGAGATAAAACTAAAACCACCACTACTTTTACTAAAAACTGAAAATATAATAATTTAAAAATACTTTTAGAAAAAGTAGAGTTGATTATAGTTATTTAAAAAAAAAAAACTAATAGAGTGAAATTAAAAACTAAAACATAATTATTGAAACATTGGTGACCGGAGGTTGGTGTCGTTGCCAGTAATACCAAGTTATTAACTTTTAAGAAAAAGAAAGGTGGAAGTTGTAGGTCATAGTGTTTTATTTGCTTTCAGTGGTATAAAGCCATGAATTTATGTCATGCCAAACCGGTTAAGGTTTTTATTTCAATGGTAAAATCACAATTTTTATTTATTATTTCTTTTCAACATAATAATATAGTGTTTTCATTATAAATATGAAATTACAAATTCAAATCTCAACAACTATAATAATTTTTAAAAATAAAAATAAACTTAGTATCAAAATTTTTATTTTATTTTCATCAAACAATCCATTTACATTATTTCCTAAATTTTCTATTTTCTATTTTATGGTATATATAAAATCAAAATTCAAAAGTAACATGATTTTCCATGGAATCTAGTTTTTCCATATTACAACCCTTTATATTTTTTCGTAGCTCAGAATAATTATTATTCTTTTACAAGGTGAGTCTCAAAATTAAAGTCATACTATGTTGATCTGATATGTCTTTAAATTATTGTACTATATTCATGTGATATAGAACTGATCATGGGTCGGGTCACTCGACTTGGCTCGAAGGCCCTCTTGAAATGTGAGAGGGGCTGGACAAAAATATAGGCCCGAAAAATAGGTTTTGAAAAAAATAAGGCCCGTTTTAAAAATGGGCCGGGCCTTGAGACAAAAAAATCTATTTTTTTAATATTATTTTCTTATTGTTTTCTCCCTATTTTGCTACCATTTTACTACTATGTTGCTACTATTTTATTGTTATTGTTTGGATATTGTATAAAACTTATTTTATTGTTAATTCTATTATTATTTTAAAGACATTTGTTAATTTTGTTATTATTTTAGAGACATTTGCTTGTTAAGTTGCATCTATCTTAGTGTTATTTAAGTATATATATATTTTAAATTTATTTTCAATTTGTTGAGAAATATTTATTTTGATGTTTTTAGTATTTTTGATGTATTATATATATTGGTGGCTGTTGCTGAATATTAATCTTTTGCTATTTTTTGAAACTGATATTGTTATTTTACCATTTTGCTTCTTCGGAAAATCATTCTTCTCATTTTTAACAACAACAAACAATCTTTTCTCCTGTAGCACGTCTGTTTCTTTTAAAGCTTTTATTTTTTGGTTCCGATTCTTTTGTGAGAAAAGCAATACCAGTTGTGTTTCACCTTCTTTATTCAGGTGTATGAATAGCATTGTGTTAACCTTAAAGGGCGAAGTCCACTACACGATTACACTAATCAGGACGGATTTACTTCTAAAGCAGTGGTTCTTTTATTATTTACGCTAAATTGATTTTTGTTTCCTATCAATGCTAACTATTTTCGTTTTGCAGCATTTTGATATCCTTGAATGAATTGTGAAATCAATATTTAATTACGTTGACATAAAAAAAATGCATTTTCATGTGCTAATTTATATGATTATTTATAGTTGTGCCTATTATATATTTACTTATATTCCTCAAATGTGTGAATATCGTGTTGAAGATGACAATATAATTTAAAGAGATTCCGTCAACAAGAAAGCAAAAGCATTTGGAGAAATTAGAGATTGGGAAAATGATGTGAATTATTTAGACGACCCTAAAAAAGAAAAAAAAGGGGTTTTGGTTAAAACCGCTGCCGGTATTCATTGCAATGCCTAATAAGCTTGTGTTGGGAGATTCTTGTTTCAATACAAGGGGCGGCTGTGAAAATATGTCATGCCATTTCTGGCTCTACTTTACTACATTTCCTCATTATAGACTATAGAGTACTGCCCAATAATGCATATGATTTGGCAGCTTGACTACAAATTTGGTGGCTTACATTAATTCCTCATTATAGACTATAGAGTACTGCCCAATAATGCATATGATTTGGCAGCTTGACTACACCCAATAATGCATATGATTTGGCAGCTTGACTACAAATTTGGTGGCTTACATTTCCTCATTATAGACTATAGAGTACTGCCCAGTAATGCATATGATTTGGCAGCTTGACTACAAATTTGGTGGCTTCGTCCACGTATATGTTGGTGTGTTTGGAGGAGGGATTATTTGGTGTGATTTAGTGCTCGATGGTAGGATTACCGATTGTTAAATAGAATGTTAAACAATCATTGTATGATACATTGAGCATACTCATGAAAGGTACATTATAGGCTATAAATATACGATAGATGGTTTTTTTTCTTCCAAATTTGATTCAATTGCCATTTAAAACAAAATATAAAATCGATTAATTTTGAATACTTGATTCAGTTAATAACAAAATCAACACCCTTAAATAACAAAATTTCACTTCAAATTGAAGTAAAATGAAAAAAAAAAAAAAAACCTGAAAACTTGAAAAAGTTTAATAAAAACAGAAGGAAAAGTCCAAAACTTTCACAAACATTCAAACGACAAAGTGAATAACATCTCGACTTAATAGTAAGTTGAAATCCTGAGCAGTTTTGGGTTTTTATGTTGGAATTTATTATGTGTGGACATGGTTTTTTTTTTTTTTTTTTATTTAGTTTAAGTTTTCATATATTTTAATTTTAATTTAACTGTATTTTTTAATAAATAATTTAACTGTATTTGATATTAATTTGAATATAATCATATATAATTTATAAGTGTAACTATATTATACATTACATTTTAAAAAACAACATTAAAGGTAAATATTATCTTCTCCCACATTAAGTTTATTCATAAAACGAGATTTAGAAAATTCTTTTCATTTCCCATAAAAAAGCATCTTTTCTTAACATCATTTTTAAAATATATTACTAAAGTTTTATTTAGAAATTGTGAAGCATTTATACTATATTTAAGCTTTCATCTAAATTGATATAGTGTTATAAGTCTACTGAATATCAACTCAGTTAAAAAATGACTAAATAACTATCTTTTTTACAAAATAATAAATATAACAATGAGAGTGTTTTATCTTTTACATTAAAAATAATAACCTAATTTAAATTTCGAATCCTATAATAATAAATAAATAAACAAAGAGCTCTTGTTCCTATTTGAAACACCACGTAAACTTTAACCAATTCTACACTTCAATATAATTACCAAGAGTAAGCACTACAACCTGTTTCCAGTACTCGATGGCTTGATCGAACCAAGTCTCCGCTATTTCAAAATCCCTTGTCAAATGGCCTATTTTCCTTGATCGAAATAGGTGGTTCAATTCCTTCCCTTAGGACAGTACTTGAGAATTTCCTACCTCATACAGTTCGATAGTCAATATTTTGGTGTCTCATTTTTAAACCCTACTGTATATCCAATTGAATGAGATTTCTCTAGATCTATCAATTTGTCTCGAGTTAATTAAAATGGGTTAATTACATGAGTTTCAAGCTGTAATTTGAATTAAATTAATAATAAGTTTTATCTTTTCTCCCACTTTCAGAAAAATAAAGTATTGGCATTTCGGAGCTATCGCCCGTTAGATTTTTCCGAAATGTAACTATCTTGGATTTAAACCTAAGGAATAATGGATTTCAAAGTCTTAATTTTATCATTTCAATCAAAACCACATATTAAAATTTTTTTATAAATATATATAGGTTAAAATATGTTCTAGGTTCTTGTATATTTTTTTATAAGCTTAAGGGTGTAAAAAGTAAACTTTTTCAAAAAAAAAAAAAAGAAGCAATTAAGCCCCTCCTTTTTTTTGCACTCAATTAAGCACTTGAACTTTCAAAATGTATCAAAAAGGCCCTCAAACTTCTTCAAAAAAGGCAATTAAGCCCCTGTTTCTTTTTTGCACTCAATTGGGTACTTAAACTTTCAAAATGTATCAAAAAGACTCTCAAAATAAAAAAAAAAAACAATTAAGCCTCTACTCTTATTAAAAATTAGAAAAATATATATATAAAATAAAAATAAATAAAATTTAGATAAATTATTAAATTTTAATAAAATATATAAAATTAAAAATTTATAAAAATAAAAAAACTACAAAAATTGTAAAATTTTATAAAAAATCATGAAAAATTGTAAAATGTATCAAAAAGTCCCTTTAACAATTAATTTTAACCGTTGATTGTTAAAGTTAATAACCCCTAGTTTTTTCAATTAAAGTCATCATGTGTCACAATATAGCATGACATGTGGCGAAAAATGATAAAAAATAAAAATCAATAAAATTTATAGAAAAATTATAAAATGATTCTTTTGGTACGATCATTTTTATAATTTTTTTTTTATGAAATTTATAGTTCTTTACATTTTGTATAATTTTCTTATGACTTTATAAAATTTTATATCTTTTTATATTTCGATATTTTTCTATATATTTTATGATTTTTATAAAATTTTATAATTATTTATATATTTATTAAATTTTTAAGATTTGATTTTTTACTAAAATTATCTAATGTTTATAATATTTACTAATTTTAAATTTTTTATAATTTTTAAAATTTTTAATAAAAACAGGGACTTAATTACTTTTTCTAAAAAAGTTTGAATGTTTTTTACATCCAAGTCTTTTCTATATATTGAATTTAGTCTTTTTATTTTTATTCCAGGTAATTTAGCTTCTCTACTTTTCAAATTTAAAAATACAATTTCAATTGTTAACACAATTAATGTAATACCCCTACCCGTATTCATTGCCGGAATAGGGTGCGAGGCATTACCGGAGTTTACGAATTAAATTTTTTTTTTCTTTTTATTCAATATAGCCCTTTTATAAATATCTAAACTTCCCTGTAATATTAAATCGAGACTAATCCACATCAATCAAATCAATTTAACATATTTTCATGATAGATTCATGCATTTATATAAGATAACGTCATCACATATCTATAACCAGGTTTGTTAACCATACTAATGACTAACTTTACATTCATTTCATGTTAACATTTACTTTGTTAGCTTATACATGCCATGGGTTCCCAAAATAAAGTTCCTTTATTTACCGAAATCCCGAGGTTGATAGTGTGATGTGTCTCCGACCAAATCCGAGCTCTTAACACTACAAAATAGGAGAAAAGGAAACAGGGTAAGCACTTTGTGCTTAGTAAGCTCATGTAACAAGAATTACACTTACCTAATATTTTCAGTACAATACAATAAACATTACATATATCCATTCAATGCATTATTACCCTAACATGCACAAACTCAACATTCAAGTTAGTACAATAATTTCTATGTATCAATAATATATATCATGATTGATGAGCTCATCATTACTATGATTTCCATTCCCTTGTTATTTTTCTATATTTATCCCGTTGAATTACTCGAATTTCGATGGATTTTTCAGAGGTACACTTTTAGTGTACAAATCAGTTTCAATCAATTCATATTCATGTGCGCACATTTCCATTTCAGAGAGCACACTCCGCGAACCTCAACCTTGCAAATGGATTACCACCCAAAGCTAAATCCTCAATATAAACTCATAGAGTATTGTCGGGATTACCACCGAAAGCTAAATCACAACGCGACAATTACTCTAATGAGCTTGGATCCGAATTACGGTCCAGCTAAATTGCACTTAATTCGAGATACCCGTCCAAGCTAAATCCATTTTCCACATATTCTTCGGGAGGGCTATATCGGATAGGATCACCCGTCCGGGCTAGATCCTTTTTACCGTCAATTCCTTTTCAGAGATCCATTAAATTTTCCTTTCATTCAACCGGGATTTCTTCCCCTTTATATCAAATATATCAATGTTTCATCAATTTTCATACAATAAACATTCAAATCATATTCACATCAATAACATACATTTCAAGTATTTAAGAATATAATTCAAGTTACATGAACTTACCTTGATACTTGTTTGTAAACAATAAAAATCTACTAATCCCGAACTTTTTCCTTTCCTCGATCTAGCTTCGTATTTGAATCTTCTGGATCTAAATAAATAAATTTAATTATCAATTTAATACATTTCATGTTCATATGAAACATTCTCTATAATTCAACTATTATTTATAGTTCATTCAAAGCTGTCTACTTGAGTCATAGTCACTAAATTATTTATAACTTGAGCTACGGAACTCCAAATTAAGATCCGTTAATTTTCCCTGAAACTAGACTCATATATCTTCTTACCATAAAATTTTCAGAATTTTTGGTTTAGCCAATAAGTACAGTTTATTCTTTAAAGTCACCCCTGTTCTGCTGTCTGATAGTTCTGACTCTTCTTCACTAAAAATTAATTATCTCCTTATACACAATTCAAATGATGTTATAGTTTTTTTATATTAAAACTAGACTCATTAAGGATTCTATACATATAAATTTAAACCCCTAATTATTTTTATTCATTTTTTTATTATTTTTCAAAGTCAGAACAGGGGAACCCGAATTCATTCTGACCTTGTCTCACAAAATTCATTATATCTCAAAATTTACAAATCTATTGCTTACAATATTTCTTCTATGAGAAACTAGACTCAATAAGCTTTAATTCCATATTTTGTTCATCTTCTAATTCGATTCCTACAATTTTTAGTGATTTTTCAAAGTTAGTCTACTGCTGCTGTCCAAACTGTTTTAGTGCAAGCTGTTTATTACCATTTTTCCCCTAAGCTTTTAATAAATGATAATTTCGTCCCTACTCAATTAGCCTCTCAATTGAGCTGATTTTTCTCAATTAACATTTTATTCTATCACGTTAAACTAGTTTACAACCTTTAGGAATCAGAATTTCAGCAATAGACTTTAATTCCAAACATTTTCACAATTAGGTCCTAAAAATCAATTTCTATTGAAATTGCCTAATAAAATCATCTCATAAACAAATTAAAGCTTTAATTTCATTCTATTTCATCATAAACTTACAGCACTCAACCATGGTGATTTTCAATTTCATTTATGAAATCAAAAACTAATGAATTTAATAGTAGGACCTAGTTGTAAAAGTCTTAGAAACACAAAAATTACAAGAAAAAGGCAAGGATTAACTCACTTGATGCAAAAATTATGAAATACCAGCTTAGAGAACCCTCCTATGGCGTTTTTAGCTGCTGGAATTGAAGAGAAATGAAGAGAAGTCTAGATATTTCCTATTTAGTCCTAGTTTTATTTAGTTAATTTTGCAATAATCCAATTTTACCCTTAATTTATCAATTTTTCTACTGATTTCATACCCTTGCCGTCCAGCCCAAATAACTTTTGGGTCTAATTGCCTTTTAAATCCTTTCTCATTAGACTCTTAAGCTATTTAATCACTCTAGCAACTTTTACACCTATTACAATTTAGTCCTTTTCATTTAATTGACTACCCAAACATTAAAATTTCCTAACGAAATTTTAATACCACATTAATAACATTTCATAAATATTTATAAAATTATTTTCGACTCGGTTGTTACGAAATAGAGGTCTCGATAACTTATTTTTACCTAATTTCTTCAATAAATTTTTTTTAAACTAGCCACTAAATCGATAAAATTTTTCTATCAATATTTTCATACGACTTTCCTATCATATAAATTTTCATGCAAAAATATTGAAATAAATTCTCTTTAGATCGGATTTGTGGTTACGAAACCACTGTTCCGATAACCTTGAATTTAGGCCATTACAATTAAAACTCTTTTGTACTTCTCTCACTAATTTTAGTTAGCATACATCAACTCTCTTGATACCAATACTCAATGTATTAGCAAAGCTAGTCAATTAGGGTAAACTCTTGTTTATTTCCTAATCTAATCTTACTTAAAGTTACCAATCTCAATAGACTAACAAATACAACACGTTCATAGTCAACCTATAAACATTAGATCACATCACATAAACATACAAACCATTGACCACTTAGAAAGATTTAATTAGACTTAGATGTTAAATCACCAAAAATGAATAAAAAATTAATGATTTTTTTAAAAATTTTGTTGACTTTACATATACGTAGATTGGCATGTCTACGTGAATGACACATAAACATTTAATTAATTTTTTAAAATTTAAAAATTTAAAAAAATTATAAAAGTATTTTTAAAAAATTAAAAAAATTAAAAATAAAAAAAATTACCTTTTTTTTTTTTTTATCAATTAAGCCATTTACATTAATGATTACTTTTTCATACTTATGGAAACAAAACTAGTTTTTCAAAATTAGCGACCTTTTATACTTTTTCTAATGGAGAAAATAGAAAATTCTTTTTAAAAGATAATTTATAAGTCCAATCTTACAGGTTATAAGTTTGTTGATGGGATATATCTCTAAATTATTGAATATAAAATTTATGCTTTAGGGGACAACATGCATCACCTATCATTTTCCATTACAACAAAATCACACAAGAATGATACCAAAAAATTATTTAAAATATTACACAAAAGATGAAATAATACGAAGAAAACAATTAAAACACAACATATGAAGTGACACCTTGAAGAAAAAGAAAGAGTATAATAATAGAGGAATGCCATAATATTTATATGATACAAATGATTTATATATCAAAATTTATATAAATACAAAATTGGAATATCCAAATGCAACACATATACACCAATGGCTAGTTCTCATGACACCTTAAGTAGTTGTTTTCTTTGCCATCCCTCGTCTTTTAAGCAAATTGTTCTGCTTCCAAATGCTTGATAAGAACCTATAATCTCAATATTCAATGGATTCCAGTGTCAAAAATAATTACTTGAAGAAAAACGAAGAGTGCTCGGATTTGCATAAATCCCAATCAATGAGTACGAACAATGTAAGCCTTAGCTCGGAAATCCTTATTCTTTGTAAAGTTGAAATTTAACAACTTCATCATTGCACCTCTTCAAAACCAAGTACGCAGAGCTTGATGCCAAACCTTCGAAGCATTGAAAACTTTTATGCAGGTAATTCGGGGACTGAAAATTGAGGTCCTGCATTGTCATGTAAAAGGAACTTCATTTGCAAGGGAGTCATGATTGAAAACAATTTGCAGGAAAATTAAGCATCAATCAACCTTGCATGTTATAAAGCTATGTTGCATACATGTGTACGAAACCAAAGTCTGACGCATATTTGGATGAGGTATGAGGACCTCAGCATTCAAGTACATGAAAAAGCTTAGAAAAAAAAAATTAAACAAACCGGTGTTGGGAACATACGCGTATGTGACACTAAAACTTAGGTCCTAGTAACAGTTATAAAATAAAAATGAAATGAGCAAAATGAAACAGCATGAAACTGAACTTATCAAATCATGAAATTGCTATAACAATAAGATAATTATTGCAAAATTGACAACAAAACTATGTTTGGGGAGAAAAGAAATGTAAAAATAAACAACACATGCAACTCACAGCAAATAGTATAAAAAAGTCTAAAAAAATTAACAAGGATGAGAACGCACTATTCAACGGTTAAGAATTTCTGAAAGAAAAAGAAAAAATAATTAAGTAGAACGTACAATAAGAAGTGAAAAGAAAAGAAGATGGAGTACCTGAGTTAGGCTGCTTTAATAATGGCAAAGGGATACATTTATGAAACTCAACTTCTGAGTCTTGCTATATGATGAGCTCTCCATGATTGTGAATGACAGGGATGTGGAAAACCTTGGGCCAATCTTTGCCTTTCTTCTTTTTGCAAAGTTTTCTCAGCAAGGGGCAATTGTTAATGGACAAATAAGAAAGAGAGGTAAGGAGACTCTTTTCCGGGATTGGAGCTTTAGACAGCTGTCGATAATCAACTCACAAAGAGAGGTAAAGAGTTGAAAGGCCTTATTGTCCAGACACTTTAGATTTGGAAGATCAGAGATGGTGAGAGATGTTATAGAAGATGGCAATATGTGTTTATCTGGAAAAGACTCCATCTCTAATTCTGCACCTGAGTTCAAAACCTCCAAGTGGAATGTTTGCAAACCCCATGCTCTTCTAATCATGCTAGCAATTAGCTTGTCGGTTCTTCCGATTTTTATAAATTTTCATTTGGAGGATAAACCCTCTTGTGGAAATGGCTCTTATCTCTGGACAATATCGTATTGACAAATGCTCAAGGGATGGGAAAAGGAAGCGCATTTGCTGAGGCAAAGTCATTTATAGTTGTTAAATATGATTTTTATTTTCAGTTAAATTTGAGAAATAATCTTTCAGTTAAACTCTGCTTATTTGTTTCAATCAAGCACTGATTAATTTAGATTATTTTATTATTATTTGACCTATGAATCAAGCACTCATAACTAGAGGTGTGCATGGGCCGGGCCGGGCTGGGCTCACCAAAAATTTTAGGCCCATTTTCTAGGCCCGGGCCCGGCCCGGCCCGAAATATGGGCCTAAAAATTTACCCAAGCCTGGCCCGAAATAAAATTGTTAAGTCCGAGCCCGGCCCGGCCCGACCCATATTAAATTTTTTTAACTTATTTTATTAAATAAAAAATTTTAAAATATATTAAATAATCAAATACATTTAAAATAAATATTAAAACAAGAAACAAATAAAAAAAATATATTAAAACAATTCTTAAAACAATACACAAATTGAAAAATATAATAAAAATTGATTATATTAAAATATAAATATAAATATAAATATAAATATAATTAAAAATAAAAATATATATTTATCATATAATTGGTCAGGGCAGACCTGCAAAAAAAAAATTTTGCCCGAGCCCGCCCATTTTCTAAACGGGCCTCGTTTTTGTGCCCAAACCCATATTTCGGGCCTATATTTTTACCCAAACCCTCCCATTTTTCTAAGCGGGCCTTGGTAGGGCAGGGTAGTCTTACCATGCACACCTCTACTCATAACACATTTAGAGAATTTTGTGTTTACAGTTTTGAGGGTTATTTGTTTTTGGGTTTTCGGGGTTAGTTTTTATCTCCATCTTTTATACTCTTCGTTCTTTTGCCATTATAGTAAAATTATCTTTACCCGTAGTTTTTTTATCCTCTTTAGAGGGATTTTTCCACATTAAATTTGTGTGTTCAATTTTTTAATTTATTCCTCTATTCTTTTTACTTGTTGCTTAACTGAGTCGAGCCTAACAAAAGTCATGCGAGGTCAAATTGGTGGCAGATAATTCATCTTCTATTTGCAAAGATGTAAAATTAGTGCAATGGTAGATATTCAAATAATGGAGACGTGAGAGATGCTGGTGAGAGCCGTTTAATGCACAAATTGACTTCCAAATCTTCACATTCCCAAATAAAAACATAATTTAGAATAGGCATTGATCCTAATGGGAAAGTGTTGATCATGCTGCTATGATATTTTTTATTTTTGGTTGAAGTGCATTTAGATCGTAAATATGTAGCACATATGCTTGTTGTAACAACAATGTTTTTATTTAGTTACATTGTAATTAAATTTAGTTGAAAATGAACAAACTGATGACAGCTTGATATATTTAAATGTTGAATGATTAGTTTTAGGTGGTTTGTTTATCTGTATAAGTAATGCTTATCCAGTTACTAAGCTACTTAGTGATAGTAGGTAGTATTTGATGATGTATTTAGTTATAAATGTATTGTTTTTGTGGTTGAGCTATCAGCCATAAACACCAGATTCATCCACTAAAGAAGTTGCAGGAGGTCTCTGAAATGCCTTCTCCTTTCTACAATATTCTTTCAAACCCATAGATTTTTTTTGCTTGACTTGAGATTCTAACCTCTCAAGAACATCTTGTAGCTTAGATTCCATGGCTCTACTGAAATGATTGAAAGACGAAACACCGCGAATTACCTTGGTTGAAACAATTTCATCCTCAGCTTCCAACCTGGTTCGAAGTGCTTCAGTAGCAATTTCATCGAACAAGTCCTCTACGTCATAAACAGCATCTCTAAGCTCAGAAACCCAATCTTTGACATTTGGGTTGTAATCTGTTTGTCTTCACCAATCCCTTTTCCAGTTTCTTTCCCCTGATGAAATCCAGGAATCACCACAAGAAAATAGACTTTTAGCGGCGTTTTTAGTGGCGTTTGAATGAAAAACGCTGCAAATATTATACATTAGCGGCGTTTGAAACAAAATGCCGCTAAAAACTGAGCAATAGTAGTGTTTTTATCCAAAACGCCGCTAAAAACTGAGTAATAGTGGCGTTTTCATCCAAAACGTCGTAAAAAACTGAGAAATAGTGGCGTTTTATTCAAAACGCCGCAAAAAACTGAGATATAGTGGCGCTTTTTTTCCAAACGCCACAAAAGGTTGAGCTATAGTGGCGTTTTTGTAAAAGCACTGCTAATATTTACTATTTTAACTACTCTATTTTGTTATCCCTGAAATGCCTTAGTATTTTTCCAAAATTAGTTCCCCCTCCCCAAAATCAAACTTAATCAACTACTTTTTTATGCATCGATTTTTATTTTGAATCTTATAAAATTGAATCCAACTTAAAAATTAAAACTTTACGTCTCAAATTACAAATTCAACTTGAATTTGAGTTTTTACAATCTCAAGTGAATCATATTAAATTAGGGACATAAATACGGGGTCGAAAGGATTTCGGCCCCCCTAAAATGAAAATTTTTTCATTTAAACCCTACCATACAAACTAAATCCTTATAAGGGTCTAATTAAACCTTACATAAACATTAAAACTCTAAACCCTGAAAATAAATTATAAATGGAAAAATTATGGGGACTTATAATGTTCCAATATGGAAATGATCATCAAATTGCATTTTCACTTACAATTGAATTTTTGCCCCTAAAGGCTAATCCCAAAACCTTAAATTACCTTAAACCCTAAAATATGAAGCTTAACCCCTAAATCATAACCCATGACCGCCTAACCCCTAAATCATAACCCATGATCTAAACTCTAAACTTTTTAAACCCTAAACTCTAAAGCAATATCCTAAAACCTTAAACTACCTTAAACCCTAAAATATAAAGCCTAACCCCTAAATCATAACCCATGACATATAAACCTTTTAAACCCTAAAATTCCAAACTCTAAAAACTAAATCCTTAAACTCTTATACTCTAAATTATAAACCCTAAATTTGTAAACCCTGAAAATAAATTTCACAAACAATAAAAGAGGAAAAAAAGTGAAATGGCAAAATGATGCATTTCACAAATGGATGACTAATATATCAAAATGTTAATTGATCTCCTTTTCAATTCAACATATATTTCATGTTTACTTTTAGATTTATGAAAAATATTATTTTGGAATTCATAATTATCTCTCTTAAATTATGGTTAGCATTTTAATTTAGTTCTTTTAAAACATTTTATTTGAGTTATTGTCTTAACAATCATATTCTTCTGTCATTTTAGTTGTTAGCTTTGGGCATTAAAATTTGGCTATCTAGATTAGGGTATAACGTGAAGCAAATTTTAATTAAGTTAAACAATAGTGGCGTTATTATTAAAAACGCCACTAATATGCATTAAAAAGATATTAGAACGCTACCATTTAATGCTGTGTAATTAGTGGCGTTTTCCCAAAAACACCGCAAAATGTTATGCTTTAGCGGCATTTTCATTCAAAACGCCACAAATGTGTATTACGAGTCCAAAAAATGACGCCGTATTATCCTTGTTGTTAGTGGCGTTTTTGCAAAACGCCGCAATAGGTCATACATTAGCAGCAAAACGGCACCGTTCTATGTTTTGTTTTTAGTGGCACTTTGTACAAACGCCACAAAAATGTATTACGAGTTCAAGAAATGACACCGTTTATCCTTGTTATTGGTGGCGCTTTGACAAAAACGCTGTAAATTTGTGTTATATGTTTTCTAAATAGCACCGTTTTATTTTTTGTTTTTACTGGCGCTTTATATAAAATGCCACAAATTTGTATTAAGGTTTCAGTAGACCACGCCGTTTTGGCTATGTTATTAGTGGCGTTTGGTTCCAAACGCCACAATAAGCTATACATTACCAGCGTTTTATCCGAAAACGCCACAAATATGAGTTAAATGTTTACAAAACGTCTGTCTTTCGTTCTTTATTTTTAGTGGCGTTTTATTAGAAACACCACAAATTGATTCAGTTTTATATGAAAACGTTGTTGTTTTTTCCATCCAGTATATCCATAATGTTAAACCCGAAAGAACTTAGTTTTCCCCCACCCAAATTTCCCCAAATCCCTAACTTTTCCCCTAATCCCTAAATATTTCCCCGAATTAAAATTGAAATATCCTTCTGCCGTTGAAGAGTCCGACTGCCGTTAAAGACTCCGAATGGACGACCTGCTGCATTGCCGTCTCCTCTACTGCGACCGTCACTTTCGCTCTTCTCTGCCACAACCAATCGGTAACTTTTAGTACTTGGTTTAAAATTTATCAGTAATATTTGCCTGTTTTGAGAGTGTTCATGATAGATGAGTACTTTGTTTTCCACTTCATGTTAAATCATTTGGGTTTTTCTTTTCTTTTTTTTCTAAACTTGTTTTCTTTTTCCGAATATTTACTGAAATCTAGCATCTTGTTTGCGTTTTTGTTCTTCATGTTATTTCATATAGGTATGTGTTCAGTTTTGTTGAAAGCTTAAGGTAATCGTTGCTACCTAATCCAAATGAATAAATACACTGTTGGTAATTTTTAACTTGCCACTGAAACAAGGATGACATACCGGGTAGATCAAATTTGGGATTTAAAGTAAAGGGCACTGAAGTGCTTTATTTAATCTGAGGCTACCACGAAGAAATATTGAACCCCACATAGTTTATTAGCTAGAGAGACTGCATAATGCCAATATGTAACGTGCTTAATGTTGTAGCTTAAATCATCTAAATTCTTATAAAATCTCAGTCAGGGATTTTTAATGTTCTCATTTCCCTTTTTCTACTGGATCCATAAGAAGTTTTTTTCATGTTTTTATTTTTGGCGAAGAAGTTTATCATGGATGAAACTTGATGTATGATGAAATAGGTTGTTCATTGTGGTTGCTTGGTTGGTGAGTTTCTATCCTAACATCTAGATACTTGAAAAGAAGTATATGCTTTTTAATTTAATGCATGCCTTAAGAGTTTGTGCTTGTAATCTTAACTGCAGAAGGGAATGATATGGAGAAATGTTTAAAAGCTTATATAACTGTAGCTAACCATGAAAATGAAAATTCTTAAATAGTTGATAGTTATGAGCACTCGAAGTAGGACAAGGACATTACCAAATCAAATTAGTTTAATGGTAATGAAAGAAAAAATCTGTTTTCTCTCTCTTTCTCTGTGGCTTGGACTCTGGACATGAGTATTTATTGGTAATGATTGTGAATGACTGAAATAGCTTTGAATTAGGCCACTGCCACTCTTAAATTTTGCATTAAAGATTTAGGCAAGGAATACCTTTGCAACATATGAGATGTAACTGATAGTATATTCTGTGATGTTATTATCATTGAAACTTTGTATAGGCTTTGTCTTTTCTGATATAGTCCTATGTATTACCCTGACTTTGTTGATCATGTTCTTAACACTAATAAAGATGCTGTATGTGAAGGAGCAATTCAACGTCTCAGTCAGAATTGTCTTCTGACTCCTGATGCCATTGACAAAGCTGATGAAGCAACTATTAAGTATTTGATCTACTTGGTATGTCATCCTAGAAGTTGCTTAAAAAACTAGGCATCAAAGATTTTTAATTATTTTTTAAGAGTTTATAAATATTTGACTTACTTCACCATTATAAAGAATATATATTTTATTAGTTTAATAAATTTTACTATGTTACTTCTTTTTAAATTTTGAGCAATTTACCTTATTTATTTCCTTTTCAAGGTTGAGAGATTTACCTTGTTATTTTCTCATTATCCATGTTTTTAAGTACAAGTTAACTCTGGGTGTGGGAAGGAATCATTTTGTGACACTCCACATCTTATCCAAACAATAAATTTAAATGCCAAATGTCAAAGTAACTCAAATAATTAACCATCAAAATATGCAAGTTTTAAAATTAATAATAAAAAAAGGTTTATAGATTTGCTTTTTGCTTTTTGCTTTTTGCGTTTATAAGTAACAGTTGCTTTTTGCTTTTTTAATCTTTTTTTTATAACAGATTTGCCAACCGCTTCAAACTGGGTGAGAAAGGTGTGGAGAATGATATAGATGTAGATGACAGCACTTCAGTAGAGGAAGTTTGAACCAATTTGGTCGCTGTACTAAAAGATTATCTTCAGGTCAGCTTCTTCTTCTTCATTTGGATAGCTATATGCTGAATAATTAATCATGTTTGTAATAATTGTAATCAGTTGGAATTGTTGGATTGGGCAAGATCGGATCAGCAATAGCAAAAAGAGCCGAAGCTTTCAACTGCTCTATCAGTTACCACTCGAGATCTAAGAAACCAAATACAAAGTACAAATACTACTCAAATACAAAGCCTACATAACCAGAAGGTTAGCTACTCTTTTATTTTCTTTTTTTTTTTTTCGTTTTTTTAAATTACCATTCTTGTTTATCGTAAGATTATTTTTTAATGGATCATTAATGGATCATGTTTTTAACTTATTTCAAGTCTGTCCTTTGATTATTTTTTTAATTTGCTTATGCTGTTTATCCTTAGAGACTTGTTATGCTGTCTTTAATTTTTTTAATTTGCTTATTCTGTTTATCTTTGGGATCTCTTTGCTACTGGTTCCAATGCGTATGTTCTTACTAACAATAATACTGTAAAAGGGATCATTTCTGCTCAATTTGCAACCTTTTAATAATTTTATACCTCTCAACATGTATGCTTCCACGTGAATTTTTTCTATCATATTTTCGTAATTTGTGTTTTAATATTTCTATATTTCTATCACGATTTTTAATAAATTTATTTATTGATATAATATGTCCTATCTAATATACAAATATTTCTATCACGATTTTTAATAAATTTATTTATTAATATAATATTCCCATCTAATATACAAATTTAATAAAATATTTTATATAGTTTTTAACTTCAATTTAAATTATTATTGAAATATTCTCGTCCGTTTTATCACAACTATTATTGTCCGTTTTATCACAAATATTATCGTCTGTTTTATCATTTAAGTTAAACTTTTTATTCAAAATAAATCATGCCTTTTAAGCTAAATACGGATGTCCACACAATGGTTTAACATGTACTTAAGAAAAGATGACTTGTAAAACATAAATTAAATTAATTGTGGACTATTTTAACTGCACATGTGATTTGTCAAATAAAAACGAACGACATGTATATTATTTAATTAAAATAATTTTTTTCAATATTATTTAATTAAAATAATTTAATTAAATATTATTTAATCCGCAACTTACCTGTAGATACTTGATGCTTGATATGTATTATCCATGTGATTTTCCACATCGTCAAATAAAAAACTTACATAATACATAAATATATTTGATAAATATTTAACATAACTTACAAAAATTACATAACTTATATAACTTAGATAAATATATAACTTATATAACTTACATAACTTATATAACTTATATAACTTAGATAACTTAGATAAATATATAACTTACATAACTTACATAACTTATATAACCTAGATAAATATATAACTTATATAACTTACATAACTTATATAACTTATATAACTTAGATAAATATATAACTTACATAACTTACATGGTGAATTTCTCTCGCTTGATTCACACTGGACAACAATTGATGGACGAGCCATATGTATTTTCCTCTCAAGTGAAACAAGTTTTTTATTCGAAAGATCCAACTAATGAGAGTTGGTGTGTTGTACTCCGGAACACCCCTAGAGACTTGTTTGACGTGGGTAATGGAAGTAGAGATGACATCGTCGAAAGATCAGAAACATTACATTTTCTAGAACAAAACTTAGATGAAAATATCCCTAGTACTAATACACAACATCAATGGGTTCGACATGATGTGGATGAAGATATTTACGAATAATGATGTAGTAAGATTTTACAATTTTTTAATTATATGTAATATTATAATTTTAATATTGGTCATGCTATATAATTTAACTATTTTATATGTACTATTATTGTTGTAATTTGTTACTAAAACTTCAACTATTTTATGTGTATTGCAGGAAAAATGCGTAGAAGAAGATTACGAGATTTAAGTATTGCCCAGAATACTCCAAATTCGGAAGAAGGAAATAGTGAACAGCAGACAGTTGTTGGATCTTCGAATGTGCCGGAGACACTTGACGAGCCTAGAGAATTTCAAAGTAATGTTAAGTTCATTTTACATGTGTTGACTTTTATTATTGATTTATTTGTCAATTTTAATATAATAATAGTATATCATTTTTCAGCTGAAAGTGGTGGGACGCGTAGAGGTCGAGGACGTACCCTGCTTAAAGCTTTATGCGAGTTAGATCCTATCGAGCGTGTCAAAGTAGGTAGAAATAGTCATGGTCAGCCTGTTGGATCTGAAGCTCGACTTTTAGCAGGCTATTTGGGCATTTTAGCACGAAATGCAAATATGTTGCCCATCAACTACGAATCATGGCATCACATGCCTGATAGCAACAAAAATCAAGCTCTCGCTAATATTAAGGTAACAAAATGTGAATGTATTTTATAATACTTTGGTTTAAGTTTTATTTATATTTACATTCTAAACTTGTGTTTTTTTAGGAGAGATTTGCTTTAGAGGTCTCCGATGACTATATCAAGAAGGCATTGGGTAAAAAATGGAGAGACAATAAAAGCACTTTAAAAAAATAATATTTTAAGAAAGACATAAGCCTCGAGGAAAAACTGAGAAATGTTCCACCGGGAATGCTGAAGTACCAATGGGAAGATGCGGTTAGATTCTGGAATTCAAAGAAAGGAGAGGTATTACGTATTTCCAAACTCTTATATATAGTGTTTACTATATACGTAATAATAATTTCATTATGTAGGACCGTGAGCGAGTTGGAACAAGCAGCAGGCAAAAACAAAAATTCACGCACACGGCAGGGTCGAGAAGTTTTGCTTCTGTAGCTGAGGGCGAGGTATTATGAATTTATTAATTCTTTCAAATATTAATAACTTTCTACTATTAAATAATATTTTTACTACAATATTGTAGGAAGTCACGTCTGGACAAAAAGTTGGATGCCTTCAGCTTTTTGAGATTACGCATAGGAAGAAAGATGGATCTCCTATGACATCCGGAGCTGGAGAAATTATGGTATATTTACTTAATAATATTTGATTTATTATAAATATTTATAATGTTTAATTATAATTGTTTAATTCAATTCATCATTAGTAGTTTTAAATAATGTTAAGTTATGTTGCATTCCTTTTTATTATATATTTCGTTTCTAACTCTTTAATTCATTTTTTAAGAGAAACTAAAGGAGAAGAAGGCGGAATATGAAGCGATTGCTTCGACTGATAGTTCTGTTAATCTTGAGAACATTGACAACAGAGTTATCATTGAAGTTTTGGGTCCTGAAAGGTACAGTCGAGTTTGATTTCAAGGATCTGGTGTTACCCTGACCCAATATTTTAGATCCGGCTCCCAGCAATACATGCCTTCCGGAAGTCAAGCTCAAGCTGAAGTTCAGAGGTTAAGAGACCAGATAGCTCAGATGTAAGCGAACACGGTTGAGCAAATTACCGAGGTTCAAAGAAAATATGAAGAACTCCAAAGAACAACTTAGAGCGGAGGCGCAGCGAGAGAGAGGAGGCAATGACAGCAGAGTGAGGGGAGGCAGAGGCAAAGAATGATGGCAATGAGCAGAGCGGAAAAAGTACGATGACCTCCAGCTACAGCTTCAACAGATGATGCAGATGTTTCAGCAGTCGCAAAAGCCGCCATCTTAGACATTAGTTTTCTCGTCGTAAGAATGTTTTTAACTTTGTCACGTTTAACATTATTATAAGAATATTTTAAATTATACTTTATTTATTAATTACATCATATATCTTTCTTTAAATTTGAAGTATCATTTAGAAATAATTTTTTTGTTGTATTTTTCATGCTAAATTTGATGTTTTTGGCTGCATTTTATGCTATATTTGCTATATTTGGTTGGATTTAATGCAGGAAGGACTAAATATTGGTGAAAAAAATGCATTGCAAATTTGCCAAAATTAGCGGCATTTGTGGTAAAAATGCCGCTAAAAACCATGACTTTTAGCGGCGCTTTTTTCACAAACGCCGCTAAAAGTGCGCCGCTTTTAAAAATGCCGCAAATAGTTTTAGTGGCGCTTAAAAGCGCCGATAAAGGCTAAAAAAAGCGCCGCTAAAAGTTTGTTTTCTTGTAGTGAATCCTTGAGAAGCCATTCTATCGAACAGGATTTGAAGGGCTGCGGAGAGAAAGGGTCCACCAACTAAGGTCCCCGCCATGTCTGGTACTCGAAGATAAGATTTGAAGAAAAAGGTGAAAGATGGAGAAATAAAGTCTTAATTGGTTGATAATTGTTAATTTCTTATTGCTCTTGATGAACTGTTTGAGCTTTTTGATTAACGGGTTTCAAGTTTCAACAGCCAAGTTTGTCGGTCAAAAGCAATAAGAAAACCACAATTATCATAAATAATATGTTAAATTGTGGGGTTTTTTTTTTTCGAAAATAATGTGTTTTGTTTTTAATTTTTAAGGTTAAAATATGCCATAAGTATTATAGACTTCATAAATTTATATATTTTTATTTTTAAAAATTTAATAACTTTATTTTTTATATTTTAAAATTAAAGTTTAATTTTTAATATTATTAATTTTTTTTTTAAATTTATTGGCCATTAATATTTTCATCAAATTTGTTATAAAATGTCATTTGAAAAAAAAAGATTGATGACAAAAAAAGTTCAAAAATACAACTAAAGACATCTTGATAAGAACATGCAGACATTAGTGGCCAAATTTATTATTAAGCCAACTTACAAATATGTCACTAATGTTTTGGGTATTTACAAAAATGTTGCTCAGTCGTTTATTGTCCTTACTGAGGTAAGATGAATATGATGTGGCATTGTAACGACTCGAAAATCAGTGGTATCGAAAAATATGATTTTGGGACTCCGTTTTCGTAAACCAAATTCGTAAATATTTTTATTAAATATTTACGAAGTTTATTATAGGTGAGTTTAATTTTAGATAGATAATTTTATCAAATTAGTAATTAATTAAGGTACAAAAACTAAATTAAAAAAGTGATAAAAATTTAATTACTATAGATTTTTAATTAGAAACAAGGACCAAGGATTAAAATGAGAATTATAACATCTTAAAATTTATATTGGACGGTTTGAAGTTTTGCTTTAATATTAGAAAATTTATAATTAAATTAAAACATGGTAAATAAAACGTAATAAAGTTATAATTGATAAGTGTGGTGGAAGGAAAGGAAAACATTATTCTCTCATCTTCCTCATGCATACCGAAATTGGAAGAAGGAGATGAACTTTCGGACTTGGAGTTTCAATTTTTAGACTTTAATTGGTTAGTCTAATCTAGTTACTTTCTTGTAAATTTTATATTTTTGAGATCGTAGGAACTTAATCTAGTTAATCCATGTCTCAATCTATTAAATTTTTAGAAAGTTATAATTGTTTATTAAGCTTAGAGATGAAAAAGGACTAAATTGTGAAATTAATTGATAGTTTTGAACAATAGGGACTAAAATATATAAATTGTGAAACTTGCTGTAGAAATGAGAAATAGAAGATTCTAAATGGACTATAGTGAAATTGAATTGAAATTTGGAGTTTTAAATTGAAAGTTATGTAATTCTCAGTTTTAGGGACTAAATTGAATAAAATATAAAATTCGTATAAATTTGAAATTGATTTTGTATTGATGGTTTTATGTGTTTATGTTAATTTGTAGCTAACGTTGTCCCGAATTCCTCAAAAAGGAAGGGAAAAGATAGAGTTGTCGATGAATAGCGCGGAGTTTACAATTTATATTTCTATAATTTAAACCACTTCAGTTGCTACATTTATAATATGTTTTTCATGGTAAGGTTATGAGGTGAGTTGGAATTGTTAAATTGATTGAATTTAGTTTATTGTTGTAATAAATGATTAAATTGAATAAATTTAAAAATATTGTATATTGATATAAGTGCAAAATTTATCTGGAATTAAGTTGATTCATGATATGATATATATAGACCAATGATTTGGTTAATGAAATGAAAATGATGGAATACAAAATTGAGTTAAATTCGAAATTGAGTAATTTGTTACCTTATTAACTATTCAGATAGAGTCTAATATAGTTGACATGTCATAGGAGATAGGTCAGTACCTATGGGTTATGCTCCTATGCTAGTAATTTGAATATGAATGGGATAATGGATATGATGTAGTATTGATACAAGAATTTGGTACCGATACTTATAAGGGAGTATCGATACCATAGGTCAAGTATAAATCCATGTTTTCAAAATTTTGAAAACTTTGCAATTTGGTTTTATATCATGTTCGGACAGCAAAAAGGGTACTCATGATAAGCTCGATTTAGACTTGTTCAGATTGTGCCTTATGTTATATAATTGTGTGTATGACATTTTTTTTTTACTCAATCAAAGATAATAACACAGTAAGCCGAAGAATGTTACAAACAACAAGATGCAACATAAAAAAACCAACACCCAAATACAAAGAACCCAAAACTCAAAACAAGAACACCGTAATTTCAAACCGCTAAGACCATCACATCCCACTCAGAAACTCTGCCCTCAGAAAGACAAGAAACGCAAACAGACAACACCAACATCGCTTAAACCAAGAAACCATAAGGCAGAAACCAGCAAATCCAAACTTCTGAGAAAAAAAAACAGCAACATAACGCCAATTAAACTTACCATCAAGCCTTAAACATACCAGCCTTTTAATTCCTGCAACCGCCAGAGCATACGCCAAATCACATGATTAATTATTTCTTGATTTAATTATGTAATTTTGACAAAAAGTATCCCGACAACGAATATAACGTTTTATTGTTCAAACCCGAAAATCGAGTGAAGTAATAGGATGTTACAAGCACTTTTAATTGGCCTTATTGCAGACGTGGAAATCCATGAAAGGGAAAAAATAAACAAAATAATAATATTAAAAATTTTTAAAAAATATAAAAAATGCTCTCGATTGATAAATAATTATTAAAAAAAGAATATTTTTAAATTATAATTAATTGTACATTATTAAAAAAAGAAATCCTTTGGAATTCACTTCCTTGTGTTTGGAATCAACGTAATAAGATTGAAAAAGGCAAATTTTATGGCTCTACACATAGTATTTTATTGAGAAACCAAATTGGTGGTTATCAAGTTTAATGATGATTCTTTTCTTCAAACTCAATTTTCCTTTCTTTCTGGAATTGGATGATTTTATCTTTCAACATAAAACAATTTTTGAGAGGATAACTAATTAACCAATGGTATTTGTAGTAGTTGGAATCATTTACTTGATTATTTTATTCAAGTTTTTTTTTTTTTTTGAAATCAAATTAATTTAAGGTCTATTTATTTCATGTAAAAGCAATTATAAAAAAAATATTTACCATGTTTTCCATGTTTGTTTGGCGTAAAATATTTTTGGTAATGTAAGTGGTTTTCCTAGTTAAAGTAAAATGACTTTTCTTTTCTTTTCTTTTTTTTTTAAATGATTTACCATTTTTCATCTTGTAAGACATTTTCGAAATTCTTACTCTCAAGACTTTTGATAGCCAAGGTCTCTCACTAAAGCTTTCAACCAAGCACCAAGAGCCATTCCCGGCACCAACGCTTTCCCTCTTCAATGATGAGCCATTAGGTGAGTTGTCTCTTCTCCATTTTTTATTCTTTTAACAAATTGGTCGTAAAAATTTAGGGATTTTTTCTTATAAAAACCTAAAAAAAACTCATAATTTTTCACTCTCCAAAACTGAGCTTGCTTGGTTTGCAACATGAAAATTTATTTCAAATCTGAGTTTTTCATCTTTCATTTCTGAAATCAAGAATGGTTTTTTTAACAATGTCAACAATCCTCACCTATAAATACCAACAGTTATATATCCATCTGCCATTCAAATATCATTAGCAAAACAAAAGCTGGAAAGATTGTGTAACAAACACCAAAAAGAAGAGAAAAAGATGGCCCCCGATGAATGCCAAGGTATTTAACAATGGAATGTCTCATAGGATTTAAATAATGATGATAATGAGATGTTATCGACTATCATTTTATTGTAACAACTATTGATATTGCGATCAAATGTGAAAACATCTTTTAACTTAATGCGATAAAAAAACATTTACCAACAATTTGATTACTACTTCTAGCACAAATTCTTGTACATGTAGGGAAAAACTCGTGGCCGGAGTTGTTAGGAACCAATTGGGAGATGGCGGCATCAACAATTGAGAGAAGAATTCTAATGTGAATGCTTAGATAATATCAGATCAAGCATCTGTTATCCAGGATTTCATGTGCACTAAGATTTGGGTTAGGGTTAATACCAATGGGATTGTAACCCAAGTTCCAATAATTGGTTAAAAATAGGTCTAATAATTCATGTCTTCATATTATATCTTATATTGTGTTTAAGTTATTCTTTTTTATATTGTATACATATTGTGGAGTCTTAGTATATCTAATATTATCAGAAATTACAAAAGATGAAGATGTATCCATGGTTCAACCAATGCAATGATTCTTTTAATTCACCTTAATCCAATTTTATTGTTTATTAGTTAAGATTTTTAATTTAAATGAATATTATAAACTAGTTTTTAATTTTCTTAAAAAGTTTCCAGCAATATCCACTAATATGGTTCTCGACCCACTCTAGCCATAGATTAATTAATTATTTTTGGATAAATTGTAGAGTGTTTATATATATATATATAAAATTTAATTTTATATTTTTATTTTCAAGAATTTACTGATTTTATTTTTCGAATTTAAAATTTTAGATCCAGCTATTAACACCATTAAAATTCTTCCATTAAATTTATTGGTGTTTCATTCTAAAATTAGAAAAAATATTCGCTTGGTATCCATGTAATAAAAAAATGACATCGTAATGGACTTGAAATTAGAGAATTGAAACGGTGCTGGTAATTTTTAAAAATTCACATTAACATTTTAATCAAAATAAAGTATTTAGACTAACGAATGACATTATAAAAATTGATGTGCTAAATTATGCCAAAATTAAAGTATAGATATTAAATATTAAATTTGAGTGAATAATAGAGATCAAAATTAAATTTTAACTATTTTTATATAATATAAAAAGTAGAGTGATTAGAATTGAAATTCAATCATTATCTTATTACGTCAAAAAAAGGTAAAAATAACCCTTTAGTCTTTGTCAATTTTGATATTGAGCGAATTGATTCCTTTAAAAAAAAATTTGAGCAATTTAATCCTGTCAATTTCTAAAGTAAGCAACTCAGGACACTTAATCATGATATTAATGTTTTTCGTTAATTGTACATCATTTTGATTAGTAGAATAGTAAATTTGGCCCTCAGTGTTTATATATTGTATGTAAACATTGATAATATGTGTAAATGTTACAAGCTAAATTTATTTATACAAGACAAATTTGATAGACTATGTAAATATTGTGGGCTAAATTTATTAAACCAAAACCAAATTAACTTAATATGTAAACTTTGAAAACTAAATTTATCATTACACTACTAACTTATTAAATCAAAACTAAATTAACTGAATATGTAAACTTTGAAAGCTAAATTTATCATTACACTACTAAAAGATATAGGTAGAATTGATCAATAACATTAACCTTAAAATGCATACTGAGAAATGCATTAGGATGGCAGTTTGTAGGAGACTAACCCAAGGCAATGTCTGCAAGAAAAGACTTGGAACTGTTCAAACGAAAGAAGCTTTTATTGATGTTCATCATTGTTTAATTCAATCCAAAACAACAAATAGAAGTAACGTGTGAAGAATAATCCACCAGCTTTCATGCAAATCTTTTATCAGCCCACACGTATTTTCTTTTTCATATTATAGATCGATGGCTATGTTGGTACAGTATTTTTCGTTACTTCGATGACCGAATATTTTTGTGCTAGTTGTAATAGATTGAGACTTTTGGTTAATGGCAACTTAAAAGTATGTCTTTTTAATCCTTCATAGATAAGTCTACTTGATTGGTTCTCGTATGATTTAACTACATGTGTTGTTGGTTTGTATATCTTGAGTTTAATCTTGTTTATTCAATTGTTATATAAAAAAAAATAATTTTATAAAACACAAAAAATAATTGTGCATTTCACAAGAAAGATAACTAGTATTTATATAATATAACAATGTACATACCCTATATTTATGCCAAGTGACACTCTCTCAGCTTTTCTTCATTTACTTTTTATTTAATATTTTTTTAGAGTTATCAAAATATAGGATATGTATATAACATGTGAATGTTTTTTTAAAGTTTTTCAATATAAAGATATCCTATTTGTAATTCTATAGGAAACCAAACAGGGGCCTTGCATATATATGAGTACAAAAGTAAAAGCTCCTCCACTTTCTTTGTAATAAAACCACATAATGTTTGATCAAACTCATTAAATGGGAAAAAATGATGCCTCCAAATGGACATCTTGTTTGGAATTGGAGATCCCATCAACTTCAAATGGTGGATGACGTTTATAGAATGGGAAAAATTATCTAATGACCCTCCAAAATTCTTCAAATAAATAAAAAAAAAAAACTTAGAAAATATTCATATAACATACAAATCCATATCCGAAACTCACATTTCACTTTGAAAAACATAGATATATGTTATTAAAAGCTCCAAACAAGTACAGTAATTTATGGAGACGAAATTAGGCAAAAGTTTACAAGAAATTAACTATCAAATAGGGAAGGGAATGAAATTGTAACTAAACTTTTGTATGGAACAATAACCCACATTTGTATTCAATCACATAAGCATTTCAATTTCAAATTCTGCAATACGCAATGTGTTAAAAATGGATTATCTTCCACCTTTTTCTCGTGATTAAACACTTATTCGTATTTGACATTCACATTCGAATCACAGTAAAACAACTCTTTAATGTTTGAAGAAGGATTTCTTGGCAGTAGCATGGCCTTCAGATGGTGGATGGTGGTTGTTATTGACCTCTTATTGTTCCAACGAAAACGAAATTGATGTCCAAATCATTGACCAGTATGAAGAATGTAAAGTTGAGCATTGGCCTGCAATGCAACATGTGACCAGCAGCTCCTGAAGCAGACTTGCAATGTAGCAGAATCGAGAGCAGCAGCAACTTGGTCCCTTTTTTGCTTATTTTGTTCAAATGTAACTTGTTTAGTTAGTTTGTAACTTGTAATCAAAGCTAGTAGGATTAGTTTTGATTTGTTTTGATTTGTACTTGATGTAATAGCTGATGTATCAGCTAGCTTTGGTTTGAATTTCAATCTTGTATTAGTTGAGTATAAGTGGGAGCAGTTACATTATTAGGTAACTGTCAAATTTACTTTGTAACTCATATATTTTGAAATTATCAATGAAAGATCATCAGATTTTTCCTCTCAATCTCTCCTTGTTCAAACTCATCCATTTTGCTTCGGTTTTCATCTTGTTTTATTTGAAAAATTAACTTTGTTTTATGTTTTGTTGCTGCATTGTTCCAACAAATGGTATCAGAGCCTAAGTCTTTGAGGGCCTCTATTTTGTTGGTTGATTTGTTGAGAGAAAACAAGCTTGAGAACAAGAGATTGAAGCTGTTGAGTTTGTTTCAGCAAAATGAGTTTTACATCTCCTCCACCTCCAGTGTTTGCTGGTGAGAACTACCACATTTGGGTAGTCAAAATGAAAACTTACCTTCAAGCTCAAGACTTGTGGAGTGTAGTTGAGAATGACACCGAACCACCTCCATTGAGGGCCAATCCCACGATTGCTCAAATGAGGCAGCATGCTGAGGAGAGCACCAAGAAGCACAAAGCCTTGGCCTGCTTGCAAAATGGAGTGACAGATGTAATCTTCACTCGGATTATGGCGTGTAGCACACCTAAGGAAGCATGGGAAAGGTTGAAGGAGGAGTTCATGGGGTCAGATAAAACTAGGCAGCAACAAGTGATTAACTTAAGGAGAGACTTTGAAAACTTGAAGATGAAGGAGTCTGAGAGCATCAAACAATATTCTGACAGAATTATGGTTACTGTCAACAGCATAAGGCTACTTGGTGAAGACTTCAGTGAAAGCAGAGTAGTGGAGAAGGTCATCACCACTCTTCCTGAGAGATTTAAGTCTAAAATCTCATCACTTGAGGAGTCAAGGGACTTGACAACTATCTCTTTGCCTGAGTTGGTGAACTCCCTTTACAATTTGGAGCAGAGAAGGGCCAACAGGCAGGAAGACCATCCTGAAGGAGCTTTCTAAGCAAAGGCCAAAGAAAGTTCCAGCACAAGTCAGAAAGGTAAAAAGCCTTAGCTTGATAAGAGGGATAAATCAAGGAGAGATTCAGGCAAGAGAAAGTTTCCACCATGTGTCCATTGTAAGAAGACCACTCAATCTGAAAGGTTTTGCTGGTTTAGGCCAGACATATAATACAGGAGCTGCAAGCAGTTTGGCCATGTTGAGAAAGTTTGTAAAAACAAACCAAAGGGACCTGTACAGCAGCAGATCCAAGCTCAAGCTGTTGAGGACCTTCAGACTCAGGAGGAGCATGTTTTCACAACCACAAGCTTTGCTACCACAAGCAATGTCAGAAGCAATTGGTTGGTGGATAGTGGCTGCTCACACCACATGGCAAGTGATGAAAACTTGTTTAAGGATCTTGACAGAAGCTATGGCTCAAAAATCAGAATAGGCAATGGTGAACTGATTGAAGCCAGAGGCAGAGGCAGTGTTTTAATAAACACTTGTTCAGGTAACAAAGTCATTTCAGATGTGCTCTTTGTGCCTGATATTGATCAGAATCTGTTGAGTGTTAGTCAGTTAGTTAAAAAAGGGTATTCCCTAGTTTTCAAGAATGGTTCATGTGTCATTAAGGACTGTCATGGTCAAGAAATGATTACAGTAGGCATGGTAGATAAATGTTTCATGCTTGATGTAAATCAGCTCGAAAACAAAGCTTATACAAGTTTGGCTGATAATACTGGCCTATGGCATAGAAGATTAGGCCATGCTAATTTCAGATCACGTGATCTGTTGCACAAACAGAATTTGGTGGAGGATATGTCTAAAGTGGAAGCAAGTGACAGTGTTTGTGATGTTTGTCAGTTTGATAAGCAAGCCAGATTGCCATTTCCAGTGAACCAAGCTTGGAGAGCTTGAGAAAAGCTTGAGCTATTGCACTCTGATAATTGTGGACCAATGAAGTCCCCCTCCTTGAATGACAGCAAGTACTTTGTGCTGTTCATTGATGATTTGACAAGATTTTGTTGGGTTCACTTTATGAAACACAAGTCTGAAGTGTTTGAAGCCTTTAGCAAGTTTAAAGCATTAGTGGAGAACCAGACAGGCTGTAAGATCAAGGCATTGAGAACTGACAATGGGGCTGAATACTTATCTGATAGGTTTCAAGAGCTTTGTGAGCATGCAGGGATCCATCATTAGCTAACCACTGTCTATACTCCACAACAAAATAGAGTTTGTGAAAGAAAAAACAGAACAGTGATGAATATGGCCAGATATTTGCTATTTCAAAGCAAGCTTCCAAGTAAATTTTGGGCAGAAGCTGTCAACACATCAGTTTATCTGTTGAATAAACTTCCAACTCGAGCAGTGAATGACAAAACACCCTTTGAAGCTTGGTATGGGCTCAAACCATCTGTTTCCCATCTGAAGGTGTTTGGATGCATGTGCTATGCACTCATTCCTGCTGAAAGAAGAACTAAACTTGAGAGAAGGTCTGCCCCTGGGATATTTGTTGGCTACAGCAGTACCAAAAAGGGCTATAGAGTGTATGACCCTTCAACAAAGAAAATTTTGGTAAGCAGGGACATCAAATTTGATGAGGAGAAGTTTTGGAGTTGGGAAGGTTCAGATGCAAGCCAATTTGATGAAGACCAACTTGACATCAGCCTAGAACCAGCTGAAAATGAACTAAAAAGTGGTGAGATTGATGATCCTCCTGTGAGAGGAACCAAAACCATTGCTGACATTTACCATAGATGCAATGCAGCAATAGTTGAGCCTTCAAGCTATAAAGAGGCTGCAAGGGACAGAAGCTGGAAGAAGGCAATGAAAGCTGAGCTTGAGATGATCAGAAAGAATGAAACATGGGATTTGGTTGATAGGCCAGACCAGAAGAAAGTCATAGGTGTTAAATGCGTTTTTAGAGCCAAATTCAACTCTGATGGCTCTTTAAACAAACATAAAGCAAGGTTAGTGGTGAAGGGCTATAGTCAAGAGCATGGCACTGACTTCATGGAAACATTTGCTCCAGTAGCAAGGCTTGACACAATCAAGCTTCTGTTTGCCTTGGCTGCACAGAAACAGTGGAAGATTCACCAATTGGATGTCAAGTCAGCTTTTTTGAATGGTTTTCTGAAGGAGGAAATTTACATAGAGCAACCAGAAGGGTTTAAAGTTCCAGGAGAAGAAAACAAAGTATATAGGCTGAAGAAAGCCTTGTGTGGTCTAAAACAGGCACCTAGAGCTTGGTATAATCGAGTTGATGCTTACTTGTGCAGACTTGGGTTCGAGAAAAGTCTGAGTGAACCAACCCTTTATGTAAAGAAGACTGAAGATGAAACTTTGCTGATTATTTCAGTTTATGTGGATGATCTTCTAGTAACTGGAAGTAGAATTGATTTGATCAATGACTTCAAGACTCAAATGAAGGAAGTATTTGATACGACTGACTTGGGAGCTATGACATACTTCCTTGGCATGGAAGTGAATCAGTCTAACCAAGGAATCTTCATCAGTCAGCAAGCCTTTGCTCTAAAGATCTTAGACAAGTTCTGCATGTCTAATTGCAAATCAGTGAGCACACCAATGGCTCAAGGAGAAAAGCTGATCAGCTTTGGAAACCAAGAAAGGGTTGATAAGAAGGAGTACAGAAGCTTAGTTGGATGTTTGCTTTATTTGATAGCAACTAGACCTGATCTCATGCATGCTGTTAGCTTGTTGTCTAGGTTCATGCACTGCTGTGACACATCTCATTTTAAGGCAGCAAAAAGGGTACTTAGATACCTTAAAGGAACCTTAAAGCTTGGTGTCATGTTTAAGAAGGAAAATAAGCTTAGACTTGTGGGATATTCAGACAGTGACTGGGCAGGTTCTACAGATGACATGAGAAGCACCTCGGGTAGCTTCTTCACACTTGGCTCAGGAATGTTTTGTTGGAGCTCAAAGAAGCAACAAACTATTGCTCAATCCACAGCAGAAGCAGAGTATATTACTGCTGCAGCAGCAGTGAACCAAGCCATTTGGCTTAGAAATTTGCTATGTGATCTAAATGAAGAGCAAATTGAACCTAATGAAATCAAAGTTGACAACCAGTCAGCAGTGGCTATTGCTAAGAATCTAGTTTTTCATGGAAAAACTAAGCATTTTAAAATCAAATTTCATTTTGTTAGAGAGGCTGAACAAACAGGAGAAGTCAGCCTTGTTCATTGCAACTCACAAGACCAATTGGCTGACATTCTAACAAAGCCACTTGGTACATTCAGATTTGAAGCCTTAAGAGAGATGATGTGTTTGTTGCATACAGACCAAGGAGGAGTGTTGAGCATTGGCCTGCAATGTAACATATGATCAACAGCTCCTGAAGCAGACTTGCAATGTAGCAGAATCGAGAGCAGCAGCAACTTGGTCCCTTTTTTGCTTATTTTGTTCAAATGTAACTTGCTTAGTTAGTTTGTAACTTGTAATCAAAGCTAGTAGGATTAGTTTTGATTTGTTTTGATTTGTACTTGATGTAATAGCTGATGTATCAGCTAGCTTTGGTTTGAATTTCAATCTTGTATTAGTTGAGTATAAGTGGGAGCAGTTACATTATTAGGTAACTATCAAATTTACTTTGTAACTCATATATTTTGAAATTATCAATGAAAGATCATCAGATTTTTCCTCTCAATCTCTCCTTGTTCAAACTCATCCATTTTGCTTTGGTTTTCATCTTGTTTTATTTGAAAAATCAACTTTGTTTCATGTTTTGTTGCTGCATTGTTCCAACATGTAAGATCATCCTCCATGTTGTTTTCACAATCCAAATTTCAACCAACTTGTTACAGACACATGCAACCTCTTGCTGAAGCCAATGGAATAGTGGTTGAAATTTTCATGGTGGATAATCTTGAAAAGACCAACCTTCTACGTTAGTCACTCAAATTTGCAATCAAGTCTTTACAAGTAACAGCAAGCACGGCATACCTCAAATCTACATTACTTCAATTCATCATTTCCTTTGAAGTATCTGTGTCCAACATCTGATGTATATACAAATAAGTGTATGAGAATATGATCCTCCAAGGATTCTCTAAATTAATGGAAATCTAAGAGAAAAATTAAGCATACCAGTGTCAGAAGCATTCCTGTATTCACACTGGAGTCCCAACAAGATAGGTATTACCGTCATGTAAGCATTTAAAAGAGAAAGTACCTATGTGATGAAGTTATTCATTCTCTTCCAAGCTAAAAAGGAAAATTGCACAATTCAACCTTTCTATTATCATTTAAATTCACAAGAAGAACATACTAAATATCAAAATTCACATGAAGTAGAGGATAATGTGAAGAGTTAGTTACCTTAAGATCATCCTTCAAAATTGTTAAGCCGTAAGGTTCTGCATGAACTAAATCTGCCATTGATATTCAAAAAAATCAACCAAGTCCCATGTCTTATTGATGGCAACAGCTCACATCCTTAATTTCCATGTTGCCTTCTCAATCCAAAGTAAACTAAATGTCCAAAATCACATGAAACACAGGATAATGTTAAAAGTTAACAGAGAGAATATGAACACAATGTCAACTATGGATGATAATGAATTATTGAAAGATAAAATTTACGCTAGAAATAAAAAAGTTGACCAGGTTTTCCTCTATTCAAAAACTACAGCTTCTTCTCTTCAACATTTTAGATTAGAATAATACACAAAATGCATAGGCAGAAGAGGTTTGCAAGTTTTCAGAAATTTGAGGTGGATGGCATGATTGTGGATCATGGTAGCTGACACAAGATTTCCTGAAGCGAATATTGCATATAATTGTTTGGATATTTATTTTGTTGACTTAGTGAAATTATAATATTCACATTTATTTATACATTTCCAGTAGTAAATGTCACAATAGCACTTATATGTGGATACAAAATAAAAGGAATGATAGTAAAATTATTAATTTGTTACAACTTAGTACAATTGAAGAAACACATGTTAAAGTAAACCAAAAGTTACTAATACAAATGCATTTACTACTTGGTGTGATAAGTTAGACCATCCTAGATCATATATGATGCGAAAATTAATTAAGAATTCATATGGACATTCATTAAAGAACTAGAAGATTTTTTAATTTCAAAGAATTCTCATGTGTTGCTTGCTCTAAACGAAAATTTATTATTAGAAACCCATTAGCTAAAGTTGAGATTTAATGTCTTGCATTTCTGAAAAGAATATGGGCTCATTCATCCACCATATAGGTGATTTTGATATTATATGATTTTCGTAGATGCATCTACAAAATAATCACATATGTGTTATCAATTTGCAACATGTCGTTTACAAGATTGCTTGTTTAAATAATTAATTTCAGATCATGTAATGAAGACAATTCATCTTGCTAATACTGATGAGTTTATATCTTAATCTTTTATTGATTGAGTTTGAAAAACTTTTGTAAAAGTTTGTGCATAATAGTTTAGAGAAATTATTGATTAAACACCTCTGATTAATGTCTAAACCATCACTTATGAGAACTAAACTTCCTATTTCAACATGAGATTCTGTTGATTTACATGTTGTACGCATCAAGCCAATAAGTTATAAATACTCCCCATTACAATTGGTTTTTGATCAAGAAGTAAACATTTCTCATCTTTGAATTTTTGTATGTGCGTATATGTTCCAATTTCTCCACCACAATGTACAAAGATGAGTGAATCCTCAAAGAAAGTTGAGAATATATATTAATTAAAAGTTTCTTTATATTATTAGATGTTTTGAATGTATTCGAGATTCAGTTATGACATGATTTGTAATTATAATTTTAATTTTGATAGTTTTCCCGACATTAAGGTGTAGAAGCCCAAATTGCCCGGGCCCTTAAATCTAAGACCCAATACAGCAAACCCAATATCAATTAGCCCAACTAACCCATTTTATAACCCCTAAACCCAATTACAAATAAATCCAAACCCTAGCCCAAACCAGCAATCAAAAACGAAAAAAAAAACCTAGCCGTACTTGTCCCATTCGGCCACCTGACCTCTGCCACCACCTGCCCACTGTAGCACTGGCCACCAACTCGGGTCACCTCCACCGCCTCTGCACCTGCAACCATTAAAATGAAAGGACAGAAAGTAGAAAAAGAAAAAGCACTTGTAAAAGGCTATAAAAGCCATCAAAAAATAATGTAAGGGATTCGACCATTCATATATCAATACAAACAAGAGATTTAAACAAAAATATAGCATAGATCAAATAGGAAAAAGTAGAGAAAAATACCGAAGGAAAAAACGAACGGAAACAAAAATCGGAAGGTGATTTCATCTTCTTTTTTTTTTTTTTTTTTTTTTTTGGTTTTTAAGTCTGTTCCTTTTTCTTTTCTTTTTTTTTCTGTTTCTTCGTTTCTTATATACATACACACATATTATTAAAATACAAAAAAGAGGAAATTTTTACCTTTTTCGACCACCGTGCACGGTGGCCGCGTGATGGCGGCCGACTGAGCGAGTCATGTGACCAATAGTCGGTTCGATGACCGAACTTGGAGAGAGTAGAGAGCATTTTTGAAGGTTTTTTTTAAGAACAAGGATAAAATGATTTTTTTTGCAAAAAACATAACTTATATAGGGGTACCAAAACGACGTCGTTTTGGCTTATGTCCCTAAGCATCAAAACGACGTCGTTTTACCCTTTACCAATGCACCGACCCGATCCGACCCGCTCCAGGCCAGGATCCGCTTGTTTTTGAGCTGAAGGGCAATTGCGCATTTGGCCCTTCCGCTTTTTCAAGCTTTTGCAATTAAGTCACTTTTTTATTTTCAATTTGGCCCCATAATTTTTCGCGCTTTTCAATTTAGTCCCTGTTGATGCGCTGCGTTTTGAGGGAAGGAAATATTGCTGTTTCGGTCCCCTTACGTTTTACGCGTGTTCAAATAAGCCCTTTCTCTTTCTTTTTATTTCGAATTCGCCCTAAAACTTTATTTTCGTTTTGAATTTAGTCCTTTTTCTAAATTTAGTTTGGTTTTTATATTATTTTTGCCATTTTTTCAATATTATTTATTATTGTATTTACCATTATTTATATTATTATTTATATTATTATTTATATTATTATTATTATTATTATTATTATTATTATTATTATTATTATTATTATATGTTTTATTATGTATGTATATATTTATGTAGTATTATTATTAGTGGTTTTTTATTTCTAATATGTATATATTATGTAAATATTCTAATACTATATTATATATATATTTTTCATATATGTTATGTATATATGTTTTTAATATTATATTTTTATATATTATTATGTATATATTTTAATATTGTTAGTTATATATCTTTTATATAATTGTATGTATATTTCTAATATTGTATTGTATATTTCTAACACCATTATTATTTATATATATATATATATACGTATTTATGTAGCGTATGAATAGTTTTTTTATATATTATTATCATTTCTAATATATGTATATATTGTATATATTTTATATATATTATGTATATATTTTTAATGTTATTAGTTATATATTTCTTATACTATTCCATGTATATATTTTTATATCACCTTATGTACATATTCTCAAATACTATGTTATATATATATATATATATATATATTTTAATACCATATTATATATATTATTATTATATCTATTTTTATCATATTTATTATTAATATTAGTACATATATTTTATTATATGGGTATATATATATATATATATACTTTTTATATATAGTATTATTTTCATATATCATTATATTTATTATTAAACTTATTATTTTCACTATTGTCACTCATTATTTTATTTTAATATTATTATGTGTTATTTGGTTCACATACATCTTATTATTATTATTATTATTATTATTATTATTATTATTATTATTATTATTATTAGTATTAGTATATGTTTTATTATATATGTATATATCTTTAATATATATATATGTATATGTTTATGCAAATATTACTAATAATTGTTTTGTAACATTATTATTATTATTTCTAATATGTATATATATTTTTAATAGCTATATTATGTATGTATTTTTAACACTATATTATGTACATACTTTTAATATTATTATGTATTTATTTTTAATATATATGTACATATTTATGTAGTATTAATAATATATTTTTTATGTATTTCTAATATATATTGTATATGTTCATTTTATATATATTATGTATATATTTTTAGTATTATTATGTATACACTTTTCATTCCTATTATTACATATACTTTAATATATATATATATATATATATATATATATATATATATCTAGCACTATTAGTATTTTTAATATTATGTTTACGTCACTTGTAACACCCCAAACCCGGCCTAGACGTTATGGCCGAATCCGACGTGCCACATCGAAGCATTCAAAACATTTTCTATTGTTGATCTAGAAAAACTTACTTAGTGTTTTAAAAGATAATTTCGTTGTAGGTTAAAGTGAATGGAAGCTGCGCACCAGGTAGGATTCAAGAAAAGAGGAGGTGAGTCAGTTAGACTGCTTAAGTACCTAGCTCTTCCATGATCCAATCCTAGACATGCACACATCCATTGCCACACTTTAAGCTTATTACTTGTCCACGAACAACAAATTAAGTTTTAAGTCTATTTAAAATATTTATTTCCTTTGAGAACATTTACGTTGCGGAAGCTTTACTCGGTTATCGTGATATTTAAAAAAAATAAGTACCTTTATAAAACGCGCCCTAGAGCTAACCAATTTAATGACCCAAAATATTAAGAATAATAAAAACAGCGGCCTTATTACAACTTTAACCAGAATAAAAATAATCAAAATAATAAATGCGAAACTTATTTTAAAGAAAACAAAACTTAATCTTCGTGGCCACTCTGAATCCTACCCAGCTCCAAGTCCATCGATCTAAGGCTCCCCTGCAAAGATGGGAAAAAGGGGGGTGAGTTTGGAAAACTCAGTGTGTAAATTAACCCAACCAGAGCCCAAATCAGTTCAAGCTTTACTGGGCCTAAGCCCTATTCAGAAATCAAAGCTAACTGGGCCTTAGCCCATATCAATATTAATCTGGGCCATAGCCCCTTACGATGCAGAGTATACTGGGCCTAGCCCATATCAGTATCAATCTGGGCCGTAGCCCTATTACAAGTCGAGATATATTGGGCCTTGCCCATATTAACACAGTTGGGCCCATTTCAATACAGTTGGCCCATAACAAAACAGTCTCATATGATTAATGCATGATAACCCCATCCAACCCTGCACTTGCCTCCTTCCATCCCTACACTTCCTGTGGGGAATAAATCACCCACGCCATCCCTACACTTACAGTGTTAGCACTGATGCAAAAAGACTAACTATAATCTGCGGCAAAGCTGCTTATATCAGAATATGTGGCACAGCCACCAGAACGGGTTCTTCCTCCATAACAAAACCCAACCCCATGCAACAGATATACATGTCATGGCATATAACAAATAGAATCAAAATATCATGTATTTCAGTCAAAATTAACCCTAGGGGTATAACAGTCATTTTGCACCTAGGGGTAAAACGGTAATTTTCATACTTAAGAGTAGTTTAATAAAATTTACTATTCTAGAGTTTACATACATATTCTAACCATTAACACTTTAACAGAAGCACTTACCGAGCGTCTTTACCGAATTGGGCCCATTGGCCCACTAACTCGTTTTCGGCCCATTAAGCCTAAATATACCGAAGTGCACGAAATTGCGCACTCTGCAATCATACTGCTTGCGATTATCAAAATTAACAACCAAACCACCTCACAAGCACTCGTACGCTCGCAAGTTCATAATTACTGGCTTTTCGGCTTTTCGACTTTT
The DNA here is from genome assembly GCA_025698475.1 of Gossypium anomalum. Lineage (NCBI taxonomy): Eukaryota > Viridiplantae > Streptophyta > Magnoliopsida > Malvales > Malvaceae > Gossypium > Gossypium anomalum. The sequence continues at coordinate 47,048,629 of CM046960.1, read as the reverse complement.
ACCGATCTAGTCTATGAGTGGGTGTCGTTTACACACCTGATTTATAATGGTACGTTGGCGAGATCCACACACGAACTGCCTACAATTGGATTACTAACACGTTAATCTAAATATCAAAATCAAACTACGTATTTAACCTCTTACCATATTCGGCCAACACAGCCTTAGATCCCAGAGTTATTTACCTTTTTGCCGAAATATGGGTTAAATCCAAAGATCCAACCGAAACAGTCTTCAAGCCCTTTTGTCATGACGCCCCTTGTCCACGCTAATGCTTATACAATGAAAAAGAAGAAGAAAAAGACACCAACACTCTTAGTCCAAACGTTAGCCACCCCTAAAGGTTTCGGCTTTTATCTTAAACCATGAATAACTAACGAAAGTGATTCAAATACTTACCAATCGTTGTTCTGTCCAAGAGAGTGTTCTTATCTATGATTCTAATCCCTATGTAGAACAAATCCCCAAAATACGAGTAGAGAACAGATCTAATGATTTGGCTTTTAGAACCTATTCTGAGGTATGCTTAATTCGGTTTAAGAAGAAAATGGGAGAATGGGTTACCAAAATAGAAGAGATTATCGGCAAAAGGGAGGTTAAGGTTTGGTTTTAATATAAAAGAGATGAAAATAAGTTTTATGAAAAAGAGGAAATAATTGGTAATGGATGAGAGAGTTGAGGGTTTTCGGCTCTTGAAAGATTAGAATAAAGGGGGTAAAAGATTCGGCTAAAAGGAACAATCGGCTTCCAAGGAAATTTGGGTTTCGGCTTCTAAGGGTAATAGGCTATCTTTAATCAAGAGAAAATATTAGTAGAAAAACAAAAGAAGAGAAGAGTAGAAGAAGATTGGTTTGATTCTTGATGAAGAAGAGATGAACAAGAAGAAAACAACTCATAAAAACCCAAAATTTAAAAAAAAAGCATTTTCGGCACAATTCCTTCCTGACTTAAATTCCATGTTTTGCTCCTTAATTTCAGCCACCACCAATTTAAATCTCATCCAAATTCCTTGCACTATCAGCAGTAGTCCACTGCTTGACCGACTCCAGCCACTGCTAGGAGAGTTTCAGTCGAACTCTAACTCTCCCCCACGTGAGCCGCAAAATTGGTCCTTCGCACGCACAGCAGCTCGAACTCTAGACCTCTTCCTGCCCCTGCGCTCCACCACCTACTGCTGGCCACTGCACCACACTTCTTTCTTTATTAATAAACGATCACAATTAATTATAAACCTTACCTGCTTCAGTTCTGGCCCGTTTTAAAAATAAAACAGAATTTGTCCGCGTAAGGACTCGAACTTGCGCCCTCTCTGCATGACCAGCACGTTGCTGCCACTGCGCCACAGGCGCTCCTTGTGGCATAACTCGGTCGCAACTGTTCTTAAACCTTACTTTAGGTTGACCTGACTTTTAAAATAAAAACAAGCCTTTGCGTGTGCCAACCCTCGAACCTAGGAACTATACCACACTCCCAGCGCCTCTGCCACTGGACCAAGCTTCCCTTTGTGTTACCTTTTAACCCCAACTATATATAAGGCTTCCCTGCGTCGTTCTCTGATATAAAGAAAAATAAAACACTTTTGCACATGCTGGGAGTCGAACCCCAGCTCTCCTTCTCACTACCTAGCATGCTAACCATTGGGCCAATTACGCTTCTTCACGCTCAGTTTTGCCGAATTTGTTTTATAAGCCTTATGCTCAGATTCCCTCTATGAGGCAAAAATTAAAACAATTTTTTTTCCCTAGAGTTTAAACACCAAAACAACAATATATATATATATATATATATTTTTTTTTTCCTATCTAATAATAATTATTATAATCATAATAATTTTATAAATATATCTAATAATAAAAATTTCAAATACCAATAATACAGTAAATAATAATAATAATTCTCATAAAAATTTTTCAAACATACATACATTAATATTTTTCAAATAATAATAATAATACTAATTAAAATTTCATAAAAATTTAAAATATCCGTAATAATAAATATAGTAAAAATTTTCTAGTGGTAATTTAAATTCAAAATTTTTTTCCTAAACAATAATATTTAAAACTTCTTAATATTCAGGATTTTCTTCTATCCGAACCCAGACTCAAAGCCCAATTCTTTCTGGGCCCAATTTTTGGGGCGTTACAACTCTATCCCCCTTAAAAAAATTTCGTCCTCGAAATTTTAAACTATCAACTAACCGTATTATTCAAACCATCATGCTACTATGCTACCGCTGCGCACTCTGATCTAAATAATTTTAATACGACCCAGAACATCTAACTACCGAAATAAAGAAACTTTTATCAAGCACCCATACAACTCGTAACACATATTCAAATAGAATAAACTTGGCAATCCCGAGCTCGATGCTCCTTGGACCCACATCTAAAGCATGCTCCCGTCTTCCTATGGCATTCACCCGGATGACGCCCGTTGCAGTTCTTGCAGGTTGGAAAGTTTGGTCGTGTTTTAACATGTTTCACAGAACGAGGCTTGGTTTTTTGAGAACTAGAATCCTTCCTCTTCCTACAATCCAAGCATCCTGCTCGAAGCGTTTCCCTAATTTCCTTAACTTTGGTCTCCAAGTGATTTCTTCTACCACTTTCCTTACTAACTCGGCCAATGGCTCCTCGGTCCTAAGCTCCGAAAGTTATCACTACCCAAGTTGGCAGACTTTGCTTACCCTCAGAATTCATATCAATACTCTACATTACCAGTACACATATCAAATAACTATAAAGATCCCAAAAATTTTACTATTTATTCATATGTCTTATGCAGAGATAGTATTTTAAAGTTTCTATTTTCACAGAATCATAGCCTAGCTACAGTCTCGGTATTCTAGAGTTTTACAACTCTACCCTATCTAGAGTATCATAATAGGGTCTCAGTTCTATTCATAGCATCATATCAATATCACATAATGTAAAGAGAATGTACTTATAGACTTGGGCCGGAGATTCAGTGTGCCACTTCTTCAGAAATCAGAATTTCAAATTTATTCTTTGTGCACTTTGAAAACAAAATTTAAAAGAATTTTCTAACATTTCCACCAAATCGATTTCAGTGATTTTCCATGGAACCAGATTTCAAAATTTTTATGACAAACGTTTGGACCCGATCCACAGCCGAGTTGTTGCAACCTGGCTCTGATACCACTAAATGTAACACCCCAAACCCAGCCTAGACGTTATGGCCGAATCCGACGTGCCACATCGAAGCATTCAAAACATTTTCTATTGTTGATCTAGAAAAACTTACTTAGTGTTTTAAAAGATAATTTCGTTGTAGGTTAAAGTGAATGGAAGCTGCGCACCAGGTAGGATTCAAGAAAAGAGGAGGTGAGTCAGTTAGACTGCTTAAGTACCTAGCTCTTCCATGATCCAATCCTAGACATGCACACATCCATTGCCACACTTTAAGCTTATTACTTGTCCACGAACAACAAATTAAGTTTTAAGTCTATTTAAAATATTTATTTCCTTTGAGAACATTTACGTTGCGGAAGCTTTACTCGGTTATCGTGATATTTAAAAAAAATAAGTAACTTTTATAAAACGCGCCTAGAGCTAACCAATTTAATGACCCAAAATATTAAGAATAATAAAAACAATGACCTTATTACAACTTTTTTAACCGAATAAAAATAATCAAAATAATAAATGCGAAACTTATTTTAAAGAAAACAAAACTTAATCTTCGTGGCCACTCTCGAATCCCGCCCGACTTCAAGTCCATCGATCTAAGGCTCCCCTGCAAAGATGGGAAAAAGGGGGGTGAGTTTGGAAAACTCAGTGTGTAAATTAACCCAACCAGAGCCCAAATCAGTTCAAGCTTTACTGGGCCTAAGCCCTATTCAGAAATCAAAGCTAACTGGGCCTTAGCCCATATCAATATTAATCTGGGCCATAGCCCTCATACAAGAATGTGAGTATCTGGACCTAGCCCATATCAAGATCAACCGGGCGTAGCCCTATTACAAGTCGAGATATATTGGGCCTTGCCCATATTAACACAGTTGGGCCCATTTCAATACAGTTGGCCCATAACAAAACAGTCTCATATGATTAATGCATGATAACCCCATCCAACCCTGCACTTGCCTCCTTCCATCCCTACACTTCCTGTGGGGAATAAATCACCCACGCCATCCCTACACTTACAGTGTTAGCACCGATTGCAGCACTAACTATAATCTGCAGCAAAGCTGCTTATATCAGAATATGTGGCACAGCCACCAGAACGGTGTTCTTCCTCCATAACAAAACCCAACCCCATGCAACAGATATACATGTCATGGCATATAACAAACAGAATCAAAATATCATGTATTTCAGTCAAAATTAACCCTAGGGGTATAACAGTCATTTTGCACCTAGGGGTAAAACGGTAATTTTCATACTTAAGAGTAGTTTAATAAAATTTACTATTCTAGAGTTTACATACATATTCTAACCATTAACACTTTAACAGAAGCACTTACCGAGCGTCTTTACCGAATTGGGCCCATTGGCCCACTAACTCGTTTTCGGCCCATTAAGCCTAAATATACCGAAGTGCACGAAATTGCGCACTCTGCAATCATACTGCTTGCGATTATCAAAATTAACAACCAAACCACCTCACAAGCACTCGTACGCTCGCAAGTTCATAATTACTGGCTTTTCGGCTTTTCGACTTTTACCGATCTAGTCTATGAGTGGGTGTCGTTTACACACCTGATTTATAATGGTACGTTGGCGAGATCCACACACGAACTGCCTACAATTGGATTACTAACACGTTAATCTAAATATCAAAATCAAACTACGTATTTAACCTCTTACCATATTCGCCAACACAAAATTTAGATCCCGAGTTATTTACCTTTTTGCCGAAATATGGGTTAAATCCAAAGATCCAACCGAAACAGTCTTCAAGCCCTTTTTGCTGTACGCCCCCTTGTCCACGCTAATGCTTATACAATGAAAAAGAAGACGAAAAAGACACCAACACTCTTAGTCCAAACGTTAGCCACCCCTAAAGGGTTTCGGCTTTTATCTTAAACCATGAATAACTAACGAAAGTGATTCAAATACTTACCAATCGTTGTTCTGTCCAAGAGAGTGTTCTTATCTATGATTCTAATCCCGATCTATGTAGAACAAATCCCCAAAATACGAGTAGAGAACAGATCTAATGATTTGGCTTTTAGAACCTATTCTGAGGTATGCTTAATCGGTTTAAGAAGAAAATGGGAGAATGGGTTACCAAAATAGAAGAGATTATCTAAAAAAGGGAGGTTAAGGTTTGGTTTTAATATAAAAGAGATGAAAATAAGTTTTATGAAAAGAGGAAATAATTGGTAATGGATGAGAGAGTTGAGGGTTTTGGCTCTTGAAAGATTAGAATAAAGGGGTAAAAGATTCTCATTAAAAGGAACAATCGGCTTCCAAGGAAATTTGGGTTTCGGCTTTTAAGGGTAATAGGCTATCTTTAATCAAGAGAAAATATTAGTAGAAAAACAAAAGAAGAGAAGAGTAGAAGAAGATTGGTTTGATTCTTGATGAAGAAGAGATGAACAAGAAGAAAACAACTCATAAAACCCAAAATTTAAAAAAAAGCATTTTCGGCACAATTCCTTCCCGACTTAAATTCCATATTTTGCTCCTTAATTTCAGCCACCACCAATTTAAATCTCATCCAAATTCCTTGCACTATCAGCAGTGTCCACTTTGCTTGACCGACTCAACCACGCTAGGAGAGTTTCAATCGAACTCTAACTCTCCCCACGTGAGCAGCAAAATTGGTCCTTCGCGCGCAGCAGCTCGAACTCTAGACCTCTTCCTACCCCTGCGCTCCACCACCTACTGCTGGCCACTGGACCACACTTCTTTCTTTATTAATAAACGGTCACAATTAATTATAAACCTTACCGCTTCAGATTCGGCCCGTTTTAAAAATAAAACAGAATTTGTCCGCGTAAGGACTCGAACTTGCGCCCTCTCTCCGCATGACCAAAGCACGTTGTTGCCCACTGCGCCACAGGCGCTCCTTGTGGCATAAGTTGGTCGCAATCTGTTCTTAAACCTTACTTTAGGTTGACCTGACTTTTAAAATAAAAACAAGCCTTTGCGTGTGCCAACCCTCGAACCTAGGAACTATACCACACTCCCAGCGCCTCTGCCACGGGACCAAGCTTCCCTTTGTTTTACCTTTTAACCCCAACTATATATAAGGCTTCCCTGCGTCGTTCTCTGATATAAAGAAAAATAAAACACTTTTGCACATGCTGGGAGTCGAACCCCAGCTCTCCTTCTCACTACCTAGCATGCTAACCATTGGGCCAAGTACGCTTCTTCATGCTAAGTCTTGCCGAATTATTTTTATAAGCCTTATGCCCAGATTCCCTCTATGAGGCAAAAATTAAAACAATTTTTTTTTCCCTAGAGTTTAAACACCAAAACAACAATATATATATATATATATATTTTTTTTCCTATCTAATAATAATAATTATAATCATAATAATTTTATAAATATATCTAATAATAAAAATTTCAAATACCAATAGTACAGTAAATAATAATAATAATTCTCATAAAAATTTTTCAAACATACATACATTAATATTTTTCAAATAATAATAATAATACTAATTAAAATTTCATAAAAATTTAAAATATCCGTAATAATAAATATAGTAAAAATTTTCTAGTGGTAATTTAAATTCAAAATTTTTTTCCTAAACAATAATATTTAAAACTTCTTAATATTCAGGATTTTCTTCTATCCGAACCCAGACTCAAAGCCCAATTCTTTCTGGGCCCAATTTTTAGGGCGTTACATCACTTTACTTATTATTATTATATGTTTATATATACGTTCATCCTTATTTCATGTTTAATACTATTATTATCATGTTTAATATCGCATACGTTGTTATTGTTTTTAATATTATTGTCATAGTTATTATTTGTTTCGATGTATTTCTAACTCTGTTATTTTTTGTTTCCTGCCTATTTTGTATCATCTTGTTGTTCACTACTTTAAAAATTTTTATTCATGTTTTTTATTAATTTCAATAAGTAAGACAATGTACCGATTTAACATTAAGTCATCGATTTCATCGCTATGTTGGGTGAAATTTGTCGGCTCGTGTTAAAAACGGAACACCCTTCTAAAAAATAAAAAACTAAAAATTCTCCTTTTTCAATCGGATCACGATTAAATGTCAAATTGAATTCGTATTTTTAAAAATCAAGACAACACGTGTTTAATAAATATACCAATTTTGGGCATCACGAGGGTGCTAATACCTTCCTTGTGCGTAACTGACTCCCGAACCCTATTTTTTTCTCTGGCTTTTAACGTAGACCTAAACTCGGCCTTCATTTTGTTTAAAAAATGAATTTTCTTTTAAAAAAAGAGGATTTTTTAGGTGTCCGATCGCACCTAGGAAAAAGGATCGGTGGCGACTCCCTTTTTTAATAAAATCAAAAGTCAGTTTTTAAATTTCCAATAAATCGCCTCAACTAGCAACGAAAGCGAAATTTTACGTCACTACATAAGGGAAGAGAAATAATAACTTGTAATGAGTTAGTGGGAGAAATAATAACTTGTAATGAGTTAGGGGGAGAGTAATTTGAACCAGAAGTTCAATAAGGATAACTCATTACAAATTAACTTTAAATATATTTACAAAGTTAATGAAAATACCCAAGTGTTATATATCATCTAATATTTTAATTTGAATTAAAGTTCTAATAGGACAATTAGTTAGAATAAATAATAATTTGTCGGTTCCAAAGATGAAAATTCTTCTAGATGGTCATATAGTAGAGGCGAGTGCTCCAAAAGAGACCTAAGACATAACTAATAGTAAAATTCCAGGAGAGAATCAAGTATCTAAAACTGAACTTTAAAATAATAAAAATAAGAGATCTTGATAAGTTATGTCTATATAGGCCCAAATCTGCCCGGGGCTCAACAACCAGAATAAAACCAAATGCTAGACCAAAAAAATAAAATAAAAACCCAATTAATAGTCCATCAGTCCGTTACAAGCCCAAAAGAAGTAACTCAAATTACAATGGCCCAGTAGCAAAATTAACCCAAAGCGAACCTAAAAAACTAAACCTACCCACATTAACCCAATTACAACCCAAAGATTCAAGGCCCAAACGGCCCAAAAAATGTTAGAAACAGAAACCCTAGGGTTTCTGCCTACTTGCGCCGCAGCCAAGCCCGAGCCTTCAGCCCCGTATGCTCCAGCGCTCCAGTAGCCACCATGCTCCGTACGCTCCACGCTGAGTGCTACATACCCCCCACAGTTGGCCCCGTACCTTCGTACCTACAAACCAAAGAAGACAAACACAACAACAAATACGAAAATAATAGAAAAAATTGTATTTTTATTTTCTTTCTTTCTTTTCGGCTATAAAGCCAAGAGATTTCATCATTTGTAAGGTTACGCACACACACTATTGCATAATTGAATAGAAAAATTCGAAAGTAATTTTCGAAGAGGTGATCTTTGTTTCTTTGAGTTTCTTTAATTTTTTGTTGATTTTCCTACCTTTTTGCTTCGTTGCTTTTTCATCGTTGCATTTAAAAACAAAAGAAAAAAGGAAAAGCGAGTAATACGTTGCAAATCCGCCATTGATTCCTCTTTGCTTCGTTGAAATTGAAGGTGGAGGAGGAATCACGGGGCTGTAAATCGTTCTCGAGGGGTGAAAGCGCCTGTGGTTGGCTGCGATGGGGTCAAGGCCAAGGGATTTGGTTTGGTTCGACTGAAAAAAAGGGAAACTAGGGTTTCTGTGGCCGAATCACCAGATTTTAGCCCTTTTAAAGGACTGAATACGGCGTCGTTTTGAGCCTGATTCAATGGCTCCAAAAATGGCGTCGTATTGATTAAGCCCGACCCGACCCGATCTGTCCCCTTTGCCCCTAGGACCCACGTGTTTCTGCGGTAAGGGGAAATTTACATGGCTAGTCCTTCCCCTTCACGCCGCATTATAATTAACTCCTATTGCGTCTTATTTGTTTTTTGGATTTTTCCCAAAATTTGAGTGCTTTTGCATTTTAGCCCACGTCTCGACGTAGTGTTTCGGGATCTGGAATAATTCCAATATTAGTCCTTATGCATTTACGCCCATCGCACGCTGGTCCCCTTGTTGGTTTCTTTATTTAAAAATTATCCCTCCTATTTAAACCTTATTTTGATGAAGTTTTTTTATCATTTCTTTAAAATTCATTTCATAGTCATTTATTGTTCTTGTTTAATTTTTTTTTTTTTTTTTTTGTTTTGAGTAACTTTGATAATTGTATTTTGCTTTAAAGTCATTATTGTAAATATTCTTTTTATAGCATATCATTGTGACCTTTTGTATAATATTTTACGTAAATGTTTTTACACATTATCATATATATATATATATGTAATATCTCGAATTAGGGCCTAATCGGAATAGTGGTTTTGTGACCACAAATCTGAGATAGAAATAATTATTTTATAATTATTTTGAGGTTTATGATATGATTACATGATTGTGTGAAAATTTCGTGAAGAAATTCTATGCCTAAAGTGTTTAAATTGAAAGTAGGGACTAAATCGAATAAGTTACAAAATTTGCATTCTAGAAGTTTTTAGCATGAAATTGCATTGAAATATTAATTAGGAGGTCTTAAATAGAAATTTGACTAATTTAAGTTCATGGACAAAATTAGGACATGGAAGGAATTTTTGGAAAGTTTAGCAGTAAGGGCATTTTGGTCATTTAGTTATTAAAATGAATTAAAAAGAAAATTAAAACCCAATTTTTGTCCATCTTCTTCATTAGGCCAAAATTTCAAGGGTTCTCCATAGCTAGGGTTTGTTTCAAGCTTCCAAGCTCCATAGTAAGTGATTCCAAGCCCCGTTTTTAATGTTCTTTACGTTTTTGAGATCCCGATAACTCGACTAAGCTTATGTTAGCAATAATTTAACCTAGGGTTTATATTTGGAAAAATACCCATAGGTGAAATTTGTGTATTTTGATGTTTTATGATAGAATATGAAGTTTTAAATTATGTTAGACAACTTGTACTACTCGATTTTAAGCAAAAACGAGTAAAAGGAATTAATCAATAAAAATACCTAATAGTCACAAGTACATGTTAGAGTGAGAATTTGATGTTGTCATAGAAGAGAAAAGTGATCAGCATGTTGTAAAACATAAGAATAAGGAATAAAGTTTAATCCCGAGCCTAGGGGCAAAAATGTAAATATGTAAAAGTTTAGGGGTAAAATTGTAATTTTGCCAAAATTTGAGTTAAGGATTAATTTGATAATGTGAGTATTAAATAAGCTAAATGTGTTATTTTAGATCAAGAAAGACGTGGAATCGACCTCAATCGAGGAAAAGAAAAGATTGTGGACTAAATTGCAAAATCTTTGTATTTTGGTACCAAGGTAAGTTCATGTGTAAATAATATAGTATAATTGTTTTTTTAAATTATTGATGTTAATTATATGATATGCTAATTTTTATCATGAAATATATGCTTTGTGGTTATTTTCGAATAAAATGCAAATTATTTGTATTATTTGTTAAATATAAAGTGTTACTGAGAGTATTGGTTTCAGATATTTTACTAAGATGGCAAGGATATGTGTTCGAGGAAAATCCCGTTTGAACCTTAGGAATAGATTAGGATACAAGTGACATGTCACTAGGATGGTTGAGCATCCGAACTCGTTGAGTTGAGTCCGGAGTTCACTTATGGATGCGAATGTCCGAACTCGTTGAGTTGAGTCCGAGTTCGTGAGATGTAACTAGGCATCCGAGCTCGTTGAGTTGAGTCCGAGTTCACTTATGGATGCGAACGCCCGAGCTCGTTGAGTTGAGTCCGAGTTAAACATTATGGGCGGGTTACATGATTGCTTGATTGCATATATGGCACTTATGTGCAAGTTATCCATGTATCCGAATTATATTCCGATGTGTTCAATGGGTAAAGTTATACTCAAATGGAGGAACATTCGAGATGTAAAGAGACGTATTGGTAAGTGATGTGAAATGGATATTTTGGACAGGTATGTATTTAACCCTCGGGTTGAGTATTGATACAATCACGATAAGGTAATAAGATGATGAAAAATGATTAGAAATGTGATATGTGTTTTAGTGATGCATGCTAATGTTGATTGGTATGACCGTTTGTTATGTTACTTATTATTTGCATATAAACTTACTAAGCATTTATGCTTACTCCCTCCTTCTTACTCATTGTAGTTTTGGACAAGCTAGCTCAGGAGTCGGGATAGGTCGAAGGCTCAATCACACTATCCAAGACTTTGGTAAATGGCTTGTAAATTTAAGTATGGCATGTATAGCAATATACCTATTTTGTGTAAATGATCTTATGATATGGTGATGGAATGGTTGAGAAAATGTTTGATAATGATAAATTATGAAAATGGTTAGTTTAGATTATGTTTGATGTTAAGGAAAATTATTAAAATACTTAGTGCATAAAAACTCATAAAAGGGATGAAATTTGCCATAAACAGAATACTGCAACAACACTAACACGAGTTTGAAAATTTACTAAAAATCATAGAAATTGAATTTGGTGATGAAGTATATATCAAATTGAAGCTTGTTATGTCTAGTTTCACATGAAACAAATGAAACAGGTAAAGGAATTATATGTTAAAAGATATTTGAATTTTAATAAAATAGGGTCATAGCAGTTTCTGAATCACCTATTCCAACTTTAGAAATTCACCATAAATTTTAAAGATATAATTAGGTGGTTTATTTTATATCCTCATAATCCTTATTGAGTCTGATTTTATTAGAAATAAACCTCATAGTCATATGAATTTTGTACAGAGAGAAATGTGGTTCGTAGTAAACAGAGGTCAAACCAGTCAAGTCCTGAAATAGGGGTAACTTTAACTAATAAACTGTACTAATTGGCTCAACAAAAAATTATATAAAAACATTAGTAGATAGGTATATGAGTCTAGATTCAAGGAAAATTTACGGATCTTGATTTTGAGTTTCGTAACTCGAGTTATGATTTTTCTTGTGACTGTGACGCAAGTAGCTTAAAAGCTGTGAATGTAGAAACAAATAATCCAAAGTTCTAAAAATGTTAAATTAAGCTTAGTAACACCTCATACTCGACTCCGGCGATGGTCTCGGACGTGGAGGCATTACATTAAGTGGTATCAGAGCAAGTTTAGTCAGTTCTCGGACTACGTGTTGTATGTACGGATTTTGCTATACATGCCATATGTATAAATTGTGATAGTGTGACGACTTCCACCATTTAAATGATTTTTTTATAGTAAATGGATCCCGATCCAGTGTGTGGCGAGATGAAGTAGAGAGTAATGCGCCCAGCTCATTTGAAGGAGCAATGACGATCGAAAATCCACCTCCTACTGTTGGTCGGGGAGGAGGAGAAAGGGGTCGGGAAGCCTTTCTCCAAATGATGAGTGCATGGTACATTGAGTTCGTCAAATGCGAACCCAAATGTACAACCTCCCCACCTCCCCAATTCCTCAACCTGTACTCCCAACGCCTCAAGGTATGGATCTGATGAAATTTCACGAACTCAGGTTGATAGAATTTGCAAGCAAGGGGTAAGAATTTAAAGTAAATATTGATGATGATGCCGAAAGCGAGTTACGGCTTGAAAATTCTATCCGGGTATTTGACGAATTATCTTGTACACTTGAAGAATGTTTGAAATGTGCTATATCTTTGTTGAGGGATTCACTTATAATTGGTGGAAGACTTTGATTTCGTGGTGTACAAAGAGAAAATAACTTGGGAATTCTTTTAAGAAGAGTTTCGAAGAAATATATTAGTGAAAGATTTATTGATCGAAGCGTAAAGAATTTCTTGAGTGAAGCAAGGTAATATGACGGAAGATTCTGAATATGAAAGAGAGTTTGTTCGATTAAGTAAGTATGCCGAGAGTATGTTCCCTCAGAGGCCAAGATGTGCCGACGATTTGAAGACGGGCTCAACGAAGACATCAAGATATTTGTTGGAATTCTTGAATTAAAAGAAATGGTAGTATTGGTTGATCGAGCTTGTAAGGTAGAAAGAATTACTTAAAGAAAAGAAAAGGTAGAGGTGAGACTAGAAATTGGAAGAAAAGACCGATGAGCGGTTCATTTTCACAAAGAACTGGAAAGTCAAGGAATATGAATCCTTGTTCCCAAGCTTCACTGGGCAATCATATGGGAATTATAAGAAGCAAAATGTGGGTCCTAAATCCCGGACTACTTGACAAATGCAAAGTAGGGAACTCGAGATTTGTTAAACCCGAAAAGCCATCGGTGTGGTAGAAATCATTTTAGTCCGTGTAGAGCAAATGAATGTTTTCGATGTGGTTCTCCAGATCGTTTTATTAGAGATCGCCTGAGAGAGTGAAAAAGAAAATTTTGAATACAAAAACAAGTGGGGCGGATTCGAGAGGAAGATATCCAAGAAAAGTGGAGCGAAGCAAGCGGTAAGAATGTAACCGAGGATGCACCAGTTAGACATGAAGGAAGGGCTTGACTAGAACTTATGCTATTAAAGCGCGTGAAGATGCTTCCTCACCTGATGTGATTACCGGTACATTTTCTCTCTATAATGTTAATGTTATTGCTGTTGAGAACACAGAATTTATGATTAGAGTGTCGAATCCGTTAGGCAAATGTGTGACTGTTGATAAAGTATGTAAGAAATGTCCTTTAATGATTCGGGATCATTACTTTCCAAATTGACTTGATGTTGTTGCCGTTTGATGAGTTTGATGTTATTTTGGGTATGGATTGGTTGACATTGCATGATGCTAAAATAAATTTCAAAGAAAAGGTTATAGAATTAAAGTGTGAAAATGGTGAAACTCTGCGGGTTGAATCAGATAAATTAGAGGCATTACCTAGTGTGATTTCTTCAATGTCGGCTCAAAGATATCTGAGAAATGGTTATGAAGCTTATTTGGCGTATGTAATTAATACAAAAGAAGTTGAAAAGAAAGTTGAATCAAGTGCTTGGTTGTGTGTGAATTTGCGGACGTATTTCCGAAAGAATTGTCGGGTTTGCCTCGATCGAGGAAGTAGAATTTGGTATTGATTTGATACAGGAACAACTCCGATTTCGATTGCTCCGTATAGAATGGCACCAAAAGCAGAGTTGAAGGAATTAAAGTCGCAGATTGCAAGAGTTGACTGATAAAGGTTTTGTGAGACCGAGTTTTTCATCTTGGGGTGCTCCCGTGTTATTTGTGAAAAAGAAGGATGGTTCTATGAGGTTGTGTGTTGATTATCGCCAGTTAAACAAGGTGACAATCAAAAACAAATATCCGTTGCCAAGAATTGATGATTTGTTTGATCAGCTAAAAGGAGCGACATGGTTTTCAAAGATTGACTTGAGATCTGGGTATTACCAACCGCGGGTAAAAGAGTCGGATGTGCCTAAAACTGCTTTTAGAACAAGGTATGGTCATTATGAATTTTTAGTTATGCCATTCGGGTTGACAAATGCTCCTGCTGTGTTTATGGATTTAATGAATCGCATATTCCGACCATACTTGGACAAATTTGTTGTGGTGTTTATAGATGATATTTTAATTTATTCAAAAGATGATACAGAGCATGCTGAGCATTTGAGGATAGTTTTACAAACTTTGAGAGATAAGCAGCTGTATGCTAAGTTTAGTAAAAGTGAATTTTGGCTACGGGAAGTTGGATTTTTGGGTCATATTGTTTCAGGTGATGGTATACGGGTTGATCCTAGTAAAATTTCAGCCATTATTGATTGGAAACCACTGAAAAATGTAACAGAAGTTAGAAGTTTCTTGGGGCTAGCTGGGTATTATCGGCGGTTTGTAAATGGATTTTCTATAATTGCTGCTCCTATAACTAGATTACTCCAAAAGGATGTTAAATTTGAATGGACGGAAGAATGTCAACAGAGTTTTGAAGAATTGAAAAAGTTATTAACAGAGGCACCAGTGTTAGTACAGCCCGAATCAGGTAAAGAAAATGTGGTGTATAGTGATGCTTCTCTAAATGGTTTGGGGTGTGTGCTCATGCAAGAAGGAAAAGTGGTGGCATATGCTTGAGGCGATTAAAACCTCATGAGAGGAATTATCCTACTCACGATTTGGAATTGGTCATGGTGGTGTTTGCTTTGAAAATTTGGCGACATTATTTGTATGGTGAAAAGTGTCTGGGTATATACTGAGACCATAAAAGTCTTAAGTACTTGATGTCACAAAAGACTTGAATTTAAGACAGCGAAGATGGTTGGAGTTATTGAAAGATTACGAGCTTGTTATTGATTATCATCCGGGAAAAGCGAATGTGGTTGCTGATGCTTTGAGCAGAAAGTTACTATTTGCTTTGAGAGCTATGAACACTCGGTTAAAGGTATCAGATGATGGTTCAATTCTAGCAGAGTTAAGAGTAAGACCGATGTTTTTACAAGAGATTTGTGAAGCTCAGAAAAATGATCAAGATTTGCTAGCCAAGAGAAAATAGTGTGAAGTTGATACAGAGTCAGATTTCAGAATTGGTTCTAATGGATGTTTAATGTTTAAAGATCGGATTTGTGTACCAAAGAATGAGGAATTGATTCAAAAGATCCTACAAGAAGCACATAGTGGTTATTTCTCGATTCATCCGGGTAGTACGAAAATGTATAATGACTTGAAGAAAATGTATTGGTGGAATGGAATGAAAAGAGATATATCAGAGTTTGTGTCCAAATGCTTAATTTGTCAACAGGTGAAAGCTGAACACCAAGTGCCTTCGGGATTACTTCAGCCTATCATGGTTCCTGAATGGAAATGGGATCGAATTACCATGGATTTTATATCAGGGTTGCCGTTAACTCCAGGGAAGAAAAATGCCATCTGGGTAATAGTTGACAGACTGACTAAATTGGCTCATTTTATTCCGGTACGTACACATTATTCTCTTAATAAGTTGGCTGAATTGTATATCCGTGAGATTGTTAGACTTCATGGAATACCTTTGCAATCATTTCGGATAGAGATCCGAGATTTACTTCACAGTTTTGGCAAAAGTTGCAAGAAGCATTAGGTACAAAGTTAAATTTCAGCACTGCCTTTCATCCACAAACCGATGGACAATCAGAAAGAATAATTCAGATTCTTGAAGACATGCTCAGAAGTTGTGTATTGGAATTTCAAGGAAGTTGGGAAAGATATTTACCGTTGGTAGAATTTGCTTACAACAATAGTTATCAGACGAGCTTGAAAATGGCACCTTATGAAGCATTGTATGGTCGTAAGTGCCGAACGCCTTTGTATTGGACTGAGCTCAAGGAAAATCAGATTTATGGAGTTGATCTAATAAAAGAAACTGAAAAAAAGGTGAAAGTGATTCAAGATTGTTTGAAAGCTGCTTCAGATAGACAGAAATCGTATGCAAATTTGAAGAGAAAAGAGATTGAATATCAAGTTGGTGACAAAGTGTTTTTGAAAGTATCCACGTGGAAGAAAGTCCTTAGATTTGGACGGAAGGGCAAATTAAGTCCGCGTTTTATTAGGCCGTATGAAGTAATTGAAAAAGTTGGACCGGTAGCATATCGGCTAGCATTACCACCTGAATTAGAGAAGATTCATGATGTGTTCCACGTATCTATGTTACGTCGGTATCGTTCGAGATCCTTCACATGTAGTTTCACCGTGAAATTGAACTACAACTAGATATGACCTACGAAGAAGAACCGATTAAGATTTTAGCTCGAGAGGTCAAACAACTAAGGAATAAAAATGTTGCACTTGTGAAGGTGTTGTGGCAAAGGCATGGAATAGAAGAAGCTACATGGGAATCAAGAAACCATGAGAAATCAATACCCACATCTGTTTCTGGTAAGATTTTCGAGGGAAAATCCTTAAAGGGGGAGAGTTGTAATATCCCGAATTAGGGCCTAATCGGAATAGTGATTTTGTGACCACAAATCCGAGATAGAAATAATTATTTTATAATTATTTTGAGGTTTATGATATGATTACATGATTGTGTGAAAATTTCGTGAAGAAATTCTATGCTTAAAGTGTTTAAATTGAAAGTAGGGACTAAATCGAATAAGTTGCAAAATTTGCATTCTAGAAGTTTTTAGTATGAAATTGCATTGAAATATTAATTAGGAGGTCTTAAATAGAAATTTGACTAATTTAAGTTCATGGACAAAATTAGGACATGGAAGGAATTTTTGGAAAGTTTAGTAGTAAGGGCATTTTGGTCATTTAGTTATTAAAATGAATTAAAAACAAAATTAAAAGCCAATTTTTGTCCATCTTCTTCATTAGGCCGAAATTTCAAGGGTTCTCCATAGCTAGGGTTTGTTTCAAGCTTCCAAGCTCCATAGTAAGTGATTCCAAGCCCCATTTTTAATGTTCTTTACGTTTTTTAGATCCCGATAACTCGACTAAGCTTATGTTAGCAATAATTTAACCTAGGGTTTATATTTGGAAAAATACCCATAGGTGAAATTTGTGTATTTTGATGTTTTATGATAGAATATGAAGTTTTAAATTATGTTAGACAACTTGTACTACTCGATTTTAAGCAAAAACGAGTAAAAAGGGCTTAATCGGTAAAAATACCTAATAGTCACAAGTACATGTTAGAGTGAGAATTTGATGTTGTCATAGAAGAGAAAAGTGATCAGCATGTTGTAAAACATAAGAATAAGGAATAAAGTTTAATCCCGAGCCTAGGGGCAAAAATGTAAATATGTAAAAGTTTAGGGGTAAAATTGTAATTTTGCCAAAATTTGAGTTAAGGATTAATTTGATAATGTGAGTATTAAATAAGCTAAATGTGTTATTTTAGATCAAGAAAGACGTGGAATCGACCTCAATCGAGGAAAAGAAAAGATTGTGGACTAAATTGCAAAATCTTTGTATTTTGGTACCAAGGTAAGTTCATGTGTAAATAATATAGTATAATTGTTTTTTTTTTAAATTATTGATGTTAATTATATGATATGCTGATTTTTATCATGAAATATATGCTTTATGGTTATTTTGAATAAAATGCAAATTATTTGTATTATTTGTTAAATATAAAGTGTTACCGAGTATTGGTTTGGTATTTTACGGAAGATGGCAAGGATATGTGTTCGAGGAAAATCCCGTTTGAACCTTAGGAATAGATTAGGATACAAGTGACATGTCACTAGGATGGTTGAGCATCCGAACTCGTTGAGTTGAGTCCGAGTTCACTTATGGATGCGAATGTCCAACTCGTTGAGTTGAGTCCGAGTTCGTGAGATGTAACTAGGCATCCGAGCTCGTTGAGTTGAGTCCGAGTTCACTTATGGATGCGAACGCCGAGCTCGTTGAGTTGAGTCCGAGTTCGCTTATGGGCGGGTTACATGATTGCTTGATTGCATATATGGCACTTATGTGCAAGTTATCCATGTATCCGAATTATATTCCGATGTGTTCAACGGGTAAAGTTATACTCAAATCGAGGAACATTCGAGATGTAAAGAGACGTATTGGTAAGTGATGTGAAATGGATATTTTGGACAGGTATGTATTTAACCCTCGGGTTGAGTATTGATACAATCACGATAAGGTAATAAGATGATGAAAAATGATTAGAAATGTGATATGTGTTTTAGTGATGCATGCTAATGTTGATTGGTATGACCGTTTGTTATGTTACTTATTATTTGCATATGAACTTACTAAGCATTTATGCTTACTCCCTCCTTCTTACTCATTGTAGTTTTGGACAAGCCATTTCGAGAGTCGGGATAGGTCGAAGGCTCAATCACACTATCCTAAGACTTTTGGTAAATGGCTTGTAAATTTAAGTATGGCATGTATAGCAATTTACCTATTTTGTGTAAATGATCTTATGATATGGTGATGGAATGGTTGAGAAAATGTTTGATAATGATAAATTATGAAAATGGTTAGTTTAGATTATGTTTGATGTTAAGGAAAATTATTAAAATACTTAGTGCATAAAAACTCATAAAAGGGATGAAATTTGCCATAAACAGAATACTTGAAGCAACACTGACATGAGTTTGAAAATTTACTAAAAATCATAGAAATTGAATTTCGTGATGGAGTACATATCAAATTGAAGATTATTATGTCTAGTTTCACATGAAACAAATGAAACAAGTAAAGGAATTATATGTTAAAAGATATTTGAATTTTACTAAAATAGGGTCATAGCAGTTTCTGAATCCCCTATTCCAAATTTATAAATTCACCATAAATTGTAAAGATATAATTAGGTGGTTTATTTTATATCCTCAGAATCCTTATTCAGTCTAGTTTTAGTATAAATAAACCTCATAGTCATATGAATTTTGTACAGAGAGAAATGTGGTTCGTAGTAAACAGAGGTCAAACCAGTCAAGTCCTGAAACAGGGGTAACTTTAACTAATAAACTGTACTAATTGGCTCAACCAAAAATTCTATAAAAACATTAGTAGATAGGTATATGAGTCTAGATTCAAGAAAAATTTACGGATCTTGATTTTGAGTTTTGTAACTCGAGATATGATTTTTCTTGTGACTGTGACGCAAGTAGCTTAAAAGCTGTGAATGTAGAAACAAATAATCCAAAGTTCTAAAAATGTTAAATTAAGCTTAGTAACACCTCATACTCGACTCCGGCGACGGTCTCGGACGTGGGGGCATTACAATATATATATATACTTTATAATACATTATTAATGTTATGTTATTTCATACATATTTTTGAATCTATTCATACATTTTAATATACATTTTTGTTATTTAAATACGTTTTGTACGCATGTTTTACATATTATTTAAATTATTTTATACATATAGTTTTCTTTGTATATATAAGTATGTTCTTAAATCTATTTTATATATATATATATATATATATATATATTATAATAAAATTGATTTAATCTTAAATGCATTATTAAAGTGAATGTTCTTCTTACAAATAAATCTATTTATGCATATGTATGTTTTTGTAAACCTATTGTACGTATTTCTTAAGATTATATTTTATTATGTATTTTTGTTATCCTTGTATATCCTATACATTATTTAAATTTTCCTTTATATATTTTAATAAATATTTTTGCCCTTTGTATATTTCTTGATTTAAAAATCTTCATTCTATAATACATATTTTAAATGATTACATATATATTCTCTAGTTTTTTTTTTTAAATTCATCAATTCATATATTATATATTATGTGTTTATCATTATTTTAAACTTGTTTTATACTATATTGCTTTTTTAATCTTCATTTTATTTTGTATATCTTGTATTGATAATGTATTAGGCTATGTATGTTATTGTGGCATATTATTTTCGTTTTTGCATTATTATATCAATCATTACCCATACATTATTGAAATTGGGTTATGTTTTTTAGGTTAGTTATATTTAAGTGTTTATTTTGTTAGTTGATTAAATAAGGCTGTCTTATCCTCATTCATCAAGTATTGTATCTTATTTGTGTATATTATCCCATGATCATTGTTTTTTTCATTTCGATTCATGAAATATTGCTCTATAACTTCCAACTCTTTAAAAATAATCATTTCATTTTATTTTAAGTCAAATTAATGCGTTTTAAGCCGTTTTTTACAATTACCCATTTGAAAATTCCTTAAAACGAAGGTAATGTTTGATGTTTGGAAATTCGGGAAATCGTGCCCTATCGTGCTAGGTTTCAATTTCCTGTTTGTTCAAAATAATCGAATATTCCTTTAGAATTTCACTCGTGTTTCCCAAATTTTAAAACAAGGCTATATTCAATGTTTAGAAATTCGGGGAATCGTGCCCTATCGTGCTGGGTTTCGATTCCCTGTTTGTTCGAAATAACCAAATATTCCTTTTGAATTTCACTCTGGTTTTCTAAATTCTAAAGCAAGGCAATGTTCAATGTTTGGAAATTCGAGGAATCGTGCCTTACCGTGCTGGGTTTCATTTTTTTCGTTGGACTAAATAATCGGGCATCTTTTTGTAATCTTCAATATATAAACTTTTGGAAGTAAAAAATTTATCATGTTTTCGAGGGTATGAAGGATCGTGTCCTATCGTGCTGGATGTGATGCTGTATGCCTTTGAAACAAGTGAATTTTGACGACTAACTTAAGCCATTCAAATGTTTTAAAAGGAACCATATTTCAAAAATAGCTTTAAATCTTAGACATAAGGACAGTACTTAATCGATTTGGTACCAATTTTAGGCGTAGTGAGGGTGCTAATCCTTCCTCATATGTAACTGGCTCCCGAACCCGTTTTCTCAAATTTACGTAGGCCAAAATCGATTTGAATAAAACAAAGTGTTTTATTACGTGACCCAATCACACCTAAACAAAAGGATTGGTGGTGACTCCATGTTTTGTTTTCAAAAAGTCGATCCCCTTTTTTTAATTTAATTTCAAAATAAAAAAATGGTTTCGACAGCTTGGCGACTCCACTGGGGAAGAATGAGAGTCAAGCCATAAAATCGATTATTTGTTGTCCTTTTGTCGAAGTATTGAAAATTTGTTTTGAAAATCATGATTGCATTTGTTTGTATAATTGTTATGGTTCGGGTCTTGAAGAATAATATTGCATTGCATTGCATGACCGTTGCGGTTATACCTTTAAGTAGGAGTAAGAAACTATGCTTTCGTGAGGTTTTTCCCTTAGCATGGGCTAGTGGATTGCTTCCAAGGTACATCTGTACTTATGATTTTGTGAGATTTTCATCTCCGCATGGTCATAGGGAAATGTATTCCCCTGAATCGAACTCGATCCATATGAGCCTATAATGGGTGAGATTGAGGAATCTGCTAGTTCAGGTACCTTATCTCTAGAACAGAACCATATATAGTGAACCTTAAGAGCTATCCTTGGGTAGAGCCGCATCAAGCCTTAGTATTTTCCCATATGTATGTTATAATTATCTTTGTTGTGCTTGCATTTTATCACTTATATTTGATACTAACTTGTGTTTTGTTTTGATTGTGTTTTGCATGACATTGCATACTAAAAGAGGTGTTGATTTGTATTTGATTACTAAGTTAGAAGTTTAACATGGAGAATGAATTTCTTAATAAAGTTGAGGATAATGCGGCCGTCCGCGCATGGTCAGAGAATTTACAATCCGAGAAAGGGGATAGCTTGGCAGAAGGATATACATCAGAGTTGCAAGAATTCACTCTCGTCAATGTAACACAGATTAAGTTGCAAGATTTGAGAGATACATGGGCTTGTTAGGATGAAGGAACCAAATAGTTGTTCTATCAAAGCTATGGTGATATATCCTACTTGCTAGATATTAAGGTGGACAAGCGCCTGTTTTGAGTTATAGTTCAATTTTGGAATTCTGCTTACAAGTGTTTCACTTTTGGGGAAGTGGATTTAGTGCCTACCGTGGAGGAATATACTACCCTGCTCAGGTGTCCAAAAGTGCAAGTTAGAAAAGCTTATGCCAAGGTTTTTAATGGTAAAAATTTCGTGAAGAAATTGATGAATATTTCAGGGATGAGCGAGCCTTGGGTCACTGCTCGGATCTAACAAAAGGGAGATAGTAAATGTATCCCTTGAGAGGATTTGAGAGATTTGGTTTTAACACATCCGGATGAAAGAATGAGGGTCGATATCTTCGCCTTAAGCATCTATGGATTGGTAATTTTTCCTAAGGCTTTAAGGCACGTGGATGAGGCAGTTACTGACTTATTCGATCGTCTTCAGAAGGGAATCACACCGATACCTACAATCTTAGCTGAGACATTTAGATCCTTGAGTATGTGTTAGAAGATAGGCGAGGGGCGGTTTATTGGATGTGCGCAGCTATTGATTGTGTGGTTTTATGGGCACTTTTGGAAGGTGGACAAGTTTTCTTTCCAGGTCTTTTTTGAAGGTTATTCCCCGTTAAAGGAGGAGGCAACCATACAAAGGAGAAAGGATATTTCAGAGGAGAAGTGGATGCAAATCCTCTAAAACCTCAAGGAGGAGGATATAGAGTGGAGAGCTTATTGGATGGTTCCTGATGAAATCCTGTATCGATGTGGGAACTTTGATTGGGTACCGTTGTTAGGAATTTGGAGAGCTATTGGGTACGTTCCATTACTTGCATTAAGGCAATATAAATCAAGGCAGTTTGTACCCATGACTTACGGGCTTGCTCAGTGTGAATTCTCCTTTAAAGGTGACCACTATAAGAAGAAGGTTCAGGAACTGTCTGATGCTTGAAAGCAAACTCGCTGGATGAAGATGTTGGCTGTCAGTTCCATGGTGACACCCGAATACAATGGATGGTTTAGGAAGAGAGTCAATGATAATATTCCTAGGTCAAGTTTAGAAAGCACTCGACTAGTGGAGGAACAATTGCAAGTCACCCCGTCAGAGTTGGAAATTATAAAACAAGACTTCGAGAAAAAAGAGTTTTGAGCTCGGGAAGAAGATTGAACAATTAGAGGAAGAAAAGATACATATGAGATTAGACGTAGACATTCAGAGGTCAGAGGCTGAGAAGTGGAGAAAAAGGAAAAGTAAGGCCGAAGAGGATCTGGACAGTTTGAAGACAGATTATAAAAAGTTATGCCTGTCTATGAGGACTGCTGGGTTAGGTAAAACTTTAGAGCAATGGCACCGTGAAATTCGAGAGGAAAAGACCAAAGCTGACCGATAGGAAAGGAAATTTCGAGAGGCTCAGGCACGAAATAAGGATTTAGAGAAAAGTCTGTCAGAAAGCTGAAATGAACGAGGTGAATTAAGGGCTAGAGTGGCAGAACTTGAGAAGTCTCTTCATCAGTATCGAAGCCGTAATACCGTAATGGAGTTGAGGGCAAGCTTGAGTAAGGTAGAAGAAATGAAAGAAAAAATAGAAGAATTAGAAGCATCACTACAAAGTTGTGAGATACGGATTCAGTTTTTCGAAGCAAGTGAGGAACATTGGAAGGAACAGCTTCACCATGTGCAAGACCAAGTTAGAAATAGGGATTACATTATGAGGGAAGTCATAACCCAGATTCAGGAGGTAGCCGATTACTTGTAAGCTTTAGCGGTACAAGCAGACACACTGAGCGTGAAGTACGAGTTAGAGTCAAATTAGGGGTAGGAACTAGCCTCGTTGCTTAGGAAAATTAAGGCTCTGAGCATTAAAGCAAAGTTTTATTTGAAACTCAGTTTTATGTAAAGAATTTTATTTTATAGTGAAGTTTTCTAAAGGGAATTGAATCAAAATTGATGCCTCCTTTGCATTCATGCATTTACATTGCATTACATCATATGTATTAAAAGTCATAAAAAGATTCTAATTAATTACAAATTATTTCAGTAATCTGGAAACCAACCAACCAACTACGCACCCCTACGGTATAAGGAAAAAGAACAAGTCAATGGACAAAAGACTTGAGAAATTGGAGCAAATGCAAAAGGACATGCAGAAACAAATGCAGTCACAGATGCAAGAGCAGCTAGCTAAGATTCAGCAAGAGATGAATGAGCAAATGATGGAATCCCAAAGAGAGATGATGAGTCAATTGTCCCAATTGCTGATGGGAGGAATGGATAAAGGAAAGGATCCCATGGACAATATTGGGGAAAATAATGAAGACCCTCAATATCCTCTTGGCTTCACTCTGACACATGTACCGACACAACCGGAGATTAATCTACAAAGACCATTTGTTACGATTAGGCCTCAGCAGATTCAAGTCGAAGCTTCGATACCAATGAATTTCCAAGCTGGCTCAGGCTCTAACCGTATCTATAACTTGAATTATCCACTTGTTCCTGATTTGGATGCAGTTACAGAAGAAGAAAAGGTAAGAATGGAATCACAAAAGCAATTAGAGGAACGGTGTAAATGGCTGGAGGAAAAATTCAGAGCGACGGAAGGTGCTGATAGTCGTCACAGAATTGACGCCAAGGACCTGAGTTTTGTCCCAGACTTGGTCCTTCCCCCCAAGTTCAAAATGTCAGAGTTTGAGAAGTACAATGAAACGAGCTGCCCTGAAGCTTATATTACTATGTATAAAGGCCCAATTTAGCCCGGGTCCAAAAAAATATAAAATAAATAAAAAAATCAAACCAAAACAATAGTCCACAGAAAACATAAAATAAATAAAAAATCAAACCAAACCAGTAGTCCACAGTCCAAGTCTTTAGTACAAAATAGCCCAATAATCAATTAAAGTCCAATAGCTAAACCTAGACCCAATAGCTAAACTTATACCCAACCTAGACCCAAATCACAAGCCCGATAGGCCCATTGTTTTGAGAACAGAAACCCTAGGGTTTCTTCCCCACTTTTGCGCCATAACCAGGCAGCCAAGCCCCAGCCCTCGTGCCTTACGATCGCCAGCTACCTCCGTATGCCTCAGCAGCCCCACCATGCACGTTCGTACACCACCAAATGCCAGCAAAACACCTCCACGCAGCTAGCACCGTACCTGCAAAAGGACAAAAGAAAAGCAGTAGAAATTGTAGCAAACAAACAAAAACGAACGTTGTACTTTTCTTTTTTTATTTTCGGCTATAAAGCTATAAGCATTTTCTTTGTAAAAGGGAGGGGACAGAAGCAATAGAAAGCAAAAAAGGAACAAGGTGATTTTCGACTTTGAATCTTTGGGGTTTACTACGTTTTTTTCTCTCTCAATCTGCTCCTTTTGATTTTCTTTTTCGTTCTTTACATCTAAATAAAAGAAAAAGGAAAACGGGACCTTACCTTACGAATCCGCCATTGATTCTTCCTTGTCTCATTGAAGTCGAAGGTGGAGGAGGAATCACAGGGCTGTAAATCATCGGTGAGGGACGAAGGCGTCTGTTGTAGGCTGCGATGGGGCCATGGCCAAGGGGTTTGGTTTATTTCGGCTGAAGAAGGGGAAGCTAGGGTTTGTGTGGCCGAATCATCAGTTTTCAGCCCCTTTAAAGGACCAGATACGGCATCATTTTGAGCCTGATTCAGTGGCTCTAAAAACAGCGTCGTATAGCTTAACCCGACCTGATCCTATTCATAACCCTCAGGACCCGCGTGTCTTTGTGGTAACGGGTTATTTACGATATAAGTCCCTCCCCTTTCGTGTCGTATTCAAATTAGCTTATATTTGCATTTCTTTCTCTTGTAAATTTTCCCCGTAATTTGCGCGCATTTGCAATATGGTCCTAGCTTCAACCCTGCGTTTTGGGGTCTGGATTATTTCCAGATTCAGTCCCTGGGCATTTGTACACATTACACGCCGGTCCCCTTTGTTATTTTGGGTTGATTTTGCTTATAATTTATCTCTTTTATTTTAATTCTATTTTAATTAAGTCCCTTTTATTTTTATTTTATGATTCATTTTTGTTTTAAAGGCATATTCAATATATTTATCTTTGTTTTGCGTTTTATATTTTAAGTTGTTTTAATGTTTTTATTTTGTTTCTCTTTTTTAAAATTACCATCATATTGTTTGTTTTTTCTGTCATATTATTACAATTTTGCATAATATTTCATAAATGTCCTTGTTTACTTGTTTTTTTATCTCAAGTTATTTCAATGGTTTATTTCGTTTTCTTCTATCGCTACTATAATGTTTCTACATACACTATTATGCATACTTATGTACTTCATAATAGAGTTTTTATCTCATGCATATTATTAATCTTATATTATTTTACGCATATAATTTCTTTTAAATTTATTCTCATCTTTTATTATATAATCTTGCATAATATATCTTTTAAATTATTATTATATATATTTTTATTGGCACTTATGTTTGATCTATATATGTGTGTATATATATATATATATATAAAAGCACGTTCTTAAAACTATTATATAATTTATTATAAAATTAACTTAATCTCGTATGTATTTCTATGTTTTTTTACAAATGATTATTTTCGAAATTATTCGTGTATATATATTTTGTAAATCTATTCTGTGTATTATATCTCATCATGTATTTTATTATCCTTTCATATTAAATAAGTTATCATGTACTTTGTCAATTTTCAAATGAATTTGTCTTTAAAATATCTTACATGTAGCTTGATTCAAATTTTTATTCTATGAAATCTGTTTCAAAATTGTATATCCCAAGTTTCGATACAAATTTGTCAACCTATATATCGTGTATCCATTTATTCATTATTATTTTAAAATCGTTATAGCACATCAGCTTCTAATTGCTATGTTGTTCCTTTTTACATCTTGCATTGATTATTTTATATCATGCTATGTATTGTGTGTATTGTTTTGCTTGTGTGATTGTTATATTATCATTCTTGTCATTGTATTATTATATCAATCATTCTCCATGCATTACTGTAATCGGGTTGCATTTTTTAGGTTAGCTATATTTAATTATTAGTTTGTTAATTGATTGTATCTCGTATGTGCCTATTATCCCGTATCATCATTTTCCACTTGGTTTATGAAATGTGGTTTTACAAAATCTAAATTTTATGATTAATTTTGTCTTATTTCAAATCGAATTAATGTATTTTATGCTGTTTTCATAATTATTCATTTAAAAATTTATTAAAACGAAGGCAATACTCGGTGTTTGGCAATTCGGGAATGGGTTGCGATCTCTCGTTTGTTCTAAACAATCGAATGTCCCTTTGAGATTTCACTCATGTCTTTAAAAATTCTTCAAAATGAAGGTAATGTTCGATGTTTGACAATTCGGGGAATCGTGCCCTATCGTGCTGGGTTGCGATTTCCTGTTTGTTCGGAATAATCGAATATTCCTTTGGAATTTCATTAATGTCTTTAAAAACCCTTTTAAACGAAGGCAATATCCGATGTTTGGCAATTCGCGAAATCGTGCCCTATCGTGCTGGGTTGCAATTTCTTGTTTGCTCAAAATAATCGAATATATCTTCGAAATTTCACTCGTATTTTCTAAGGTGAGGCAATGGTCAATGTTTGGAAATTCGAGGAATCCTGCCCTACTGTGCTGGGTTTCGGTTTTTCGTTGAATTAAATAGTTGAGCATCCTTTTGTGATTTTCAAATTATAAATTTTCGAACGTCGAAACAAGAAGATTCTTGGCAACCAACTCGGGTTATTCAAATGTTATTAAAAAAGGAACCACATTTCAAAAAAAAATTTAATTCTAGACATAAGGACAGTATTTAATCGATTTGGTACCAATTTTGGGTGTAGTGAGGGTGCTAATCCTTCTTCATACGTAACCAACTCCCGAGCCCGTTTTCTCATATTTTCGTAGACCAAAATCGTTGTTTTAGTAAACCAAAAATGCTTTATTAAAATAATTAAATTATTAGGTGATCCGATCGCACCAAAACAAAAGGGTCGGTGGCGACTCCATATTTCTGTTTTTCAAAAGTCGATTCCCCACTTTTTTATTAAACATAAAATTTTTAATTTTGAAAAAATGGTGGTTTCGACAGCTTGGCGACTCCACTGGGGACTCGAGAGTCGAGCCATAAAATTGATTGTTTGCTGTCCTTTTGTAAAAAATTGAAACTTTGTTTTAAAAATCATGTTTCTTTCAAATGCGTTTGTTTGTACAGTTGTTATAGTTCGGGTCTTGTAGATTAATATTACATTGCATTGCATGACCGCTGTGGTCACACCCTCTAAATGGGAGTAAGAAACTATGCTTTCGTGAGGTTTTCACCTCCGCATGGGCTAGCAGATTGCTTTTGGGGTACATCCGTACCTATGATTTCGTGAGATTTTCATCTCTGCATGGTCATAGGGAAATGTATCCCCCTGAACTGAACTCGATCTATATGAGCCTATAATGGGTGAGGATCGAGGAATTTACTGGTTCGGGTACCTTTACCCTAGAACCGAGCCACATATAGAGAGACCTAGGAGCTTACCCTAGTTAGAGCCACTCCGAACCTCTAGTGATCACCCGAATAGATACTTTATTTGTTATTTATTTCTGTACTAACATGTTTTGTGTTTGTTTGTTCATGACTGCATTGCATTACATCTTCATGGAAAGGAGGTGTTGATTCATATTCAATTACTAAATAGAATAGTTTGTCATAAGGAAACAAATTTCTTAATAAAGTGGATTACAATACAGTTGTCCGAATGTGGTCCAAGTGAACACGACAGAAGAAGGCTAACAGTTCACGGAGGAAAACAAGACTTTACCTAAGGATTCAAGCTGATAAGGATTATTCAAAAGCCGCCGCATCTCGACTTTCTTAAAGGAGA
Source organism: Gossypium anomalum (assembly GCA_025698475.1). Classification (NCBI taxonomy): domain Eukaryota; kingdom Viridiplantae; phylum Streptophyta; class Magnoliopsida; order Malvales; family Malvaceae; genus Gossypium; species Gossypium anomalum. The sequence goes on along the minus strand of CM046960.1, from coordinate 47,019,470 downwards.
TAATCAATATTGCGAGGATAGTAATTCGTGGCCTGGATCAAGCAAAAAAGAGCTAATAGAGGCATTTATTTGAAGCTTGCTAGATCATACTTTCGCGAGGAAAAGGGATCAGTGCCTTCACCTGGAATACGAAAACAAGGCCGTATACGTAATCCATTTTATGTAAAAGAATTTGTTCTCTGGAAAAGTTGTTCTAGGGGAATTGAATTCAAAATCGACATCTTTCTTTCCTTTGCATTCATCCCATGCATTTGCATTTGCATTTTATTGCATCATTTGCATTAGATTCTCCCAAAACTACCCTAATTAGGTGAAATTATTTCAGAACCGACAAAGGATATGGACCAAAGGTTGGAAAGAATAGAGCAAAGGCAAATACAGATGCAAGAGCAATTGATCAAAATTCAACAAGATATGCGAGAAATGCTAGAATTCCAAAGAAATATGATGGGCCAGTTAACCCAGTCACTCGCTGGAGAACTTGAAAAGAGGAGTGGCCCAGAGGTCAATAGTGAGGATGATAATGAAGAGATCGTCTATTCCTCAGGTTTTACCCCAATAAGCGTCCTGACTCGACCAGACATGCAAGGGGTACCCATTGTTATCGGACACCAATATCAGACAGATAAATCGGCACTGTTGAGCTTCCCGATGGGTTCAGCTCTTAACCTAAAAAATGATCGAGCCAAACCAATAGTTCTGCCAAAAATAAAGGAAAGGGGAGAATGGACTTTAAAGGCCCCAAAGAAGAAATAAAAGGGAGTAAGTAGTGCGAGTAGGTATAACAAGAGTTATTCAGAGCCAATTATAGTAAGCCAGCCAAGGAGGGTAACTAGTAGCCATCAGGCCTCCCCAAGGCAAGAACCCAATCAAAGACCGAACTCAGAAAAACTCCAATACATGCCCATCCCAATCACATACAGGGAGTTGTATCGTATTCTGTTCGACGCACATGTTGTATCCCCCTTTTTACATGAAACCTATACTGCCCCCATACCCTAAATGTTATGATGCAAGCAGCCAATGTGAATACCATGCTAGAATCATGGGGCATTCCATCGAGAATTGTACTGCCTTTAAGAAGCTAATCGAAAGATTTATCAAATTGGGTATCGTGAAATTTGACAACCCCTCTGGAGCAAGAAGTCTGTTATCCAACCTTTCCATTAAAAGGGTGGACGTTATGAGTTCCATGATGGATAAGGGCATGGGATCCAATAGTGCATCGAGCTCAGGAGTCTAGTATAAGACCTGGTATTGGGGAATCTGAACATTAATGACATATCAAAAGAGGGAACTCGGGAGTAGACTTTTCCAAGCTTTTGCCCTTACATACTTAGGGTGTTTTAAACAATGGGACTGTGGAAGAGATCCTTGTATTTTTATAGCTAATCTAGAGTAATATTCAGAACACGCTTGTTGTTTTAAGCCTAAAAACAACAAGAATCCTTTTGTGAAATAGGTTTATATCTAAAATCTTTATTTCAATGAAATGCATGTTTGTTATCGTTTTGAGTAAATATTCTTTTATTCTTTCCATTTCATACTGTACAAATGATTATTCTTAGATTCTTTCATGCATGATCATACCATACAAATAATCATCCTTAGAATCATTTCTTCTTTGGAATATGCCTTCGTACCTACAATAGGTCTCCAGATATCAATGACGTGAGCGACGCTGTCACTAATTCCAAGTTTCTTTTTTAAGCAAGATATGTGTCTAGAGGGATCTCAGGACCTTGAAGATGATAGAGATTTTAGCCTATCTCTTAATTTGTTAAGGATGGTAGAACAAGATGAGAAATAGATCTTACCATCGTAAACCTGAGAGAAGAGAAAGAGATAAAGGTTGGAGTGTACAACACCACCAAGACAAAGCGAGATGTCAAGAATACTAAGATATTTTCACATGATCGTGTCAAGATATACCTAGGCTACTAAGGCCTGTGGATGCTAAAAAGGGTCCATATGAGTGTCAGAAGGATACATGCTAATGGTTTTATGTTAGCCAGGCTAATCATGAGGTTCGAGTGCTGCTGATCCAACATGGAAGGGGATTGTATCAGTCAAGCTGTGAATGCCAAACGAAAGAAGACCAGACTTTTATGCCTCCTCAATTTCTTCACAGATGTCAAAAGTTTCTAACCGATACCGATTCATCTTTGAGGTCGTCAATTACTTTACGGAAAGGGTGAAATTCATTTCATATGCTAATGTTACTAAGTCGATAGTCATTAAATTCAAAAAAAACAAAAAAAAAAGAGAAAAAAAGAAAAGAAAAGAAATTAGGTGCTGATAAACAACGTCAGAAAGATTCAATGTCAGAAGTTGGCAATCTGTTCAAAGATCAGACACCATATCATAACGCGAAAAAAAATGTGAAAGATAATCGAGGCTTGTAAAGATTGGCATAAAGAAGTTACCATTTACTCTCTATACTTATTGACCGCCGACCAGAACCTTCACCGGGGCAATACATTGCTCGTTTACTTAATGGGATAGAAACAGTTTCGAAAACGAGAGTTCTTTTGGCCAAGTTTGTCAAAATTGAAGTTGGATCAGGCAGAATAGATCCAATCCTGATGTGATCAATTGAATTTAAAGAAAGGAGATTAAAAGCCATCTGTCATGGCCCGATGTACCAGAAATGAATGATGCCAGCCTACGTCAGAAAGGTTCATCCTAAAGAATTCCCCAAAGAGGACCTGGCATAGAAAAGGATCCTTTTATACAAAAAGACTTTAGAGGAAAGTGAAAAGCCAAGGTAAAAACCCGCAAAAGATGTTTTTAAAAAAAAAGAAAAAAAGAAAGAAAGAAAGAAAGAAAGAAAGAAGAAAAAGAAAAAGAAAAAAAGAAAAGAAAAGAAAAGGAGAGGCCAAGGCGAAAACTCGCAAAGGGCACCTTGAGACCAAAAGGGATTTGAGTTGAAAACCCGAAAAGGGCGGCTTAAAATTTGAATCAAAGTGGGGCATACATTAGTCTTGCTACGCCTGCATTAACAATGAAGAAGTATGTTGCGTCTTGGGGCATCGACAAAGTCCTCCAGATCCTTTAAATACATATTGAGCTTAAAATGATCCTCAAGAAGCTTGTACAGAGAAGCTCGGGCTGCGATATCTGGGGCACCTAGTTTTCATCTTACCCAGACTGAATTTACTATCTTTGATTACTATATTCATTTCAAAATATGCTACCAATAAGCTCCCTTCTTATTGGATTGCTATCTTTGATTAACTTATTCATGTCGAGTTAATTGCCTTCTTATTACATTTGCAATCTGTGATTAACTTATTTGTTTCGAGCTGTGCTCTTACTCAATTTCCTTCTTGTCTATTGTTTTGATCTTTTTCGAGCATTTTGAATTGAAATAATGATTAATGGACCAATAAAACTTTCAAAAAATTTATGCATATTACTCTAGAGGCTTCTAAATAGTACGAGACCTTGAATCAGGGCTGTTGTTTAGAACTCACCAAGCCTAAGGGATGGAAATGTTTGAGAATGAGGAGTCTAAATTATGGCTATCTCTTCAGATTTTCCATCAAAGGTATCAGTTGAACGAAGAGGCAAGATATTTCATCGGTGATACAACCTCGACAAATGACGAGCAACGTCAACCCAAGTGTAAAAAGGGTCAATCTCGGGAAAAGAAAAATGATACTCTGCATTCATACAGATGTCAAACATATGGTCATTACACCCAAGGAACGGTGTAACATATCAAAGTGATTGAAGATGATACAAATCTTATGCTTTTGAGTTGCAGCAGACTGGATAGAAGAAACTAAATGTTATTCCCTTAGAGTTACAGTGGGAGGTACAAACTTTATGCCCTAGAAGATACAATGGAAAGGGACTCTGAAATTACGGAGGGGCAAGCTTACTGAGCAGGATGTGATTGTTTCTTTGGGTTTCTTGTCAAAATACTAGCCGAACAGGATGATCGCGTAATACGACAGTGATAATGTCCTGATGAACAACGAGAAATGATACCCTAAGCTTTTTTCTAAAAAAAAATGGATCATTTTCATTTCCGCATTCATATATCATTCATAACACATCTAGTTAGGAGCATTTGATTTATTTCGACCATAGCATTCTAATTATTTGACATAAACATTACATCTAGTTAGGAACAATTGATTCACGTCGATCATAGCATCCTAATTATTTGGCATAAGCATAGCTTGTTTCCCTGAAGTTACAATGGAACAGATTGAAGACGATGAATCTTGGCTCTCTGAGATTGCAGTAGAGCAGATTCAAGCTACCATCCTAGCTCCCTAAGATTGTAGTGGAGTAGGCTGAAATTTGCAGATCTTGTTTCCCTGAAGTTACAGTCGAACAGATCGAAGACGATGAATCTTGGGTCTCTGAGATTGCAGTGGAGTAAATTCAAGCTACCATCCTAACTCCCTAGGATTGTAGTGGAGTAGGCTAAAATTTACAGATCTTGTTTCCCTGAAGTTACAGTCGAACAGATCGAAGACGATGAATCTTGGCTCTCTGAGATTGCAGTGGAGCGGATTCAAGCTACCATCCTAGCTCCCTAAGATTGTAGTGGAGTAGGCTGAAATTTATAGATCTTGTTTCCCTGAAGTTACAGTCGAACAGATCGAAGACGATGAATCTTGGCTCTCTGAGATTGCAGTGGAGCAGATTCAAGCTACCATCCTAGCTCCTTAAGATTGTAGTGGAGTAGGCTGAAGATTGTAGATCTTGTCTCCCTGAAGTCGCAATGGGGCAAATCGAAGACGGCGAATCTTGGCTTTCTGAGATTGCAGTGAAGCAGATTTGAACCATTATCCTAGCTCCCTAATATTGTAGTGGAGTAGGCTGAAGATTGTAGATCTTGTCTCCCTGAAGTCGCAGTGGGGTAAATCGAAGACGACGAATCTTGGCTTCCTGAAGTTGCAGTAAATCAGATTTAAGCCATCATCCCAGCTCCCTAATATTGTAGTGGAGTAGGCTGAAGATTGTAGATCTTGTCTTCCTGAATTTGCAGTAGAGTAGATTAAAAGTTGTAAAGCTTGCCTCTTTAGAGTTACAGTGGAACAGATAGGAGCGACAATTCTATGAAGTTGCAGATGATTGAAACAAGGCTACCTCGAAGAAGAGAAGCACCGAGGAAATTAAGATTCTGTAGGACCGGGAGAAATTGGCCCTCTTTAAAGTCTTTGCTCTATTCTCGTTACACGACAATGAGCAAAGAGGGGCAGCTGTAAAGGCCCAATTTAGCCCAGGTCCATAAAAATATAAAATAAATAAATAAATCAAACCAAACCAATAGTCCACAGTCCAAGTCTTTAGTACAAAACAGCCCAATAATCAATTAAAGTCCAATAGCTAAACCTAGACCCAATAGCTAAACTTATACCCAACCTAGACCCAAATCACAAGCCCGATAGGCCCATTGTTTTGAGAATAGAAACCCTAGGGTTTCTTCCCCACTTTTACGCCACAACCAGGCAGCCAAGCCCCAACCCTCGCACCGTACGACCACCAGCTACCTCCGTACGCCTCAGTAGCCCCACCACGCACGTTCGTACACCACCAAATGCCAGCAAAACACCTCTATGCAGCCAGCACCGTACCTGCAAAAGGACAAAAGAAAAGCAGTAGAAATTGTAGCAAACAAACAAAAATAAACGTTGTACTTTTCTTTTTTTATTTTCGGCTATCAAGCCATAAGCATTTTCTTTGTAAAAGGGAGGGGACAGAAGCAATAGAAAGCAAAAAAGGAACAAGGTGATTTTCGGCTTTGAATCTTTAGGGTTTACTACGTTTTTTGCTCTCTCAATCTACTCCTTTTGATTTTCTTTTTCGTTCTTTACATCTAAATAAAAGAAAAAGGAAAACGGGACCTTGCCTTACGAATCCGCCATTGATTCTTCCTTGCCTCGTTGAAGTCGAAGTTGGAGGAGGAATCACGGGGCTGTAAATCGTCGGTGAGGGACGAAGGCGTCTGTTGTAGGCTGCGATGAGGCCATGGCCAAGGGGTTTGGTTTATTTCGGCTGAAGAATGGGGAAGCTAGGGTTTGTGTGGCGGAATCATCAGTTTTTAGCCCTTTTAAAGGACCAGATACAACGTCGTTTTAAGCCTGATTCAGTGGCTCTAAAAACAGCGTCGTATAGCTTAACCCGACTCGATCTGATTCATAACCCTCAGGACCCGCGTGTCTCTGCGGTAACGGGTTATTTGCGATATAAGTCCCTCCCCTTTCGTGTCGTATTCAAATTAGCTTATATTTGCATTTCTTTCTCTTTTAAATTTTCCCCGTAATTTGAGCGCGTTTGCACTATGGTCCTAGCTTCAGCCCTGTGTTTTGGGGTCTGGATTATTTCCAGATTCGGTCCCTGCGCATTCGCACACGTTACACGCCGGTCCCCTTTGTTATTTTGGGTTGATTTTGCTTATAATTTATCTCTTTTATTTTAATTCTATTTTAATTAAGTCCCTTTTATTTTTATTTTATGATTCATTTTTGTTTTAAAGGCATATTCAATATCTTTATCTTTGTTTTGCGTTTTATATTTTAAGTTGTTTTAATGTTTTTATTTTGTTTCTCTTTTTTAAAATTACCATCATATTGTTTGTTTTTTCTGTCATATTATTACAACTTTGCATAATATTTCATAAATGTCCTTGTTTACTTGTTTTTTAATCTCGAGTTATTTCAATGGTTTATTTCGTTTTCTTCTATCGCTACTATAATGTTTCTACATACACTATTATACATACATATGTACTTCATAATAGAGTTTTTCTCTCATGCATATTATTAATCTTATATTATTTTACGCTATAATTTCTTTTAAATTTATTCTCATCTTTTATTATATAATCTTGCATAATATATCTTTTAAATTATTATTATATATATTTTTATTGACACCTATGTTTATATATATATATATATATATATAAAAGCACGTTCTTAAAACTATTATATAATTTATTATAAAATTAACTTAATCTCGTATGTATTTCTATGTTTTTTAACAAATGATTATTTTCAAAGTTATTTGTGTATATATATTTTGTAAATTTATTCTGTGTATTATACCTCATCATGTATTTTATTATCCTTTCATATTAAATAAGTTATCATGTACTTTGTCAATTTTCAAATGAATTTGTTTTTAAAATATCTTACATGTAGCTTGATTCAAATTTTTATTCTATGATATCTATTTCAAAATTGTATATCCCAAGTTTCGATACAAATTTGTCAACCTATATATCGTGTATCCATTTATTCGTTACTATTTTAAAATCGTTATAGCACATCAGCTTCTAATTGCTATGTTGTTCCTTTTTACATCTTGCATTGATTATTTTATATCATGCTATGTATTGTGTGTATTATTTTGCTTGTGTGATTGTTATATTATCATTCTCGTCATTGTATTATTATTTCAATCATTCTCCATGCATTATTGTAATCGGGTTGTATTTTTTAGGTTATCTATATTTAATTATTAGTTTGTTAACTGATTGTATCTCTTATGTGCCTATTACCCCATATCATCATTTTCCACTTGGTTTATGAAATGTGGTTTTACAAAATCTAAATTTTATGATTAATTTCGTCTTATTTCAAATCGAATTAATTCATTTTAAGCTATTTTCATAATTATTCATTTAAAAATTCATTAAAACGAAGGCAATACTCGGTGTTTGGCAATTCGAGAAACGTGTCCTATCATGTTGGGTTACGATTTCTCGTTTGTTCTAAACAATCGAATGTCCCTTTGAGATTTCACTTATGTCTTTAAAAATTCTTCAAAATGAAGGTAAAGTTTGATGTTTGGCAATTCGGGGAATCGTGCCCTATCGTGCTGGGTTGCGATTTGCTGTTTGTTCGGAATAATCGAATATTCCTTTGGAATTTCATTAATGTCTTTAAAAACCCTTTTAAACGAAGGCGATATCCGATGTTTGGCAATTCGCGGAATCGTGCCCTATCGTGCTGAGTTGCAATTTCTTGTTTGCTCAAAATAATCGAATATCTCTTCGGAATTTCAATCGTATTTTCTAAGGTGAGGCAATGGTCAATGTTTGGAAATTTGAGGAATCGTGCCCTACTGTGCTGGGTTTCAGTTTTCTGTTGAATTAAATAGTTGAGCATCCTTTTGTGATTTTCAAATTATAAATTTTCAGACGTCGAAACAAGAAAAATCTTGGTAACCAACTAGGGTTATTCAAATGTTGTTAAAAAAGGAACCACATTTCAAAAACATTTTTAATTCTAGACATAAGGACAGTATTTAATCGATTTGGTACCAATTTTGGGCGTCGTGAGGGTGCTAATCCTTCCTCATATGTAACCGACTCCCGAGCCCGTTTTCCCATATTTTCGTAGACTAAAATCGTTGTTTTAGTAAACCAAAAATGTTTTATTAAAATAATTAAATTCTTAAGTGATCCGATCGCACCAAAAAAAAAGGGTCGGTGGCGACTCCATATTTCTGTTTTTCAAAAGTCGATTCCCCACTTTTTTATTAAACATAAAATTTTTAATTTTGAAAAAAGGGTGGTTTCGACACTATGTTTGACAGACGAATGATTGGATACGTCAACAACGACCAGCTATTGGTTCACTACTTCCAAGACAGTTTAGTGAGGGCAGCATCTAAGTGGTACAATCAGCTGTGTCGTACCAAGATTAACTCATGGAAAGATCTAGCTCAAGCCTTTATGAAACAGTATAGTCACGTGACGGATATGACCCTTCGCTATACAATTTCAGCCACCTCTCCTAGAAAAAGAGACCACTATGTTGTTCATCAATACCCTAAAGGCTCCTTTTATCACTCGTATATTGGGGAGTGCCACCAAAAGCTTCTCAGATATAGTGATGACAGGTGAAATGATTGAAGATGCTGTAAGGAGAGGCAAAATAAAAGTAGGGAAAGGTACTAAAAGATTGGCCCTGAGGAAAAAAGATAACAAAGTGAACAACACGAGTACATTTAGCAAGGGTCAGTCCAAGTCACTCACTGTAAACCAACCAAAGATGGTGACCGCCAATCAACAGTACACTGTGAGACAAGAATCCAACGCGAGGGCGAACATAGAAAGGCTACAGTTCACGCCTATACCCATGACGTATAGGGAGCTGTACCAAAACCTATTCAACGCTCATGTAGTGTCCCCTTTCTACCAAAATCCACTGCAACCCCCATTTCCCAAATGGTACGACGCAAACGCCCAATGCGAATACCATGCGGGAATCACCGGGCACTCGATCGAGCTAAAATAAACTAGTTAGTGGTATTAGTGCTTGGGTTGCCTTCCGAGAAGCGCTTATTTAAAGTCTAAGCTCGACTTACCTCGTAATTGCACGGTCATGGTGGTTCGAGGAGTTGAAACTCCTCACCTCTACTATCAATTTTATCAAAATAAGGTCTGAGTCGAGTATATTTACCTTGAAAATTTTGAATTCAGTATGTGTTACCTCGACTGTACCATGTGGGAAGATATTTAGTACCGTGAAGGGACTCGCTCCGTTTGTATTGTGCTCTGAAGTAGCAATTTGAGAGTCCTTTTCATCTAATAATACTTTATCTCCAATCTTAAATTGCTTTGTTTCATCCCTACGCTTATCATGGCGTCACTTTGATTCATCGTGTGCTTTTGGTTTCTCCTTGACATGTGTTCGCCATTCATCTAGTTCATCGATTTGAAGCCTTCGTTCTTCGTGAGTCGCTCTATTTTTGTGGCATGGATTAGAATGAGGCTCCATCACGTTCTCCCTAGGGAATTCCTACAAAGAAGCTTGAGTTGCAACATTACTCAAATTAACAGAACTTAAACAATCATCTCGATTATTAGATATTTTAGCAGAGTCACTAGCTTGAAGTTTAATCGTGTCATCACTTACATGAAGTACGAATTCACCTGTGCCAACATCAATGATAGTTCTAGCAGTTGCTAAAAAGGGCCTTCCTAAAATTATAGGTACGTCACTATCCTCATCCATGTCTAGAACAACAAAGTCGACTGGGAATATAAATTTATCAATTTTGACAAACACATCTTCAATAATACCCCTAGGAAATCTAATTGATTTATCTGCCAATTGAATGCTCATCCTAGTTTGTTTGGGTTTCGCTAGACCTAGCTGTTTATACATTTTATAGGGCATAACATTAATGCACATCCCTAAATCAGCTAACGCATTATTAATAGTTAAACTACTAATTAAGCAAGGAATCGTAAAACTCCCTGGATCCTTCAACTTGTTGGGTAGCCTATTTTGTAGAATGGCTAAGCAAACTGCGTTTAATTCCACATGCGATGCGTCATCTAACTTCCGCTTATTTGCTAAAAGCTCCTTTAAAAATTTCACTGCGTTTAGCATCTGTGAAAGAGCTTCAATAAACGGTAAGTTAATATGCAACTTTTTTAAGAGTTTAAGAAATTTACCAAGTTGTTCATTAGTGTGGTCTTTCTTAGTTGCGTTGGGATAAGGCACACGAGGTGTATACTCCCTACTTACCGGTGTTTGCTCACTGTGGTGCACCTCATCCTTACCTTTACTTACCACAAATGGTTCTGGTTCAGGTTCAACTAACCTTTCTTCATCTCAAACAGTAATCGCATGAAGCTGTTCTCTTGGGTTAGTTTTTGTGTTACTTGGCAAGTTACCTTGTGGTCGTTCAAAAATCAACTTAGCAAGTTGTCCTATTTGAGTTTTGAGCCCTTGAATCGACGCTTACTAATTCTTAAACACTGTTTTCGGTATTCTAAAAATGTGTTTTTGACACCGAGATGAATTTGGTAAGCATCTCTTCAAGGTTCGGTTTCTTCTCTTGTTGGTAAGGTGGTTGTTGAAAACCTGGAGGATGTTGTGGCCTTTGATTTCCTTGACCACCCTACGAGAAATTAGGATGGTTCCTCTAACCTGCATTATAAGTGTTACTATACGGGTTATTTTGAGGTTTAGAATTATTACCCATATAGTGGACTTGTTCCTCCCCGGTGCTAGGCTTGAAGATGGATAATCTCCGTTGTGTACTCCTCCATTTGAATCACACCTCAACACTGGATGTACCTGGGTAGAACCATACAAACCATCAATCTTTTTATTTAAAAGTTCTACCTGGTTAGATAACATCATGACCTCGTCGAGGTTGAAAACACCAGCTGCTTTTGTCGGCTTCGTTCTCATGACTTGCCACTGATAGTTATTCAGTGACATCTCTTCAATAAATTCATAAGCTTCTTCAGGTTTTTTGTTGTTTAAAGTTCCACCGGCGGCTGTGTCGATAAGTTGCCTGGTTAAGGGGTTCACACCTTTGTAAAAAGTCTGAACCTGTAGCCATAGAGGTAACCCATGGTGAGGACACCTTCTTAATAAGTCTTTGTATCTCTTCCATGCATCATAAAGAGTTTCTAGATCCATCTGCACAAAAGAAGAGATATCATTCCTCAATTTAGCCGTTTTAGCCGGCAGAAAATATTTAAGCAAAAATTTTTCGGTCATTTGTTCCCAAGTGGTGATTGACCTTCGTGGTAACGAGTTCAACCACTGTTTAGCCTTATTCCTTAATGAAAAGGGAAATAACCGAGGGCAAATGGCATCATTAGAAACGTCATTAATCTTAAAGGTCTCGCAGAATTCTAGAAAATTTACCAAATGAGTGTTTGGATCCTCGTCCTGCAAACTATCAAACTGAACAAACTGTTGTATCATTTGAATCGTGTTAGGTTTCAGTTCAAAGTTATTTGCAGCAACAGTAGGTCTAACGATACTCGATCCAGTTCCTGCTAAATTAGGTCTAGCATAATCATACATAGTACAAGGAGCAGGATTCTGATTTACTAGATCTGCAGTAACCACAGGAGGTAGCGGATTATTCTGATTATCAGTCATCTCCTCGGTTGTAGTATGGATATCATCCTTTCGCTCTTCCTTTATGTATTGTAGGCTTCACCTTATTTCTCTTCGGATTCTGCGAGCTGTGTTTTCAATCTCACTATCAAAAAGCAAAGGTCTTGATGGGTTCCTCCTAGTCATAAACTATAAAAACCTGCCAAGAGCAAATAAAAGAAAAATTAGAAAAGAAAAATTAAACTAAAAAGTAAATTGCAATAAAAGTTTAAAAAAATGGCTAAAGTAATAAAAATCAAATGTTCCTAATATCTTACTCCCCGGCAACGGTGCCAAAAACTTAATGATCGCTAAACTAACTAAAAATTCGACTAAGGCAAGCGCACCTATCGAACAGTAGTATAGTTATGGTGAGACCGAAAATATCGTATCCACAAGGACTAAGAGTACTAGTAATTATTATCTTTTTATTATCTAACCTAAGAATTAAGGGAGGTTTTAAACTAAAACTAATTATTTAATTAACTAGGATTACGACAGAAATCGAAGCTGGAAAATACTTTTGGAAAACCAATGAAAAAGACAATACCCAAGGAAGAATTCACCTAGACTTCACTTGTTACTTTTGAATTAGACGATTTATTCACTTGACTTAATCCGTAGAAATCCTTGATTTATGTTAATATCTCTCTCTCGAGACTAAAAACAACTGACTCTAGGTTGATTAATTGAAATCTCTTTTTAATTAAAACCCCTATTGTCGCATTAACTCAAGCTATAGATTCCCTTATTAGATTTTACTCTAATCCGGCAGATTTATGTCGTCCTATCTCTAGGATTGCATGCAACTCCGCTTAATTATGGGGATCTACTCTTAAACAGGGACTTTTGCTCCACTGAATAAGCACATCAAAACTTGAGTTAATACCCTGGAATATTAAAGCAAGATTTTAAAACTCACAATTAAGAATAAGAACAAGTATTTATCATATAATTCAAATAGTAATAAGATCCGTCTTAGATTTCATCTCCCTTAGGTATTTAGGGAGTTTAGTTCATAATAATGGAAAACATCTCAAGATTTAGAAAACAACAAAACATAAAGAAACTCAAAGAACCCCTAGGGAATTGAATGGAAATCTTCAGTCTTGATGTAGATCCTGCCTCCGAGCTGATTCCGATGGCTGCCTTTAGGTATTTTCTGCCTTCTACTCTGCGTGTCTCCTTTAATCCTCTTCTAAGGTGTTTAAATAGACTTTGGAATGCCCAAATTAGCCTAAAATTAGCCTTTTCTGAATAGAATTAGACATAGGTTTAACAGGGACACGGCTGTGTGCCACGCCCGTGTGCAAGTGCTCAAGCCTTGTGTAATTTTGAATTGGTTTCTAGTCGACACGGCCATGACACACGGGCGTGTGGTTTACCCGTGTGAGAAGCCTAGGCCGTGTGAAATACTGAGTTAGGCCCATTTTGTCCGTTTTTGGCCCGTTTCTTGCTATTTTCGCCTTTCTATGCTCACCTGAGTATAAAACATAAATTTAAAGGATTAGGAGCATAGAATTCAATGAAACCAAGGAAAAATCATCCATAAATATGCTGAGTATTGGGTAAAAATATGTATATATTATGGTTTATCAGTACATGCTATTACCAACAATTAACATATTTCACCTTATTGAGTTCGGAATCAGCCTGGGATGCTGTTTCGACGGTCTATCTTTAACCTAACCTGCGCACGGAAACAAACCGTACGCTGAGTATGAACTCAGTGGTATCTCTATAATCCGAACACTTAATAATATGAAAATATAACATTTACATAAAAATCATATATCAACCACATTTATATAATTGTTCAATACATTGATAAATTCCTTGTAACTAATTCAATTCTTATTATCTATTAATCCGAAATAGTTTTTCACAATCAATTCACAAACCATTGAACAATAATATTCTTCATTCATATTCTATTCAAGGATACTTAACTCATGTGTCTTTTTCATACTTCAGTTCACTATTCAATATCAATAAATGTTATTCAACGATTCAATTATCAATCAATATTCTGTGTTTATCCATTCTAGTAACAGTTAATATTCTCAATATTAATCATTTTATCAATATCATTTAGTAACGATCAATTGTTCAGTACATTAATTTACCCCCTATTAACATACTCGGACTAGACGGATACACGGATCCAACCCACACACCGGGATAGCACACAGTGTTTCATCGGTAGGCGGAATACACCATGTCGAAAGCGGTAATGATAGCGATAGTAATACGATTACACTCGAGTACCTCATCGGAACGAATCCGAAACAGTAACAGTAATAGTAATAGTAAGGTACGGAGTACCTCTTCGGAACGAATCCGAAATAGTAACAGTAAGGCGACACTTATAGTGTCTCATCGACACAAAGTCGGAATATCCCTGAACACTTCCAATCCTATGGCATGCCAACTATATCCGACTAGCCCGATACTGTTAATAGGGTTTTCGGTTCACTTTTTTAATTCAGTATCACTTTCAATTTATTTAGAAATCAATTCAATTTCCTTTTTAATACCATAATAATCACATATTCATATTTATTTCATCACATTCCCAATTAATATATTTTTCAATATAACATAGATTCAATATTCAATTCCCACATCAATCACATAAATCCATATAAATTCAATAAATTATTCATGCCAAATCAATTCAATCATAAAACACAATAATTCTCACTTTATCATTTGCCATATAATTTAAATAAAAATATAATAATTAACAACTAAGTTTGGATTATAGAAATACAAACAGTAATTTTAGAGCTATCCCTCGACGGCTTTGTCTTTTCCTTGCCTAGCCTAGATTTTCCGGCACAACGCCAGCTACGGAAATCAATTGAATATTATCAATACATTACCATTCAATTTTCACATTGAATATTTCAATTTCTATTCAACTTTTTCCTAGATTCCAATTTAGTCCCAAAACCAAGACTAACCTTTATTCTTCACATTTAACCCAATATTCCCATTAAATTTTCACTTTAAACTAATTTCAATTCTCTAATTTCACCATAGGACCATAATTTTGAAATTCTTTCAATTTAGTCCTTACTATTCAAAACTTATGATTTACTTTACAATTCAATCCTTATTTCACTTCTAACTTGAATTTCTATCAATTTAGCCTTTAATTCTTCATTTTATTCATCATGAACAATATCTAGAAATCTAATAATTTTCAAAATGTCCACTTAATTTCATCAAAACCTTGTTCCAAGGCTTCCAAGACATCAAAATTAAGTAAAAAATGTTAAATTGACTTACCTATTAAAGTTTGAAGCTTCCAAATCCTAATTCTCCCTTTTCTTTTTCTTTCCCCTTTTCTTCCTTCTTTTCCCGTTTGCTATTTTGTTTCTTTCTCTTTTGTTTCCTTTTCTTTCTTTTGTTTCATTTACTATATATATATATATAATAACTTAATAATATACTTATATAATAAGTAAACATACATGTATTTACAAATGTATATATATATATTTATATTAAAATTACACATGTCACCATATATACCATACATTTGTCAACTTTTAATTTATTTATCACATAAAATCTTATAATATAATTATTTAATTAATAAATATCTTTTTTTTAATAATAAATATCTATTAATAATTAAATACATGTATTACAAATGTATGTATTTTTATTTATACACTTGTAACAAATCATTTCCATACACTTGTCTTTATTTAATTTATTCATCATATAATATAAATTTAATAATAAAAATCATAATAATAAATTAATCTATTAATCTAAGAAAAATCTTAGATTTTTAATTCATTGCCGCCTCAATTAATACATTAGGCATAATTGCCTATTTGGTCCTTTTTTATTTTCTTTGAATCTATAATTAAACTTTCACACTTCATTCAATTTAGTCCTTTTTCCTAATCACTCTTAAATAAGTTAAATTCACTTAATTAAACTCTAATTAACCACTCATTTTACTTCATAAATATTTATTAAAAATATTTACAAATCCATTTTTCAGAAACGGAGGCCCGAAAATTCACTCTTCGATAACAGTAAAATTTGGGTCATTACAAAATGGCTTTTATAGCCATTTACAACTTGTTTTTTTTTTAAATCTATTTGTCTTTTCCGTTGCAGGCAAGTGGGCGGTGCAAGTGGCGACGTGACAAGGGCGATAGCAGCAGCTGGCGCAGCGGTGGGCAGAGGCGACTGGTCAGAAGGCTAAGGGCAGCTAGCATTAGGGTTTTTAGGGTTTGTTTTATTTTTTTGTTTGTTATGGGTTTGGGCTATATTGTTTTGGGCTAGGGTAGTTTTAATTGGGTTTGATTTGGTTTAGGTTGGTTTGGTTTTGGGTTTGGGTTTGCTTATGGGCCCCGGGAAAATTGGGCTTTTTACAATTATATTTTTTTGAACAATTCCACAACAACCACGACCTACAATTCCGCTTCTATATCATGCCCAATTACATCAATCGGCCCAGAAAATCATGAACGGGCCACTCCTTACTCGTCTCTCAACACCCTACAGCATTCAACTTCATTCTCCTTAGCAACACTTGCCACGTTGAACTTTATCCACCTATGGGGAGGTGGAACCCAATGAATAATAGCCTTATTGACTTTATTTCATGAAGGCCTGCATTTCGTTGGGCAAAACCACCATGAACCCTCTAGAAATTGAATGTCATCATGAATCACCTTTGCCCACATCAAAGATCTCATTTTGGAATGAAACGACAACATATCAATTATCATCGAAGTTCCATCAAATGCAATATTGTTTTGTGCCAGGCACGTTGACTAACAAGGTGCTGAAATCGATATCAGCCATAAAATTTTATGAACACTTGTCAAGTTCGCATTAAAGCATAGAAAGTATATTCAACAAAACAATCAACAGTTTTCCACTGAAACCCCAACCAGCTGAAAATTCTTAACCAAAATCCATTAGTAAATTTGCATTTAAAGAAAATATTATCAGCGCGCTCTATCTCTCTATCACACTAGGGTCATCTTTTATTTTGATCCAACTACACACCTCGACTTATGAAAAACTCCTTAATTGGAATACGATCAATGGCTAGCATCCACAAGAACTTCCCAACTCTTGGGGGCACCTTACTTTCCTAATTATGTCGACGATGACCTATTCTAACTAAGTTTCTTGAATATAACACATATTTGCCTTTGCCTTGCATATAACTCTTCTAACAAATTATTTCTTAGCATCCGAACCCATACCCCTAATATTCCAAGAAATAATCTTCATTCCAACACACACCACAGAGATACAATAGAATAATAAGATAGACAACCAACAACAATATAAAACTGCACATGTTTTGTTTTGCCCGACGCCCAACCTCCCTCAGACCCACACACTATAGACCCTCCAACCTTATTATTTCATCTAGAACTTCATGTTCGTCCTCGCTTACACTATATCCCAACATTTTTCCAACTTCCCAAGCGTTCTTTACTTCCCCAAGAATCAACTTCCTTCTGTTGTTGATGTTAGAATTAGAAAGTGACGTGTTTACTACATCCTCATCTCAAACAAAATTTCCTCTCCCTTTTTGTGTCCTCAGTGCCCGATCTCTCTTCTGTTGGAACAAACGACTTTAGAAAATGCAACGGAAAATAAATTTAAGGAAAACGATTTTTTTTTTTTTACAAAACAAGATATTGGTTGTGATATCAAAAGTAATAAACACTTAATCAAAATTTTACCTTTTCGATTTGTCTAGGATGAGCACTTCAACCGAGTATTTTTCTTTGCTATCCTTAAGCTCACAATTGTTGAGTGTGGGCTCACTTCGAATCAAAAATATTTTCATGAAAATTACCAGTGGAGTAATTTTACAATTTCTCTAAACTTTTAGGTCAAGTTGTAAAACAAAAAAATATCTTTAGAAATTTTCTAAAATAATTTCTTCAGAGAATTTTCTCTCTACAACTTCCTCTTGAATTCAAGTGTGTGTAAAATAATAACCCAATGCTCTATTTATGTAAAGAGAGTTTAGAGAGTTCAACTATGATTAAACTTTATCACTTTAATATTAAATTAATATAATATTTATCAAGATAAATGTTAGATTAAATTTAATATTAAATCTTATTAAAATAATAGAATGAATATTTATCTACAAGATAATAACTTTAATATTAAATTAATAAAATACTATTAAGATAAGTATTAAATTAAATTTATTATTAAATTATTAATATAATATTATTTTTAGAATAGTTAATCTAAAATCAAATTCTATGATAGAGTCCCAGTACGAGTGTAACTCTTCTACTGTTCAACCACCGAAGACCAACTGTCGCCGACCACCGAAATGTCACCGTCCCAGTCACTGGCATCGCCGTGTTCGGTGATGCAAGTTCGACACCTTTATGGAGCCTCGAGCCAATTCGGTTGCTGTTTGTTTGATTCGGGCAGTCACGTCCTGATCGGTCCAGTCTAGCCACAGGTTGGACTGTCGGCTTGGTTTCACATACCAGGCCCTATTCGACCAAATTTTGGGTCTTGGTCTCAATTTTGGGCTCCCGGACCCAATTTACGATCTCAGATCCAATTTTCAAGTTCACTTATCTATTGGGTCAATTGTCTGAGTTGAAAATTAATTTCCAAAAATATCATATTAATGTTAATTAATTTGATTAATTTAATTTTATTTGGTCAAAATTAATTTTTCTAAAAATACCTTAGATTTTCCAAATTAATTTTTCAAGAAAATTCTTTAATCAAATTATCTAGTTGAACAATTCTCATGATCACCTAATTTAATTCCACATCGAATAAATCAACTCAACTAAATTATTTCCAAAGTATTAGAATTTTCTTCTGATTCAAATGCAGTCTAATCGAGCTTTTGTTGAGCTAATGGAGGGGCCAATCAGACATAAACAATTAGGCCATAGTAATTGCAATTATGTCCAGAAGCATTGTTCCGATAATTCACAATTACTTAATCATGGAGCCAGTTCACAAGAAGTAACATGATTGAAAATTCCTTATTCTATACTCTTTACGAAAGCAATTCATCCAATTGTTTTGTCCAATGACCTCGTAATGTGTGTATTACCCTTATATGATATCTTTGATTCCTTTGAGTTAAATCCGTTCACTCAATACAATCCTATTTTATCTCATTGTCACCATTGTGTCTTTTTAATGATTAATATGATCACTGTCAACAAATGACTGTGATAAATTGTTCGTTCAAGAACAAGTAACTCGTGGTCATTTTTTATATTTATCAATCCACACAATGCCAATGAGAGTATATCATTAACTCTTTAATTGAATTATGAATTCCATTGTTACAAGTAAAGCCATGTCATACATAAGTCATAAGTCATAAGTCATGTACCCAACAACCGGCTATGGGAACAAACATCTTTAGAGCATATATAAACCTCCATTTATATCAAAGCACATGAGTTACATACGCATGGTCAGTGACTAACTCAGGATTTAGGTAAATCAAATCATGAACGTTACAAGTGAAAAAATTCATGAACGGATTTAGAATGAATTCAACTTGGGTCCAGTCCAATGTATCATTCTACCAATAAATACATCTATGTCTCTACTCATGGAGTCAACTACTCTGATAACCAAAACTAGCCATCTCCCGAATTGGAATTGTAGACGACGTAATGATCCTTCTCAGTATTTGAATCAAATGGTCACTTTGATTCTTTTACGGGATTACGAGCTCATTTAGATTATCTACTGAAGTAGGTCATCTTTCTTACAATGTAAACATTCTTAAAATGCCACTTATCTTTAGTTTGAACTTAGACAATCAATGAGCTAATATTTGTTTGTCATAATTTCACTATACTTGCAAAATATGAAAGACAAAAAAAACAAAAGACATAATAGTGAAATGTGAAATTAACTTTATTTATTTATTCATCGTTCAAATAAATAGAAAATAGTTACGTGTTTACTACAATATGGGCACATTTCCCAACATCTTCTTCTCTACTATAGTAAGGAACTGGTCTTTAATTTTAAACATAGAACATACTTTTCGGTCCTGCGATTTTTGCTTTTTCTTGTTTTGATTTGATGAAGACTTTCCTTGATATGCCCTATCTTCCCTAACCTCTCCTCCTAGTTCCACTTTACCCTTCTGATACCACTAAATGTAACACCTCCTACCCGTATCCGTTGTCGGAATAGGGTACAAGGCATTAACGGAGTTTACTAAACATTTTCAGATAATTCCAAATCATTTATTATTCAAATTTTGAAAATAATTATAACGTCCCTCTATTGGGCCCTCGATGCCCAAAACATATATTAAATATTCAATTCACATTCATGTCACATAAATATACAATTCAATCATTCAATAATTCAATTCAAGTTGCACGAACTTACTTCGTTGCTTGTTCATGTTTATAATTTCATTAATCCGATATCCGTTTTCATTTATTTCATGTTCTAATACATTCAATTAATGCTCTAAACAAAATTACCATTTTACCCCTAAACTTTTAATTAATGACGATTTCATCCTTAGGCTCAAAAAAATAAAATTCTTGCAATTTAATCCTTATTTCCAGCCGTTATTCTCATACAAATTTATAACAACCCATGAATTCTATAGAATATCAGAATTTTCCATAATTTCAACACTTTTCAATTTAATACTTAAAACATGTTTTTCCCCGATCCTAAACTAAAATAATAATTTCATTCAATTTTGCAATTTTAATAATAAAATAATCCATTTCATGCAAATTGGTCATTTCTAACATTTTTACAAAATTGGCTGTAAAGTTTTACTTTTATTCAATTTAGTCCCTGAGCCTAAAACATGCAAATTAGCCATGCTAGCTGAATATTCATACATATTTTCCTCCTCCTCCTCTCCATTCCACATCCTTAATTTCTATAACATGCTACAAGTAACATTATCAATAATTTCACTATTTACTTATATGTATATTCGAAACTGTCCATTTGTGTCATAGTCACTAAATTATTTCTATCTTGAGCTACAGAACTCGAAATTAAGATCTGCTAATTTTTCATGAAACTAGACTTACTTATCTTCTTACCATAAAATTTTCAAAATTTTTGGTTTAGTCAATAAGTACAGTTTATTCTTTAAATTCACCCTTATTCTGTTTTCTGACAGTTCTGACTCTTCTTTACTAAATATTAATTATCTCATTGTACAGGATTCAGATGATGTTCCCGTTTATTTCTATTGAAAATAGACTAATTCATGGTTTTAAACATATACCTTTAAGAATCTAATTATTTTTCTATAATTTTTTATGATTTTCCAAAGTTAGAACAGGGGAACCCAAAATCATTCTGATTTTGTCTCACAAAATTTATTATAATTCATGATTCACAATTCCATTACTTACACGGTTTCTTCTATAAGAAACTAGACTTGATAAGGTTTAATTTAATATTTTATTACTTTTCTTATTCTATTTCTACAATTTTTGGTGATTTTTGAAAGTTAGACTACTACTACTGCCCAAAACTATTTTAGTGCAAAATGTTAATTATTAAGTTTATAACACTCTTATTTCCTTTCTCTACAATATTTCCCACCACTTTCTCTTATTTCTCTTCACTAATATATCAAGAACATAGAACCATATATAAGAAAACTCTACTTTAGCTTCATTTCCATGCTTTTTGAATAATATCAAACTTAAAAATACATGGAAATCTTGATGTTCTTACCTTGTCTTATTGTTTCCAATTTTTAACTTGATTTTCTCTCTCCTCTAGCTTCTGTTTCTTGAATCTAACTTGATATTCTAGCTTCCCATAGTCTTCTTATTATTTTTCTCTCTTGGTAACCATGGAAATTCTTTTGATTTCTAGGTGAAAATGGTGAATTTTTGGTGGAAGGACTAAATTGTAAAGAATAAAAAGTTTCTTTCTTCTCTTCTCTTCTTTCTAACGTGGGATGCATGGACAATGATGGATGGTGTGTATTGTGTTTTTTTTTTCCACATACACACATATATATAGGTTAAATAAAATAATAAAATAATAAAATATCTTATTAAATAAATAATAATTAAATAATTATAAAATATCACCAACATCATCATTACTTTTTAGATTTCTCTCTCTTCCAATTGACCATTTTGCCCTTTTTGATCTTTTAAAATTCCATTCTTGAGTCATCACTTAACTTGGTAAAATTATAATTTTACTATATTAAGGGTAATATCTTACAATAGAAATTTTAGGGTGTTACAATCCTTCTCCTCTAATGGTTCTAAACCATCTTTTTTCTTTGCTCTACAGTCTCCAATGATATCGTCGAATGATTTCGACAAGCCCATTTCCTTAAATCTAATCTAAAAACCCACCTCCCCTACCTCTAGTAACATTAACTTATCAATTTGTTCATGTTAGTTGATTGATACCAACATCATCATTTTGTTAGTTGTTCACCTTCGTCGAGTTCTCGATGAAAGAAACTAACTCTCCCCATAATCCTGCTACTCTTTTGAATCATGTGTAGTTTCAGCAGTGCATGGGACTGCCTGATACAGCAGTACATGACATTCTCTCTTTCATTATTATTTTCAACAAGCATAGCTCTATTTTGACAAAAAAAATTCCCTCAAATATGGCGAATCATTCTACTTTAATATCCCAAGTAACTTTTCACCGGGTATTTCGATCAGGAAATGTCTTCATTGAATCCTTTTGATTTTAATCTCACCCAAGCCACTTCGGACGATTCTCTCTGTAAGACTCTTTGTTTCACAAAATGTTGAAGTTTCTCCCTCCAAACATTTCTAGAGCTCTTGGAGTTGTTCATCGTCTACATATCCTTTGATCTGTTTAACTTGATTTCTCCCCTTACTATCCCTAACTCCTATCATACTCACATTGTCCCTACTTCTGTTAGATGTTTCTCTTAAGTCCAATACGATATCCATCGCCTTCTTTCCACTCACCTCCCCTTCTTTATGGTTTACAACATTTTGCTTTGATTTCCCTATAAATGGAACTATTCTCCCAACTTGACTCATTCCCTTGAATCTGGCCATGTATACTGATATCCTATACCCTAAAATTACAAAACCATTTAACCTATTGATTGCCCTTCGTGCATCCACCATTTTGTCCAACCTCACGGAACCAAACCTTTTTCCACTCTTACTCTTCTTTGCTGGAATGAACGCATCAATGACTTCTCAATGATACCAGAACAACGTCCATAGGCCTTTCCAATGTATGGTCGCTGGAATGTTATGAACATATACTGTAATCGGATCTTGTTCCATTTGCTTCACAATTATAACTGGATTAATTTTGTTTTTGTTTATCTATTATTGATCAACATTACATATACCCTAAGCCCTAAATTCCTACCGCTTACTAACATGGCACTATAAATAATTTGTCATATACCAACATTTACTTTTACTGACAGTCAGATTCTATTAGTATAAATATATCTATATCGATGGGTTACTTCTTTGTCACTATATGACTAACTTATACTAACACATTTTGTTACCATTGACATCGAACCATATATATTGACAAATCAAATTTATCCATCAGTGTAAGTCTTGTATACACCAATAATTACTGTTGGTGTAGGATGAATTCTAAAAAAAAATAGTTATACTATTTTATTTTTGTAATAGGTAGTCTTTTTATTTTTTAAGTTAGAATAATAAATCACTCTACACCTACGAATAATTAATAAAAAAAACTTAACTCATTTTATCTTCCCAAAAAATTACTAACCCTAAAACCTAATTTCCCTCTTTTACTCTTGTTCTTTTCTTTCTCCATTTCCTCCGTCTTCACCAAAACTATGAAGATTGTGGATCTTGTTTGTTGTTTAGCAAGAACAACACAAGGGTGTTGTCTTCATCAAGCAATGAAGATGAAACTCATCGGAGTCATCAATATAGTCGTTGATGTCGTACTTTTACAGAGATTGGCATCTGGCGTTCTTGTTATAGCTCTCCTTTTGCCCCTGTTTCACAGTCTCACCTCTACGCCTGGTGTCGTATCCAAGTCGTGTCCATGTTGGCTATGCTAAACTAAGTAGACGTCGCGTCTTAGCTATGGCACCTAAAAGGAGACTGAAGCGTCTCAAATACTCTACTTGCTTCTCTAAGATCTAATTTCTTCTCAATTTAGTACTATTTGAAACATTAAGTGTAAAAAAAAGTTTAAGAAATTGAAATTGGCAGGTAGATTATTTGGTTTACGTGGAAATTGAAACAAGGCCTTACAACTTCCTTTTTGAATTTTTTGGTTAACTTAATTCTTTTTTAATTTTAGATTTTCATAGCTTTAATTCACCTTTCAGATCACCAGCTTCACTGTTCTATGAAGCTTCACTCTTTGTTATACATTGATGATGCAACAATTGTCGCACTTACTAAGTACTACTCAGAGGTTTTCCCTCGCAGCAATACTCTAGGAGTGAGCATCTTGGATATGTGTAGTGGTTGCGTAAGACATTCTTATTGTTCAGATCAGTCACTTCTTCTATTGCATTCTCATGATGTTGTTCTAGCCTTTGTGTTTAGGTCAGTCATTTTCCAAAAGGATAAAAACCAGAACGAACGGTAGGAATAGGGATGAATGAGGAAGAACTCAAGTGAAATCCTCTAAGTACAATATTTTTTCTCACTTTTTTAATGGTTGGATTATAAACCGGTCATCAAAACGCTGCCATATAAGGGTGATTTTAGCAAAAACTTGAATGATATAGTTACTGTAATCGATTAATGAGTTCTACTAAATTCCAATATTGTTGGAACTTGAAACAAAGCAGCATACAAAAACCGAGAAGCTTGTGAAGCAAGCCTCGTGGCTTGTGGAAGAAACAAGAGCAAAAATTGAAAGGAAAACAAGAACAGAAACTGAGAACAAGAGAATGGAGCATAAAACTTGAATGAGATTCAATGATTTTTCATTAAGAAAAGCTTTGGCTTATAGCCATTACACATATCAGTCATTGACTGAACAAAATAAGTCAAATACATCACCTAATGTATACCTAATACCACTAAAATTCATTGAAACTTGACAAATTTACTTGTGCAACAAAATAAAGCTGATTTTCCAGCTCAATCACCACCTAATTACATCAATCACTAAGCAAACATAGTTCCAAGTGAACTAGGATGCATTGCATTAACAAAATGCAAGTAAACCAAACAGTAACAAGACTTTCAGCTGCTGCATGCTTGACTTGATCTCCCACAGTCTGCTCACTGTGCAATTTGCTTCTAGTGTCACATGTTTGCCAACTTCAACAAATATATATATATATATATATATATATATATATATATATATATATATATATCTGAATCTAAGTTTTGCCTTTAATAGATTAGGTTTGATTTTGTTTTAACATAGTTTTTTTTTAATTTTAAAAATATATATTTATTTTTAAGTTTTTTAGTTTTTAGAATTATTGTTAAGAAAATTTAAAAAAAATCAAAATGATATTGTAGCTATAGTTCATACACCAAATTAGTTAGGGGTGAGCGTTCGATCGAATCGAGTTGAATTGAGTGAAAATATTTCGAGTTAATCGAGTTGACGAGTCTTATTTTATCATCCTGATTCAATTTGAATTTTTTTCAAATCAAGTCGAGTTAGATGAAATTCGAGTCGAGTCAAATTGAGGGAAATTGTCCAAGTTAAATTTAAAAAAATTAAACATGTCAATTTAAAATATTGTTACAGTATAAATTAATTCCATGTTAGAACACATTAATTTGAAAGCACCAAAAATATCCTATTCCTTGTAAAATGATAGAAATAATAGTAAAGGGGAAGTAGGGTCGAATCCTCAGGGATCAGATTGTACGAATGCTCGTTTCTTGAAATCCTGGATGATTTCTTGGCCAGGAAAGCTTGCGTTCCTGAAAAAATAAAAAACAGAATTAAGAATTTTGATTTGGAAAAATAAAAGTTGAATTGGAATTTCGGAATTAAATAAATTACGAAAATTAAAATGGGTAATAAAAATAAATAGAGTTGGGAGAGGAAAGAATTTCTTATGTAGTGAGATTCCAGCCTCTGGTTGTCTCGTTCCGCCTTGGGTTCAATCCTTGGCTTTTAAGTAACCCTTCTCGAGCAAGATAAGCCAGTTACAGTGGAAGAGGACGCCTACGACCACCAGCTCTAAGGATTTGGACTTAAGATTTGGCGAAGCCTGACTCTAGCCAATAATCGCTTTTGTGGGACTATCTTCTGCTAGATCACCTCTTCCCAACGGCAAATATCAAGCCATTTTGTCTCTTGGATTTGCCAACCTCTGACACAGAAAGCCAACGAACCGACTGTGCAACCTTCCCAAAACGTACAAAGCGGCTGTTCCTTGCTCAAGTTGAAAAGATCACCTATTAAGGGACATGGACGGAAGTGTCAGTCCCGTAATGCGGAGAAGCGATAAATACCCTGTTGAGAAGGCTAAGCGTGGATTCTAAGCCTCATGAACCTTTTTGGGAAATTTTGACAACCTTCGGCTAGATTTGGTTTAGTGACTCATGCTTTTTGGGGAAGAAATAAATATAATATAAATGAGATTTTTATTGAAGAAAATATGGGAAGAACAAAAGACAGAGTTTTTGGGAGAGGGAGTGCTTACAGGAAAAAGAGATGTCAAATATGTGCCACTCCATCCCCTATCTATAGTACTAGAAAACCTAGTCTATTCCTAATGAAATTCTAAAAGATAAATAATAAATAAATAAAGATAAATGAGCCTAAAATTAAATCTAAATAAAAATCCTTAATAATTATCCTAATATAACTGAAATTAAAATAGAGTCTTCTGCTATAAAATCTCTTCTTTTGCATTTTAGTCCTTGGGTCTTCCATGTTTGCATTTTTGGCTCCACTTCCCTCTTTCTCTGCATGTTGGCCCAACTCATCTTTAATTTCACGCTTTTGCCCCCAAATTTCCATTTACCTTCAATTTAATCCCTAAAAGATAAAAGATCATAAATAGCCCAAATTAGTAGGATCATACTCAAAATAATCATGTAATTAGCATATAAAAATATGCCATTCTAGAGTATTATCAAATCCCCCTACTTAGCCCATGCTTGCCCTCAAATATGGTTCCTGTCCATTGTGAAAATTAGATCCTTCCATGAAAGAAATACTGCTCTAAAGTTTTATAAAAATTAGTCAAAATGCATACGAAAAGTAAAGAGAACCCTTAGCTTGATTTAAGTAAAATTTGAAAAAGTGTTCCAATTTTCACAAACAAAAAAATTAAAATCGATTTTGGATTATTTCATGAAAATTAGTTAAATTACCAAATCTATGGAGACACCCTATATTTTTCTTTTAGTCCCCAAATTTTATTAATGCATCTTTTTTTTTTAAATATTCATTTCTATTTTATTTATTTACTTTCACTTAGGAATATACTGTACCTTTTGACACGAAGAGAGATGACAAACCAAGCACCCCACCCTGGTTACTCAGCCCAGTACATTCCTAATTTTTTATTATTCCTAGGAACATATCGAACCTTTTGGCGTGAAGAGAGATGACAACCCAAGCACCTTACCCCGGTTACTCAGCGCAACACATTCCTAGAAATTAATTCCGGTTAGTGGAGCTTTACCTAACACGTCACACAACCTTTTGACATGAAATAGGATGACAACCCAAGCACCCTACCCCGGTTACTCAACTAGTCACGTCTTAAGCTGCACTCATAACCACGGAAACATTATTATTAAACAAAATTCTAATTTTTGGAGGACTTAGGAAAAGCAATCAAGTGTCAGGAATAAGTTTCAGTAACCACCTTAATAGTCATGAACATATTTTAAGCATGCAATCATATTAAGCATCCTCTTATATTTACTCTTAATCAAATTTACTAAAATCAAGATAGAGTTAACTCTATTAATCATAATTATTTTAACTAAAAGAAATAAAACAGTGGAGATGAAATCTATCAAGCAAAATAATAATTCACTCAATAGACAAGAATCATGTATGGAGGTTAAACAGTGGGCAAAGTCATGGACAAATTCTTGGGCATGAAAAGAGGCAGAATATACTTTAAAAAAATAAATATGGCAGCACCAGCAACAAAAACAGTAGCAACAATGAAAATAGCAGGTTTAACAGCAAAAATAATTAAGAATACCTCCCTCTACTTAAAGCACATTGTCCTCAATGTGGAATGAAATAAATAAATAGGTAGAAGAAAAGTTTAGAAGAACTACCCGTGTAGTTACTGTCATTCGCGCATTATGGTAATGAGTTCTCCCTATTGTTGCTTCGGTTTACCTAGACAAAAGAAAAGAATTTTATTAATATCTGAAACAAAATAAAGTAATTAATAATAAAATAAAATAAAGTAATTAATAAGTAAATAATAAATAAAATAATATTAAATATTAAATAATAAAATAAAATAAAAATAAAGAAAAATAAAAATTGGGTTGCCTCCCAATAAGCGCTTGTTTAACGTCGCTAGCTTGATGCCTCAACTAGTATTAGGGCTGTTCCAGCTGAATTCTTTCGTTCGTATAGGCTTGGAAATTCTCATTTTTTATTCACGCCCACCATATTTGGGTTTAATCGTCCTTGCGCCCCTTTCTTTGGTTTCATATTTTCCTCTAAGGGGTTGATCCCTTTTAAGTCGGCAATGGTCTTATCAATCTCAAAAATATGCTTTTAAGATGCTCGGGAAGTGGTTTTAATTCCAAATCTGGAGCCTGCACAACAGAAGGTAAAATTTTTGTGTCTGACGGAGACAATAATGCACTAACAAATTCATAACCATCAGATAAAAATTTAGATGTGTCTTCGTAAAGTGACTCAAAAGTCTCGTCTACTAATGAGTCAATTATGTCGATACGGTTTACGCTCAAAATTTCGCTTGGATGACTAATGGCATTGTAGACATTAAATTTCACGATCTCTCCATCAAATTCCATCGTAAGAGTTCCACTACGAAAATCGATCTTAGTGCTCGCGGTACTAAAGAAAGGTTGCCCCAACAAGATGTCTGAAGACTCAAGAGCATTATCCTCCTCCATTTTTATCACATAGAAATCTGCAGGGAAGATAAGCCCATTGACTTTGACTAATACGTCCTCGAGGACTCCTTCAGGATGCACAATGGACCTGTCTGCCAACTGAATGGTAACAGCTGTCTTTGTCAAAAAACTTGTATTAAGTGATTCATAAATAGAAAAAGGCATGACATTTATGGAGGCCCCTAAATCGCACATAGCCTTTTTAATTCCTAAATGTCCTATTTTGCATGGTATAGCGAACATACCCCTATCTTTACATTTAGCTGACATTTTTCGTTGTAATACTGCGGATGCATTCTCACCAACACTTACCTTTTCATTGCCTATTAGTTTTCGTTTGTTGGTGCAAAGCTCTTTGAGGAACTTGGCATACCGTGGAATCTGTCTGATGGCATGCAACAGTGGTAAATTGATGTCGACATTCCTGAATGTTTCTAGGATTTCTTTATCTTTCTTACTTTTTCGACACTGATTTAATCGTCCCGGGAATGGAGGTTGGATTTTCGGAAGTAGGAGTTTTACTCGGACCTGTTCGTCATTTTTGGGTTTTTCCTGAGCAATTTCTTGGCCAAGATTCCTGCCAGGAATTGGTTCCAGAACCTTTCCACTTCGCAACGTCACTGCATTTGTGTTTTGCCTCGGGTTGGGTTCTGTTTAGGATGAAAGCTTCCCTTGAGAATTCAATTTCTCAATTGATGTGGTCAATTCTCTTATAGATGCCTCAGTTTTCTGTTGAAAATCAAGATATTAGCTGCTATTTTATTGACCAAAGTTTCTAGAGAATTATCTGAATCTCATGGCTACTGTGGAACCCGGTTTTGGTATGGCTAGTTATATCGTGGGTTGGCCCCATAACTTAAGTTAGGGTGATCCCTCTGTCCTGGATTGTAGGTATTGGCGTAAGGGTCGTATCGCCTTTGTGGTGGCCTAGGAAAATTTCCCACAACATCTAAATGAGCCATAGTATCGTACACAGACTAGGGCACGCATCAGTCGTATGTTCAGGTGTAGCACATATTCTGCATAACCGTGCTATTTTTTCTCTTTCTGCAATTAGAGAATTCATCATATTAGTAAGCCTATCAACTTTATCCTCTAAGGTAGAATTACTTAGCTAATGAACCCTTCTAGGGGGTTCAGGATTGGCTTGAAATTGCTGAGAATTTGTGGTTATCATGGAGATCAAGTCTCTTGCTTGCTGAGAAGTCATGTTGACCAACGCTCCTCCACTAGCGGCATCTACCATATTCATCTCCATGGGTCTCAGGCCTTCATAGAAATACTGGAGCAAAGATTGTTCTGTTATACCGTGTTGTGGGCAACTTGTGTACAGCTTTCTCAATCACTCCCAATAGTCGTACAGAGACTCTGCGTCTTTTTGCCTTATTCCCACAATTTCTCTTCTTAACTCGATTACACGCGACGCTGGGAAAAACCTGTTGAGAAACAAACGAGATAGATCAGCCTAAGTCGTTATAGATCCAGGAGGTAAATAAAATAACCATTCCCTAGCAGAATCTGCTAAGGAAAAAGGGAAAGCACGTAGTTTAATTTGATCCTTAATTACCCCCTGAGGTTTCATACTAAGGCAAACCATATGGAATTCTTTTGAATGCTTGTGGGGATTTTTGTTCTGTAACCCTCGAAAAGTTGGCAGTAGCTAGATCAAGCCTGACTTTAATTCAAAATCAGTATCCATAGTAGGATACGCGATGCATAGTGGTGGTTGTTCTGTCGACGCTTCTGCCAGTTGCCGAATTGTCTGAGCCATAGGTTGAGGTGCTAAATTAGGGTTTTCGTCAACCCTAGCATTAAGCACTTCTTCTAGGGAATTGACTTTGACTTTTTCACCTTCAAAAGTTTGAGTAGGGTTTTCATTAACCCTAGACTCTACTTCGTCGTCGATTCTGATTTCTGGCGGTGGATTACTTTGAGTCCCAACCACCGCTGACTGCTTTTTCTTTAGCTTTGTTTCCTTGCGATTAGCTCTTGCAGTCTTTTCAATCTCCGAGTCAAACGCAAGAGTTCCTGGAGTAGATCTGGTCATAAAAAACAAAAAAACAAGATTAGTACGTTACCGATCCCCGACAATGGCGCCAAAATTTGATGCGTCGTTGAAAGCACCAAAAATATCTAATTCTCTGTAAAATGATAGAAATAATAGTAAAGGGGAAGTAGGGTCGAATCCTCAGGGATCAGATTGTACAAATGCTCGTTTCTTGAAATCCTGGACGATTTCTTAGCCAGGAAAGCTTGCGTTCCTGAAAAAAATAAAAAAAAAAGAATTAAGAATTTTTATTTGGAAAAATAAAAGTTGAATTGGAATTTTGGAATTAAATAAATTATGAAAATTAAAATGGGTAATAAAAATAAATAGAGTTGGGAGAGGAAAGAGTTTCTTATGTAGTGAGATTCCAGCCTCCGGTTGTCTCGTTCCACCTTGGGTTCAATCCTTGGCTTTTAAGTAGCCCTTCTCGAGCAAGATAAGCCAGTTATAGTGGAAGAGGACGCCTACGACCACCAGCTCCAAGGATTTGGACTTAAGATTTGGCGGAGCCTGACTCTAGCCAATAATCGCTTTTGTGGGACTATCTTCTGCTAGATCACCTCTTCCCAACGGCAAATATCACGCCATTTTGTCTCTTGGATTCGCCAACGTCTGACACTGAAAGCCAACGAACCGACTGTACAACCTTCCCAAAACGTACAAAGCGGCTGTTCCTTGCACAAGTTGAAAAGATCACCTATTAAGTGACATGGACGGAAGCGTCAGTCCCGTAATGCGAAGAAGCGATAAATACCCTGTTGAGAAGGCTAAGCGCGGATTCTAAGCCTCA
The DNA here is from genome assembly GCA_025698475.1 of Gossypium anomalum. Lineage (NCBI taxonomy): Eukaryota > Viridiplantae > Streptophyta > Magnoliopsida > Malvales > Malvaceae > Gossypium > Gossypium anomalum. The sequence goes on along the minus strand of CM046960.1, from coordinate 46,987,679 downwards.
TGAACCTTTTTGGGGAATTTTGACAACCTTCGGCTAGATTTGGTTTAGTGACTCATGATTTTTGGGGAAGAAATAAATATAATATAAATGAGATTTTTATTGAAAAAAATATGGGAAGAACAAAAGACAGAGTTTTTAGGAGAGGGAGTGTTTACAGGAAAAAGAGATGTCAAATATGTGCCACTCCATCCCCTATTTATAGTACTAGAAAACCTAGTCTATCCCTAATGAAATTCTAAAAGATAAATAATAAATAAATAAAGATAAATGAAAATAAATCCTAAAATTGAATCTAAATAAAAATCCTTAATAATTATCCTAATGTAATTGAAATTAAAAAATAGTCTTGTGCTATAAAATCTCTTCTTTTGCATTTTAGTCCTTGGGTCTTCCATGTTTGCATTTTTGGCACCACTTCCCTCTTTCTTTGCATGTTGGCCCCACTCATCTTTAATTTCACGCTTTTGCCCCTAAATTTTCATTTACCTTCAATTTAATCCCTAAAAGATAAAAGATCATAAATAGCCCAAATTAGTCGGATCATACTCAAAATAATCATGTAATTAGCATATAAAAATATGCCATTCTAGAGTATTAGCACTTGACAAGGACCAAAAGAGTATTTACACTAGTTTGTTATTCTAATTATTCGAGTTATTCAAATTGTAAAATTCAACTCAATTCAAACTTCAAACTCGAATTACTTATTTGAGTTGACTTGAATAATTCAAATAACTCGATTCGATTAACACGAAATTCGATTTTTTTTCAAATTTTTCGAATCGAATTGAGTTTTGCTCACCCTTAAAATTAGTAATTAACCATTTAAATTAATGGTCCACGACATCATTTAACAGATAAAATTTAACAAAAAGACTAATTTGTAAATTTTAAAATATAGAAAAACTAGTTTATTTATTTTTTAGTAGAGTACCGGAAATTTAATTCGACCCTAAATACAAGGTTTCCTGATACTTTCACCCAATTTGGTTATGAAACAATGGTTTGATTATTATAAAGGGTTAATGTGCTTATTTGATTTTTTTTTTGTTAAATTATGCAGTAAACTTTGGTAATATTAAGGAACTTTTTTTTAATGTGTTTTTGTTATTCTCTGGTATTTAGCTTTTTTTGATCTTAGTTATTTGCGCACTGTTATCAAAATACAATGTGATAATTCTTTTCCATATGAGGAATTATTTTAAGATTCGTAAGAAATTTTTGATGTCATATTGTTTCTTTTGTTGCCTCCGAAGCAACCACATATTTAGCTTCCATAGCAGAATTAACAGTATAAATTTGTTTGACACATCTCCATACTATGGATCCATTGCTTAGGACAAAAACACAGTGCAATGTTGATTTCCCTGAATCCTGACACATTTGGAAGTTAGAATTGGTATAATCGATAGGAATGAGATTTCTTTCCAAGTACACAAGCTTATAATCCCTCATTTTCCGTGCTTGAGTATATGCTTAATTGTTTTCTAGTGTCTTAGATCGAGATTTGCCTGATATCAACTCACCAACCCCATTGCGAAACTGATATCTATGTGTGCATAACATAGTATACATAAGCTACTACCGAAGCATAATGAACATTTAATATGTGTATTCTCTTTCTTCTGCTGTCTTAAGACAATCTTTCAAAGAAAAATAAAAAACCGTGCATATTTTAATTATGAAGTAAACTTTGGTTAAATTTCATATGTGATTTTTTTTCTTTAATTAAATTTTGCAATAAACTTTGGTAATATTAAGAATCTTTATTAATAATAGATTTTATCACACCCACTATATATAGAGTATAGCTTTTAATCTATTAATGAATTTTACTAAGTACTCTAATGTTAATTGTAATATATTTTATTAATAGTTTATTCTAATTAAAACTATGATTGGATAATTAATTTTAGAATATTTTTTATATAAAGTATATATGGATTATTATTTTAATTGAAAAGTATAATTTTACATAATTTTATTGTAGAGAGAGTTTTGGTCTACCAATCATTTTTTATTGGCTTGAGTTGAAATTGTTAGCGTGTATTAATTAAATGCTGAAATATGAGAAGTTGTAGCAAGTAGACTTCTGATGAAGGAGTAGCTTATTTCATTAACTAACATTTTGAAACACAGGACGCCTAAGTCCTCTCCCCCTTGCCTTTTCTTGTCAACGAATTTCGAAGATAGCAATTCCTTAATCCACAAGAAACGAAGCAATGATAACATCCTGTCTCCTTTTCACAGCGTTCCTTCAGAAGAGAGTTAGGGAGCATGTTTGCTAGCATGAATTGGAGCCTGGGACAGTTGTAGATAGACAAATCGCAGAGAGATGCGAGGCGCTGAAAGCCCTTGTACTCCAAACACGTAAGATTTGGAAGATCATGGATAATGACAAATGCCAGAGAAGAGGGAAGCAGATGTTCATTCGGAACTGTATTTCTGGACAATATCCTATTGTCAAATGTCAAATACTCAAGGGATGGAAAGACGGACTGCATTTGCTCTGGCGATGAAAATACACAACCGTTTCAGGACTACAAAATTTGAGCACCAATTGATACTCAGAATTTAGACATTCTAGATGCTGCTGGTGAGAGCAAAGAATTGAAACCATCCTTTCAAGAAAGCTTCAGCCATGTGCGTATTTCTAAAGCAGGGTTCAATACAAAGCAAATTGCAAACCATTGAAAGAAGATAGGGGTGAGCACTATTTTATTATTAACTTAAATTGAAATCCTTTCGAATCAATTTGAGTGAATGAAATTCAAGTCGAGTCAAGTTGAATAGAACCGAGTGAAATTATTTGAATTAAATTTAAAAAATTAAATATGTCGAATTAAAATCTTGTACACTATAACCAATTCCATGTTAAAGCACATAAATTTGAAAACAACTCAAATAATTTCACTCAATTTGATTCAATTGGACTTGACTCGAATTTCATTTCACTCGGCTCGATTCGAAAAAATTTCCAATCGAGTTAGGATAATAAAATAGGACTCGTGAACTTGATTAACTCGAACTTTTTCCACTCAATTCAACTCGATTCGATTAAACGCTCAACCCTATTAATGACAGTGGGTCAAAAACCACTATTCTAAATAGTGGCACAGTTGAAATCAGTTTTCAAGCACAAAATACATGTTGATATGACCAACATTTAACCCTTATTGGCAAAGTTGGAACATAACATTTTAAGAGCAAGTTCAAAATCGGAAAATTGGATTAGCGCAATGTCTCAAATATATACAAAACAAACTTCATATACAAAGACATAATTCAATAGTATACATTTTTTAAAAAAAACATATCATATATATATTTATATATATAACAAAATAAAATTTGAGTAGCATAAATATATCAAAAGCACAATTTGACAACATATTTCTCTAAAAATAATCATACTAGCATGCTTAACCCAATGTTCATAAAACATGAACAAAAATATTATATATCACAAATATAACATAATAAAGGCTAATTTTTGGGAAATTAAACACCAAAAAAATGCTGAGTCACTTATCTCAGTTTTTTTTTTCAATATTATGATTAATGGACTCATTAGTATTTAATATTTTTAATTACTTTAATTTTAATGTTTTAAATAAATACTACTTTTCCTATATGATATTTCATGGAGTTACATTCATAATGGTTAATTTTGAAATCAAATAATTATATTTACATTTTAAATTTACGTAATTTGGTCACTTATATTACTATTTAGTCAATGCAATATACTAGATTTGCTAAAAATATGATATTTTCAATCTTAATTTTAGTTTGTCAATTCTCTAGTGGATTAATTATTGATCTTAGATGCTATAAAAGAAACTAAACAAAGAAAACATTGAATTATAAGAGCAATCAAAATATTTTAAAATATTTTGTTGAGTAAAAATTCTTATATTTAATAGCTCCAACAATAAATCCTTATAATAAAAGTAGTTTAAATGGTTTAATCTTTTAAAAAAAATTTGTTGCTCCACCGTTTTTTTAGCAAAACAAACCAATCCAAAAGGAAAAAATGATGAAAACAAAAAATTTGAAATGAGAAAAAAAATTTTAACCTATCCCGTGAAGTGAATTTGTTACGAAGTGACTATCGATGCAATGGCAAACTCAAACCGCAAAGTTGCGAGGTCATCCAAACTTGCGAGCTCACCTAAAGATGCGAGCTTACCAAAAATTGTGAGCTCAACCACAACTACAAGCTCAATCTGCAAGCTCATTTAAAGTTGTGAGCTCAACCACAATTATGAGCTCATTCAAAGATGCGAGCTCAACTAAAGTTGGGAGCTCACCAAACATACCAGCTCAACAAAGATATGAGCTTAACCAAGATGTGATTAATGTGCGAACCACCTCGCGAACTGTCTAGTGCGAGCTGTTAAGGGCTTTAGTGAGCTACAAAATAAAGTGCACGCAGGGTTCGCAAGTTTAGAAAATGATATTTTTTTTTTGTTTAGTCTGTTTGTTAAGTTATTTTGTTGGAAACAAATAGAGTTAGTATTCAAATGATGTTTTTAGGTATTGATTTCTCCTAATCAATTTGCGTACAAGTTTTGTTTTTATTTTTCCAAGATGTTAGTTGGATTAGTTGATTATTTGTATGATCACTTGATATACATTGTAATTTTGGAATGAAAAATGAATATACAACCATATAGCAGTTTATTCTATCTATTAAGTGTGAGTTTTTCTTTTGTTCTTGTTTTCGCTCGAAAAAACACCAACAAGTGGTATCAGATCCTAAGTCTTTAGGGGCCTTTGTGTGTCTGTTATTTTGCTATAAAAAGAAGTTGTTTGCATCTTATTAGTGTCACAATGTCATTTAGAAGCTTCATACCACCTCCACCTCCACCTCTCATTTTTGTTGGTGAAAACTACCACATTTGGGTAATGAAGATGAAGACTTATCTTTAGGCGTATGACTTATGGGAAGTGGTTCAGTTAAACAGAGAGTCAGCAACTTTACGAGCTAATCCTACAATAGCTCAAATCAGACAACATAATGATGAGTTTGCCAAAAAATACAAGGCCTTTTCGTACCTTCAAAATGGTGTGTCAGATGTTATTTTCACAAGAATTATGGCTTGTGAAACTTCTGAACAAGCTCAGGACAAGTTGAAAGAGGAGTTCTAGGGGACTGAAAACACAAGGCGGCAACAAATTTTGAATTTGAGGAAAGACTTTGAGAACTTAAAGATGAAAAAAATTGAAACAATCAAGCAGTATGCAGATAGGATAATGTCCATTATCAACAACATAAGGTTGTTTGGTGATCAGTTTAGTGATAGGAGAATTGTTGAAAAGGTTATCACAACACTTCTAGAGAAGTATGAGTCCAAGATTTCATCTTTAGAGGACTCGTGAGACATGTCAACAATCTCTCGATCAGAGCTTATAAATACTTTGTATGTGTCGAAACCATTTTTAAATCGAGTTTTGGAAAATGGGAATCGACTTTAAGAAAAATAAAAACGGGAGTCCCCACCAATCTTTTTAGGTGTGATTGGATCACCTTATAAAATGTTTTGTTTTAAAACATTAATTTTGGTCTACGAAAGTCAAGAAAATGGATTCGAGAGTCGGTTACGTACGAGGAAGGTTTAGCACCCTCGTAACGCCCAAAAATTGGTACCTAATTGATTATCGAGTGTCTTTAATGTCAGAAATTTAAAAGTTTTAAGATACAATCCTCTTTTTTAATGAGAGTGTTTTAATTTGAAAAATTAAGGCTCACTTATTTCAAACGAGTCATAACATCACATCCAGTAAGTTAGGACGCAACATTTTAAAACCTTCAAAACTAAGCTCGTCTTTCGAAAATTTCTATCTCGAAACAACAAAACGCCATATCCAGTAAGTTAGGACACTATGTTTTGAAATCTCGAAATAATTTTTTAAGTTTTGAAAACTCAAAATCACTTAGAAGGGTGCTTGACTATTCAAATTCAACGAGAAAAGTCGCAACCTAGTAAGTTAGGGCACTACCTTTCTTGAAGTTTCCAAACATCAAGCATTGCCTTTTATTTTATTTTTTTTAAAAAAAAACCTTGGAATATTATTTTAAATGACGTTTTAGGATGACATATTAATGCATCATGAAGCATAGATGTAAAAAATATTCTAACATTTCCATTCAAACATAAATAATATCATTAAGACAAAACTAAATAACATGAACATATGTTTAATGAAAAAAAATCATACTAGGGTAAATATAAGATAATAAACAAATAAAAACATGAGTAAACTAAAAGAAAAGCATAATACATGCAAAAATTATACAACAATATATATCATAAAATAGCACAATAAAGAAATAATTAAACATAGCATATAAAAAAAATGAAACTATGCACAAAAAAGATAAATGACATATATTTTTTTTTTAAAAAAATGAATAAATAGAACATTTACAAATTATAAAAATATAATGCAATAGTTCAAAATACATGAAATGATAATATAATATATATACATGCATAGAAAATATATATTTGAAAATAAACTATATAAAAAGGTTAAATATTATAATATATAAAATACATAATCAAATGTATAAAAGATAGGAATAAATATACATATTTGAAAAATGAAGAAATTAAAATAAAAAAAAGGTTGAAAAACTAAGATAGATGAAGAATAAAATAAGAACAAACCACAGAAAGTAAGAACGCTAGAGGGAGAGAAATTTGAGTGAATGCTCTCAAGAATTCTTATTGCTTCCCAAAACTCAAGTGAAGTCAAGTTGTTTTACAATGAGGGGAGAGGCCTCTATTTATAGTTGAGCCTCCCCAAATCCAACAATCTGAGATCAACTACATCAACGGTTAAGATTAAAGGATATCTACAAATTAAATCTCCAAGATTACAAGATCATATCTTCAAGATTGCATATCATATCTAAGATTGCAATCATATCTAAGATCGTATCATATCTAAGATTGCATATCACATCTAAGATTGCATATCATTGAAGATTATATTCCATATGAGTCAAGATTGTAGATGGACCTTAAATCTTTTCAAGTAATGGGCTATTCCGATCGGGCCAAATTATATTTGTAATTCTGGACTAAACTTGGACTTCGTTTTTTTTTGGGTTTATTATTTTTGTTTTTGGACTTATTTCTGGGCCCGGGCAAAATTGAGTGTCTACAGTATGCACATGAATAAATAAGGGCAAGCAGATAAGAGGAGCACTCTGAGGGTGCTCTCCAGGCCAGAAGTAAGGAGGATTCAATTTCTTCAAGCAACAAAGGCAAGAAAAAATAGAATGAAAGAAAAGAAAAGCCAATAAAAGATGGTGAATGCATTGCAAAAAGACAAGTCATTCAAAAAAGTTTCGTTGGTTTAAACCTGGAGTGCAATGTAGAAAATGCAAGCAACTTGGCCATATTGAAAAAGTTTGCAAAAACGAAGGGTAGCAGCAAAAACAGTAGACTAATCAGACCCAAGTTGCTGATGAAAATCAAGTTTAAGAGGAGCTCGCATTCACTGTTTCATGCTTCGCAGTCAACACCAAAGTTAAGAAGAATTGGTTGGTTGACAGTGGCTGCACAAACCATATGGTTTCAGATGAGAGCATGTTCAAAAGAATTGACAAGCCCTTTAGTTCAAGAAGCAGAGTTGGAAATGGCTAGATCGTTGAAGCCAAAGGAAAAGGAGATGTCCAGGTTAGCACTCTTACAGGTTTAAAAGTTATTTATGATGTTCTTTTTGTAATGGATATAAATCAAAACCTACTCAGTGTTGGTCAGCTTGTTGAAAAGAACAACTCTGTTGTTTTTGAAAATAGAAAGTGTGTTATATCTAATTCAGCTGGTCATGAGCTTATGTCAGTTAAAATGAATGATAGGAGCTTTGTTCTAAACTGGAACTGATGATTCTGATTGTGGCAAAAGAGATTGGGCCATGTTAATTTTAGGTCACTTGATCTATTGTACAAGCATGGTATGGTTGAAAACATGTTTGAAGTAGTTGAGTAAGGTGTAGTGTGCGAAGTGTGTCAATTTGGAAAGTAAGCAAGGCTTTCATTTCCAACTAACAAGGCATGGCGAGCTACTGAAAACTTGTATCTGGTTCACACTGATGTTTGTGGACCTATTAAGACAGCTTCATTCAGCAACAACAGGTACTTCATTCTGTCTATTGATGATTATATTAAATATTGTTAGGTGTATATTTTTTAAGGCAAAGTCTGATGTTGTTGAGGTTTCTTGGAAGTTTAAGGCTACTATTAAAAATCAGGCTTGTTGTAAACTAAGAATACTTAGGTATGGCAATGGGACTGAATATACTGCTTAGAAGTTTCAAAGGTTTTGTGAAGATGTTGTGATCGAGCATCAACTGAAAAATACATACACTCCTAAACAAAATGATGTCTGTGAAAAAAAGAATAGAACAATGATGAACATGTAAAAATGTTTCTTGTTTGAGAAAGAGTTGCCAAACAAGCTGTGGGTTGAGGTTGCGAACACTATTGTTTATCTACTCAACAGATTACCAACCAGAGCTATGAAGGATATGACACCTTTTGAACGATGGTTCAGATTCAAGCCCTTAGTGTCTCACTTGAAGATTTTTGGATGCATGTGTTATGTACTCTTCCTATTGTTAAGAGGAATAAGTTGGAAAAAAGAGCACAACCAGACATCTTTGTTGGTTACAACAGCTACAAAAAAGGGTATAAGATCTTGATCCCTTTACCAATAAAGTGTTTGAAAGTAAGGATGGTCAGTAATACAACATGATACACCCTCAAGCAAACTACCACAACTGTTGACACCTTATGAAGAGAACAAATCAGCAAAATACCTCATAGGAACATGTTCTAACTCCTCTTGACCATATAAATCCCTACCATCCAGGTCCTTTAAGGATTTAACTCTATTGACACGACGCCTCTTAGATGCAAAATTTTGGGAAAAAGAAGACGTACTGTGATCCCCTTCTTTCAACCAACCAACTCTGGTTCTCTATTCTCAGTACCGCTCCACCTTGTCAGCCTCCCAGTTAATCTTAAGCTTAGTGTCAACAATTTCCATTAAAACATCATCATTGAGGTACAACTCATTAAGTTCCTTAAGTCTCATTTTCAGGCTAGCTTTATTTGTTTTATTTACATGCTTCAATGGTATTTCCCAAGACCATAATCCATCAACCATAACTACAAGTTTCTCAAGCATTGACCCTACTGAATGACTCCATATTCTATCTACTTCTTGTTCACAAGAATCTTCCATGCTCTAATGAGCCTTGAATTTTTGTTTTTGAGAGTGATACTCCACGTGAAAATCCTCAGTGTTAACAAAGACTGGGCATGATCAGAAATAGAATGTGAAATATGCATAACGCTAACACTAGGAAATTTTCAACTTCAATTATCATTGGCAACCCCCTATCCAGTCTTTCTATAATATTTTTTTTTCCAAACACCCCCTTTCCCAATTGAACCAAGACCCTTTATAGCCATACTTATATAAAAAAAATTCATTGAGGGCCAATAGAAAATTATCCATTTGCTGGATATTTCTTATTTTTCCCCTGCTCTTCTCACTGACGGAAAGAATTTTGTTGAAGTCGCCAGCCACAAGCCAAGGGATATCAGGGTTGTGGTTCAAATTCTACAAGAGATTCCATGAATTGTATCAACATTGTTCTCCCCACCATAAAAACCAATAAATCTCCACTTCTCTATATCAAAATCCTCTTGTATCATAACATCAATATGCCGAGGGGAAAAACTTTTGAACCCCACCAAATTATCAGATTTCCAACCTAATGAAAGTCCTCCTCTACTACCAAAAGTGTTAACCTCAATACCATACTGAAGTACACATAATCTTCTCACTTTATCCATATAGGAATGCTGTAATTTCATCTCACTAAAAAATACAATTGTGGGGGTTAATTTCTCGTAAAGCATGCTTGAGACGTTTCACTGTCCAAAGATTCCCCAATCCCCAGACATTCCAACATAAGATTTTCATAATTTTCGACTAACCGGGCTCACAGGTTCAGCCGATATTAGAAGGTTCAAAGAAACCTTACCCACATCTTTGGAATCCTGTATCTCAGAAACTAAATTTGTGCTAGTAGAAAAACGAAGACACTTCACTCCATCAGATGAAATGTTGGGCTATTCAAACACCTCTGTCTATTCTATACAATCTTTCTGCTTACCAATCACTCGATTACTCATACAATATTTGAATGTCTCTATTGTATCAATTCTTCGCCAGCTATGCTTCATTCGGTTATGATTATTAGCAACCAATGAGCTAACAGGCCTACTTATACTTCCTCCCCTTTTTCATGTTATCCAACTCATCATATAAGCTTAATCCCCCTGACCCACCAACTTTAAACCAGTAGCCTGTATCATGGGGTTTAACACATTATTAGTGGCAACATTACTACAATTTAAAACATGATCATGAAATAAATAATTAATTAGCTTCCTGGACTTCTTGATTGGAGGAGGGGGTAAAACTTCAAAATCCCCAAAATTATGTTGCAACCCATTAGTTACCAAAAATGTAGGTGCCATCTCTGATCTGGTTTGCTTCTCCTTCCATTGACTTGATTCCGATAACTTTTTGAAAAAACACATCCCTTATCCATTTCATCATCACTTGTATAGTCGCATTGTTTCATTGTCTTTTTTTGTGAAAAATCGAGCTTCAGACTTTCTTTTCCTATCAGATTGGATTCATCTTTAAGCGCCATAGAATATGAGTGTTCATCATCCGATTTTTCAAGATCTTCGATTAGAATCCTGATGCATTCCTTAACACCACGTCCCATTCGACCACACCAAAGCAAAAAATCAATAAGTTTTCGTACTTAAAAGAAAGCTAAACCTTTTCTTGGTTAGGGGTAGATATAAAAATCCCTATCCTCAACGACCTCTCAGTATCTAATTGTACCCTTAAGCGACAAAACTCCCTTTTAACTTTCGATCTAATTAATCCACTAAAAGTGTAATGCCCCCACGCCCGAAACCGTCACCGGAGTCAAGCTTGAGGTGTTACTAAACTTATCTTACCTTTTAAACAACTCTAAACCACTTATTTTAATTTTCGGAATAAACTGTTTTTCTGCGTCATAGCTGCTTAAAAATTTATTTCTCGAGTTTCAAAACTTGAAATTAAGATCCGTAAATTTTTCCTAAAACTAGACTCATATATCTATCTACTAATTTTTTTCTAGAATTTTTGACCTAGCCAATTAGTACAGTTTATTAGTTAAATTTACCCCTGTTTCAGAATTCGACTGCACTGACTTATACTTACTACGAACCACTTTTCTCCCTATAAAAAACTATTATAACTATACCGTTTGTTTCTATTAAAACTAGATTCAATAAGGATTCTAACCATATAAATTAAACCACCTAATTATTTTTGTACAATTTATGGTGAATTTTCAAAGTTGAAACAGGGGATCTAGAATTTTCTCTGACCCTGTTTCACTAAAACTCAGATATCTCATAAAATATAATACCTTTACCTGTTTTGCTTATTCCATAAGAAAATAGACATAATAAGCTTTAATTTCATATATTATTCACCATCAAACCATGTCTCTACGATTTTTAGTGATTTTTCAAAATCACATTATTTCTGATACTTGAATCTATTTTTAAGTTACTTTCACATTTTTCTTAGTTTTCATGTGATAGTTACTACTTATTCATACATACAATTAAACATGTATATCATCAGCCATTCTATTAGCTAATCACTAGCAAGTATTTACACATCATTCATTGATCATATCATATCAAAAGAAACCAAGTTCCTATACATGCCATACACAAAACTAAACGTCTAACTATACCAATGTGATTCCTTTGATAGTGTGATCGGGTCTCCGACGTTTCCTTCGATCCCCGAGTGGCTAGATAAAAACTATAAGAAAAAGAAAATAAAGAGAGTAAGCACTAGGCTTAGTAAGCTTACAAGCAAATAAATTACAACATTCAACATAATGAATAATTATACATAATGTCACCTAGCCTCATAAACTTTCTTTACTTCTCATTTTCTACCTTCTTCTTTACTTACTTACCTTCTTTCTTACCTGACCTTTCACTATTCATAAATATAATCTACCTTCCCTTTTGCTGATAATTCACTGTAATTTAACGTGTACAATGACCCATTGAACCACTCGGAATACTAAGGATACTTTGGGTCGTTCTGTCTATCAATATCTCACTAATGCCATGTCTTCGACATGGACTTACATGAATTATTCCTGTCTCCAATGCCATATATATATATCTAATATGGGCTTACATGGCTCATTCCTGTCTCCAAAGCCATATATCTGATATGGACTTACATGGCTCAATCCTATCTCCAAAGCCATAAATCTAATATGGACTTACATGGCTCATTTCTGTCCTATCCTGTCCTGTCAACCCCAATATCCTAACATTCCTAAGGTTCAAACGGGGCTTCTTAAGCTTTTAATTCGACTTCAAATATTCTCATAAAATAAGTATATAAATGCTGTAAATTTACAATAATGTAAAATAAAATAATATTGCATTTATTTCATCAGAAACTTACCTCGTATGCAAAAATAGCTACTTTTACCATTTCGTCCACAATTTGGTATTTTCTCCATTTTAGCTTGAATTTCAGTTTTCCTTGCTCTATCATTTAAAATATAGTCTAATTAGGACTCAAATTATTCAAATTGACCCAAAATCATATTTTGACAAAATTACAATTTTGCCCCTAAACTTTTGCATATTTACACTTTTGCCCCAAAGCTCGTAAATTAAACTTCAGCCTATTTTCTTATGTTTCATGACATGCTGGTCATTTTTTCCTTCTATGGCAGCATCAAATTCATACTCTAACAAGCACTTATGACTATTAGGTATTTTTACCGATTAAGTCCTTTTACTCGTTTTTGCTTAAAACCGAGTAGTACAAGTTGTCTAACATAATTTAAAACCTCATATTCTATCATAAAACACCAAAATACACAAATTTCACCTATGGGTATTGTAGCGACGTAAAAATTTACTTTCGGGTCGCTAAATTGTGGCGATTTATTAGAAAATTGAAAATTGAAATTTGGTTTTAAAAATAAACCGGGAGTCGCCACCGATTTTTTTTTTTAGGTGTGATCGGACACCTATTAGATCTTTCTTTAAAAACAAATAAAAGGCTAGGTTTACGTTAAAATCCAGAGAAAAATTAGGGTTGGAGTCGGTTACGTGCGAGGAAGGTATTAGCACCCTCGCGACGCCCAAAAAATTGGTATCTTATAAACACGTGATGTCTTAATTTTCAAAAATACAAGTTCAATATAAAATTTAGTCGTGATCCGATTAAAGGAAATGAGAAGTTGCAAGTTTTTTGTTTTTAGAAGGACGTCCGCTTTTTAACACGAGCCGATTAATTTCACCCAACATAGCGATGAAATCGATGACTTAATGTTAAAATCGGTACATTGCCTTATTCTTAAAATTAAAATGTAAAAAGTTTTTAAAATGATAGTAAAAAAAAATCCAAGAATATTATTGTCAAAAAAATACGAATAATGATGTGAATAATAAAATATATAAAATATAAAATATTAAAATATCAAAATATTAGAATAATAATAATTAATGTTGACAAATAAAAAAATAAAATAGAAATAAAAAAAGATGTACATAATATATATATATATATTAGAAATAATAATGATGTTTTAAAAAAAAAATACTATTAATAATACTACATCAATATGTACATATATAAAAAATAAATACGTGATAATATTAAAAATATGTACATAATATAGTGTTAAAAATACATACATAATATAGTTAAGATATATACATAAGATAACATGTAGAAAAAAAAAATATATAAATAATATAATATTAAAGATATATAAATAAAATAGTATAAAATATATATATACGTAATATAGAATTTAAAATATACCTAATGTATTAAAAGAATATATATAATATAATATTAAGAAATATAATAATAACAAAAAAAAAAAGAGAGGGAGAGGGTGGGTGATTTTCGGCCACAAGGCCGGCCATCGTCCGTCCGCTGGACCATGCCACATACCACCGTACATGGCAAATGACCTCAAAAAAAACTTTTCGATAAAAATGGGTAAGCTTCCTCCTTTTATTTTTTACTTTCGTATAAAGGAAACAAAATAAGATTGAAAGGAAAACAATAAGTAAACAAAGAACTTAAAATGAGAATAGACAAAGAAACCTCTTTTGCTTTGATCTTTGATTAATCTCCAAAAAAACTAGCTTCTCCAAAAACTAGCCTTCACAATAACTCTTCTCTTTGATTACTTTAAAAGAAACCTCTCCAAAATCTTTTACAATAACCTTCTCTCCCCAAAACTCTCCAAAAAAAAAATCCCTCATATACAAAATATGAGAAGGCTTATATAGCCATTTACAAAATATTTTTTTTTATTGTTTATGTCTTCATTTGTAGGTACAAGTGGTGGTGGAGCAAGTGTGGTTAGTGGAGTAGGTAATGGAGCAAGTGTGGCTAGTGGATTTGGTGGTGGAGAAGGTGTGGCTAGTGGAGTTGGTGGTGGAAAAGGAGTGGCTAGTGGAGTTGGTGGTGGAAAAGGTGTGGCTAGTTGAGAAAAGTTTAAGTTGTGGGCTAGGTTTTTTTTTTTTTTTTTGATTTGGGCTTAGGGTTTGGTTGTAAATTGGTGTGGGTTTTAAGTTGGTATTGGGTTTGTAAAAAAATGCAAATGGATTTGGGTTTTAAAATATGGGGTTTGGGTTGGCAAAATTGGGTTTGTACAGCTGCCCCTCTTTGCTCATTGTCGTGTAACGAGAATAGAGCAAAGACATAAAGAAAGGCCAATTTTGTCCAGTCTTGCTGAGTCTTGACTTCATTGGTGCTCTTCTTGTTCAGCCAGTCTTCCTTGATCCTACCACATCTTGTGGCTTTGGTTCAATGCACTCGCATCTTCCGATATACGCCTTGTAGCTTCAATCTTCTCTAATGTAACTTTAAGGATATGAGATTTGTGGCTTCGATCTGCTTCTATGTAGCTTTATAAAGATCAGGTCTACAATTTCAATCATGTTCTTCTGTCGCTTGTGAGACAAAAGTTTGTAGTCTTTTCTTACGCTCTTTAGAAAGGCAAGATTTGATATCCTCGATCAGCTCCACTGCAACTTCAGGAGACAGAATCTGACATCTTCAATCAGCTTCGATCTTTGTTCTCTACTCGGCTTGTGATCCTGAGCTCAACTCATTTCTCGCAATATGAATTGACTCTTTAAAAAACAGACATTAAAAACAGAAATTGAAAATAGCTCAGCACGTGAGCCAAAGTTCAACTCACTTCTCGCAACATGAGTTGACTTTTTTGAAAAACATAAATTTGAAAAGCAGATTTTGAAAATACCTCGACATGTGACCCGAGGTTCAACTCACTTCTCGCAATATGAGTTGATTTTTTTTTTTTTTGAAAAATATAAACTGAAAACAGAAATTGGAAATACCTCAGTATGTGAACCAAGGCTCAACTCATTTCTCGCAATATGAATTGATTCTTCGAAAAAACATAAACTGAAAACAGAAATTGAAAGTACCTCAGAGCGCCCCGAGGCTCAACTCATTTCTCGTAATACGAGTTGATTTTTGAAAAACCGAAATTAAAAGGCTCAACTCATTTCTCGCAATATGAGTCGATCTTTGAAAAAACAGAAATTAAGAGGCTCAACTCATCTCTTGCAATATGAGTCGATTTTTGAAACACAGAAATTAAAAGGCTCAACTCACCTCTCGCAATATGAGTCGATTTTTGAAAAACGGAAATTAAAAGGCTCAACTCATTTCTCGCAATATGAGTCGATCTCTAAAAAACAGAAATTAAAAGGCTCAACTCACCTCTCGCAATATGAGTTGAATTTTTTTGAAAATAGAATTTGAAAATACCTTAGCGTGCCCCAAGGCTCAACTCACCTCTCGCAATATGAGTTGATTTTCGAAACACAGAAATTGAAGACAGAAATTGAAAATATCTCAAACAGTAGACTGAGACTCAACTCACCTCTCATAAATATGAGTTGATTAAAACACATAAATTAGAAATACCTCAGTGTGTGCTGGGGCTCAACTCACTTCTCGCAATATGAGTTGATTTTTAAAAAAATGCAAAATTAAGAATACCTCAACGTGACTGAGGCTTGACTCACTTCTCGCAATATGAGTCAATTTTTGAAACATAAACTAAAAATACCTCAAAGATGCCCTCGAGGCTCAACTCACTTCTCGTAATATGAGTTGACTTTTGAAAAACAAGAAATTAAAAACGAAAATTGAAAATACCTCAAAGATGTGAGCGAGGCTCAACTCACCTCTCGCAATATGAGTTGATTTTTGAAACAATAGAAATTAAGAATACCCAGCAGTGTGACTTGAGGCTCAACTCATTTCTAATATATGAGTTGATTTTTTTGAAAAGTAGAAATTGAAGATACCTCCGCGTGCCCTGAGGCTCAACTCATCTCTCGTAATATGAGTTGATTTTTTTTTTTGAAAAATGTATGTGAAAACATCAAAATACCAAAATCTATTATCCGGCGGAACTCGTGAGTCTTTTCCTTTGATTTAGTACACGACTATCATCACGTCCTCTTGCTCTCTTTGAGTACTGTATATGCTATGCATGATGTCATCATGATATGCACATGTTTGTTCTTAAATGCCTTTATACCTACATGTTTATGCAAAGCTCCTTAAGCATGTTTGTCTTATATGCCTACATGTTTATGCAAAGGCCCTTTAAGCATGTTTGTCGCGTGTCCTCTTTCGTCATGATTTTTGATGACCCGCGTTTCTTCTCTCTTGAAGCTTTGTACTCGCTCTTCAAGCTTTACAAGTAATCGATGCCTCTCGGATATCACTCTTTTGCCCCTGTTTAAACTTTGTCCTTGCTTTGAGGCTCTTGTACTTATCAAATTCTCATCCGGTAATACTCAACATTTGTTTGGTTTAGAGCATGTCATTTCAAAATGCTCTAGATGTTCAACGCATGAACTCCTCCACATTTGTTAATCAAGAATCTTTTCGAGCATGGCTTCTTGCGTAGAAAGTCTCAAACCACTGAAAATGCTTCAAATATGTAGTCTCATTGTTTGACTCACTACTTGAATCTTTTTACTCCTTTGGTTCAAATCGCTTCATTAGGACGCCTTTTTCTGGATCTTTATCCCGATTTTTTTTTTTTTTGAAAACTCAAGGCGTCATCACTCATTGCCTCTCAGGGACCTATCACTGACATAGTACGCTACCCTATTGCTCGGCTAGTATCTCGACCCAAAACTCAAGGAAATAATCGCATTCTGCTTCACCAGCTTGCTCCACTGTAATTTGGGGACACAAGGTTGGCACTATCTTTAAAACCATTCCACCGCAATTCCCGGTTATAGGATCTGTATCCTCTGAACTCAAGAACGTATGATCTCGTAACTTGTTCCTCGATCGATATTTCTTGATAGAAAATCCAAGGAAATAAACTCAATTTGAGCTCAAATATTTCCAACCCTTGCACTTGGTGAGCTCTTAAACAATTGACTGGTTTCAGGTTCCTGTACTATTTAGAAGCTTTCAGAGTAATACGCGAAACTCCTTTTGTGAAAGTATGATTAGTCCATTAATAATTATTTCAATGCGAATGCTTGAAAAGATTATACTATGGACAAAAAGAAAATTGTCTAAGAGCATAACTCGAAACAACCAAGTTAAACAATGAGAGCAAATGTGAGTTTATTGGAAGCGTATTTTGAAAAGAATAATCAAAGACAAATTCAGAAATGGGTAAAATCGAAAGCTAAGTGCCCCAAACATCGCAGCCTGAGCTTCTCTGTACAAACTCTTTTGAGACCATTTTGAGTTCAACATGTGTTTAGGGGATTCAGAATACTTTGTTGATGCCCCAAGACGTAGCATACCTCTTCACCACAATTCAAGTATAGCAAGACTACCATATGCCCCACCTTTGAACAAGATTTGAGCTGCCTTTTTCAGGTTTTCAACTCAAAACCCCTTTGGTCTCAAGATGCCCTTTACGGGTTTTCACCTTGACCTCTCCATTTTTTTTTCTTTCTTTCTTTTTTTTTTTTTTTTTTTTGAATGAATGAATGAATGAAGGTCACAAAGCGCCTTTGGCGTGTTTTTCACCTTGGCCTCTCTTTTTCAAGTATTTCTGGACTGAATCCGAATTTAAGATTGGATCAGTGTTCTTCCGGGGAAAGCCTCCTTTACCTCATAAAGTTCTTAAGCATCCATTCTCCTTTGAAATCCTTTCGTATGGAAAGAATCTTCTGGCATACCAAGTTCCTACTATGAAATTCCTTTGGGTGAACCATTTCTGTCATAACTCAAAGATCATACACGCTTTGTCTTTCAAACCCTTTTCTCTGCTCAAGTTTATTGAAGACATTTTACTTCATCCAGATCTTGATTCAATCAAAGCTTAGAGAAAAGGAATCTTAATGTCCATGGATAGAACCGGCTCTAATGTCTCAGTGAAGGTCTTGGTCAACTTTAATAAGCACAAAGAGTAAAAGGTAGCTTCTTATGCCAATATTTACAAGTCTCGGTCACCTTCTATAACTTTTCTCGATTTTTGTATTTTTCTTTTGGTAGCCTTTATTGCATTGTGATATGGCATTGTACCATTATGCATTAAAACATGATTCTTTCTGGCATTTGATCTCTCTTTTTATTTTATTTTATTTTTTTTTTTGTTTTTTGTTTTTTCTTTTCATGACTGTCGACTTTATAATGTTAGCATATGAAGCTATATTCACCTTCTTAGTGAAGCAATTGACAGCTATGACGATGATGTCGACTAGAAGCTTTTGACGAGCTCATCCCAGAACATCTATGCCCCACGTATTGAAAAGTTTGTGAAGAGATGAAAGAAGCACGTGAGTCTTGACTTCATAACTGTTGCCATTCCCTTCCATGGTGGACCAACAGTATCCGATCCTCCTTTATGAGCCTGGCTATTGCAGAACCACTGTCATGTGTTCCTTAGACACCCTTATGGACCTCTTTCAAGATGTTCCTAAGTGCATTTTAATATGATCGTACGAAAACATCCTTGAATCCATGGAAATAACTCAATAGTCTTGCCTTATTTCTGCGGTGGGCTAGGTTTCGATCTTTATCTCTTTCTTAAGCTCACAATATCAGCTGACCCTTTGTAAGTTAGGGTCTGTCTTTTGTCTCATTCTGTCATCCTTCACGAATAGTAAGATAGACACAATCTCTGTCATCTTCGAAGTCCAGATCCTCTAGACACATATCTTGCTCTAAAGGGAATTAGTGACAAATGCTTTCGCGACATTGATATTTGGGGACTCTCTTGTGGAGTGCGAAGGCAAATTCCAGAGAATAAGTGATTCTAAGGATGATTATTCGTATAGGATGATCATGAATGTAAAATAAAAGAATAAAAATCCAAATAATAAAAGAATCTATAAATAGAAGAAAATTTAATCAAAAAGATGCATTTCATTAAAATAAAAGTCTTGGACTGAAACCTATTTCTCAAAAGAAGACTTATCACCTCTAGGTCTTAAGGCGATAAGTATGTTTTGAATATTACTCTAGATTAGCTTTAAAAGTACACGGATCTCTTCCATCATCCCATTGTTCAAAACACTCCCAAGTATGTGAAATTCAAAGGTTGGTGAAATCGAGGTCGTGGTTGAGTTGGGTACGAATTAAAAGCATAGTGGCTTCTTATTCCCACCACATGGGTTTCTAGCTCCTTTTCTTCATGGGTGCTGCCCTTTTGAGCTCTCGGGACCTTCCATCCTTCCATTTTTTATGGCACTCTCTATAAGTTCCCCAGATATCACAATGTTCGCAAAGTCTTTCGTAGCACTTCCTACCAACTTATCGTAAAATGGCGCTTTTAAAGTGTTGATGAAAAGAATTGCTATTTCAGTTTTGGTTAAAGGGGGTTCTACTTGTGCCGAGATGTCCCTCCATCTCTGCGCGTACTGCCTAAAAGTTTTCGTCGGCTTCTTTTCCATCATCTGCAGGGTCAATCGATCAGGCACCATGTCAGATACATGCTTGTACTGTTCACAAAACGCTGATGCTAAGTCTTTCCATGATTGGATCTTTTCTCTACTAAGTTGATTATACCATCGAAGAGCAGATCCGACCAAGCTGTCTTGGAAACAGTGTATTAGCAACTTATCTTTATTCACGTGACTAGTCATTTTTCGACAAAACATGACAAGATGCATTCTCGGACATCCCGTTCCATCGTATTTTTCAAAATCTGGTGCTTTAAACTTCGGAGGTAGAACCAGATCGGGCACTAGACTGAGCTCCTTGGCACTTAATGCAGAGAAGACTTTAGTGCCTTCGATTGCCTTGAGCCTTTCTTCCAAACTCCTATACTTGTCCCAAACATCATGATCGTCTAATTTCAACTTGGCTATCTCTATTGGGTCAATCAAATCTGGAATATTGGGATCAACAGGATTAACTCCGGGTTTGATACAAATATACCTTGCCCCTGATGAGTATGTGGTACAGGTCGTTGCTCCTGGCCTTCAGTTCCCTTTGAGGACATCCTTTTTGTGTTACGTGAACGTGAGATGGGGCGAATCTTGGAGGATAAAACGGATCCTGACCATGATTAACTCTCGAATGAGGTTCTATAACGTCAGAACTCTGCATAAGTCCCTTCCCTTTAACTAAGGCTGACATCATCTCTATCATTTTGGCCATCCGATCCCTTTGCTCGAGTGATTCCTCCCGAGATCTTACCATCAGATCTCTCGTTTCCTGCTGTGATTTAGCCAACTGTTCTTGCAATTCTCTTTGGGCCCTTTCTATTCTTTCAATTCTCTCATTGAATTCGGCCTCCATAGTTCTAGCTCTTAGCCACGTCTTATACAAATGACGTGATTCCAAACTCGTAGCGTCTGGCTCGTAGATCATACGGTTTCAAATTTCGATGAATGATTAAGGGACATGTACATGCAATGAATGGATGAATGAATGAATGTCAAATGAATGACAGTCATGAATGAATATGAAAAATTTGGTGTTAATTTCAAGATAGCCCCTATTTAGGCATTTCTTTAATCAAATGAGTCTATTACACAACGTTTCGGATACTCGTGTAATTGACTCATCCATCAGAAACCCATTTTGGCAACCCATCTCTAATCAACACCTTCCTAACAAGATGCCTATGATGCATGATGAAAAATATAAATACAGACAAACAACCTTGGTTAACACATCACATATGAACAGAGAGAAAACTGTGAAAAATCTAACAAATTAAGCTACTTGGTCCAATGGACTCGATTCCCTTGCATAGAAAGCGCAAATGTAAAAGAAATGTAAGGTAAGATGTGTTTTTCCGTGTACTTATTTCTGTGACTAGTAAATGGACAAAGGCTGGGCATGGCTCTAGTCGGATGGCTCATATGGTTCATTACATGCGGTTTTGGTTCTAGATAGGTACTCGAATTGCCCGTACTATCATCTGCTAAGATTAGTACGAAGCCTCGATCATAGCCTATCACAAGCTCACGAGTACAATTCGAGGATTACATTTACTTATGCCTATGCGGAGAGACAAGTTAACTCACGAAAGCATAAGTCATATGTAACCCGAAAGTATTCACTAGCTCATGCGGAGGGGACGAGTTAACTCACGAAGGCGTAGCGTTTACTTTCACTTAAACGGACGGAGCCGGTTTTAGAGCTCATGTTATGCAAAATGCAAGTGCACGGTGTGTGGCGAAAATCACAAACCTTTACGTTTTATTTGAAGAAACTAAACTAGAATTAAAATCATAAAAACGAAAAACAAACAAATAACAAGTTAGAAGAAATATTTACAACACGATACAAATGCATGAATTTTTGAAAACGAGATTTTTGGATCACGACCAAATATTTATTTTGAACAAGGAAGTTTGAAATTTTTGACAAAACATGTTTAATTCGACTCGACTCATGCAAGGCTATGTCCCAGTGGAGTCGCCAATGTATGCGACGTAAAAATTTACTTTCGGGTCGCTAAATTGTGGCGATTTATTAGAAAATTGAAAATTGAAATTTGGTTTTAAAAATAAACCGGGAGTCGCCACCGATTTTTTTTTTTAGGTGTGATCGGACACCTATTAGATCTTTCTTTAAAAACAAATAAAAGGCTAGGTTTACGTTAAAATCCAGAGAAAAATTAGGGTTCGGGAGTCGGTTACGTGCGAGGAAGGTATTAGCACCCTCGCGACGCCCAAAATTGGTATCTTATAAACACGTGATGTCTTAATTTTCAAAAATACAAGTTCAATATAAAATTTAGTCGTGATCCGATTAAAGGAAATGAGAAGTTGCAAGTTTTTTGTTTTTTAGAAGGACGTCCCGTTTTTTAACACGAGCCGATTAATTTCACCCAACATAGCGATGAAATCGATGACTTAATGTTAAAATCGGTACATTGCCTTATTCTTAAAATTAAAATGTAAAAAGTTTTTAAAATGATAGTAAAAAAAAAAATCCAAGAATATTATTGTCAAAAAAAATACGAATAATGATGTGAATAATAAAATATATAAAATATAAAATATTAAAATATCAAAATATTAGAATAATAATAATTAATGTTGACAAATAAAAAAATAAAATAGAAATAAAAAAAGATGTACATAATATATATATATATTAGAAATAATAATGATGTTTTAACAAAAAAAAATACTATTAATAATACTACATCAATATGTACATATATAAAAAATAAATACGTGATAATATTAAAAATATGTACATAATATAGTGTTAAAAATACATACATAATATAGTTAAGATATATACATAAGATAACATGTAGAAAAAAAAATATAAATAATATAATATTAAAGATATATAAATAAAATAGTATAAAATATATATATACGTAATATAGAATTTAAAATATACCTAATGTATTAAAAGAATATATATAATATAATATTAAGAAATATAATAATAACAAAAAAAAAGAGAGGGAGAGGGTGGGTGATTTTCGGCCACAAGGCCGGCCATCGTCCGTCATGTCATGGCTGGACGCACACACGCGCACACATGTGCATGGCAAAACTCACCTCAAAAAAAAACTTTTTCGATAAAAATGGGTAAGCTTCCTCCTTTTATTTTTTACTTTCGTATAAAAGAAACAAAATAAGATTGAAAGGAAAACAATAAGTAAACAAAGAACTTAAAATGAGAATAGACAAAGAAACCTCTTTTGCTTTGATCTTTGATTAATTTCAAAAAAAACTAGCTTCTCCAAAAACTAGCCTTCACAATAACTCTTCTCTTTGATTACTTTAAAAAGAAACCTCTCCAAAAATCTTTTACAATAACCTTCTCTCCCCAAAACTCTCCAAAAAAAAAATCCCTCATATACAAAATATGAGAAGGCTTATATAGCCATTTACAAAATATTTTTTTTTATTGTTTATGTCTTCATTTGTAGGTACAAGTGGTGGTGGAGCAAGTGTGGTTAGTGGAGTAGGTAATGGAGCAAGTGTGGCTAGTGGATTTGGTGGTGGAGAAGGTGTGGCTAGTGGAGTTGGTGGTGGAAAAGGAGTGGCTAGTGGAGTTGGTGGTGGAAAAGGTGTGGCTAGTTGAGAAAAGTTTAAGTTGTGGGCTAGGTTTTTTTTTTTTTTTTTTGATTTGGGCTTAGGGTTTGGTTGTAAATTGGTGTGGGTTTTAAGTTGGTATTGGGTTTGTAAAAAAATGCAAATGGATTTGGGTTTTAAAATATGGGGTTTGGGTTGGCAAAATTGGGTTTGTACAGGTATTTTTCCAAATATGAACCCTAACTTAAATTATTGCTAGCATAAGCTTTATCGAGCTACTGGGACTCCGAAAACGTAAAGAACATTAAAAACGGGGCTTGGAATCACTTACCATGGAGCTTGAAAGCTTGAAACAAACCCTAGCTATGGAGAACCCTTGAAATTTCGTCCTAATGAAGAAGATGGACAAAAATTGGCTTTTAATTTTGTTTTTAATTCATTTTAATAACTAAATGACCAAAATGCCCTTACTACTAAACTTTCAAAAATTCCTTCCATGTCCTAATTTTTGTCCATAGACTTAGAAATTGGTAAAATTACTCTTTAAGGACCTCTAATTAATAATCTAATTCAATTTTATGCAAAATACTTCTAGAACACAAGTTTTGCAATTTATTCAATTTAGTTCCTAATTTCAAATTAAGTACTTTATGCATAGAATTTCTTCACGAACTTTTCACACAATCATGAAAACATATCATAGACCTCAAAATAATAATAAAATAAATTTTTCTACCTCGAATTTGTGGTTTCGCAACCACTGTTCCGTTTAGGCCCTATTTCGGGATGTTACAAAAAGTGGAGCCGATTGCATGCATAAGGTCTTTCTTTTCACAGTTCGACAGACATGGACTTATCTTAAGCCAAAACGGAGAAAAGACAAGATGAATCTTAATCCTTTCAATAAGATTGATCAGCCGATCAAAAATAATCAATTGCCTTCAGAAGAACCACGGTTGTCCTTCCATAATCATCTCCAAATCATCTTCGTCCTCAAACAAGATCAGGAATAAATTTTTTTTTTCAATTTTTGAATTTTTTGGTTAACTTAATTCTTTTTTAATTTTAGATTTTCATAGCTTTAATTCACCTTTCAGATCTATGAAGCTTCACTCTTTGTTACACATTGATGATGCAACAATTGTCGCACTTACTAAGTACTACTCAGAGGTTTTCCCTCGTAGCAATACTCTAGGAGTGAGCATCTTGGATATGTGCAGTGGTTGGGTAAGACATTCTTATTGTTCAAATCAGTCAATTCCTCTATTGCATTTTCATGATGTTGTTCTCACCTTTATGTTTAGGTCAAGTCATTTTCCAAAAGGATACAAACCAGAACGAATGGTAGGAATGGGGATAAATGATGAAGAACTCAAGTGCAATCCTCTGAGTACAATATTTCTTCTCACTTTTTTAATGGTTGGATTATAAACCGGTCATCAAAACGTTTCCATATAAGGGTGATTTTAGCAAAAACTTAAATGATATAGTTACTTTAATCGTCTACTGAATTCCAAAAAAAAAAAATCTTTGAATGTAAGTTTTGGATTTAATGGATTAGGTTTGATTTTGTTTTAACATAGTTTTTTTTATAATTTTAACAATTTATATTTATTTTTAAGTTTTTTAATTTTTAGAATTATTATTAAGAAAATTTTAAAAAAATCAAAATGATATTGTAGCTATAGTTCAAACACCAAATTAGTTAGGGGTGAGCGTTCGATCGAATCGAGTTGAATTGAGTGAAAATATTTTGAGTTAATCGAGTTGACGAGTCTTATTTTATCATCCAGACTCGATTTGAATTTTTTTCGAATCGAGTCGAGTAAGATGAATGTAATAGCCAATTTTGGCCCAAAAAAAACTCAATTCAATAAAGCAAAAATAAAACCCAATTATTAGTAAGCCTAATGTCCAAATCCAAATTACAAAATAAGTAGTAGGCCTAAACTACCCAAACCCAACAAGCCCAATAAGCCTAAAAGTCCAGAAACCCTAGCCCAACTACACAAAACATTTCAGCAAAACCCTAGCCCTTCCAAGTTTCAGCCGCTGCTTACCCCCTCAACCTTGACCTCCACGCGCACCGCCTCACCTCCTCACAAGCCAACCACCACTCACCCACGCCTCTGACACCTATAAAATGAAGGTTCACATGCAAGACAGAGGCAAATAATGGAGAAAACGACAAAAAGATAGGATTTAATCGTTTTGTACACGGCTTTAAAAGCCACAATTTCATCTTTGTTGTTTTTTTTACGAACATAAGAAAATAGAAATACCAAAAAAAAGAAAACTTCAGAAGGTGATTTTCATCTTTATTTTCATTTTAGATTCTTACTTTGTTCTTTTTTTATTCTATTTTTCTTCATTTTTTTGTATATAAATATTAAGTAATAATAATAATAAAGGGGAAAAGGGGCTCACCAGGGTACCATGTGACCGCATCATCGGAGTTCGCCACCGTTGCCACGATCGGACCCAAAAAAGGGGGACAAAGGCCCTTCCTTTTCGCCTTTTCTGGTGGGGAGAGGCTTGGCTTTCCAAGGGTTCGAAATGAGGTTTGAAATACCCATTTTTTGCGCTTCGCCGGCCATCGAATATGGTGGTGGTACGGCAGTGGTAAGGCGGGCCGTCAACGGGACCCTAGACCGGAGAAAAAGGGGAAATTTTGAGAGAGATGAGAGATCTCTCGGTTTTTTTTTTTTGAAGAAGGGGAAGAAAAACTAAAAATTTTTAAAAAAAAATTAACTTAAATATCTGCCATAAAACGGCAGCGTTTTGCTTCCCCCCACACGCCTCAAAACGACGTCATTTAGGGGGGCCCGAGACCAAACCCGCGTGCCTTAATGACCCGCGTGTTTCTGCGATAAAGGGTATATTTACGGGCGCGACCCCTCTGCTTCTGAGCCGCGTTGCAATGTGGTCCTGATTTGCGTTTTTCCTTTTTTAAATCTCGCTCTATTATTTTATTTCATTTCTGATTTGATCCCTAGCCTGGACAAGTGAAACGCAGAGCATTAGATTTGGAATATTACCCCATTTCATCCTCGCGAATCTAAGCGCGTTTTGATTTAGTCCCTGGTGGCCTTCCTTTTTTTATTTGCAATTGATACCCTGAATTCCGGTCCATTTTCAATCACGTCCTGAATCCTTTTATTTCTTTTATTATTTATTTATTTCAAAATGTTTTATTATGTGTTATTCTAAATATTTTATAGGTTGTTTACATTAGATTGTTTATGTGTATTATTTATCTTAACTTGTTGATTATTTAAAAATTGTATTATTATTTATTTCAAATTGTTTCTTTCACATTATGTATTCTAAACTATTTTGTATATATTATATATATTTTAACTCTTTTCACATATTATCTATATAGTATTTCAAATCGTTTTTATACATATTATTAAAAAACTGTTTTGTATATTATTTCTTTAAATCTCTCTTTTATTTTAAATTCTTATTTATTATTTTTTAAATTTGACTTATATATCATTTATTTTAAAATTGTTTTATGTACCTTATTTTAAACCCTTTCTACTTATTCCAAATGATTTTATTATTTTTTATCAAAAAAATGATTTTATTATTTATTTTAGGTTTTACATATTATTTATTTTACAGTTTTATATATACATATTATCCATCTTAAAATTATTCATATATATCATTTTTTTTTTAAAAAAAATTTGCCTCGTGTATTATAGATTTTAAACTATTTTTTACATTATTTATTTTAAATTCATTTATTATCATTTTAAAACTTGTTTGCATTTTATTCATTTTAATTTGTTTTATACCTTGTTATCATTTAATTCATTGGCTTCTATTTATTGATGTTATTATTCGAATATTGTGAGATTATTGCCATTACATGTACGTTAATTCGCTTACTCGTGTTCATATTATTGCCATTCGCTTGTGGAATATTTTATGCATGTATCATCGTTCCATATCGCACTATACTTTCATTTCATATCATTGCCTCACGAATTAAGCCTCGCTACATTTATCTAATAAATCGCTTTATTTTAACCTAAATAAATAACATATGTCATTTAAATGTCGTATTCGCTACTATTCAAAAACAAAAATTTCAAAATAAGGCAATGTTTCGCGTTTTAGAACGTCAAGGAATTGTGCCCTAACTTACGGGGTTTCAATTTTCTCGTTGATTCTAAATAGCCAAATATCCTTTTGAGTTTTAAAATACACGGAATTCCAATTAAAATTAGAGGTAAACTTGCGCTCGGGAATTCATGATATTGTGTCCTAACTTACGGGATGTGATACTCCGATATCTCGAGATGAGGAAATCTTTAGCAATTTTTTTGGACTAATTCAAGCACTTTTAAAATAAACATTAATAAAAAAGGATCGTATTTTGAATTCATTCCCGATTTTCAACTTTCGATATTAAGACACTAACGAATCAAGTCGGTACCAATTTTTGGGCGTGTCGAGGGTACTAATCCTTCCTCGCACGTAACCGACTCCCGAACTTGTTCTCTTGAGTTTCGTAGACCAAAAATGTCGTTTTAGTAAATTAAAATTGTTTTATTAAAACAAAGGTGATCCGATCACACCTAACAAAGATCGGTGGCGACTCCATTTTCGTTTTCAAAACCAAAGTCGATTCCCGCTTTTCAAAAAATGGTTTCGACAATGAAATTCGAGTCGAGTCAAATTGAGGAAAATTGTTCAAGTTAAATTAAAAAAAATTAAACATGTCAAATTAAAATGTTATTACAGTATAAATTAATTCCATGTTAGAACACATAAATTTGAAACCATATATATTTGAAAAAAAATTTCAAAGCAAAATAATAAAAAATATTTTAGTATGATAAACTTGAATCATTAATTAACTTATTTAGGTTCTCAAAATTATTATTCTAGATTTTTTTCAAATTTTTCGAATCGAATCGAGTTTTGCTCAATCTTAAAATTATTAATTAACCATTTAAATTAACGGTCCACGTCATCATTTAACAAATAAAATTTAACAAAAAGACTAATTTGTAAATTTTAAAATATATAAAAACTAATTTATTTTTTTTTAGTAGAGGGGCCGAAATGTAATTCGACCCTAAGTACAAGGTTTCTGGATACTATCACCCAATTTGGTCATGAAACAATGGTTTGATTATTATAAAGGGTTAATGTGCGTATTTGATTTTTTTTGGTTAAATTATGCAGTAAACTTTGGTAATATTAAGGAACTTTCTTTTGAACAGTTTTGTCATTTTCTGGTATTTAGGTTTTTTGAAGTTAGTTATTTGCGCAATGTTATCACAATATAATGTGATAATATTTCTTTTCCATATGAAGAATGATTTTAAGATTCGTAAGAAATTTTTGATGTTATATTGTTTCTTTTGTTGCTTCTTCTTTTGTTGCTTATTTGGCTTCTATAGTAGAATTAACAGTACAAATTTGTTTGACAGATCTCCATACTATGGATTCACTGGTTAGGACAAGGACACAGTGCAATGTTGATTTCTTTGAATCCTAACACATTTGGAAGTTAGAATTGGTATAATTAATAGGAGTGAGATTTCTTTCCAAGTACACAAGTTTATAATCCCTCATTCTCCATGCTTGAGTATATGCTTAATTGTTTTCTAGTGTCTTAGACCGAGATTTGCCTAATATCAACTCACCAACTCCACTGCGAAACTGATATTTATATGTGTGCATAACATAATATACATGAGACTTCCAACTACCGAAGCATAATGAACATTTATCATATGTATTCTCTTTCTTGTGTTGTCTTAGGACAATCTTTCAAAGAAAAATAAAAACCCGTGCATATTTTAATTATGAAGTAAACTTTGATTAAATTGCATATGTGATTTTTTTCTTTAATTAAATTATGCAATAAATTTTAGTAATATTAAGGAACTTTATTAATACTAGGTTTTATCACACCTACTATATATAGAGTATAGCTTTTAATTTATTAACGAATTTTACTAAGCACTCTAATGTTAATTGTAATATATTTTATTAATAGTTTATTTTAATTAAAAATATGATTGGATAATTAATTTTAGAATATTTTTTATATAAAGTATATATGGATTATTATTTTAAATGAAAAAGTATAATTTTACATAATTTTATTGTAGAGACAGTTTTGGTCTGCCAATCAAAAATTGTAGAGACAGTTTTGGTCTACCAATCATTTTTTATTGGCTTGAGTTGAAATTGTATTAATTAAATGTTGAAATATGAGAAGTTGTAGCAAGTAGACTTCTGATTAAGGAGTAGCTTTTTTTATTAACTAACATTTGAAACACAGGACGCCTAAGTCCTCTCTCCCTTGCCTTTTCTTGTAAACGAATTTCGAAGATAGCAATTCCTTAATCCACAAGAAACGAAGCAACGATAACATCCTGTCTCCTTTTCACAGCGTTCTTTCAGAAGAGAGTTGGGGAGTATGTTTGCTGGCATGAATTGGAGCCTGGGACAGTTGTAGATAGACAAATCGCAGAGAGATGCGAGCCGTTGAAAGCCCTTGTACTCCAAACACTTACAGCACGTTTGGTTGGCATGAATAGCCAAACTATTCCGAGATGATTCAGTGATAAGCAGCTATTCATTAGTTTGGTTCACCGAATCCACCATTCGACAGAATTTCATTCATCTCCCATTCCACCTCCTCCCGTAATAGCCATACCCCACCTGATCTAAAAAATAGCAATACAGAGCCTCCACCGAATAAGAAAAAAAAAACATAACCTCCCATTCTTGCCCTTTACCACTCTCCCTTAGCAAACACCTCAAGCCACCACACCCCAACCATGTCTCCTAGTTCTCGTTTAGTTATTCTCATCCCACGACCATCATCGACAGAGATCTCGACATTGTAAAAAGCTTCCCCAAAGTTGAGACGAGTAAGGTTATTATTCCCCTCAATCTCACCTCCATTCTGAGAATTTCATCTCTTTGCTTCTCTGGTTGTATTTCACTAGAAGGGAGCTGTGAAAAAAATGAGTTTTCAGAAAAAAATTGGTCGATTGGTTGATCCGATTATTTTAGGGCAATTTAGGGTTAGAAAGCTAAGCTTGGTTTTTTTGAATTGTTGGGCATTTTTGTTTTTTTGTATGGGATTTCAGGTTGCTAGTCTCAATAGTAAGGGATTTCAATTTCAGTTTGGAATTTGTTGTTTGTGGTAAATGGGTTGAAGGGGTTTTGGATTTTGAGCTTTAAATCAATTACAGAGTTTTTGAGCAAGAAAAAGAAAAAGAAAACAGAGGCGGGGGAGATGAGGAAATCATTTTACTAGTAAATCTGCCATTGCTTTGCTTCTTCTTCTTTCTTTTTTTTTTTTTCAATTTTGATTCTGAAATGTTGGGCTATTTACAGTGTAAGCTGAACAAAGCATTGCAGTTGAGAAAACCATTGAAGTTAAATTAAACAGAAACTCGACATATGTGCTAATACGCGTTGTTTATTTTTGAATCTTAATGCTTAGAGAATCATAAGTTATTTGATGGGTTATTTGATTGCTTAGTGTTTCAACAATCTTGGCATCTGTACCAGCATTCATGATTTTCTCTTAGCAGTGAAGACTTTGTATATCTATAATTAGTAGTGTGAATTGTATTGATTTCACCGATATTTGATTGCTTACAAAATTGGTGGATGTTTCTTTGAGTCTCTTCTGCATGTACTTATTTTTTATTATTTTCATTTAAGATTTGCCCCCCCTCCCCCCCCAAAAAAAAATAATTTTGGAGATGTATTTCTTATCAATAAGCTTGGACAATATTTTTAACCGAAATTATGCATCTGTACGTCAAGCTCACATTCTCAAACTTGTGATACTTTGGAGGACAACAGTGGTGGTCAATCATGTATGCTCAGCCCATCAGAAGACAATATCATGGACACTGTGGGAGTCATTTGTTTTGACACTGAAGGAAATATAGCATCAAGAGCCTCCAGCGGTGCTATTGCAGTGAAGGTGATAATTACTGGATGAAACTGTATTTCTTAGTTCATTCCTCTTTGAGGCTATATAATTTATGAGACACTTTTTCCCACAATTGTCACAGGTCTCCGGTCGTGTGGGATTAGCAGCAATGTACGGTGCAGGCTGTTGGGCCTCCTCAAAAGGACCCTTTGGGACTCCTTTCATAGTTGGTTGTTGTGTTAGCGGTGTTGGAGAACACTAATGAAAGGATTTGCAACTCGGGAGTGTTGTGTCTCGTCGTCACTGTAAGATTCTTTTGGATTTATATGCCTAACAGGAATTTGTTCCCTTTACATGAAGCAAGTTTTAGTTACCCTAAATGGACCTTGTTGAGTTAGGTTGTCTCTGCTTGTATCTCTTTCTACTAATACAAAAGTAGTATAATAGGATACGATCTTTTAAAACATTAATTGTCTACTTGATTCTGAGCATGGGTGTTGAAATCGATAACGATCTATGTTTGGTGAGAACTAGAAGTGATAAGTCATATAATAGAAGTTGAACTTGTTCGATCTTAAATTATTTGCTTAAATTCGAAGATTTATCATCTTTGATCCCATTTAGAATATAATTTTGGCTGCCTTTGAAACATAAATTAGATTCATTGCAATTTGCAATACTTGGGGTACTAATAAGGTCATTTTCATGCTTAGTTCACAGACAGGTCCTCCTTCTGCTTGCATGAAAGTTCTTTGCTCTGTTGCTCAAGATTAATCAAGCTGATACTAATAAAAGTGCTGGGATTTTAATCATGCAAGCGAATGCTTCTATCAGGGCGAGATCTCAATTAAACCACAATATATCTTTCAGAAAAAAAATACATTTATCGGATTAGTTTTTATATGTGAATTTATTGGTTTAGGTTCCAGGAAATCCTCCAAAACTGAAAGCTATAGAAATTGCAGCTGCGTACTCATCTTTGTCTTTTGGGATAGGATATTTTGGAAGTGGCATGGAAAGGCCTAAGGTATGATGCTTGCAATTAAAACATGTTTTTGGAGTAGATGGTATATTCATTGATGTAGCAAATTATAAGGTGTGGTTAAGATACTACGTTATTTATGTATGGTTATGAAGTTCCATTTATTTCTGGCAATGCTTTGACAGCCATTAGAGATGAAAAGATTTATGTACTCTCCATATGTTGTTTATGCTTGTTTTTTTTTTTTTCTTGATTCAGGTTTCTATTCTTAGGAGAAGTAAACAGCAGAATAGAAGTGGAATCGATCATTTTGAAGCTCAAGTTGATGTTTCTACATGACTGATTTTTGTTTAACTTGTTTTTTCAAGGATAAATTATTATATCAAATCAAATCCCTCCAATTTACGTAGTTTCTTTAGGAGTGTATGTAGTACTATAAAAGAAAGTAACCTGTCCCCCTTCAAAATTGCCATTTAATGGTTAATATCGATGAATAAAAGTTAAAGTGATCAAAGCGATATGATCTTAACCTCACCAGTTCAATAGTATTACTATTGAGCCAAAGTCTATAATATTTGTTTTTATTACAGCAAAAGAAACAAGAAACCTTTGTCATAGAAAACATATGATAATTACCTTAACACAGCAACATCTCATCCCTAAAGGCTTCCCCAATCTGAATGGTTCCTCCAAAAGGATAGTTAGCTCAACCAATACATAGCTTTCATCATCATTGTTGAAGGTGAAATTAAATGCATTGCCTCTAATGTTTATGCCTTATTCCAATGTTATGAATAGTGTTGATTAGTCACCATTCAAGAAAATGCTTTAAAATTATATTCAACATTATGTGAAGTAGAAGGTTTAACTGAAGATGAGCCTATGGCGCATTGAGCAAAATTTCAGATCACTACTTCTAATATTTTGTTTTTTTATTATAGAATAATTAAATTATTTATTTCACTAATGATATTTTAGCACATCAACTATGTATTGCAGTTTAAAAATAATAAAGTATATTATATATTATTTTTATAGTATTATATATTATGATTTTTTAATTCATATAATAATTATATTAAAAATGTTATTAAATTATATTTTTTTAGTAAATTATATTTAATAATAATTATGTTAAAATATGGTTAAATTATTTATTATTTTTTAATAAAATATATTTAACAATAATTTTATTAAAATTTAATAACAATAACAATAATCATCTACCTACAAAAATTTCTGTTAAGGGTATTTTGGTCATTTAAGCCTTTTTCCTTATACTATTACAACATCTATTCCATTCAACCAAACACAAGAATTCTATTACAACTCTATTCCATTCCATTCAACCAAACAATTAAATACTCATTACAGCTCTATTCGATTACAACTCTATTCCATTACAGTGAACCAAACGTACCCTTAAGATTTGGAAGATCATGGATAATGACAAATGCCAGAGAAGAGGGAAGCAGATGTTCATCCGGAACTCTATTTTTGGACAATATCCTATTGTCAAATGTCAAATACTCAAGGGATAGAAAGACGGATTGCATTTGCTCTGGCGATAAAAATACACAACCGTTCCAGAAATACAAAATTTGAGCACCAATTGATACTCAGAATTTAGACATTCTAGATGCTGCTGGTGAGAGAAAAGAATTAAAACCATCCTTTCAAGAAGGTTGACGGAAGCAGAGAGAAAAGCTTCAGCCATGTGTGTGTTTCTAAAGCAGGGTTCAATAGAAAGCAAATTGCAAACCATTGAAAGAAGATAGGGGTGATCACTATTTTATTATCCTAACTTAAATTGAAATCTTTTCGAATCGATTCGAGTGAATGAAATTCATGCCGAGTCGAGTTGAATCGAACCGAGTGAAATTATTCGAGTTAAATTAAAAAAATTAAACATGTCAAATTAAAATCTCGTACATTATAACTAATTCCATGTTAGAGCACATAAATTTGAAAACAACTTGAATAATTTCACTCGATTCAATTCAATTGGACTTGACTCGAATTTCATTTCACTCGGCTCGATTCGAAAAAAATTTCAATCGAGTTGGAATGATAAAATAGGACTTGTAAACTCAATTAACTCGAATTTTTTCCACTCAATTCAACTCTATTCAATTGAACGCTCACCCCTACTAATAACAATGGGTCAAAAACCACTATTCTAAACTAGTGGCACAGTTAAAATCGATTTTTAAGCACAAAATACATGTTGATATGACCAACATTTAACCCTTGTAGGCAAGGTTGGAACATAACATTTTAGGCGCAAGTTCAAAATCAGAAAATTGGGTTAGCGTAATGTCTCAAATATATACAAAACATACTTATATACAAAGACATAATTCAATAGTATACTTTTTTTAAAAAAAAACATATCATTTATATTTATATATATATATATATATATATATATATATATAACAAAATAAAATTTGAGTAGCATAAATATATCAAAAACACAATCTGATAACATATTTCTTTAAAAATAATCATACTAGCCTGCTTAACCCATTGTTCATAAAACATGAACAAAAATATTATATATCACAAATATAACATAAAATATTGAAGGCTAATTTTTGGGAAATTAAACACCAAAAGAATGCTGTCACTTACCTCAGTTTTTTTCAATATTATGATTAATGGACTCATTAGTATTTAATATTTTTAATTACTTTAATTTTAATGTTTTAAATAAATACTACTTTTCCTATATGATATTTCATGGAGTTACATTCATAATGGTTAATTTTGAAATCAAATAATTATATTTACATTTTAAATTTACGTAATTTAGTCATTTATATTACTATTTAGTCAATGCAATATACTAGATTTGCTAAAAATATGATATTTTCAATCTTAATTTTAGTTTGTCAATTCTCTAGTGGATTAATTATTGATCTTAGATGCTATAAAAGAAACTAAACAAAGAAAACATTGAATTATAAGAGCAACGAAAATATTTTAAAATATTTTGTTGAGTAAAACTTCTTAAATTTAATAGCTCCAACAATAAATCCTTATAATAAATGTAGTTTAAAAGGTTTAATCTTTTTTAAAAATTTGTTGCTCCACTGTTTTTTAAGCAAAACAAATGAAGTACCAAAAAAAAAAAAAAAATTGATGAAAACAAAAAATTTGAAATGAGAAAAATTTTTTAACCTATCCCCACTACAAGAAAAAAGGTTTTTAGCGGCATTTTTTTTTTTGGCCTCTAGCTAAAACTATTTGTGGCTTTTTACTAGCGCCGCAAAAAACGCCGCTATAGACAACGTTGCTAAACTTTACGACGCCGCTATAGAACATGACCTTTAGCGGCGTTTTTCTAGCAAACGCCATTATAGAACGTGACCCTTAGCGGCACTTTTCCCTCAAACGCCGCTATAGAACATTACCTTTAGCGGCGCTTTTACAACAAACGCCGCTATAGAACGTGACATTTAGCGGCTTTTTGTTCAAACGCTGCTATAGAACACTACCTTTAGTGGTGCTTTTCCAACAAACGCCGCTATAGAACGTGACCTATAGCGGCGCTTTTACAACAAACGCCGCTATAGAACATGGTCTTTAGCGGCGCTTTTACAACAAACGCTGCTATAAAACGTGGCCTTTAGCGGCGCTTTTCCCACAAACGCCGCTATAGAACGTGACCTTTAGCTGCGCTTTTCCCACAGACGCCGCTATAGAACGTCGCCTTTAGCGACACTTTTCTCGCAAGCTCCGCTATAGAACTTGGTTTTTAACGGCGCTTTTCGCAAAAACGCCACTAATTTTAGCAGATTTCCAACATCCATTTTCATTCATATACAAACCATTTAATATATATAAAGTTTATCTATTATCTCTTAAATAATTTAAACTACAATCATAATTTTAATATATTAAAATTAATATTATCTCTTTTACAATTATATAATAAATTATTTAATATATAAATTAAAAAAACACTAATTAATCTAAACCTTAAACCTTTCACCGCCATCCCCAAAACCTTAAA
Organism: Gossypium anomalum; assembly: GCA_025698475.1. Lineage (NCBI taxonomy): Eukaryota > Viridiplantae > Streptophyta > Magnoliopsida > Malvales > Malvaceae > Gossypium > Gossypium anomalum. The sequence goes on along the minus strand of CM046960.1, from coordinate 46,951,102 downwards.
TCATAAACCTTAAACCCCAACCCTTAAATCATAAACCATAATCCCATAATCCCTAAACTCATAATTCATAAACCTTAAAATAGTAACTTCTAATGCTAGATCTACAGCGACGTTTTTCAAAAAGCGCCGCTAATGCTCGATCTATTACTACATTTTTCAGAAAGCGCTGCTAATGCCACTAAAGCTCAAAATAAAACGACGTTGTTGTGCTTAATTTTTTTGCAGTGTTTTTCAAAAAGCGCCGCTAATGGTCAACTTATAGCGCGTTTTTTAAAAAACGCCGCTAATGCTCGATCTATAGTGGCGTTTTTCAAAAAGCACCGCTAATACTCGATCTATTGTAGCATTTTCAGAAAGCGCCACTAATGCCACTAAAGCTCAACATAAAACGACGTCGTTGTGCTTAATTTTTTTGCGGTGTTTTTCAAAAAGCACCGCTAATGGTCGATCTATTACGGTGTTTTTCAGAAAGCGCCCTAAAAACCCATTTTGTTGCTAAAAACGCCGCTAAAAACCTATTTTGCTATAGTGCCTGTGAACTGAATTTATTGCGAAGTGGCTATCGATGCAATAGCGAACTCAGACCGCAAAGTTACGAGCTCATCCAAACTTGGGAACTCACCCAAAGATGTGAGCTTACCAAAAATTGTGAGCTCAACCATAACTACAAGCTCATCTGCAAGCTCATTTAAAGTTGTGAGGTCAACCACAACTACGAGCTCATTGAAAGATGCTAAATCAGCTAAAGTTAGGAGCTCACCAAACATGCCAGCTCAACAAAGGTGCGACCTTAACCAAGATGTGATTAATGTGCGAACCACCTCGCGAACTGTCTAGTGCGAGTTGTTAAAGGCTTTAGTGAGCTGCAAAATGAAGTGCAAGCAGGGTTCGCAAGTTTAGAAATTGATATATTTTTGTTTAATCTGTTTTTTAAGTTATCTTGTTGGAAACAAATAGAGTTAGTATTCAAATGATGTTTTTAGGTATTGATTTCTCCTAATCAATTTGTGTACAAGTTTTATTTTTACTTTTCCAAGATGTTAGTTGGATTAATTGATTATTTGTATGATCACTTGATATATTTTATAATTTTGGAATGAAAAATGAATATACAACCATATAGCAGTTTATTCCATCTACTAAGTGTGAGTTTTTCTTTTGTTCTTGTTTCCTCTCGTAAAAACACCAACAAGTGGTATTAGATCCTAAGTCTTTTAGGGCCTTTGTGTGTCTGTTCTTTTGCTATAAGAAAAAGTTGTTTGCGTCTTGTTAGCGTCAAAATGTCATTTAGAAGCTTCACACCACCTTCACCTTTACCTCCACCTCCCATTTTTGTTGGTGAAGACAACCACATTTGGGTAATAAAGATAAAGACATATCTTTAGGTGTATGACGTATGGGAAGTGGTTCAGTCAAACAGAGAGTAAGCATCTTTGCAAGCTAATCCTATAATAGCTCAAACCAGACAACATAGTGATGAGTTTGCCAAAAAATATAAGGCATTGTCGTGCATTCAAAATGGTGTTTTAGATGTTATTTTCACAAGAATTATGGCTTGTGAAACTCCCAAACAAGCTCGGGACAAGTTGAAAGAGGAGTTCGGACTGAAAAGACAAGGCAACAACAACTTTTGAATTTAAGGAAAGACTTAGCACATAGGTGCGTGTGGCCATTTCGAAGGGTGCACGAGCTAGACACACGTGCATGTGGTCAGCCGTGTGACCCAAGTCTGTAACCCCTCTAGATTTCACACTGCCTGGCACACGGGCGTGTCCTCGGCCATGTGGTGCAAGTCAGTATGTATGCCTTGTTTTCACACGACCTATGACACGAGTCTGTCTGGCAGCCGTGTGCGGCACACAGCCAGTTCACACGGGCGTGTGACCCCTATATGTAGGAAAATTTTACAACTTTCCTGAAGTTTTTAATTGTTATCGATTTAGTCCCGAACTTCTTTTAAACATGTTTTATGGTCTCATAAGACCCTATAAGGGATAATGTGAATGCGTTGAATGGGTTTTGATTATGAATGCACTAATGTATGTGTTATGTATGTGAATGACGTGATTTGATCGGTAATGCCTCGTAGCCCTATTCCGGTGACAGACACGGGCTAGGGTGTTACATTTTGTGAAGATGTTGTGATCAAGCATCAACTGACAAACACATACACTCCCAAAAAAAAATGGTTTATGTGAAAGGAATAATAGAACAATGACGGACATGTCAAAATGTTTCTTGTTTGGGAAAAAGTTGCCAAACAAGCTGTGGGTTGAGGTTGCAAACACTGCTGTTTATCTACTCAACAGATTGCCAACCAGAGCTATGAAGGACATGACACATTTTGAAGGATGGTTCAGATTCAAACCCTCAGTGTCTCACTTGAAGATCTTTGGATGCATGTGTTATGTACTTCTTCCTATTGTTAAGAGGAATACATTGGAAAAAAAAAAGCACAACCAAACATCTTTGTTGGTTACAATAGTTGCAAGAAAGGGTATAGGATCTTTGATCCCTTTACCAATTAAGTGTTTGAAAGTAAGGATGGTCAGTAATACAACATGATACACCCTCAAGCAAACTATCACAACTATTGACACCTTACGAAAAGAACAAATTAACAAAATACCTCGTAGGCACACATTTTAACTCATCTTGATCATATAAATCCCTACCATCTGGGTCTTTTAAAAATTTAACTTTATTGATGTGACGCCTCTTGAATGCAAAATTTTAGGGAAAAAAAGACGTATCGTGATCCCCTTCTTTTAACCAGCTGACTCTAGTTCTCTATTCTTAGTACTACTCCACCTTATCAGCCTCCTAGTTAATCTTAATCTTAGTGTCAACAATTTCCATTAAAACATCATCATTGAGGTGCAACTAATTAAGTTTCTTAAGTCTCTTTTTCAGGCTAGCTTTATTTGTTTTATTTGCACGTTTCAATTGTATTGCCCAAGACCATAATCCATCAACCATAACTACAACTTTCTCAAGCATTGACCCTACTGAATGACTCTATATTCTATCTACTTCTTGTTCACAAGAATCCTCCATGATCCAATGAGCCTCGAATTTTTGTTTCTGAGGGTGATACTCCACGTGAAAATCCTCTATGTTAACAAAGACTGGGCATGATTAGAAATAGAACGTGAAATATGCATAAAACTAACACTAGGGAATTTTCATATCCAATTATCATTGGCAACCCCCTATCCAATCTTTCTATAATATTTGTTTCTTCCAAACGCCCCCTTTACCAAGTGAACCAAGACCCTTCTTAGCCTAAATTATGCGAAAAAAAAATCATTGAGGGCCGATAGAAAATTATCCATTTGTTGGATATTTCTCATTTTTCCCCCGCTCTTCTCGCTGGCATAAAGAATTTTGTTGAAGTCGCCAACCACAAGCTAAGGAATATTAGGGTTGTGGTTCAAATTCTGCAAGAGATTCTATAAATTGTATCAACGTTGTTCTCCCCACAATAAAACCCAATAAATCTCCACTTCTCTATATCAGAATCCTCTTGTATCATAACATCAATATGCCGAGGGGAAAAACTTTTGAAGCTCACCAGATTATCAGATTTCCAACCCAACAAAAGTCCCCCTCTACTACCAAAAGTGTTAACCTCAATACCATACTAAAATACACATAATCTTCTCACTTTATCCATATGGGAATGTTGTAATTTCATCTCACTAAAAAATTCAATTGTGGGGTTAATGTCTCGTAAAGCATGCTTGAGACATTTCACTGTCTGAAGATTCCCCAATCTCCAAACATTCCAGCAAAAGATTTTCATATTTTCGACTGACCGGGCTCATAAGTTCAGCCAATTTTAAAAGGTTCGAAGAAACCTTACCTACATCTCTAGAATCCTGTATCTCAGAAACTAAATTTGTGCTAGTAGAAAAACGAAGACGCTTCGCTCCATTAGATGAAATGCTGGGCTGTTCAAACACCTCTGTCTATTCTATACAATCTTTCTACTTACCAATCACTCGATTATTCATACAATATTTGAATGTCTCTATTGTGTCAATTCTTGGCCAGCTATGCTTCATGCGGTCATGATTATTAGAAACCAATAAGATAATAGGCCCACTCATACTTCCTCCCCTTTTCTATGTTATCCAACTCATCATATAGGCTTAATCCCCCCTGAACCACCAACTTTAAACCAGTAGACTGTATCATGGGGTTTAACACATTATTAGTGGAAACATTACTACCATTTAAAACATGATTAGGAAATAAATAATTAAGTAGCTTCCTGGACTTCTTGATTACAGGAGGGGATAAAACTTCAAAATCCCCAAAATTATGTTGCAACCCATTAGTTACCAAAAATGTAGGTGCCATCTCTGATCTGGTTTGCTTCTCCTTCCATTGACTTGATTCTGATAACTTTTTGAAAAAACACCCCCTTATCTACTTCATCATCACTTGTATAGTAGCATTGTTTCATTGTCTTTTTTTGTGGAAAATCGAGCTTCAGACTTTCTTTTCCTATCAGATTGGATTCATCTTTAAGCGCCATAGAATATGGGTGTTCAACATTTAATTTTTCACGATCTTCAATCGGAATCCTAATGTATTCCTTAACACCATGTCCCATTCGACTACACCAAAGCAAAAAATTGGCAAGTTTTCATGCTTAAAAGAAAGCTAAACCTTTTCTTGGTTAGGGGTAGATATAAAAATCCTTCTCCTCAATGACCTCTGAGCATCTAATTGTACCCTTAAGCGACAAAACTCCCTTTTAACTTTCGATCTAATTAATCCACCAAAAGTGGATCCGATTGCATGCATAAGGTCTTTCTTTTCACACTTCAGCAGACACAGACCTATCTTAAGCCAAAACGGAGAAAAGACAAGACGAATCTTAATCCTTTCAATAGGATTGATTAGCTGATCAAAAATAATCAATTGCCTTCAAAATAGCCATGGTTGTCCTTCCATAATCATCTCCAAATCATCTTCGTCCTCAAATGAGATTAGGAGTAAATTTTGTCCTGCCACTTGAATCTCAAACTTCTTTTTGGTTTTCCATATGCTCTCAATTGGTGCACAAATGCTGTTAGGATTATAGGACTTCCTAGTCCAGACAAGGCATATTAGCAACGGATTATCACTCGGAACTAACAACGAGCTTTTCACCGATAGTTGAACAAGTTCTTCTTCAAGAAGGGAAATCTCATCCCTCACCATTCTCAAAAAGTCACCACTCACCTCCAGCCCAACCACAGTAATCATTGTCTCTTGGGAAACTAAGAGAGAGCACTCTAAAATTAATAGTATTTGTCGAAACCATTTTTTGGAAAAAAGGGGAATCGACTAGGGTTTAAAAATGAAAAGGAAAACGGGAGTCACCACCAATGTTTTTTGTTTAGGTGTGATCGGACCACCAAGAAATTGGTTATTATTTTAATAAAACATTTCAATTTACTAAAAAAACGATTTTGGTCTACGAAATTTGAGAAAATGGGTTCGGGAGTAGGTTACGTACGAGGAAGGGTTAGCACCCTCGTAACGCCCAAAATTGGTACCTAATTGATTAATTAATGTCTTAATGTCAAAATTTAAAAACTCGAAAAGAATTTAAAATACGATCCCTCTTTTCATTAATGTTAATTTTGCAAAGATGTTTAGATAAATCGAAGCAGATGTTAAAGACCTTCTTGTCCCGAGGTAATTAAATGTCACATCCAACACGTTAGGATATGACATTTTAAATTATCGAGAATAAACTTGTCTTTTGATTTTCAAAACTCATGCATTTTAATTTTAAAAGGTTATTCGATCAGTTAGGTCAAATGAAGAAAATCGAAACCCAGCACAGTAGGGCACGATCTCTAGATTCTCTAAACACGAAATATTGCCTTTATTTTATTTAAATTTCATATATTTTGAAATTTGAAAGGGTATTTGGTTATTTAGGTTAAACGAGAAAAATCGAAACCCAGTAAGTTAGGGCACGTTTTCTCGAATTTCCAAAAGAACGAAATATTGCCTTATTTTTTGAAATTTCTTTTTGAATAACAAAAAGTGCAACATCTAGTAATGTGTATTTATTTAGTTTGGAATAAGGTAAAACGGTCTATATTAAATACATGCATTTTAAGCTTTAATACACGATGTGATTTAAAAGGAACGAGAAAGAATGATGATATCGAACATGGCATAATAATTTGAGAATAAAATATTACCGCAATGAATGACAATGACATGGGCTAATTTGAAATATAATACAAAGACAACCGATTATAATTAAACATGGCGCGTGTAGGTAAATGATAATGCAATAATATAAAACAACTATATGAGTCGAGTACATGATAAACAAATGAATGTTATGATAGTACTAATAGGTTATGATAGTCATAATAGTATTAACAAATTATGACAATGATAATACATATAGATATGAATAAGTAAAGATGAAATAAACAAGTAATAGAGAACGATAATGACAAAGTAATAAATAAATAAATATAATGGAAAAGGTTTAAAAATATTGGAAGTAAAGGATTAAATTAAAATAAAATTTAAGGTACAATTCGTAATAAAACATATGCTATAAGTGAAAAGCTAAATAATTTGACTTTTAAAAATATAGAAGGAATGTGTATAAATAAATAGATGATTAAATTATAATGATAGTAATAATAATGATAATAATAATAACGAGAATAATACATGTGGTAGAACATAAATAATCCAATTTTAAAAGAGTGTATAAAAAGGTTACGAATAGAGGTGTGCATGGGTCGGGCGGCTGGCCACCAAGGCCCGCCCAGAAAAATGGGAGGGTTTGGGTAAAAATAGGGCCCAAAAAATGGGCTTGGGCAAAAAAGAGGCCTGTTTAGAAAACGGGCGGGCCTCGAGCAAGATTTTTTTGGCTTTGCCCGCCCACTGAATCCTACCCGATTTTAATATTAAATTATTTTTAAATTATTTTTATTTTAAATTTTAAGTAACTTTAGTTTTTTTACTTTAGGTTTTTTTATTGTTTTTAATGTTATTTTGATATTGTAAAATTTTTGTTATTAATATAATTTAGTTCTAATTTATTTCAATTTTTAATTTTAATATAATTATTTTTTATTATATTTTTAATTTATATATTATTTTAAGAATTATTTTAGTCCCATTTTTTAATATTTTTTATGTTTTAAATGCATTTGATTTATTATATTTTAAAGTTTTTATTTAATAAAAAAGTAAAAAAATTTTAATATGGTCGGGCCGGGCCGGGCAAGAGCTCTGCCTATCATTTTTTCTCAGGCCGGGCTTGGACAAAATTCTAGGCCCATATTTCGGGCCGGGCCGGGCCCGGGCCTTGAAAATGGGCCAAATTTTTTTATGGGCCTGCCCGCCCATGCACACACCTCTAGTTACTGAATAAACAAATGAAATAGTAATGATGAATAATAAAACAGTAACAATAAATGAAAATACAGTTTTTTTTTAAAGAAATAATAAGTACAAAAAAATAAAAAAATAATAAATACATAATTAAATATTTAAGAAGAATAATTATAACTTTTGAAACAAGAGACTAAATTAAAATGTAAATGAGAGTTGGGGTGCAATTTGTAATAAGGTATATAACATATAATAATAATAAAGTATAAAATGAAACGAATACACAAACGTGAAAATAATAAAATATAAAAACAAAATAAAAATGGCAAATTAATGACTAAATGAATTAATTGAATTAAAGGACTTAATTGCTATCCAAATCAAATTTAAGAGATAAATTAAGATAAAAAAATAAACAAAGGACCCAATCGAAAGGCGCGAACAACTCGGGGGACCAACTGGGGAAATATCCCGCCCTCTGAAACGCGTCGTTCTGGTAGGACCAAACTGAAACTGAAATAAACTCTGATGTATAAATTAAAAATATAAAAAACTAGATTAAAACTATTAAAAATGCGGAAGGACCAAAAGGGTAAATAGCCCACCATATCAAAACACGCGGATCCCAGGTAAGGTGGGTCGGGTCCGACCGGTCATCCCCAAAACGACGTCGTTTTGGGGCGTTTCAGGCTATTCCAAAACTACGCCGTTTTAATGCCCTATTTAAGCTATTTTTTTTTTTAAATTCATTTCTCACCTTCCTTAAAAAAAAAAATAGAATCAGCCCCCTCACCTTCTCTCAACTCTCTTTGAACTCCGGCTAGCCATCCGGCGAGTCCCACGGTTGCCACCGGTCACTGGCGATGGGCTCCGCCGCTCCCGGTGGCCGGAAAATACCGAAAGTTCCCCTTTTTATCCCTTTTTTCAACCTAAGGTTAAACCAAAGGGGAAAAGGTCCAAAAAGAAAAAAAAAATCCGATCTTTCTTAGTTTATGGCCTCTCGATACCGTTTTTTTGAAACTCGAATAAAACTCCTATGGGTTTTCGGGGCTTTCGCGAACGGAGGGAACCTTCGATGGCGACGCAAAGTGAGGAAGCGTGTAAATCAATCCCTTTTCCTTTCTCTTTTTTACTTGTAAAATAAATTAAAACAAACAAAAATAGAAAAATCACCCTTTTTGGTTTTGTTTTCGATTTCAAAAATGCGTGTAATACAATCCTTTTTTTGTATTCAAAAAAAATCCCCTCCTTTACATTCGAAATGTGATGGCTTTTATAGCCATTTTACAATATTTTTTAATCTATTCTACTGTTTATTGCATGTTTGCTTCATCTTTGCAGGGTAGTTGACGATGGTGGAGCAGGTGGCTGACAGAAGAGTGGCGATGGGTGGTGGCCCACTCATACTTCCTCCCCTTTTCCATGTTATCCAACTCATCATATAGGCTTAATCCCCCCTGAACCACCAAAAGTGACAAAACTCCCTTTTAACTTTTGATCTAATTAATCCACCAAAAGTGGATCCGATTGCATGCATAAGGTCTTTCTTTTCACACTTCAGCAGACACAAACCTATCTTAAGCCAAAACGGAGAAAAGACAAGACGAATCTTAATCCTTTCAATAGGATTGATTAGCTGATCAAAAATAATCAATTGCCTTCAAAATAGCCATGGTTGTCCTTCCATAATCATCTCCAAATCATCTTCGTCCTCAAATGAGATTAGGAGTAAATTTTGTCCTGCCACTTGAATCTCAAACTTCTTTTTCGTTTTCCATATGCTCTCAATTGGTGCACAAATGTTGTTAGGATTATAGGACTTCCTAGTCCAGACAAAGCATATTAGCAACGGATTATCACTCGGAACTAACAACGAGCTTTTCACCGATAGTTGAACAAGTTCTTCTTCAAGAAGGGAAATCTCATCCCTCACCATTCTCAAAAAGTCACCACTCACCTCCAAAATTTCAACCACAGTAATCATTGTCTCTTGGGAAACTAAGAGAGAGCACTCTAAAATTAATAGTATTTGTCGAAACCATTTTTTTGGAAAAAAAGGGGAATCGACTAGGGTTTAAAAATGAAAAGGAAAACCGGAGTCACCACCAATGTTTTTTGTTTAGGTGTGATCGGACCACCAAGAAATTGGTTATTATTTTAATAAAACATTTCAATTTACTAAAAAAACGATTTTGGTCTACGAAATTTGAGAAAATGGGTTCGGGAGTCGGTTACGTACGAGGAAGGGTTAGCACCCTCGTAACGCCCAAAATTGGTACCTAATTGATTAATTAATGTCTTAATGTCAAAATTTAAAAACTCGAAAAGAATTTAAAATACGATCCCTCTTTTCATTAATGTTAATTTTGCAAAGATGTTTAGATAAATCGAAGCAGATGTTAAAGACCTCCTTGTCCCGAGGTAATTAAATGTCACATCCAACACGTTAGGATATGACATTTTAAATTATCGAGAATAAGCTTGTCTTTTGATTTTCAAAACTCATGCATTTTTATTTTAAAAGGTTATTCGATCCGTTGGGTCAAATGAAGAAAATTGAAACCTAGCACAGTAGGGCACGATCTCTAGATTCTCTAAACACGAAATATTGCCTTTATTTTATTTAAATTTCATATATTTTGAAATTTGAAAGGATATTTGGTTATTTAGGTTAAACGAGAAAAATCGAAACCCAGTAAGTTAGGGCACGTTTTCTCGAATTTCCAAAAGAACGAAATATTGCCTTATTTTTTGAAATTTCTTTTTGAATAACAAAAAGTGCAACATCTAGTAATGTGTATTTATTTAGTTTGGAATAAGGTAAAACGGTCTATATTAAATACATGCATTTTAAGCTTTAATACACGATGTGATTTAAAAGGAACGAGAAAGAATGATGATATCGAACATGGCATAATAATTTGAGAATAAAATATTACCGCAATGAATGACAATGACATGGGCTAATTTGAAATATAATACAAAGACAACCGATTATAATTAAACATGGCGCGTAGGGTAATGATAATGCAATAATATAAAACAACTATATGAGTCGAGTACATGATAAACAAATGAATGTTATGATAGTACTAATAGGTTATGATAGTCATAATAGTATTAACAAATTATGACAATGATAATACATATAGATATGAATAAGTAAAGATGAAATAAACAAGTAATAGAGAACGATAATGACAAAGTAATAAATAAATAAATGTAATGGAAAAGGTTTAAAAATATTGGAAGTAAAGGATCAAATTAAAATAAAATATAAGGCACAATTCGTAATAAAACATACGCAGAAAATAATAATGTGACGATGATAATAATAATAACCATATAATAATAGGAATGACAATAACAATGCTATAAGTGAAAAGCTAAATAATTTGACTTTTAAAAATATAGAAGGAATGTGTATAAATAAATAGATGATTAAATTATAATGATAGTAATAATAATGATAATAATAATAACGAGAATAATACATGTGGTAGAACATAAATAATCCAATTTTAAAAGAGTGTATAAAAAGGTAACGAATAAACAAATGAAATAGTAATGATGAATAATAAAACAGTAACAATAAATGAAAATACGGTTTTTTTTTTAAAGAAGTAATAAGTACAAAAAAATAAAAAAATAATAAATACATAATTAAATATTTAAGAAGAATAATTATAACTTTTGAAACAAGAGACTAAATTAAAATGTAAATGAGAGTTGGGGTGCAATTTGTAATAAGGTATATAACATAAAATAATAATAATAATAAAGTATAAAATGAAACGAATACACAAACGTGAAAATAATAAAATATAAAAACAAAATAAAAATGGCAAATTAATGACTAAATGAATTAATTGAATTAAAGGACTTAATTGCTATCCAAATCAAATTTAAGAGATAAATTAAGATAAAAAAATAAACAAAGGACCCAATCGAAAGGCGCGAACAACTCGGAGGGACCAACTGGGGAAATATCCCGCCCTCTGAAACGCGTTGTTCTGGTAGGACCAAACTGAAACTGAAATAAACTCTGATGTATAAATTAAAAATATAAAAAACTAGATTAAAACTATTAAAAATGCGGAAGGACCAAAAGGGTAAATAGCCCACCATATCAAAACATGCGGATCCCAGGTAAGGTGGGTCGGGTCCGACCGGTCATCCCCAAAACGACGTCGTTTTGGGGCGTTTCAGGCTATTCCAAAACTACGCCGTTTTAATGCCCTATTTAAGCTATTTTTTTTTAAATTCATTTCTCACCTCCTTAAAAAAAAATAGAATCAGCCCCCTCACCTTCTCTCAACTCTCTTTGAACTCCGGCTAGCCATCCGGCGAGTCCCACGGTTGCCACCGGTCACTGGCGATGGGCTCCGCCGCTTCCGGTGGCCGGAAAATACCGAAAGTTCCCCTTTTTATCCCTTTTTTCAACCTAAGGTTAAACCAAAGGGGAAAAGGTCCAAAAAGAAAAAAAAATCCGATCTTTCTTAGTTTATGGCCTCTCGATACCGCTTTTTTGAAACTCGAATAAAACTCCTATGGGTTTTCGGGGCTTTCGCGAACGGAGGGAACCTTCGATGGCGACGCAAAGCGAGGAAGCGCGTAAATCAATCCCTTTTCCTTTCTCTTTTTTACTTGTAAAATAAATTAAAACAAACGAAAATAGAAAAATCACCCTTTTTGGTTTTGTTTTCGATTTCAAAAATGCGTGTAATACAATCCTTTTTTTGTATTCAAAAAAAATCCCCTCCTTTACATTCGAAATGTGATGGCTTTTATAGCCATTTTACAATATTTTTTAATCTATTCTACTGTTTATTGCATGTTTGCTTCATCTTTGCAGGGTAGTTGACGATGGTGGAGCAGGTGGCTGACAGAAGAGTGGCGGTGGGTGGTGGCAGAGGTCAAAAGACCTAGGTGCGGCGCCGAATTTAGGGGCTAGGGTTTGTTCTCTTTTTTTTCTTTCTTTTTTTTTTTTTTTTTTTTGATTTGGGTTGTTATGGTTAGTTTGGGCTTGTGTTAACATTGGTTTTAGTCATGTGGGTTGTTGTTTGGAGGGCCGGGCAAAATTGGGTTTGTACAGTATTTAACATTTTTAATTACTTTAATTTAATGTTTTAAATAAATACTACTTTTCATATATGACTATTCATGGAGTTACACCCATCATGGTTAATTTTGAAACCAAATAATTATATTTGCATTTAAAATTTACCTAATTTTGTCACTTATATTATCATTCAGTCAATGCAATATAATTGATTTACTAAAAATATGAGATTTCTAACTATAGTTTTAGTTTGTCAATTATCCAGTAGATTAATTATTGAACTTGGATGCTATAGAAGAATTTAAACAAAAAAAAAAATTGAATTATAAGAGTAATTAGCAACATCATATTTTGCCATCATTTTTAGGTTTTCAAAGAAAGAACAAACGGTTTTATTTTTATTAATATTCTGCTAGTATTATTACTACATGTAATTAATTGAATTAGGATTATTTATTACTTAAACAAAATTTCTATGTACAATTACAATAAAAATAATTTTAATTTATTAAATAATAAATTTCAAAATAAAATAAAGTATATTAAGACATGCTACATAAATTAATAAATAAAATTGATTTACCAACCTTTTGTATTATAGTTATGAATATCATTACAAATTAATGAAAATTTATTCCTTACTTTCATACCTTAATTACCGCAGCCACATATTTAACTTAAATACCCAATCAATTCTATTTATAAATAAATTTTTCTCTTATGAACGAATTATTTCCACCTTTCCCAGTCGTCATCTCTTTCATTCAATTATACACAATCAATCAACCTTACAACACCCTAAAACAAGAGAACAGAAAAAAGTATGCAATATTCTTTACAAAGTCATAACCCAAAACAAAACACTGCACAACCCTTTTTATAATCCACATTTCATTCAATTTATTATCATACTATCAAAAATAAGGAATTTTTAAATCTACACAATGTACAATTTTAATTAAGATTTTCGTTTCACAATCTTAAATTTCTAGCAACTTTTAATATTTTGATTTTTTTTCACGCACTTAAAATTTCAAATTTTCTAGCTAAACTTTTCCAATCGTACTTAACTTATCATCTTCAAGATTATTCTTGATTAAGAATGAATACATCATTAAACATATTTTGTTTTAACTATATAATGCAAGTTTTTTAAATATACATTTACTATATAATTGAACTCTTTTTTATGTACAAATTGTAGATTTCATAATTGTTCTTCCTCCAAGTTATCAACTCTAATAAAAGGTAACTTTATTGATTTTTATTATTTTTAATTTATAAATTACCAATATAAAATTAATTATTATTTTATAATTTAAAATTTCAAAACTGACTCATGCAAATTATAACATCCAAGTATTGTTAATTTCAAATATTTTCGCAGCTCAACCCTCCCTTGAATTTGAACGGTTCCATAGACGATAGAGAATAAAATAATATGAAACCAAACTTATTTAATGATGGACACGTCAGCATTCAAACTTGTTTGTGTTTTCAAAGGATCTTAGTTAGTTTTTTTTTTTTTTTTTTTTTGTGTAAAAAAGGCTGGTCAAAGGCCACTCCATCAATGGAGTAATAATCTGAGGGGCGAGACTAGAACAATCTTTTAAGGGGCCGAATGAAATTTTAATTTTTTATAGTTATATCTTTATATTTTTTAAAAGATTAAATTAAATTTTTATAATTTTAGAGGGATCAAAGTATTATTTTTACTAATTTAAAATTTTAAAAAATTTTAAAAAGCCTAAATTATAATTTTTCATTTTAAGTGGCTGAACCCTGTCTGCCCCCTATGTACGCCTCTGGTAACAATGGCAACTTCTATAGAATATAGAGAAAGTGCTTAGGGTTTTGTAAAAGAAAAAACTATAATTATGTAATTTTTTATTTTAATTATTTCTTATGTTTAAAAGATTTGGTTGAAATATTTCAATCATTTAAGTTACTTCGAATGTTTTGTTGTTTTCAAAATAGTTTAGATAAATTAAATATTAGAATTTAACATTATGTTAATTAGATACCAAAATAATTTAAATACACTATACATTAACTATAGTTAATTGAAGGATATCAAGATTGTTTATGTTTGTTATCATGTATATTTTGTTTTATGATTTGATGTATATGTAGTTTAACATTCATGGAAGTTAATATTTTTTACATTATATGTTGTTTAAACTAGTGAAATATTTAAAATTATAATATTTTTAAAACATTTATTAAATTTTATTTAGAGCTTATAATGAATATTATAAATAAATAATTATTTTAATTTACGTTTTATAACAATTATTCTTTTCAACTAAATTGTATCTTATAGTTTATAATATATATTGTAATTTTTGGTTTATTCAATTATTATTTAAATAATAATTTTATAAAACACAAGAATAATTCGTACATCTCGCGAAAAAGAAAACTAGTATATATATAAAATATAATATAATAATGTCCAAATCCTATATTTATGCCATGGCACGCTCTCTCAATTTTTTTCATTTAATTCTTATTTTTTATCTAATAATTTTTAAATTTATCAAATATACTATTTTTTTTTTTTTAGAAAATGATGGAATGTTTATCTATATTTAGTTCTTTTAGCACTAAAAACCTTATTTTAAATACTACTTTCTAAATTATCTTTTAACACTAAAAAAAATTAAATATAATATTAGTACATTTCTATTTTTCATTTTCTCCCACAAATTTTCTCATTTACGTATCACTTTTAACCTCCCAATTACATTAAAATTTTATAGCCATAATCGACCAGTGCATCTTATGGGATAAAAAAATTAATTACAAAACATAGCAATAAATATACTTGACAACTTGAATCAAAGGTAAACAACTAAAAGACTCTCCTTGTATTAAACCTCGTCTAAATTAAGCCACATTACTAGGTCAAAATTGAATATCCCCTATTTATAACCTATTACTCAGAATTCAAGTGAATATCTCCAATTTATAACTTATTATCTTATATTATTCGAATTCAAGTATAAATATCGGATAAAGATATGTAAATAACATATGAATGTTTTCTTAAAGTTTTTCCCAATATGTGGATAATGTAAATCAATACGAAATCAAACAGGGGTCTTGCATACGAGTACATAAAGAAAAGAAAAGTAAGAGCTCCCTCACCTTCTTTGTAATCAAACCACAGAATGTTTGATCAACTACAACTTGCAACCAGATAGAAGCAGGATGATGGTATGCTATAAAAACAAGTTTCTTCAAGTTAAACATATTTTGCAGATCTAATTCTTTCTTTTTTTTTTTTTAAAAAAAAAAGCAAAATTACATTTATCATGAAAGTAAAAAATGAATGGAAATACTTGCGTCAGAACATTTGTTTTCTCAGTCACTGCCCCTTCTATATAATGACCTCATCGTCAATTTGAATGACAGGGATGTGGAAAATGTTGGGCCAATCTTTACCTTTATCCTTTTCACAACGCTCCTCGAGCAAAGGACAATCGCGAATGTACAAATAGGAAAGAGAGGGAGGAAGCAAGTTTGGGGGCATGGATTGGAGGTTGGGACAGTAAAGGATTAACAAATTGCAAAGAGAGTCTGGAAGCATGTTCGGGGGCATGGATTGGAGGTTGGGACACTCTGAGAATACAAATGGCAAAGAGAGGTGAGGTGTTGAAACCCCTTATACTCCAAACTCTTTAGATTGGGAAGAGAAGAGATCCTGAGAGATGTAAGAGAAGAGGGAAGCAGATGTTCATCTGGAAAACACTCCATCTCTAATTCTGAACCCCAGATTCCGAAAGATGTAAGAGAAGGGAGCGTATGCAAACTCCATTCCCTTTTCCTAATCAAGCTCTCAATTAGTTTATCACTCCTCCTGATTATAAATTGTTTTAATTTGGAGGGCAAACCTTCTTTTGGAACTGACTCTATTTCTGGACAATTAGTTATTCTCAAAGATTCAAGGGATGGAAAAGCCGAGTACATTTGATCTGGCAATGACTTTAAACCTCCACAACCGGAAAGCTCAAGTCGGGTCAAATTGGTGACAGATAATCCATCTTCAATTTGAAAAGATATCAAATTTTGACATGACTGTATAAACAAAGAATTGAGCCCTGTTAGATGCTGGTGGTGAGAGCCCTGCTTTCCCTCTAAAGCAGCACTAATAAACTTCAAGTCTTCGCATCCCCTAATATAAACTTGCTTTACCATAGGAAACGATCCTAATGGGAACGATTCCTGTTGAAGACATTTACTTCTTATATCCAAGGATTCAAGGGATGTATACAAGAAGATATTGGAACAATCCAAGTTTTCGCACCCACAGATCTCCAATCGCTTCAGCGTGATGGGCACCCTAACTTCAGGAAGGGATCTAATTTCTGAACAATCCAACAAACGTAACTTTTCAAGAAGTGTGCATCGTTGCAACATTTGTTCCAATACGGAATCATCCATATTCGAATCTCTAATGTCCAACTCCCGGAGCCCACAAGCCAATGGCTCCAACTGCAATGCTTTGCATTTCTTCAACTCAAGTTCCAAAATGCGTGGTGCCGTTGGAAGCAAGCCTCCAAGCTTCTCACAGTCTTCAATGCTCAGTCTCTTTAAACAAGGAAGGTGTTCGGGAAGAGACTTAGTTAATTTTGGACAATCTCTAATGCATAGCATTTGTAGAAGAGGGAAAGCGTCATCACTCCAACAATACCATTCCTCCCACTCTGCCATATTTTCAAAGCTTAGCATTTCAAGTGATTGAAACGGTTTAGTTGAAGCTTGTCTGTTTCCGTAGAACTCATCACCAACTATTAACACTTCACTCAACCCGGAAATGGAGAGATATTTCAAAGATGATAACTGGCCAAGCGGTGGTAAAGATATGCAAAATTTACAATCATGTAACCTCAAAGATACTATATTTGAGAAGGAAGAGTGCCCCACCCATTCTGGAAATCTCGTACCTTTGTAACTTTGAATAACAAGATGCTCCAAATTTGTATGAGGCTTTAGTTGTTCAAGTACTTCTCTATCATGCCTTGAATCACCATCAATATCATTATCTTTACCCCATCTCAACTCCAATCCTTTAAGGTCCACCTTATCCTTCAAATTGGCATCTTTGGCATCCATGGCACATGCAACATTTTTTAGTCCCGAAATGGAAAGTCTTCCACGTAGATGCTTGAGCTTTCCCAACTCATTAATGCTTGATCCAGTTTGACATCCTAAAATAAAATCTGTTACTATTCGAAGATTTTTCAACCTACCCATTCCTCCTGGCATCCTTGCTAAGTTTGTTCCCTTGATATCAAGATATAGCATGTTGATCAATCTCTCCATATCTCTCGGCAACTCATCAAGGTCTTCGCATCCACGCAATTTTAATGCTTGCAAATTATACAATGTACACAAAGAGTTTGGCAACCTTTTGATTGAAGTTTTTGAGAGATTCAAATTTCGTAGATGCTTCAAATTACCAATATCTTCTGGCAAATTGCTGATATTTCTATACCCAGCCAATGAAAGCACTCGTAAGCTTGATTTCACCGCCAAATCATGCATTAGCACATTGCTAACATCTATCCAAACGAAAGAAGACTTCAGATTTAAGAAAGTACACAGACCCTTTGCTTCAGCTAAACTCTGAAATTTTTGTCGCACATCATATTCTTCTGGGACATTAGACAAATGACGGGTCCTTTCAGTTATTCCACAAGAACCACCACCACTACCTTCCAATCTACAAATGAACTCTCCGGTAACAGATTTAGCCAAGTCACTCATTAGATCATGCATGACAAAACAAGATTTCTTTCCTTTAGATTGTTGAAAAAATGACCTCAATCTTAAATCTTTGAAGTACTCGTTACCCCGTTCTTCCAGATCTCCATTGTCTTTGGAATGCTCTAAAAGACCTTCGGCCATCCATAATTGAATAAGTTCTTTCTTCTGGAATTCGTAATCTTTAGGAAAAATTGAACAATAAGCAAAACATCGCTTTAAATGTGAAGGAAGATAATGATAACTTAATGTTAACGCTGGAAGAATAGTACTTGCAGTATTTGGTATGTCCCAAAAATTGCTATGTAATATTTTGTTCCATTCATCAGCGTCTAGTTTACAGCGAAGGAGACCTCCAAGTGTTTTTGCTGCCAAAGGAAGACCGTTACACCTTTTGACAATTGCTTCACCGATTACCTTCAGATCCGGATGCGTGCTTGGGGTTGTACCAACGAATGCATGCTTTGCGAATAACGTCCAACAATCATCATTAGATAAGGTCTTCAGATGGTAACTTGGAATAGTCCTCATATTGTCGGCAACACTTTCATTACGTGTGGTTACAATAATCTTGCTATTTTGTGCCCCAAATTTGAAAGGAATTCTGAGCTGGTCCCACACATCATAGTTTTCATTCCAAACATCATCCAAAATAATTAGATATTTCTTTCCCGATAGCTGCTCTTTGAGTTTAAGTTGAAGCTGATTTAAATTCTGGTTTCCGTCACAGCTACATTTGATCTCTTCAAGAATGGTTTTGGTTACCTTGAAAGCATCAAATTCCTCTGAAACGCACACCCATGCTTTGCGGTCAAACCATTTATCCACTCTGGGGTCGGTGTAGATCAATTGGGAAAAGGTGGTTTTGCCAAGCCCGCCCATACCCACAATGGGAATCACATCTATCTGATTTTCAGACAGATTTTGAGGATTCAACAACTTCATTATTTCTTCTTTTTCATCATCTCTGCCACAAACGTCAGACTCGTCCACCAAAGAAGTTGCAGGCCTTCTTTGAAATGCCTTTTCTCCTTTATAGTTTTCTTTCAGACCCAGAATCTGTTTTTGGTTGAGTAGGTAGTCTAGTCTCCCAAGGATCTCCTCCAGCTTTGACTGCATCTCATCTTTGAAAGGATTGAAAGAAGAAAAAAAAGTACTAACCTGCTTCATAGCAGTAATTTGATATTCGGATTCGATCTTGTTCCGAAGAGCTTCAGTAGAGATCTCGTCCAGGAGGTCCTCGGCATCATAAACAGCATCTTTGAGCTCATCAGTCCAACTTTTGACATTTGGGTTGGTAATCTGCTTATTTTCAGCATCATCCAACACTGCTTTCACCGACATCAAGGCTGGCTTCAGTTTCTTCAGCAGCACAGGTTCAAGTTTCTTTCCTTTGATAAGCCTCAGAACATCTCCAGAAACAATCCTATCAAGCAGCACCTCGATGGAAGCAGAGAGAAAAGCTTCACCCACCAAAGCCATGTTTTTTTTTTTTTTTCTAGTAAAGAAAAGGCTTGAAAAAGGAAGTGAGTTGCAGACCTAGGAAGAAAATAGCGCAAAGTAAAATGAAAGAGTTGAGGAGTTGCTTTAGAGAAGAAGAAGAAGAAGAAGAAGAAGAAGAAGAAGAATAGATAGAATAAGTTTAGAAATTGATTTAATTGAGCAACCATTAAAGTTGACCTGAATACTATTAAAATATCCATTAAAATGTATGCAGCATGTTCATCGGCCAACTTCATCAAAAATTGATTAATGCATTTTACAGCAATTGTTTCTGAGAATCGAGATGGTGCTTCACGAATTCTTTAACCAAAAGTCGAGATGATGGGAAGCGACGTGCATCAATTAAATTTTCATTTACTTTGATATTTTTTCAATAAGAAAATTTATTCACACACATATATATAACATTACAATTTAACCACAAAATTATTTTATGTTATTAAATATGGTTAATGTTAATTATATTAAAAATTGTAATACTTATCACATTGATTATTTAAAATATACATTATTATTTATACAAAAATATCAATTCTAAAATTGCAATATATTTTTTACAATTAAGTATTCAAACATATTCGTAATTTTTAAATATTCAAACTTTAATTAATCTTATTTTTATTGAATTAAAATAGAAAATTAATTTTTCAATTGGAATTTTTATAAAGTATTTGGTTAAAAAATTGGGGTTACCAATAGAAATTTGAGTATCTTGTACAAAGTATTTTGTAAAAGAAGTCAGCCATTTTTTTTTATAAAATGACTTATCATTTTAAAAAGTATTAAATCATTTCTTTTAAAAATATTTATGAGTGAAACTTAGTTTTATTTTTATATTTAAAAATAATAAAATATATTTATTTTTTTTTTTGGTGAAAAGAAAAAATCTAGAGTTCATCAAACCCTAACATTCTCTTAGTCTAATAGTTTCCTAAAATTCTATTCCTAGATGATTCATTAATGTTAACTTCGTTATACTGCTTTGCCCAGCAAGTTGATGCTTTAATGATCTCCAAAAAACTTCACGGGGTTCCTTGAAAGACAAAGAGGTTCCTGTTTTTCTAAAGTCACCAAAGTGCGATTCTGAAGAGTGTAGACCAAAGACCATTGTGCCTTGTTATTTGTCCATAAGTTGCTAAATTGGTCCTAATTCATTCGAGTAGACTGCCAGAGAAAAATTGAGACCATCGTGTTGCTGGCACAATTAATTTCCACGTGTCCTTAGCAGCTGGACAATCCCTGAAAAAATATTATAATTTTTAATATTATTAAACATACATATTTAATTATCTATATTTAATCATATAATAAATTATTAATATAGTTTATTATTTTAATAAATTACTTAATATTTTAATTTTATTTTAATAATAATTTTAAATTACATTCTTCATATATTATTAAAAAATTCAATATTACCGTTCTAATAATAAATATTTATTACAATTATAAATATATTAATAATAAATATTTTGTAGTATAAATATTAAAATATGCCATAAGTCTATGTTCTCTTCAAAAATTTTGAATTTAGCCCCTGTACTTTTATTTCCTACTTTTCATATTTGAAAATCAAGTCCAATTGTTAACATTGTTAATTTTTTTTTTAATTTTGTTGATGTCACATTTTTAAATAAAAATATTCGGTATTCATGTAATTAAAAAATGATGTTATAATGAACATGCTATAAAGATGTTATAAAATGTATTTGGTTACAAAGTTGGGTTCCCAATACTAATTTGTGTATTTGGTTACAAAATTTGTGTTTTCAATAGGAATTTGAGTAATAGTTATAGATTTTTGTAGTTGTTATCAAATGTTGTTATATAAATAAATATACTGTTGTCATAACTTAAATGAAGTAGTAGTTAAATCTCTTATTAGACACTCGCTTGACCTGAGAATAAATAGTGTTACCCCATCTCTTATATTGTATAAAGAATATATATTGTTATAATTAAGGAGATATTTTGTTATTTATTATATAATAGATTTTGAAATCCTTGACATGGTATGTTGACTAAGAAAAAAATTCTCAAAAAAAAATAATAATAATAAGATTTTAAGACTGAATATGTCATGCTCCGAATTAAGGCATAACAGGCGTCACACACTCAAGAGATAGAGTCTCACGAATATACAATACTATCACTAAGTAATTGAAATTCAATTTAGCCAAAACTTTTTACATAAGAATTATAGGATCATAACTCAAAAAACTTTTATAAAATTTGATTTGAAACTAAGTTTCAAGATATGTAGTAAATTAATTAACCTTGAAAAAACAACTTAAACTTTTATAAGTCTAGTGGTATTGAAAATTTATAATAAAAAAAAAATGAAACATCTCAAAAGATTTAATGAAATACAATAATATCCAAAACTGTCGCTTTCCAGACTTCTCATGTTCACGAACATAATAAGTATTATAAGAGGGAATGAGTTTAACCATTCAATAAGTAATAGGCATTTCCCTTGGTTGCGTTAAGCGAACACGAAAATATTTAGACCAAATATTTAGTAAAAATACATAATTGTAAAATTTATTGGTAATCCATAATAAATAATTCAAAGCATATTATGTGTCAAAACTGTAATAAAGACAAACTAATATTTTTTGAAATACCAATCAACTCCTTTTTTTATAGCTATGGTCACCCTTAATCTCGGTTACAAAGGTCAAAACCAAAATTAACCCTAATGGTAATGGATCGGAACAAAAGCCACAACTAACCCCTGTGGCAGTGGGTTAAAAGAAAAAACATAAATTGCTCAACGGCAATGGGTCAAAAACCACTATTCTAAGCTAGCAGAACAGTTGAAATCAATTTTTAAGCACAAAATGCATGTCGACATGACCAACATTTAACCCCTATTGACAAGGTTGGAACAGAATATTTTAGAAGCAAGTTCAAAATCAGAAAATTGGATTCGCAAAATGACTCAAAAATATACAAAACATACTTAATACTTAATATACAGAGACATAATTCAATAGTGTACTTTTTCAAAACATATCACTTTTATATATATATATATATATATATATATATATATATATATATATAACAAAATCAATAGTGTACGTTTTCAAAACATATCATTTATATATATATATATATATATATAACAAAATATAATTTGAGTAGCATAAGTATACCGAAAACATAGTCCGATAACATATTTCTCTAAAAATAGTCATACTAGCATGCTTAACTCAATTTTTATAAAATATGATCAAAAATATTATATATCACAACTATAACATAAAATATTGAAGGCTGATTTTTAGAGAATTAAACACCAAAAGAATGTTGAGTCACTTACCTAGTCTACTCAATCTACACTTTAGCAAAGATTTTAAAAAATCTTATAGTAGCCTAAAATTTTAGAATAATGGAACTTGAAAATAAAAAAATGATCAATTAATTATTAGGCTTAAAAGGTACAAATTTCCGTGGTGATCCTAAGACATTTCAGTTTTGCGACAATCAACCTAATAAACTAAGACACAATTGTACAATTTAATTGAACTATATTTTAAATCAAAAATAAGTAAATTCAATTTAATAAAATACATACATATTGTAATAAATCAAATAAATTAATGAAAATCAATTTAGTATGATTTTTCAACCAAATAATATGTATTCGGATAAAAAATATTTTCAAACATAATTAAAAATTAAATTTTCAATATTCTGAAAGTCTAAACTTCATGATCGTTTGGTTAACTTGAAGTCATTTGAACTAAAAATTTACTTAGTATTTTGGTAGTGTAAAAACATGAATTTAAAGAATAAATTAAATACTAAAACTTAGAAACTTGTTTCACCAAATTTGGTTACCAAAAGCGTTATTTTTAAAAGCCAAAATATAAGAATTTATCACAAACTATCCAAATTTTTAGGTTAACAGTTTCAAGTAGCTTACTTTGGCTTTCATATCTTTCAACAAAAAATTCATATAACCAAGATATTAATACCAAATGAAAGTTAATAACTTCATACTATGAAAAACATCTAAATTTCAGAACAAATTTATAGATAGATTTCTAGCGCTTCAAAGTTGATTATACGAAACCGTCAAAACTCATATGACACAAACTTCAAAAAGTATTTTCTCCTAATATAATTGATCAAAAAGGATGCTAAGGTACCATTCGAAATATCTGGAAGAGAAATTTCATTTGGTACCAAGAATGTTGCTAGAATCTCATTGGGAAGTCAATGGAATTTGACAAACTATAAAACTAACCCAAATGAAATACATTAGTTTTAAGAAAAACAACTTAAAACCATTGACTAAGTAAAATAGTGTAAAGAGATTTTATCTCATCTTTTCCTTCTATTATTTTATTTTTTTTAGAAAAACCTATAAAATACATGTAATGACTTGAAAGTCAGTAGTGTCAAAAAATATGGTCTCGGAATCTTGTTCCCGTAAATTGAGCTCGTAAATAAATATTTACAGATTTATATTATAAGTGAATTGAACTTTGAATAAGTAATTTAGCTGAATTAGTGATTAATTAAGGTACAGAGACTAAATTGTAAAAAAGTTATCACTGTAGGTTTTAATTAAGAAATGAGTTGAGGACCTAAATTACCATTCAACTAAGGATTAAAATGGTAAATATATCATCTTAAAAATGATAGTGGACGGTAGGGAGTTTGGCCTATTAAATTGATTAAAATAAATTTGTTTTATTAAATTTAAGTAAATAAATTAATATTATATGAATATTATTAGAGAAATGGAGGAAGGGGTGAGCATATCATTTTCTTCCTCACTTACCCAAAACAATAAAGAAATAAAAGAAGGCTTAATGTAATTTAGGGTTCTTGGAAGCTTTAGCCTTAAATTCAAGTAAATCATTAAATATTTTCTTGTAATTTTTATGTTTTTGAGATCAAAAGAGTTTAATCTAGCTAGTCTATATACTAATTTGTAAAATTGTTAAAGTTTTAGAAGGTTATCATTGTTGATTTCTTAGAAATTAAGGTGTTAAACTGATAGATTTTTAGCTTAGAGTTGAAAAGGGACTAAATTGTGAAGTTATTTGATAATTTCGTATATTAGAAACTAAACTAAATAAATTGTAAATTTCACTGTTGAAATAAGAAACAGGAGGTCCCTAATGGATTATAATAAAACTGGACTTCAAATTGGAGTTTTAAATTGAAAGCTATGCTAGTCCTGGTTTTAAGGACTAAATTGAATAAAATGTAAACTTTGTATAAAAATTATGATTGACTGTCAAATTGATTGAATCTTGATGAAATTGTATGTTTATGTTAATTCATAGCTAACGTTGACTCGGATTCCTCAAGAGGGAAGGGAAAAACTAAAGTCGTCGATGAATAGCTTGAAGTTTTTAGTTTGTATTTCTACAATTCAAATTATTTAAATTGTTGCATAACTGCATAGTATAACATGATAAGATATTGATGTAAGTTGGGATTGATCAGTTAATTTGTATTGGTATGGAAATGTAGATTTTCGAAATGAATGACAAAATTTAATAAAAGTGAAAATAGTGTAAATTGATGAAAATGTGAAAATTAAATTGGATTTGGACTGATTTATTCTATTATATGAATGAAATTGTAATTTGATTGATTAATTGAATATGAAAAATTGTGAATTGATTATAATTGTAAATTGAATGGTATTACCCTATTAACTATTTGAGAAGAGTCGGATATAATTGTTATGCCATAAGATAGATCGAGTACAGGTTAGTACGGGTTATTTCTACTACAGGTCAATGAGTATTGGGCACATTTATACTTTGGTTATACTGATGAGCACAGTGTGCAACTTAATTGCTTTGGCATCGTTTGATGAGGCGTTAGGTGTCAAATTGGTGTGTTAGTTGGATTCACCTATCTATTTGAGTTCGAGTCAGGTTAATAGTGACTGAAAATAAAAATGTGAAAATGATATTTGAAATGAACTACTATTATGACATATCATGTGAATCGGATTGAAAACTAGAAGATTAGTATATAGAGAATGAATCAACTGACCCTATTTTGAATTTGATATGTTAATGTGATTATTCCCAACTTAACCTTTGTTGTGTGGATTGAATCATATGACTTGCATTGATCTTTGATTTTTTGAAATACAACTGAGTTTATTAGTCAGTGTACAGTTTTGCTTTCCGTGCACAGGTTAGGTTAATACAAGATCTTGAGTATATTGACATTAGCATCTAGACGAAATCCAAGACTCAGTAAAGTTGGTGATATTCTTTTGTTATTTTTCGCATGTACGTAGTGAAGTCTTTTATATTTTGCTATGTTGTGATGTTTTATTTAAAATGTGGATAATGGCATATAACTATGTTTTGCAAGTTGGTATTTGAAGTGGTATGTCTTGATTTATGTTAAATACTGAAAGTTGATAAATTAGAAATATGCAAGATTAAAATGGGAATATGGTATGAATGAGTTAGAATGTTAAGATGATAGAATTGAATGGTGTGATTAAGTGATTATTTAGTGAATGAATAATTTGGTTGATTGAGAAATGGTTGGTTTGGATGTGAAGTACATTTTGAATTGGTTGTGTAGGTTTTTAAGTGTGCATTTAGGCACCAAACTGAATAGGTTTCGTTTGGACATGAAATGGGTAACAAAATGGAGGATTTTGACAATTTTTGGCACTAAAGTACCTATACCCTGTTTAAGGTATCGATACTTAGCTCTTTTCAAGAAAATTTTCAAGAAATAGAATCTCAAAATGGTATCGATATCAGACTAAAATATCAATAATCTATACTAGAGTATTGATACTTTATAAGAGTGTCAATGTAATTGGTTTTATTCATTTTTGTTTTTGACAAAACATCGAACCTTAAAATGGTATTGATACTAAGGTATCGATATCGATACTTAAAAATAAGCATCGATACTGTAGTCTTAGTATCGATACGTTTTGATTTAATTTGATTTTTTTGGAACATCAAATCTAAAAACAGTATCAGTACCTATTAAGGGTATCGATACTTGATTAGAAACTTTGAAAATTTTTCAATTTGGTTCTATTTTAGGTTCAGATTAGTAATTGAGTTTTCATAAATTTTATTGAGGCTATAAAATGTTTGTTTAATGTATAATGTTTGTATTATGAACTGTTTGAGTGTTCAAATGATCTTAAATTCAGTGTTTTAGACTATAGTTACTCTGAAAATAAATGTGATATTCTGTAATGCCCCAAAACCTGGCCTAGACGTTTAGACCGAATCTCGGAGGTTACATTAATCATTGAAGTGATTGGAAACAAAAACTTTAATTCAAACTGATAAAACCTTTTTGTTCGTTGCGTTTGAAACAATATTAAATCGGCATCAAACATTCGGAAATAAAATCCACAGCTTCTCAGCCCAAATAATGCCTTACGAAAGTCCAGCATAAAAACTTGTACCATAGTTCATATAATCGATTTACAAATCGACTTAAAATTAACCATATAAAACTTATGAGATTTTACTTAAATCAAATCAAACTGTAACTTTCTGAGACCTCTAGTATACCGAGTCCAGCTCCAAAACACAGAAAGTACCTGAAAGGAAAGACACTACAAAGTTGAGCTACGCGAGCTCAGTGTGAGTCTGAAACACGAACAGACGGCAAAAGACGGAGTGACATAATAAATACTTTAGACAAGCATATGCATAAAAATATCATTTACGAAAGTCTCAATCAGTATGTCAAGTATAATATCAAACCACAAAAATGATTTTCCAGTCATATGCAATAATTAGATCATATTACATGACATTAACTATATTGTCAATAACCAGAAGTTCATACAAACAGACATAATGTTCTGACAAACAGACGTAAATTCAGATGCGAACAGATGCACAAGTCAAAATCTCACCCCACCAACCAAACACCACTTCGTCCATCCAACACACCACATAAAGGCTATGATAGGCCCGTCCACCATGCACACCACATAGAACCATAATAGGTTCATCCACCAAACACTCCACAACGTAGAACTATGCCACTTGAGTAACTGTAAACTACTGAGCTGATATACGTATAGGATAGTGCAATAAATTGTTGTACAAAAGTATCGCAATTAAAACTGCTAATTATATCTTTCTTCACTTCATAGCCAAATCCCAAAATTTTTATGCTATGCAACAATGTACACATTATGCAAATATTGTACAGAAACAAACATTAGCATTTCCAGTTGAACAGATTCAGATTTAATCACACTTGTATTCAAATATTTAGTTATGACAACAATAATAAACTTATACTTATTCATCACATAAACGAGAAATAAAATTAAAGCCCATAAACCCACATATATATACGAATCAAACTAAATCGAGTCCCAAACACACTTATCGAGGCTTGACTGAGGGTCGGATTACGCAAAAACATAAAGCAGACAATTTATGACTCAAAACAAAAAATCTGCAAAATAAGGCCACATGGTCGTATGCCCTGGCCATGTGGATGTGCCCAGGCCATGTGGGGGTCTACAGGCCCACGTGGAGGCCACACACACTAGTGTGGAGAGGACACATACCCGTGTGAGGAGCCCGTGTAACTCACTTTCCTAAAATGCCAAAAATAAAGAGCAAAGGCGACATAGCATGTGGAGATCTCACACGCTTATGTGGGTCACATGCCCGTGTGGCCAGGCCGTGTGGCACCAAAATTTACCCCAAAATCCTAATTCCCAATTTCACACGACCATGTAAGCTACTCATGTGGGGCACACGCCGGTGTGGCCACCCGTGTGGTCACAAAACCACACCGAAATAGCCTGAAATTCGTGATTTTGATGTCGAGACAATTCCCAACTCTTGATAACCCAGAATTATGCCAAAACATACAGAATCCCATGCAATTCAGTAACAATATGATACTTAAAATAATCAATTTCATAAATACACAAGACATTATCAAATTTCACTGTAATTTTATACTGAAGTTAAACTATTTCAGAACACACACCTTAGAACATAATATCAAGCAGCACATCTGATAAACGAAACGCACAAGGACAATCTCCTTTAACAAAAACGATAAATAAATTGTGCAAAACCAAAGAAGTAAAAAAAAAATGCAATTAAAATTGGAAAGAGTAGAAAAAGGAAACGATGGGGGAGAAAAAGAAAAGTAAAAGAAAAATGAAGAACGTAACTTTATTTTTCTATTTAAAAAGAAACTTCCTTTTTAAATTAAACATAAAAACAGAGAAATATCAAAACATTCACAGGGATTCAAACTCAGAACCCAAAGACACACTAACACACAACTAACCACCACACCAACAGGCCCATTTTGACATTAAAATGTGAAATTGAACCCAAAAGTTCAACGCACTCACTGATCTTAACCACAAACCTCAAAACTTCTAACCTAGATTCTGGGATGTTACATATTCTGTTACTCAGACCCAATCACCGGGTCAAATATCAGGGTATTACAATACACATAAAGTTGGGCTTGATAAAAATGGGCTAATGGACCATATAATTAATTAGGCACTTAAAATAAGACCCAGTTAAAAATTGTGGGTATCATTCATATATATACATATATACATGTTCTAACAACGTACACTTGCAAATTTGGAAAGTTTAAGTTCTTGGATAGTTCTGATGCTGACAAATGGCACCATTGATTATTTGACACCTCAACTTTTTAAATATTATGATTAATGGACCCATTAGTATTTAATAAAATACTTTACTTTTACTGTTTTCAATAAATACTACTTTTCATATATGATAATTTATGGAGTTACACCTATAATGGTTAATTTTGAAATCAAATAATTATATTTGCATTTAAAATTTACATAAATTGGTCACTTATATTACAATTTAGTGAATGCGATATACTTGATTTACTAAAAGTATGAGATTTTCAACCTTAATTTCAGTTTGTCAATTCTCTAGTGAAGGGGCGAAGCCAGAACAAAATTTTAGGGAGCGGCGAATAAAATTTTAATTTTTTATAGTTTATATCTTTATAATTTGTAAAGGATTAAATCGAATTTTTATAATTTTAGGGGGGCCAAAGTGTAATTTTACCTTTACTAATTTAAAATTTTTAAAAATTTTTAAGGGCCAAAAGAACAATTTTACATTTTAAGGGGGCTGGCTCCACCCCTGCTCTAGTGGATTAATTATTAATCTTTGATGCTATAAAAGAATTTAAACAAAGAAAACATTGAATTATAAAAATAATTAACAACATTGAATTATAAAAATAATTAGCAACATCAAAATTTGCCATCAATTTTAGGTTTTCAAAGAAACAGCAAACTATTTTTTTATATTCTACTACTATTAATACTACATGTAACTATTTAAATTATAATTATTTTTTACTTACCAAAATTTCTATGTACAATTAAAATAAAAGCAATTTTAATTTATTAAATAATAAATTTCAAAATAAAATAGCATATACTAAGGCATGCTACATAAATCAATAAATAAAATTGAATTACCAACCTTTTCTATTACAATTATGAATATCATCACAAATTAATGAAAATTTATTCCTTAATTTCATACCTTAATTTCTGCAACCACATATTTAACTTAAATATCCAATTAGTTCTACTAATAAATAAGTTTTTCTCCTATAAAAAATTAATTCTTTACAGTCTTAACCTAAAAGAAAACACTACAACCATTTTATAATTCATGTCACATCTCGAAAACCGGGTTGAAAAAAAATGGGTTACTGAAACCTAGAGGGGTCACATTGCGATTTTTAAGTTAAGATTCTGAAACTATACTAAGTAGTTTGTTATGGTTAAGTGGTTAGAGGTTGTACTTGTGTGAGGAAGGTTTTGGATTTGAATCCTTTCACTTGTAATTTTGCCAGTTTTGTCTAAATCTCTAGTTTTTGGTATTTGATTTAAGAAATACTTGAGTGCATCTATTGATAAGAATGAGCTTGTTGGTTTGGTGGTAAGGTGATTGTTAGCTTACCCTTTAGTCCAATGTTTGAGACCTTGTGTGTGCAAGTGGAAATTGTTTTTCTTTTGAACTATGAGGGAATTTGATGGGTGGTTATTTGTGGGACTTAGTTGTCTCTCCCACACTTATGTTCTTTTCTTCCCCTCTCCTCCATTTTCTTCTTTTTTTTTATTTTATTTTCTTTTCTCCATTTCCATTGGTTTTGCTTGCTGGCATTTCAATTTTCTTCTGTGTACGTGTGTAAGATTCACTGTTTGATCATAATTCAAAGCGTGGTGTAAGTTCGTCAAGCTATTTTTCTATTATTTTAGCTTTAATTTGTTCTTGAATAAGATTTGAGGTGTTGGTGTTTAGTTTTCATTCCACCTTGTGTTAAGTGTGTTCGTGATTTTAATTAGGTGAAAGGTACGAAAACCAAAACCCTCTAGTGGAGTAGATACGATTTTGACGTTATTTCGAACAAATAAGTGTTTGAATTTTGTATTAGGGGCTAAATGTTTGATTTATGGACGCTATTTTTTGGATGAGTTTTGATGATTAATTAGTGAAGACTGATGAATAATTCTAGGATCTGGAGTGCGATATTTGAGTGGTTTATCAAAATTATCATCAGGTGTATGATTCTAACCCGAAACGTCACTTAGAACTGAAAAATTCGAGAAAACTGAGGCTACTTCAAGACTGCTGTTCGTCACACAACCATATGTCAGGCCATGTGGAGCACACGGGCATGTGTGATTACACGAGAAACTTGGGTAGGCCGTGTGGGGCCCACGGATGTGTGTGATCACATAGGCTGGTTAGGTAGGCTGTGTGGGTCCATTTTCTGAAAAAATTTCACTTAAGCCCATTTGACATAGAAATACGTAATTAAATCTTTTGTGGGGTTCTTTTGGCTTAAATAAGACCATAAATACGACAGTTGTCAATATGTGTTAGTACATGACATGGTTAAGGTATGTGAAAAATGTAAGTATCATCTATGTTTTGGCAACTCTAAAAACATAACAATGTGTTTGATTACATGTAACACCCCAAACCCGGCCTAGACTTTATGGCCGAATCTGGCGATGTCACATGAAATGGAATTTGAAATCGAGTTTATCAAGTTAAAATTGTTTCCGTTTATTAGCTTTCATTTATCTTTTGACAAATTCAAAACTATTTTCTCGTTTAATTTGACCCACTTAAAAACATTTTCTGTCGTGAAAGCTTTTAAAACCGTGAAATTTGAAGAAAAACCATTCGCGTTTAGGAAAAACTTTGTTATAATTTAAACCGAGTTTTTTTGAGTTTTGCAGATTAAAAGTCCATGAAAATAGTTAAATGCAAAATAAATGTAAAACGTCCAAAAGTCCCAAATTACATAAAAATAACCCATAAGAATAGAAAATAAAAACCGTAAACGAAGTTTAAGCAATGCGCTAAACATGTGGTCACCGTTGAGTCCTCCGCACCGGTCCGTCTAAGTCTGGGGATTACCTATTCAGTTAAAACAGAAAGGGTCAGTGTGTAATCCCCACAAAAAACATGCATACAGTCAAATATCAGTTAACAGTCAAATACAGTCTGGCCTAAGCCCATTACAGATTCTGATATAGCTAGGGCCTTAGCCCATCTCAGATACAGTATGTATACAGTAACAAAAATCAGTATCCTACCTACCAGCCTGTACACACCATCTCTAACCATCCTTACACACCATGTGGGATTTAAAACACCCTCTCAGCCCTACACACCAAGTCGTACCGAATGCGGCACATGTCAGTAATATTGCAGCTGAGTTGCCAGATAATAGGCATGAAAGCCTTTCATACTGTAATGGCCTAAATTCAAGGTTATCGGAATAGTGGTTTCGTAACTACAAATCCAATTTAAAGAGAAATTTATTTTAATATTTTTGCATGAAAATTAATATGATAGGAAAGTCGTATGAAAATATTGATAGAAAAATTTTATCGATTTAGTGGCTAGTTAAAAAAAAAATTATTGAAGAAATTAGGTAAAAATAAGTTATCGAGACCTCTATCTCGTAAAAACCGAGTCGAAAATAATTTTATAAATATTTATGAAATGTTATTAATGTGGTATTAAAATTTCGTTAGGAAATTTTAATGTTTGGGTAGTCAATTAAATGAAAAGGACTAAATTGTAATAGGTATAAAAGTTGCTAGAGTGATTAAATAGCTTAAGAGTCTAATGAGAAAGGATTTAAAAGGAAATTAGACCCAAAAGTTATTTGGGCTGGACGGCAAGGGTATGAAATCAGCAGAAAAATTGATAAATTAAGGGTAAAATTGGAATATTGCAAAATTAACTAAATAAAACTAGGACTAAATAGGAAATATCTAGATTTCTCTTCATTTCTCTTCAATTCCAGCAGCTAAAAACGCCATAGGAGGGTTCTCTAAGCTGGTATTTCATAATTTTTGCACCAAGTGAGTTAATCCTTGCCTTTTTCTTGTAATTTTTGTGTTTCTAAGACTTTTACAACTAGGTCCTACTATTAAATTGATTAGTTTTTGATTTCATGGATGAAATTGAAAGTCACTATGGTTGAGTTATGTAAGTTTATGATGAAATAGAATGAAATTAAAGCTTTAAATTGTTTATGAGATGATTTTATTAGGTAATTTCAATGGAAATTGATTTTTAGGACCTAATTGTGAAAATTTTTGGAATTAAAGTATATTTCTAAAATTCTGATTCCTAAAAGTTGTAAACTAGTTTAAGGTGATATAATAGAATGTTAATTGAGAAAATCACTCAATTGAGAGGCTAATTGAGTAGGGACGAAATTATCATTTATTAAAAGCTTAGGGAAAAATGGTAATAAACAACTTGCACTAAAACAGTTTGGACAAAGAAAGAGAGACTAACTTTGAAAAATCACCAAAAATTGTAGGAATCGAATTAGAAGTAGAGGTGATCATGGTAGCGGGCGGGGAGCAGGTTGGGCCGGGCTCAAACAAAATTTTAGGCGTCTACTAGGCGGGCCCTGCCACCTTGAAATATGGGCCTAAAATTTTGCCCAAGCCAGTAGGAAATAAAATTACTAAGCCTCGAGCCCGCGATACCCGACCCATATTAATTTTTTTCTTATTTCATTAAATAAAAAAATTTAAAATATAATAAATCAAATATATTTAAAAACATAAAAAAATATTAAAACAAATAAAAATAATACTAAAACAATTCTTAAAACAATACACAAATTAACAATATAATAAAAATAATTGCATTAAAAATTTAAAATAATTAAAAATAAAATAAAAATATATATTAATATATAATTGGTAGGGGCCCGCCAAAAACTCTTACCGAGCCCGGCCCATTTTCTAAACGGGCCTCGTTTTTGCCCAAGCCCATTTTTCGGGCCTATATTTTTACCCAAACCCTCCCATTTTTCGGGCGGGCCTTCGGGCCGGGCCGGGCCACCCAGCCCATGATCAGCTCTAATTAGAAGATGAAGAAAACATGGAATTAAAGCTTATTGAGTCTAGTTTCTCATAGAAGAAATATTGTAAGCAATGGATTTGTAAATTTTGAGATATAATGAATTTTGTGAGACAAGGTCGAATGAATTCAGGTTCCCTGTTCTTACTTTGAAAAATCATAAAAAAATGAAGAAAATAATTATGGGTTTAAATTTATATGTATAGAATCCTGAGTGAGTCTAGTTTTAATAGAAAAAACTAGAATATCATTTGAATTCTGTACAAGGAGATAATTAATTTTTAGTGAAGAAGAGTCGAACTGTCGGACAGCAAAACAGGGGTGATTTTAAAGAATAAATTGTACTGATTGGCTAGACCAAAAATTCTGAAAATTTTATGGTAAGAAGATATACGAGTCTAGTTTCAGGGAAAATTAACGGATCTTAATTTGGAGTTCTGTAGCTCAAGTTATAAATAATTTAGTGACTATGACTCAAGTAGACAGCTTTGAATGAACTATAAATAATAGTTGAATTATAGAGAATGTTGCATATGAACATGAAATGTATTAAATTGATAATTAAATTTATTTATTTAGATCGAGAAGATTCAAATACGAAGCTAGATCAAGGAAAGGAAAAAGTTCGGGATTAGTAGATTTTTGTTGTTTACAAACAAGTATCAAGGTAAGTTCATGTAACTTGAATTATATTCTTAAATACTTGAAATGCATGTTATTGATGTGAATATGATTTGAATGTTCATTATATGAAAATTGATGAAACATTGACATATTTGATAAAAAGGGAAGAAATCCCGGTTGAATGAAAGGAAAATTCGATGGATCTCTGAAAAGGAATGACGGTAAAAGGATCTAGCCCGGACGGGTGATCCTATCTGATATAGCCCTCCCAAAGAATATGTGGAAAATGGATTTAGACCAGGACGGGTAATCCGAATTAGGTCCAATTTAGCTTTGGGTAGTAATTGATTCAAGCTCATTAGAGTAATTGTCGTTGCGAGGATTTAGCTTGGGTGGTAATCCCGATAATACTCTATGAGTTTATATTGCGAGATTTAGCTCGGGTAGTAATCCATTTGCAAGGTTGAGGTTCGCGAGTGTGCTCTCTGAAATGGAAATGTGCGCACATGAATATGAATTGACGGACCGGTTTGTACACTAAATGTGTACCTCTGAAAAATCCATCGAAATTCCGAGTAATTCAACGGGATAAATATGGAAAAACAACAAGGGAATGGAAATCATAGTATTGATGAGCTCATCAATCATGATATATATTATTGATACATGGAAATTATTGTACTAACTTGAATGTTGAGTTTGTGCATGTTAGGGTAATAATGCATTGAATGGATATATGTAATGTTTATTGTATTGTCTTGAAAATATTAGGTAAGTGTAATTCTTGTTACATGAGCTTACTAAGCACAAAGTGCTTACCTCATTTCCTTTTCTCTGCTTTTGTAGTGTTAAGAGCTCGGAGCTCGGATTTGGTCTGAGACACATCACACTATCAACCTCGGGATTTCGGTATATAAAGGAACTTTATTTTGGGAACCAATGGCATGTATAAGCTAACAAAGTAAATGTTAACATGAAATGAATGTAAAGTTAGCCATTAGTATGGTTAACAAACACAGTTATAGATATGTGATGACGTTATCTTATATAAATGCATGAATCTATCATGAAAATATGTTAAATTGATTTGATTGATATGGGTTGGTCTCGATTTAATATTACAGGGAAGTTTAGATATTTATAAAAGGGCTATATTGAATAAAAAGAAAAAAAAATTTAATTCGTAAACTCCAGTGTGCCTCGCACCCTATTAAGGCAATGAATACGGGTAGGGTATTACATTTATTGGTATCGAGCTACGGTTTAGTCGGTTCTAGGACCGATGTAGCAAACACTGGGAATTAGCTATACATGCCGTTTAAATTATTATTGATAGTGTGATATCTCCACCATTTAAATGTGTTTTTTTATAGTAAATGTCTCATGACCGAGCTCAATCGAGGAAGCCGGAGTCATGCTCCGGGCTCGAGCGAGGCACAAAAGGAAGTCGAGTAACTAGTAGTACAAGGCCCGTGTCGAGGCCAAGGGGGAGGAGGCAAAGCGAGCCTTCTTTCAAGTGATGAATGAATGGTATAGTCAATATTTAAGAACTAACCTCAGTAGTGCAACAAGCTCAAGCTCCCTTCCTGCTCCTCCACCTGGTTCCCGAGATCCCACAGGTACAAGTCTTGAATCATCGAGAAAGGGAAAGCTCCTGTAGATAAAATCTGAAAATATGGGGCGAAGAATTTGAGCAACAGTTGATGATGATTCGAGCGGGCTGAATTCAGTTAGAAAACACTACTCGGGTTACGGAGGAATTATCTTGTACACGAGAAAGAATGTCTCAAATGTGCCGTCTCACTTGCTAAAAGACACACTTTACCATTGGTGGAATACTAAAGCTTGATTGTTCCAAAGAAGAAATTACATGGGAATTCTTTGAGATGAGTTGAAAAAAATATATCAGCCAGAGGTTCCTTGACCGAAAAAAGAAAAGAATTTCTTGAAATGAAAGCAGGGCAATAGATCGATGATCTCGAATATGAAAGAGAATTTGTTCGATTGAGTAAATATGCTCGAGAATGGGTACATTCGAAGTGAAATGTGCAAGCGATTCAAGAAGGGTTGAATGAAGACATTAAGTTCTTGATCGTAATTCTTGAAATTCGAGAGTTTGCTACATTGGCGAGAGAGCTTATAAAGCGAGAAGAATTGAGCAAAGAAAAGAAATAGGTGAGAGGGAAGCTCGAATTTTTAGTAAAAGACCGATGGGAAAATCCCAGTTTTCTGCTTCAAAGAAATTGAAAAAATATCAGGATCGTTCTACTTCAACCATTGGGTATTCGGGCAAAGAGCGAGGTTCTCAACGCACTAATCCAAGGCCTTCTACTCCATCAGTGACCAGTGTTGGCAGTGTCGGAACTCCTAAACCGAGATGCCAGTACTGTAATAAAGCTCATTTTGGTGAATGTCGATTTAAGAGTGGGGCTTATTACCGATGTGGTTCTTTTGACCATTTCCTCGAGATTGTCCGTAAAGGTTGAAAAAGAAGTGAATGTATATTGAAGCCGAGTAATCCGGTTTGAGGGGTAGACCACCTCGACCATCCCAGTAATGTCAGATGAGTCGAGGAGCTACAAAAGATCTGCAGTAGGCACGAGGTACGAGCACTGCTAGGACATATGCCATTCATGCGGAGAAGATACCTCAAAGCACCCGATGTTATTATTGGTACATTTTCTTTACTTGACACCGATATTCTTGCATTGATTGATCCTGGCTCTACGCATTCATATATATGTGTTGAACTTGCAATTGTTAAAAATTTATCTCATTGAACCTCATTGAATTTGTGGTTAAAGTCTCGAACCCCCAGGCCAATCCGTGTTAGTGGATAAAATTTGTAAAAATTGTCCACCGATGGTAAGAGGTTATTGTTTCTCGGTGATTTGATATTATTGCCATTTGATGAATTTGACGTGATATTGGGTATGGATTGGTTAACCCAAAGATGATGCGATAGTAAATTGTAGACATAAATATATTATGTTAAAATGTCGAATGGTGAGTTGCTTGGGTTAAATCTAATCGACATGAGGGGTTATCGATGTGATTTCGATAATGGCGACGCAGGTATGTTAAAAAGGGTATGATGCTTACTTGGCTTATGTACTTGACACCAAAGTATCTCGAGTCAAAAATACAGAGCGATTCGGTGGTATGTGAATTTTCCGATGTGTTTCGGAGGAATTACCAGGATTGCCACGAGAAAGAGAAGTGGAATTTTCTATAGATTTGATTCCGGAACTACTCCGATCTCCATAGCTCCGTATCGTATGGCTCCTGCTGAATTAAAGGAGTTAAAGACACACGATTACAAGAACTTGTTGATGGGGTTTTATCCGACCGAGTCATTCACCTTGGGGTGCTCTGCAGTTCTGTTTGTGAAAAGAAAGACTGGGTCTTTGAGATTGTGTATTGATTACTGGCAGACTTAATAAAGTAACTATAAAGAATAAGTATCCGTTACCACTGAATCGATGATTTATTTGATCACCAGAAAGGTGCTCCAGTATTTTCAAAAATTGATCTTCGATCGGGTTATTATCATTCTGAGTAAAGGAGTCGATGTGCCAAAAATAGCTTTTAGAACCAGTGCGGGCATTATGAGTTTCTAGTTATGCCGTTTGGGCTAACTAATGCACTGCAGGTATTCATGGATTTGATGAACCTGGATATTCGATTTGTATTTAGACAGATTTGTAGTAGTATTCATTGATGATATTTTGGTTTATTCTCGGGATGAAGAAGAACATGCGAACATTTGAGAACCGTGTTACAAATTCTGCGAGAGAGAAGCAATTATACGCTAAATTCGATAAATGTGAATTTTGGCTTGAGAAGTGGGTTTTCTAGGACATATTGTATCCGTCGAAGGCATCGGGGTAGATCCGAGTAAAATCTCACTATTGTCAATTGGAGTCCACCAAGAATGTATCTCGAGTTAGAAGTTTCTTAGGTTTAGTGGTTATTATCGGAGATTTGTATAGGGATTCTCTATGATAGCTTCTCCAATGACTCGATTATTGCGAGAAAGATGTAAAGTTCGAGTGGGTGATGAATGTCAACAAAGTTTCAACCGATTGAAAGACCTATTAACGAAAAGCACTGTATTAGTACAAACTGAACAGGTAAGGAATTTGTTATTTACTGGTGATGCCTCATTAAATGGTTTAGGTTGTGTCTTGATGCAAGAAGGTAAAGTAATAGCCTATACTTCAAGACAACTTAAACCACATGAAAGAAATTACCCGAAAGACATGATCTTGAATTAGCTACTATTGTATTTCTTATTTGAAGATATGGCGGCATTACTTGTGCGGTGAGAAATGTCATATTTATACCGATCATAAAAGCTTGAAATATTTGATGACACGAAAAGATTTGAATTTGAGACAATGCAGTGGCTTGAATTGATAAAGGATTATGATTTGATTATTGACTACCATCCGGTAAGGCTAATGTTGTAGCTAATGCTTTGAGCCGAAATCTCTGTTTTACTTTACGAGCTATGAATACCCGGTTATCATTGGTCGATGATGGTTCAATCCTAGCTGAATTGAGAGCTAAATCGACATTTTTACAGCAAATATGTGAAGCTCGTAAGAATGATGAGAAGTTACAAGTTAAACGACACAGTGTGAGTCAAGTAATAATCCCGAATTTCAGGTTGGTTACGATGGTTGTTTATTATTCAAAGGTAGGGTATGTGTACCTCGTAATTGAGCTCATACGAGAAGATTCTATGCGAGGCTCACAGTACTACTATGTCTGTACATCCATCCGGGAGTAATAAAATATATAATGATTTGAAAAGATGTACTTGTGGTCGGGAATGAAACGTGATATCTCCGAGTTTGTATCAAGGTGTTTAATATGTCGACAAGTTAAAGTGAGCATCGTGTACCTTCGAGTTACTTCAACCAATTACTATACCGGAATGGAAATAGGAAAGAATCACTATGGATTTTGTATCGGGCTACCTTTGTCTCAGGAAAAAGATGCTATTTGGGTGATTGTTGATCGATTGACAAAGTCAGCGCACTTTATTCCGGTACATATTGATTATTCTTTAGATAAACTAGCTGAATTGTATATATCTGAGATTGTCAGGTTACATGGAGTGCCTGTCTCTATTATATCAGATAGAGATCCCAAATTTACGTCTCGTTTCTGGGACAAATTGCAAGAAGCCTTGGGTACTCAGTTGTATTTCAGCACTGCATTTCATCCTCAGACAGATGGTCAATCTGAGCGTGTAATTCAAGTATTGGAAGATATGCTCCGATGTTGTATACTAGAATTTGAAGGTAATTGGGAGAGATATCTACCTTTGATTGAATTTGCTTACAATAATGATTATCATCCGATATTAAAATGGCTCATGTATGAAGCTTTGTGTGGGAGAAAATGTAGAACACCGTTATATTGGGCAGAGCTCGATGAAAGGAAGATACATGGGGTTGATTTGATCCGGAAATGAAAGAAAAAGTAAAGGTTATTCGGGATAGTCTAAAAGCGACTTCCGATCGTTAAAAATCATATGCCGACCTTAAACGAAAAGAGATTGAATTTCAAGTTGGTGACAAGGTATTCCTGAAAGTGTCTCCTTGGAAGAAAGTTATCCGATTTGGTCAAAAGGGTAAATTGAGTCCAAGATTTATCGGACCCTATGAAATCATAGAAAGAATTGGACCCGGTCGCTTATCGATTGGCATTACCACCGAACTTGATAGAATCCATAATGTTTTTCATGTATCTATGTTACGACGATATCGATCGGATCCTTCACATGTTATTTCTCCGATGTATGGAGATTCAACCAGATATGACTTACGATGAATAACCTGGGTCAAGATATTGTACGGGAGACAAAAGAGCTAAGAAATAAAAAGATAAATTTGGTGAAAGTATTGTGGCAAAAGCACGGGATTGAGGAAGCGACATGGGAACCGGAGGAGACAATAAGGAAACAATACCCAAACCTCTTTACTCGTAAGATTTTCGAGGACGAAAATCCTTAAAGGGGGAGAGTTGTAATGGCCTAAATTCAAGGTTATCGGAATAGTGGTTTCCGTAACCACAAATCCGATTTAAAGAGAAATTTATTTTAATATTTTTGCATGAAAATTTATATGATAGGAAAGTCGTATGAAAATATTGATAGAAAAATTTTATCGATTTAGTGGCTAGTTAAAAAAAAAATTATTGAAGAAATTAGGTAAAAATAAGTTATCGAGACCTCTATCTCAGTAAAACCGAGTCAAAAATAATTTTATAAATATTTATGAAATGTTATTAATGTGGTATTAAAATTTCGTTAGGAAATTTTAATGTTTGGGTAGTCAATTAAATGAAAAGGACTAAATTGTAATAGGTATAAAAGTTGCTAGAGTGATTAAATAGCTTAAGAGTCTAATGAGAAAGGATTTAAAATGCAATTAGACCCAAAAGTTATTTGGGCTGGACGGCAAGGGTATGAAATCAGCAGAAAAATTGATAAATTAAGGGTAAAATTGGAATATTGCAAAATTAACTAAATAAAACTAGGACTAAATAGGAAATATCTAGATTTCTCTTCATTTCTCTTCAATTCCAGCAGCTAAAAACGCCATAGGAGGGTTCTCTAAGCTGGTATTTCATAATTTTTGCACCAAGTGAGTTAATCCTTGCCTTTTTCTTGTAATTTTTGTATTTCTAAGACTTTTACAACTAGGTCCTACTATTAAATTGATTAGTTTTTTATTTAA
Source organism: Gossypium anomalum (assembly GCA_025698475.1). Taxonomy (NCBI): domain Eukaryota; kingdom Viridiplantae; phylum Streptophyta; class Magnoliopsida; order Malvales; family Malvaceae; genus Gossypium; species Gossypium anomalum. Next base: position 46,909,586 of record CM046960.1, on the reverse strand, counting down.
TGGATGAAATTGAAAGTCACTATGGTTGAGTTATGTAATTTTATGATGAAATAGAATGAAATTAAAGCTTTAAATTGTTTGTGAGATGATTTTATTAGGTAATTTCAATGGAAATTGATTTTTAAGACCTAATTGTGAAAATTTTTGGAATTAAAGTATATTTCTGAAATTCTGATTCCTAAAAGTTGTAAACTAGTTTAAGGTGATCTAATAGAATGTTAATTGAGAAAAATCAGCTCAATTGAGAGGCTAATTGAGTAGGGACGAAATTATCATTTATTAAAAGCTTAGGGGAAAAATGGTAATAAACAGCTTGCACTAAAACAGTTTGGACAGCAGCAGTAGACTAAATTTGAAAAATCACCAAAAATTGTAGGAATCGAATTAGAAGATGAACAAAACATGGAATTAAGCAATGGATTTGTAAATTTTGAGATATAATGAATTTTGTGAGACAAGGTCAGAATGAATTCGGGTTCCCCTGTTCTTACTTTGAAAAATCATAAAAAAATGAAGAAAAATAATTATGGGTTTAAATTTATATGTATAGAATCCTGAGTGAGTCTAATTTTAATAGAAAAAAAATATAATATCATTTGAATTCTGTACAAGGAGATAATTAATTTTTAGTGAAGAAAAGTCAGAACTGTCAGACAGCAAAACAGGGGTGATTTTAAAGAATAAACTGTACTGATTGGCTGGACCAAAAATTCTGAAAATTTTATAGTAATAAGATATACGAGTCTAGTTTCAGAGAAAATTAACGGATCTTAATTTGGAGTTCTGTAGCTCAAGTTATAAATAATTTAGTGACTATGACTCAAGTAGACAGCTTTGAATGAACTATAAATAATAATTGAATTATAGAGAATGTTCCATATGAACATGAAATGTATTAAATTGATAATTAAATTTATTTATTTAGATCCAGAAGATTCAAATACGAAGCTAGATCAAGGAAAGGAAAAAGTTCGGGATTAGTAGATTTTTACTGTTTACAAACAAGTATCAAGGTAAGTTCATGTAACTTGAATTATATTCTTAAATACTTGAAATGCATGTTATTGATGTGAATATGATTTGAATGTTCATTATATGAAAATTGATGAAACATTGACATATTTGATAAAAAGGGGAAGAAATCCCGGTTGAATGAAAGGAAAATTCGATGGATCTCTGAAATGGAATTGACGGTAAAAAGGATCTAGCCCGGACGGGTGATCCTATCCCGATATAGCCCTCCAAGAAAAAATGTGGAAAATGGATTTAGCCTCGACGGGTAATCCGAATTAGGTCTGAATTTAGCTTTGGGTGGTAATTCAGATTCAAGCTCATTAGAGTAATTGTCGTTGCAGGATTTAGCTTTGGACTGGTAATCCCGACAATACTCTATGAGTTTATATTGCGAGATTTAGCTTGGACCGTAATCCCATTTGCAAGGTTGAGGTTCATGCGAGTGTGCTCTCTGAAATGGAAATGTGCGCACATGAATATGAATTGACGGACCGGTTTGTACACTAAATGTGTACCTCTGAAAAATCCATCGAAATTCCGAGTAATTCAACGGGATAAATATGGAAAAACAACAAGGGAATGGAAATCATAGTATTGATGAGCTCATCAATCATGATATATATTATTGATACATGGAAATTATTGTACTAACTTGAATGTTGAGTTTGTGCATGTTAGGGTAATAATGCATTGAATGGATATATGTAATGTTTATTGTATTGTACTGAAAATATTAGGTAAGTGTAATTCTTGTTACATGAGCTTACTAAGCACAAAGTGCTTACCCTGTTTCCTTTTCTCCTGTTTTGTAGTGTTAAGAGCTCGGAGCTCGGATTTGGTCGGAGACACATCACACTATCAACCTCGGGATTTCGGTATATAAAGGAACTTTATTTTGGGAACCAATGGCATGTATAAGCTAACAAAGTAAATGTTAACGTGAAATGAATGTAAAGTTAGCCATTAGTATGGTTAACAAACCTGGTTATAGATATGTGATGACGTTATCTTATATAAATGCATGAATCTATCATGAAAATATGTTAAATTGATTTGATTGATGTGGATTGGTCTCGATTTAATATTACAGGGAAGTTTAGATATTTATAAAAGGGCTATATTGAATAAAAAGAAAAAAAAATTAATTCGTAAACTCCAGTAATGCCTCGCACCCTATTCCGGCAATGAATACGGGTAGGGGTATTACACATACACTTCCTCCAATAATCAATCGTCCGAACCCAATGTAGATGCAACTCAACATGCTCAATGTAGATATACAGAATTACATACTTATATGCTAAAATTCAGTTATCAGTTGCATTAATTAACATGCTCAATACATATACCACATATTCAGTTTACATGATTTAGGGTCTAAGTAGCGCTTACTAACCTTACAATAGGTTCACAGTCGACTTGGGCGACCCGTGCAACCCTAGGAAACATTTCAACTAAATGGGCCCACACGTCCATGTGGCTTACCTGTGTGGGCCCATACGCTCAGACTGGCCTTGGCCCATGTGGATTACACGGCCTGGCCCAAATTTCTACACGCTCGTGTGGACTACCCGTGTGGCCTACACGACCCAATTCGATCAGGCCCGTGTGTTGCAAATGCTTACCTGCCATCACACGGTCGTGTCATCCACACACCTCAATTCGATCAGACCCGTGTGTCGCACACGGCTGACCTGGCCATCACACGGTCGTGTCTAATATACGGCCTGGCCTTCGTCAACCACACGCCCGTGTCGTCATACACGGCCTACCACACGGCCATGTGACGTTGACAGAAAGGTTTTCAGCTTTTGCCGAAAATGCGTTTTCTTGCGATTCTGATACACACCTGGTACGATTTCGATGCTACTGCAACTACAAACACTCCAGAACCTAAAAATCAATATACTAATGCTCAGAATTAGACATAATACACGGTTAATCTAAACTATGAAGCTGGCAATAGTTCAATGTACAAAAGCCATCACTTACCCCAACACTCTGAACTTTTCGATTACAATTTCGTAAGATAAGAGCCTCATTCTTAGCAATTTGTTGCTGCCAAAATCCAGAAATTAGACTACGAAATCAACATCTTAGCTTAGAATGGCACTATACGAAACCCTCTCTTAACTGAATCAAAAACTTACCACCAAATACGAAATCCAAAACCGAACACACCAAAAATCAAAGAAGAAACTAAAAGAGATTGATTAAAGAGGGGAAAAATGGCAGCAAGCAAGAGGGAAAGGAAACGTCAAAACCTTAGGAATTTTTCAGAAAAAGAGAAGAAAATATTTTGAAAACAAAAATAAAATAAAAATATATATGGGATGTGATACCAAATTCCTAAATTCTCTCCCCTTACCTACTATAGATAACCACCTTATCTGAGGTTCTGTTCACTCGAAACTCTTTCGGCCAAACGAGCAAAACTAAACTCCCCTGCTCACGCAGGGACTCGAACACAAGACCTTTCAGCAACCTAACACTCAACTTAACCATTAGACCAGCAGGCCCATTCTGATGTACATTTACAAATAGTTTAATATAAGCCCGTTGAACAAGCATAAGGCTTAAGTCAGAAAAATACCAAAATTTAGCAAAGGTAAGGCTTGAACTTGGGACCTCACACACACACCTAGAACACTTAGCCACTGAAGCAAATACACACTAATGTCACATTTTCATAAAAGCCAAAATAGAAACTTTAGGGCGTTACGACTCTACCCCCTAAAAGAAAATTTCAGCCTCGAAATTTACCTGATCAGAACAGGTGAGGATACTGCTGATGAATTACATCCTCAAGCTCCCACGTGGCCTGCTCAATGCTATAATTCTGCCACAGCACCATTACTAAAGGGATAGGCTTCTTTCGAAAAACTTTTACATCGTGATCCAGAATCTGAACCGGCTCCTCCTCGAAGGTCAAATCCAGACTAACCTCAATTTTCTCAACAGGGACAATATGAGTAAGATCAGAGCGATAACACCTCAACATCTAGACGTAGAATAAATCATGAATACGGTCTAGCTTTGGAGGTAGCTCTAACTGATAAGCGACCGGTCCCACTCGTTTTAGAATTCGGTAAGGCTCAACAAGCTTAGGGCTCAACTTGCCCTTACGATCGAACCTTAGAACCTTCTTCCATAAAGAAACCTTAAAAAACACGAAATACCCTATCGAATATTTAATCACACGCCTCTTCAAGTCTGCATAAGACTTCTGTTTATCAGAAACCGCCTTCAGACGATCCCTAATCAGTCGAACCTTATCATCAGTCTTGGAAACCAACTCAGGACCAAAAACTTGACGCTCATCCAACTCAGTCCAGCACAAAGGAGTACGGCACTTATGACCATACAGAGCCTCGTAACGTGCCATCTGAATATTTGATTGGAAACTGTTATTGTAGGCGAACTTAGCTAACGGTAAATAATCCTTTCAATTGCCTCAGAAATCAATCACATAGCTCCTAAGCATATCCTGCAATATATGAATCACTCTCTTAGACTGACCATTGATCTGAGGATGGATCGTAGTACTGAAGTCCAACCTTGAACCCAGAGCCTCATATAACTTTTTCCAAAATCGAGACGTAAAACGAGGATCCTTATCAGAAATGATTGAGACCAATACCCTATGCAGTCTCACTATCTCAGAAATGTAGAGCTTCACCAACTTTTGGAGAGAATAGTCAGTCCTAACCGGAATGAAGTGCGTAGACTTGGTCAACCGATCCACGATGACTTAAACAGAATCCTTCTTTGTGGGTGTTAGAGGTAACACACTAACGAAGTTCATAGTTACTCACTCCCACTTCCATAAAGAAATCTTAACTGGTTGCAGCAAACCCGAAGGTAACTAATTCATAGTTACTCACTCCCACTTCCATAAAGAAATCTTAACTGGTTGCAGCAAACCCGAAGGTAACTAATGTTCAGCCTTAACCTGCTGGCATGTCAGACATCGTACCATAAAATCAGTAACCTCTCATTTCAATCCCAGCCACCATTACAGTTCTCGCATATCTCAGTACATCTTATTCCCACCAAAATGCATAGCATAAGGGCTACTATGCGCCTCTATAAGAATAGACTGCATTAGATCATTTTCATTGGGTACACAAATCTGACCACGGAAACAAAGTACCTCATTATTATTCACCTCAAAGTTCATAGTGCTGTCACTCTCAACCTGATGGAACCGAAAACCCAACAATTCATCCTCTAACTGTCTATCCTGAATCTGTTCTATCCAAGTCGATTTAACCTACAGCTCAGCCAAAAAACTTCAGTCGTCGAACAAACTAAGTCAAGCGAACATCGCTCTCAGATCAGTCATCCCCCTACGGCTTAACGCATCGGCCACCACATTGGCCTTGCTAGGATGATACTCAATAGTACAGTCATAGTCATTAAGCAGCTCAATCTATCTACGCTTCCTAAGATTTAACTTCGTCTAAGTCAGGAGGTACCTAAGGCTTTTGTGATCAATATAATATAGATAATACACTTCTCACCATACAGATAGTGCCTCCAGATTTTTAAAGCAAAGACTACGGTGGCCAACTCCAAATAATGTGTCGAATAGTTTGCCTAATGCGTCTTGGGCTGACGAGATGCATATGCCACAACCTTACCATTTTGCATCAGAACACAACCCAAACCCACATGCGACGCATCACTATAAACCACAAACTCATTTCCAGGTTCAGGCTGTATCAAAATAGGAGCCTCAGTCAGAACAGTCTTAAGCTTCTCGAAGCTCTTCTGCTGTACATCAGTCCAAGCAAACTGAACACCCTTATGTAGCAGCTTAGTTAAGGGCACTACAATCAGTGAGAAACCTTCCACAAATAGCTGATAATAACCTGTCAGACCCAGAAAACTGTGAATCTCAGACACATTCTTAGGCTGTTTCCAATCCAGTACAGCCTTAATCTTTTTAGGATCGACTCGGATCCCCTTAGAAGACACTACGTACCCCAGAAAGTGACTTCACAAAGTCAGAACTTACACTTACTGAATTTAGCATACAGTTGTTTCTCACGTAGAATCTAAAACACAACTCTAAGATGCTTATCATGCTCATCTTCAGTCTTAGAGTATACCAAAATATCGTCGATGAAGACTATGATGAACTGATCAAGATAGGGCTAAAACACCTGGTTCATCAGATCCATAAATGCGGCCGGTGTATTTGTCAACCCGAAAGGCATAATTACGAACTCATAGTGCCCATAACGAGTCCTAAAAGCAGTCTTATTAATATCCACATCCTTAACTCTGAGCTGATGGTACCCAGAACGAAGATCTATCTTATAAAACACGAAAGCCCCTTGAAACTGATCAAATAAGTCGTCGATCATCCGAAGTGGACACTTATTCTTAATGTCAACTTGTTTAACTGCCGATAGTCTACACACATCCTCATAGTCCTGTCTTTCTTCTTAACAAACAACACCGGTGCTCCCTACAGAGATACACTGGGATAAATAAAGCCACGGTCCAATAACTCTTGTAGTTGAGCCTTAAGCTCCATAAGCTCTTTTGGTGCCATTCGATAGGGGGTGATAGATACCAGAGCTGTACCAGAAAGAAGCTCAATCCCAAATTCCATTTCTTGATTCGAAGGTAAACCAAGTAGCTCCTCAGGAAAGATATCCGGAAAATCCCTTACAGTTCTGATGTCCTTTATAGTAAAGTCCCTAGAAACGAAAACACTATTATAGGCCAAGAATGCTCACGTCCCTTACGAATCAATTTCTCAGCGACCAGTGCAGAGATCATATTAATCAAATAATTTTGACGTTCTCTAATCATAACTACCTCATTATCTTCCTCAGTTCTTAAAACAACCCTCTTAGTCGCACAGTCCAAACTAACACAGTGCTTGACCAACCAGTCCATACCCAGAATTAGGTTGAACTCCCCAAACAGAACTCCATCAAATTAGCCAAAAATATCGACCCTTGAACCTCTAGCAGAACATCTCTATACAGTTTGCTAACCTGAATCGATTGCCCCAGTGGACTCAGTACAGTCACCTCACTAGAAGTACTTTCAACCAAACTCCCCAAGTTTTCAGACACAGTGCTAGCTACATAGGAATGTGTGGAACCTATGTCTATCAAAGCAAAGTAAAGTATTTCATAAATTAAGAACGCACTGGTAATGACGTCTAGAGCATCTCTTCCCTCTTGGCAACGAGTAGCATAAACAAGAGTAGGCTGCTTCACCTTAATGTGTCCATCACCTCTTTTTGGTGCTATCTGTCCATGGCCCATACCGTTACCTCCCCTAGCCTGACTACGACCCCTGCTGAACTACCCTCTGTTGCTGCACAGAACCAAAACCCAGAGCTTGCACCTAATCAGCCCTCAGCGGACACTCCCGAATGCAATGCTCTAATGACCCACACCTTAAACACACCCTAGTCCTCCTCCAACACTCGCCCTGATGGCGTCTACCATAATCTCCACACAGCTGCAATCCAGTAGGAGCAACATGGGGTCCAGCTCTAACCGGCCCATCAGTCCTGGCCTTTTTCTTAGGTATCTGTACCAAACTCGAGGGCTCTGAATCTCTCCTATTCTTACCCATCTCACGATTCATGTTTTGGCGCTCAACGCGCTTAACCTCTTCGACGATCTTCGTCTTCTCTACTAGAACGAAAAACTCTCGCTCCCTCTACGGGGCTATCAATACCCTCAGATTATCCCTAAAGTCGTCCTCAAAATGGACACATCTCTCATATTCAGAAACCATTATACCTCGCGTATAGCGGCTCAACCTTAGAAATTTAGCCTCATACTTGGCCACTCATCGGTCTCCCTGAGTGAGGTTTAGGAACTCACGCCTACAAGCATCGATGTAACTTGCTCCTGCATACTTCCCTTGAAAGGCAGACTTAAAAAACTCCCAATGCAGACGATCGGGCTGAGTGCCCTCCTTAACGGTCAGTCACCACTGATAGGCCTCATCACGAAGTAACGAGACTACACCCTTCAATTTCTGCTCAGGGGTACAGTCTAAATCGTCCATTATCCTTTTAGTAGCCTCAATCCAGTACTCAGCCACATTAGGGGTGACTCTAGTGACACCCCTAAAAAGTTCAGCTCTATTGGACCGAAGTCATTCTATAATCAACCCTCGGCCCCCAGATCTAGTGTTGGGCCCAGCAACCCTCTCTAGTATCCTTAACATAGCCTGAGACAATGTGTTGTCCTCAGCCAAATAATCTTGAGACCCTGTCTCAGTAAAAGGTGACACCGATGTCTCACTCGTATCCCGGTTTGGCATACTGCCTAAAGAAGAAGACTTAGCTCGAGCCCCACTACAGCTTCTACCTCAGCCTCTAGTACCCCGTCCACGGATACCTCGTGCACTTATGTCTATTCAGATTTATCTGTATTATGAATTTTATGAATCAGTTACAGTTTTAGTATTTATTAACAGATGTTTTCTGTAAAGTAGTATCATAAATTCAAAGTTTGTTTTTTGCAAGTACTGTCTCTATCAGTTTCAGTTTCACTACAGTTTCAGTATACACTAATTACAGTATTTTCAGAACAGGCTATCTATAATACCATAACAGTTCATTAGAATACTTACAAGATCGTTGTCGGAGACTCGGTGTACCATATTCTCAATAAAATCGTTTCAATTCATTTCAAAATCAGTTCTTTTAAAAACCAAGTTTTCAAACCCAAAATCTACAGCCTAGTTTTGTAACCTGACTCTGATACCACTAAACGTAACATCCCAAACTCGGCTTAGACAGTATGTCCGAATCTAGCGATATCACATGGAATGAAATTTAAAATCGAGTTTATCAAGTTAAAACCATTTCCGTTTATTAGCTTTCATTTATCTTTCGTCAAATTCAAAACTATTTTCTCGTTTAATTTGACCTTTTTAAAAATATTTTCTGTAACGGAAGCTTTTAAACCCGTGAAATTTGAAGAAAACCTGTTCGTGTTTAGGACAAACATTGTTTCTAATTTAAACTGAGTTTCGTTGAGTTTTGCAGTTTAAAAGTCCATGAAAACAATTAAATCCAAAATAAATGCAAAACGTTCAAAAGTCCCAAATTACATAAAATAACGCATAAGAATAGAAAATAAAAACTGTAAACAAAGTTTAAGTAGTGCGCTAAACATTTGGTCACCGTTGAGTCCTCTGCCGCACCGGTCTGTCTAAGTCTGGGGATTACCTGTACAGTTAAAACAGAAATGGGTGAGTTTACGTAAACTCAGTGTGTAATCCCTACAGAAAACAAGCACATAGTCAAATATCAGTTAACAGTCAAATTCAGTCTAGGCCTAAGCCCATTACAAATTTTGATACAATTAGGGCCTTAGCCCATTCAAATACAGTTTCAGATATAACTTAGGGCTTAGCCCATCTCAGATACATATGTATACAGTAACAGAAATCAGTATCCTACCCACCAGCCTCTACACACCATCTCCGACCATCCCTACACACTATGTGGGGTTTAAAACACTCACCCAGCTCTACACACCAATTCGTACCGAATACGACACATATCAATAATATTGCATCTGAGCTACCAGATAATAGGCATGAAAGCCTTTCAATATACTTCCTCCAATAATCAATCATCCCACCCCAATGTAGATGTAACTAAACATGCTCAATGCAGATATATAGAATTACATGCTTATATGCTAAAATTCAATTATCAGTCATACATACAGGTCAGTAAACATGCATAAATTAACATGCTTAATACATACACCATGTAATACCCCGAAAACTTTTACAGTAAGATATTATCCTTGATATAGTAAAATAAGGAAATAAAGTGACAAAAATGGAAATTTTGAGTTATGTCAAAATTGAGAAGTATATTATGATATATTAATTCAAGAAAGGACTAAATTGTAAAAGTGAGATAAGTTTTGTTGCACAAGAGTAAATACTCAAAATTTGAGGGGTTAAAGTGTAAATATGAAAAATTTGAAGGACCAATAGTGTAAATATTTTAAGAGTGGAATGATCTAGAAACTAAGAAAAATGGATGAATTAGGACCAAATTGAATAGGTGAAGAACTATGAGGGACTAAATTGCAATTTTACCAAATTAAATGATGACTCAAGGATGGAATTTTAAAAGATAATAAAGGGCAAAATGGTCAATTGGAAGAGAGAGAAATCTAGAAAGCAATGATGATGTTGGAGATATTTTAGATTAAATAAATAAATAATAGTTTATTAATATTTTAATTTAATTTTTTTAAATGATATTTTATTATTTTATTATTATTTTATTTAGTATATATATAAGGAAAGAAAGATGAAGAATCTTCATCTTTCCCATGCACCCAACGTATGAAGAGAATAGGAAGAAAAAACTTTCTTTTCTTTACAATTTGGTCCTTCTACCAAAAATTCACCATTTTCACCCAAAAATCAAATGAATTTCCATAGCTACCAAGAGAGAAAATGTTAAGGAGAGCATGGGGAGTTAGAATATCAAGTTGGATTCAAGAAATAGAAGCTGGAGGAGAGAAAAATCAAGTTAAAGATTGGTATCAAGAGAATAAGGTAAGTACATCAAGATTTCAATATGTTTTTAAGTTTGTTATTGTTGATAAAGCATGGAAATAATGTTATAGTAGAGTTTTCTTACATAAGGTCCTATGTTCTTGATATGTTAGTGAAGAGAAAATAAGAGAAAGTGATGAGAAATGGTGTAGAAAAAGAAAATAAGGGTGTTATAACATGTTAATTAATATCTTGCACTAATACAGTTATGGACAGCAGCAGTAGTATAACTTTGAAAAATCACCATAAATTTTATAAATCGAATTGGAAGATTAAAAAAAATGGAATTAAATATTATTGAGTCTAGTTTCTCATAGAAGAAACAGTGTAAGCAATGGATTTGTAAATTTTTAGATATAATGAATTTTGTGAGACAAGGTCAGAATGAATTCGGGTTCCCCTGTTCAGATTTTGAAAAATCATAAAAAAATGAATAAAAATAATTATGGGCTTAAGTTTATATGTATATAATCCTTAATGAGTCTAGTTTTATTAGAAACAAATTAGAAAATCATTTGAATTCTGTACAAGGAGATAATTAATTTTTAGTGAAGAAGGGTCGGAACTGTCAGACAGCAAAACAGGGGTGACTTTAATGAATAAACTGTACTAATTGGCTAAACCAAAAATCCTAAAAATTTTATGGTAAGAATATATGTGAGTCTAGTTTCAGATAAAATTTACATATCTTAATTTTGAGTTCTGTAACTCAAGAAATAAATAATTTAGTGACTATGACTCAAATGGACAGCTTTGAATATACATATAAGTAAATAGTGAAATTATTGATAATGTTACTTATAAGCATATTATATAAATTTAAGGATGTGGAATGGAGAGGAGGAGGAGGAAAAATATATATGAATATTTAGCAAGCATGACTAATTTGCATGTTTTAAGCTTAAGGACTAGATTGAATAAAGGTAAAATTTTATGGGCAATTTTGTAAAAATGTCAGAAATGACTAAATTGCATGAAATAGATTATTTTATTATTTAAATTACAAAATTTAACGAAATTATCAATTTAGTTCAAGATCGGGGGAAAACATGTTTTAGGGATTAAACTGAAAAGTTTTGAAATTGTGAAAAATTTTGATATTTATAGAATTCATGGATTGTTATCGATATGTATGATAATAATAGCTGGAAATAAGAATTAAATTGCAATAATTTTATTTTCTTGACCCTAAGGATGAAATCGTCATTAATTAAAAGCTAAGAGGCAAAATGGTAATTTTGCCTAGAGTATTAATTAAATGCATTAGAATATAAAATGAATAAAAATGATGATCAAATTTATTTATAAAGATCCGGACGACACAAATACGAGACTTGATCATGGAAAAGAAAAGATATTAGAATAATGAAATCATAAACACGAACAATCAATGAGGTAAGTTCATGTAACTTGAATTATATTCTTAAATACTTGAAATGTATGTTATTGATGTGAATATGATTTGAATATTCATTATATGAAAATTGATGAAACATTAACATATTTGATAAAAGGGGAAGAAATCTCGGTTGAATGGAAGGAAAATTCGATAGACCTCTGAAAAGGAATTGACGGTAAAAAGGATCTAGCCCGGATGGGTGATCCTAACCTGACATAGCCCTCCCGAAGAATATGTGGAAAATGGATTTAGCCTAGACGGGTAATCAATTAGGTCCAATTTAGCTTCGGACTGTAATTGGATCCAAGCTCATTAGAGTAATTGTCGTTGCAGGATTTAGCTTTGACTGTAATCCCGACAATACTCTATGAGTTTATATTACAAGGGATTTAGCTCGACCGTAATCCCACTGTAAGGATGAGGTTCGCGGGAGTGTGCTCTCTGATATGAAATGTGTAAGACCATGGTTGAAAGACACCATGGCAACCTGATATGAAATGTGTAAGACCATGGTTGAAAGATACCATGGCAACCTGATATGAAATGTGTAAGAGCATGGTTGAAAGACACCATGGCAACCTGATATGAAATGTTTAAGACCATGGTTGAAAGATACCATGGCAACATGACAGAAAATGAGTAAGACCATAGTTGAAAGACACTATGGCCTCATGTCAAAGATAAATAAGACCGTGGATGGGAGACGCTATAACATCTGTTGAACAATTGATATTCAGGTAATATGTATCAGATGACGAATGGTTATATGAAATAATTATGAAGATAGATAAACGAAATAAGTATAAGTACATGGACTATAATTTATGTTAAGTTTGATATAAGCTATTACCGGAATAAATATACATAAAATATATGGAAATGATGGAGTATGAAATATTGATATAATGAAATGAATGATATATGCTTATGAAGAAATGGTAAAAGAATGATATGTTTCATGACATGTATATATATGATTATCTTTGATATGTTGATACAAGGAAATTATGTAAGTAAAGACAATTATTAAACTCAAGTGTGACATGTTGAGAAAATAAGTATATCAATGTTGAATTTATATGAAATAAATGCCAGTATACTAACAATGATGTGGCTTGACACTTAGACAAAGGACAAGCTATTGATTGAATGGTAATATGTTTAATTACAAGAAACTTTGAAATGGTAAGTACTTAGATGAAAATAAAATTTAAGATTTTGTAAAAAAAATTTTATAATCTCGATTTAATTCTACTTGGTTTCTAGTGTATGTTGGGGCTTCGAGGGCCCAATAGAGAGACATTATGATTCTTTTCAAAATCTGAATAATAAATGACTTAGAATTATCTGAAAATGTTCAGTAAACTCCGGTAATGCCTCGTACCCTATTCTGGCAATGGATACGGGTAGGGGGTGTTACACACCACATATTCAGATCACACAATTCAGGGTTTAAGTACCGCTTACCGACCCTACAGTAGGTTCACAGGCGACTTGGGTGACCCGTGCAACCCTAGGAAACATTTTAGCTAAATAAGCCCACACGCCCATATGGCTTGCCCGTGTGGCCCACACGCCCAAACTAGCCTTGGCTCGTGTGGATCACACGGCCTGGTCCAAATTTCCACACACTCGTGTGGACTACCAGTGTGGCCTACACGCCCGTGTGGCCCAACGGCCCAATTCGATCAGCCCGTGTGTCGCACACGACCTGTCTGGCCATCACACAGTTGTGTCTAGCACACGACCTGGCCTTCGTCAACCATATGCCCATGTCATCACACACGACCTACCAAACGGCCTACCACATGGCCATGTGACGTCGGTAGAAAGGTTTTCGTCTTTTACCGAAAATGATTTTTCTTGCGATTCGAGTACATACCTGGTACGATTTGGATGCTACTACAACTACAAACACTGCAAAACCTAAAAATCAGTATACCAACACTCAGAATCAGACAGAATCAGACATAATACACTGTTAATCTAAACCATGAAGCTGACAACAATTCAATGTACAAAAGCCATCACTTACCCTAACACTCTGAACTTTTCGATTATGATTCCGAAAGATAAGAGCCTCGTTTTTTGCGATTTGTTGCTGTCAAAATCCAGAAATTAGACTAACAAAATCAACATCTCATCTTAGAATGGCACTATACGGAAACTCTCTCTTAACTCAATTGAAAACTTACCACCAAATACGAAATCCAAAATCGAACACACCAAAAATTAAAGAAGAAACTAAAAGAGATTAAATAAAGAGGGGAAAGATGGTAGCAAGCAAGAGGGAAAGGAAACGTCAAAACCTTGGTAATTTTTCAAAAAAAAGAAGAAAATATTTTGAAAACAAAAATAAAATAAAAATATATATGGGATATGATACTAAATCCCTAAATTCTCTTCCCTTACCCACTACAGATAACCACCTCAGAGATTCTATTCACTCGAAACTCTCTCGGCCAAACGAGCAAAAATAAACTCTCATGCTTGCACAGGGACTCAAACACAATACCTTTCAATAACCTAACACTCAACTTAACCACCAAACTAGCAGGCCCATTCTGATATGCTTTTACAAATAATTTAATGTAAGCCCGCTGAACAAGCATAAGGTTTAAGTCAGAAAAATACCAAAATTTACCAAAGGTAAGGCTTGAACTTGGGGCCTCACGCACACACCCAAAACACTTAGCCACTGAAGCAAATACACACTTGTATCACATTTTCACAAAAGCCAAAATAGAAATTTTGGGGTGTTACATTATGCATGACATCTTTATGTGGAATGATTGTTAGGATAATAACTAAGATATGATACAATCTGTATAAGTTATGTGCTGTGTTGTGCTTTGTAAAATATGTGTTTTGGTATGTGTTATGTACGCAAGTTAATATGATTTTGCATTTGCATTGGGGTGGATTTTGATATGATGGAGGAAGTATTTTCTGGCAGTATTTCTGTAATTTTCGTAGTTAAATTACAATATTTTTCAAGCAACTAGCTGCATCATTTTAAGTGGCATACCATCACGACTTGGTGTGACTGGATGGATAGACTCTTATAGTCCTATTTGGTGTGATTGGTTGGACGGAGTTGGTGTGTAGCGGACAGAGGTAGGATTTTTTCTATTTTAATATGACATTATGATATGATATATATATAAATTTCTGAAAATTAAGACAGTCCTAAACGATATATGGTTCTGGATCTGTTATGACATTTTGATATGTTATTTGCATATGTGTATGTTATGGGTAAGAATCTGTTTCGATATTAACGTCTGCACTTGTATATGATTATAAATACATATATTTGATTCTATATATGATTATATGTCAAATATGTAACTGATAATGTGTATGTTATTTATGTACATCTGTTTGTGGTCAGGTCATACACTGGGATTCTAGCTCACTCGTTTGTTTAATTTGTTTCAGGTGTACTTTCGACTTAGGACTTGGTGACGACTTCAGAGCTTGGTTCACATAATTTGGTATAAGTTGATTTTTTTTTTTTCAATTTTTGACTTTACGGTCTTTCAAATTTTAATTTATTTTGGAACCGTTAAATTCTTGGTTTTGGTATTTGTTTTCGAGGAAATTTTATTTAAAAACTCGTAAACAAACCCAAGACGACATAACTAATGGATCTTATGATTTTAAGTGATAAGAATTTTAAAATTATTTTTCTACTACAAGGTTTTGAAATTAATTACGACTTTTTACAATTCAATTGGTTAAACACTCGGGGTTGTTTTTATAAAATTAATAAAATAAGATTTCATCTAAGTGCTTACACTTGTTCTTTTGAAAACTTGTGTTTTCGATAAATTAAATAACTTTATTACTCTAGAATTAAAACATATTGTTTTAAGCATTTCATTTGTTCATTAAAAAGAATATTAACTGATTTATTTATGTCGCTATTGTAGGTTTTATAATTAAATAATATATTTGATTAAAACATATCTAGTATGCAAATTTATATTAACAAACCAAAAAATTTTATGGTTATTCGGATTTGATTTAGTTCAAAGAATTGTTAAAGGTAGTCAACCATACGTTTTATATTAATCCATATGTTAATTATTTAGAGAAATGACATGAGCAATTGTAAATGAAAAGTTCTACGAGCTTGAATAGTTAGATTTTGAATTAAATTTCATGCATGCTTATGATGATGGTTATGAAAAAAATTACTAGTTTTCATTGTGTCATATTTTTGTGTATGAGATGTGACGATGTTTATTGATATATTTAGTATAGGCTTGTTTTTATACATGATCTAGGTAGTTATTCTTGGTAGTTAACTGATTATGTAAAACTCTTGTTAAAAAGGTTTTAAAAGTTTTTTGAATCGAACTCGAGACTTCTCGCATCCGAAGTGAGAATCATACCACTAGACCAAATGTCCTGCATTTGAAGATTTTGGCATATTCCCTAGAGCGAATATTGCATATAATTATTTGAAATTTATAATTATTGACTTAGTGGCATTATAGACTTCACATTGATTTAGACATTTCCAGTAGTAAATGTCATAATAGTACTTATATGTGGATACAAAGTAAAAGGAATGATAGCAAAATTATCAATTTGTTACAATTTAGTATAATTGAAATGCATATTAAAGTAAACTAGAAGTTTACTTATACAAATGCATTTACTATTTGGCATAACCAATTAGACCATCCTGGATCATATATGATACGAAAATTAATTGAGAATTCATATGGACATTCATTAAAAAAACCAGAAGATTCTTTAATTTAAAGAATTCCCGTTTGTTGCTTGTTCTCAATGAAAATTGATAGTTAAAAACTCACTAGCTAAAGTTGAAATTTAATGTCTTGCATTACTAAAATAAATATGGGTCTATTCATCCACCATGTGAATGATTTTGATATTATATAATTTTGGTAAATGCATCTACAAAATAATCACATATGTGTTATCAACTTACAACCTATCATTTGCAAGATTGCTTATTTAAATAATTAATTATAGATCATACGGTTAAGACAATTCATCTTGCTAATATTGATAAGTTTATATCTCAGTCTTTTTATTGATTAAGTTTGAAATTTTTTTTGTAAAAGTTTATTATTTATGCGCATAATGATTTAGAGAAATTATTGATTGAACGCCTCTGATTAATGTCTAAACCATTACTTGTGAGAACTAACTTCCTATTTCAACATGAGATTACGTTAATTTACGTGTTGTACGCATCAAGCCAATAAGTTATAAATATTCCCCATTACAATTGGTTTTTGATCAAGAGCTAAATATTTTTCATCTTTGAATTTTTGTATGTGCGTATATGTTTCAATTGCTCCACCACAACGCACAAAGATAAGTAAATCTTAAAAGAAAGTTGGAAATATATTTAATTACAAGTTTCTTTGTATTACTAGATGTTTTGAATGTATTGGAGATTCAATTATGACATGATTTGCGATTACAATTTTGATTCGATAGTTTTCTCGACATTAGGAGGAGAGAAATAATAACTTGTAATGAGTTAGAGGGAGAGTAATTTGAACCAGAAGTTCAACAAAGATAACTTATTACAAGTTAACTGTTAGATGTATTTACAAATTTAAAGAGAATAACCAAGTGTTATATACCATCTAATATTTTAATTTGAATTAAAGTCTCAGTAGGACAATCAGTTAGAATAAATAATAGATTGATTGGTTCCAAAGATGAAAATTCTCCTAGATGGTCATATAATGGAGGCGAGTGCTTCAGAAGAGACCTTATGACATAACTAATAAGTAAAACTCTAGAAGAAATTCAGGTACCTAAAACTGAATTTTAAAATAATAAAAATAAAAGATCTCGATAAGTTATGTCAATTCGAGAAAATGTGGAACCGAATAATAAAAGTGGACGACAATGATTTTGCATGCAATATTATTATTGAAATAATGAAATAAAAGGAGGACCTTGAATAAATCTATTGACAAATATAGATATGAAATAAATTGATTAAAATAGAAAGACGCGACTCAAGTATAATTAAATTCATGAAATTTTTTGAATCAATAGTCCAAATATTTAAAGGTATAAAGCCAGTAAGTGTGCAAATGAAGTAGTTTTGCAAAAACGGAATAAAAATATAAAGTTTTTCGCTAAGTCTTGGCATTGATTATGAAAAGATATAATATTTTTTTTTGTGGTGGATGTAATAACCTTTATATATATTATTTTGACAATTCATAAAAGATTTAACTTGTGTCTAATGGTTGTTGTTACAACCTTTTATGAACCACTATATAATAAAGTTTATATTAAAATCTTTGAAGGATTTAGGATGCTAGAAGCATATTGAAATTATCGAGAAATTGTTCATTTATATGAATTGAAATAATTTGAACATATTTGGTAAACAGTAGTTGAACGAGTATTTTAAAATGATCCAAAATATCTATTTGTGTTTTTATAGAAGAATCATGATTGAATTTTACTATAATTATTGTTGAAACTCCTAAAGAGATCAAAATATATTTCCCCAAAATTTTCCTCACTCATGACTTTCAAAAGAATGGCGATAAATACTTAACAAATACATTCAAATAGTGATTTGAAAGACTGGTATTCAAGATTGAATATATAGAATATGAGAAAGTATGTGATGTTTTCATGAGGTGGTGTAAATATGCGTTGTATTCTTTTTCCTTTACTCGAGGTTTTGTCCCATTGGATTTTCCTAATAAGGTTTTTAATAAGGCAGCATATTATGCGTATTATAGATATGTGTATTCTTTTTCCTTCACTAAGAATTTTTTCCCACAGGGTTTTCATCTTAGTAAGGTTTTAACGAGGCACATTATCTACCAAGTGACATCCAAGGGGGAGTGGTATGAATATCTTATTAAGTGGATGCACATCAAGATCAAGATAAGTTTTGATATACTTTAAATTCTAAAAGTAATTAGAAGTAGATCTCTACTTCATTTATACTTCTTATGCCTATAAATAGAGACTGTAAAGAAGCTTTGTAAATATTTCCATTGATCAATAAAATATACTATCTTATTTTCTCTCCCATTTTCTCTATTCTTTATTCCCTGTTTATTTATTTTATAACATTAAGTTATTTATAGTGTTATAAGTTATTTTTCTGATTAGTTAGATTGTTTAATTTTTTTATTAAAAAACTATTCATTCCTGAAATTAAATAAAAGTGTATATAGTAATATTTTTAAAAGTTGACATTTAATGTGTGGTTTATATTTTATGTTAAGTTCTTAGGTGTAATAAACTTAGGTTAATAAAAATATATAAATTTAAGTAATTAATAAACCACATTAGAAGTAAAATCGAGAAAAACTGCCAACTTTCTGAATGTTCATCGTCTTAAACAAATTAAAACATTTGATACACGATCTATGGATCATAATCCCATAATTTGTATATTAAATCGTGTCTGTTCATGTTAAATTCTTTTTAAAGTATATTAACTTTTTATGAAATCAAACCAACTTTTAGTAATAGGTTTAATCTACGAGTCAGTTAATAGCATAAAAAATTTCTGAAAAAAATTACAATTTAAAAATATACCTATTTTTATAACCATCACAAAAATATTTTAACAATCTGGTTGTTTGCTTCTTATCTTTTTTTTTGCTTAGCAGTGAATTTAGTCTTTGAACTGGTTATCGCCTGCCTTTTTTTCCTCTCCCATCAACCCTTTCTTTATTTCTTTCTTTCTTTCTTCTTCTCATTCACTACACACGTCTTCTGTCTTTTCAGTTTATAGATCTATTTTGTGAGTATCTTTGTTGTCTTCACAAGTTGTGATGGACAGATGACGGTGCATGTTGTTCGCTAAAACTCCACCGGCCACTAATAATTTTTCTTGGAAAGTGGGTGGCTTTTCATCAACTTCTTAATTTGTTTCTAGCTTGAAAGTATTTCAGAATAATAAATGATTTCACGTGTCGATTTGGACACATTTTGTCTTAAGTTTTATATCTTTTTTGTTTATTTTTCTATTGTTTAATAAGCCTTCAGCTTTAGAAGTTTTTGTTTGTTCTTGTAGTACATTTTTTAGTCTTGCTTATGCATGTAATTTTAGTTTTACAAGTGATTTTAGGGATGATTTTGTTGTCGTCCTCTCTTGTTTGGTGAATGCTCATTTTTTTGTCGATTTTTGCTCACCGCTTTGGACCATCCGAGGTTGATTTCATTATCGTATTAAGTGCTTGCAATCACTCCAGATATGTCATGCTTGAGTTGTGGCAAAGCCAATTGTCAACGTATCATAATATTCTATTGATGCTGAGGCTAAAGCATTTATTGTGTTGATAAAGCTTATCCTTCACCATCTACAATGAGTGTTTGCTATTTTTTTCTCTCTAAATTATATGTTCCATTCATTGAATTTTTTTTTTTAAAAAACCTACTAACAATGAAAATCATTAAAAAAATTTATTAGATTCACCGATCTCAAGCTTCAGCGACCAATTCTTATTATACGGTAACCAACGCCAAAGTTTCACATTGTTATGAGGTCACATATCCTCACCATAAACTTACGCAAATCAATTTAAGAAATATGTATTTCCCTCTTAATAAATATGTACTTTTCTGTTTTTTCCCACAAATTGTCTCAATTACATATCACTTTTAAGTTGATTATGTTTTTTCCCAATTACATTAAAAATTTATACCCACAATCAATCCGTACAAATGTAAGTGTTAGATATAGATATATAAAATGTGGATAAAGATATGTATATAATATGTGAATGTTTTCTTAAAGTTTTTCCAATATGACCATATCTTATATGTAAATCTATAGGAAACCAAACAGGGATCTTGCATACGGGTATTTAAGAAAAGAAAATTAAGAGCTCCTTCACTTTCTTTGTAATCAAACCACATAATGTTTGATCAAACTCATTAAATGGGAAAAAATGATGCCTCAAAATGGACATCTCCTTGTTTGGAACTGGAGATCCCATCAACTTCAAATGGTGGATGACGTTTATAGAATGGGAAAATTTTATCTAATGACCCTCCAAATTTCTTCAAATAAATGAAAAATAAAACTTGAAAATATTCATATAACATGCAAATCCACACCCGAAACTCACATTTCACTTTGAAAAACATAGATATATGTTATAATTTCATATATTATTAAAAGCTCCAACCGAGCACAGTAATTTATGGAGACGAATTTAGGCAAAAGTTTACAAGAAATTAACTAATAAATAGGGGAGGGAATGAAATTGTAACTAAACATTTGTATGGAACAATAACCCAGAATTTATAACCCACATTTGAATTCAATCACATAAGCATTTCAGTTTCAAATTCAGCATGGCCTTCAGATGGTGGATGGCGGTTGTTATTGACTTCTGATTGTTCCAACGAAAACGAAATTGATGTTCAAATGTATGAACAATGTAAGATCATCCTCATGTTACTTTCACAATCCAAAATTTCGACCAACTTGTTACAGACACATTCAACCTCTTGCTGAAGCCAGTGGAATACCGGTTGAAAAGTTTGAGGTATCACCTCCAACCCCACTACTTTTGCTATCTTCTTAAGTGTTGTTGTAATTCCACACATGCAAAGGGAATCCTTAAATTTCCACCCAAGTTGCTTTGTATTTCGAGGAGACTGAAGGAGTCCGATCCTCAATTTCCATGAACCACTCCTTTACCCATGGCTACTTTTACTTTTTGCTAGAATTTGAGACCCCCTATAAACTTTACCACCAGCGCCATCCTTCATTTATGTTACAAGTATGTTATATTTACACATAGATCGAAATGATTTGAGAAACAACAAAAAAGCCACCCTAGGTTCGTTGTGATGAATCGGATTAGTAGTGTGGAAGATTTTAAAAAAAAAATTGCTGCCTTGGATAGTATCCGCTGCCAACTTTTCAAATTTGGGTTTCAAATATATACACTTCTGCACCAACTTGCCATCATACAAGTTTAAATTACTTTGTTTTATGATCAAACTTGAAATATCATAAGAAAATCAAGTACTAAAACATGTCGATTTGCAAAATGATAAGCTTTTTGTACATTAACTCATCTCAACACTCAGTTTTGGTACTACTTTTTAGAATAACAACTAAGCGTTGCAACAATAATATCATATCCTACTTTCTATTGTTTCCACTCTTCAGCTTCTTAAAGCATTCATGTTTGATACTCATGTCTGATGCATATGTATAAAATATGGTCCAACAAAGAACTTTCAAATGCATGCAAAAAATTTAAAAAGAAAAAAAATAAAGAAGTTAAACATACCTATATTAGACACATGCTCATAACTAGCACTTGCCCGAGTCCAAGTAACATATCCTTCATTTAAGTTTCAACAACATCATAGATAAGATTTTAAGATTGAACATGTCACACTCCAAACGCCGCACACTCAAAAGATAGAATCTCACGAATATACAAGACTATCACTAAGTAACTAAAATTCAATTTAGTCAAAACATTTTACATAAGAATTATAGGTCATAACTCAAAAAACTTTTATAAAATTTGATCTAAAAATAAGCTTCGCGATATGTAGTAAATTAATAAACCTTTAAAAAGACAACTGAAACTTTTAGTGGTACTGCATTGAAAATCTATAAAAAATAAAATAAAAATTGAAACGTCTTGAAAGTTTTAATGAAATACAATAATATCCAAAACCGCCACCTTCCAGACTTTTCATGTTCACGAACATTGTAAAAACTTGTAAAATAATTATTAGGGTAAATTACACAAACAGTCACTCAACTTTGGGGTAGCTAACAAAACAGTCACCTAGGTTTCATTTCAGTCACTCAACTTTGAAAAAATAACAAAACAGTCCTTTTAACCATTTTCCGTTACCGACGTAACGGAAAAATGACATGGCATTTAACGGTGAGTTAACTGTCATTTTAACAATCCTTTTTAACCCTAAATAGCCTTGGGCAGTAGAAGAAGAAGAAAAAAAAGAAGAATATATAAGAGAAGAAACAGAGAAGAAGAAGAAGAAGAAAAGAAAAAGAGGAGAAGAATAATAAGAGAAAATGGAAGGAGATTCGTATCAGCAATTCCTAATGGTCAAAATTCAAGAACTCAAAGACGACTACGCTTCCACGGCACCGGCACCTCCATGGCCAACGCCCTCCGCCATACAAGTTGAGTGCATGTCCTTTCTTTTTCTTTGAATTCTATAGTCTGTTCATGTTTGATTGGAATCACTAGCTTCCATGGTGCTTGAGTGCTTGGTTTTTCAGGGATGCGGATGGCTTGGGGTTGTTCAGCAACTGTTGTTGTGGCATGTATGAAGGGAATCCAGTGCTGAATCATCTCGGGTGGAACAGCAGGTGAAGCCATAGAGGATGATGGAGCAGATCCGACATTAAGGACAGGCCACGACATCTGCGGGAGTGACAGAACTTCGAAGAATGGTGAAGCATTTGTCCGAGAGGAAGTTGGATACTTAGATGAGTTTTCTTCTTTTGGGCAATTGAACTTCATATGCCCCAATTCTTTCTGATGGTTGCAATGAATCAAGACATTTTGTCTTAGGGCAAAAAGTGGACCTCTATTCCGTGGCCCACGAAAAGAGGAGGAGTGCTCAGCTTTGGCAGTAGCTAAAACAGAATCTATACTGCCTAAGGATGCAGGCACCTGCAAGGCTAACCGGATCTCTTCCGTAATCAACTCAGCCAAAATAGGATTAACTATCGGAAGGGGAGATCGATGAAGCGGAGAACCCCTAAGCTGCTCGAACTCAGGGCGTAAAGCTATAAGGAACAGCATAAGCGGGTCAGAAAAAATAAAAGAAGCATAAAGAGAAAGAGGTTGAGGGAGAAGAAGATTAAGAGAAAGAAGAGAAGAAAAAGAAAAAAAAATCATTTTGACCAATCATCTTTTCTTTTCTTGTTTGACCCTTTGACTACTCGTCCAACGTGGCAAGTTAACTGGCCACATCAGCTAGTTAAAATTACCTATATCAGACGCATGCTCATAACTAGCACTTGCCCGAGTCCAAGTAACAGATCCTTCATTTAAGTTTCAGCAACATCATAGATGAGATTTTAAGATTCAACATATCACACTCCAAACGTCTCACACTCAAAAGATAGAATCTGACGAATATACAAGACTTTCACTAAGTAACTGAAATTCACTTTAGCCAAAACTTTTTACATAAGAATTATAGGTCATAACTCAAAAAAAATTTATAAAATTTGATTTGAGAATAAGCTTCGTGATATGTAGTAAATTAATACACCTTAAAAAAGACAACTTAAACTTTTAATAGTACTATATTGAAAATCTATTGTAACGACCCGATAGTCACGAGTAATCGGAAAGTGTATTTTCAGGTCTCCGTTTTCGTAAAATAGACCCATAAATATTTTAATAAATATTTACGAAGTTAGTTGTGTGGTTAATTAGGTCTTGGTTAGATGAATTAGCTTGAATTAAGAGTAATTAGAAAAAAAGGACTAAATTGTATAAAGAGTAAAAGTTAAATTGTAAATTAAAGAAAAAGTAAAGGGACTAAATAAGCAATTAAACCTTAATTAACAAGTGTATGGTGATTGTGTGTACATGTGTAAAAATAAAATACATATGTATAAAATAATAATATATGAAATACTTAATATTTAAGTATATTATATTATATTATTATAATAACTTAAAGAAATAAAATAAATAAAAGAAAAGAAACAAAGAAACAACAAAGTTAAAAACGAAACAGAGAAGAAAAAGAAAGAAAAGAAAAAGAAAAAGAAAAGGAGAAAAGCAGGGATTTCAAAGTTCAAAACTTAATTAGTAAGTTAATTTAGTCCCTATTCTTATAATTTTTATGTTTTTAGAATCCTAGAACTAAATACTACCCAACTCATGTCAAAATTTTAGAAATTATTGAATTTTTAAATGTTGTCTATGTTGAATAATTAGAATATTTGGGACTAAATTGATAGATTTTTAAGTTAGAAATGAAAAAAGATTGAATTGTAGAATAAATACTAAATTTTGAGTAAATGGGACTAAATTGTGAAATTTTTGAAATTTAGAGATTTAAGTGAAATTAGAGAGTTAAATTTAGTCTAAAGTGAAAATTGAATGAAAACATGGAATTAATTTTGAAGAAATAAAGTTAGTCTCAAGGAATTAGGCAAATGTTGAACAAAAATTGAAATATTTAATATGAAATTGAATTGTATTGTATTGATGAATTTTAATTGTTTTAATTTCATAGCAAACATTGTGCCAGAAACCATGACTAGGAAAGGAAAAGATAAAGTCCACGTGGGGTAGCTCAAAAGTTCTGGTTTGTATTTTTATAATCCAAATCTAAATATTAATTGTTGTATTTTTTATTTAATGTTTATAGTAAGTGGATAAGGTAAGCAAATAGCATTATGATATTGAATTAAATGTATATGAATTTATGATTAATGTGGTATTTGAATATTGGATAATTGTGGCATTTGAAGAGTGAATTGAAACCCTATTAACTGTATTGGGTTGAGTTGAATATAAATGGCATGACATAGGATTGGAAGAGTTCAGAGATTACTTCGACCTCAAGTCGGTGAGAAACTGGGTATCAATCTATTACTTCGAATTAATTCGATGAGGTACTAGGTATCAATTTACTTCGATTTAGCCAATGAGACACTAGATGTCAACTTATTGCTTCGAATTATCCGATGAGGTACTGGGTACCAAACTGGTGTTTTTTGGCTGGATCTGTGTATTCGTACAAGTCCGAATCGTGTTAATAGGGGTAATTAAAAGAAGTGATATTATGAAAGGTATTTGGAAATACTGAATGTAAATGGAAATGATACATATGAATTGTGTAACATATTTTGAAAAGCTAATTGAGATAGCAAATGATGAAAATTGAATGTATTATGAATAAATTGATAAATTGAAATGACTACTGTTAATATATGATAAAATGTGTATGTTATATTATTTTACTTAAAGTATTAGGATTATAGAAATACCACTGAGTTTATATTCAGCGTATAGTTTGTTTTTCGTGCGCAGGTTAGGTACTTAAGTTGATCATCGATTCAGCATCCATCAACGATCCTAAATTCAAAACGTGGTGAAATATATTTCTTTTTGTTTCGACATGTACCTAGGGTGTCTAAATGTTTAAGTATTATATGGATTGATTGTAAATAAGAATTATAAGTTGATATTAATTGGTTTTATATTGTTATGTTAAAATTATAATATGACATGTTTTATATTAGAGTAAAAATGAATAGGGTAAATTTTGATTGAAATGACATGTTTTCAATTTGGTTTTGGAATGGTATTCTATTGAAATGCTTTAATAATACAAATGAAGTACTTATGAGGGTGTATTGGTTAGACATCTAGCTTGATTATTTTGACATGTTTTAAATGTATTTGATTGTGTTTTGGATTGGTTAAATTAAATGGTTTTTGAGTTGATTGGTGTTCAAGATTGCAGGGTCTGATAAACTTGATATTTAAGGTTCATTTTGAGTCCACACGACCAGGCACATGGGCGTGTGACTGAACCGTGTGAGCCACACGGCCTCGACAATGTTTCTTTGTAAAATTTTGATGCTTTTGAAAAAATTTCTTGAGTACCCAGTTTAGTCTCGATTTGTTTCTAACATATATTTTGGACCTCGAAGGCTCATAAAAAGGACAATTTGATTAATTTATTACATGTATGCTAAATGATTTGAAATGTTCATATTTGATCTGTTAAGTCCAGTAATACTCTATAACTCTATTCTGGCGACGGATAAAAATTAAGGGTGTTACATCTATAAAAATTGAAACGTCTTGAAAGTTTTAATGAAATGCAATAATATCCAAAACCACCACTTTCCAGACTTCTCATGTTCACAAACATAGAAAAAACTTGTAAAAAATTATTGTAAGAGGGAATGAGTTTAACCATTCAGTAAGTAGCAAGCATTTCCCTTCGTTGGGTTAAGCAAACACGAAAACATTAGACCAAATATTTAGTAAAAAAAATACATAATTGTAAAATTTATGAGGGTAATTCATATTAAATAATTCAAAGCATAAACTCTGTCAAAATTGTAATAAAGACAAACTAATAATTTTTGAAATACCAATCAACTCATTTTTTTATACTTATGATCACCTTTAACCTCGGTGGCAAAGGTCAAAACCACAATTAATTTTAATGGCAATGGGTTGGAACAAAAAACACAATTAACTCCAATGGCAATGGGTTGAAACAAAAACCAATGGGTCGAAAAAAGACCATAAATCACTTCATTGGTAATGGGTCAAAAACCACTATTCTAAGTAAGTGGCATATTTGAAATCAATTTCTAAGCAAAAAATAAATGTCGGCATGACCAACGCTTAACCCCTATTGGTAGGGTTAGAACATAACATTTTAAGAGCAAGTTCAAAATCATAAAATTAAATTAAAGTAATGTCTCAAATATATAGAAAATATGTAATTCAATAGTATGCTTTTCCATAACATAATAGTTATATATATAACAAAATATAATTGGAGCACCATAACTATACCAAAGCACAATCCAATAACATATTTCTCTAAAAATAATCATACTGCTTAACCCAATTTTCATAAAATATAAATAAAAATATTATATTTCACAAATATAACATAAAATATTGAAGGCTACTTTTTGAGAGATGATTGTGAATATGAACACAATGTCAACTATGAATGATAATCAATTATTGAGAGATAAAATTTACGCTGGAAATAAAAAAGTTTACCAGGTTTTCCTCTATTCAAAAACTACAGCTTCTCCTCTTCAACATTTTAGCTTGGAATAATACACAAAATGCACAGGCAGAAGAGGCTAGCAAGTCTTCAGAAATTTGAGGTGCATGGCATGATTGTGGATCATGGTAGCTAACACAAGATTGTCAGAAGAAATTTGAGGCTGGCGCCTGGATTCATCATTTGTGGGAAGGAAGTCATTTTTAGAATGGAAGATCTCACAAAGGAATCTTTGGAACATGGTATCTGTCAAGAGCGTGTTCGAAAACATTTAAGAGAAATAAAATAAGGTGCGAGGGAACATGGGCAGTAGTTGAAAGCCAAAATGATTCAACTAAAAACCCCTTTACATTTTACAACCAAGTTGAAGCTCATTCACGCAAAGCTGCGATTGGAAATTATCCAATCACCCACATTTATGATCCCAACTTCCCTTAATAGCATAATAATAATATTAATAACCTTAATTACCTTTGGATTCTAAGATGACCCAATTAATGTCCAAACAAAAAACCTTCATTTGGATGACAATCATGCAAATCAAAACAAGTTTCCTTAAGTTAAAAATATTTCGTAGATCTAATTCTATTTTTTTTAAAAATACATTTGTCATCAAAGTAAAAAATGAATAGAAATACCTGCCTCAGAACATTTGTTTTCTCAGTCACTGCCCCTTCTATGTAATGACCTCACCATCAATTACAATGACAGGGATGTGGGAAATGTTGGGCCAATCTTTACCTTTATCCTTTTCACAATGTTCCTTCAGCAAAGGACATTTTTCAATGGATAAACGAGAAAGAGAGGGAGGGAGCATGTTTGGCGGCATGGATTGGAGCTTGGGACAATTGTAGATTGACAAATAAGAAAGAGAGTGTGGAAGCATGTTTGGGGGCATGGATTGGAGGTTGGGACAGTTGTAGATAGACAAATTGCAAAGAGAGTTGAGGTGTTGAAACCCCTTATACTCCAAGCTCTTTAGATTTGGAAGAGAAGAGATCCTGAGAGATGTAAGAGAAGAGGGAAGCAGATGTTCATCTGGAAAACACTCCATCTCTACTTTTGAACCACAGATCTCGAGAAATGTAAGACAAGGAAGTGTATGCAAACTCCATTCCCTTTTCCTAATCAAGCTCTCAATTAGTTTATCACTCCTTGAGATTCCAATTTCTTTTAATTTGGAGGGCAAACCCTCTTTTGGAACCCACTCTATTTCTGGACAACTTCCTATTTCCAAATACTCAAGGGATGGAAAGACGAAGTGCATTTGCTCTGGCAATGACTTTAAACTTCCGCAACCGAAAAGCACAAGTCGGGTCAAATTGGTGACAGCTAATCCATCTTCAATTTGAAAAGATATCAAATTTTGGCAAAAATATATCTCCAAATAATTGAGATGCTGGTGGTGAGCGCCCTCTGAAGCAGCACTAATAAACTTCAAGTCTTCACATCCCCAAATCTTAACACGCTTTACCATAGGAAACGATCCTAATGGGAAAGATTCCAGTCCATAACATTTACTACTCCCTATTTCCAAGGATTCAAGGGATGTATACAAGAAGATATCGGAATAATCCAAGTTTTCACATAAAGAGATGCTAATTCGCTTCAGCGTGATGGGCACCCTAACTACAGGAAGATATCTAATTTCTGAACAATAGCCCAAGCGTAGCTTTTCAAGAAGTGTGCATTGTTGCAACATTTGTTCCAATACGGAATCATTCATATTCAAATCTCTAATGTCCAACTCCCGAAGCCCACAAGCCAATGGCTCCAACTGTAATGCTTGGCATTTCTTTAACTCAAGTTCCAAAATGCTTGGTGCCGTTGGAAGCAAGCCTCCAAGCTTCTCACAATCTTCAATCTCCAGTTTCTTTAAACAAGGGAGGTGTTTGGGAAGAGACTTAGTTAACTTTGGACAATCTCTAATGCATAGCTCTTGTAGAAGAGGGAAAGCTTCATCACTCCGACAATACCATTCCTCCCACTCGGCCATATTCTCAAAGCTTAGCATTTCAAGTGATTGAAATGGTTTAGTTGAAGCTTGTCCATTCCCGTAGAACTCATCACCAACTATTAACACTCCACTCAAACCGGAAATGGAGAGAGATTTCAAAGATGATAACTGCCCAAGCGGTGGTAAGGATATGCAAAATTTACAATCATGTAACCCCAAAGATACTATATTTGAGAAGGAAGAATGCCCCACCCATTCCGGAAATCTCGTACCTTTGTAACTTTGAATAACAAGATGCTCCAAATTTGTATGAGGCTTTAGTTGTTTAAGTACTTCTCGATCATGCCTTGAATCACCATCAATATCATCATCTTTACCCCATCTCAGCTCCAACTTTTTAAGGTCCACCTTATCCTTCAAATTCGCATCTTTGGCATCCATGGCACATGTAACAGTTTTTAGTCCTGAAATGGAAAGTCTTCCACGTAGATGTTTGAGCTTTCCCAACTCATTAATGCTTGATCCAGTTTGATAGCTTAAAACAAAATTTGTTACCATTCGAAGATCTTTCAACTTACCCATTCCTTCTGGCATCCTTGCTAAGTTTGTTCCCTTGATATCAAGATATAGCATGTTGAGCAATCTCTCCAAATCTCTCGGCAATTCATCAAGTTCACTGCAACCACGCAATTTTAATGCTTGCAAATTATACAACGTACACAAAGAGTTTGGCAACCTTTTGATTGAAGTTTTTGAGAGATTCAAAATTCGTAGATGCTTCAAATTACCAAGATCTTCTGGCAAATTGTTGATAGTTGTATACCCAGCCAATGAAAGCACTCGTAAACTTGATTTCACCGTCAAATCATGCATTAGCACATTGCTAACATATACCCAACGGAAAGAAGAGTTCACATTTAAGAAAGTACGCAAACCCTTTGCTTTAGCTAAACTTCGAAATTTTTGCCGCACATCATATCGTTCTTGGACATTGGACATATGACGGGTCTTTTCCGTTATTACACAAGAACCACCACCACTACCTTCCAATCTGCAAATGAACTCTCCGGTTACAGATTTAGCCAAGTCACTAATTAGATCATGCATGACAAAACAAGATTTCTTTCCTTTAGATTGTTGAAAGAATGACCTCAATCTTAAATCTTTGAAGTATTCGTTACCCCGTTCTTCCAGATCTCCATTGTCTTTGGGAAGCTCTAAAAGACCTTCAGCCATCCATAATTGAACAAGTTCTTCCTTTTCAAATTTGTAATCTTTAGGGAAAATTGAACAATAAGCAAAACATCGCTTCAAATGGGAAGGAAGATAATGGTAACTCAATGTTAACGCTGGAAGAATATTAGTTGCATCATTTGGAATGTCCCAAAAATTGCTATGTAAAATTTTGTTCCACTCATCAGCATCTGGTTTGCAACGCAGAAGACCTCCAAGAGCTTTTGCAGCCAAAGGGAGACCGCCACATCTTTTAACAATTGCTTTCCCGATTGCCATCAGATCTGGATGCTTGGTGGGGCTTGAACCATCAAATGCATGCTTTGCAAATAACTTCCAACAATCATCATCTGATAACACATTTAAACGATAAGTTGGAACGTTCCTCATGATTGCTGCAACGTTTTCGTCACGAGTTGTTACAATAATCTTGCTATTCTTGGCCCCAGAAGTGAAGGGACTTGCAAGCTCTTTCCAATGAAAATAATTCTTGTTCCAAACGTCATCCAAAATGATTAGATATTTCTTTCCGGACAGCTGCTCTTTGAGTTTAAGTTGAAGCTGATTTAAGTTCTGGTTTCCATCACAGCTACATTCCATCTCTTCAAGAATGGTTTTGGTTACCTTGAAAGCATCAAATTCCTCTGAAACACACACCCATGCTTTGCGGTCAAACCATTTATCCACTCTGGAGTCGTTGTAGATCAATTGGGCAAGGGTGGTTTTGCCAAGCCCGCCCATACCCACAATGGGAATCACATCTATCTGATTTTCAGACAGATTTTGAGGATCCAACAACTTCATTATTTCTTCTTTTCCATCATCTCTGCCATAAACATCAGACTCGTCCACCAAAGAAGTTGCAGGCGTTCTTTGAAATGCCTTTTCTCCGTTATAGTTTTCTTTCAGACCCAGAATCTGTTTTTGGTTGAGTAGATAGTCTAGTCTCCCAAGGATCTCCTCCAGCTTGGACTGCATCCCATCTTTGAAAGGATTGAAAGAAGAGAAAAAGCTACTAACCTGCTTCATAGGAGTAGTTTGATATTCGGATTCGATCTTGTTCCGAAGAGCTTCAGTAGAGATCTCGTCCAGGAGGTCCTCGGCATCATAAACAGCATCTTTGAGCTCATCAGTCCAACTTTTGACATTTGGGTTGGTAATCTGCTTATTTTCAGCATCATCCAACACTGCTTTCACCGACATCAAGGTTGGCTTCAGTCTCTTCAGCAGCACAGCTTCAAGTTTCTTTCCTTGGATAAGCCTCAGAACATCTCCAGAAACAATCCTATCAAGCAGCACCTCAATGGAAGCAGAGAGAAAAGCTTCACCCACCATAGCCATGTTTTTCCTTTCCTTTTTTGTTTTTTGTTTTACAAAGAAAGGTTTAAGGGAAGATGAAAACTAAGCAATTGCAAACAATGGAAAAGAAGAGTGCGTAAAGTCAAGTGAAGAAAGTTGCAGAGATGAAGGATTTGAAGCAGAAGAAAGTAAGTGAAAGTGAAATAGAAAAGAGGAGAGCAAGAGTGAAAATATGAGATGAAGATGAAAAGGAAAAGGGAAAGGCTTTAACTTGAAATACCTTAATTTCAATAAAGATGAAAGAACTTCATCACTGCTAACGGGACTTCTAAAATGAGCTGTGATCCAATTAAATAAATAAATCATGTACCTTAAATTTCTTTAATATTTAATAACTTAAAAAAAAAAAACACTATTTTTCTATAGCCATAATGGTTTGTTTACAGATAATTTAGGCTAAATTAGGCTAAAGGACCTTTTTTTAATTAATTAGAATTTTGAGACGATTTTAAAATTAATTAGGAAATAGATTAATTTTAAGAGATAAATGGAAAGTGCTACCAGCTGAGTCAACTTTCTCTATGTATGTCAGGAAAATACTGCTACTTGGACGCGATTTCTATCTACAGTCAAAAAGCAACTTTTTTTTTAAGGGTAAATTACACTAACAGTCACTCAACTTTGGGGTAGCTGACAAAATAGTCACCTAGGTTTCATTTCAGTCACTTAAACAGTCACCTAGGTTTCATTTCAGTCACTTAACTTTTAAAAAGTTACAAAACAGTCCCTAACGTTAAAAAAAAGTGACAAAACAGTCACTGACTAATAGTTACCGTTAGGATGTTAACAGGATTACTGACGTGGCAAGTTAACCGCTGATGTGGTAAGTTAACTTGCCACGTTGGCGATGGCTGATGGGTTTTGGGGTCGGTTTAGGGAAAAATTAAAGGGTTATGAGTTAATTTTTTAGGGTTAGGAACAGATTAGCTTTAGGAGGATTTGAGAGGGGGGAAGGAAAATCGATTGGGAAATTTCGATTGTGATTTAGGGTTTTTTAGGGTTTAAACTAAATTAAGAATTGATTAAGAAGGATTTAGGGTTAGAAATCGATTCAATAATCGATTAACAAGGTATAAGTTTTAGGGGAGGATTGTCTATTTTGTTTAGGGAGAAAAAAACACAAACCAGAAACCATTCAGTGTTTTTGATTGTCAGAGATAATGGGCAATAGAAAGGAAGCTACCAGTGTTGTTACATCCACTTTAACGGGTAAGTTCTTGCATTTAGTTTTAAATTTTTTGGATTTCAATGCTGTTCTTTTGATTTAGGGTTAATTAGGGATATTTCAGTTTCAAATTTAATTTCAATTTCAATTTTGATTTCGATTTCTATTTCGATTTTGATTACAATTTTGAAACACTCACTGATTCTGATTTAGATTTTGATTTCAATTTCGATTTCGATCTCAATTTAGAATTAGAATTTGATTTTGATTTCGATTTAGATTTAGATTTCAATTTAGGGTTATTTCAATTTTGATTTTATTTGTTATTAATGTGCATGACAGATTAGTGTTTGGTTTTTAAAATGTATGACATATAATGTGTACTGTATTGTGTCTACCATTGTTTAGGGTTATTTCTATTTTGGTTTTGATGTTAATTGTTTGTATCTGCCATTGTATGAATGCCATTACCAAACTGATCTTTATTGTGTATATCTGCCATTGTATGAATGACATTATCAAATTGATGTTTATTGTGTATATCTGTCATTGTTTGTATCTGTCATTGTATGAATGCCATTATCAAACTGATGTTTATTGTGTATATCTACCATTGTTTGTATCTGCCATTGTATGAATGCCATTATCAATTTGATGTTTATTGTGTATATCTACCATTGTTTGTATCTGCCATTGTATGAATGTCATTATCAATTTGATGTTTATTGTGTATATCTGCCATTGTTTGTATCTGCCATTAAATTATACATTATTAAACTGATGTTTATTGTGTATATTTGTCATTGTTTGTATCCAAGCTCCTATTGTTATTTACCTTCTTTATTGTACTGGTTATTGCCTATTATTGTCTGCCATGTGCATGAGAAAAATGGTTGTGTTTGATTAAATTAATTTTTATATTGGTTGTTGTCTGCCATGTGCATGACAAGAGTGTTTGTATTAAATTATTGGGTATTTTGTATTGGTTATTGTCTGACAGAAATGGTTAAAGTGTTTGTCTATGTTGTCTGCCTTTATTGATGAGTACTTTGTTTGGCAGGTTTAATTGATGACAATTTTAATGAGAATGAAGAAAACATGTCTGGTAGTGATGTGTCTGGTAATGATATGTCTGGTAGTGATAGTGATGCATTTGAAAGAGTTAATTTAGATGGTTTAAACATGGATGGTATAGAAGTAGATAAACTCTGTGATAGTGATGATTCTGGGAGGTTAGATAGTGCACATGGATCTGACTCAGATGGCCAAAATTGGCCTGAGTTCAACCTAGCGAATGACATGAGTAATCCTAAACTTAAAGTTGGAATGTTATTTAAGTCTAAAGACAGTCTAAAAGAAGCTGCCAAGCAGTATGGTAGGTTGAATAGTTATTTTATTAAGTTTCTCAAAAATGATTTAAAAAGGTTAAAGGCAGTCTGCAGTGAAAAATGTTCTTGGTTCATATAGGCTTCTAAGCTGAACCCTAATGACCCTACTGACCAGACTTGGCAGATTAGGAGTTCAAACCCTAACCATACTTGTTCTAAAGTCTATAAAAATAGGAATGTAACCTCAGCTTGGATAGGTGAACATTATAAAGAAAAACTCATTGCTGATCCTGATTATTCTCTGAAATCATTACAACAAGATGTGAAAAGAGATTTTTGTTACTTAGTCTCATTAACCAAATGTAGGAGGGCTAAACTTAGGGCAGTTGAATTAATTGAAGGAGCTCATAAGGCTCAATATGAGAAGATTTATGAGTATTTGTTGGAGGTTAGGACCCAAAATGAGGGAACAACAACAATCTGTTATTTGGATAACAGGTTGTTTCAAAGGATGTATGTCTGTCTGCAGGCATGCAAAAATGGCTATAGGGCTGGTTGTAGGAGGATAGTAGGTTTAGATGGATGTTTCTTGAAGGGATACTATGGTGGCTACTTGCTTGCAGCTGTTGGGTTAGATGCAAATAATGGCATCTATCCTCTTGCATATGCTGCTGTTGAAAGTGAAAACCAAGCATCATGGCTGTGGTTCTTAGAGTTGCTTGCAATAGACTTGGAAATTGTGAGCTCATACCAGATATGTTTCATGTCTGACAAACAAAAGGTAAAACTCCATTTATTTATTCTTTTATGTTGTTTCTATTAGGGTTTGCCAAAGAATTAAACTGCTTTTATAATGTACCTAATTTCAGGTGGTGTTATTCGAACAATGATTCGAGATCACTAAATCCGACAAATGAGTAGGAAATATTATTAATTTAGTGAGTATAAGTTAAATGTTAAGTTAGGAAAAATTTTGAAATAATGAATAGTGTACAAAAATATATATATATTAAAATAATTAGAATCGAAAACGAGGTATCGAGACCTCAAAAATTTTAAATCGAGCCATAAATATTTTTATAAATATTTATGGAGTGTTAATAAGTTAGTATTAAAGTTTCACAAGAAATTTTAAAGTACTCGATAGCTAATTAAATAAAAAGAACTAAATTGAAAAAGGTGTAAAAGTTGCTAAAATGATTAAATAGCTTAATTGTCAAATGAGGAAGGACCTAAAGTGAAAATAAGCCCAAAGGAGATATTTTAAGGCGGCAATAGCTGAAAAATCAGAAAATGGGTGAAATAAGGGCAAAATTGGAAAATTGCCAAAATTAACTAAATAAAAATGGGACTAAATTGGAATATCTAGAATTCTCTTCATTTCTCTTCATATTCATCAGCTGAAAAACAGTCATGGATGAGGGTTCAAGCTGGTTTTCATACTCTAGCTTCATGTAAGTTTAATTCTTGCTTTCTCCTTGAAATTTTTATGTTTTTGGACTTTTACAATTGGGTCCAACTTACTATTTCATTAGTTTTTTATTCCATGGCTAATTTTTGAAGTTTTTATGGATGAGTACTGGAAGAATATGATGAATAAACATAGAGTTGAAGTTTTAATTTTGACATATGGTGATTTTATCAAGTAAAATTGATGAAAATTGGTTTAGGACCTAATTGTGAAAGAGTTTGGAATTAAGGTCTAGTGTTAAAGTTCTGGTTTTCAAGGGTTATGAAGTAGTTTAAAATGATGGAATAAAGTACTAAATGAGAAAAATTATCTCAATTGAGGAGTTAATTGAACAAGGATTGAATTGTATGAACTATGAAATTTGGGGCTAAATGGAAATCAATATTTTTCACTAAAACTGTTTTGGGCAGCAGCAGTAGCCTAACTTTGAAAAATCACCAAAAATTGTATAAATCGAATTATAGGATGAATAAAATATGAAATTAAAGCTTATTGAGTCTAGTTTCTTATAAAAGAAATTATGTAAGCAATGGAATTGTAAATCATGAGCTACAGTAACTTTTGTGAGACAAGGTCAGAATGATTTCGGGTTCCCCTGTTCTGAATTTGGAAAATCATCAAAAATTGGATAAAAATAATTATGGGCTTAAATTTATATGTTTAGAATCCTTAATGAGTCTATTTTCAATAGAAATAAGCGGGAACATCATCCAAATCTCGTACGATGAGATAATTAATTCTTAGTGAAGAAGGGTCGAAACTATCAGACAGCAGAACAGGGGTAACTTTAAAGAATAAACTGTACTTATTGGCTAAACCAAAAATTGTGAAAATTTTATGGTAATAAGATATGTAAGTCTAGTTTCAGGGAAAATTAGCAGATCTTAATTTCAAGTTCTGTACCTTAATATATAAATAATTTAGTAACTATGACGCAAATTGACAGTTTTGAATATACATATAAGTAAATAGTGAAATTATTGATAATGTTACTTGTTGCATGTTATATAAATAAAGGATGTGGAATGGAGAGGAGAAGGAGGAAAATATGTATGAATATTCAGCTAGCATGGCTAATTTGCATGTTTTAGGCTCATGGACTAAATTGAATAAAAGTAAAAATTTATGGGCAATTTTGTAAAAATGTCAGAAATGACCAAATTGCATGAAATGAATTATTTTATTATTTAAAATTACAAAATTGAATGAAATTATTAGTTTAGCTAAAGATCAGGGAAAAACATGTTTTAAGGATTAAATTGAAAAGTGTTGAAATTATGGAAAATTCTGATATTTTATAGAATTCATGGGTCGTTATCAATTTGTTTGAGAATAACGGCTGGAAATAAGGATTAAATTGCAATAATTTTATTTTATTTTAACCTAAGGATGAAATCGTCATTAATTAAAAGTTTAGGGGTAAAATGGTAATTTTGTTTAGAGTATTAGTTGAATGTATTACAACATGAAATAAATGAAAACGACGATCAAATTTCTTTATAAAGATCCGGATAACTCGAATACGAGACTTGAACGTGGAAAAGAAAAGATATCGGATTAATGAAATTATAAACATGTACAAGTAACGAGGTAAGTTAGTATAACTTGAATTGTATTTTTAAATGCATGAAATATCGATATAATGAATTCCACGATTTTATGTTTATGAAGAAATGGCAAGAGAATGATATTTATCATGACATGTAAATAGGTGATTATTTTTGATACGTTGATACAAGGAAATTAATTAAATTGAGACGAGTAATAAATTCAAGTAAAACATATCGAGAAAAATAAATACGTTAAGGGACAATATGTTTGATTTTAATTGGTTCCAAATATGAACGTTAGATAAAATGAAATATCTGATAAATAAATCGGTAACTCCAGTAATGCTCCATAACTCTATTTCGGTGACGGATTCGGGTTAGGGGCGTTACAGTTTTTTTTTCTAATTGCAGGGACTTGTAGAAGCAATATATATGTTGTTTCCTAATGCAGAAACAAGACACTGTGTTAGGCACCTATATGCCAATTTCAAGAAGGCTGGTTTTCGAACAAAGGAATTGAAAGATTTGCTTTGGAAAGCTGCCAAAGCAAGCACTACAAGTGAGTTTGAGGATGCCATGGATGAACTGAGGAAAACCAATCAGCATGCTTATGATTGGCTGAAGGAAAAAAACCCTACTCACTGGTCAAGGTCTCACTTCTCAATTAAGAGCCATTCTGACATGTTGGTGAATAATCTTTCCAAATCATTTAAAAAGGTAAACCACTATGTTTTATGTTTCTTACTAATCATTAGCAATTCACTAATCATTTATGTTGTCTACTGACAGATGATACTGGAAGCAAGAGGGAAACCTATTCTGACCATGATGGAAAAAATAAGGACCAAGATTATGTTGCTTATTGTCAAGAAGAAAGAAGAAGCTGAAAAATGGAAAGGAATGTTGTGTCCAAAGATCAAGAAAAAGGTGGATTTAAATATAAAAGACTCATTAAGGTAAAAATTCTTTCTGATGCCTATATTCTAACTTCCTGTTGCTTATCACATGCTATTTTAGTGAATGTTTTTTAATATGCACTGATTGTTAGTGTGTTGACTGTTTTTCAATATGCATGCAGTGATTGTTGGTGTGTTGCCTATTTTTTAATATGCATGCAGTGAGTATTTTTTTATAATATGCATGTTGGTGGGGCTATTTTTTTTAGGGGTGTGTGTATCGTTGTTGGTGTGTTGGCTATTTTTTAATATGCATGCAGTGATTGTTGGTGTGTTGCCTATTTTAATATGCATGCAGTGAGTATTTTTTTTATAATATGCACGTTGGTGAGGCTATTTTTTTAGGGGTGTATGTATCGTTGTTGGTGGGTCTGTTCACAATGTTGTTTTAGTGATTATGTTTTAAACAAACATGCTGACTGTATTTTAGGTGTGTTCCATCACATGCTGGTGGGGACAAGTATCAGGTTGAATGTGGTCCAGGCAGCCAGCATGTGGTGGACTTAGTTGAGAATTCTTGCTCCTGCAGGAATTGAGATCTCACTGGCATCCCTTACATGCATGCATTAGCAGTTATTCATTTAAAAGAAGAGTTCCCAGAGACCTATGTACAAACTCGTATACCACCAAGCAAACCCACTTCAAATTTACTCCAACTTTGTAAGTCCAAATGAAGGGTCCTAAACAATGGGCCCCTTTGTCAAACATGCTACCAATATTGCCTCCTCCACTAAGAAGGCCACCTGGCAGACCTACTAAGGTGAGAAGAAAAGAACCTGATGAACCACAAACAACAGAAAGGCTGAGCAAGAGAGGGGTGGAGATAAGGTGCAGTAAATGCAAAATAGTAGGCCACAATAGGAGGAGTTGCAAAGGGGAAGTTGGCCAAAACATTCCAGTAAGTCATTTGCCTTAAGTTACAGTATACTTCTATTTATGAATTTTTTTTTGTTCTTCAGATTTCTCTTGTTCTTGTAGGTTAAAAGACATAAAGTTGGTGTCCCAACTCAGCAACAGGCTACCCCAAATCAGCAAGAGGGTACCTCAACTCAACAGGCTTCCCTAACTCAGTTACCTATTACCCCAACTCATCAACAAGCTGCCCTAAGATAAAAGCTCCCATTCAAGAGAAAACCAACCACTGTTAGATGGATGTGTTCTACTCAAGAGTCATCCATGACAAACCATTGATGATGATGTGAACAGACTGCATTTTGTTAACTTTTTGAGAATGTGTAAATTTGCTACTACTGATTTATTAACTTAGGTAGATAATCTTTTTGTAAATTTACCTATGATTGCTACTGTTGATAAACTTAGG
Organism: Gossypium anomalum; assembly: GCA_025698475.1. NCBI lineage: Eukaryota > Viridiplantae > Streptophyta > Magnoliopsida > Malvales > Malvaceae > Gossypium > Gossypium anomalum. The sequence goes on along the minus strand of CM046960.1, from coordinate 46,869,480 downwards.
CATAGTCACTGAAATTTTTTGTAAATTTTCCTACAATTCACATCTGTTCAATTGTGGTGAATTGTAGGAAAATTTGGCAATATTTTGCCCCTTATTCCTTTTGTAAACAATTTGGCATTTTCACCTTAATATATGAGCATTGATCCATGCTATTTGTTATCTATTCTCTTCTAGCATATGTTTTTTTTTTCCAGCTGTTATCTTTTCTGTTTGTGACTATTGAGAAATGTGTGAGAATTGAGAATTGAGAATTGAGAAATACATATGTTTTTTCCATCTGTTATCTCTTCTAATATGTGAAAAATTGACAAATACATAGGTTTTTTTCCATCTATTGTCTTTTTCTGTATACCAGCAGCCATGTATAATACTTGTTCTAGAAATTTGTAAACAATAACATAAGCTGGTTAGCTATGTATACAAGCAGTCATGTATAACATATGTTAAGCAACAAAAATATTCCACAACAATTTGTAATCAACAAAAATATCCCATTTCAAGTCTTTCAAGTCTTTGTAAACAACAACATGAGTCTGTTAGCCATGTATACCAACACCATGAGTCAAGTTAAGCAACAATATACCAAAGAAAACCATGAGATGCTTAAGCAACAATATACCAGCATAAGCAACAATTTACCAGCAACAAAATTACAAAACTAAGCTGGTTTTCAATGAACATAAGATGATTTTTAAGCTTTTAAAAACAACAAAACAGTTACAATTACAAGCACCAATAACCAGGTTATTCTCTCCCTCTTCCTTGCATCCTCCAATGTCCTCACTTTTTTCAGAAGACCCAACAACACCATTCTTAAATGGGGCATCAATGGTGGATCAAACCAGCTGAAGAACCGACATGGTTTTTGAAATCGACTGCCGAATTTGTTACACCCAAAAAACCTCCTACCTGGGTTGTCATTAGACCAAGACATGCTTAATTTGGCTGGGTTTCCACAATAGCACACCGGAATCACTTCGGGCATCTCCATTTTTCCTCTTCTCCTTCTTCTTCTTCTCCTTCTCCTCTTCTTCTTCTATTGTTTTTTTCTAACCCTAAACTGATGCTTTAACAAGATGTTAAAGTTAGACTAACCGGCCAGCTGGACTGCCATTGGACCCCGTTACTTGCCATGTCACTTTGCCGTGATGTCCGTGACGGAAAAACGCAGCGTTAGGGGATGCTGCTTTGTAACTTTTGAAAGTTAAGTGTATCAAAATGAAACCTAGGTGACTGTTTTGTCAGCTACCCCAAAGTTGGGTGACTGTTGGTGTAATTTACCCTTTTTTTAACTTTGCAGTGCCAACGGTAAGAAAAATTAAAATTCTAGCTATAAATTTTTTTACCCTATAAATACCCTTAAATTTTATTTTTTTCATTTACAACCTTCTCTCAACTCTCCCAAAACTATCTCAACTCTCTTAAATTCTATCAAGTTTGTCAACTCTCTCATTTTGATTGTATCCGATATTTTCATTTAAAAATAATATTTTTATTAATTATCTCGTATTGTATTTATTTAAAAATTAATTTTTCACAAATGGATGTCTCTTTAATCTGCTTCGACGACAAGTATATGTCTACCGTCCAAGCAGTAATGGTAAGACGAAAATTTAAATTTCATTAATTTCAATATTGTTAAATTTATTTTTTTATTTGAAATTGTTTTTATTGTGCAAATAGACAGATGATTGTGTTCTGGATGGCTTCATTCATAATATGAGAAAGTTTACAATTCTTGAAATTTATTTAGGCTTAACTAGGTTTTTAAGTCGTTTTTTAAAAAAAAATTAGGAAAATAAGTCATTTTTGGATAGAGTGTTAAGTTGTATTTTCTGACTTTTTTAATATAATTAATTTCTTTGATTAGATAAGTAAATATTAATAGTTTTATCCTTTAAGTCTCAGGTTCGATTCCTCTTCCACTCACATTTATATTTTTTATTTCAGATTTGATTCTTCTCCCACTCACATTTTTTAATTAATGTTTTTAACATTTAAGCTCATTTGGTTAAATGGTTAAATAATAATGCTTTCATCCTTTAGACTCAAATCCTATTTTCCTCTTTTAAACACTTTTGTAATTTTTATTTCATGTTATTTTAAGTTTTTTATTTTTAATTAATAATTATATTTTTTTCGATTTTTTATTTTTAATTCATATTTTTAATTAGTAACTATTTTAGTCGTAAAATCAAATAATAACTATGTAATTATATAATAAAAATATATGTATTTGACATATATCATTATGTTAAAAATATTTAAAATTAATAATTCATTTATATATAATATAAACATCAACTAATTTTTTTGATATATTTTTCTTTATATATAGTATTTACATGTCAAATATTTATTTTCTCCACCTATATTGTGGGTGTAATGACCCGATAGTCACGGGTTCCAAAAAGTGTATTTTTGGGTCTCTGTTTTCGTAAAATAAATTCATAAATATTTATTAAAAATATTTACGAAGTTAGTTGTGTGGCTAATTAGTTTTTGAATAGGTGAATTTGTTTAAATTAAGAGTAATTAGGTATAAGGACTAGATTGCATATAGGGTAAAAGTTGAAATATAAAATAGAGAAAAGTTAAGGGACTAAATAAGTAATTAAAACTAAATTTACAAGTATTTGGTATATATGATTACATGTGTTAAATTAAAATTCATATATTAAATTATAATATATATTTAATATATATTTACTTATTATTTAAGCAAATATATTATATTGTTATTATATTATTATATTATTATATATTATCATATTGTAATTAAAGTAAAACAAGTAAATAAAAGAAAATAGAAATAGAAATAGAATGGAAAAGAAAGAACAAGGGGGGACGAAACAGATAAGGAAAAGAAAGAAAGAAAAAGAAGGAGAAATTAGGGTTTAAGGTTTTAAGCTCAATTGGTTAATTAATTTAATCTTTTTTCTTGAAATTTTTATATTTTTAGAATCCTAGTATAAGATACTACTTGATTTATGTTGAAATTTTAGAAATTAGTGGATTTTTAGATGTTGTTCATGTTGAATAATTTGAGTATTAGGGGTTAAATTGATAGAATTATAAGTTAGAATTGAGAAAAGGATTGAATTGTAAAATAAATTATAAGTTTTGAGTAATAGGGACTAAATTGATAAAATTTTGAAATTTAGGGATTTAAGTGAAATTAGAGAGTTGAAATTAGTCTAAAGTGGAAATTGAGTGAAAATATGGAATTAATTTTGGAGAAATAAAGTTAGTCTCAGTTTAGGGACTAAATTGAAATTTAAGCAAAAGTTGAATAGAAATTGAAATATTCAATGTGAAATGGTGTTGTATTGATGATTTTTAAATGTTTCAATTCTGTAGCTAACGTTGTGCTGAAAACTTCAGCTAAAAAAGGAAAGGAAAAAGTCGACGAGGAGTAGCTTAAAAATTCTGGTTTGCATTTCTATAATCCGAATTTAATTATTAAAAATTATTTTACTTTGGTTTCTTGTATATGGTAACTATGGAAGGAGAGAATTATTGTGTTTTACAATTGAGATGGACTGATTTGGTATGTGATGAAATTGATATGAATATGTGGTTATTATAGAAATTGATCATTGAATGTTTATTATACTAAAAAAGTGAATTGAAACCCTATTAACTATATCGGGCTGAGTCAGATATAGTTGGCATGCTATAGGATTGGAAGAGTTTAGGGATACTTCAACTTCGAGTTGATGAGACACTAGGTGTCAAATTATTACTTCGGATAAATTCGATGAGGTATTGGGTACCAACTTACTTCGGCATGGCCGATGAGACACTAGGTGTCAATCTATTACTTCGAATTATCCGATGAAGCACTAGGTGCCAAATTGGTGTGTTTTGGTTTGATCTGTGTATCCATCCGAGTCCGAGTCATGTTAATAGGGGTAAATGAATAAATAGTGTTATGATTAAAATTGAATGGTGAACTGGATTATGGTTAAAGACACATGAATTGTGTTCATATTGTGAAAAGCTGTCTGGGATAGCAAATGATGAGAATTGAATGTGTGGTAAATGATTTATCTATGAATTGATTAATTGAATGATCATAGATATTGTATGATTTAAATGTGCATGTTTTAATATTTTATTTAAAGTATTTGGATTATAGAAAGACCACTGAGTTATACTCAGCGTACAGTTTGTTTTTTGTGCGCAATTTAGGTTAAAGTCAGATTTCCGATTTAGCATCCAACGCCGATCCCAAACTCAAATGTGGTGAAGTATATTTCCTTTTGGTAATAGCATGTACGTAGGATGTTATGTATGTTATTTTGGAAAGTAAATGTAATGATGTTATAAGATAATAATGGTTACTTATATATATAATTATATGTGTTTTGTTGGAATTTAATGTGGTATGTTTAAATTGATGCATAAGTGAATATGAAATAGTTAAAATTTGGATTGAATTGGCATGATATTAGAATTGGCTTTAATGAAGTATTGTTGAACTGTTTTGATAAAATATGTGAAGTACCTATTAAGGTACAGTGGTTAGCTCATTAGGTTGATTGTTTGATACGTTTTTGAGGCATTTAAATTGTATTTGAGGTCTTTGAACAATTGATTTTTGAGTTGTTTGGTATTCAAGGTTGCAAGGAAAGGTAATCTTGATGTTTAAGATTCATTTTGAGTCCATATGGCCAGATACACAAGTGTGTGACTAGACTGTGTGAGACACATGGCTAACACATGGACGTGTGGTTAGGCCGTGTGTCCCCCGTAACCTTAGAATTTCAAAACAAAATATTCAGGTATTTTCACATGGGTAGAGGCACGGGTGTGTGTCTCAGCTGTGTGTGACAGACAGCCTAGCACACGGGCGTGTGGTTGGCCGTGTGATCTAAGTTAGAGAGTTACACGAAGTCGAACGTGGTTTGAGGCACGGGTGTGTCCTAAGGCCACACGGGCATGCCCTTGGGTCACATATTTTAGGCCATATTTTAGGCCTTGATGGCTCATAAAAGGGACGATATGATTAATTTATGAAGTGTATGCTAAACGATATGTTTAATGTTCGTATTTGATCTGAAAAGTTTATAATACTCTATAACCCTATTCTGGCTACGGATAAGGGTTAGGGGTGTTATAGTTGGTACGGTGATTTCTAATATTATAGAATGAAATAATTATTTCAAATATAATTATTATTTTTATATGTAAAATATTTCAAATATCATTGTTTTTTCATCTACATTTTTTTAAATATCATTGTTTTTTCATCCACATTTACATTGTGGGTATGGTATTTCAAATATTTTTATATGCGATATATTTTAATTAATTATTTCAAATATCATTATATTTATATGTGAAATATTTTAAATACATATACAAAAATATATAATATAAAATTTACTACACTCATTATATGGATTGAAAAATAAATATTACACATATAAAAATTATATTTAGTAAAAATAATCATATTTTTAATAATTATTTGATTTTATGAATAAATGAGTTATTAATTAAAAAGATGAATTAAAAATATTTTTTTGAAAATAATATATTTATTAATTAAAAATAAAAAAAAGCTTAAAACAACATGAAATAAAAATTACAAATGTGTTTAAAAGAGGAAAATTAAACCTAGGTCTAAAGGATGAAATAATTATTATTTAACCATTTAACCAAATAAGCTAATATGTTAAAAATATTAATTAAAAATTTAAAAATTTAAAACAAAATGAAATAAAAAAATAAAAATGTAAATGGGAGAGGAATCGAACCTAAGACTTAAAAGATAAAACTATTAATATTTAACCATCTAACCAAAAACTTTAATTATATTAAAAAGAATAGCTTAAAAACTTAACTAAAAAAAAGGCATTTTTTGTTTTCCTGCAATTTGCAAGAAAAACACATCTAACTAGACACGTTTTTTTACACTCCTTCCAAAAACAATCTATTTTTCTAAATTAAAAAAGCAACTTAAAACCAAAAAAAAAAAAAAAAAAAAACTTATTTCTAAGGTATAACTCTATCAAATAAAATAATTATTATCAAACTTCTTAAAAATATCACAATCACTTTGCAATTAATTAATTCTTTTTCTTAAACTCCTCAAAGTATAAAACAATTACTTTTTCACAGGAAAATAAAAACCATTATCCATATGTGAATTTAAAATATAAATCCAATCTCTGTTCTATCAGTAATTATATCCCTATTTTTGCTTCATAAATTAAATAAATATTGGTTAAATTCTGCTAATACATAAATTATGGATTTAGTCATTTTTAGAATTAAAATGTTAGTCCTAATCAAATGAAGCTATCAAATTTGTTAAGTTATTATTATTTTTTTTTTGAGTTTGATATGATAAACATATTATAACATGTATAGTGTCATATCAGCTTATTATTTTCACATACTCTCAAAAAAAAAAAAAGCTAATAAATTTAACAACTATTGTTTGCATTAAGATTGAAAAAACTATAGTGACAAAAAACTATCTAATTGAAGGATATAGATTAAATTTATAACTTTACATAATACAAAACTAACAGCAGAATTGAATCAAATAGATTTAGCAACTATCATTTGGTCATGGCTTCAATACTCAAAAAGTACTTGGATTAAATTAACCAATTCGATAATTATAGGGGTTAATATTGATTAAGTTAAAATACAAATACTAAATCCACAACTTACTCAAAGTGTAAGGTCTATTCACAAAATTTGACCATCTCTATTTTATGTTTGCTTATATTTATTTTCTAATTATATTATTTTTAAATGTGAATTTAATAATATAATTGAAAATAGAAAATATTTTTATGGGTTCAAAAGTTTTTTTAAACCCGTGCATATATAGATGATAATATTTTTTTTCTTTCAATTTTGATTCAATTACCATTTAAAATAAAATATAGATTCTATTAATTTTGAATATTTGATTCAGTTAATAACAAAATCAACACCTTAAATAACAAAGTTTCATTTCAAATTGAAGTGAAATGAAAAAACAGTTAATAAGAAAAAGGACAAAAAACATTAAAACGACAAAGTGAATAACATCTTAAGTTAATAGGTTAAATAATAATAAAATAATTTAGACTAATTAGAGTGTGATTAAAACAAATAAATAGAGTTTAACTGGAAGATTATTTCTAATTGACTGAAATAGGAGTCATACTCAACATATTTTCAATTGAATGAGATTTTTCATAAATCTATATATTAATCTTGAGTTAATTAAAAGAGGTTAATTAGATGAATTTCAAACTTTAATTTGAATTAAATTAATAATAAAATTTATCATTTTTTTTATCTTCAGAAAAATAAAGCATTAACATTTCGGAGAGATCATCTATTAGATTTTAAGGAAAATGCATAAAGCAAGAAGAATGTTTTTGAAGTGCAGAGAAATTTTTATACTAAAAAGTAGAGCCTCAAAACTCGAAAATAAAGTTAAAATCTTACTAAATGATAAAAATAAAGCTAGAATTTTGTAAAATTTGGATTTTATGATGTCCTACTTCAGTTTAAATTGAGAAAAAAAAAAGGTTGTAGTTGTTGGCCATTGTAGACCTAATAATTTCATTGATTTTATATGTTTATTGATTATTCAACTCATAAATTGATGGAAAATAAAAAGAAATTCATTGATCCTTGCATCAAAGAAAAAAAATTTAATTGATATATCGCAATTTTTATCATTAATATTTCTTTACAACATAATACTTTTTACATAAGCATACCAAATGGTATATATTTTATTATAAACATGAGGTTCCAATGTAATGCCCAAAAATCTTAAGAACTTGTTTCGAAAAATTTGCAGTAATTAGAATGCTGTATTTGTGATTCTGTGTTCTGTAATTGAGTTTAAAGTTTGTAGTTCGGGTCGCATCATTAAAAGTTTTGTTGTTTTAGAATCAATCCACAAACATGCATTACTTGCTTAAGTTCAATTCTTTGTGAAAGAGTAGCAAGAATGAGTCTGTTGGTTTGCTGGTTAAGCATCTGTCTGTATTCTGTTTGATTCTGAGTTCGGATTCTGTGGTATGTGTAGAGAGAATATTTTTGCTAACTGTTGGAGGTCCAGATGGAAGATAATTGATAATCAGTTAACGTTAGTTTTTTTTTTTTTTTGTTTCTTTTTCCTTCTCTATCTTCTCTCTTCCTTTCTTCTTTCTTCTACTTTTTTTTTATTTTTCCCTTTTTTCTCTTTAATTGCCGTAAGGAATTCTGGCTAATTGACGTTACGCTATTAGCTTTCGCTATCGAGAGGTTGTTGAGTAAGTTTTAATGTCAATTCGTAAAGTTTTTGAGTTCCTTTCTTGCTTTTCATTGTATAAATTGAAATGGTTGTTCAAGCGAATTGCGAGAGTCTCTGATAGTCAATCATTTATTTCCCTAATAGGCGGGGATACTGAGAATAACGAACCTCATCACGTCAATTCGTGTAATCATTGTTGATCTGCTGTAAGTATGGTTTTGTTGCAAATTGTGTCGAAGCTTTCGACAAGAGTATTTGGGAATAGTTGTGCATTGCTATTGATAAATTTAACTGATTGCGTTATTGAATGGTCGTGTTAGGCTTCGGAACCCTTCTGCTTTGTTGTTACTTTGGAATCGTTTCAGGTGCGTATCAGAAACTCTACTTTTCAAGTTTCAGATCGTCGAAAATGAAGGCTGTCAATGACACACAGCCAGGCACACGGGCGTGTGGTTAGGCCGTATGCGTCACATGGGCATGTGGTAGGCCATGCGAACGACCGTGTAACTTACTGTTCATGATATAAAACCACACGGCCAGGGACACGGGTGTGTGCCCAGACCGTGTAACTCACTGTTCATTGTATAAAACCACACTGCTGGGGACACGAGCGTGTGCATCACTGTTGATATTTAAAATCCATATGGCTAAGGCACATGGGCGTGTGCCCAGGCTGTGTGGCAGTAACTTGGATCTGAAAAACTGTATTTGAGGTCGAGAAAGTTGCTTAACTTGGGTGTTGGTTTCCTCGATATACGAATGACTGAATTTGCTTATATAATACCAATCTGTGAGTCACAAACTTGAATGCGAAATGTTCTACTACTCTATTAATGAATTGCATAATTAACTATGCACTCTATTGTTATAACTGAACATGTGATATGTACTACTGCATTCTGCATAAACATGTAGTGGGAGACTGTAAAGAAGATGAGAGTCTGTACTGAAATCGTGGCTATGCCATATTAAGTAATATTTTGATTCTGGAGCTTGTCGCTTATTGAGCTAGCAGCTAAGCTGCGTTTCTGTGAAAGTGTCATTGAACACTACAAAGGTGTGTAGGGACGGATGGGTAGGGGTGTGCAAAATTCGGGTAAAACCGAAAAAATTCGGTTAACCGACCGAATTCGGTTAATCTGTCGGTTAATCAAATTAATTCGGCCGGGGGTTGGTTAATAATTTTTTGAGTTTTCGGTTAACGGTTAATTCGGTTCGAAACCGGTCGGTTAACCGAATTTTTTTCGGTTAACTGAAAAAATTAATAAATAAAATTATAATATATAAATAGCGCACTATTCGCTCAAACCCAATCCAACATAAACCCAAATACTCAATCTAATATATATTAATCCAAGTACCCAACCCAACCCAATTACCCAACCCAATCATAAAAATTACAAATAATTTAATAAATAAAAATAAAAATAAAAATCCAAAACTAAAACTAAAAATAAAAATAAAAAACATATAATTTTATACAAAGAATTCAGTTAATTCGGTTAATTCGATTAATTTTATACTTATTTTAACCAAAAATAAAAAAAATAATTTTCGGTTAATTCGATGTTAATTCGGTTAACCGACCGAATTAACCGACAAAATTTGGGGTCGGTTAATTTTTTGGAAAAAAATTCGGTTCAGTTAACGGTTAAAAATTTTGAAGGGTCGATTAATTCGGTTAATGATATTTCGGTCGATTAACCGAATGAACACCCCTACGGATGGGCATTAAATGTCCATAGTGGTGTGCTGGGATGGCTAAAGCTGGTGTGTAGCAGATGGAATAGGGACATTGCATTGAGTCTGATCTGAACTACTTCTGAATTGGAATAACACACATATGTACATACGTAGAATCTCTGCTCTGAACTTAGAATGAACATGCTTCTGTGTTGAACTGAATCTCTGAATTGGAAATTCTTATAAGTTACCTTTGTTGTATCTCATCCCGTTTTACACACTGAGTTTATGACTCATCCTGTTATTGTTGAATTTCAGGTAGTAATCAGGCTTGACCAGGTCGGTGTCGCGGAAGCTTGGTCCGATATTAAATGTTATTCCTAGCATAATTATTTTTAGTAGGAATGTTTGTCTTATAATGTTATGAATTTAGGAAACTGTGTGTTTAAATTACTGTTGTGTTAAATATTACAGAATTATTGGTTGTTTTGATTGCTTTATGATTGCGTGATCATGGGAATGCATGTTGTAACTTCCGAACTTAATCTGGACGTCTAGGCCGGGTTTAGGGTGTTACATCCAAATTCAAATTTCATTAAATATAATATAATAATTTAAATAAAATTGAAAATAAACTTTATATTTAATTTTTATTTTACTTTTATCAATTAAGCAATTTTTATTTTTTCCTAATTTTTCGATTTTATGATATATATTGTGTTGATGGGATATGTCTTAAATATTAAGTGGGAAATTTATTCTAAATTCAGCCATTTTCAATTCTATAAAATGACATAAAGGATAAAACCACAAACTTCATTAAAATATTATATAAAACTCTCTCAATTTAATTAATGGGCGAGGATCAAGATTTGATCCTCGCTTCGAGTATTGAGCAGCTGTAAAATTCGCGGTCAACATTTACCCTTTAATGAGTCTATAGTATGTGGAGGACTAATTACCAAATTCATTCCAATAGATATATTGAGAAATAAAATAAAAAATACTGCATAAAAAAATAAATAATAGGAACATAACATGTGAAATGGTGCTAAAAAAATAACAAGAGCCAATCAAAATTTATTAGATGTATGTTTTTTTTTATATGATATAATCAAAACTCAATAGTTAATTATGAAATCGCTGGAATAAATCTAATTGGAAACCATTTCCGTTCTCCCATCCCAGAAAATAGAATTTTATAAATTTTAGGTTAAAAAATTAATAAAATGATATGCCAATGACATGAAAAAAGATATTAAAATGATATTAAATAATTAGAAAAGGAATATAAGATGATGTGACATTCTTATTTTATACAATCCTTTCCCGTACAAATGACCAATGCATAAATATGATATATACGACATACAATACATAAAACACTATAAGCTTATAGTAATTAGAAACTTACTTTTCTAAAACTAATACAAACTCTAGAACTAATACTGAAATTATTTAAAATTAAGTAAAGAAAATAGGAATATTAGTATAATTAAGTGATGAAAACAGAAATGAATACAAAGTTAATGGAAAAAATGCAATCCAAAAAGAACCTCTGATAAGTCAGATTAAAAGTCCAAAGCTGATTTGGATATGTCTTACAATGAACCTTCATTTATGTACCTTAAAAGGAATTGATGTTTGATATAACTCGGATGCTTGTGGCGGAAATGTTTTAACTTTCTTTAAATTATTTTCATGGATTGGAAGATCATATTTTCGTATGTGTATATATGAATACAAGTGCTAGATGTATGTATTTGCAGAAATCAGCATAGCTCCCAATCAATGAGTACGAACAATGTAAGCCTCAGCTCCTGAAGCCTTCAATGAGACTTTTTATGAAAGTGAACAGAACAAAGCAGAGAAAACAGAGCAGTACTATGAACAGAATAAAGAGTTGAAGTAATACAGATTGAAAAACAACAAAAAAGCTACTCTAGGTTCATTGTGATAGATCGGATTAGTAGTGTGGAAGATTTAAAAAGAAACTTTGCTACCCTGGATAGTACTCAGCTACCAATTTTTCAAATTTGGGTTTCAAATATATGCACTTCATCTCAACACTCAGTTTTGCTAGTTTTTAAAATAACAACTAAGCTTCGCAACAATAATATCATCATCCTACTTTCTATCGTTTCCACCCTTCAGTTTCTTAAAAGGTCCATGTTTGATACTCATGTCTCATACACATATATATAATATGACCCAACAAAATAAAAACTATAACCTTAATTACCTTAGGATTCTAAGATGATCCAAGTAATGTCAAAAGAAAAAACCTTCATTTGGATGACAATCATGCATCAACTACAACTTGCAGCCACATAGATAGGATGCCATCAAAACAAGTTTCCTGAAGTTTAACATATTTTGCAGATCTATTTCTTTTTCTTTTTTTAAAAGTCAAAAATACATTTGTCATGAAAGTAAAAAATGAATGGAAATACCTGCGTCAGAACATTTGTTTTCTCAGTCACTGCCCCTTCTAGATGATGAGTTGTTCATCAATTACAATGACAGGGATGTGGGATATGTTGGCCCAATCTTTACCTTTATCCTTTTCATAATGTTTCTTCAGCAAAAGACATTCTTGAATGTACAAATAAGAAAGAGAGGGAGGGAGCATGTTTAGGGGCATGGATTGGAGGTTGGGACAATGCGAGATCCACAGTTGGCAAAGAGAGGTGAGGTGTTGAAACCCTTTATACTCCAAACTCTTTAGATTTCGAAGACCATAGATCCTGAGAGATGTAAGAGAAGAGGGAAGCAGATGTTCATCTGGAAAACACTCCATTTCTACATTTGAACCCTCGATTCCGAGAAATGTAACAGAAGGGAGTGTATGCAAACTCCATTCCCTTTTCCTAATCAAGCTCGCAATTAGTTTATCACTGTATCCGATTCTAATATCTTTTAATTTGGAGGGCAAACCCTCTTTTGGAACCCTCTCTATTTCTGGACATGCAATTATTCTCAAATTCTCAAGGGATGGAAGGACGGAGTGCATTTGCTCTGGCAATTACTTTAAACTTCTGCAATTTAAAAGCCAAAGTCGGGTCAAATTGGTGACAGCTAATCCATCTTCAATTTGAAAAGATATCAAATTTTGGCAGAACCATATATCCATAGAATCGAGACATGTTAGATGCTGGTGGTGAGAGCCTTCTAAAGCAGCACTAATAAACTTCAAGTCTTCACATTCCCTAATATGAACTTGCTTTAGCATAGGAAGCGATCCTAATGGGAAAGATTTCAGTCCATGTCACTTCCGACTGTAAATAGCCAAGGATTCAAGGGATGTATACAAGAAGATAATGGAATAATCCATGCTTTCACATGAATAGAACACCAATCGCTTCAACGTGATGGGCACCCTAACTTCAGGAAGGGATCTAATTTCTGAACAACCCGACAAACATAAAGTGTCAAGAAGTGTGCATCGTTGCAACATTTGTTCCAATGCAGAATCATCCATATTCGAATCTGTAATGTCCAACTCCCGAAGCCCACTAGCCAATGGCTCCAACTGCAATGCTTTGCAGTTCTTTAACTCAAGTTCCAAAATGCTTGGTGCCGTTGGAAGCAACCTCCAAGCTTCTCACAATCTTTAATCTTCAGTTTCTTTAAACAAGGGAGGTGTTTGGGAAGAGACTTAGTTTTGGACAATCTCTAATGCATAACTCTTGTAGAAGAGGGAAAGCTTCATCACTCCAACAACACCATTCCTCCCACTCTTTCATATTCTCAAACCTTAGCATTTCAAGAGATACAAATGATTTAGTGGAAGCTTGCCCATATCCGTAGAACTCATCACCAACTATGAACACTCCACTCAACCCGGAAATGGAAAGAGATTTCAAAGATGATAATTGACCAAGTGGCGGTAAGGATATGCAAAATTTACAATCATGTAACCCCAAAGATACTATATTTGAGAAGGAAGAATGACCCACCCATTCCGAAAATATTATGTCTTTATAACTTCTAATAACAAGATGCTCCAAATTTGTATGAGGCTTTAGTTGTTCAAGTACTTCTCTATCATGCCTTGAATCACCATCAATATCATTATCTTCACCCCATCTCAACCCCAACTCTTTAAGATTCACCTTATCCTTCAAATTGGCATCTTTGGCATCTATGGCACTTGCAACATTTTTTAGTCCTGAAATGGAAAGTCTTCCACGTAGATGCTTGAGCTTTCCCAACTCATTAATTTTTGATCCAGTTTGACAGCCTAAAACAAAATCTGTTATTATTCGAAGATCTTTCAACCTAGCCATTCCTTCTGGCATCCTTGCTAACTTTGTTCCTTTTATATCAAGATATAGCATGTTGATCAATCTCTCCATGTCTCTGGGCAACTCATCAAGGTCACTGCATCCACGCAATTTTAATGCTTGCAAATCATACAATGTACACACAGAGTTTGGCAACCTTTTGATTGAAGTTCCTGAGAGATCCAAATTTCGTAGATGCTTCAAATTACCAATATCTTCTGGTAAATTGCTGATATTTGTATACCCAGCCAATGAAAGCACTCGTAAGCATGATTTCACCTTCAAATCATGCATTAGCACATTGCTAACATATACCCAAAGGAAAGAAGAATGCACATTTAAGTAAGTACGCAAACCCTTTGCTTTAGCTAAACTCAGGGATTTAAATTGCGGTCGCGGCCACGTTTTCGGTCGCGTTGTGTTTATCATGGTTGCGGACATAACGAATGCTATTGCGGTCATTGCGGGTATCGCGGTCGTGAATTTTTTTTAAATTCGCACAATTTATTATAAAACATAATAATTATAATTATAATTATAAAAAGTCACTTTAATGATTTTTAGAGTCTTTTCTAACACTTATGAACTTTTATTAATATGATATATTGATATAAGAACACAACTTAACATTGCAATTCATTAAAATCCTAATTATATTCTTTAAAAAGAAAAAAAAATCCTATATATATATAACAAATTAACATTACAATTCATGGATAATTAAACTCAATTTGAAACAAAAATATAACGTAAAGTCTCATTAATTTTATTTTTAAAAAACTTCATGACATCAACCAATATATTAATTAAATAATAGAGTTTAAAGAAACTTAAAATTATAAATAAAAATATGGTCAAAACTCAAGAGTCAAAACAGCTAAGATCTTTGATATTTCCTTTACCCGTGTAAACTACAAACCCTATTTTTTATCCCTTTCCCTTTCCTTTGCTTTTGGTTTTGAAAAAACCCAATTCTTATATTCATCATTCTGTTCTTAATTTTGGTTTTGATTTTTCTATGTTCTTTCTTCAATACATTACAGAACCATTTGGTCGTCTCGTCTACTCTTCTCTCCAAGTCCAAACTGTTGTTGGTAACTTGGTATGGAGAGTGGAGAGTGGAGAATCGGAGATGGCTCTTTGGGGCTTGGGATAAGGTGCCTCGCCATGCAGTGCTTTAAACATGCTTTCACAGTTGCACTCGCACCCGAAACCCCTCTCTTGATTTTTTAGACTCTCTGCAAATTTTGAAGGACCTGCCTCTGGGCTCTGTTCTTAAATCCTAGTCTAAAGACATGCAAGCAAGAATGCAGATTTTTGTTGAATTTTAATTGAACTGATCATTAAAAAATCCTAATTATCCGATGTTTCCTATCTTCTCTAGTTGAACCTGCCCTTCAAAATCTGCAGATTCAAACAATTAAACATACAATGGATTTGCACTGTAAAATGCAGATTCAAGACATGCAACCTGCAAGCAAGAATCAAGAGTATTTTTCAGGTACTTACTTGGAGTTTACGGTCTTTGCCTCTTTGGATTTGGTCTTTGGCTCTTTACCTCTTTGGAGTTTACGGTCTCTAAACTCTAAACCGAAATATGATTGCTTTTAAGTTTTGATTTTTGAATGCTTTTGATTGCTTTTTTCTGATTATCGTGTTTCTGTAGATTTTGTTTCAGAGAAGATATGATTTTTTTTACTGTAATGGAGAATAACGGGAATAGCGGCCCGTTATTGCCACAATTAGCCGTTACCTATTAAATTGCGGCCGTGATCCACTGCTATCAGTGTGACTCTGCTTCACACTGTTATTTTCAGCAATAACAGCTTCAGACGATGCCGATACCGCTATATAATGGCCGCTATTCCTATATCAGACCGTTATTTAAATCCTTGGCTAAACTCTGAAATTTTTGCCGCACATCATATCCTTCTTGGACATTAGACATATGACGGGTCTTTTCAGTTATTACAGAAGAACCACCACTCCCTTCCAATCTGCAGATGAACTCTCTGGTGACAAATTTAGCCAAGTCACTAATTAGATCATGCATGACAAAACAAGATTTCTTTCCTTTGGATTGTTGAAAAAAGGACCTCAATCTCAAATCTTTGAAGTACTCGTTACCCCGTTCTTCTAGATTTCCATTGTCCTTGGGAAGCTCTAAAAGACCTTCAGCCATCCATAATTGAATAAGTTCTTCCTTTTCAAATTCGTAATCTTTAGGGAAAATTGAACAATAAGCAAAACATCACTTTAAATGTGAAGGAAGATAATGATAATTCAACGTTAACGCTGGAAGAATATTACTTGCATCATTTGGAATTGTTGAAGGTGGCAACAAACAACAGTATGTATGTTACCCGGATAAAATACAGCAACTACAAATGTACGTATTATACCCGGGTAAAGTACGTTTCAGTGTAACAAATGACCTGTATATGATCTGACAGAAACTTTTTGACTGGATAAAGTTGGTCAATTACTTTCCAATTTTAGACAGGTCCTAGGCTATTATTAGAAAATTTAATGTTTGTTCATTTCAACAAGTTAAAATGTTTTGTTGTAAGCTCTCTATGTATATCATATATTTGATGAATTAATGAAATGATCTGATCATCTTCTTGTTCTCTCAATTTTTCATTTCTTTTGCTTTTGTTTTGTTGCTTTCTTGGCAACTATCTTTTTCTTTGAATCAAAAACTTACTACATACTTTACCCGGGTATATTACTTTGTTGCTCCAGTTTCAACAAGTTGTTCATACTTTACCCGGGTAAAATAGATCTATTTTTCATCCTGTGTGAAAAACTCAACAAATGGTATCAAGAGCCTAAGTCTTTGAGGACCTTGGTTGTGTTCGAGAGAAAAGAAGCAGAAGCTATTTTTTTGTTGGTCTATTTGTTTGCTACAAAGATGAGCTTTACACCACCACCACCACCTGTGTTTACTGGAGAGAACTACCACATTTGGGTAGTTAAGATGAAAACATACCTTCAAGCACATGATTTGTGGAATGTTGTAGAGAATGATGCTGAACCACCACCATTGAGGGCCAATCCCACCATTGCACAGATAAGGCAACATAGTGAAGATTGTGCCAAGAAGCATAAGGCAATGGCTTACTTGCAAAATGGAGTATCCGATGTGATCTTCACTAGGATAATGGCTTGTGATTCACCAAAGCAAGCATGAGAGAAGTTAGGAGGAGTTTATAGGGTCAGACAAGACAAGGCAGTAGCAGCTGATCAACCTTAGAAGGGATTTTGAGAATCTGAAGATGAGAGAGTCAGAGACCATTAAGCAGCACTCTGACAGAATAATGGATATAGTCAACAACATTAGGCTCCTTGGTGATGATTTCAGTGAGAGCAGAGTTGCTGAAAAGGTCATTACAACTCTTCCAGAGAAGTTTGAGTCAAAAATCTCTTCATTGGAGGACTCGAGGGATTTTTCAGCCATCTCATTGTCTGAGCTGGTAAATTCCCTATATGCACTTGAGCAAAGGAGGGCCAATAGGCAGGACGAGTATCCTGAAGGAGCTTTCCAAGCAAAGGCCAATGAAGGTTCAAGTTCTAGTCAAAAGGAGAAGAAACCTTGGGTCGATAGAAGGGAGAAATCAAGGAGAGATGCAGGGAAAAATAGATTTCTACCATGCATTCACTGCAAGAAAACTTCATATTTGGAGAAGAACTGCTAGCACAGACCAAATGTTCAGTGCAGGAGCTGCAAACAGCTAGGACATGTTGAGAGAGTGTGTAAAAATAGAGGGAAGGCACAAGCTCAGCAAATACAAGCTAAGGCTGTTAAAGATCTTTAAGCTAAGGAAGAGCATGTTTTCTCTGCATCCTGTTATGCAACCTCAAACAAAATCAGTAAAAACTGGTTAGTTGACAGTGGTTGTTCTTACCATATGGCTTCAGATGAAAGATTGTTCAAGAATCTTAATAGAAGTTTTACTTCCAAAGTCAGAGTTGGAAATGGCAATCTTATCGAGGCCAAAGGCAAAGGAGATGTAGTGATCAGCACACATTTAGGTAATAAAGCTATTTTTGATGTACTTTATGTACCTGATATAGACCAAAACCTGCTTAGTGTTGGTCAACTGATTGAGAATGGTTATTCACTGCTTTTCAAGAATGACTCTTGTGTTGTTGAAGATGCATTTGGTCAAATACTAGTTATAGTGGCTATGACTGATAGGTGCTTTATGCTGGATGTAAACCAATTAGAAAAAAAGGCCTATGCTGGTGCTACTAACTTAGCTAGCTTATGGCACAAGAGGTTAGGCCATGTCAGTTACAAGTCACTTGGTTTGCTGAACAGATTGAATTTGGTTGAAGACATGTCCAAAATTGAGGTCAGTGATGATGTTTGTGAAGTCTGCCAGCTTGGTAAGCAGGCAAGACTGCCTTTTCCATTTAATAAGGCATGGAGAGCTCAAGGCAAGCTCAAACTAGTTCACACTGACATTTTTGGACTAATGAGGTCTTTTTCCTTGAATGACAGCAAATACTTTGTGCTGTTCATTGATGATTTCAGTAGATTCTGTTGGATCTATTTTTTAAAGTAAAAATTAGAAGTGTTTGAAGCATTCAACAAATTTAAAGTTCTAGTTGAAAACTAGTCAGGCTGCAAGATCAAAGCTTTGAGATCAGATAATGGTGCTGAGTATCTGTCTAAGAAGTTTCAAAAGTTGTGTGAGCAAGCTGGAATTCATCATCAGCTAACAATAGTTTATACTCATCAGCAAAATAGAGTATGTGAGAGGAAGAATCGAACAGTACTTGATATGGCTAGATGTTTACTGTTTGAAAGCAAGTTGCCAAGTAAATTTTGGGCTGAAGCAGCAAATACTTCAGTATATTTGCTCAACAGGCTGCCTACCACTGCTATTAAGGACAAAACCCCTTTTGAAGTTTGGCATGATCTTAAACCAACAGTTTCACACCTAAAGGTGTTTAGTTGTGTCTGCTACACTCTTATACCAGCTAAAAAGAGAACCAAACTTGACAAAAGATTTATGCCAGGGATCTTTGTTGGTTACAGCAGTACCAATAAAGGTTACAGGGTGTATAATCCCTCAACTAAGAAAATTTTGGTGAGTAGGGATGTGAGGTTTAATGAAGGCAGAATATGGAGCTGGAATGATGCTGCTGCAAGGTTGACTGATGAAGATCAGCTGGAAAATAGTTTGGAACTAGCTGAAGAAGGGCAAGCTGATGAAGACTTTGATGAAGAACTTGTGAGAGGCACCAGAACCATTGCAGATATCTATCAGAGATGTAATGTTGCAATAGCTGAACCTTCAAACTTTGAGGAAGCTACCAAGAAGAAGAATTGGAAGAAGGCCATGGAAGCTGAATTGGAAATGATCCATAAAAACGACACTTGGGATTTGGTTGACAGACCTGATCATAAAAAAGTCATAGGTGTTAAGTGGGTGTTTAGAGCCAAGTACAATGCTGATGGCTCATTGAACAAGCACAAGGCAAGACTTGTAGTGAAAGGCTATAGTTAGCAATATGGCATAGATTTCATAGAGACATTTGCTTCAGTAGCAAGGCTAGACACAATTAAACTTCTGTTTGCCTTGGCTGCACAAAAGCAATAGATAATACACCAGCTCGATGTCAAGTTAGCATTTTTAAATGGCTTCCTAAAAGAAGAGATTTTTATTAAACAACCAGAGGGGTTCAAGGTTCCTGGCGAGGAAGAAAAAGTTTACAAGTTGAAAAAGGCCTTATATGGTCTAAAGCAAGCACCAAGGGCCTGGTATGATAGGGTTGATGAGTATCTATCTAAGCTCGGGTTCGAGAAAAGTGTTAGTGAACCTACACTTTTTATAAAGAAGTCAGAAAATGAAACTCTTCTGATTGTCTCACTTTATGTGGATGATTTACTTGTAACTGGAAGCAAGGGAGAGCTGATAGATGAGTTCAAGGTGCAAATACAAGAAGTTTTTGATATGACAGATTTGAGAGTCATGACATATTTCTTGGCATGGAAGTGAACCAATCTGACCAAGGCATCTTCATTAGCCAACATGCCTTTGTTTTAAAAATTCTCAACAGATTTTGCATGACCAATTGCAAAACAGTGAGCACACTAGTGACTCAAGGGGAGAAGCTGACTAGTTGTGGGAATCAAGAAAGGGTTGATGAGAAAGAATATCGAATCTTGGTAGGTTGTTTGCTTTACTTAACACCTACTAGGCCTGATATTATGTATGCTATTAGCTTACTGTCCAGAATCATGCATTGCTATGATGTTGTCCATTTTAAAGTAGCAAATAAAGTTCTTAGATACTTAAAGGCAACTTTGAATCATGGTGTAAATTTTGAAAAGGCAAAAGAACTCAAATTGATAGGGTATTCAGACAGTGATTGGGCAGGGTCCATTGATGACATGAAAAGTACTTCTGGATATTTCTTTACTCTTGCCTCGGGAGTTTTTTGTTGGAGTTCAAAGAAGCAACAAACTATTGCTCAATCTACAACTGAAGCAGAATACATTGCAACTGCTGCAGCTGTTAATCAAGCCATTTGGCTTAGGAAACTTTTCTATGACTTGAATGAAGAACAAGTTAAAGCAACAGAGAT
Organism: Gossypium anomalum; assembly: GCA_025698475.1. Classification (NCBI taxonomy): domain Eukaryota; kingdom Viridiplantae; phylum Streptophyta; class Magnoliopsida; order Malvales; family Malvaceae; genus Gossypium; species Gossypium anomalum. The sequence continues at coordinate 46,848,651 of CM046960.1, read as the reverse complement.
CAAAGTTGACAATCAATCAGCTGTTGCAATTGCCAAGAACCCTGTGTTTCATGGAAAAACTAAGCATTTCAAGATCAAATACCATTTTGTGAAGGAGGCAGAGCTGTCAAAGGAGATCAACTTGGTCCATTGCTGCTCAGAAGTTCAATTGGCAGACATTTTGACCAAGCCTTTAGCTGCCACCAGGTTCGAGTATTTGAAGAAGCAAATTGGAGTTTGCTGTTTTGTAGCCAAGGAGGAGTGTTGAAGGTGGCAACAAACAGCAGTATGTATGTTACCCGGATAAAATACGGCAACTACAAATGTACGTATTATACCTGGGTAAAGTACGTTTTAGTGTAACAAATGACCTGTATATGATTTGACAGAAACTTTTTGACTAGATAAAGTTGGTCAATTCCTTTCCAATTTTAGACAGGTCCTAGGCTATTATTAGAAAATTTAATGTTTGTTCATTTCAACAAGTTAAAATGTTTTGTTGTAAGCTCTCTATGTATATCATATATTTGATGAATTAATGAAATGATCTGATCATCTTCTTGTTCTCTCAATTTCTCATTTCTTTTGCTTCTGTTTTGTTGCTTTCCTGGCAACTATCTTTTTCTTTGAATCAAAAACTTACTACATACGTTACCAGGGTATATTACTTTGTTGCTTCAGTTTCAACAAGTTGTTCATACTTTACCCGGGTAAAATAGATCTGTTTTTTATCATGTGTGAAAAACTCAACAGGAATATCCCAAAATTGCTATGTAATATATTGTTCCACTCATCAGCATCTGGTTTGCAACGCAGAAGAGCTTTTGCAGCCAAAGGGAGACCGCCACATCTTTCAACAATTGCTTCACCGGTTGCCATCAGATCTGGATGCTTGGTGGGGCTTGAACCATCAAATGCCTGCTTTGCAAATAACTTCCAACAATCATCATCTGATAACACATTTAAACGATAAGTTCGAATGTTCCTCATGATTGCTGCAACGTTGTCATCACGTGTTGTTACAATAATCTCGCTATTATTTGCCCCAGAAGTGAAGGGACTTGCAAGCTCTTTCCAATGAACATAATTCTTGATCCAAACATCATCCAAAATGATTAGATATTTCTTTCCCGACAGCTGCTCTTTGAGTTTAAGTTGAAGCTGATTTAAATTCTTGTTTCCGTCGTAGCTACATTCCATCTCTTCAAGATTGGTTTTGGTTACCTTGAAAGCATCAAATTCCTCTGAAACACACACCCATGCTTTGGCGTGAAACCATTTATCCACTCTGGGGTCATTGTAGATCAATTGGGCAAGGGTGGTTTTGCTAAGCCCTCCCATACCCACGATGGGAATCACATCTATCTGATTTCAAAGAAGTTGCGGCCGTTCTTTGAAATGCCTTTTCTCCTTTATAGTTTTCTTTCAGACCCAGAATCTGTTTTTGGTTGAGTAGGTAATCTAGTCTCCCAAGGATCTCCTCCAGCTTAGACTGCATCCCATCTTTGAAAGGATTGAAAGAAGAGAAAAAGCTACTAACCTGCTTCATAGCAGTGGTTTGATATTCGGATTCGATCTTATTCCGAAGAGCTTCAGTAGAGATCTCGTCCAGGAGGTCCTTGGCATCATAAACAGCATCTTTGAGCTCATGAGTCCAACTTTTGACATTTGGGTTGGTAATCTGCTTATTTTCAAAGATCATCCAACCCTGCTTTCACCGACATCAAGGTTGGCTTCAGTTTCTTCAGCAGCATAGCTTCAAGTTTCTTTCCTTTGATAAGCCTCGGAATATCTCCAGAAACAATCCTATCAAGCAGCACCTCGATGGAAGCAGAGAGAAAAGCTTCACCTACCAAAGCCTTTTTTTTTTTCTAGTAAAGAAAAGGTTTGAAAACGGAAGTGAGTTGCAGACCAAGGAAGAAAATAACGCAAGGTGAAATGAAAGAGTTGAGGAGTTGCTTAAGAGAAGAATAGATACAATAAGTTTAGAAATTGATTTAGGCAGTAAAATATTTTTCAAAAAATGATTTTTTAAAAATAATTTATTTTCTATTTTTTTGGTGTTTGGATGAGTCTGTTTAAAATATTTTCTGTTATTTGGCAGATTTTCTGAAAATATTTTTTGGAAAAGTTGTTTTTACACATATTAATAAATTTATATTTTAAATTTTTTTTACATATATTGTAATGATATATTTATAAATAAATAAACAAAAATTAAATATATAATAATACTCAATTATTAAGCTAGAATATTAACCGTCATAAATTAAAAACAACTAAAATCAAATAAATTATTTCTAATTGTGTTATAAAATAATAATTAAAAAAAGGATTGAATAATTATAGAAATTAATACTAGAAATCAATATATATAAAACCCTTTAATTTTATTAAAATACTCATGTCATATATATATATATATATATATATATATATATATATATTAATATGTATAGACTCGTGTATGGGATAAATTCTTTAAATACGTGGTTCAACATAAGTGTTAGAACATGAATCTTGCAAGAAAAATGAATACACTCCATAAAACAATGTTTGATGAAAATTATAACAAGTGACCATAAAAGTCTTAAATAGAATCTTAATTCCTAAGAAGAATGTACAAGAAAATCCATTAAATCAATCTCTTCTTTTCTATTATCTTCTTAAACATATTTTATCTTTGTTTCGATCTTCAGTAGATACCAAAATTTTGTTCATTTATGTTCCTAAAGCTCCTGCCATTTTCTTTTAATGGCTGAAAAAAGAGAGGAAAAAGAGTGCATAGAAACAGAGTTAAAACAACCAACAACAGAGAGTTGAAATTAGATAAGGAAGAGGGACATAAAAATGAAAGAAGAACCTCAATCCAGTTTCTTCATCTGTACATTTATTAACATTCAATTTGCTGACCTTAAAATCCAATTGAATTTCTCTTATGGCCCCATTAGTGAGAAGATGATGAGCAATCAACTATTTGATGCTTCCTACACTAAGAAAATAAAGAAGAAAAAGTTTCTCATCTATGTTGTGGACAGCCATATTCTTGATTCCAACTTTCTGGTAAAGTTTTCATCTCTTATGAAGCCACCTTTCATTGGAGTATCAATGACAGTTACATTAGGAATCTGAGTTTTGTACCATTCAAAGCATTGGAATCATTCCCTCTATGAGTTTTGTATCTTTTTCTTTCAAAGTTTTTCAATGTATTTAGAAGGTTTTTAGAAAATCATTGGAGAGATATATCCTTATACTCATATTTAAATATACATCAAAAATAGATATTTTAAAAAAAGAAAAAGAAAAAAAGAGTTCAAGTAACACACATATGACTTGAAAAACAAGAAAAAAGCTACCGTAGGTTGGGATTATTAGTGTCGAAGATTTAAAAAGAAACTTTGCTACCTTAGATGGTAATCAGCTATCAACTTTTCTACTTGGGTTTCAAATATATACACTTGCTTGCCATCATACAAGTTCAATATGATCAAACTTGAAATATCATAAGAAAATCAAATACTAAAACATGTATATATGCGTTCTGCAAAAGGATAAACTTTTTGTACATTAACTCATCTAAATACTCTTTTTTTCTTTTTTCTTTTTAGTTTTTAAAATAACAATTAAGCTTTGCAACAATAATATCATCATCCTACTTCCTATTGTTTCCACTCTTACCTTCATGTTCAAAATTTTTAAAAAGAACAAAAATAAAGAAGTTAAAGATACCTCCACATGTTCATAACCAGGACTTGCCTGAGTCCAAGTAACATGCCCTTCATCTAAGTTTCAGCAACATCATAGATAAGATTTTAAGACTGAATAACAGGTGTCACACACTCGAGAGATAGAATCTCACGATTATGCAATACTATCACTAAATAATTGAAATTCAATTTAGCCAAAACTTCTTACATAAGAATTATAGGATCATAACTCAAAAATCTTTTATAAAATTTGATTTGAAAATAAGTTCCAAGATATGTAGTAAATTAATTAACCTTAAAAAAAAAACAGTCAAGTGGTATTTAAAATTTATAAAAATAAAAATAAAAAATGAAACATCTTGAAAGATGTAATGAAATGCAATAATATCCAAAATTGTCACTTTCCAGACTTTTCATGTTCACGAACATAATAAGAACCTGTAAAAAAGTATTATTATATGAGGGAATGAGTTTAACTATTCAACAAGTAATAGGTCTTTCCTTTGGTTGCGTTAAGCAAACACGAAAATATTTAGACCAAATATTTAATAAAAAATATATAATTGTAAAATTTATCGATAATTCATAATAAATAATTCAAAGAATATTTTGTGTCAAAACTGTAATAAAGACAAACTAATAATTTTTGAAATACCAATCAACCCTTTTTTTATAACTATGGTCACCCCTAAATTCAGTTACAAAATTGAAAACCACAATTAACCCCAATAGTAATGGGCTGGAACAAAAGCCATAACTAACCTCAGTGGCAGTAGGCTAAAAGAAAAACCATAAATCACACCAACGGCAATAGGTCAAAAACCACTATTCTATGCTAGTAGAATAGTTGAAATAAATTTTAAAGCACAAAATACATGTCGACATGACTAACATTTAACTCCGTTGGAACAGAACATTTTAGAAGCAAGTTCAAAATCAAAAAATTGAGTTAGCGAAATGACTCAAAAACATACTTAATATACAAAGACATAATTCAATAGTGTACTTTTTCAAAACATATCATTTATATATATAACAAAATATAATTTGAGTAGCATAAGTATACCAAAAACATAGTCCAATATCATACTTCTCTAAAAATAATCATACTAACATGTTTAACTCAATTTTCATAAAATATGAACAAAAATATTATATATCACAAATGTAACATAAAATATTGAAGATTGATTTTTGGGGAATTAAACACCAAAAGAATGTTGAGTCACTTACCTAGTACACTCAATCTACACTTCAGCAAAGATTTTCAAAAATTTCATAGTAGCCTAAAATTTTAGAGTAATAGAACTTGAAAATAAAAAAATTGATCAATTAATTAGAGGCTTAAAAGGTAAAAATTTCTGTGGTGATCCTAAGATATTTCAGTTTTGTGGCAATCAACCTAACAAACTAAGACACAATTGTACAATTTAATTGAACTATCTTTTAAATCAAAAGTAAGTAAATCCAATTTAATAAAATACATGTATATTATAATAAATCAAATAAATTAACAAAAATCAATTTAGTATGATTTTTCAACCAAATAATATGTATTTGGATAAAAAAAATATTTTCAAACATAACTAAAAAAATCAAATTTTCAATATTTTGAAAGTCTAAACTTCATGATCATTTGGTTAACTTGAAGTCGTTTGAGCTAAAAATTTACTTTGCATTTTGGTAGTTTAAAAACATGAATTTAAAGAATAAATTAAATACTAAAACTTAGAAACTTTGTTTCACCAAATTTGGTTAACAAAAGCCTTATTTTTTAAAGTCAAAATATAAGAATTTATCACAAACTATCTAAATTTTTAGGTTACGAGTTTCGAGTAGCTTACTTTGGCTTTCATATCTTTCAACAAAAAATTCATATAACCATGATATTAATACCAAATGAAAGTTAATAACTTCATACTAAGGAAAGCATCTAAATTTCGAAACAAATGAACATTTATAGATAGATTTCTAGCTCGTCAAAGTTGATTATACGAAACTGTCAAAACTCATATGACAGAAACTTCAAAAATTATTTTCTCCTAATACAATTGATCAAAAAGGATGCCAAGCGTACCATTTGAAAGATCTTGAAGAGAAATTTCATTTGGTACGAAGAATGTTGCGAGAATCTCATTGGGAAGTCAATGGAATTTGACAAACTATAAAACTAACCCAAATGAAATACATGAGTTTTAAGAAAAATAGCTTAAAACCATTGACTAAGAAAAATAGTCTAAAGAGATTCTATCTTTTCTTTTCCTTCTATTATTTTTTTTTTAAAAAAACTATAAAATACATGTAATAACTTGAAAGTCAGTAGTGTCACTTACTTTCATACCTTAATTACCGCAACCACATATTTAACTTAAATACCCAATCAATTCTACTTATAAATAAGTTTTTTCCTTTTTTATAGAATCTATGAGAGTTAGGGCTTTGTATTCGGGGTTTTGGGTAATTTACGTTTGGTACATTTAGATTTATTTTCTCCATATTGTACTCTCATTTATTTACTCTTTTAGTAAAAAGCTGAAGCCTCCTTTGCCTGTGGTTTTCCTCTTCTTCAGAGGAGTTTTCCACGTAAATATTTGTGTGTTTGACCTTCTTTATTTTTCTCTTTCATTGCTTATACGAGTCAATCCTTAATAAATTGGTATCAGAGCCAGATTCAGCTTTCACAAATCGGCTCTTTCTGTGACACAACAATGAATTTGGATATCAAGAAGTTAGACGAGATCACAAATTTTAGTTTCTTGTAGTTTCAAGTAATTACATAGATAGATGATGTGACCGAGCACAAGGGTGATGATTCATTGTTCTCCACATACAGTTCAGTTGAAAGTGGAGTCATGTTAGATGTCAGATATTCACTTGATTTAGAGAAGAATCTCATCCCCTTTTGGTCTTTAGGAGTCGAATGGTTCGTAAAGTGTTTGAGACAAGGTTGGTCACGGAGGGTTACAGTCAAGTGGAAAGAGTTTATGTTTTCTCTACTATTTGGGTATTATTAGCTCTTGTCGCATTATACAACTTTGATTTAAAGACTAGAAGTCTTTCAGTTTCCATGCTCAAGCACGGTTTAGACTTGGTTAACATTCTATAAAATTCAAGTTAGGCTCATTGTAGCGACATAAAAAATTTTTAGCTTTCGGGTCGCTAATTGTGGCGATTTATTAAAAATTTAAAAATTGACGTTTGATTTTTGAAATAAACAGGGAGTCGCCACCGATCCTTTTTCCTAGGTGTGATCGGACACCTATTAAATTTATTTTCTAAAACAAAGAGAAGGCTAAGTTTGGGTCTACATCAAAATCCAGAGAAAAAGTAGGGTTCGGAGTCGGTTACGCGCGAGGAAGGTATTAGCACCCTCGCGACGCCCAAAATTGGTATCTCATAAACACGTGTTATCTTGATTTTCAAAAATACGAATTCAATGTAACATTTAGTTGTGATCCGATTGAAACATGTGAATTTTTAATCTTTTAAATGTTTTAGAAGGACATACCGTTTTAACACGAGTCAATTGATGTTCACCTAACATAGCGATGAAATCGATGACTTAATGTTAAATCGATACGTTGCCTTGATTATTGAAATCAATTAGAAAATAAGAATATGATTTTCAAAGAAATACAAAGCAAATTGATACGAAATAAGATAAATAAAATATCGATCTAAAAGTGCATTGAAACAAATATAAGCATTACAATAATATTATAAACAATAAAGATATAATGTAATACTAGAATTAGGTATGAAATAGAAACAATGAATGTATATACGTAATACGTGTTAAAAAATATATATATAGACAATATAAGAATATAGGAGTATTGAAAATATAAATAAAATAATGAAGAAATGAATAAAAATAATATACACAATAATATAATAAGAAAATCTTATAATAAGTACTAAAAAATATTTATTTATATATATGTATATTAATGAATAATATGATATACAAAAATAGTACTAATAAAAATATTTATATACATGTAATAAAATGTATGTACTAATATTAATAATAAATATGATAGGGATAAAAACAGATATAATAATAATACGTATAAAATATGGTATTATATATATATATATAAAACACAGTGTTTAAGAATATGTACATAAGATGATAAAAATATGTACAGGGAATAGTATAAGAAATATATATACATAATATGAAAATATTTATATAATGTAATATTAAAATACATACACAATATATATACATATTAAAAGAAATAATAAAAAAATAAACTATTGATAATATTTCAAAAATACATATACATACTAAAAATATACACTACTACATGTAATAGATAAATATAATAAATATATAGAGATTATAAATAATAAATAACAGAAAATAATAACAAGTAATTTGGAAATAAAACAGTAAACTAACACAAAAGGACTAAAATTAGAGAAAAGGCAGAATTCTGGGGTAAATTTTAAAAGAAATAAAAAGGAAAGGACCTATTTGGATACGCGCAAAACGGCCGAGGACCAAAAACACAATATTCCCAAGTCTTTAGAACTACACCGTATTAACAAGGATTCATTCGAAATCCAAACAAAACCATGGGGTCCAATTTAAAAAAACTACAAAAACTTAATTGCAAAACCTTTAAAAAGCGGAGGGGTTAAACGTGCAAATAACCCCTCCCTTAAAAAAACACGCGGATCCTAGCTGAAGCGGGTCGGGTCGATCCGACCCAGGGCAAAACGACGTCATTTTATGCCCTGGGTCTTTAATGCAAAACGGTGCCGTTTTTAGAGGCTATAAATAGCCTAAAAACCAAAAAAAATCATTTGAAACCCATATCAGGAAAAAAAAAAAGGAGAGAAGAAGAGCCGAAGCGATTTCGGTCGTGGGGCATCATCGCCAATCGTCGACGACCGCTATCCGTCGCCGCACTCACCACCACCGTACACAAGTGTTTTAAAGGTAAAAATCCTAATTTTTTATTTTTTATTTTCTTTTTGATTTTATATATATTGGAATATGTTTATGAGTAGGAAAAGAAAAGTTAAAAAAAGAAAGAAAGAAAATCAATTCGAAAATGAAAAAAAGCAATCACCTTCTTTTATTTTGATTTTCTGTTTTTTTTTTATTCTCTGACTTTTGATGGTGCTTTGGAATCCCTGTTTGTATTTAGAAATACTATGTTTGTATTAACTGGAAATTTGGCCGACCCTTTACATGAGTTTTTGATGGCTTTTATAGCCTTACAACTTATTTTCTATTAGTTTCTGTCTTGTCTCCTTTCTTGCTTGCAGGGGATGGGCACGGTGGAGCAGGTGGCCGGTGCTAGTGTCAAAGGGCAGAGAGTTGGTGCGGTCAGAGGGTAGGTGGCCGGTTAATCAGAGGCAAGTGGGGGTGGTTACGGCGCTGCAGGTTAGGGTTAGGGTTAGCTGATGGGATTTGGGGTTATTGAGTCAGTTGGCTTAGTTTAGGTGGGTATTTGGGCTGTTTGTAATGGGTCTTAGTTGGGCTAACGGGTTATTGGGTTTGAAAATGTGTTAAGGGGTTTGGGTTAAAGTTTGGGTTGTAAAATTGGGTTAGTTTGGTTAAATTTGTAAGTGGGCCAAATTGGCCTGTAACACTCATCACGGGGCATGAAAAAGTAGGCATGATAAATATGAGTCAAGGTGCATATTTGCGGGGTGCACCTCGCATTTATGGGACACGTTGCAGGCACCTTAGACGAGAATCAACGAGCAACAGAAGAAGGACCAAAATAGGTCCGATGACAAGATGAGGAGGTCCCCAACGTTAGGATGATGCGACGGTTTTTGGCAATGGATGGGGCGACAATGTCGTGAAGAGGAGAGACGGCACATCACGACAATTCCTAATGTCATGCAGCCATATCTTGTATATGTGAACATGACTTCTTCTCCCAATTAGATTGCAATTACATTAGGGTTATTTTAACTGTTTCAGCCCTTAGTATTGAGTCTATTTAAAGGGTCTTTGTAACCCTGATTTAGACATGTCATTAGCAAGGGCTTTTTTGTGAGGATGACAAGATGTAGTCACATATGGAGTTTTGGTGAGAGTTTGAAAGAATTTTGTGAAACCTTTTTGTGAGAGCTTTGGGTGTGAGCTTTGTATTCGAGGCTTGGGTTTTTGTATTTTCATTGTACTATTGTTTTGTTTACCCTATTAATGTTAAGTTCGTGCCTCCTTTGCTTATGGTTTTTTATCCCTCTTTGAGGGCTTTCCACTTAAAATATTTATGTTTGTTCTTCTTTACTTTTATTATCTCGTTGTTTATACGGATTGATCCTCAACAATAATTTCTGTACAACAACAGAATTTAAATGTTATCCTACTGCTTAAACATTTATTTTACTAACTAAAGTCATGATTTGTGCACATTTTCTCAATATTCACTTGACATAACTTTATCATAAATTTATTCTGAGAACATATGCATGTGTTAATCTAAAATTTTCATATATGAATATTATAATTAAACATAAATCACATTCATATAGATACATAAAAGGATATAAATAGCATCCCATTTAAACAAATATAATAAAATATGTTAGTAAGTATATAGCCTCATCATTATTCAATAAACTTAAACATTAAATTGCTTTTTCAAAATTTACCACTGCCTTTTATTTGGAATAAGTAATACTCTGGTATTGGATCATTATCAAAAGAGTATTTTTAAAGAAAAACTTTGTAAAATTGTAAAGATTATTTGTAAAATGTTAGGATTTAATGATTGTATTATAAAAATACTTCAAGTTATTTATAGTCTTATAAGTTATTAAATATATTTTTTGATGAGTTAGATTGTTTAAATTCTTTTTTCATAAAAAAAGGCTATTTATTCCTGGAATTAAATAAAAAGAAATTGTTCATTAAGTGTATACAATATTTTTTTTATAATTTGACATTTAGTGTTAAAAATGAATTGTTGTTTATATTTTATGTTAAGTTCTAAGGTGTTATATACTTAAAATAATTTAAAAGGTAGAAAATGATTAAATTAAATAACACTAGTACAGTTCTATTTTTCTTTTTTTCCCACAAATTTTCCCAATTACACACTATATATTCTAGTTCAAAAGGATTTCCTAAATAGCATTATTATTTATCTTACATTTTTTTTTCTTATTTTATATACATTACATAACAAAAACATTTAAATTGAGAATAAATTTGATTAATATTAGTAATTTACTTCTACAACATTAAAGAATATAATATATTCAATATTACAAATATTTTATATTCTAAAAAACTTATATACACAATCGACCTATGCATCGCATGGAATAAGAAAACTAGTTACAAAGTATAACAAATATTTTTGACAACTTCAATCAATTGTAAACAGCTTAAAAAGCTCTCCTTGTATTAAGTCACTACTAAATTAAGTCACATTATTAGGTTGGGAAAGATTGAATATCTCTAACTAATAATGATTACCTTACATTACTCGAATTCAAGTGCAAGTATTGTATATAAATATATGTAATGTCGGATAAAGATATGTATATAGCATGTGAATGGTTTCTTAAAAGTTTTTCCCAATATGGCAATATCCTATATGTAAATCTATAGGAAATCAAAGAGGGGTCTTGCATATGATTCAGGGTTCAACCATGAGGTTCTGCATGAACTAAATGTCCAAATTCACAACTCAACCTTTGTATTATCATATCAATTCACAAGAAAAAATAAACTAAATGTCCAAATGATTGTTAAAAGTTAACAGAGAGATCATTTGTGGGAAGTCATTTTTAGAATGGAAGATCTCACAAAGGAATATTTGGAACATGGTATCTGTAAAGAGCGTGTTCAAAAACATTTAAGAGAAATAATACAAGGTGCGAGTAAACATGGGCAGTAGTTGAAAGCCAAAATGATTCAACTAAAAACCCCTTTACATTTTACAACCAAGTTGAAGCTCATTCACGCAAAGCTGTGATTGGAAATAATCCAATCACCCACATTTATGATCCCAACTTCCCTTCAAAACATAATAATAATAAGCTTAATTACCTTTGGATTCTAAGATGATCCAATTTATGTCCAAACAAAAAACCTTCATTTGGATGGCAATCATGCAAATCAAAACAAGTTCCCTTAAGTTAAACATATTGTGCAGATCTAATTCTATTTTAAAAAAAAAAAAAAAGGCAAAAATACATTTCTCATGAAAGTAAAAAATGACTGGAAATACCTGCGTCAGAATATTTGTTTTCTCAGTCACTGCCCCTTCTATATTATGAGTTCTTCGTCAAATTCAATGACAGGGATGTGGGAAATGTTGGCCCAATCTTTACCTTTATCCTTTTCACAATGTTCCTTCAGCAAAGGACATTTTTTAATGCACAAACGAGAAAGAGAGGGAGGGAGCATGTTTGGCGGCATGGATTGGAGCTTGGGACAATTACAGATATACAAATAAGAAAGAGAGTGTGGAAGCATGTTTGGGGGCATGGATTGGAGATTGGGACAATTGTAGATAAACAAATAAGAAAGAGAGTGTGGGGGGCATGTTTGGCGGCATGGATTGGAGCTTGGTACAATAGTAGATACACAAATGAGAAAGAGAGGTGAGGTGTTGAAACCCCTTATACTCCAAACTCTTTAGATTTCGAAGACCAATGATCCAGAGAGTTTCAAGTGAAGAGGGAAGCAGATGTTCATCTGGAAAACACTCCATCTCTACTTCTGAAAATGAGATATAGAGAGTTGTAAGAGAAAGGAGTTTATGCAAACTCCATTCCTTTTTCCTAATCAGGCTCTCAATTAGTTTATCACTGCTTTCGATTCTAATTTCTTTTAATTTGGAGGGCAAACCCTGTTTTGGAACCCTCTCTATTTCTGGACATTCAGTTATTTCCAAAAACTCAAGGGATGGAAAGGAGTGCATTTGCTCTGGCAATGACTTTAGACTTCTGCAACGGAAAAGCACAAGTTGGGTCAAATTGGTAACAGCTAATCCATCTTCAATTTGAAAAGACATCAAATTTTGGCAGCACTCTATAACCAAAGAATTGAGATGCTGGTGGTGAGAGCCCTCTAAAGCAGCACTAATAAACTTCAAGTCTTCACATCCCCTAATATGAACTTGCTTTAGCATAGGAAGCGATCCTAATGGGAAAGATCCCAGTCCATGACACGTCCAACTGTTTATATCCAAGGATTCAAGGGATGTATAGAAGAAGATATTGGAATAATCCAAGCTTTCACATGAATTGATGCTAAATCCCTTCAGCGTGATGGGCACCCTAACTTCAGGAAGGGATCTAATTTCTGAACAATTCCACAAACATAACTTTTCAAGAAGTGTGCATCGTTGCAACATTTGTTCCAATACGGAATCATCCATATTCGAATCTCTAATGTCCAACTCCCGAAGCCCACAAGCCAATGGCTCCAACTGCAATGCTTTGCATTTCTTTAACTCAAGTACCAAAATGCTTGGTGCCGTTGGAAGCAAGCCTCCAAGCTTCTCACAATCTTCAATCTTCAGTTTTTTTAAACAAGGGAGGTGTTTGGGTAGACATTTGGTTAGCTCGGGACAATTATCAATGCACAGCTCTTGTAGAAGAGGGAAAGCTTCATCACTCCAACAATACACCCATTCCTCCCACTGGGCCATATTCTTAAAGCTTAGAATTTCAAGAGATTGAAATGGTTTAGTCGAAGCTTGTCCATTCCCGTAGAACTCATCACCAACTATTAACACTCCACTCAAACCGGAAATGGAGAGAGATTTCAAAGATGATAACTGCCCAAGCCCACAAGCCAATGGCTCCAACTGCAATGCTTTGCATCTCTGTAACTCAAGTTCCAAAATGCTTGGTGACGTTGGAAGCAAGCCTCCAAGCTTCTCACAATCTCCAATCTCCAGTTTCTTTAAACAAGGGAGGTGTTTGGGAAGAGACTTAGTTAGTTTTGGACAATTTCTAATGCATAGCTCTTGTAGAAGAGGGAAAGCTTCATCACTCCAACAATACCATTCCTCCCACTCTGCCATATTTTCAAAGCTTAGCATTTTAAGAGATCCAAAGGGTTTAGTTGAAGCTTGCCCATAGCCGTAGGACTCATCATCAACTATTAACACTCCACTCAACCCGGAAATGGAGAGAGATTTCAAAGATGATAACTGGCCACGCGGTGGTAAGGATATGCAAAATTTACAATCATGTAACCCCAAAGATACTATATTTGAGAAGGAAAAATGCCCCACCCATCCCGAAAATATTATGTCTTTATAACTCCTAATAACAAGATGCTCCAAATTTGTATGAGGCTTTAGTTGTTCAAGTACTTCTCTATCATGCCTTGAATCAATATGATTATCTTTACCCCATCTCAACTCCAATCCTTTAAGATTCATCTTGTCCTTCAAATTGACACTTTTGGCATCCACGGCACATGCAACATTTTTAAGACCTGAAATGGCAAGTCTTCCACGTAGGTGCCTGAGCTTTCCCAACTCTTCGATGCTTGAACCATTTTGCTTACCTAAAACAAAATCTGTTAATGTTCGAAGATCTTTCAATTTGCCCATTCCTTCTGGCATCCTTGCTAACTTTGTTCCCTTAATATCAAGATATAGCAGGTTGATCAATCTCTCCATGTCTCTCGGCAACTCATCAAGGTTGCAGCATTCACGCAATTTTAATGCTTGCAAATTATACAATGTACACAAAGAGTTTGGCAACCTTTTAATTTTAGTTCTTGAGAGATTCAAATTTCGTAGATGCTTCAAATTACCAATATCTTCTGGCAAATTGATATTTCTATACCCAGCCAATGAAAGCACTCGCAAGCTCGATTTCACCATCAAATCATGCATTAGCACATCACTGACAAATGACCAGCTCCAGACTGACGAGCCCCAGACTGAAGAAAGTACGCAGACCCTTTGCTTTGGTTAAACTCTGAAATTTTTGTCGCACATCATATTCTTCTGGGACATTAGACAAATGACGGGTCCTCTCAGTTATTCCACAAGAACCACCACCAGTAACAGATTTAGCCAAATCACTCATTAGATCATGCATGACAAAACAACATTTCTTTCCTTTAGATTGTTGAAAAAATGACCTCAATCTTAAATCTTTCAAGTACTCGTTACCCCGTTCTTCCAGATCTCCATTGTCTTTGGAATGCTCTAAAAGACCTTCAGCCATCCATAATTGAATAAGTTCTTCCTTTTCAAATTCGTAATCTTTAGGGAAAATAAAACAATAAGCAAAACATCGCTTCAAATGGGAAGGAAGATAATGGTAACTCAATGCTAACGCTGGAAGAATCTTAGTTGCATCATTTGGAGAAAGTAATTGCAAACAATGGAAAAGAAGAGTGAAGAAAGTTGCAGAGATGAAGGATTGGAAACAGAATAAAGTAAGAGAAAGTGAAAGCAAATTGAAAAGACGAGAGGAAGAGTGAAAATATGAGATGAAGATGAAAAGGGGAAGGCTTTAACTTGGAATACTTTAATTTCAATGGAGATGAAAGAACTTGATCACTGCTAACGGGACTTGTGAAAGGGGAAGGCTTTAACTTGGAATACCTTAAAAATTCATTAATATTTAATAACATAAAAGAAATACTATTTTTCCATAACCATAGTTGGTTGTTTACAGATTTAGCATAATGAAGAAATGGATCAAATATTATATTATAATATAAGCAATAGCATTATTATTCCAAATATTATATTAAATAATATATAAAAATATTATCTATACTATTATTTAGGTAAAGCTATGTTGAAGATTTTGGTTATGCTTTTTGGCATGTCTTTGTTTGGTTTTGTAGCAAGTTTGTCTTGTTATCCATTTTTGTTTTATCTATTTTGGCTTGAAATGAGTTTTTGTATTTCAATGGAGGCAGACCTAGTGGGTTTATCCATTATTGATGGAGAATACAAGGCATGGCAAGTGGAAATCGGTATTCAAAAGGGGGAGGAGTTTTGAGTTCTTTTTTACTACTAGTGTTACCCATTTCTAGTCAACGGAAAACACCGTGGCCAATCTTTAGAATCCTGTTGACGGTATCTCTATATCAAATATGAGAGAAACATTTCTTGTTTACGTTTTATTATGAGTTGGATAAGTAATGTTTTTATATTTTTGTATCGTGTTTTAAGTATTTATATGTCTAAAATTGGTTCTATATAACTAAATATTGATATATATATGAATTCAAACTTTTAGTAAAAGTCTCCTCCAAAGTCAATAATGGGTAACAAGTTAATGATCTAATTACCTCAATCATCATATATCCTTCCTCCATTCAAATATCATAATCAAAGCAAAAGCAAAAATGATTGTGCATCAAAGATTAACAATGGAATGCTTCCTATGATTTAAATAACGACAGGATACATTAACATAATTGATTGTGATCACTATGTTTTAGCTATTTTTCATATCATATTTATATCGATATATCATGTAATTTTTTTTGGATTTCTTGATGTTTGTTTTATGGTACATGTTAGGAGTTCATGATTGTCCATTTCAACAATATTGTCTCCAAAAAATATTCAAACTTAAAATTTTCTTTTGAAAGTACAATATGTCTGATCATTGCACCCAACTAATTATTGATAAAAGAAAATTACATCATGTAATTTTATTGATTCTTATATTGTCATAACCATTAAAAGTGCTCTTACTAATTTAGCAAATCAGTTGCATATCTCAATTTAAATAAAATAAAATTCAAGATTATAAGTCTCTCTTATCATATTTAATAACACTAAGAATATAATTCCATTTATCAAAATTTATTTTATTTAATTAAATATAATTAATATGTTTTTATATAAAATTTAAATATTTTATTGAAATAATCTCTTAATTAAAATTTATTATTTTTATTTTATTTAGGAATAGAATTAATTTTATTAAAATTTAAGACAAAAAGTTATTATAGAGAACTAATTTAGTAAAGTGTATGCTTCTTAGTTTATGGTTGTAGCTAGATAAAAAAATATTGATGAGGTAAAAATAAAACATAAAAAGTAATTCTACAACAAATTTAATTTTTATAATGAAATACGGTTTTAGATAGTGGTCTCATTGACTATAAAAAAATTTCCTCCGTTTCCCTTAGCTTTTTTTAAAAAAAAATTTATTTCAAATATAAAATATTATATATTTAAATTTATAATTGTTATTTTAATAATATTTAAAATATAAATTATATTCTCAAATTAAATTTTGCCAATAATTAATATAAAATAATATATATATATATATATATATATATATATATATATATAGACTATTGACAACTAACAATTAGAATCATAATCTAATTCCAAGTACATAACTAATCACCATTATAAAATTCCTCAATAAATTTGATCTTCTGGGTTAAATATCAACCATATAATACACTTAATTCAACAATAGTTGTGGAGGGAAAATTTTGTTGTCGAATAAAAATGACTTTAGAGCCTCAATCAAGTTGCTGCAATGTCCAGAGGAAGAGGTGTGGAAGATGATGACATTGAAGACGAAGAGTACGAAGATGAGGACCATTTTTTGGACGAAGACATAGGGAGACGCTGTTGCACTTCAAGTAAGAAGCGGCGGAGATCTAATTTCATCGATGACGTGGCAGAGGAGGACGACGAAGAGGATGACGATGAGCTTTATAGCGGTGGTGGGAAAAAGCATAGCAAGGCTCCTCGTGTTGCCTCTCAGTTTTTTTATCTTGAAGCTCAAGTCGATAGCGATGAAGAAGTGGAAGAAGATGAGAGAGAGGACGATTTCATAGTTGAGACTGGAGCTGATCTACCTGATGATGACGTTGGTAGAAGGATGCACAGTCACCCATTACTACTCCGGGAGGATGAACACAAAAAGATGTTGAAGCTCTTGAGAGAAGCATTCAGGCTAGGTATGCAAGATCAAGTCACACAGAATATGATGAGGAGACAATTGACGTGGAGCAGCAAGCACTTTTGCCTTCCGTAAGATATCCAAAGCTATGGATGGTGAAATGTGCGATCGGTCGTGAACGAAACAGCGTAGCTTGCCTCATGCGAAATACATTGATAAAGGATCTCGAACTACAAATCAGTGCAGTGATTGCCCTTGATCACCTTAAAAATTATATTTATATCGAAGCGGACAAAAATGCCCATGTGAGAGAGGTCATTAAAGGTCTGCGTACCTATTTGCAGCAAAGATATGCTTGTTCCAATAAGAGAAATGACTGTTGTTTTATCATTGAAAAGTAAAGCGGTTCATCTTTCTAGAGATACCTGGGTCAAAATGAAGGTTGGGACATACAAGGGGGATCTTACTCAAGTGATTGATGTGGATAATGTGCGGCAGAGAGTCACCGTGAAATTGATTCCTAGGATTGACTTACAGGAACTTGCTAATAAATTGGAAGGAAGAGAAGTTGCAAAGAAGAAAGCTTTCGTCCCTCCTCCTCGTTTTATGAATGTTGATGAAGCTAGGGCTCTTCATATTCGTGTAGAGTGCAGACGAAATTCGATCAGTGGTGATTATAACTTTGAGAATATTGGGGGCATGTTGTTTAAAGATGGGTTCTTGTACAAAACTGTTAGAATGTGGCCCTCCATGCAGCTCATGCACCAACCATTAGACCATGCAGAGCAGGCCAAGAAATGTGCTGCTGCGAGCCAAGTCTTTGAGTCTGCTTTTTGTTGTTCATTTTGTTATTTTAGTCAATGTAACTCTTTTTGGTTCATATTGAACTATATTAGGTAGAAGTGTGATGTATTTCTAATTTGAATGAGCTGATTACCAGCTTTTCCTTTATGTACAAGTTTAGTCTTGTAAGTTCCAATGTATTAGTGGTAGTTGGTATAAATTAGTTGACCACATGTTATTTTTGACAAGCAAAAGCTTGATTTATGTATTGGCATTATGCCATTGTTCTTTTGAGTGAAATCATCAGATTTTCTTTCATATGCTCCATCTTTCTTTGCCCTCTAAAAACTTCTAAGTCCTGTTCTTCATTCTTGACAGTAGCTAAAAGCTTGAACTTGAAGCATTTTTCCTTCATTTTTTACCCGGGTACAATACGTTGCTGTTGGTGCTCTGTTTGAAATTCTTACTTTACTCGGTTAAAGTGTGATTAAACTCCAACAATTGGTATCTAAAGCTTTCATCTTAGAGGACCTGTTGTTGTAAACTAAATGGCTTTATCAGGATTTTCTCCTGCAGCACCACTAGTTTTTAATGGTGAGGGGTTCCACATATGGGTTGTCAAGATGAGAACTTACCTCCAGGCATTTAATCTATGGGAGGTGGTTAACTCTGATGTCGAGCCAGCTCCACTTCGAGCCAATCCCACAGTGGCTCAAATCAGACAACATGCAGATGAGAGGACCAAAAGGCACAAGGCCATGTCATGCATTCAGAACTGTGTTTCTAATGTTATCTTCACCAAAATCATGGCTTGTGAGACTCCCAAGCAGGCCTGGAACAAGCTTAAGGAAGAGTTCCAAGGTACTGAGAGGACAAGGCAGCAGCAGTTGTTGAACCTGAGAAGGGAGTTTGAAAACTTAAAGATGAAGGAAGAAGAAACTATCAAGAAGTATTCTGACAGAATCATGGCTATAGTTAACAGCATAAGGCTCCTTGGTGAGTAATTTGATGAGGCAAAGATTGTGGAGAAAGAGCTCTCAACATTGCCTGAAAGATATGAGGCTAAAATCTCATCCTTAGAGGATTCGAGAGACCTGGCAACAATCTCCCTAACTGAGCTTATTAATGCCCTCTATGCTCAGGAACAAAGGAGAGCCAGTAGAATGGAGGAGCACCAGGAGAGTGCTTTCCAAGCTAAGGCCAAAGTAGCCTCGAGCACCTCAACCTACAAAGGCAAGAAAAACTGGAAAAACAGGCCTAAGCCTGATGTTACAATAGGAGGAGATCGACTCTGCAGATTTTGTAAAAGACCTGGTCATCCAAAGGCCAGATGCTGTGTGTCAACACTACAAGAAGAAGGGCTATGTTGAAAGAGTTTGCAAAGAAAAAGGGAGACCTGGCCAAAACCAACCTCAACATAAGAATGAAGAAGCTCGGGTGGCTGAAGACAGTAGTGACCATGAAGAACAAGTCTTTGTTGTTTCATGCTCAGCTGGCCAGAAAAAAGGTACAAAAGGCTGGTTGCTGGACAGTGGCTGCACCAACCACATGTCACCAGATGAAACAATTTTCAAAACCTTGGATAAAAGCTGCAAAACTAGGGTGAAAATTGGTAATGGTCAGTTCATCAATGCTGAAGGTAAAGGAGAAGTGCTGATATGCACTGCCACAGGTGACAAAATCATCAAAAATGTACTGTTGGTACCCGAAATTGACAGAAACCTTCTTAGCATATCTTAATTACTAGAAAAAGGGTACTCTGTTGTGTTTAAAGGCCAGGAGTGCCAAATCACTGATCCAAATGGATCGAGCCTCATGACAGTCACCATGAGTGACAAATGCTTTGAAGTCAACTGGTCAGGTGACTCACACTCAGCCCATACTGCTTCAACAGAAGATACCAAGCTTTGGCATCAAAGACTTGGTCATGCCAACTTCAACTCCATGGCTCGGATGGTTAGCAAGAAAATGGTTGAAAACTTCACTAAGACAGTTCAGAATGAAGGAGTTTGCGAAGTTTGTCAAATGGGAAAGCAAGCAAGGTTTCCATTTCCTACAAATACATCCTGGAGAGATTCAACCAAGCTGGAACTGGTGCACACTGATGTTTATGGCCCCATGAG
Source organism: Gossypium anomalum (assembly GCA_025698475.1). Taxonomy (NCBI): domain Eukaryota; kingdom Viridiplantae; phylum Streptophyta; class Magnoliopsida; order Malvales; family Malvaceae; genus Gossypium; species Gossypium anomalum. Next base: position 46,828,211 of record CM046960.1, on the reverse strand, counting down.
GACTAAATCACTTAGTGGTAATAGGTACTTTATTCTCTTCATTGATGACTGTACCAGATATTGCTGGGTTTATTTTTTAAAGCATAAATCTGAGATTGTTCAAGTGTTTATGAAGTTCAAAGCTGCAGTGGAAACAGAAACAGGCTGCAAGATAAAGACCATAAGGTCAGATAATAGAACTGAATACACTTCAGCTCAGTTCCAAGCCTTGTGCAAAGATGCTGGCATCAAACACCAGCTAACCAATGTTTATACACCCCAGCAAAATGGGGTTAGTGAAAGGAAGAACAGGAGTTTGATGGATATGGTCAAATGCTTATTGTTTGAGAAAAATCTGCCCAAGACAATGTGGGTTTGAAGTCATCATCAACACTTCTTTGTCTACATTCAGAATAGGCTTCCAACCAAAGCACTCGCTCACAAGACACCTTTTGAAGCCTGGTTCGGGCTCAAGCCATCATTAGCTCATATAAAAGTCTTTGGTTGCCTATGTTACAGCCAAGTACCAGCTGTAAAGAGGGACAAGTTGTCCAAAAGAGCTGTTTCTGGTATTTTAACCGGGTATAGTATGGTCAAAAAGGGTTATAGGATCCTGAATCTTTTAACCAACAAAATCCAAGTGAGCAGAGATGTGGTGTTTGATGAGAAGGCTTGTTGGAACTGGGAAAGAAATGAACCTGAAGCCATTCCTGAAGAATTTGTGACAGATCAATTTGAAGCTGATCAAAATAATCCAGAGATGGATGTTGATGATGAACCAGTCAGGGGTACAAGGACTTTGGCTGATGTTTATGAAAGGGCTCATGTTACACAAGAAGAACCATGCAGCTTTGAAGAGGCTGAAGTACATTAAGGCTAGAAGCAAGCTATGGCTGATGAAATTGCCATGATTGAGAAGAACAAGACATGGGAATTGGTTCCTAGACCAGCCAACAGGAAAGTCATTGGGGTAAAATGGGTTTATAGAGCCAAGCATAATGCTGATGGGAGCCTAAACAAGCTCAAAGCAAGGTTGGTTGTGAAGGGGTTTAGCCAGAAATATGGCCTAGACTACCCGGAAACCTTTGCACCAGTAACCAGGCTAGACAGCATCAGATTGCTAATTGCCTTAGTAGCTCAGAAGCAGTGGAAAATCCACCAACTTGATGTGAAGTCTGCATTTCTCAATGGATTCCTTGAAGAGGAGATCTACATTGATCAGCCTCAAGGCTTTGTTGTGTCTGGCAAAGAACAAATGGTGTACAGGCTCAAGAAGGCTTTATATGGCCTGAAACAGGCTCCAAGAGCCTGGTATGCTCGAATTGACACTTACTTGGTCAGTTTGGGATTTAACAGAAGTGCTAGTAAGCCAACACTCTATGTTAAAAAAAATGAAGCTGAAATACAGCTTATTGTATCCCTCTATGTCGATGACCTTTTGGTAACTGGAGGAGATCAACACATGTTGGCTGTATTCAAAGCCAAAATGAAGGACATGTTTGAAATGTCTGACCTGGGGCTAATGACATATTTTTGGGGAATGGAGGTGCAGCAAGCTCATAGTGAAATCTTCTTGGGGCAGAAGACATTTGCTGCAAAAATTCTGAGCAAACTCTCTATGGAAAACTGCAAGCCAACGAGCGCACCTATGGCTGTTGGAGCAAAACTATCAAGTCAAGAAGGCTATGAACAGGTCAGTGAAACTGATTATAGAAGTCTTGTTGGTTGCTTGTTGTATTTGACAGCAACCAGACCAGACATCATGTATGCTGTTAGTATACTGTCAAGGTTTATGCATTGTTGCAACAAACAACACCTTCAAATAGCAAAGAGAGTACTCAGGTACATCAAAGGCACCCTGAGCTATGGATTGAAATTCAGCAGGAGTGAAGACCTGAAGCTGATAGGCTACACTGACAGTGATTGGGCCGGTTCAAAAGATGACATGAAAAGCACTTCAGGTTATGCATTTACAATTGGTTCAGCAATGTTTGCTGGAGTTCAAAGAAGCAATCAATAGTGACTCAATCCACAGTAGAAGCTGAGTATGTGGCTGCTGCAGGAGCAGTCAATCAAGCAATTTGGTTAAGAAAAATTCTTTCTGATCTAAACCTATATCAAAAGGAAGCAACAGAGATCTTTTGTGATAACAAGTCTGCTGTTGCAATTGCAAAAAATCCTATCTTCCATGGTAGAACCAAACATTTCAGCATTAAGTTACATGTGGTAAGGGAGATGGAACAAGCTCGAGAGATAGAGTTGGTTCATTGTAATTCAGAAGACCAAGTTACTGATATTTTCACAAAGGCCCTCTGTACTTCAAGGTTCATCAAGTTAAGAAAAGAACTTGGAGTTAGCAGCATGGAAGCCAAGGAGGAGTGTTAGAATGTGGCCCTCTATGCAGCTCATGCACCAACCATCAGACCATGCAGAGCAGGCCAAGAACAGAAGCTGCCGAGCCAAGTGCTAGAGTCTGTTTTTGTTGTTCATTTTGTTATTTTAGTCAATGTAACTCTTTTTAGTTCATATTGAACTATATTAGGTAGAAGTGTAATGTATTTCTAATTTGAATGAGCTGATTACCAGCTTTTCCTTTATGTACAAGTTTAGTCTTGTAAGTTCCAATGTATTAGTGGTAGTTGGTATAGATTAGTTGACCACATGTTGTTTTTGACAAGCAAAAGCTTGATTTATGTATTGGCATTATGCCATTGTTCTTTTGAGTGAAATCATCAGATTTTCTTCCATATGCTCCATCTTTCTTTGCCCTCTAAAAACTTCTAAGTTCTGTTCTTCATTCTTGACAGTAGCTAAAAGCTTGAACTTCAAGCATTTTTCCTTCATTTTTTACCCGGGTATAATACGTTGCTACTGGTGCTCTGTTTGAAATTCTTACTTTACCCGGTTAAAATGTGTTTAAACTCTAACAAAAACGGTGTCTATGAAGTCAATTAGTGCTCAGAACATAAAACCAACGTTTAATGAACTCGAAAAGCTTCGGTCACCTAGCAATAATGAAGAAGGTGAAATCGTTGGTTTATCAACTTTGTTTGCAAACAGAAAGAAAACCCATTTCATGAAGGGTGATGCAGTTATTGTTGTCAAGGGGGATCTGAAAATTTTAAAGGGATGGGTTAAAAAGGTTGAGGAAGAGAATGTCCATATTAGACCAGAAATGAAAGGCCTTCCTAAAACTCTTGCTGTTAACGAAAAAGAGTTGTGTAAGTACTTTGAGCCTGGGAATCACGTGAAGGTTGTTTCTGGGACGAAGAAAGGTGGAACTGGTATGGTTGTCAAGGTTGAGCAGCATGTTCTCATCATTTTATCTGATACAACCAAAGAACATATCCGTTTTTTTGCTGATGATGTTGTTGAGAGCTCTGAAGTAGCTACTGGTGTTACAAAAATTGGAGACTATGAGCTTCATAACCTTGTGCTATTAGATAACAATAGCTTTGGAGTAATTATAGGTGTAGAAAATGAAGCATTTCAGGTTCTTAAGGGCGTTCAGAGCGGCGAGAGGTTTTTCTTGTCAAATTGAGGGAAATCAAATGCAAGCTTCACAAAAATTTAATTTGCAAGACAGATATAGGAATCTGTTTTACATGAAAGACGTGGTTAGGATCCTTGAGGGTCCTTGTAAAGAGAAACAATGCCCTGTAGAGCACATATACAAGGGAGTTGTGTTCGTGTATGATCGACATCACCTTGAGAATGCTGGGTTTATTTGTGTTAAAGCTGATTCTTGTTGTATAGTGGGAGGATCACGTTCCAATGGGAACAGAAATGGCGATTCTTTCTCAAGATTTAGTAGCTTCAAGACTCCACCACGTGTACCACCATCACCAAGGATATTTGCTAGGGGAGGTCCTCCATTTGATTCTGGCGGGAGACACAAAGGTGGAAGAGGAGGGCGTGATGCTTTGATCGCTACTACTGTAAAAATTCGATAGGATCCTTTTAAGGGTTACCAGTTCGAATTGAGTTGGAGTCTCAAATAAAAGTTGTTACAATCGATCGTAATTTTATATCTGATAATATAATTATTTTAACACTCACTTATGATACATCTCGATATGGTATAGAAAGTGAAACACCTATGCACCCTTCACGAACTCCTTTACATCCATACATGACTCCTATGAGAGATCCTGGAGCAACACCAATCCATGATGGCATGAGAACACCTATGCGTGACAAGGCATGGAATCCTTATGCACCAATAAGTCCACCCAAGGATAATCGGGAAGAAGGAAATCCTATCCTGAATGATATATAGAGTTTTGAAATTACCAAAGGTTTGTGATAGTGAAATCAATTTTATTTATCAAAATAGAAAACGTGGAGAACCAACTTTCTTTAACAATTAATTTGATAAGAAATTTCCCATCTCTGATTTGTAAGTGCAATGGAGAATTTACTTAATTAATTATTAACTAATGCCACCTTTATTGACTTAACAATCTCTTGTTAAATTATTTTTATGTAATTTCTAGGGTACGTTTTGCAAAACTTAAGGCAGTAGAAACTTTTCCAATGAAAATTTATTTATAAGTCGAGCTATTTGTTATTATCCTTGAATAATAAATTGTTAAATTCGGGCCAACAACTATATTAATATTAATGTAAAATAAAATTATAGATATTTTATTTTATTTTTAAATTGTAGAAAGGGTCAGCTGCTCAGCCCCAATTCGGACATATGCATAATTTCTTCTAACAATGGAAAGCTGCTTAATGTTTGTAGTGATCATTTTTGTTTATACTACAAATAAAAGATTTTGGAAGAAAGATCCAACGGCCTATTAGCTCAGCTGGTTAGAGCGTCGTGCTAATAACGCGAAGGTCGCAGGTTCGAGACCTGCATGGGCCAATTGGTATGAATTCCATTTTTAAGGAAACGTTGTCCTTTATTACTACTTTTTAATAATAATTATCATTTTTGTTATAATGTAGTATCAATTCTTTAATTGCACAAAACTAAACTTCACCATCTGTGTATTTACATTGTATTTGCTATTTTATGTTTAGAAAAAATTTTAAAATTAATAGATTTTCCAAAAAAAAAAAAAAAAACTTGAGATTATTAAAACAATTAATTAGTCATTAATTTCCAAGTCAATTATCGAATAATATAGCACTTAAAAATAATATAACTTAGTCATTTATTTTTATAATGGAATTACTTAATTTATATGGTAACAACTAAACTTAAATTTTTAATTCTAAAATATAAAAAGACTAAATTTCTTAAAGTAAAAATAGAAAACTAAATTCCAAATTTACTAAGTATACGAAATTTAGAACATATTTTAACATTCAAATTTCTTTTTTTATAATTTGACATAAATAATTAATTAACCCATCTTGAACCGGTACTATAACAATATCGTAAAAAGTAGCTACAAATCCTTTGGTCGACACAGGTGCAGCATTTTTTTTTATTTTTTGGTGGCATTATCTAAAAGTGGTTAAATTTCAAATTTAGTCTTTAAATTTTAATTTTAATTTGTATACTTAAATTTAAGATTTAATATAATTTGACTCTATATTTTTATAATATTATTAATTAGTCTAAATAATTAAAATGATCAATTTTTATTAAAATGTTATATAGTTATTTGAATGCACTAAAAATCTTAGAGACTGAGACAGGACTTTTTATTTCATTTGAGTTTGCCTTACTTTTCTTTCTCACATTATAAGACAAAAGCTTGAGATTTAGTCTATATATTTTATTTTTTATATTTAATTTGGTTCCTCTATTTTTTATAATGTCATTAATTAGGGTTAAAGTATTTGAAAAGTCCCTATAATATAGGGACTAGATCAAATTAGTCCCTATACTATTAAAAAATCAAATAAGTTCAAATTGTAACAAAGTTAACAATTATTATATAAAAAATGTCTTGAAATTTATTTTTTCTATTGTAATTCATTTCCAAACAAAAAATTCCATTTATAGAATCATAAAAACTTTAAAAATATTAAATCTGTTAAAGTGTAAATGATACTTTTTAAATAATAAATGTTAATTCTATTCCAATCTTACTTTATTTTATTATTTTTAATAATTTAGGGACTAAATTGATCCAATTTATTGTAGCAGGGCTAATTTGATTAGGTCTTTATAATAGAGGACCTCAAGTACATTCACTCATCATTTAGCTTAAATAGTTAATATTGTAAAATATCTCAATCAAAATGTTAATGTCAACTTTTTCTAATAATACTACTCCTATGAAAAAATTATTTTATCATAACAAGTTCCAATAGTTTTTTTAGGAAAAAAATCCTAACTAGTATTTTTAACATTATTTTTATTGTTACGTAACTATCAAATGAAAAAAAAATTACTTTCAAAAAGTTACACACGATAAATTTAATAGAAGAATTTTAAGGACTATAACAATTAGAGTTAAATTTTTTAATTCGAAAAGTAGAGGGCCTAATTAAATTCTTAAATATAAAAATAAAAGACTAAATTCCAAATATACATATATATATATATATATATATATATAAATTTAAAAATATTTTAATTTTTAATTTTTACACAAACAAATAATTCACTCACGAAAAGTGGATCAAACCATACTAATATCTATATACATGTATATAAAAGGAAGGTCCAACTAACACGTGGCACATCAACCAGTTTTCCTTTCTTTTCTTTTGCATTTTACAAAAAATGTTAAATATTACTTTTAATCCCTTTAATATGTGTAAATTTGAGATTTAATACTTTAACTTCTTACATAATTTGATCTTATAATTAGTCCAAATAGTTAATAACGTAAATTTTTCGATTAAAACATTACATGGTTATATATAATTTGAATACCCTAACACTACGTTTGGTTGAGGTGAATGGAATAAGGCCGTAATGGAATTGAGATGTAATGGAATAGAGTTGTAATAATATTCTTGTGTTTGGTTGAATAAAATAGATGTTGTAATAGCATAAAGAAAAAGGCTTAAATGACCAGAATACCTTTAACATAATTTTTTTATGTAAATAATTATTGTTATTAAATTTTAATAATAATAAAATAAATAATTTAATCATATTTTAACATAATTATTATTAAATATAATTTAATAAAATAATATATAATTTAATCATATTTCAACATTATATTAAAACATGATTATTTGTGACAAATTTTCTCTCCCTTTTTTTTCCCATTTTCTTCTCCCTCTATCTCTACCTCTACCTCACGAGTCCCCTTCTACAATTTTCCAAAAACCTGCAACTTGCAGCCATTAGGCATTGTTTCCCACTGTTACCAACTTACTAATGGTTGAACGTAGGCCCAAAATTCACCGTCATTTTCCATTTTTTGATATCTTTCAATTATCTTCCTTTTCCCCAAGTTTTTAAGTCTGAAAACCCATTGAAAATACTCAAATTCAGAACCATATTTTTTTTGGCCAAACAAACATGAACCATTAAGGAGAAATACAAATTTTGTAGGAAAAGGAAGAACAGATATAGAGGCGAGATTGCAAGCTTTGTTAGTCATCAATTTCAATTCCACCAAAGCTGGTGAATAAGGAATTCAAGTCTTGGTATAGCCAATCTCTAAACAGATTTGTTTAGATTTGTCTTTCTAAATTAAATCCAAGTTCTTATATCCTCTCTCTTTTTTAAAACTATTTTCTTTTATTATTATTTTTAATTTGCGGGTTATGTTGCTGCAAGATGTGCTGAGTTGGGCAAAACGGGAATTTTTTTTTTTGTTGCATTCCTAGAAGCACCGAATTGTCATTTGGAGGGTGATGCCGTGAATGGCTATTCAACATTTTTATTGAATTGGGTTGTAATCACCTATTTGTCTGAATGATATTATCAACAACCAAATTACTGAATGGAGGGACTGCGTCGAATATGGCTTTAATGACATTGCCATTCATATGAACCAAACATCCTCTAAGAGTCTTAGACACTGACATGTGGCTTCACATTTCTTTTGGGTTTGCGCCGCTTTTTTTGACGTTATAAAGCAATGGTTAAATTTCAATTTCGGTCCTTAGACTATGTCAAAAATTAAGATTTAATTTATATACTTTAATTTTTAACATAATTTGGTTCCTCTACTTTTATAGTGTCATTAATTAGTCTAAATAGTTAATTCAATCAAAATGATGGCATCAATATTTCACAAGAAAACTATTCCGACAAAAAAATATTTTATCGTGATGATTTCAAATGAGTATTTTTAGGGGGAAATTGTAATCAGTATTTTCAACATTATTTTTATTGCTACATGACTATTAAGTAACTTTTTTAAAAATTTCAAAATGTCGCACCAAATAATTTAATAGAAAAATTTTAATGGTGGTAACCACTAAACCTAAAATTTTAAATCTGAAAAATAAATGATTATATTCCTGAAAAATAAAAGTAAATGAATTAAATTTCAAATATACAAAGTATATAGAGACTTAGAGTACATTTTAACCAGTGGCGATTCTAGGGGGGCTGGCAGGGCCCCGGCCCACCTTAAAATATAAAATTATCATTTAGGCCCTTGAGATTTAAAAAAAAAAATTAGTAAAAGTAAAATTACACTTTGTTCCCCCCTAAAATTATAAAAATTCGATTTAATCTTTTAAAAATTATAAAGATGTAGACTATAAAAAATTATAACTTTATCTGACCCTCTAAAATATTGTTCTTGCTTCGCCCCTTATTTTAACATTCAAATTTTCTAATTTATAATTTAAGACGTGAACCGGAAGTAGAGGTGTGCATGGGCCGGGCCGGGCCTATAAAAATTTTTTGGCCCATTTTCAAGGCCCGGGCCAGGGCCCGGCCCGAAATATGGGCCTATAATTTTATCCAAGCCCGGCCCGAGAAAAAAATGATAGGCCCGAGCCCGGCCCGGCCAGGCCCGACCATATTAAAAAAATTACTTTTTTTATTAAATAAAAAACTTTAAAATATAATAAATTAAATGCATTTAAAACATAAAAACAAATATTAAAAAAAATGGGACTAAAATAATTCTTAAAATAATATATAAATTAAAAATATAATAAAAAATAATTATATTAAAATTAAAAAATTGAAACAAATTAGAACTAAATTAAGAACTAAATTATATTAATAACAAAAATTTTACAATATCAAAATAACATTAAAAACAATAAAAAAAACTAAAGTTACTTAAAATTTAAAATAAAAAAATTTTAAAAATAATTTAATATTAAAATCGGGCCGGGCCAAGCCGGGCCCGGGCCAAAAAAATCTTGCCCGAGGCCCCGCCCATTTTCTAAACGGGCCTCTTTTTTTGCCTAAGCCCATTTTTCGGGCATATATTTTTACCCAAACCCTCTCATTTTTCGGGCGGGCCTTCGGGCCGGGCCACCCGGCCATGCACACCTCTAACCGGAAGACCAACTATTCTATTTTATGAGATTTGTTGGAAGTTTATACGTTAGAAAATGAGAGTAAAATTGAAATTTTCCTTTGCATTATATATCAAATTTCTTTGAACGAAGAAATCAAAAACAAAATAAAACAAAAAAAAAAAATGTTTACCTTTTGAGACTGTTCAAACTTTATAGTTAGAGTGAGATTGAAATTTGAAATTTGTTTATAATTTTTTGTTTTATTTGGCTCTCTAATTTTATAAAAATTTAATTTATTTTTTATTTAATTTTTTGTCTATTTTTTTTAGCTTGTATTATTTGTTAAATCATCCTAAAATATATGAAAAGGTTAATGTTTGTCAACTTTGTTAACGTGGCATCCACGTAAAAATCCACGTGTATGCCGCATTAGCAATTAATTAATTTGTTAAAAAATTTTAAAAAATATTCTTATAAACTTTGTATTTTTTGAATTTTTTATATTTAAAAAACAATTAATTGCAAACGTGGCAATCCACGTGTGTGCCACATCAGCAAAGTTAATATACGTTAACTTTTTCATCCATTTTGAGGTGATTTGATAAACAACACAAGTTTAAGGGTTGAAAGAGATAAAAATTAAATATACTTTTATAAAGTTAAAGGGCCAAATAAATCATTATACCTAAATTATTATTATTTTTTTATTTCCTTAGACCAGTTAAGGTTGTGGGTTACATTTTTTGATGAAATTGAAATAAAATTTTTAAAAAATCTAAAATTTTAAGATACTATTGAATATGTACACACATTATAGATGAAAAAATTATAAAATCAACACTAACACTAAATGATTCAAGTCACGCTCCAAAAAGTTTTAATTTTTTACCACTTATCCATTTAAGATTTTTTTTAAAGTGGAGTTTAAGTTATTTAATTGTTATAAATATTTAAAATTATTGGAAGATGTCAATATCTTTGTAATAAAATAAATTGTTTAAAAAATTTAGTTGTTCGATTTTTTTAATGAGATGATGTACAATTAATTTGTAAAACTAACTCAATTAAAAGCTTTATAAATAGTATAGATATTGAAATTTGACAATTTTTTAATAGTTAAATAAAGTAGATAATATGATTTTTTTTTTTTTTAGCTTTATAAAAAAGAGTCGAATCTGACTATTAATCTTTCAAAAAAAATTAAATTGTTGGCTTTTTAATGAAAATGCTAACTAAAAAGTTAATTTATTAAATATGGTAACCAGCATAACAATCCATGTGTACTTCATACTAATTTTTTAAATTTTTTATAATTTTTGTGTCTTTGAATTTTAAAATTTTCTTAATATTGTGAATATTTTTATAGTTTTTTAAATTATAGTTGATGTAACATATATGACAAATAGTACCATATTAGCATGAAGTATATGTGAATCGCCACGCACAGAGGTGAATCTAGGGGGCTGGCACTGGCAGGGGCCTCGACCCCCCTTAAAATGGAAAATTATTATTTAGGCCCTTTAAGTTTTTTCTAAAAATTTTAAATTAATAAAGGTAAAATTACACTTGCCCCCTAAAATTATAAAAATTTGATTTAATCCTTTAAAAATTATAAAGATATAGACTATAAAAATTAAAATTTCATTCACCCCTTTAAAAATTTGTTTTGGCTTCGCCCCTTGCCACGCGGGTTACCATGCCAACATCCAGAGGTGACACTAAGGGAGGCTAGCAGTGGCTTTGGCCCCTCTTAAAAATGAAAAAAAAAAAAATCAATTTAGTCCCTTTAGAAATATTAAAATTATAAGTTAATTTATGGTAAAATTGCACTTTGGGCCCCAAAATATAAAAAATATTCTATATAGTCCCTTCATAATGATGGAATTATAAATTAATATATGATAAAATTACATTTTGATCTCCCAAAATTTTTATAATTCAGTTCCGACCCTCTTAAAAAGTTTTCTAGCTTTGTCCCTGCCAACATCATTAATAAATTAATATTTTATTTAACATTTCCGTGTAAAAGAAAAAATGATTCAACTTTTTTTGAAAGGCTAATGACCAAACTTAGCTTAAAAAATAAGGACCAAAATGACAAAAGATGTAAAAGTCAAAGGCTAATTTATCATTATGCCAATAATATTTTACATAATTATTTTAATTCAAGTATTTTTAAATTGATTACTAATAATTAAAATTAATAAATACAAAAGCTTGATCCTTTCATAATTTAATAGAGAATTTTCTGGTGATCAGATTTTTCCTCTTAATTATGATTTTGAGATTAGAACTAGAGTTGCCCATGGGTCGGGTTAGGAAGTTGCCCAAAAAATGAGAGGTTTTAGATAAAAATATAGAATAAAAAAATTGGCTTGAGCAAAAAATAATGCTCATTTTTTGGGTTGGGCCCATCAATCGGGCCTAAAATTTTGTTAAGGCCTGACTTAGTTCATGGACAACTTTAATTAGAACATGGATTTATTTTAGGTAAACTATATAGTTGGTTCCTTAATTATGTGTGCATTTTGATTTTATCACTCAATTATGAAAAATTAGAATTTATTTTCACAATTATTTGAGCTTGTATTTTTTAGTCATTTAGTCGTTAAATAACTAATAAAAAAATAACGTGATTTTTTTAATTGACGCATATATTATGTTAATTTGAACCTAATTTAAATTTAACTCTTAATACTATACATTGCGTAAGTTAAACTTATTCCAGAAAAAAAATACATCAAAAAATTCAAAAAATCATAAATTATAATAAATTCTAAAATAAATGAAAATTATTTTAAGAATTCAAAAATAAAAAATTGAAAATATGTATTTTTATAATTTATTATACACACTTTTTATATTTTAAAATGAATGTCCAATTGTTAATACTATAAATTTTTTTGTTAAATTCATATTAATTACAATGTCATTTTTTTAATTACATGATCAACAATTGAGTTTTTTTTTTTTAATTTCAAAACGTTACACTAACAAATTTAAAAAAAATCAATAATATTAACAGTTGTACCTTAATTTTGAAATATGAAAAATAGAGAGATTAAATTTCTGAAAATAAAAATATAAAAATTTAAATTCTAAATTCTAAATTTAAAAAAAAAACAAAAACTCTTATTATTAAAAAAAATCTTGAATTATGTGAATAATTATTATTATTAATAAAAGAGGCAAAAACCTTAGAAAGTAAAGTAGTGCGTTGTTGAAAATGTGGCAGAAAGCAGGATGGTTGTCAAAGTGTTGTATTCAAAGAGGATGTCGGCTTCCCCAATTTCGCCATCTACTCTGCCCCAACTTTTCTTTTATTTTAGATAAATTAAAATAAATTATATTATTTCTTATTAAAAATTTAGTAAAAATATACTCAAATAAAGTATTATAGAAAAGAGAAATGATATCACTTTATAAAAGAGTCTCAATTTCTATTCTTTTTTATATTAAAAAAACTATTCTTGAGACAAATACCCTTCCATTTCCACACAAATTACATTCCTACCACAAAAACCCCTCGTATAAAAATCTTCTCTACCGCCCACTCCATCTTCCATACCTTCTTTGCATTGTCTAGAAAACTCCCAAATTTTCATCTCTTTCACTCACAAACAAGCACCTCCAAATCCAATGGCCGCTGCAGCTCCACCGCCACCACCATCCGCCGCCCCTGAACCTGCCATGGCACCACCTGAAACAACCCCGATAGGCCACCCCGTCTTCACCAGGATCCGCCTAGCCACCCCTTCAGACGTCCCTTTCATCCACAAACTAATCCACCAAATGGCCGTCTTTGAGCGGCTGACTCACCTCTTCTCCGCCACCGAATCCTCCCTATCTTCCAACCTTTTCCTCTCCCCTCCTTTCCATTCCTTCACAATTTTTCTACTCGAACTTTCCTCTTCCCCCATTCCTCCCCTCCTTTCCCCTTCCCCATCTTTCACTCCCATAGAAAAGACATTCAACTTCGACATCCCCTTAAACGACCCCGAAAGAGATGCCTTCTCGATCTATTACGGGATCCAGCAAGTTATAATCGGTGGGTTCGTTTTGTTCTTCCCAAATTACTCGACATTTTTAGGGAAACCAGGGTTTTACGTTGAGGATTTGTTCGTCAGGGAATGCTACCGGAGGAAAGGGTTTGGGAAAATGTTGCTGTCGGCGGTGGCGAAGCAGGCGGTGAAAATGGGGTACGGGAGAGTTGAATGGGTGGTTTTGGATTGGAATGTGAATGCCATTACGTTTTACGAACAAATGGGTGCTAAAGTTTTGCCTGAATGGAGGATTTGCAGGCTTACGGGTGATGCTCTTCAAGCTTATCAAAATGCCAATGTTTAGCTGTTTTGTGTGAGCTTACTGATGAGAAGGATTTTTCAGTGTTTATTTTAGTCGGATTCTCAGCCAAAGACTGATAGATTCGCTTCTTCAGTTTATATTTGTATTTGCTTGTTTGAAGGTGGAATGTTGAATTTCTATGGGCTTTTATTGTTTGGATCTACTGTTACTTTTCGCTATCAAAACATGGTTCTGATTACTCTTGCAGACTTCTTATCCAATTTTTTTCAACCTTTTTTTTTTTTTTTTTTTTTTTATTGAATGGTTTTGAAATCAATATTTTTCTTTTTGAATTTATTATTTTAATGTGTTTTTGACATAAATTACGAGTGCTTCAAGAAAATTAAAGAATTGAAACAACATAAAGAGTAATTTCTACACAAAGGGATTGCCATAGTAGCACAATCCACAGAAAACAGAAGCTAAGAAGATTTTCCACTCTTTTAACAGCATTCAAATGATTGGAGAATGCCAATCTACAAAAGGGATCAGTTTACCGCCTAAACTATGCCTAATCAGAATTTTCGAGTTTGTACATGATTCCGGTAGACCTGTTACGGCCCCAGAACCGATAACCTTGTGCGTGACAGATGAAACCTAACTATAATGACAAACTTCTAGGCTCAAGAGTCAATGTAATGCCCGGTTTTTCGTCTATGCCGACTAAAATCAGACACAAACCTGAAAGAAAGGCCACAGCCTTCGACCTTGCACTTATACGGGCGTTCTCCAGTGTGCACCCGTATATGCTCAGTCCTAGCCCATGCCCACTTGAATGACATGGAACAACCTTTCCATGGGCACTTGAGGGGCCTATCATCATCGTGGACTCGTTGATGAAGGACCGCATATTTGTGGGAACGGAACTTCTTTCCACAGCCTTCGTACGGACACCGATTGCGTTTGTGCAACCTCAACTCTTCCTTTGTCTTGAAACTCATATGGCAGCCTTCCAGGTCACATCCATGAGACCCTTTTTCGATTATTATCTTCCTATGGGCATGAGTTGAAGGTTTCCTCGTCTCTTTTGTCTGCAGCCCCTCTGAGGATGCTTTGTCTGCATCAAAACTGCTGGTTGCATCTTTCCGAGCCCTTGGCCTCAACCCTTCACATGGACTTCTAATAAAGCCATCACTGCCAACCTTTTGACATGTTTCCTCCAGTTCTCTCTTCCTCTTTCGTCCCATGGCATTGGATTTACAATTTACCATAGCAGACTCGAGATCTCCATTCTCTACAGAAGAACAAACATCCGTGCCATCATTTACATTCACAGTAGCAGAACTGTCTCTATGAGCTCTTGAGTACTTTTGAATTGGGATAGTTGTCTGATTTATAGGTGTACGACAGCAAGAAGCAGATTCTTCATTCTTTTCATATCTATTCGGGTCATTTTCATGGCTGTCAGCATCTGCAGTTGCACCAACACATGGCTTCTTCGAAGAACTGCTATCCTGCTGAATCTCGGAGTAAGCTTCCATCATAACAGGAGTAGGCTGCTTTTCTTGGATTGGCAAATCGGAACAAGTTATAACTTCATCCCCACCGGTTCCTTTTGTAGCTTGGATCTCTTGCAACACTTCAACATCTAAGGTCACATCGGTATGACAGTCCTCTTCGGCACCAGGATTCTTGGAAATTGTGGGATATTCTTCCACAGAGAGATCAGTAGACTGATGATCAATGCCTGCTGACGTGAAAGAACCAGATAGTATTTCCTTCCTTGCATTAATCCGGATTTCCTGCTTCTGTGCTTTATTCTGGGAAACTGTACCGTCACATGAATCTGCCACAGCAAAGGGCTCCTTTGGAACTTCAGATCTTATAATCACCTCGGAGTTATTTCTGCTGGTAGCTTCAGTTCCTTGCTGCACTTCGTTCTCAGACGTCATACCTGAAAAAGCCCCTCCGTTTATAGAAAATTTTGGAACAGTTATGTCCTCCAATCCTTGATTGTATCTTCCAGCACATTGCTGAGCAGAGTGTGAACTTGCTGAGTTACCATTTATCAAACCATACCCGGAAGTTGGTTCATCACTCTGTTGTTCAGAAACTGGGTTGCAAACCTTGGTAGCAGTGGCAGTATTTTCCAAATACACTTCATCATCTGCAACAAGACAGAATTTAGAACACTTTTCAGCAGGAGAAATCTCATCATTCTCACTGTTCCTTTCCATAAGCTTGTTCTCACATTTCTTTATAGAACTAGCACAGGCTATCAAACTCTGAGCTTCATCACCTGGACCCGATTCCTCCACAATTTTGTTCTGGTCCCTTTGTACAACTGAGGTAGTTGGGACCTCAAGCTGTGCCTGAATTGACTCACTTCTGGCATTTATCTTGGATTTATTTCCTCCATGTTTATCAAGAAGTTGACTTGAAGCAGCCGAATCTTCTCTTGGCAAGTCATTCTTCAACAGTTCAACACCCCCACCACCTCCAGTTGAATAATCTGATTTTCTTTTCCTTCTCGAATACTGAATAATTTTCTGCCCATATTTAGAAATGTCGCTATCAAATTTTTCCACCATTATTTCATCTACTTTCATTTCAACGCTTTCACATGGTTTAGAAGGTGATGGGTGGTTTAACTTGCCTTTTGAACGAGATTTTCTCGACTGCCATTTGATGTTAAATAACTCCAAACTGCTATATTTATCGGTGAAAAGACCACTCAATGGTAGTGCATGCTGAACTTGCTTAAACGAAGAGTTCTTTCGGACTTTGACACAATATCGCAAGTTAACACCAAGTTTGGAGGTCCAGTCTTCCTGAATTTCATCATGTTCATCATCAATTGCAAAATTGATCAAATTTAGATCCTCCTCTGATGCAGCATCTAGTGGAACATCATTGTAATTAAAAGGGATACCAATATCGTCCGCAACAGGTATTGCATTTGCCTTTATCTTCTGATAATCTAACAGATCAGAGGAAAAAAGTAAGAACTAATTCAAGACTACAACAAAGAATCAAACATAAGAAATGGTTGAACATCAGATAGCAGAAAATATTTACAGATAAGGGATTTAGGTGTGTCAGATACGGGTATGAGTCCAACACGGATAGGTTCAATTTTTTATAAATTTCCATCTATTTGGAGGACCTTTAGAGGATCATATCTCCATACTTGTGTCAGAATATGATTCAGAAAAAAAGGGTGCTAGGAATGGGTACTCACCCCCCACAGGTTCACTTTTCTTTTCTACTTTTTGACAGGTTGTTGATAACAATGGAAACGTAGCCTAAATGTAGATCAACTAATTTGATGTATAGAAAAATGGGGCAGACAGATTTGAACTCAATCTTACCTGAATGGCAAATTACCAGCATTTTTGCTCCACCTTTGGACCGCAAAAGCTCCTCAACTTGAACAGCATGCTCCAGGCAGAAAATCCGAGGTCTCAGATATTTATTAGAGGTGTCCCATCCATGGGAAAACTTGGTTATTGATGGTAATGCCGAATGCTTGGAAGGAAGAGATAGATCCAGAACATGATTGAGATTGTCTGCAGAACAAAGCACTAGATTAACTTATCACTCAAGATGCCCGAAAAAATGGGGAAGCAATCTTCTCCTATTCAATTAAATCCCTTCAATTTCTTCCATGAAAACTACTATAGCATCATTGGCAAATAACCCACTCTCTTCCAGGAACCTGAATATAGAGAAAATCAAAACACTTGCCATCCAAGTCTGGATATGCATTGGACATCAATGTTGGACATGGGTACTTTAAGAAAAATGAAGAACAAGAGCAACATAGGTTCCAAGTTTTTATGGCAACAGATCTTTCAGTTACAGGACAATAATCCAACTACGTATCTGACAATTAGAGTGAAGAACAACATGAAGTAAAAAATGAAGTGATGGTGAACAAGAGATACCGAAAATTAGTAAAGGTCCCTCACCTGAAACTGAGCCCTCAATAGGGCAAGAATGGGCATTCTTAGGTACCAAGACCGTTGGACCTTGACTAGAAAGATGATCCACAGGTAGAAATTCCATTGCTGCTCCCTCGGATGGTTGTACCACAGACATAAATGGATAACCCAGAATTCCACAAGCAACGCAAACCAATGTCCCCGAATCAACTTGAAAGTCGCAAGTCAAATCATCATCATTCGAATATAAATAGTTCAGATTTTCCATGTAGAAGCACATCTCATCTAAAAGATTCTTTTGATGAGATTTATCTTCACCATGAATATCAGAAACATTTTCTTGCATTATTGTAGAATCTGTAGCAGTTCTGCTGGGCAATTCAGAATCTCTGCTTGTATAAGGAAGTAACAAAGGGTCCCACATTATTGCACGATAAGTCGATCCTTTCTTAAGAAGATGAGATAACAATTTATTTTCGGTCAACAAGTCTTCTACAAAAGCCTTCTTTACTAACACCTCTCGTTCTTCCTTCAAGCGGTCTCTCAAACGAGAACTGCGAGCACCAGGTAGCAAGGATCTTGGTACCCTGGAATGAAAACAAATTAAGTGAAACAAACTTGAGAAACAACGAGACAGCTCAATAGATATTACCAAAGCACTACAAAAATTTATGGAGAATTCTATTTTCATTAAGCTTGATGAAATTAAAAAAACGGATGGTACAATTTTGTTATAGATTGTTCGAAAAACTAAAAATGCAGTTTGTTTTGTGTCTAAAATTGTTCTAAAAAAAATGGCATAATTGGTGGGTTATTATGGAATAACTGCAGTTGATTAAACCATTTCAACAAAAGTAATGCAATAATTTTGGTTATAGATGGTTCTAAAAACTAAAAACACGAGTGTCGAACACAAGTACTTCAAGAAGCATAGAATCAGAGCAACATAGCAGATAACTATACCAAGCCTCAAATTTATCAACTTAAAATTACAAACAGAAATAGCAGCCTATAGGCCCTTTGCTGCAATCCCTGACATGCTATCTAACACAAGCAATCCTTATCCAATGAGCTAAGGAATATTGACAGTATAAATCTTCATAGTGCCAAATTTCCAAAATAGGTATAGCATAACTTCAGTCCATGGTTTGCTTACAAACTGACCTTGACATGAATGACATAGTCAAAAGGTATAACAGCTGCTGATGAGAAAGCATTGGAAGATAGTTCATAGCTGCCCTACGAACAGCAGCTTCTTTAGCAACTTGAAGCCACTGTGGAGTTCCAAAGTTTGCAGCTTCCCCGCAGTTAAAACCTGTTTAGTAAAACAATTGACCACAACAATTGATGAGAATTAGAATGAGAGAACAAAGCCTATGGTAAATGTATGTTCAACTTTTTCATAGATTTCAATGTATTTAGAGGGTCCTAGGAGGACCATGTACCCATATGAATGTGTGGATATGCATTAGACATTGGTACTTCAAGAATAATGAAGAGTTAGACATTGGTACTTCAAGAATAATGAAGAGTTGGAGCAACATAGTCTAACACAGTTTTCAGATGTAGGTTCACGATGACCACACTGAAAGGTCTCTCTAAATTGTGATGGACTGGCGGTTTATGTAATATAGATCCAGCCTGATAACTTCTAGTTGGTCCTAATTCTATTCCCGGGTAAAGTCACATACATTAGAAGGATCTGTGCAAGTAAGAAGTCCTACTTCAGAACTCATTTTGAATACCTTCTTAACATACTCATTAATGAGATCACCATCATCAACAGCTTGATCATAGTAACTAGATAGACTCCTCCTGCACCCAACCCGGACCAAAATGCTTTAGCAATGAAATCCTTCCCTATCCCCCCCCCCCCTTCTTATTCTTCTCCCGAAGGAAGAAATTTTAGAAGTGAAAAAGAAAGCTATTATTCTCATAATTATGATAGTAGTCATTAATTTCCAAAACTGTCAGAGGAGTGAAACTCATCAATCCCATATGGAGCCCCAAATTTTCGCAAGTATCAGCACATTTGTTATGTCATGCCTATCATTTTTGGATAATTTACCCATATTAGAACCTAACCGTTCATTCTTACAAGATCATGTCAGGCTAAAATGTCTGCCTATTCCAAAAGGAAATGGAGAAAAAACCTAGTTTTCTTGATGAGTTATGCCGTTGAAGAACTGACACATTCATTTAATATTTGCACAATTTGTATTTCATGCTTCTAATAGTCAATAAAACATAAATGAGCATGTATTAGATCCCCAGTAAGTAGTTAGAGAATCGATAAAATTCTTGAAAACGTGAAAATTAACAACAAAGAAATTACCATGGCTGAATCCTACATGGTAGGCTCTCGGAAAAGTCACAACAAATTCACCAGGATTCTGTATTAACCTAAAGAAACAACAGAATAAACATAAATAGGACTTCAAATGATTCAGAAGACAACACCAAATGGCAGACTCTGTAGTACAAAGCTAGCCTCAAAAGTTTTCCAAGAATGAGACATTAACATCATCACATCTGCGTGTTCAATATCATTAGGGGATCAGGGGAGACTGAGGATAATTTTTTTCAAAAGAATAAGATCAACTCACCTGCAACAGGGAATGCCAGATGCGACAATCAACTCAGGTGATAGAAGAGTTGTCTTCTCACCCAATAATGACAGAGCAGCTGGCAATAAAGGAAACTGAAACTGAGTTACAAGAAAGATATAAAAGTTGCAATAATCAACTAAATTCTGATAGATGTCAAATGTTTCGCTCAAGGGAGGTATTCTAAACATTCTAGAATTAGCAAAATAACAATTTTATAAGCCTCCCACAAATTCTATGATTGGTGAGAGATAAACAATTCCAGACTAGAAAGTCCAATAAAATATCTACTATAATCTGTAAGCCATGAAACAAAATCATGCAATCTGTTCTTAAATCCCACCCTAATATACAATAACAAAAAGTGACATACCTAAGCGGTCGATGTTTCCACCATAAGCCTCAGCGCGGATAACTTCCTCAAAAGCAAATGCATGATCTCCAGGAACAGCATACCAAGTCTTTGAACAACCAGTATGAAGAAAATTCATGCTATGAAGCTCATGGTCTTCAACATGCCATGCAAACCAGCTAAACAACATGCCAATATAAACCATGGGAGAAGTAACACCAGGAATATCATCAGGCATAAATCGTGTAAGTGAGCCAGCTGAGCGAGCAATCATTTGAAGGTTCCAAGGACTATTTGAAAGCTTCCAACCTGCAGTACCTTCCATATCATTACTAGCATTTCCACTCTTTCTTTTAGAGTGAGAATTTACATCTGATGCAATGGTTGACAATGTAGTAGATGACTTGGGTGTTTCTACATGTGTATCTGGATCACTTTTAACAGAAGTATTGTTAATCTCAACCATTTGTGAATTATTTACAGCATCAATCTCATCTTTCCTGCAATCAGAGTTTTCCCTCCGGTATGACATCCTCTTTCTCCTCCTCCTATGGAAATACCGAAATTGACCCTCAGGTTCCCCGAAACCTGATCCAGGGACATCATTAGCATATTCCACATATATAGACTTCTCTGAAGCCACCTTCCAAAACAACGCCTCAATATGTAACGGTGATACCTCCTTAAGCAGACCCAATAAACTCTTTGCAAAAGTCTTCGACTTGGACTCAAACTGCTCCAACGTATAAATCTCCCCACTTTGCCACACTTGTTTCTGAGCACCACATTGTGGACTACTAACCACCCCTTTCATTCTCTTCCCACTCCGTCCCAACTCCTGATGCCGAGTCGTAAACACCGCCCTTCTTTCCCGCTCATCACCACCACTATCCCCAAAATTCGAAACAGAACCAATATTCACATCACTTCCTAATTCCGGAGACTTGGACAGTGATCTATTCAAGTTGTTAAAGACATACTTTTTTGATGGTTTAGGCAACGGTGGGATAATCTTACATATGCCATAAGCACCAGCTTCTTTCTCAATCTTTGATATATATGCAATAGGGTCAGCAAACTCGGTATCAGTTGGCCGAAATTCAGGTGCCAATGGCAACCGTTTAAGCCATTTTGGTATTTCCACATTTCCCATTTACAACAAAAATTCTAAACAACAAGGAACAACGTAAACCAATCAAATCATTAACCTTTAACATACATTGCTCATGGATGTTTCAAAGTAAAAGACATGAAAATTAACAAAAACCCAACTCTCAAAATCACTAGATTCCATTGTTCTAACGCGTTTCCAACATGGGTTTCTCTTGTTTCCTACTTTTCCTTCAATTGAAACTACATAAAACTCCAAAGTTTAGGGAAAAAGTTCGAATCTTTTTGCTTGAAAATATCTATCAAAGAAATTGGAAAAGGAAAAAAAATTAAAACCTGGTGAACCGCCTGAAGCCGCTTGAAAATCTTGACATTAGTTTTGACAAAGCGGCAAAGAAGAGAGAGAGAAAGCTAGGTTTTGATCAACCGAAGTGGTGCAAGTTAGCAGGAGAGAGTGGAAAAGGGCTAACGTGCAAGGGGGGAAGTTGATGCAAATTGGGTGGACCGTACGATATTTGGTGGTTTGATGAGGTAAGATTGGGGTGTATTATAATAGGCCACTTGCATGAAAAGAAGTATAAAATTTGATGAAAAGAACATCTATGGTGTTAGAAAAGGATTTGGCTCAACTTATGGGACCTCTATTGTTCATGGGGTAAATTACTTACTTAATCACTCAACTTTTAAATCACTTTCATTTTGATCACTCAAAATAAAATTTTTATAATTTGGTCACTGCCGTTAGATTTTCCTTTTTTTCATTTTATTCGCCAAACGTTAAATCCTGACTTGGCACATCACATCACCATTTTTTTCCTCATCTTCTTCCTAACCCATATTTTCCCCTCCACACCACCCTTCCATGTCCTGCTTCCCACACCAGATTATAACTTTCAAATCCATTCTCCCACCTATTCTTCTAGTCATTCTTCATCAAACCCATGGAAATCTTCGATTGTTTCTTCTTTTCTCAAATTATTTAGTGTTTCCAAATTAAATTTACAGCAAAGAAACCCAAGTCATCTTACTTACCTACCGACTCTATTAGAAATATGAGAATCCAAAATGAAGGTAGAACAGAACCGAGAACTTCATTGGGATGTATAGATGCTGCGGCTGAATCCACAGCTCTGAAAATGACATGGCTTCTTATAAAATAAGAAACCATACAATATACAATATACACAGACTTTTGCACTTATATACACTCAGAATTCTGCAAATCCAAAACAATTAAACAACACATAAAAAAGCAAAAAATCACAATATGAA
Organism: Gossypium anomalum; assembly: GCA_025698475.1. Lineage (NCBI taxonomy): Eukaryota > Viridiplantae > Streptophyta > Magnoliopsida > Malvales > Malvaceae > Gossypium > Gossypium anomalum. The sequence continues at coordinate 46,805,307 of CM046960.1, read as the reverse complement.
CAAAGTTAACATTTCTTACTCCAAACGTAACAAAACGAAATCGAATTCCATTTTGCTTTTGCATCCAAAAAGACACAAGTAGCATCCATAGATACTCAAAATAGATTGAGCAAATATAATACTTAACCCTTCTACGAGAGATCAGATAAAAAGCTCAGTAGGAAGCACAAATTTAAAGAAAAAGCCGGAGATAGGAAAAATAAGAGGAAAATGAGAAAAGAAGTAAACATGGCAAGCGAAGCAGTAAAGGTCAGAGCTTTCAGCTGCAAGGGAGTTTAGGTGGAGTTGGCAATGGTTTAGCCATGGCATCTTGATTGGTTGGGGTAATCGATGGAATGTGACCTTAGGGTGGGTTTGGGTCGGCGGTGCGGTACGTTTAGCTTACTTTTTATCTCACGTTACAGTATCGCTACAGTATCTAATCTCACGCTACAATATCATTATTTTTTATCTGACGCTACAGTATAGTTACAGATCCAAACTCACCCTTAGTAAGAAAGCTGACGGTGGTGGGAGAGTGGTGTGAAGGAAGAAAAACGAGAAGAATGAAAGAATTTGATTGGCCCAAAAGTTTGAGCTTGGTCAAAGAATGAGATTTGACTAACAAGTGGACTAAGGATTTAAAGCTTGAGGAATTAAAATGATAATTTTTTTAATGGTGGTTATCAAATTGCAAATATTTTTTTTAATAATTAAAATGAAATTGCTTTAAAACTGCATCATCAACTAGGTAGTTTACACAATAGTCTTTCATCCCTAGAGGTGTTCATGGGCCGGGCCGGGTTCAGGCCGGGCAGGGCTTAACTAAAAAATTATGCCCATTTATTGGGCTCGGGCCGGGCCTAAAAAATGGGCTTAAAATTTTACCCAAGCCCAACCCGGATAAAAATACTAAAACTCGGGCTCGGCGCGGCCCGCCCGTATTAATTTTTATATTATTTTTAAATATATATAATACACCAAAAATACTAAAAATATCAAAATAAATATTTCCCAACAAAAAATTTTGAAAAATGTGTAAACTTAAATAACACTAAGATAAATGCAACTTAACAAGCAAATGCTTCTAAAATAATAATAAAAAATTAACAAATGCCTTTAAAATAATAAGAAAATTAACAATAAAATAAAATCTATACAATATCCCAACAATAACAACAAAATAATAGTAACATAATAGTAAAATGGTAGCAAAATATGGAGAAATCAACAAGAAAATAATATTCAAAAATAAAAAAAATATGCAGCTTTTTTTGTCCTTTAGTGAGTTCGGGCCGGGCCGGGCCGGGCTCGGGCTAAAAATACCTTACCCGAGGCCCAGCCTATTTTTTAAACCGGCCTTATTTTTTTGTCCAAGCCAATTTTTCGGGCCTATATTTTTGCCCAAACCCTCCCACATTTCGGGTGGGCCTTCGGGCCGGGTCGGGTAGCCCGGCCCATGCACACCTCTATTCATCCCCAATCCATAAACGAGAAAATAATAAGTTTTAGCATACTCGGACCCACATCCTTCTACATTAATAACAATGTTCATATTAATTGAGTTAATATTCAATCGACCCCTTTTTTTTAAAAGAACATATTATGTTTCTTATTTTATACCTTTTCAAGGATTAAATTACTACTCCAACTCCATATATTCAATTTATAGAGACGAGTTTTTGATAAAAATATCTCTTTGGTCTCTTTTAATGTTAATATTAAGCAAATTGATCCTTCTAAACAAAGTTAGAACAATCTAATCATTACCAATTTTGAAAATGAGAAATCAAGAATAATTAATTACAACAATTAATATTTTTGGTCAATTGTTTATAATTTTAATTGATATAATAACAAATTAAACTCTCAATGTTTATGTATTCTATCAATTTAATATTGATTAGAGTTGTTCATGGGTTGGGTTAGACCGAAGCTCGGTTTCAAAATATTTTTCAAATCCAAATTCATTTTTGAGCTGGTTCGGCTCTCCCAAAAAGTCCATTTACTATTAAAAATAATAATATATTAAAAATATAATTACCGGTTGGTATTTTATATATTTTATAGTTAAAATTTAATTTAAAAATATATTTTATTATTTAGATTGAATTTGGGTCAAACCGGCTTAATTGAAGTGTAGGATAGATTATCCAAACCTTGAACAAGTTATTATACAAATTTAAAAAAAAAATGTATAAATTTTTTAAAGAATATAAAAATTTCAAAAGAAATATATTAAATTTTATCTTAAAAATATATAGAGACAGAATTAATATGTATTAAATTATTTTAATTTAAAAAAAAAGGTCACTCAAAAGAAAAGAAATTTTTTATTTTATATTTATAAAAACATGTAAATTGGATTAGATGTTGTTGTATAAGGCGTCAACTGGGTTTGTTGATGTGATTTGGGTTTTTGAAGTTAACCGATTTACATTGGGTTATGATATATATGTGTGTTTGGGTATAAATTATTGTGTGAGGTCTCAAAATAATATAATTTAGTTTAATTAAAATTGAATTTATAAGCATCTCAACCAAGTTGTGTACCAATCACAAAAAATAATTTATTTTATAAAAATATGTATTCTACTAAATGCTACAAACTTCTATTCTATGGTTTTCAATGTTTGCTCTCATCATTTAAAATATTTTAGTAAAAATTTTAAAATTTAAAATTTAAAATAATGACTTATTTGACCCTGTAACTTTACAAAAATTTTATTTAAATTTTTTATATTTTTTAGCTCTTAAACTTGTTTTTCTCAAAATGGATGGACAAATCAATATCTTTTTAACTTTACTAATGTAAGATACACATGAACTGTCACGTGGATGCCTCAGTATTTAATTAATTTTTTAATTTTTTTAAAATTTAAAAACATTATAAAAATATTTTTAACATTTTTAAATTTTAAAAAATTAATTAAATGATGTCATACCATCCACGTGTATGCCAAATTACCAAAGTTAACAAAGATTAATTTTCCTATCAATTTTAGAATAATTTAACAAAAATTACAAGTTAAAGAGGCAAAAAAAAAATTCAAATAAAAAAGCTAAAATTGTTATGAATGTCCATCATGGTTAAGATAAAATTTTAATGTACTTTAATATAGAGACTCTGATGAAGCATTTTAATCATCCCTTTTGATCAATAAAATACTTTCATATTTTCTTTATTCTTTATTTTATAACAAAAATAACTATTTTTTTATATAAAATTGGAAAGTCAAAAAGATTTTTATGCCAAAACTAAAACCAATTTTTAACTGGATATAACATTCCCAGTTCAACAAGTTCAAACTTTTTCATAACTTGAAAGATAGTACCATCCTACTCATATTCGATCAATATTTTGACAAAAATCAAAGTCGGAATAAGATAGTTAAGTTCATTTTATTGATGTTGAACCACTTGTTTGTAAATAACATCACATATATTCTCAAACAAGCACGGAGTACATAAGACTATGAAAAAGAACAAAGAACTGTAGACAATGCGGATTGGCATAGTAGGTACTTGTGAATACTGTAAGATAAAATCTGTGGATCACCGGAAAATAAATGGCGGAGCCAACCAGTGCAAGTCTTTTCAATTGAAACTGGGTTTCTCAGGATATGTGCAGCCAGACCTTTGGATGATAACATTTGCTGCATAGCAACCGGCTCTGACACATTCTTCGATAGGCTTCTCTTGGACTAGCTGTGACAAAAATCCACCAACAAATGCATCCCCTACCACATAGAGAAAAGAAGCGCCGATATATATTAATAGCAGAAATCCGATAAGATGTTCTGAAACAAATTCATCCAAAGTAGCTAATTGTGAAATACAAAATCGGTTCTTATTTCCCACCCTTTGATCCAATTAACCAAAAATGCATCAATGTACAAAGTACTTGTTGCTCGAATCTTTGAAATTTGGATGTGTTAGTGTTGATATAGTTTGAAAATACAAATCTGTAGCCGATGTCAACTCACTGGAGGACTTAGAGAACATAAGAAGAGAAATATACCTGCTCCATTGGTATCGACCAACTTCTCTTTCGGTAACAAGATAACTGGGAATTTTTTCACTTTTCCATCCTCAGCGACCACAACAGGGTCGGCTCCCTGAGTGATAACAGTAATTCTCTTATGTGTTCCCGAAGCCTTGGGCCATTGAGAAATCTTTAGAGCAATCTCCTCAACATTATCAGTCTGATCATCGAAGATAACTTTAAGAAAAGGCAATTTGAGAAGAAAAATAGAATGAAAGCTAATAGATAATTACCTCCCAACCATGAACCTTTGAAAATGTTCGGGCTTCAGTCTCATTACCGAAGACATAATCCATGTACCTGAAAACAAAAGCCCTGTCAGCTCCTGTTTGAGTGATCAGGATTATCATGAAAGTAGGTTCTCGAAACCTACGGTAGAGCTTTCTCCTGCACATCCCTAAAGAACTCACAGATGAATGGAGCGGAAAGATTCATCATGAAAACCTGCAAATGTATAACGAAGTTGGTTGAAACCGATGAAACTATGATCATTAAAGCTAATGAAAGTACTTGCAAATTAAGGTCCAGTAGATTTACCTTGTTCTTTGCAGCAGCATGTTCAGCAACGAGTTGAATGGATTCAGGGGATACCGTAAGGAAAAAACCAGCAATATAGAAATATTTTGCCTTCTCAACTGATCAAACACGAAATTCAATTGAGGCAAACTCGGAAATCTCATAGCCAACAAAAAGAAATAGTGTTGGAAGCTGAAACAACAAAGTTCTTGAAAGAATAGTGGTACCTAGTGCCCAATTCTCAGGTTTCTTTAAATGCTCAGATTTGTAACAATTTGCAGCTGACAAGTTGGCGACAAGCGATCTACAAAAACAGTTATAGAAAGAATTTTACACAGAAACTTCAGGATTATGTATTTACAGCATGCATGCCTACATATATAAAACCGATGTATGCAGGCCTGACGACATATATACAGATCTGCAAACTGATAAAAGCCGACACTTTGCACATGGCCTTTTGTCCCTAATAATAAACATAAATGTTGAGATTCATGTCCAGGAACTATGTTACTCAGACTCGAGTTCGAGTATTAGGCACAGGTACATATCTGACAAAGATATGTTTAAATTTTTCTGCTTTTATGTATTCTGAGGGTACTCAGAAAGTCCAAAGTTTTACCTAAAACAATCCGACCAGCAAGAAAATATGAGGACTAGTTATGGAAGACATGAAATGATCTCGTTTTTCATTTGAAGTAATAAGAAAGTAAGCAAATTGATATGAAAAGTTTAGGTTTCGACAACCACATATGCACACCACACATGCACAGAGAAAAACAACTTAACTATGCAATCGGATTATCACAGCAGGATTTCAGAGCAGGCAATAGTAGCAACTAACCTCTCACCACCGACAACACAGACAGCACATGTCCCTGTTGGTGCCGTCCCATCCTCATAGTAATGCACCTGATAGAACATAATTAAATATCGAAACAAACACAATGAGAACGTGGGAAGCAATCACGAATTGGAACTTACATTAACACCAGCAAGCTTTGAATTCTTCTTCATTTCTTCTCCGAACTTATCTTTACCAATGCAACCCATGTAGCTAGTTGCGCCCGGGATTTGAAGCATCCACTGGAAGGGACACGATATCAAAAAAAATCCCAAAAAATGTTAATCTAACTACAAGAAAAAATCCCATGACCTAGCAAACCTGGGCAACTCTGATAGAGTTTTGAGTGGCACCTGCAGTTATGAGCGTAAAACTCATTAGTTGACCAAGATCAATCACAGAAAATTTAAAGCATACAGAACAAAATCCAACTGCAAACTTCATATAAATCACTAAGAAACATTAAAACATGAAATCAAAAAACTTTCTAGCTTACCTCCAGCAATGTACTCCACTTCATACTTTTTAGTCATCTCCTCATACCTTAAAAATTCCATCCACAATATCAGCTCAGCCAGATCGTAGTTTCACATATTATAAAAAGAAAATCGAATGACCATTGCCATCTAGCTATAGAACTATAGATCCCAAGCAAAGTTCATGGGATAGATTGTTCAAAATATGAACAATCTATGTATATAAATACATAACCAACATTGGCAGCAGCTTTTGATTTCTAAAATGAAAGCTAAATACAAACTTATGTTGCTCTGACCCTTTATTTTGCTTGAAGTAACCATTTCCGAACATATTCAGACATGAGTATAAAGATATGATCCTCCCCTAAATAGATGAATTATTTTTTGAAAATATTGAATCCAACACTCACACTCGAGCCATACATGAGATTAATCAGAAAAGAAACTTACATCGGCAAGTGCTTATCCTCTGCGAGAATGGCATCGTTCAACTTGATGCCATACCTATATACATGAAAAAAAAAATGAAATTTAACAATTTCGAATTTCTATAATTCTAAAATCTGAATCCAAGATTCATTATTTTCCTGATTTTTTTCTCGGCAACCAAACAAAAACAATCCAAAAATATGGACAAATAAACATGAAAAACAGGGCAAATTAGAGATTTGTCATTGGCAATAGAAAACCAAGGGAAAAAAAAAACATCACAGATCTAACAAAAGTATTAAAGACCCAAAAAAACCAAACAGCTCCAAAACTTAAAAATGATAAAAAAAAAAATGTGAACTTTCAATTGTTTCTTCCACTATTTTGATAAAAGCTTTGATGGGACTTACTTACTTCTTTAAGAAGTCTTCATCAACAACAGCAGAGATATCAAGAAGCGGGTTTCCCATGCCCAAGAGGATGCCTTCGTAAGCCATTGAAGAAAGGGTTTTAGAGAGACACCCAAAAGAAAACAAAGCAATAAGCTGAAACTGTCGAGTGTACTTCAAATTTGACAGAAGTGAGATTTCAATTCACAAGGGAACACAAAGGTTTGGTGAGATATATATAGTGACGTGTACAGTGAAACGGCTGCTGCTGAGGTTGGTTGAGTTTTTTTTTTTTTAATTAATATTTCTTTAATCTAAATTTAATATATTAGTTTTTTAAAGCAAGAGCTTAATGCATCTTTAAAGTGTTTTCTCATTTCAGTCCTAACATTATTAGACATTCTCATTTTAGTCCCTAATGTTATTAAATGTTCTTGATTTAGCTTTATGGCCGTTTAAAAAAAACTACATTCCCGATTTATAGTTTGCTGATATAATGTGAGCAAAAGAAAATTACTATGAATATCGTTAACCATTATGTCAAACATAATTTGAACAAAAAAAATATTTTTCAAAAAACTTATAAAATTTATTTCCAACTGGAATCGATTTTTTTACAAAAATACTTTTGGGTAGAATTTTTTTTTGGATTAATTGATAACAGGTCTCTTTAGTTTTGGTGTTGAAGGGGAATAAAAGAAAATAATAAACAATGAGGGTTTATAAAGCAATTAATCCTATTTAAGGTTTGGTGCTGGCAAACTACCATTGTCACCCTTAAAGCTTTGGCTTAATGGTGCAAAAAGCTCTCAAAATTTAAAAAAAAAAGGCATTTAAACCCTTTTTTTTTTGCACTCAATGGGGTACTTGCACTCAATTAAGCCCCTGCTTTTATTAAAAATTAGAAAAAAAAGTTATAAAAATTAAAATCAATAAAATCTATAAATATTATTAAATTTTAATAAAAAATTTAAATATTAAAAATTAGAAAAAAATATAAAAATTGTAAAAATATATATAATTTGTAAAATTTTATAAAAATCGTAAAAAATTATAAAATATATAGAAATATAAAAAATTATAAAATTTTATAAAGTCGTAAGAAAATTATACAAAATGTAAAGAAATATAAATTTCGCAAAAAAATTTATAAAAATTGTCGTACCAAAAGAAGCATTTTATAATTTTTTTATTTTTTTATCATTTTTCTCCACATATCATGCTATATTGCGACACGTGATGACTTTAATTGAAAAAAACTAGGGGTCATTAATTTTTTATGATTTTTATAAAAAATTACAATTTTTTTTATTTTTTACGATTTTTAGAAAAGAATTTCTAATTTTTAATAATTTTTATAAAATTTATTATTTATAATTTTTTCTAACTTTTAATAAGAATAGGGGCTTAATTGCTTTTTTGAAAAATGTTGAGGGTCTTTTTGATGTATTTTGAAAGTTTAAGTGCCCAATTGAGTGAAAAAAATAAGGGTTTAATTGTTTTTTTAAAGAAGTTTGAGAGCCTTTTTGGTACATTTTGAAAGTTTAATTGCTCAAGTGAAAAAGAAAAAGAAAAAAGAAAAAAGAGGGGCTTAATTGGGTTTTTTTTTTTTTTTTTTTTTTTTAAGTTTGAGTGTTTTTTATACCGTTTAAGCTTAAAGCTTTTCCTCATAAGTCAATCTAAATGGGAAATTTCATATTAGATCCCTAAATATTTTAATTTATCACATTTTAGTCTAGTATTGCCAACATGTCAGGCGGCACTGGCGGAACACTATATTAAATACATATTTTCATAATTAATCTATTTTCCATACAATTTTCGTAATTAATTATTTTTAATATTATTTATGTAAAAAAGTCCAATAAGAATATATTTAATAACTTCTTCAATATAAAAGAATATTAAGAAAAATGAGGGATTTCAATATAAGGTTTATACTAGTTTTAAACCAGATGCATGGTTACGTAATTCTAAAGAAAAAGTATAAAAACACTTTTATATAAAATTGGTCCTTAAACTCTACCTTTCTGTTTTAGCATTTAGACTTTTATTATTATTATTTAGATTGCTCCAGCCCCAATTCGCATTTGATTCACAATATCTTGCATGACAATCCCGTAATATCACATTCTCAAATAATGTCAACGTATTGTAATATAAAATGGAATCTCAATACCACACTTTCATTAGGTTGTTTAAGATTGTAAGTGCTTATAATTCTATCACACGCATATGCGTGTGGAAATAACTTATTTATAATATATATGTGCATTTAGAAATAACATATAATAAATAATTAACAATATGGTTTGAAACTAATAATAATAACAACATATATGCAATATGTACGAAATTATAATAAAACAAATTAATAAATAAAACAAATGCACTCCAATTGTTTTCCAATTTGTATTGTTAAATTTTCTAAAACACGTTAAATTGTCATCATGTTAAGTAACACTATTTAACATGTTATTAAAATATCAAAATGTTATCACGTTGGTGAAAAGAAATTTTAACATTAAAAATATAGTTACGAAAAAATTATTTAACGATTGAATTATAGGTAGAGTGACAACTTAATTTAAAAAAAAAAAATTCCATCAATCTTGAATTGGTGTTATAATTAGTGTCAAGTTGATTTATAACATCAATTCAATCAATGATATTATTAATAAGAAATTTGTACGCCCACGATATGAGCGAATGTAATAAAAGTTATTAAAATTAAAAAAAATTATTTGGTGGATTTTTCAAAATAAATATCTTTTTCAATAAAAAAAGGTAACAAAGGTAAAGAAAACATAATTGATATTAAAATAATAAAATGTAAAAAATATATATTTAAAAGTGGAAAAACATTTTTCTCATTTTTTGGTGTTTGGCTGTGTAAAATATAATAGGTCAATGTAATTTTTTTTCAAGTCAATGGAAAAATAATTTATCCAATATAAATAACATTTAAAGGAAAAAAAAAAAACTACTCGCCTAAAAAAATATTATGTTTATTTCATGTAAAAAAATATTTTTCTCATTTTTCGATGTTTGGTTGTGTAAAATGTGATAGGTCAATGTAATATTTTTCAAGTCAATAAAAAATATCTTGCTTTTTATGTAAAATATTTTATGTGTGTTTTTCCCGTATTAACTACTCTTATATTTTCTTTATAGTTAGTGTTACAAATATTACACATATCAAAAAACTATAAATTTAAAATAAAAATACGTATTTTAAAAAAATATTAAATAACAAAACGTATAGTTTGAAACTAATTAATAATAACGTATGAAATATGTATGATATTAAAATTAAAAATAGAATAAATTGTTTATCATTATATTATCGTCAATATTGAGTCGATGTTAAGTGACACCAACTCAATCAAATACATTATTAAATTGTGCGTATTAAAATAAAAACATATAAAATATATTAAAATGAAGCTTAAATTGAGAGGTAAATTTTAGAAAAAAAATTTCAATTCAGTTAGGAGTTAAAATCCCACAATGTGGGTGTTTTTATTAGTTTTTGTTAAAATAAAATTAATAAAATACTGTCAAATAATATAACTTATTTCAATTACGCAATGACATTTATGTAATTTTTCTAACTGAGTTGGAGCCCAATTGACTCGTGACACTAACTTAGTCAAGGACTTTAGTAATAGCATCGATATATACACAACTGATGGAGGTAATAACACAATTAAAAAGGGTAAACTATCTATTTAGTCACCCAAATTTACTCGTGTTTCCATTTTGGTCACTCATTTCAAAAATTTGTTATTTTAGTCACTTTTGTTAGATAAGTTGTCAATTTTAGCAACTTTATCATTAAAATGGAACAATTACCAAATGGAATGCTAACATAATCTGGTATAATAACAAAATTAGCCCTTAATATTTACCTATTTTATTAATTTAATATTGATTTTGAAAAAAAACTAATTAACCCTTAATATTTACCCATTTTATTAATTTTATTAATTTTTACATATTTTTAAATTTTAATTTTAATATTCTTAATTTTTAGCATCATGATCAAATTAATATAATGTGTAAATATCGAGGGTTAAATTTTTTGTTTTTAAAAATTAGGATTAAATTAATAAATTGGGTAAACATTGAGGGCTAATCTTGGTATTATACCAAGCCACATCAGCATTCTGTTTGGTGATCAAACACATTTTAATGATAGAGTGACTAAATTGACAACTTATCTAATAAGAGTGACTAAAATTGACAACTTATCTAACATGAGTACTAAAAAAACAAAATTTTGAAATGAGTGGCCAAAATAGGAACACGAGTAAACTCGGGTGACTAAATAGGTAGTCTACCCAAAAATTAAAAGGTATACAAATTATTAAAATGAAGTTTTGGCTGAGTGATAAATTTAAGGTTTTACTTATCTAATTGGCACAGATTCAAATCCTATTATATACATATTTTTATTGGTTTTTATTAAAATAAAAAGACTAAAATACTCTCAAATAATATAACTTATTTTAATTATAGAAGGGTATTTTTATAATTTCTTTAATCGAGTTAGAGCCTGGTTGACTCGTGACACCAACTCAGTCATGAGCTTTATTAATAATATAGATAACATGGAATTTTGGATAAAATTACCTCTAATTTTTATTATTTTAATTAGTTTCATCAAATAAAATTTAAGTCTAATTAGAAAGAGAAATCCCACTTTTTCTTAATAGTGAAATTATTATATTTACCTTAAATTTTTATTTATGAATATATTAATTATGAATCGTAAATTATATCATAATTTATTAAAAGATATAAAGTTTAAAATTATACATAAATTTTTACTCAATTTATAATGTCTATACAATTTTACTATAAACTTTGATCAGTGTAAGGTAATTTTATAAAAAAATATTATTTTGAAATTAGTAATTTTTTTTTTTAATTTAATAGAATTTCAAATTGTTTTTTTGTTTTCAAATTGGTAAGTTGGCACTTTCCATTTGAGACCTAATCCCATTAAATGAGAAAATGATAAATAAATAAAAATCAAAACACCTACTCCTCTTGCCATGAGAAACAATTGACATTGATTGTTGATCCAATTTTCATGTATTTCAATAGTTATGGTTATGTATTTATTTTAATGTTAAAATATGGTTGTGTAAAATATGCAATAATTACGACATATTTTACTATAAAATATGGTAAGAAATAAATAAAATAAATATTTAGATTACAAATATATTACTAACTAATGAAATTATTTAATGTACTTTTATAAATTAATTTTTATTAATTATATATATTCACATATTTTTACTAACGTTATAAATATTGTTAATTTAAAGCTTGGATAAAAATTTAATGTTAACAGATTTAACATTAAAACAAATTGATTTAACAACAAATTTTATTATACACGTATATGTATGAAAATCACGTATTTAAAACACTAATGTGGGTTTAAAAATAACATACAATAGATAATGAAAAGTATGATTTGGAATTAATTAATAATAACACATATGTACGATATTAAAATTAAAAATTAGAATAAATTGTGAGTAAAACAAAATTTAAACACAAAAAACATATCAGATTAAGAATATTAAATGAATACAATTGTTTATCATTGTTTTATCATCAATCTTGAATTAGTGTTGTGTTCATTTGTGACACTAACTCAATCAACAACATTATTCATACTAGAAATTCTAATCACATGCATATGTGTCACGGGCCAAAGCGTAAAGCTTGTGACCATGGCACAGGATGTGCCCCATGGAGGTCTATCGATTATATGGGGATCATTCAGCCCACGAGAACTGGCCCGATTCCAAGAACTGTTAGAGAAGCTTGTCAAATTGAAGTCTAGTTGGCTTGATAATGAAGATATGACAACATAGACTATTTTTAGTAAATATGGGAATAATATCTTGTAGAGTTGATTTGATATGATATGATATTGTAAATCCCTAAAATCAAGGGATAGGCTAATCTAGTCTGTCGGTTTTGGGGGAGCTCAACTATAAATAGAGAGCCTTTCCCTCATTTGTATCTCATCCATTGTAAGTTGAATTCTTAAGAGCAATAGAATTTTTTGAGCATTTGCTCAAACACTTTGTGTGCGTTCTTTCTATGGCTTTTTGTTATTCTTTTGTAGCTTCTTTTGGCACAATTACTTTCGCTATACAAATTAGTGCCTTAGAGGAATTCTAAAGGAATCCTCACTTTTGGGAGTAAAGGCTGACTTAGGCGAGCTTGGAGTGAACGGATCTCTAAGGCCACACAAATCACGAGACGAAAGATCTAGCCCAGTGACAAGTGGAATCAAAGCTATTGGTTGAGAAGGCACCGTTGGGATGTCGAAAGAAGTTGCTGATTAGAATGAGCCAATGGAGACGCGTGTGAGGGCTAGAAAAGTAAGTCATTTGAGGGATATGCTGTCAGCTTTGGAAAATTGAGTGGGTAATCTTGAGGAGTCCATAGGGGAAATGAAGGAGACTCTTAAGTTGGTTGAGGGACGCATAGATGGGTTTGACTCAATAGAAGAACAACTCAGAGAATTTGTGTTAGATTCTTTTGGTGCCAATGCGGAAAAGATGAATGGCTTAGTCAATTCCACTGTAAAAAAGTTGGCAGAGAGGGATGATACTTTTGAGGATATGGTGCTAGCCATGAAGAAAAAAACTAAAGAGCTAAAGGGGTAGTTCACGATTTACAAAGCTGTTTTGAGTAATAGGATGTTGACTTCGAGGCCAGAGCAACAAGCAATGGATGTTCCCAAACCAAAGAAGTTTAAGGGTGTAAGGTCAGCAAAGGATGTGGACAACTTCTTGTGGGAAATGGAGCAATACTTACAAGCGATGGGCATCGATGATAATGTCATTAAGGTAAACACTACTTGAATCTATTTTACTGATGTTGCTCTCTTGTGGTGGTGTTGTAGGACCACGGATGAGAAACGTGATGGGTACGCAATTGGGACTTGGGAGGAGTTCCAAAGAAAGTTGAAGAAGCAGTTTTACCTACAGTATACCGAGAAGGAGGCTCAGGCTAAGTTGAGTCATTTTACGCAAAAAGGCACTGTTCAGGAGTATGTTTGGGCATTTAGTGAGCTGATGCTTCAAATCTTTGACTTGAGCAAGAAAGAATCATTTTATTGGTTCGATAGTACAAGTGGCAATGCGAAACCACAAGATGCGAAGTGGGGGTCCAGCAACTCAAGGGACAAATGGAGGAGGATTAAATGCTTCCTTTGTCGAGGACTACACATTGTGTGAAAATGTTCGAAAAAATCAATGATTTCAGGTATCGAAAAGAAAGAAGAGCCGAAAAAAGTGAAGCCTGTTGAGGAAAAGACATCAAGGGTCAATTCGATGATGCTCTTCCGTAAGAACAGGGATAGTGAAGAAGGGTTGATGTTTGTGGACATCAATATTGCAGGTCAGAAGCGGAGTGCTCTTGTTGATATGGGAGCATTGGACTTATTCATATTAGAAAAGGCTGTGAAGAAGCTTGGTCTCTCGATTAGAAAATCAAATAGGAAGATCAAGATGGTAAATTCTGAGAAGACCCTAACTGTGAAAGCAGTTCAAAATATGGAACTACAAATCGGCGAATGGAAAGGCAATGAGGAATTTGAGGTAATCCACTTAGATGATTACTGATTATGTGCTTGGCTTAAATTTTCTTCACAAGATTTTGGCAGTTCTGTATCCATGGGCCGATCAAATTCATATTGTCACCGTCTATTATAAAAATTTATTGTGTCGATGCATCGGGATATGAAGGTTGGGACCAAGGTATTGCTGTTAGTCCAACTAGTTAAAGATGTTTCGTATAGGAGAAATATCAGCTTGATAGAATGAAATACTACGAAAGCCCATTCGAAAAAAGTTAGTAGAGCATGAGACCAATATGAGGCCTGTGAAATCGACTGTGGAGCCACCACCTTTTGGAAATATGGGTTGTGTATCAAACTTAAAGGGGAAAGAAGCGATGCAAAAGCAGTCGAAACGAGTAAATGCTACGAGTAAGGTACATTGCGAACACTCTGATAGTGTTTTGAATTCTGACTTGTTAGATTGACAAGGTTGTAGGGCCCTTTTAAAGTTCTTAAATAAGAAAGCCCAGGGACTATGGGTAGTACGAAGCCAATATGTGAGAATCAAGGGGATTCTAATGGAAACAAGTCAAAATTGGGGCAAGTTAGAGTGGTGACTTCTTGCCAACGAGATGTACCAATGAGTGCAACGGTTCAAGTTAAGAGGCGACAGAAGCCGAGGCAAAGGTTCCGAAGGAAGGGACAACCCAATTCTAAGACAAGTCGGGAAGAAGCCAAGGCAACGAGAGAGTTCTAAGGTGAATCAAGTCAGTGTCATTTAGAAGTCGCAACGAGGGCATTGTAAGAATAGGTGGGGGAGAATGTCACGGGCCAAAGTGTAAAGCTTGTGACCATGGCACAGGATGCACCTCATGGAGGTCTATCGATTAGATAGGGATAATTTAGCCTACGAGAACTGGCTCGATTCCAAGAACTGTTAGAGAAGCCTGTCAGATTGAAGCTTGGTTGACCCGATAATAAAAATATGGCAACATAGACTATTTTTAGTAAATATGGGAATTATATCTTGTAGATTTGATTTGATATGATGTAATATTGTAAATCTCTAAAATCAAAGGATAGGCTAATCTTGTCCGTCGATGTAATTTAATCTTGACTGTCGGTTTTGGGGGAGGTCAACTATAAATATAGAGCCTTCCCCTCATTTGTATCTCATCTATTGTAAGTTGAGTTCTTAATAGTAATATAAATTTTTTGAGCATTTACTCAAAGACTTTGTGTGCGTTCTTTCTGTGGCTTCCTGTTGTTCTTTTGTAGCTTCTTTTGGCACAATTGCTTCTACTATACAAATTGGTGCCTTAGAGGAATTCTAAAGGAATCCTCACTTTTGGGAGTAAAGGCTGACTTAGACAAGTTTGGAGTGAAAGGATCGCCTAAGGCCGCAGTGATCGCGAGACGAAAGATCTAGCACCGTGACATATGTGTGTGGAAACAATGTAGAATATAGATGTGTGTTAAAAATAGTATATAATAAATAATGATACAGCATAAAATGTGCACTACTTAAAATAAAAATATATATTAAATTGTGAGTAAAATGAAATTTAAAAATGTGAATACATCATATTAAGAATACAAAATGTACTAAAATTGTTTATCATGGTGCTGTCAGCAATCTTTCGTTAGTGTCAAGTTGACTTGTGACACAAACTCAATCAACAAAATTGTTCATATTGGTAATTCTATCACATGCGTATGCATGTGAAAATCACATATTTATAATGGATGTGCGCATTTAAAAATAACACCTAATAAATAATTAAAAGTATGGTTTGAAACCAAAAATAATAACATATATGCAATATGTACAAATTTACAATAAAACAAAATAGTTTTCTCCCACACACTTTATGTAATAGTATTAAAATGTATAAAATAATCAAAATGAACTTTTAGTTGAAGTGGAAAAGTTTGTGTGCTATAAATATTGAAAATATAGAGTCAAATCTTTTCTTGTGTAATTTTTTTTTATTAATTTTCATCCAAATGTAAAAACACAAAACTACTCTTATAATGATATAACTTATTTTATTTTAGGGTATACTGTAAAATAGTCACTTTTGTTTGCCTTAGATTACATTTTAGTCACTTATACTTGAAATGTTACGTTTTAGTCACTTACGTTATCATTTTGTTACAAAGTGGTCACTCTATCGTTAAGCTTTGTTACCTTACCAACAACGGCTCTACGTGGTAGTCTAAATATGTTTTAAATGCCAACTTGAACTAGAAAATTTTAAATTAATTATACCTTGAACTGGAAAAGAAAAATTGTTCCTTTCCCTTTTCTTTTAGTTTTCTTTTCCATTTTATTTGAAAAACTATTCTCATCCCAATTGGACATTCAAGTTGGCATTTAAAACTCATTTGGGCTGCCACATAGGATTGTCGTTAGGCAGGTAACAAAGTTTAACGACAGAGTGATCACTTTGTAACAAAACGATAACGTAAGTAACTAAAATGTAACATTTCAAACATAAGTGGCTAAAATGTAATCTGAGGTAAACAAAAGTGACTATTTTTGTAGTTTACTCTTATTCAATAATAATATTATGCAATCGTATATATACAAATTTAAAAATTTTGTCAAAACTATTTTTTAACTTTAATTGAAAATTGGTTGCTATAAGCATACTTATGTAACTAACTTTAAATATAGTTTTAATTATGCAATTAGATAATGTTGTAGGATTATATTTTTATCAACAATACGATTGTAATATGTAATTGTTTAATTTATATATCTCATTATTTTTATAGTTAGATACTAGAAGTTTTATTATATGTGTATGCGTGTGGAAATCACAAATTTAAAATATAAATGCGTGTTTAAAAATAACATACATTAAATAATAAAGCGTATGGTTTGAAATTAATTAATAAGAACATATGAAATATGTATGATATTAAAGTTTTATAAAATATATATTAAATTGTTTATTGTTATGTTGTCATCAATCTTGAACTGGTGTCGAGTTAACTTGTGATACCAACCCAATCAAATACATTATTCAATTGTACATATTAAAATTAAAATGTATAAAATATATCAAAATGAACATTTTGTTGAGAGATAAAATTTTTATTTTTCAATTCAATTGACACGGGTTCAAATCTCACCATATGCATATTTTATTTTTATTATTTTTGTTAAAATAAAAATATTAAAATACCGTCAAATAATATAACTTATTTCAATTATGGAAAGATATTTCTATAATTTCTTTAACTGAGTTGGAGCTTGGTTGACTCATAACACCAACTTAGTTAAAAGTTTCATTAATAGTATAGATATATACACAATTGAGGGGGGTAACAAAGTGTGTATAATAAAATTAAAATGTATAAAATTTATTAAAACAAGTTTTAGTTAAGTGTTAAATTTAAGGTTTTACTAATCCAATTGGTGTGAGTTCAAATCAAGGAAGTTAGTACCATATCGGTGGACAGAGTTTTTCAACTAGAACTAGTATGTGCCGGTACCGATTTGTTTCAATGTATCGTTTCAGATTTAACGATACTTTTGAAAATATTTAAAATATATCAAATGGAGATTAAATAATTTCAAATATAGAAATATTAATTTATTATATAATATACTCATCAACAAACTTTACAAATAAAATTTCATTAGCTAACAAATCTAAAATAAATAAGGAAAAAAAAAACATATCACAAATTAAACAATAAAACTATCCGCAACATTATTGGAAACAAAATCTATAATAAAATCCATCCCATACTAAATATATAAAATGAAAGTTAAACAAAAATGTACACATATAATTGTGTTTGTAAAGATTTTAATTTTATCTTTTTTCTTTAATTTCTTTGCTATATATATTCTTTAATTTTTTTTTATTAATTTTCTTCTTTAATTTTTAATGCTGTTCCTTTATATTGGTTAAAGTTTAAATTTGAAATTTGGTTAACAAAAAAAATTTAAAGTTAGTAAAAAAATAAATTTATCTATTTCTTAACATTACTCATGCATCAGTTGATGCACAATGTTCTAGCTGGTGCAATAGGAATCAACCGGAACGAGCTGGTGCAATTAGTATAGATTGGAATTTACACTGATGCGGAAAATAGAAAAGATCATTTCAGTTTATTAATGGAACGATGGGCACCGTTCAGTGCAAATGGAACTGGTGCGAAACCGACTACATTGGTTCAAATATACCATATGCATATTTTTATTGGTTTTCTTTAAAATGAAATGATTAAAATACCCTCAAACAATATAATCGAGTTAGTTTTATTTAAAATGAAATGATTTTTCCTAATAGAGTTGATGCTCGGTTGACTTGTAACACCAACTTAGTCATGTACTTTATTAATAGTATAGGTATACAATAAATTGTGGACATTAAAATAAAAATGTGTAAATATATCAAAATGAAGCTTTAGCTAAGTGGTAAATTTAAGATTTTACTAATCTAATTAGTGTGGGTTTAAATCCCACTATATGCATATTCTTATTGATTTTTGTTAAAATGAAAAAGCTAAAATACCACCAAATAATATAACTTATTTTAATTACAAAATGAGATTTTTGTAATTTTCCTAATCGAATTAGTGCTGGATGACTTATGACATCAACTCAGTTAGAGACTTTATTAATAATAAGTATAGATATGGGTTTTTCACTAATTTAATACAAAAAAACACCAAAATAATATAAACATAAAATTATGTACCAAAATGGTACATGCAGGGTGGTGTCGCCTTCTAGCAGCGAGAAGCGTGACCACCCCCTCTCTACTACTAATCATTAAAAAAAAAAAAAGTAACAAAAAAAAACAAAAACTGTAACAAAAAATAAAAAATGATGTGATAGGACAGGGCCTGCCACAGGTGGCACCGATGGTGGAGGTGGCAGAGGCGACATTGGGACGATGGGACTCTTCATGCAAGCTGTTTGTTTTTTCTTTGTTTGGGGACCATTATATGGTCCCCCAGTTCATTTCGGCTGAAAGAAGGAAGAAAGATGGAGAAGAAGAAAAGAAGAGAAGAAGAACGAGGAGGTGGCACTGGTGAGGGAAGAAAAAAGAAAAAGAAAAAGAGAAAGAGAAGAAGAGGGAGGGACGAAAAAAGAAAGAAAAAAAGGTATTTTTTTTATAAATTAAGTAATTAATGTTAATTTAAGGAAATAATTTATTTATTTTATTTGTTATTATTATTGTTGTTGTTGTTGTTGTTGTTGTTGTTCATTGATTTTGATTTAATTCAGATTTAATTTTTAAATTTAATTTTTTGCAAGGTATTATTTGGTTAAAAAGAGATATTAATATATATTTATATTTATTTTATATTTTCATTCATTTATAATTTATTTTTAATTTTTATTGATGTAAAAAGGCCTATGTATGTTATGTACAAAGAATGTTTTATTATTATTTTATGTAATTTATTTGTTAAGTGTGTTTTAGGTTGATTAGATATATTTTTTATGAAATTTATTTGGCATGTTATATTCTGATTATATTATTTTTTATTTTTTATGTGATGGGATTTTTTTAGAAAAATAGTATAAAAATAAAATACTAAAAAAATATCTTAATGAAAAAATAAAATACGAAAAAAATATTTTTTTGGGGAAAGTGTTGCTGGTGGGTTTTTTACTAAAATAATATAAAAAATAAAATACAAAAATAGTATATTTTAAAAAATAAAATCCGAAAATAAAAAAAATACAAACAAAGGGCCAAAATCAATGTTTTACTAAATTAATATAAAAAAACACTAAAATAATACATTTGAAACATTATGTACTAAAATAATATAAAAAATAAAATACGAAAATAGTATATTTTAAAAAATAAAATCTGAAAATAAAAAAAAATACCAACAAAGGGCCAAAATCACCGAAAAAAATTAAGAATATTGCAACATACCCCCTCCTTGTTTTCTTATCTTTTTTATTTCCCAAGGAATTTAATTACATATTATAATATATTTTAAAATAATATTAAACTATTTATCTTGCTTTTAATTATTATTGCATCACTCACATTATTATTAAATAAAAATTAATTTAAAATATATTGAACTACATGCAGGGTATATTATATATATATATATATATATATTATATTTTACTTATTATCATTTTAAAATGATAATAAAAATATTTGTATTTGAGTTGGATATATTTATTTTTTTAATGTAGTATAGTAAAAAATATGTTGTTGAAAAAACTGTTTGGTATTTTTTCGTAATTAAAAGCAATATATAAAATTTAGTTATTTTGATAAATATTTAAGATCCATCAAATTTTGAAATTAATAACCAAAATTTATTTTGAAATTGCAGGCATTGCAATGACTTCATTGATTACAAAAGATCCTCACATATTTGACACAGTTAATAATATGGTAACATATTGTTAACATATTATTATTTGTTAATCACGGGTTCCATTAAAAAAAAATCTACGTAATTTACGAAAATAAATTATGTTATTATAACTATTTTCTGTAATTTAACACTGTCAGGGGCCCATACAACGTATTAAGGGGCCGAGTGAATAGTTTAAGATATTCCCCGGATGCATGACTGATGCCCTACTTGGAGCTAGCTGGAGTCGGGTCAGCAGCATTAACCCAGACGTTTGATTTGCGATATAATTTAATATCCGCATTGGTCGAGCGTTGGCGCCTGGAGACTCACACTTTTCACTTGCCATGTGGGGAGTACACTGTCACTCTAGAGAATGTTGCATTGCAACTTAGGCTCCCAATCGACGGAAGTGCCGTAACGGGCGTAAGTGCGATAGCTGAGCCTGCTGCACTTTGTTATAGCGTACTAGGAGCCTCGTCCGGCAATGATGAGTCCAATTTTTTGAGTTTGAAAGTTAAATGGCTGAAAGCTAATTTTCAGCATTTATCAGTTAATGTCACTGAAGAAGAGTTGATGTGCGCAGCTTGAGTGTACATTATGCATATTATAGAGGGTGTACTGATGCCCAGTGCGAACAACAATAGAGTTCATCTCCAGTATTTACCTCTATTAGCTGATTTGCGTAATGTTCGCTCGTATAGTTGGGGTTCCGTAGTTCTGGCTATGTTGTATCGTGACCTTTGTCAGACGACAAAATCTGATGCCGTAGACATAGGCGGATGCCTTGTATTGTTGCAGTCATGGGCTCTTTATTGGATGCCATTCTTGGCATCGGTTAGTCACCAACCATACGTATTTCCACTAGTTAAAAGGTGATAAAATTTAACTTCTTATTAATTGACAATTTCTTTAAAATGATACTATTCTAACGGTACTATATTTACTTGAAATTTGTTTTCGTAGATGGAGTATTTACTTGGGTATCAGGAGGTCGTACATTGTCCCTATATATCGTCTGATGATTGAACAACATACTGGGGAAGGGGTAAGCTATTCCAATATTCGTGACATGTAATTACTTTGTATATCTTACTCAAACTGTGTTAAATTTTAACCATGGTATTAATCGTGCAGTTTATATGGATGCCATATCGTAGACCAGAAATTATAGCTATTATACTCACGTCTGCCTACATTTATTCTCAATTGTGGTGCACTAACACACCAATTATCAATTTCAATGTAGTCGAGTGGTACCACGGAGATCGAGTACTACGACAGTTTGGTTGCATCCAGTATATCCTGGATCCACCAATGCAGGTGGGGAAGGTTCACGGCATCAACAAGAGAGGAAAACATGGAAGTCATTGAGGGGTTGTGCACTGAAAATATATTGCGGTGTGGGATAATCAGATGGCTCGAAGACCTCAGATAGATATGTCTTTCGATTTGCAACCATCGTTAGAGTATATATAATGGTACTCTAGTATGAGAAAGCCATAATTACTTGGTGGGCAGTCGACTGTAGTCCCCTCGCACGTGCAGCGACCTGGGGCCTACGAGCCAGTGGTCGATATAGAGCCAGATCCCGAGCCAGAACCCGAGCCACAGCTGGAGGCTGAGTCCGAGCAATTACATTCACATTCTGCTGATAGTTCTTATCATCTGGATTTACAGGGTAATGACTATTTCCCGGGCTCGTTAGGGGGCAGATACCATTACGAGTTTGATATCTTTGGGTCGTATCCATCGCAGTATAGCACTTCTTCTAGCCCGTATCCATCGCAGTACAACACTACCCATGGCTCGTATCCACTGCAGTACTCCACACCTCCTGGGTTGTATCCACCGCAGCATGGCACTCCTCCCGGCTCAAGTTCATCAATGCCATTCGAGCCATATGATTTTTCTTTCATGTCTCAGACACCCTCACCTGCGACTGAAGAGGATGTTGGTCGTCGCAATCACCCACAACGTGAATGTCGACCTCCTCAGAAATATACCCCTAGGACCACACCATCGAACCATCAATTTTAGGGGTTTCTTGGGTTTTGATATTAAAAAGTTTGTATTTTTTTGTGTATATTTAATTAGATTAATTGGAACTTTAAAAATTGGAACAAAATTTGACCATAACGTATATTAGATTAATTTGGACATTTTAAACATTAAAACACTAAAACTTGTAATAAACTTAGTATTGTAATATAAATTAAATACATTACAACATTAATATGATTGGAACAAATTTTGCAATATAATTTTTTATATAAATTAAATATATTACAACATAAGCTCAATTCCTACCCGATCGTGACGATTGTCCAACATGATAGTTTCGCTGCGGGCATTTACTCCGATTATAACTAGCTAACCTGCATAATCCACAATGCTTACTGTCGGATTTCTCCCTAATGTTCATTTCATTACAGATTCTGAATGATTGCGGACAACCTCTCAGATTCCTACATAGTCCTCTGTCTAGGACAAGCTCAAAAGTCGTTGGAGGCACCTTCCACGTAGACAAGTCAGGCAGGACGAGGAACTCATTTTTCCAGACACGCAACGTGCGCTCAAGTGTGTACACATCATCGAAAAATTGTTCAACATTAAGGTTCACTTTAGCACACGCTGCCATAACATGCACACATGGATAATAAAGTGTTTGGAGCCTCCTGCAATCACACCGTCTGTTCCGGAGATCAACTCCATAAGACCTAGGTGGTATACCAAGTCGACGACCTATGGTCTCTGTAACTCGAAACATTTCAAGCCATCATGAATATATTTATACATTAATCGACCTTGCCATCCGAATGTTTGCAACCATTGCATCCCTGACATCTTCGAGAAACACGTGTCCCTCCTCCATCTGGTTGACTTGTTGCTGACCCATTCTTGGCATCAAGGTAGCTAACTTGTAGAATGTAGCCGAGAAGACAAATGAAATCGGAAGATGTCGTGTTTTCAACAACACAGCGTTAACCCCCTTCACTAAGTTTGTGGTCATTTGACCATAACGAAAGCCCTTGTCAAAACTTTGAGCCCATTGCCATGGCTCCATTGTGCCCAACCACTGTCGAAAAGATGTGTTCGTTTGACCCTCCATGTTACTCTCAAGTCTTGTCATTCTTTAGTGGAAAATATGTGGCTTTAACTCGTACACTGTATATGTATTAAGAAAAGATCAGTTATAGTAACTCGATAACATAAAACATTACAACTTATATTAAAAAGATAAGGTTATCCTTTACCCATTTTCACTACTTGTCTCTTCTAGCCTGCATTCTTATAATATCGATGGAAGTTAGCCGCAATGTGACAGATGCAGTAAACGGATCTCCATGGCACACCGGAACGCCTAATTGTAATAATTAATCATTTTCCTCTATCGGAGATGATGCAAATATTATCGTTGCTAATAAGATACCTCCACAGGTTGGTAAAGAAGAATTCTCATGATTCTATGTTCTCCTTATCTATAATGGCAAATGCTATCGGAAGCACATTCTTATTGTCGTCTTGAGCAACCGCAAGGAGTAGGATCTGTGTATAATTTCCATATAGCCAAGTCCCATCCATTTGCACAAACGACTTGCAGTGGGGAAATACCTGCACACATGGATCAAACGTCTAGAACATCTAATGAAAAATTCTTTTTTCGGTTGTAGTTAGTCATCTGAGTCGTAATAAGGTCGTATCTGTAACTCAATGACAGTCCTCGATACGTACTGTCGCATAGTGGCTATCCATCCCTGTAACTCGTTATACGACGCATCGAAATCCCCATACAATTACTCCATTATCATCTGTGCCTTTCGATATGATACTCGATACTGAAATCGTGGCTACATTTTAGCAATCAGTATTGAAACTCTAATGGTCGGCATGTCCTTCACCATTGGCATGATACACGTACAGGTAGTTTTGGAATCGAGTTTTCAATAATCTTCTGTCATACGTGTTGATGTGCATGTGTGAGGCCCAACAAATTTGCATATCTCCCACATCTGTGAATTTTGAATAAATGCAACTTATACCCTCCAATTGCAACCTTCCGCCGACTTCCAACACTCTTCAATATATAATATCAGTTTAAACACTACAACTTTATAATCCACTGATATATTCATGCTATACTTCTTAATAGCAAATATGTACTCTTCTTTACTTTCGAATCTCTGGCCTATGAACAACTTCTCTGGATCGGAATTTACGGCCAGTCGGTGAGTAGGAAGTATTTGAAGGTACTCCGGGAACTCAGATACATGAGCTGCGTCGGGGTCTATGAGCGACATGTGTGGCCCAGGATTATTGTGTATCACAATACGTCGCATCTGGTTCCTGACCGAAGATGTGTTAATGTTTCTATTGTCATTCATATCTTCATCATCAGTATCATCGGGGACATCATCCATATCGGGATCACTATCACTATCGACCTCTTGATCACAAGGATTATTACTATCGTATCCATCATCACCAACCACGTCAATATCGGGTGTAACATTAAGATCGATATCGATCTCACGTATAGTCGATTCACTATCAATGTACGATATTGGAGCCACCATATACGGTTCTTGAGCTCCATGTTCTTCACCATATGCAGTGAGATCTTCATTTTACTCCATACCGGCTAACTCAGCAAATAAGTGAATCGGTGCATTTTTGTCACTCCTATTCTCACAGTAAAGAGCGATCATTGTCTCCACGTCTTCGTTGTCTACAAGTTCTATTTCGGTGAATTTGATGGGATCTGTCGAAACTGGAAACTGGAAACTTGTAGAAAAGTTTCGAGATCTTTCTCCCAAAATGTCTAAAATTTTTTGCGTTAATCCTTCCCTTCATATCATCCAACGAGACATTTCTATTAAATCTCATTGCTATTTGTTGCCGACATTTAAATATACATCCAACGGTTGTTGTCAAGATGATTCCATCGACATAAACGCATACGAAAAATTGATTATCCATCTTCAATACTTAATCTGTTAAAAAGTAAACAAAATTTCTCAAAATAATTTCGAACAGGAAATAAATTACTTAAATAAAAAATTAATTAATCAATATGCAAATTTTTTCATTCATAACCTCAAACTTTTTTAGTTCCCATTTTGTACATAAACAAAAATTCAGTTCTACGTTTTCTTCCATCTACGATTCTATGTTTTCTTCCATCTCTGATTCTGTATCTTCATCTAGGAAATTCTCTACAATTTAATTTAGAAATTCTTGATTCTCTTCATATTCATCTTCTACAATCCAATTTGGAAATTCTCGGGATCTTCTGGCTCTTCAATCTTTATAATAGGTATTGAATATTCAAGTTCTCTTGGTAATTTCCTAACGACTAATTTATCTATCCATGGTTTGTCAAACACATTTTGCTTCCTAGTCAACTTTCGTGAACCTATACTTTGTCTCGCTATTTTTTTTGTTCCATAAGAGATTATAAATTTTGCAAAGTTTATAACTAGAATCCAATAGGTTCGTGGTACCGATGTCTTCTAAAGTTCGTCTAAAATGATTTGATTCTCCCGTTCTATTAATGTCCCTCTAAGGGTTAAGTATTGCACTTTATTTTTTCTAATTATTTCATGACACTTCCACAACACTTTTTGCATCTTTCGATTTACGGTAATAAGGTGTTGAATAATGTCTTCTTCTGGTTTCATTCTGTAATCTTGCACTTCTCTCATCATCTTATCAACTTTCTCCGTTTGTGCTAAAGTTATTATCTCATCAGGCAATACCAAATATGTTGTCATTTCTAACAATATGTATAACAGAAATGTTTTCAGTTGTTATCACTAATTAACAATTACTTTATAATAGTTTTACTAACATAAAAACTTTCAAATATATTAAAAAAATTTAAAACATAACATTCACAATAAACACATAATTAATCTAAATACAAAACTTACTAAAAAATCACAATAAACAAAATAAATTTTAAAACAAAACATAAAAATAACACTAAACAAATTATATAATACTAACAAAATAATGTTTTCTTATCATAATCTATTCTATTTAAAAATAACAAAAAAGAAAGGTACATTTTCTTTCTTCTCTTCTCCCTCTCTTCTTCTGTAATTTTTTTTACTGGAAAAAAATATTTTTTTCTTTCTTTCTTCTCTTCTCCCTCTCTTTTTCTGCAATTTTTTTTTTACTCGTGTGTGCCTTTGTTTAACACTGATGGCTTAAATAGAGGGTTTGAGGGAGTGGGTGCCGCCTGTGCCACGTCAGCAATTGGTCCCGCCTCTGGCACATCCTCCTCTTTTTTTTTAAACTAATATTTTTTTAACAGGTGTCAGAAAAGTAGGGTGGTCACGCCTCTGCCAGAGGCGGCAGCACCCTACATGTACCATTTTGGTACATAATTTTATATTTCTATTATTTTGGTTTTTTTGTATTAAATTAGTAAAAAACCCGTATAGATACACAAATATATAAAAAATTAGAACATAGATATCACTTATTAAAGTTTCAAACAAAAATTCAAAATTATTTTAATTCAAATGGTAAATGAAAAAGTTATATGTGTGTGTGTGTGCACGAGTTGTCTTTGGATCAAATTTCATTATGAATAATTTTTTATTGATTCATAAAAATATAAAAGGATGAAAATACCCGCATAATAATAAAACTTACTTTGCAAAAATATAAGTTTTTGGTAACTTTCTAACTGAATTGGGACCTCGTTAATAGGTGACACCAACTCAATAAAATGCTTAATAAATAGTGAATATATAGATATAGATACACAAATTTATAAAAATTTAGAACACACATATAATTTATTATAGTTTCAAATATAAACTAAAAATTGCTTTAGTTCAAATGGTAAATGTAAAAGTTTTATATATATGGTGTTTTCGGTTCAAATCTCATTATAAATGACTTTTTATTGATTTATAAAAATATAGAAAGTCAGAAAACACCCAAGTAGTCATATAACTTACTTTGCAAATAAAATGATTTTTTGGTAATTTCTTAATTGAGTTGGGACTGGTTGATGGGTAACATCAACTCAATAAAATGCTTAATAAACAATATATTTAATAAATAAACTATAAAATGTTTTTAATAATATTATCTAAATTAGGGTAAACTACCAAAATAGTCACTTTTGTTTACCTCAAGTTATATTTTAGTCACTTATGTTTGAAATGTTACGTTTTAGTCACTTACATTATCATGTTGTAACATTTGAGTCACTGAGCTGTTAATTGTCGTTAACAGTGTAATGGTAAGCTGACGTGGCATGTTAAATTATCATTTCAAACAAAAATTTTAGACTAATTTAATACAATCAGCCCCATATTTTTTCATTTTGAGTAATTTTATTTTTCCTTTATGTTCTTTTAACTTTTTTTTCTTTATTTTTCATTATCTTTTACTTCTCCCTCTGTTTTCCTCCTTTCTCCATTTCTTTCAACATAAATTTTTTATATTTTCTATTTGTTAAAACTAGTCCACAAGTTTGCCTCACTCGAAAAATTAAATTGTTCAAAAAAATAAAAGTATAGGGACTAGTTTTGACAAATTGAAAACATGAAAAAATTACGTTAAAAGAAATGAAGAAGGGAAGAAAACAGAGGGAGAAACAGAAGAGGATGGAAAATAAATAATAAAAAAAGAAAGTTAAAAGAACATAAAATAAAAAAATTAAATTGCTCAAAATGAAAAATATAAGGACCAATTGTAGAATTTAACCTAAAAATTTTTATTTGCAATGATGATTTAATATGTTACGTCAGCTTATTGCTACATCATTAACGGCAATTAATTATTCAATGATTAAAATATTGCAACACAATAACATAAGTGACTAAAACATAATATTTCAAATATAAATAACTAAAATGTAACTTAAAGTAAATTAAAATAACTATTTTGATAGTTTAACCTTTAAATTATAATAAATTAATATGAATATTCAAATTATGATGATTTTTTGTATTGTTTTAATATTAAATATTTTAAGATTAAATAACATTAAATTAATTTAAATATTTTAAAAATATTTCGTGATTATATTATTCACTTTAATTCATTAATTTTTTAAAAAAATTATGAATAAATTTTTAATATAAATTAATATTATAAAAATGTTATAAAATTAATACGCACAACTAACTCATATATTACACGAGAATAAAAACTACCCTTATCACTGGATTAAGTCCACACTCCAAAGTCAAGTCCGATTTTGAACATGATTCAATGTTGGCGATGTTCATAAGAGTCACCTGCCAAAAAATATGATAAAAAATCAACTTTTTATTTCATACGATACAATTTAGTCGGCTAAAAATAAAATTATTATTTTTACTTTGATTAATAAAATACTATTTTTTATTGAATATAAATTACAGTTTTTCATATTCTCTTTCCTTTTGTATAGAAAAAAAATAAAACGTTGCGAAAAAAATTATTAAAACGTAATATAAATAGACTAAAATATTTTTTACACGCAAGTATATATATATATATATATACAAAAAAAGGAAATCACATATCTAGAATATAGAAATGTATTTAAAAATAATATATAAAAAATAATAAAAAGTATGATTTGGAACTAACTAATAGTAATACATGAAATATGTACTATGTTAAAATAAAAAAATAGATTAAATTGTGAGTAAAACGAGAATTAAACACAAAATACATAATTAAGAATATTAAATGAATACAATTGTTTATCATTGTTTTGTCTTCAATCTTGAATTGGTGTCGAATTAATTTGTGACACTAATTCAATCAACAACATTATTAATGTAAACAAATATATAAAAGTTTATATAGCAAATATACTTTGTTAACATTTTATATAAAAACTAAAATTTGCTTTAACTCAAATGGTAAATGAAAATGTTTTATAAGCATGATATTCTTGGTTCAAGTTTCATTATGGACAATTTTTTGTTTATTGATTTATAAAAATATACAAAGACAAAAATACCCAAATAATCATATAACTTACTTTACAAAGACAATGTTTTTTTTTTTTATTGTAATTCTCTAAGTTGGGACTTGGTTGATGTGTTACATCCCAAAAATAAACATAGAAGAAACAGGGATAAAATTTAGATAATTTTTTTAAGAAAATGGTAAGAGATCTAATATGCTTTAAAAATTATTTTTGTTTAGAAATTAGTAAGAATAAGCTTGTTGGTTCAGTGGTAAGGTTTTAATTTATTTATAGGTCTTAAGTTTGAATTGAATGTCTCAAAACATTTTATTTTCCTTATTTTACCCCATAAGAGTGCTGAATTTTAAACTAGCCCAGCCCAAATACCGTTGTTTTTCTAATTTAGTCCTTATTTTCAAATAGTCCTAATTCAACATTAATTTTTAAAAACCTATTTCAATTAGGGAAAATAAGTATTATAAATAGCTAATTTTTTTTATCAAACCCTAGAATTTTATCTAAAGGATTTTTCAAAGAAAACATCCAAAAATTGTTTCTTTGTCAAATCGATTTTCAAAGCAAAAGGATTGAAGGTTTCAAAATCGTCTCTCTCCCTCAAGTGGATCTTCAATCTCCTCATCTGATTAAGGTTTTTGTGCTTTCAAAATAAGTGTGGGATCTAATTCAAAATCATTATGTATGAATGATTATGTTGCATCATTAAAAGATTATGGTCAAATGCGTAAAGAATAAACATGAGAACCCTTCTTGTGTAAATACACTTGTGAACCCCCTATGGTATGTGAAACCCTGATGAACCCTATATGTGAGCCAATATAAATGTGACCTTATAGGTATGCAAGTTCAATATTTGTGCAAACCCCTAGTGCATAGATGCGAACTCTACAGTTTTTACATGCGAACCCCCTACTAAAAGAACCCCCTTGCGACCCACGCATGCGAATCCCCGTATAAATAGTTTCGTATGCAAACTCATCTAGGAAAGCTGCAATAGATAGGGATGCAGACCCTATAGGAAATAGTTATACGATCACATAAGAACTGGTATGCGAGCTTATAAAAAATATCATGCCAACCCATGAGCGAACCTAAAATAGCAAACCTTAGGTTTGTGAACCCTAGGTATTATGTATGACATAAGAACCTTAGATAATATGTATAGCATACGAGCCTCGGTAGTATGTATAACATGTAAGCCTAGGTAATATATATGTACATACGAGCCTAGATGATTATTTATGCGAACTAGAATTGTTTAACATGTGAACCATACATGTTTAGTTAGGCAAACCCTATACGTATATTATGTGAGCCAAGCTATGCGAACCCCTATATAAGTTATTGCATGTGCAAACCCTAAGTGCAAACAGTATGTGTGAGCCCTATAGGCGAAACACCAGTATGCGAAGTCCTTTTGGTGAGCCATGAGTGCGAACCCCTATGATAGTATGTGTGAGGCCGTGTGCGAACCCTTGTATATGCTAACCCGTGTGTGAACCCTTAGGTTAGTATTCATGAACCCTTGTATGAGCCCCTTTAGTATGAGACTTTAGTGTTAGACCCCTTAAGTGTGAGCTAATGTGTGAACCCCTATGTGCGAACCCTTGTGCAAACACCTATGTGTGAACTCTAGGTGCGTGAACCCTTATGCGCAAACTTGTATGTGCAAACCCTTATGTGTAAACCCTATAGTTTATTACATGTGAACCCTAGGTTATGTTATGTGAACCTTGTATGTGTCATAAGCAAGCCATGATATTTGAACCCTGTATGTGTCATATACGAACCATGTTAGGAAAACCCTATGAATTGTAGTATTGTGCAAACCATATATGTGTTAACATATGAACCTTAGATGTTATATATGCGAACACTATATGTGGTATTTTGTGAGCCTTTAAGGAATATTATGCGAACCCTTGATGGTTATCATGCAAACCTATATGATCTAGTTATGCCAACCTATGAGAATTTCTATGCAAACCATACATGTACGAACCGTACTTGCAAACCTGTATGTATGAGTTAGCCGAGCCAGGCATGATATTTCACATGAAAATACTGTATATGTGAAATTATTTTTAATTTGCTTAAATTAACTGTATATGTGAAATTGATATGAATGCATGAATACATGCCATTAAATGTTAGTATGGGATTTTGAAAGTGCTTAACAAGCATAGCATCAATTGATGATAGAAAGCATGATATGCTAAGTATATGTGCATAATACATGAATTGCATATGGAGGATGTGGGAGTTCCGTAGGAGACAATGGCAATTTAAGTCCACACCGAAAATCAATATTGTGCGAAGTAGGCGGCAATGTCATCCAAAATGGATAAGCCGAGATGGTAAGTTAAAAAGCCACCAAATCGGGTTGATAGGGATGATAGTTATTGTAGTAAAAAGCCATCAAAATTGGGCAACTAGATGGTAAGTTATTGTAGTAAAAGTCATCATCACAAATGACCAATGAACGACCATCGTCATCGGAAATCAAACCCGAGACGGTAAGTTTTTGATATGTGAGACGGTGTGTTAAGTAATGCTCGAGGGTGGTTAGGATAGACAAATGAAAACATGCATTTGTATTGCATCATCAATGTATTTTGTATATGCATTGAATTATTATATGTTCCTTATATCATGCTTAAATTGTTATTATGCTATAAATTAAAGGCTATACTATTTGACGATTATATATAATGATTTTAAGATTAGTCTCACACTGAGCCTTTGTAAACTCATTCCCCCTTTTTTCTTTACCTCTCAGGTAGTCCAAACTAGCACACAGGATGGCATCGAATGACTCTCATATTAGTAAGTTGTTCTCATTATTCCTATTTTAAAGTTTATTTAAGTTTCTTCAATCATCTTATTTTTAGGTTATAATTATTTTTTTTGAATACTACTATATCTTTATTCTCCTTAGGCCCAAACAAAACAAACAAAAGTTCAAACAAAACAAAGACGTCCAGGAAACAAATCGAAAGCAAGGAAACAAGAAAGCAAACCAAAACCAGAAAAACAATAAGAAAAGTTTTCCACTATTTAATAAACACTTAATTTTTTTGATAAGACTCTTTAAAAACTTGATTGTTTTCTCAAAATTACACCTCAATAATGTTGTAATTGAATTGTTAAGTTAAGTTGGTTTAAATAAATGAATGTTGATTTTCATACAAATCCACTTTAAGTAAAAAGAATGGTTTTATAGGATCACTTCGGTGATCAATGTAATGCCTTTGACTTAGCCGAAACTCCTAGGCCGGGTTAGGGGTGTTACATGATGGGTGACACCAACTCAGTAAAAGACTTTAATAAATAGTATAGATAAAATGATTAATTGAGTTGGTATCACGAGTTAACTCAACACCAGCTCAATTATGAAATTACTAAAATATTCTTATTTTTAAAGGGTAATTAATATTATTATAGAGTATTTTTGTTATTTTATTTTTTTATATAATATTTCGAATAAAACAACTGAAAAACATTATTTAAAAATCATAACTCAAGAATAGCAAATCTAGATAGAAATCTTTTACCACTCCATCCATATTCATTTGTTGGAATAATTTTATAAATGTATATTTTTAATATAAACATTTCTGTTAAACCACATTGTGGGTGTGACAATATTGTTTTTCTTTGTCTTACAAATACCTTTGGTCAAATGTCAATAAAATGTTTGCAGAATTTTATTATTTTTATATTTTATATTATTAAAAATATTTTTATAGTTTTATGAATCTAATAATATTTTATATTGTGTAATTTTATATTTAATAATTTTTTAATAACCTTTTTTTTGAATAATAATTTATTCAAACATTCTTTTTCAAATATGGTAACTTTAAAAAGAATTATCCTTAAATGTGTTGGCTGCAAAATCCATTTTCTTAGTTGTTAGAGGGCCAGGCAGTAATTGAATCGGGTAAGTATAATAGTTTTAAGGTTAAATTGTGTCATAAGTCTCTATAATTTTCGTAACTTTGGAATTTAGTTCATATACTTTAATTTTGAGGAATTTAGTCTTTTTATTTTTCAAAATTTAAAATTCAGATTCAACTGTTAACACTGTTAAAATTATTTTGTTAAATTCAGGTTCATTATAACGTCATTTTTTAGTTACATGTCTACCAAGTGAATTTTTTTTTATGTTAAAATGTCACACCAATAAATTTAACAAAAAAATAATATCGTTAATATTAGACTTGAACTTTAAAATTTGAAATGTAAAAAAAAAAAAAAAGATTCTTGAAAATAGATATATAAAGACTAAATTTTGAATTTATAAAAAATATAACAACTTATAACATATTTTAACTTATTTTTAATTGGAGTTGCTGGACGTAAATCAGGATTCAATTTACTTAAAAAAATGTAATAGATTTGATATATAAATATTAATTTAAAAAATGAAGTGGGTCTTCATTTTCGTACTTAAGGACCAAGTTTTGTATCATCTTATTGATTTTTCAATTATATATAACTAGTATGATTCTTATCTTTTGTATTGGATTGATTATTTGTTTATGGCAAATTATAGAATAAAAATTTGAAAGTTAAAATATAACTGTAGTCTACATACACTTCATCTATTTGAAATTTAATTCCCTAGTTTTATTTTAGGAATATAATACCTCTATTTCTCGGATTTAAAAATTTAGGTTCGGTTGTTACCGTTGTTTAAATATTTCTATTAAACTCACTTGTATGATTTTGAAATTTAAAAAAAAAAAAAAACTTAGTGGTCATGTAACAATAAAAATAATGTTGAGAATGTTTATGTGAATATTTCTTAAAAACATCCATTCGAACTTGTCATGATAAAAATAAAACTGTTGGAATAGTGTTCCAAAGAAAAAAAATTTGAAATTTGCATTTTTATTGAAATAGTTAATAATATTAAATATTTAGACTAACTAATGACGTAATAAAAGTAGAAGGAACAAATTATGTAAAAAGAATAAAGTATATAGATTAAATCCCAAGTTTCAACATAGTATAGGGGCTAAAACTGAAGTTTGACCATTTGTTTATAATATCTTAAAAAAACAATGCAAACCTAAAAGAAATGAATCTCTAAGACCCTTGAGCATTAAAATTATACAAGAGCATATAACATTTTAATTGAAAAGTTAACAATATTAATTATTTAGACTAATTAACAACATTATAAAAGGGAGCAAATTATATTAGAAATTAAAGTGTAGTCGTTTGATGTCAAATTTAAACATAATAAAAGGACTAAAATTAAAATTTAACCATTTTATAAAATGTAAAATAAAACACACACATGGTGGTGCACATGTCAACAATAATTAGTTAGTCCAAGTAAGCTTGATTTAGATGAGGGTAGTTAATAGAAGAGGTTTTACGTTTGAGCGCACTTAAACTCATATATTTCTACTTCGGTAATAATATTTATACCATTTAAATTTGAATCCGTGTAAAACGGTAAAAAACTTTAATCTTCCCGATATATTAATTTTTATACTATTATAATTAAATTTCAGATTATGGAGATTTCCATTGGATCGAATTTACAAGACCAGATGACAACCCAACCCATAAAAAAGATCCAGAGTTGACTACCAAGGCCCAAAAAGAGTTGACCCAGCCGACCTTTTGTATTTTCTTTCTTTCTTGGTCCTCCTCGACAGCCTTGCCCCAAAGTCGAAGCCAGTGTTTTACTCTCTCGTCAACTTCAATGGAGGCTCCGATCAGAGCCAGAGAAGCCCTAGGTTTCATTCTCTTCTCTCTTCTATTTTCGATCTGCAGATCCTCTTCCTTAAACCATCTCCTGATCTCCAACGCCGAGCGTAGAGTAAGCATCAAACCTCTCTCTCTCTTTTTCTATATTTCCACCTTTTAATCTTAGTTTCATTTGAATTTGTCGAAATCATGATATAATGTTGAAAATTTTAAATTTTTTTGGTTAAAGAACTGGTTTTAGGTGAGGAATTTATTTGAATTTATATTTTAAAAGCTCCAATTTTAAAGAAAATGTAAGATGCTTGATCTCAATATTTTTATTTTATTTTGTTTGATTTGGATTCTTGTGAGCTTGTTTATTTAATTTTTTTTTCTTTTGGGTTATTTTGGCTTCTTTTGTTAAATTATGATATGCGGTTCAAAAAATTAAGTTTTTTTGGGTTAAAGAACTGATATTAGGTAAGAATATATATATGAGTTTAGATTATAAAAGCTCCTATTGTTTAAAAAAGAAAAGTTGCAAGATGCTTGATCTTAATATTTTTGTTTTGTTTTGTTTAATTTGGCTTATTTCGAGCTTATTTATTTGTATTTGTTTCTTTTATCCTTTCCTAAATTTTGTTTTTGGTTGATGCAGATTGACTTGAGCTCCCACATTGTCAAAGTTTACTTGACTTTGAAGGTAATTTCTCTCTAAATGCTACAAGTTTATTTAATTAATACATATTTATATGTACGTATGCATATATAATATATCTAAATCATTTAATAGAGAGGGGTTTAGGTTTTATACTTGAAATTTGAATTGGGGGCCTAAAATTTACTAGTTAATGGAAGTTTTTATTATTTTTTTTACTATATCAGGCACTGGTTTTTGAACACTTTTATGCCCTGACATTTATTATTATTTGATTTAGTGCTTGCCAATTTATATTGTTTTTTTTTTTTAATACCTGTAATTTTGAAGAATTAACATTTAAGAAAAGAAACTTAAACTATTTTTAATAGCGAAATTCATGATTTATTTTTATATGAAACAGTTATGTTTCAGTCAACTTTTTTTAGGTAATTGTAAGCTTTTAATCAAATACGATTTTGCTTTGCAGTAACTTCTGAGGCAGCAGACTGTAAATAGCAAAACGGTCAAGTAGCAAAAGTAACTTAAAACTGGAGTCTATAATTTCTTATTGGTTTATGCAAGTGAATGAAATTGAGGCATCATTTTAAGTATTAGCATTGATAGTATGAGGATTAGATTATTGATATCTAGACTTCTAATATTTTCATGTATTTTATTTTGCATAATTGTATATGAATAAATGCGTATGTATTTATCTCTTTTAGGTCGAGAATGCTGGTAGTACGCCTACTTCAGAGGTGGTTCTTTCTTTCCCACCCGCTCAAGTTGATCATCTCGCAACGGTTGAAGCATTAGTAACTAAAGGAAAGAGGAAGAAGACTACGTTAGTCCGTCTTGATGTAAAACCAACTGAACTGCCTGATGCACCTAATGACGCTAAATATTTTACGATTTATTTGGAAAATCCCTTAAAGTCTGGTGAAAGCACAACCCTAGAAGTATTGTACCTGTTGACACACTCCCAAGAACCTTTTCCAGCTGAGATAGCCCAATCAGAATCTCAATTAGTATATTATCGTGATAGTGCATTGATTTTGTCACCATATCATATTAAGCAACAAACGACTTTTATTAAGACACCAAGTACTAAAGTGGAATCGTTCACAAGGGTGGAACCCAGTAATCGTGCAGGCACTGAAATAAAGTATGGGCCATATGAGGATCATCCTCCATACTCTTTTTCTCCGATTCTTATACATTTTGAGAACAATAGCCCATTTGCTGTTGTTGAGGAGCTTGTTCGTGAAGTTGAGATATCTCATTGGGGCAACCTTCAGGTCACAGAGCAGTACACATTGGTTCATGCCGGTGCTCGGCACAAAGGTGTATTTTCAAGGTAGATTAGCTACTACCTACTAGGATTCAATTTGAAAGATGAAGAAACAAAGCACCTTTTTATGATTGATTTCAGTAGTCACGTTCTGCTGCATGCTATTTCAGGGTTGATTTCCAATCCAGGCCAACTTTGAATGGTGCATCCTCGTTGAGGTACCTTCTGGCAAGACTACCTCCTAGGGTTCATTCTGTCTACTACCGGGATGAAATAGGAAACATCTCGTCCTCACATCTGCGTACTGATTCCCGTAAGGTATTCAAATGTGTTTTCTCTTCCATTCTCTCTCTTCGCTTTCCCTTGCAGCAAAAAGTTGTTTTTTAACAATAAAATCAATTACCTAGTCAACTTTGGAATTTTTGTGATTATGAGTTATTCCTAAAAGTAAATGCTTTTTATCCTAGTTTCTTGGACATGTGACCATGTAGATGTTTAAAACCCTTGTATTTGCAACTCTCCTTGTTGGCATGTAAGTTTCTATTTGAAAGGTTTGTTCTGGCTTAGTTATATATTGTTGCCAACTTGCCATCAAACAACAAGGTTTCCCCAGTCTTGTAATCATGCATTTATATATTAGTGCACCCTTTTTCATGTTTCCAATTAAGGAGGAAGTCAGCATAATATGAAAGGTTTTTAAAATCTTTTTCATATGCTTCTATCGGTGCTGCTTTCTCTTTGTGTATGTTGATTGTCAACTAAGTTTATTCTCTTACAGTCTGAACTGGAAATTGAACCACGGTATCCTTTATTTGGAGGTTGGAAAGCAACTTTTGTCATCGGTTATGGGCTACCATTACAAGACTTCCTTTTCGAGACATCTGATGACAGGCGTTATCTCAACTTTACTTTTGGATGCCCCCTTCTTGAGACAGTGGTTGACAAGTTAACCGTCAAAGTAGGTTTGGTTTAAAGATCTTGGATTCATATTGTTTACATCTGCTTCTTTATATAGTTGTTTCTTTAATCCTTTTGTTAAAATTTTGGGATATAAACTGGAACTAACATGTTATGCTTCAGGTTGTGTTACCCGAGGGTTCAAAAGACCCTTCTGCTGTGGTTCCCTTTCCTGTGGAGCAGCATCTTGAGGTAATTATTCTCTATATAGTAATCTCTTTGCAGTTTTTATAGTGGATGCATGAATTTATTTATGCATGTTACATCTGAATCTTGCAGACCAAATACTCTTACCTTGATGTCGTGGGAAGGACTGTGGTGGTCATGGAAAAGAAAAATCTCGTTCCCACACACAACTCTCATTTCCAGGTAATTTGTCGCCTCTTCTATTTGTATTATGTGTTTTTGCATTGGTATCGATTTTATTGTTGTCCATATTGAGTCCATCTCCTCATGATATTATAAGTTAGTGAATAGAACACCATGCTAACTGAAACCTTCAAAATGATGAATGATTAAAATACATGAGTAAAAACGGTTAAAGCATCTGGGTAGTAGTCCCTGTATTATAGTTAAAAGTGCAATTTAGTCCTTGTATAAGACTGATTAATTTAATCTTTGTATGTCTGATATTGGTACAAATAAGTAAATTCCATTACTGTGTTACGGAAAACTATCGAAATGCTGACAAAGACTTGTTTCCTGACTCTGCACCAATATCGAACTACAAAAATTAAATTACTCAAATTCTGTAGATATTTTAGCCTCGGAAAAGACATCCATTATAGTTAGCGGAACACGGTTTTGTTCTATCTCATGCGTTTTCTATCGATCCCTCTTTGCAGGTTTACTACACCTTCAAGCCAATCTTCATGCTTGCGGAGCCTTTGATGTTGGCGTCCGCGTTCTTCTTGTTTTTCGTGGCTTGTGTAGCTTACCTGCACATCGATCTTTCTATACGCAAGTGAAACATCGCAGTATTCGCAATAAAAAAAAAAAAAAAAGCAAATAGTTCGAAATTGTCACTCTTTAGATTGCAGTGATGCCACTTCACCTGAGGTGAGAGACTACACCAACTCTAGAACTAGGGCATTGTTGTAACTTTTTCGTGTACTAAAATACACCAAAATTCTGAAAAGTTTTTCTGATGAAAAATAGTTCCCCATTAAAAATATTGTCGTTAAATTTTAAAACTATTGTTTTTTACAAAGTAATTGTTTCAAGTTTCAACAACGAACTACTTGGTAGGCAATGTTTTATGGGCTTGAGGTGATTATCTGATATCGGTGTGCTATATTTTTCCCAAACATTATTATGTCCAAATGCGTTGGGCACACAATTTTCTTTATAAAAATAGTCTCTATATAAAAAAACTAAATAAAATAAATCTTCAAGTTTAGGGTTGTAAATGAACTGAGCTTGAATAAGCGGATTTTTGTTCATCTTTATTTGTTTATTTTTAAGTTTGTTTGTGTTTAATTTATGTTCTCAAAATATTTGTTCGTGTTCGTTTATTTATAAATATGAATGTTCATGTTCGTTTGTTTAAGTTAAACCAACATGTTCGTTTAAATGAATATGTTCACGAAAACATGTTCACGAATCCTTAGAGTAAATAGGGTTAATTTAGTCTTTTAATTAATCAAATAGGGTTAGTTTAGTTTTAGACAAAATAGAAATAACTAAACATTTTCTCTTTTACTTTTACTTTTCCAATTCCTTTTATAAATTGCAAAAATAAAAAAAATATCAATTTGTTATAAATATTTTATTATTAAATGGATGTTGATCCAAATTAAGATAAGTTTAATGTACTTTAGGACTCTAATTGTCATTAAAAGTAGAGTTTTATTTTATTTATGCTTCTTATGTCTATAAATATAGACTTTGGACAAGCATGGTAAACCCGGAAAAAAAAATTGGTTTTAAGTGATTCTTTTGCTTCAGATCTGTCTAAGATAATTCTCGTGAAAATGGTAATAATTTAACTCTAGAAGAAAGTTCTAATGATCTTGATCTATATAAGCATTTGTGGGTTCAATGCGAAAATTGTTTTGAATTAAATTTTAAGAAATTGCTTAAGTTAGAAATGAATATTTGTAAACAATGTGGATATCATTTGAAAATGAGTAGTTCAAATAGAATCGAACTTTCGATTGATCTAGGCACTTGGGGTCTTATGGATGAAGACATGAACTCTTTGGATTCCATTAAATTGGATTTCAGTTTGAAGAAGAGCTTTATAAAGATTGTATTGATTTTTATCAAAGAAAGATAGGATTAATTGAGGCTATTCAAACAGGTATGTGTCAACTAAACGGTATTCCTATACCAATTGGGGCTATGGATTTTCAATTTATGGGGGAGTATGGGATCCGTAGTAGGCGAGAAAATCACCCGTTTAGTTGAATATGCTGCCAATAATTTTTTACATCTTATTCTAGTGTGTGCCTTTGGAGGAGCACGCATGCAAGAAGGACTCTCGAGAAGACAAAAATTCTCAAAGAAATTCTCTAAGGCAGTGTAATAAAGCGGAAGCAACTCTCAAGTGAAGAAAAAAAAAGTGAATAGAAAAGCGATAAAAAAAAAGTTAGTTATATTACTTTGAATAAATACAATTGAGTAATTATAAATGAAGGGAAAAACCTCTATTTATAGTTGAGTTATCCAAATTCAACGGTACAATTTAAATTATATCAATGGTTAATTTTAGGAATACAAAATATTTACCATGATAACTGTAGTTTTACTAGGTTATTAAGGTTTCAAGTGGGTCAAATGAGCCTCATTTAATTAGCTGACTTCGATGGAATACTTTATGTACATTCATCATGGGCTTCGATTTGTGACCCTGACACTTTCACATGCTTTGTAATAAAATCAACTACGATAATGCATTCTCTTAGTATATGCTTGGAATTATATTTTAAATATTTTTAATTCTTTTTTTTTTGTATCGTATATATTGCCTTTTATTAATTTTTTGACTTACATTTTATATAAATAAATTATAAATTTTATTATTACGTTTTAATTAATTTTTTTAACAAACATTTTAATTAATTATTTTTATTGTCAAATAAGTTCATTGCCCAATTATCTTTAATTTTCTTTTAAAAAATTATGCTTTTGTGGCTACAGTTTTCCATTATACATGTATATCGTTTTTCTTTAAATTTTTTATTGTAATTTCGTTTCTTTTTTTTTTGTTAAATTAAATAAATTTTGTCTAAATTTAATTATTCTCAAATTATTAGTTATATTATTTTAATTAGTTATGTTGCTTTAATTTTAATTAGTATATAAAATATTTTTAACTCCCATCCTTCTAGAATAAATACTGGAGTTAAATTTTTTAACTCTTATATTCTGTTCAAATTTACAATTAAATTTACTTTCATTAAGAAATTGGGACATGCATATTTTGTTTTAATAAAAAGATTAAATCATATTACTTAGTTTTAAAAGTTAATTGTTAATTGTCAACGTGTTATAATGTTTTATTGGTGTTGAGGTTAAAGTCTTTCTTGTGTTGATGGAGCTTGTCCATCATCATCTACTATAAGTGTTTGCTATTTTTCTCTCTTTAAATTGTATGATTTTATTCATTGAATGAATTAATAAATTTTACTTTATATTAGTAAAAAATAAAATTAATTAAAATTTAAAAAAGTAATTTAATTATTAAAATAATAAAAAAATAAATCATGCAACGCGTAGTCATATTCCTAATAATATTAATGAGTAACTAACAAACAAACAAACAATAAATATATATATAATAATCGAATATAAATATTAATAATTATATTATATAAAAAAATAAGAACATGAAATCTAATAATAAATTATATAGAACAATAAATAAATAATTTATTAAAAAAGTTTTAAACGAATTTATTCATGAACGTAAATAAACTGAACAATCTTTATTTGTGTTCAGTTATTTAG
This sequence comes from Gossypium anomalum, assembly GCA_025698475.1. Taxonomy (NCBI): domain Eukaryota; kingdom Viridiplantae; phylum Streptophyta; class Magnoliopsida; order Malvales; family Malvaceae; genus Gossypium; species Gossypium anomalum. Next base: position 46,763,177 of record CM046960.1, on the reverse strand, counting down.
TAAACGAGCCTTAAATTTTATTTATATTTATTTATTTAAATTAATAAATAAATATAAACAAATAAAAATCGAATTGTTTACGGAAAAAAATTATTAGAAGGATAAATAAATTTTATCATTATTTGGAATGGATAAGGCGTAGAGATGTTGCGATGCGCATTTAACGGGTGTAGTGAGACATTCTATTATCTATTCACTACACGGCACAGCCCCAACTAAACACTTTTAATTCGGTTAGCTTAGCTGGTTTTGCATTTATGGCCAAAGATTTAAGCCACTTCTCCTATCCCATTCAAATCCTATCTAAATTTTTAATTTAATATTAAAATTAACATTTCAATCCTAAGAAAAATATTTATTTATTTTTAATCCTATCTGTTGGTATGATAGTTAGAGTATTTACTGACTCAGGTATAACTTGAATTCGACTCGTGTGTATTAGGACTTTGTCCTTCTCCTACACTTCACCAAAAAAAGATATTTACATGTTTTTATAGATAGTGGTAATTAGGTAAGTTCAAGTGCATTTAAATAAGTTATTTTAAATCTAAAAATTTTTAAGTTTAAACTTTTTATGAGTTTATGTCCTTCTCCTACACTATGAACGTCACAAGTGAATAAATCCATGAACAAATTCAGGATCTATTCTGCTTGGATCCTATTCGATGTATTATCAGTACAGTTAGTCACATCTATGTCTCTATCTTCTGGGAGCCATCCGCTCTGATGCCTAAGACAACACATCTTTGCTCATTTCCAGTTAGACTAAGGACATGCTTAGGTTCATCTACTAATACAAGTTGTCTTTTTGTACTACGATCCGACCACGTAATACCTCTTAATATTAGTTAAACATTTAGACAACCAATGAGCAATATTTATTCTATTTTAATTTGCGTGCAAAAACCATATGAGAAAAATAATACAAAGTATATTAATTTAATTCATGAAAAGTTTTATTAATTAATCTGTTCGAAAAAATACAAGTGTATTTAGACGAAAATACTAAACTTAGGGCATCAGATCCAACAATCTCCCACTTACCTTCTGATAAACATATTAATTTACATGATTCTTGCATTTAATTTGACTTATTTTTGAATTAATCCCTACTTAATTGGTGTTTTTATGATTTAATCTTGTCAGGGATGCAATTGGTCAAAAATGAGCAAAAATGGGCTAAATTGGAAGACAAATCGTTGAATTGAGTCCAAATCAAAAAGATGGAGAAAGCCAAGGATTTATCATATATTTTGACTTTGTAAAAAGCTAAAAATAGGAAGATATTATTTTGTTTTTTTTTTTATTAATTTAGGTTAGGCTATTTTTAGTAAACCCCATGTATATAAATATGGGCTTTTAGTTCTTAGGAAATCATCCCTTATTTTGTATTCCTACTCCTATTTGGAATTGAAATACTCTCCTTTTCCCTTTCAAATTAGCGTTAAGCATTCTGCCATTTTACATTTGGTTTTTTTTTCTTTTTTAAAATTGGGCTAATTGCCTTCTAAGTACTTTTCCTTTCCAATTTCCATCACCTTTCATATAAATCTATCATCTTCACTTTCAAGCATGAATAAATTCATGCTCCACTAAATTTCATCTTAGCTTTAGGCCGGTGTTCTTTCCGGTCGGGAATCGTGAGATACGAGTTCGTGTTGAAAATTCGTCCCATCAGTATTCATCTTGATACGAAATTGACCGAGTCTAAGGCTAAGGCTTATTACATTTGATTACAAATCCCAATTTAATTTCTAATTTATTTAATTATTTATCTTAGCAGTTTTAATTATTTAGTTTCTAATCAATTTCAAAATCTTCGCTTTACTTATTTATTTGCTTATTTTTTTCAGCTGGTACGTTTTGAGTCGTGGGCACGACTCCAGCCACGGCCCTTGACACGACATTCTGTTCATAAGTAAATACAAAAGTTGGTTAGAGTACCACTCCCCGTGGACTCGACCCTACTACCACTCTTACTACTATTTAGAGTATTTAGTAGGAATTATTTTTGGTGGATTCGATGCCTATCAAATTTTGGCGCCGTTGCCGGGGATTGGAGATATTTTCTAACTTTTGTTTGTCTATCTTATTACCAGATCAGAACCGAGAAATTTAGAGTTTGAGCCAGAAATTGAGAAATTGGCCCGACAACTATGAAGAGAAGCCATACGACGTGGTAAATGGCCAAATCCTGAATTTGAAACTATATCTTACATCGGAGAAATTTTTGACGAACCAGACGAGATGGCCGAACAGACAATACACCAGCTCGCAGTGGACCAGATGAACAACAAACCTTATGTATAACCTATCTGGTAGGAGGAACGCCGTTCGAGTTAAAGTCGGGTTTGATCTACCTATTGCCCACTTTTCGTGGACTACAAAACGAAAATCCGTACACCCACCTTAAGGAGTTCCATATGGTGTGCACAAGCATGAAGCCTCAGGGAGTAACAGAAGACCAAATTAAACTTCGTGCTTTTCCGTTCTCATTAGTTGATTCTGCTAGAGAGTGGCTATTTTATTTGCCCCTGGGATCTGTCAACACATGGTCTGACATGTCTCGTTTGTTTCTTGACAGGTTCTTCCCTATAGCCTGAGCAGCCGAACTAAGGAGGGACATCATAGGAATCTGTCAGAAGGACACTGAATCGCTTTACGATTACTAGGAGTGATACAAAAAGTTGTGTGCGAGCTGCCCACAGCATGGACTGACTGAACAGTCACTCTTGCAGTATTTCTATGAAGGATTACTCCTTATGAAAATAAAAATGATAGATGCTGCAAGTGGAGGGGCGCTTGTTAACATTACGTCTCAAAGAGCGAGGGAGTTGATTTCGACCATGGCCGCCAACTCGGGTTTTTTACTTACATAGTATTAAAAAAAACTAAAATAATACAGCATTAAAATTATATACGAAAATGGTATAAGCAGGGTGGTGCTGCTTATGGCAGAGGCTTGACTACCCTGCCACCTGACACATTTTGTTAAAAAAATAAAAAAAAAATTGAATTTGAAAAAAAAAATATATATATTGGTCTTGCCTCTGTCAGAGGCGGCACTGGTCTTGCCTCTGTTAAAGGCGGCACCAGTTGGTGATGTGGCAGAGGCGGCACCGACACTCCAATCCCCTATTTAAACCCCTCAGTGTTAAAACGAAACACACAGCAGTGAAAAAAACTTACAGAAGAAGAGAAGGAAGGAGAACAGAAGAAAAAAAGAAAAAAGGAAAAAAAATTCAGTAAAAAAAAGATTACAGAAGAGAAGAGAGGGAGAAAGAAGGAGAAGAAATTAAAGGTATCTTTTTATTGTTAGTATTAATATAGTTTATTTAGTGTTATTTTTATGTTTTGCTTTAAAAGTTATTATTTTGTTTATTGTGATTTTTTAGTAAGTTTTTTATTTAGATTAATTATGTGTTTTGTGTGAATGTTATGTTTTATTTTAATATATTTAAAATTGCATATTGATTAATTAATTTTTTATTTAAGTAATTTATTTGCTGTTCGAAATTGTTTTAAGAAATTTTGTTTATTTTTTAACAGATTGGGTATTGAAGATGGATAATCATTTTTTCATATGCGTTTATTTAGATGGAATCATCTTGACAACAACCGTTGGATGCATATTTGAATGTCGGCAACAAATAGCAATGAGATTTAATAGAAATGTCTCGTTGGATGATATGAAGGAAAGGATTAACGCAAAAATTGTTAGACCTTGTGGGAGAAGGATCTCGAAACTTTTTTACAAGTTTCCAATTTCGACAGATCCCATCAAATTTACCGAAATGTAACTTGTAGACGACGAAGATGTGGAGACAATGATTGCTCTTTACTAAGGGAATGTGAGTGACAAAAATGCACCGATTCACTTATGTACTGAGTTAGCCGATCTGGAGCAAAATGATGATTTCAATGCATATGTTGAAGAACAAGGAGCTCAAGAACCGTGCATGGTGGCTCCAATATCGTACATTGATAGTGAATCGACTATACGTGGGATCGATATCGATCTTAATGTTACACTTGATATTAATGTGGTTGGTGATGATGGATACGATAGTAGTGATCCTTGTGATCAAAAGGTCGATAGTGATACTGATCCCAATGTGGACGATGTCCCCGATGATATTAACGATGAAGACGTGAATGAAGATGGAAACATTAACGCGTTATTGGTCGGAAACCAGATGCGACGCATTGTGATACACAATAATCCTGGGCCACGCATGTCGCTCATAGACCCTGACATGGCACATGCAGCTGAGTTCCCGGAGAACCCTGAAATACTTCCTGCTCACCGGCTGGCCGTAAGTTCGGAACCTGAGGAGTTGTTTGTAGGCCAGATATTCGAAAGTAAAGAGGAGTGTGTTTTTGCTATTAAGCGGTATAGCATGAATATATCAGTGGATTACAAAGTTGCAGTGTCTAAACTGACATTATATATTGGGAAATGTTAGAAGTCGGCGGAAGGCTGCAATTGGCGGGTACGAGCTGCATTTGTTCAAAATTCGCAGATGTGGGAGATACGCAAATTTGTTAGGCCTCACACATGCACATCAACACGTATGTCAGAAGATCATCGAAAACTTGATTCTAAAACTATCTGTACGTGTATCATGCCAATGGTGAAGGACATGCCGACAATTAAAGTTTTAGTACTGATAGCCGAAATGCAGGCACGATTTCAGTATCGAGTATCATATCGAAAGGCGTGGATAGCTAAACATATGGCAATGGAGCAATTGTATGGGGATTTCGATGTGTCGTATAATGAGCTACAAGGATGGATAGCCACTATGCGAGAATACGTACAGGGGACTATAATTGAGTTATAGACACGACCTTATTACGGCCCGGATGACCAATTACAGTCAGGAAAAAGAATTTTTCATCAGATGTTCTGGACTTTTGATCTATGTGTGCGCGCATTTCCCCACTACAAGCCATTTGTGCAAGTGGATGAGACCTGGCTATATAGAAAATATACACAAATCTTACTTCTTGCGGTTGCTCAAGACGGTAACAAGAACGTGCTCCCGATAGCATTTGCCATCGTAGATAAGGAGAACATGGAATCGTGGGAATTCTTCCTTACCAATCTGCGGAGGTATGTTATTAGCAACGATAATATTTACATCATCTTCGATAGAGGGAAATGATTAATTGCTGCCATTAGACGTTCTGATGTACCATGGAGATCCGTTTACAGCATTTGACATATCACGGCTAACTTCTATCGAGATTATAAGAATACAGACTGGAAGAGACATGTTTTGAAAATGGGTAGATGATTACCTTATATTTTCAATATAAGTTTTAATATTTTAGGGCAATACTGTAACTTATCTTTTGTTTATACATATACAGCGCATGAGCTAGAGCCACACATTTTCCGCCAATGAATGATTTGATTTGAGAGTGACATAGAGGGTCAAACGAATACATCTTTTCGACAGTGGTTAGGTACTTTGGAGCCGTGGCAATGGGCTCAAAGTTTTGATGAGTGCTTTCGTTATGGTCAAATGACCACAAAATTAGTGGAGGGGGTCAACGCTGTGTTGTTGAAAACACGACATCTTTCGATTTCATCTGTCTTCTCGGCTACATTCTACAGGTTGGTTACCTTGATGCCAAGAATGGGTCAGCAACAAGTCAACCAGATGGAGGCAGGACACGTGTTTGTCGAAGATGTTAGAGATGCAATGGTTGTAAACCGTTGGATGGCGAGGTCGATGAATGTAGAAATATATTCACGATGACTTAAAACGTTTTGTGTTACAGAGACCATTGGTCGTCGACCCGGCATACCACCTAGGTCCTATAGAGTTGATCTCCGAAACAGACGGTGCGATTGCAGGAGATTTCAAACACTTCATTATCTATGTGCGCATGTCGTGGCAGCGTGTGCTAAAGTGAACCTTAATGTTGAACAATTTATCGATGATGTATACACACTTGAGCGCATGTTACGTGTCTGGGAAAATGAGTTCCCCGTCCTGCCTGACCTGTGTACATGGGAGTTGCCTCTGATGACTTTCGAGCTTGTCCCAGATAGAGGACTACGCAGGAATCCGAGAGGTCATCCGCAATCATCCGGAATCCACAATGAAATGGACATTAGGGAGAAATCTGATGGTAAGCATTATGGATTATGCAGGTTAGCTGGTCATTCCCGGAATAAATGCCCGCAGTGAAACTATCATGTTGGACAATCATCACGATCCGGTAGGAATTGAGCTTATGTTGTAATGTATTTAATTTATATAAAAAAATTATATTGAAAAGTTTGTTCCAATTTGATTAATGTTGTAATCTATTTAATTTATATTAGTAGACTACATTTGTTACAAGTTTTAGTGTTTTAATGTTAAAAAATGTCCAAATTAATCTAATTTACGTTATGGTCAAATATTGTTCCACTTTTCAAAGTTCCAATTAATCTAATTAAATATATTTAAAAAATGTAAACTTTTTAATATTAAAACCCCAAGAGATCCTTAAAATTGATGGTTTGATGGTATGGTCCTAGGGGTATATTTCTGTGGAGGTCAACGTTCAAGTTGTGGGTGATTGCGACGACCAACATCCTCTTCAGTCACAGGTGAGGGTGTCCTATACATAGAAGAAAAATCATATGGCTCGAATGGCATCGATGAACTTGAGTCGGGAGGAGTGCCATGCGGCGGTGGATGCAACCCAATAGGCCTGGAGTACTGCAGCGGATAGGGGCCGGGGGTAGTGCTATAATAAAGTGGATATGGGCCGGGAGAAGTGCTGTGCTGCGGTGGGTACAACCCAAAGATATCAAACCCATAATGGCATCCGCCCCCTAACGAGCCCGGGAAATAGTTATTCCTCGACAAATCTGGATGATAAGAAGTATCGGCCGAATGTGAATGCGATGACGAGCCCAGTAAATAGTCATTGCTCTGGAAATTTGGATGATAAGAAGTATTAGCCGAATGTGAATACGATTGCTCAGATTGGGCCTCCGGCTCTGGGTCAAGCTCGGGATCTGGCTGTGGATCGGGCTCTATATCGGCCACTGGCTCGTATGCCCCAGATCGCTGCACGTGTGGGGGGATTATAGTCGACTGCCCACAAAGTAAATATGGCTTCCCCATACTCGAATACATTTTATGTACTCTAACAATGGTCGCAAATCGAAACAAATATCCATCTGAGGTCTTCGAGCCATCCGATTCTCCCACATCGCAACAAAGCTCAGGTGCTTAACCCCCCAATGCTGTCCATGTTTCCCTCTCTTGTTGATGCCGTGAACCTCCCCTACCTACATTGGCGGATCTGGGATATACTGGATGCAACCAAACTGTTGTAGTACTCGATCCCCGTGGTACCACTTGACTATATTAAAACTGATAATTGGTGCGTTAATACACCACAATTCAGAATCAACGTAGGCAGGCAAGGGTATAATAGCTGCAATTTCTGGTCTACGATATGGCATCCATATAAACTACATCATTAATACCATGGTTAAAATTTAACACCGTTCGAGTAAGATATACAAAGCAATTACATGTCACGAATATTTGAATAGCTTACCCCTTCCTCGGCATGTTGTTCAATCATTAAACGATATATCGGGACAATGTACGACCTCCCGATACCCGGATAAATACTCCATCTACGAAAATAATTTTCAAGTAAATATAGTATCGTTAAAATAGTATCATTATAAAGAAATTGTCATTTGCTAACAAGTTAAATTTTATCACCTGTTAACTAGCGGAAATACGTATGGTTGGTGACTAACCGATGCCAAGAATGGCATCCGATAAAGAGCCCATGATTGCAACAATACAAGGCATCCACCAATGTCTACGGCATCAGGCTTTGTCGTCCGACAAAGTTCACGATACAACATAGCCAGAACTGCGGAACCCCAACTATACGAGCGAACATTACGCAAATCAGCTAACAGAGGTAAATACTGGAGGGGAACATTGTTGTTGTTGGAATTGGGCATCAGTACCCCCCTATGATATGCATAATGTACGCTCGAGCTGCGCACACCAATTCTTCTTTAGTGGCATTAACTGATAAATGTTGAAAAATGGCTTTTAGCCATGTAAATTTCAACTCCAAAAAAGTAGAATCAGTATCGCCGGACGAGGCTCCTAGTAGGCTATAACAAAGTGCAGCCGGCTCAGCTATCGCACTTACGCCCGTGACGGCATCCCCGTCGATTGAGAGCCCAAAGTGCAATGCAACATCCTCTAGAGTGACAATGCACTCCCCACACGGCAAATGAAAAGTGTGGGTCTCTGGTCGCCAACGCTTGACTAATGCGGATATTAAATCATACCGCAAATCAAACGTTCGGGTCAATGCTGCTCACCCGAATCCAGCTAGCTCCAAGTACGGCATCAGTTGTGCATCTGGTGGATATCCTATACCATTCACCCGGCCCCTTAATACGCGGTACGAGTCCTGACAGTGTTAAATTACTGAAAAAGTTATAATAATATAATTTATTTCCTTAAATTACGTAAATATTTTTTTAATGGAACCCATGATTAACAAATAACAATATTTTACCGTCTTATTAACAGTGTCACATATGTGAGGAACATCCTTCTTGATCAATGAAGCCATTGCGATGCCTACAATTTCAAAATAAATTTCGATTATTAATTTTAATGTTTGATGGATTTTAAATATTTATTAGTACATAAATGTATAACTTTAGTATTTTTTTATATAACCCTAATTTTTTCCCTTTATTATTTGTATTTCTAAAATATTTGGATTTTATTTTTTTAAAATATACTATTTTCGTATTTTATTTTTTATCTTATTATTTTAGTTCATAAATGTATTACTTTAGTGTTTTTTATATAACCCTAATTTTTTCCCTTTATTATTTGTATTTCTAAAATATTCAGATTCTATTTTTTAAAATATACTATTTTCGTATTTTATTTTTTATCTTATTATTTTAGTACATAAATGTATTACTTTTGTGTTTTTTATATAACCCTAATTTTTTCCCTTTATTATTTGTATTTCTAAAATATTTGGATTTTATTTTTTTAAAATATACTATTTTCGTATTTTTTTTATCTTATTATTTTAGTACATAAATGTATTACTTTAGTGTTTTTTATATAACCCTAATTTTGTCCCTTTATTATTTATATTTCTAAAATATTCGGATTCTATTTTTTAAAATATACTATTTTTGTATTTTATTTTTTATCTTATTTTAGTACATAAATGTATTACTTTAGTATTTTTTATATAAATTTAATTTTGTCCCTTTATTATTTGTATTTCTAAAATATTCAGATTTTATTTTTTAAAATATACTATTTTCGTATTTTATTTTTTATCTTATTTTAGTACATAAATGTATTACTTTAGTATTTTTTATATAACCCTAATTTCGTCCCTTTATTATTTGTATTTCTAAAATTTTCGGATTTTATTTTTTAAAATATACTATTTTCGTATTTTATTTTTTATCTTATTTTAGTACATAAATGTATTACTTTAGTGTTTTTTATATAACCCTAATTTTGTCCCTTTATTATTTGTATTTCTAAAATATTCGGATTTTATTTTTTAAAATATACTATTTTCATATTTTATTTTTTATCTTCTTTTAGTACATAATGTTTCAAATGTATTATTTTAGTGTTTTTTAAATAACCCTAATTTTGTCCCCTTTTTTATATTTTTAAAATTTTTGGATTTTATTTTTTAAAATATACTATTTTAGTATTTTATTTTTATATTATTTTTATACTATTTTTCATATTTTATTGTATTTTTTTCATATTCTATTTCTTTTCGTATTTTTTTATTAAGATATTTTTTCATATTTTATTTTTTATACTATTTTTGTAAAATAGTATAAAAACCATATCATATAAAAAATAAAAAAATAAAATAATCAGAATATAACATGCCAAAGAAATTTTATAAAAAATATATCTAATTAACCTGAAACACACTTAACAAATAAGTTACATAAAATAATAATAATAAAACGTTCTTTACACATAACATACATAAGTTTTTTTACTTCAATAAAAATTAAAAATAAATTAGGAATGGATGAATAAAAATATAAAATAAATACAAACATACCTTAATATATATCTTTTTAATCAAATAACACCTTGCAAAAAAATAAATTTATAAATTAAATCTAAATTAAATCAAATTAAAATCAACAATAAATACTTGCTTAAAAAAATTACCCTTTAAAACCTTCTTTTTCCTTCCTTCCCTCTTCTTCTCCTTCTCCTTCTCTTTTTCTTTTTCTTTTTTCTTCCTTTCCCTCACGTCTGGTTGCTCTTTCTTCTTCTTCTCACCTTTTCTTCTTTCTTTTCTCTCCTTTCTTCTCCCCAAAAGAGCTAGGGGACCATAATATATGGTCCCAAAGGGTAACAAGACAAAACCCCCAAAACCCCCAACCCCCCCGTGACCGAGTGGTCACATCCATCCAGCCAGCCACGCCACTGCACTCACACTACCGGCACTTTGTGGCATTGTCACAGCCAATTTCATATTAAACCCATTAAAACTATTTACCAGCCCAATTACCCAAATACATTTTAAACCCTTACTAACCCAATTCTATTTACAAATTTAAAACCCAAATACCCCTTTTAACCCCAACCCAATACTACTTAACCCTCAGCCCACCTAGAACAAACCCAACAACAGCCCAAACACAACCCAAAACCCAACCTAACTAAAAAACCCAAAAGCCCATTTAAACCAAAAAAACAGAAGTTAAGAAAACAAACCATAGCTCCCTAGCTAGGGTTCGGCGCCGCAACCTCCCCCTGACCATCTGAGCAGCGCCGCAACTGCAGCACCACCCCGGTCATGTCATCCACCCACTACACCTGCAAGCAAGGAAACAAAGACAAGACAGAAATAATATAAAAATAGTTGTAAAAGGGGTATATAAACCCGAATGAAACACTGTAAAGGGGTTCTAGATTCAGCAGTTTCACAAGAAAAAGATAATACAAATAACATATTTTCAAATACAAAATAGTGATTCTAGATCGAATAACACAAAAAAATATAGCGGAGAATCAAAAGCAAGAACAAAAGAATACAGGAGCAATACAAGGTGATTGCCATCATTTTCTTTTTTCTTTCGAAGTTTTTCTACTTCTTTCTTTTCCCTTTATTTCATTTTATTTCTCTTCTCTTTTCATGCACATATATATATATATATTATTACAATAAAAAAAAGGGAAAAATTTGGAAAACTTACCCTTTCCGCCACAGTATGCAGGTGGCGCACACACCAAATGAAGGTCCTGTGTGGTGGCCGCCCCTTCCTCGCTTGAAAATCGTTCAGCCCTCTTCCCCCTCCTTTTTTTTTTCTGGCTTTGGCTCCAAATGATTTTTTTCAGACTTAAAGGCTATTTATAGCCCACAAAAACGCTGCCGTTTTGGGCATTAAGTTTTAGGGCTGAAACGGTGTCGTTTCGCCTTGGATCAGGTCGATCCGACCCTAACCCACTCAGGATCCGCGTGTTTTTAAGTGGAGGGGCTAATTGCGCTTTCAGCCCCTCCGCTTTCTTATGATTTTACAATCAGGTTTTAAATATTTTAATTTGGCCCCAGAGTTTTGCCCGTTCATCAATTTAGTCCCTCCGTGCTGCGCTGCGTTTTGGGTAATAGAGGATATTGCGCTTTTGGTCCCCATTGTTTTCACGCGTGTTCATTTCGGTCCTTTATTTCTTTATTTCTTTTTAAATTCGCCCCAAAATTCTGTTCTTAGTCCGATTTAGTCCTTTTTCGTTTATTTTCATTTTTTTACATATTATTAATATTATTTTTATTATTTTTATTAATATATTAATTATTTTTAAAGTATTATTATTACTAATGAATATTATTTCTAGTTTTAGTATTATTATTAATATTAATATATGTATATTATATATGTATATATTCATGCATTTATATATATAGTACTATTTTGATTACTTTATTTTAATATTAATATTATTTTATATTCGTTTTTTTATACTTCATTATATTTCTAATATTATTATTATTAGTTGTTATTTATTTCTAATATCTATATTTTATGTAAATGTTTTAATATTATGTGTATTTTCCACATACGTGATGTATATAAGTTTTTAATACTATATTTTATATATGTTATTATATGTATTTTAATATTATTAGTTATATTTTTTATACTATTAAATATATATTTCTAATATTATATTGTATATTTCTAATATTATTATTTATATTCATAATTATGTGCGTATGTATTTGTGTAGTGTACAAAATAGTTTCATTATTATTATTATCATTTCTAAGGTATGTATGTATTGTATATGTTCTATATATATGTTATTTATATATCATTAATATTACTAGTTATATATATATTTCTTATACATTTCCACATACATATTTTCTTTTATATACTATGTATATACCTTTGATACCATATTATTTGTATATATTCTTGAATACCATTATATTTATACAATTCTTTTAAATGCCACATCATGTATATATTATGTCATGTTTTGATACTATGTTTTTTTAATACCATATATGTTGTGTTTACTCTTAATACTATATGATGTGTGTACTTTTTATATATAATTATATTATATGTACGTATGTATATATTTTATGTACGTAATGTTACTTTCTATTGTCATCATGAATATGTTATTTTTCTATTATATTGGTAATACATTATTTTTATCGTCTTGTAAATATTAATATAGTCATTCTAAGATTATCAGCTTTAACATTTTTAGTTGCATCGTTGTTTTGTATTATTTATGAATTCTTATTTTAAATAATGTTTACTCATATTTTAATTTCAATAAGTAGGGCAACATGCCGGTTTAAAATTAAGTCGTCGATTTCATCGCTATGTTGGGTGGACATCAATCGACTCGTGTTAAAACGGTATATCCTCCTAAAAAAATCGAAAATTTAAAACTTCTCATCTTCTTTTAATTGGATCCCGACTAAATGTTACATTGAAGTCACATTTTTGAAAATCAAGACGACTCGTGTTTATGAGATACCAATTTTGGGCGTCGCGAGGGTGCTAATACCTTCTTCGCGCGTAACCGACTCCCGAACCCTAATTTTTTCTCTGGCTTTTAACGTAGACCTAAACTTGGCCTTTTTTTCTTGTTTTCTAAGGAAAAAGAAATCCAAAAGGTGTCCGATCACACCTAGAAAAAAGATCAGTGGCGACTCCCTGTTTATTTTAAAAATCAAAATTTCAGTTTTCAATAGATCACCACAATTAGCGACCCGAAACCAAAATTTTTACGTCGCTACAACTGGCGACTCCGCTGGGGACAGTGTTTTTGAGAGTCGTGTCTGGAATTAAACACGTGTTGTCAAAATTTTCAAAGTTCCTTGTTCAAATTAACATTTAGTCGTGATCCTCAAATTTTTGTTTTCAAAAAGTCATGCATTCGCATTATGTTGTAAATATTTTTCTAACTCGTTTTTGTCCTTTTGTTTTTCAGCTTTAAATTTTTATGGTTTTACTTTTGGTTTAGTTTTAAATAAAACGTAAAGGTTTGTGAGTTTCTCCCCACACACCGTGCACTTGCATTTTCGCATAACATGAGCTCTCTACCCGGGCTCCGTCCGTTTAAGTGAAAGTAAACGCTACGCCTTCGTGAGTTAACTCGTCCCTCCATACAGGTTAGTGAATACTTTCGGGTTACATATGACTTATACTTTCGTGAGTTAACTTGTCCCTCCGCATAGGTATAAGTGAATGTAATCCCTCGAATTGAACTCGTGAGCCTGTGATGGGCTATGACCAAGACTCCGTACTAATCTTAGCAGATGATAGTACGGGCAATTCGAGTACCTATCTAGAACCAAAACCGCATATAATGAACCATACGAGCCACCTAACTAGAGCCATACTGAACCTCCGTCCATTTAGTAGTCACCAAAATAAGTGCACGGGAGGAACGCCTCTTGCTTTTTGCATTTTTACTTTCTATACAAAGGGATTGTGTCTGTTTAATAAACTAGATCGGGTAGTTCGATTTGTTGAATTCTCCATGTTTTTCTGCCTGTATTAAATTACTAATCAAGTTTGTTTGTCTTTACTTTATTGTTTTTCATCATGCATTATAGGCATCATATTAGAAAGGTGTTGACTAAAGATCGGTTTCCAAAAAATGGGTTTCTAATGGAAGAGTTAATTATACCAACAACTGAGAAAAATGTCGTGGTCCGGGACTGGTCTCTTAAAACTCAGAAAGAAAAAGGGGATAATCTAGCGGAGGGATGTATTGCCAATCTACCCGAGTACGTAACAGTGAACGTTCGCCAAAATAACCTCGAAGATTTGGTTTGGATTTGGAATCGGTGGGACTCGGACACTAGGGCATCTTCACGAGAGATATGGGGACATAGCCAACTTGATTGTTTGTCAACATAGATTTAACGATTGATCCAAGCCATGGTCGATTTTGGGATCCAAATTATCGTTGTTTTACTTTCAATCGGAAGACATGACCCTGACTATAGAGGAATACTCCGCTTTGCTTCGTGTCAATAATGTGCAACCTTATAAGATATATGTGAAGGAGCCCAAACCGATGACCTTCAAGAAAAAGTTAATGAGATTAACAGACATGACCGATACATGGGCCGAAAAACAGATAAAAAAGAAAAATGAAACCATTTGCATTCCACGGTCTTCCCTACGAGATTTGGTTCTGAACCATCCCGACATGCTGAAAAGGGTGAATCTATTCGCCTTGGCTATTTACGGTTTGGTTATTTTCCCGAAAGTTCTCGGACATCTCGAAGTTGCAGTAGTAGATTTTTTCGAAAGGCTAAAATAAGGAATCAACCCTGTCCCGACCATCCTAGCCGAGACCTTCAGATCCCTGAGTAGTTGTCGAAGAAAAGGGGAAGGACGATTTATTGGATGCGCGCAGTTGCTCAATGTTTGGATTTTGAGTCACTTCTGGAAAGTAGAGCGCACTCCGTTCCATATGTTTTTTAAAATATTCTCCCTGTTGGAAGCTTACCTCAAGAAAGAATGGCCAAAAGAAGTCACTGAGCAACATTGGGTCTCAGTTTTTCAGAACCTTCGCGCCGAGGATATAACGTGGAGATCTCCGTGGATACGCCCTTCAGTTCTACTATACAGAGTCGGAGATCAAGACTGGGTGCCACTACTCGGATTATGGGGAGGAGTTGGATATGCCCCACTCTTAGTCCAAAGGCAATTTTTTTCACGATAATTCATACCCGCTACCGGAGGGCTAGCGCAGTCCGAGTTTGCTTTTACGGGTGAAGGATATATGAAGAGGGTCCGAGACACTGTGAAATCTTGGAAGAAAGTTCATCTAATGGAATTGGCCCTATATGCTGATACCCTAGCCCAAGATTACGACCTATGGAGGAAGCAAAGGATAAATAGTCAGCAAATCTCGTCAACAAACTATACTGTCCAAAATCCTTTCTCGGAGGAAACGCCGTCTGAGCTAGAGATGGCAAGACAGGAATTTGAACGAGAAAAGGCCAAGATGTCTCGGGATCTTAGCGCCCTTCAAGAAGAAAATTATCAATTGAAGATCGACGTTTAGATTGAAAGATCCAGTACCGAGAAAGTGCAAAAAGAGGCTGAAGTCGTAAGAAATGAATTGAGAGACCTTCACCTGGAAAATAAGAAGTTAAGAGGCACAATAAAGAACAGTGGGCTGGGTAAGTCGTCAGCAGAGTGGAAAGAAGAGATAAGCAACATCAAAATTGGAATGGAATTTTGGAAAGGAAAAGCCAAGAAGGAGGAAGAAAAGGCTGCGCGGGCTACGATGGAGCTAAGGAAAAAGAACGCCGAATGTGAAGCTATGTCTGCTGAGGTAATGACTAGTCGATCTAAAAGTCAAGAGCTAAAGGAAAGGATACGGGATTTAGAAGGCATGCTGCAAGATCGTCAACAGCAACTAGATACTCTATTGAAAGATTTGGAAGAAAAGAGTAGTCAATACAATAGAGACGTTCATACTTACGAAGACGTTCATACTTACAATTATCAAATGAAGCAGAGGATCTCAGTTGCCAATTCCCGCCAAGCCAACGATCGAGCATATCGGAATTCTTAGAGCGAGTAAAGAAATATGGCAATATAGCTAGGAAGTTTGTGTAATAGTTGAATAAGAGACGGCAAAATGTTTTGTAATGAACTCTTTTGATGAATGAAATGCCTAAATAGGGGCTATCTTGAAATCAACACCATTTTTTGCATTCCTTGCATAACTAACATTTTGACATTCATGCATTCATTCATACATTGCATATCCCATACTCGGTCGCTGAAGATAAAATATACAATTCACAGTTGTAATACCACAAGACTGGAACCACGTCATCCGTATAAAACGCGCAGACAAGCTAGAGTAATGGAGGCTGAATTCAATGAGAGAATTGAAAGGATAGAAAGGGCTCAAAAGGAATTACAAGAGCAACTGGCCAAGTCGCAACAAGAGACAAGAGACCTAATGGTGAGATCTCGAGAGGAATCACTCGAGCAAAGAGATCAGATGGCCAAAATGATGGAGATGATGACAACTTTGGTCAATGGAAAAGGGCCCATGCAGAACCCCGATATTATGGAACCTCAGTCAAGAATTCACCACGATCAAGATCCACTTTATCCTCCGGGATTCACTTCACTGCCCGCATATACAACGCAAAGAGGGTATACTCAAGGGGAACCCACAGGCTTGGAACAACGACCTATGCCACCGGTTCCACCCACTAATCTAGGGCAAGGAATATTCGCGTCAAACCCAGGGGCTAGTCCTGCTGTTCCATTAGTTCCAGATCTGGACGACCCAGCAGAGGTAGCCAAGTTGAAATTGGATAATCATGACGCAAAATATAGGAGTCTAGAGGAAAGACTCAAAGCAATAGAAGGCACTGAAGTCTTTGCCGCACTAGGTGCCAAAGAACTCAGTTTGGTGCCCGATTTAATTTTGCGTCCGAAGTTCAAAGCGCCTGATTTTGAAAAGTATGATGGGACAAGGTGCCCAAAAGCACACCTCATCATTTTCTGTCGAAAAATGACCGGTTACGTGATCGAGGATAAGCTACTTATACATTGCTTTTAAGATAGTCTAACAGGGTCAGCTCTCCGGTGGTACAACCAACTTAGTAGAGAAAAGATTCGATCCTGGAAGGACTTGGCGTCAGCATTCTGCGAGTAGTACAAGCATGTATCAGATATGGTGCCAGACCAGATGACCTTGCAAATGATGGAGAAAAAGCCGTCAGAGACCTTTAGACAGTATGCGCAGAGATGGAGGGACGTCTCAGCTCAAGTGGAACCCCCACTAACAAAAACAGAGATAACCGTTCTCTTTATCAACACCTTAAAGGCGTCGTTTTATGATAAATTAGTGGGAAGTGCCACGAAAGAGTTTGCGGATATTGTAATATCTGGTGAGCTCATAGAGAATGCCGTCAAGAGCGGTAGAATGGAAGGCTTAGAAGGATAAAAAAGGGTAGCACCTATAAAGAAGAAAGAACCAGAAGCCCATATGGTTGGAATGGGAAGCCGTTATGCCTCTAATCCATATCCGAACCAACCCCGACCTCGAAATTATCCACCTCTAAATTTCTATTATCCCCCTCAAACCCCTTATTACCAAGCACCACTTCCTTCCTACCCCGTATATGCCACAAATAACCAAAGACCCGTTACCACTTTCTCACAAAACACGATACCCGCTCAAAGCCAACCCAGAAATGAACCAAGACCAACAAGGCCTAATCCCGAGAGACCACAATTTACTCCTATCCCTGTGTCATATGGGGAATTGTACCCAAAACTTTTGGAGAAACAACTGATTTCTCCCCATTACATGGCACCCCTTAAACCTCCATACCCCAAATGGTACTATCCAAATGCTAGTTGTGCATACCATGCCGGGAACCAGGGGCATTCTACTGAGAATTGTCTTGCTTTCAAAAGGAGAGTTCAAGGGCTCATCGATACGGGCATTTTGCGATTTGATGGCACTGACGATACAGCTGAGAATCCATTCCCAAACCACACCGAAGGTAATGTGAGTGCAGTAGGAGAGGAGGATAAACGACAAAGTAGAAAATGAGTTTCTGAAGTGAGAACACCTCTGCAGAGAATCTGGGAGGTACTAGTTGAAAAAGGGTTGCTTTGTGGTTTTAACGGAGTATCCAAAGGAAAAGATGCAAAAAGTCACAGTTTTTGTAAGTTCCGTCGCATTGAAGGGTACGGCATTCAGTCTTACGATGAGTTCAGAAGATTACTGCAAAATATGATAGATAATAGGGAGATCTGGATTTTTTGTAAAGCCAAAGAAGCCGATAGTGGAGAAATATGTGCCTCTGACGATCAATCATCAGGTTTCCCGTATAGCGCCGACCGACCGTTAATAATTTATTATGACGCGAAGAAGGAACCAATGAAACCAAAAGTGATAATCGAAGTACCATCTCCTTTCTCTTATAAGGACAATAAAACAGTACCGTGGAGGTATGATGTCAACATCGTCACACCTGAAGGTGGAAAGTCCAAAGCCATAACTGAAGATGTTGGGGAAGTAGGCCATTTTACTCGCAGTGGGCGTTGTTATTCCAAAAAGATTGAACCGATAAAGAAAAGTAGTGACTTGAAGCAAAAAGGGAAAGCAGTGATACACGAAGTCGAAGTTGAGCAAGAAATTCCACCCGTGCAAGAAACCAAAAAGCCTGTGAATGAGGAAGAAGCTCAGGGATTCTTAAAATTTATCAAGCACAAGTGAGTATAGTGTGGTGGAACAATTGAGTAAGCGACAAAGACGAATCTCGCTTTATCTCTCTTCATTAAATTCAGAGCCACACCGGAATGCTTTATTGAAGGTGTTAAATCAAGCTTATGTGGCTAACAACATATCCGTTGAGAAGCTTGATAGGTGGGTAAACAATCTGAATGCGGACAATTTCATCTCTTTTAGTGACGATGAGTTACCGCCAAATGCTAGAGGCTCGGTGAAAGCACTGCATATCACGACTCGCTGCAAGGGCTACATAATACCAAACGTGCTCATCGATAATGGGTCAGCGTTAAATGTTATGCCATTGGCCACGCTTTCCAGAATACCGATGGATTTGTCCTACTTAAGGCCCTGTCATTCCACGGTAAGGGCATTCGACGGGACGAGGCACGAAGTCATAGGAAAGATCGAAATCCCCTTGGAAGTGGGCCCTTACATTTATGATATCGAGTTCCAGGTCATGGACATTACGCCCTCTTATAACTGCCTTTTGGAAAGACCCTGGATCCATTCTGCGGGAGCTGTCCCATCATCTCTCCATCAAAAGGTGAAATTTATCATGGACAGCTGTTTGGTCACTATCGAGGGAGAAGAAGACATTGTCGCATCTGTCTCTGCCGATGCACCGTACTTGGAAGTGAACAAAGACGTATTGGAATGTTTCTTCCGATCCTTTTAATTTGTCAATGCCACTTTTGTTGTTGAGGGAAACAGAATTTCGGTGCCAAAACTGTCGAGAAATACTAGAATGGGTATCAAATTAACCGTAGGAAGGAGAGCTCGAGCAAGAAGAGGTTTAGGCAGATATTTGCAAGGAATAGTCAGGGCTTTAAAGCCAGTGCACCACAAAGCCCGATACAGTTTGTGGTTCCAGCTTGACATGCATCAAAGAAGAAGACAGTGGAAGAAAGATCAGGAAAGAAGGATTGCAAGAACTTTGGGCCGAGAACCAGAATGGGAACCGATAGAGTACCCTCCTTTGTCAAAAACATTTACATCTGCGGGAATGATGTACCTTGGACAAGATGGCTCATGAAACACACTGTGGTTAATTGAAAAGGGTCTTCAAAATGTCAGTATAAATGTTATTGACAAATGGGCTGATGCGAGTAAAGACGTCTCAAGGATACACCCTTGTCCTCCTGGTTTCATGTTGAACAATTGGACTACCGAGGAGCTTCTTGTAGTTTATAAGTCTCCAGAGTAATGCTAAACATTAACCTTCTATTGTGTCCTTAGATATAATAGAGTTCTTTTGTAAGAGCGTGCATTCGCTCTTTATCATTCAAATGAATATCAATGAAGATGCATTTTGTCACGATTTTTTTTTGCATATCGCTAATTTCATAATCATTTTCTCATTTCATAGCCTATACTCACATTTGCCTTATTGCCATGACATGACATTTCTTTTGTTGGTTCCAATACTTGGATGCCCCTCTATAGCTTCCTTTTCCATTCAACTTTTAGGTGCTCAGATATTGACGACATGAATAAGCCCGTTACGAATCTTGAAATTGATTTTGAGAAGGCTGTTTGCTTAGGAGAATTTGAAGCCGAAGAAAATGCTGAAGATTACGTCTCATCTCTTGAATTGTTAAGAATGGTGAAATAAGAGGATAAACAGATTTTGCCTCACGAAGAATCTGTGGAAACAATAAATTTGGGCACTGAAGAAAGGAAATAAGAAGTGAAGATTGGGACCTCTATTTCAGAGAGCACTAGGCATAATTTGATCGCTTTGCTCTGCGAGTGCAAAGATGTTTTCGCATGGTCATCCCAGGATATGCCAGGGCTAGATAAAGATTTAGTAGTCCACAAGCTCCCATTAAAGCCAGAATGCAAGCCCATCCAGCAAAAATTAAGACGGATAAGCCCGAAATACTGTTGAAAATAAAAGAGGAAGTCAAGAAGCAATTTGATGCTGGCTTCCTACGAGCCTCCAAATATCCAGAATGGGTGGCTAACATAGTCCCGGTACCAAAGAAAGATGGCAAAGTACGAATGTGCGTGGATTACCGTGACCTGAATCGAGCAAGCCCAAAAGATAATTTTCCCTTGCCACATATTGATACGTTCGTGGACAACACAGCAAAACATTCATTGTTTTCTTTCATGGATGGATTCTCGGGGGTATAATCGGATCAAGATGGCCCCGAGGATATGGAGAAAACTACCTTCATAACAATGTGGGAACGCTTACGCTACAAGGTGATGCCGTTCGGGTTAAAGAATGCTGGGGCAACATATCAGAGGGCTATGGTGACGTTATTCCATGACATGATGTATAAAGAAATAGAGGTCTACGTCGATGATATGATTGCTAAATCTCTAAGGGAAGAAGAACATATAGTGAACTTGAAGAAGTTGTTCGACAGGCTGAGAAAGTTCTAGTTAAAGCTCAATCCAGCCAAATGTACGTTTGGGGCTACCTCAGGGAAGTTGCTAGGCTTCATTGTCAGTGAAAGAGGTATCGAGGTTGATCCAGATAAAATAAAGGCCATTCAAGAGTTACCACATCCACGCACGCAAAAAGAAGTTAGAGGATTTTTAGGGAGATTAAACTACATCGCCCGATTTATCGCTCAACTTACCAACCAATGAGATCCAATCTTTTGGCTTCTTTGAAAACATAACCCGGGAGAATGGAATGAGGAATGCCAGGTGGCCTTTGATAAAATAAAGCAATATTTGTCTAGTCCTCCAGTGCTAGTACCGCCAATTCCGGGGAGACCATTGATATTGTATTTGACCGTGTTTGAAAATTCGATGGGTTGCGTACTGGGGCAACATGACGAGTCAGGAAAGAAAGAAAAGGCGATTTACTACCTCAGCAAAAGGTTCACTGAATATGAGGCAAAGTATTCGTCCATTGAGAAATTTTGTTACGCTCTGGTTTGTGTAGCTCGGAGACTCAGACAATACATGTTGTACCATACGACATGGTTGATTTCAAAGTTGGACCCAGTAAAATAGATGATGGAATCGCCGGCTCTATCAGGTAGAATGGCACGATGGCAGATCCTCCTTTCGAAATATGACATTGCTTATGTAAGTCAGAAATTGATAAAAGGGAGCGCAATAGCTGACTTTCTAGCAACTCGAACGACAGAAGAATATGAGCCTTTAAGATTCGATTTCCCAGACGAAGACTTAATGTGCATCACAGAAATGGAATCCGAGTCATTAAAAGAGAAATCATGGAAGATGTGTTTTGATGGTGCGTCGAATGCCTTAGGGCATGGAATCGGAGCAATCCTGGTATCACCAGAAGGGAATCATTATCCGTTTACTGCAAGACTGAACTTCTTCTGTACCAATAATATCGCAGAATATGAGGCTTGTATCATGGGGCTTCGTACAGCTATCGAACGGAACATCGAAATCTTAGAGGTGTATGGGGACTCAGCCCTAGTGATTTACCAAATCCGTGGAGAGTGGGAAGTGAGGGATCCAAAATTGATTAAGTATAGTGATTTAGTGGCTGAATTGATCAAGGAATTCAAGGAAATAACTTTCCATTATTTCCCACGAGAAGAAAACCAATTGGCTGATGCCCTGGCCACTTTGGCTTCAATGTTCAAAGCAAGTAAAGAAGCAGAAATAATGCCCCTCAAAATGAGCATATACGAGGCCCCTGCACACTGTTGTAGCATTGAGAAAGAAGCAGACGGACGGCCATGGTTCCATGATATCTCAGAATATATCAAGAATCAAAGGTATCCGGAGTCGTGCCCACGATGCTGGTCGAGATAAGAAGAAACTTGACACAAAGGCTCCAGTAGAGCCAACACCACAAAAGTCATTTGCAGTACCACCTTTGTTTCCCCAAAGACTTGTCCAATGCAAGAAGGAGCGAGACGAGAAGGAGATCACTGACACGTTCTGAAAGGTGGAAATCAACATACCTCTTCTCGATGCGATTAAGCAGATCCCACGATACGCAAAATTCCTAAAACAGTTATACACGAGTAAAAGGAAACTTTTGGGCAATGAAAAGGTAAGTGTCAGAGAAAACTTATCCGCCGTTTTGCACCAAAAAAACCTCCCAAATGTAAGGACCAAGGTATATTTTTCATATCTTGTAAAATAGGTAGTGTCGGTATTAAAAAAGTAATGTGTGACTTAGGTGCATCAATTAATGTTATGCCTTTGTCAATTTATAAAATACTTAACGCAGGTCTTTTAAAGGAAATAGGTGTGATTATTCAGCTTGCAGATAGATCTGTAGTGCATCCGGAAGGAGTGCTGAAGGATGTTCTTGTTAAGGTAAATGAGCTGATATTTCTTGCAAACTTCTACATCATTGACATGAAGGATGAAAACTCGGTCAATTCTTTTGAGATACTTCTTGGGAGACCATTCTTAAGTACCACACGAACGAAAATTGATGTTTGGAGTGGAACACTTACCATGGAATTTGATAGTGAAGTGGTTAGGTTTAATGTTTATGAGGATATGAGACATCCCAATAACAAGTCACAAATTGTGCCTTGCAAGAATGTAGGTCTCGATGTTAAGCAAGAGGAATTATCGATGATAAAAAAACAAATATGTGAAGTTGTCATGAAAGCCTCGAAATTAGAGCTGAAACCATTTTCAGAACGTACAATGATTTCGACAGAGAAAAATGCAAACTTGAATGGAGAAGCTCAAAGACACCTTGATCCACTAATGATAGGGGAATCCAGGAAGGGCTTCAAAGATAATGGGCAAAGGTCGAAACTCTTCTGCAAGAACATCCAAGTGCACGAGATGGAAAAATTAAGCCTTAATGAGCCAAACGGATAACATTTATAGTCGTCGAGCTAATGACGTTAAACAAAAGTGCTTTTTGAGAGGCAACCCAAATTTATTTTCATTTATTTAATTTTGAGTTTTAGTAAGATTTAGGTTGTAAATAAATAATTTTTTATTTAATCTAGTGAATTTGCTGTTTTCAGGAACGTAATGGAGGTTTTCCAGAAGTTAAATAATGATGGTAGCGTGGGCATGCCGTGCTAAATGCTGACAATTATTTCCCAACACTAACAACATTGGTTGAAACACATGGGGAGTATTCTTAACCTTTCTCATTGCTTGTTGTTTGAGTTACTAAACTTTATTGCATATAACAAATGCTTGAGGACAAGCATTGATTAAGTAGGGGGATGGATGGTAAATATGCATGATTTTTGCTGCATGTCTCTCTTTTGCATGCGTTCAATCTTACGTTATTTGATAGTTTATTTAACATTGAGCCTTTAATCTCATACTTAATTAATTTGGACAATTGGGCAAATTTTGAATTAAAATGTTTAAGTATATAGATTAGTCAACATTTGTGTCTTAAAGTTGATATATATAGCTAGATTTTTCGTATAAATTGATTGTTTGGAAAATTATGTTTGCTTGTGCATAAATAAATAAGTAAATAAATAAAGGTTCAAGTTATGAGTGAAGTTTCGAAAACGTGACCGGATTGAGTAACCGGGGTAGGGTGCTTGGGTTGTCATCTTATCTCGCGTAAAAAGGTTCGAGTGACAAGTCGGTAACTTATAAACATTCCGCTAACTGAGCTTTCACACAAAAAAAATAAAAAAATTAAAAATTTAAGACTTTTTGAGCTGAGTAACCGGGATAGGGTGCTTGGGTTGTCACCTAGTTCGCGTAAAAAGGTTTGACCACGTAAATAATTTTATTTTTCTAATGCGTAGTTAATTAATAATGCCTTGCAAATTATTGGATTCAAACTCAATTTAATGAAATTATTTAGTTCACATATTTCAATTTTATGACACTTGTTGATCAAACTTTATATCTTAAGCATTTATTTATTTTTGCCTAAGTTGTTTACATTGATTATGTATGAGAAAAGAGGCTCGATTTTTAATAAATTGTAAAATAAATTTAATGTTTGAAAGAACAACATGCTTGAGGGCAGGCATGAGCTAAGTAGGGGGGAGTTGATAAACATATTAATTTACATGATTCTTGTGTTTAATTTGGCTTATTTCTGAATTAATCCCTGCTTAATTGGTGTTTTTATGATTTAATCTTGTCAGGGATGCAATTGGTCAAAAAACGAGCAAAAATGGGTCAAATTGAAAGACAAATCGTTGAATTGAGGCCAAATCAAAAAGATAGAGAAAGCCAAGGATTTATCATATATTTTGACTTTGTAAAAAGCTAAAAATAGGAAGATATTATCTTGTTTTCTTTTATTTATTTTTATTTTATTTTTATTAATTTAGGTTAGGCTATTTTTAGTAAACCCCATGTATATAAATAGGGTCTTTTAGTTCTTAGGAAATCATCCCTTGTTTTGTATTCCTACTCCTATTTGGAATTGAAATACTCTCCTTTTCCCTTTCAACTTGGCGTTAAGCATTCTGCCATTTTACATTTGGTTTTGTTTCTTTTCTCAAATTGGGCTAATTGCCTTCCAAGTACTTTTCCTTTCCAATTTCCATCACCTTTCATATAAATCCATCATCTTCACTTTCAAGCATGAATAAATTCATTCTCCACTAAATTGCATCTTAGCTTTAGGCCGGTGTTCTTTCTGGTCGGGAATCATGAGGTACGGGTTCGTGTTAAAAATTCGTCCCATCGGTATTCATTTTTTTTCCTAAGTATTGGGATAGACCAAGCATCCCTTAAATTTAAATTCGATTTCAAGTCAAAGTGCACGTTGGGGTGGAGTCATGTTTGCTTATAGTTGGAGATTCGAGTCGGTCGTGCTATATTCGAATTTTTGAGAACAAATCGAGGAAGAGGCGATCGAGTTTAAATGACCCACACAGTTGAGGCCGTTAATTCGAGTTGGGCGTTTCAGAACGCAAGGCTGCCGAAATCTTGAATCGGGAACACGTGTATCTTGATTAGATAATCAGTAAGGGTTGGTTTACAGGTCGCACCGGAACCAGCTGCTAGAGGAAGAATTGGTGGTTAGGACGTTCCTAACTGTTATAACCAGCTTATCGATTGGAAGGAAAGATTAATTTTCGAGGATCGATTCTTGATACGAAATTGACCGAGTCTAAGGCTAAGGCTTATTACATTTGATTGCAAATCCCAATTTAATTTCTGATTTATTTAATTATTTATCTTAGCAGTTTTAATTATTTAGTTTCTAATCAATTTCAAAATCCCCTCTTTACTTATTTATTTGCTTATTTTTTTTTAGCTGGTACGTTTTGAGTCGTGGCACGACCCCAGCCACGACCCTTGACACGACATTCTGTTCATAAGTCAAACGCGAAAGTTGATTAGAGTACCAATCCCCGTGGACTCGACCCTACTACCACTCTTACTACTATTTAGAGTATTTAGTACGAATTATTTTTGGTGGATTCGACACCCATCACTTTCGTGAGGTAGATAAGTCATGTTTCACATTCCTATACCCCTTTCATATGTTTCCCAAAGAGCTCTCTAGCTAGAAAAGTCTTGGTAAAATAAATCCCCAGGGTTTGTTCTTAAATGCGATCTTTGACTACATCCGCTGTTCCGTTAAACACTATTGTCTCCCTTAATGTGTTTTTATCCTTATGTGGTTTCTTTTAGGATTAGCTATATCCACACTGTTATAGTGTCATAGCTTTTCCGTACCTTATATTCGACCCTCCATAGTGAAATTATCAGTGTAACTCCACTTGACACTTATCCACACTATGGACCCACTGTTTAGGATAAAAGCACAATCTAATGTCAATTTTCACAAATCCGAACAAGTTTGGAAGTCTAAATCAGTATATTCGATAGGAGTGAGGTTTCCTCTAGAATATACAAGTATATAATGTAACACCCCCAACTCGTATCCCTCCCCGAAATTGGGTTACGGAACATTACAGGAGTTTACTGATCAAACAGACATAAATTTCAAACATTTCATATAATTTAATATTCAGGTAAGAAACCAATTAAACTCATACATACTATCCCTTATTCGAGCTCTCGATGCCCAAAATATGTGTTAGAAACAAGTCGGGACTAATTTGAAAACTCAAAGAATTTTTCAAAAAATATTAAAAATTTTCAAAGCTGTAGGTTTCACACGACCGTTGAGTCACACGGCCAGGAGACACTCCTGTGTCTTAGACTGTATGGGCATTCAAAATAGGGACACACGACCGTGTCCCAGCCCGTGTCAGTGCCCGTATAACTCTCTGACTTGGGTCACATGGCCAAGCCACACGCCATGTGCTAGGCCGTGTACCCTTACGAAATGGCCTCGCACGCCCTTGTACTAGTCGAGTCACACGTCCATGTGCCTGGCCGTGTGGACTCAGAATGTACCTTAAACAACATATTTACCATTCCCTGTAAACTTGGGCACTAAGTAATTCAAAAACTAGTCGTTTAACCAGTTCAAAACACAATCAAACACATTCAAATCATGTCAAAATAATCATCCTAGGTGCCTAACTAATGTACCCTCATTGGTACCACAATTATATTATCAAACTATATCATTTAAGCATCATTCAAATCCAAACTTTAAACATGCCAAAATTCATCAAATTGGCCTATCTCATATATATATACACTTAAAACATTAACTTACATTCACAAGCACATACCAAGCTTTTGTTCCATTTACCGTACTATACTATTGCTTTTAACACAAGCACATGTTATATATATATATATACACTAAGCCAACATTACATTTATAACCTCATATACATTTCATCCATAAAATAACTAACATTTAGACACCCGAGGTACATGCCGACACAAAAGGATAAACATCACCACATTTGAGATCGGGATCATTGTTGAATGTTGAATCGGCAATCAAAAGTTAAGTACCTAACCTGCGCACGGGAAACAAAACCGTACACTGAGTAAAAACTCAGTGGTATTTCTATAATCCGAATATTTAAAGACAAAATAATATAATAGACACAATTGAATATTTAAAACCACATTTATTCATACAATGGTATTAGCTATACAATCTCAATTCACGAATACATCATTATATACCATAATCAATTTTCATCACTTACTATATAATAGTTTTCCATAATTTGTTCCACATATTATTTAAACAATGACACTATCCATTCCACATTCAATTCATGAGTATATAACTCATGTATTCCATGTATTTACAACATATTTCATATTCTATTTTCAGTTCACTATTTCAATTCCATTTCTCATACCATGCCATTTCAATATCAATTATAAATCTTTATTATATGTTTACATCTATTAACACGACTCGGACGGATACACAGGTCCAACCAACACACCAGTGTGTTACCCAGTGCCTCATCGGATAATTCGAAGTAATAAATTAACACCCAGTGTCTCATCGAATAAATCCGAAGTAGTAAATTGACACTCAGTGTCTCATCGGTTAAATCGAAGTAAATTGACACTCGGTGCCTCATCGACTCGAAGTCGAAGAAATCCCTGAACTCTTCCAATCCTATGGCATGCCATCTATATCCGACTCAGCTCGATACAGTTAATATCAAAGTGCCAAATACTCACCTCAACCACTTACCACAATCATTAAATCAAAATACAATAATTAATAGCTAGATTTGGATTATAGAAATACAAACAGAAAATTTTGAGCTATTCGATGTCGACTTTATCTTTCCCCTTTTTAGTCAAGGATTCCGGTACTACGTTAGCTACGAAATTAAAACAATTAAAATTCATCAATACAACACAACACAACACAATTCAATTGCATATTGCATATTGCATATTGCATATTTCAATTATTCTCAATATTTGCCTAATTTTTAATTTAGTCCCTAAACCGATACTAACTTTTTTCTTTACAATTAATCTTATATTTTCATACAAATTTCACTTTAAACTAAATTTAACTCCTTATTTTCACTTAAATCCCTAAATTTTGAAAATTTTACTTTAACACCCCAAACTCAGCCTAGACATTATGTCCGAATCCGGAAGTGACACATGAAATGGGCTGAAAAACCATTGTTGTTAAGATAAAACCTTTTCAGTTCATTACCTTTTATCATTACTATTAATTTCAAAACTCTCTCTTTAAATCGTTTAGAGATAAAACTTATTTGTAGCGGAAGCTTAAAAAAAACAAAACCGTTATGTTTAGAAAACCGTCACAATTATAAGAAAATAAAACCAAAAACCCAAAACCATGCCAAACAGTTTAAAAAGTCCAGAGAGTCCCAAAAAATACAAACTCTCAAATCTTAACGCCAAACTTAATCAAAAACTAAAACAAATAAAACAATTTTGGTGAGTGGTCACCGTTAAGTCCTCCGCTGCACTGATCCACCTAACTCTATGGATTACCTGTACAGGTTAAACAGAAAGGAGTGAGTTTACATAAAGTCAGTGTGTAACCCCACTGAATTAAGCATGCGCATAACAGAAAATAATAATCAGACATACAAATTCAGGCCTGAGCCCATTTCAGATACCTATACAGTTACAAATATGCAAATCAGATATTAGAATCCTACCCCCATCCTCTACGCACCATCTCCGACCATCCCTACACATCATGTGGGGTTTAAAACACCTACCCAGCCCTACACACCACGTTGTACGGATACGACACATATCAGATATAATGCAGTTGTGCTGCCAGATATTAGACATAATTTTCCTTTTAGAATACTTCCTCCAATATACATCATCCCAACCCCAATAGCAGATACAGATTATTCAGTTCCAGACATACAGATTAACCACGCTCACATGCTTACATACAGATATAACATGCGTATATTATCATGCTCAATATAGAATACCAGTCAAACGGATTATACAGTTTAGGGTATCGTTAGCCCTTACCAGTCCTACAGTAGGCCCACAGTCATTTGGGACGACCCGTACAACCCTAAGGAAAAAACAAATAAGTGGGCCCACACGCCTAACCTGGCCTAGTCGGTGTGGCTCACACGGCCACACTCTGGCCATCACACGGCTGTGTCTTGTGTACGGCTTGGCCTTCGTCGTTCACACGGCCGTGTTCTCTCACACGGCCTACCACACGGCCATATGACGTCAACATCGAAAACTCATTTTTTTGCATTTCGAGTACACACCTGGTATTGATTTGATGCGAAACTATCCCGAGCCTTTCAAGACCTAAAAACAGAGTACCCAAACTCGATTTAGCAGTTTGGTTAACAAGTTTGACATAAGAATTGATAAGAAACTGACTTACCACCGATGTAAAAACACAACCAACGTGCACTAAACCGCTGAAATGGAATTCCCTGTTTCACAATCTTCACTTAAATACTGAATCCATCAATAAATCTCCCCGGGTTATCATTGCTCAACCACACTCAAACCAAAAATCAACAACAGTAGAGTTCTACTTACCACATCAAACAGAGGAACTGATAATTTCTATAGTATTATCGAACAACGGGTTCACGAGTTGCACGAAAGAAAACCAAACAAAGAGTTGCAGAGATGGAGAAAAAAAAGTCAGAGAAGGGAACAGAAGAAATTTTTTGACGTGCTTATTCTTTGCAGGAGAGAGAAAATTTGGAAAAAATAAAATAAAATAATAAAAATAAGAATAAAAAAATATTTGATAACTCCCAAATCCCACAGATTACTCCCTACTAACCCACTAACAACCAACTTCGCAAAAACCCAACTCCACCAAAACTCTTTTAGAAAATTGTGCAAAATTTAATATCCGTGCTCACGCAGTGAATCAAGCACAGGACCCTTGACACATCAACACTGAGCCACTTGAACCAGCAAGCTCATTCTGATGTGGTTTAACAAGCAATTTAATATAAGTCCACTGAACAGAGATAGGGCTTAATTCCAAAAATAATAAAAATTGCTAATG
Organism: Gossypium anomalum; assembly: GCA_025698475.1. Taxonomy (NCBI): domain Eukaryota; kingdom Viridiplantae; phylum Streptophyta; class Magnoliopsida; order Malvales; family Malvaceae; genus Gossypium; species Gossypium anomalum. The sequence continues at coordinate 46,732,532 of CM046960.1, read as the reverse complement.
GTAAGGCTTGAACTCAAGACCTCACACACACACACACCCAAAACACTTAACCACTGAAGCAGATACACACTTGTGTCAACATTTAACAGAAATAGACATATGAAATTTGGGCCGTTACATTTACAATTTAGTCCCTATTGTTCAAAATTTACAATTTATTCTATAATTTAATCCTTTTTCACTTCTAGCTTAAAAACCTATTAATTTAATCGCTAATATTAAAATTATTCAACATTAACAACACTTAAAAACTCAATAATTTCTATAATTTTGACATGGGCCGGGTAATATTTAACACCGAGATTCCAAAAACATAAAAATTACAAGAAAAATGGACTAAATTGACTAACCAATTGAACTTGGAAACTTTGAAACCCTAGCCTTGTCTTTTTCCTTTCTTTCTTTCCCTTTTTTTCTTTTCTTTCTTTTTCTTTCTGTTTTGTTTAGCCTTCTTGGCTTTTTTTTTATTCATTTACTTATTATTATTATAATAATATAATATATATATACTTAAATATTAAGTAAACATATTTTATTAATATACACATATGTATATTAAATTTAAACATGTAATCACTAATATCATCCACTTGTTGAAATAAGGTTTAATTACTTCTTTTGTCCTTTTAATATTCTTTTAAGTATAATTTAACTTTCACCCTATATGCAATTTAGTCCTTATACCTTATTACTCTTAATTCATGTAAAGTCATTTAACCAAAACCTAATTAACTACACAACTAGCTTCGTAAATATTTTTAATAAATATTTACGAGTTTGATTTATGAAAATAGAGTCTCGGGAATACACTATCTGACACCCCTGACTATCGGGTTGTTACATATAATCTCTCATTCTCCGTAAATACTTAAGTATATGCTTAACTGCTTGTCAATGTCTTTGACCTGGATTCGTCTGATATTGACTTACCAACCCTACTACAAAACAGATATATGGGCATGTGCATAGCGTAACATATATGAGACTTCCTACTACCAAAGCATAAGGAACCTTTCTCATGTTTTCTCTCTCTTTCGCTGTCTTAGGATAATCTTCTAAAGAGATATAAAATCCCGATACGAAAGGTTGATTTCCCATCTTCGAATCGGTCATTGCATAACGCTTCAATATCTTATCTATGTATGAAGCTTGAGATAGTGCTATCACTTTTTTTTTATTTTGATCCCTTAGGATTCGAATACCTAAAACAAAATTAGCTTCTCCCAAATCCTTCATGCTAAACTATTAGGTTAACCACAATTTAACCGATGACAATGTCCCTACATCATTTTTTCAATGAGTAGAATGTCACGGCATATAGAACGAGAAGACCACCTTTCCATCTCTAAACTTTTGTAAACACAATGTTCATCTATGTTTTGCTCAAATCCAAAAGTCTTAATTGTTTGATCAAATATTTGATTCCATGAGCAAGATGCTTGCTTAAGTCCATATATGGATCTAAGCAGTTTTCAAACTTTATACTCATTTCCTTTAGCTATATATATTTAGTATATTGCATCATGTAGACGCTCTCTTCAAGATATTCGATCAAAAATGTTGTCTTAACATCCATTTGTTAGATCTCACAATCGAGAGCTACCGTAATGGATAGTAATATGCGGATTGATTTGAGCATGACAACCGGAGAGAAGGTTTCTTAATAATTGATACCTTCTTTCTGAGTATAACTTTTCGCTACAAGTCTGGCCTTATAAGTTTCCATTTTTCTATCCCCATTTCCTTTTCTTTTGTAGATCTACTTACACCCTATAGGTTTAATCCCTTCTGGTAAGTCTAAAGTTCTCATACTGTATTGAAATACATAGTGTCCATCTCAGTTTTCATAGCTATTTCCCAGAGCTTAGAATCAACACTCTGCATCGTTTCGCCATATGTGAGTGGATCATTATCTTCCTATTCGACAAGCTTAGTGTTAAAAAAAACTTATGCTAGATTGGAAGTACTCAGACCTACTAGAGACTCTCCCATTGTGGCAAGCTTTCTATGTTGCTGATTATTTGTAAGTCTACTATTAGGAGTTATTTTGAAACCATTTTTGTAGGGTTTTGTATATTTCCTGAAAGCTCCTCGAGTACCTCTTTACTTCAAGGTTTGAAATTATTCATGTAACTTTCTTGTAGAGTTAGTTGATATCCCAATATCCTAAACATTTTTTTGCTCAAGCATAGCCGTCCCTGAATCCAATGCTTTAGAAACAGAAATTTACAATACAATGGGGGAAGCTTCTTGCCTTCCCCAATTTCCATTAGGCAGTCCTTCCCAACTAGAGTCGTATTTGGGTCGATAATTTCACTTTCCCCTTCATCAACAACCTTCTTACCTTCTAAATTCTCTCCCAAGTTTCCTCCGACATGAGTAAACAATCTCAGGCTACTGAAGAAATCTTGGATTTCCTTTTTACTAACAAATCTTCTTTCTCAAAAAAGCTTTCCATATTTATCAACACCAAAACATTTCCCTATCCATGCAACTAATAAATTTTAGCCAGCATCGCTCTCCTAGGTACCGCTTTGATCGGCAAGTCCCAATCTAATGACAATTCTTTCTTCCTATGAATAATTCTCACCGGGCAGTAACTCTCGGCATAACCTAGCTACCTACATAAAAAATAAAAAACAGTAAACCTTTTGTATTAGAATCTCACATAAACACTACTTCATTAAGAAATAACGATCTTTTTCTTTCTTTCCAGCGACCCCCTTATATCAATCCTTACTCGTCTTCTCATAAAGCTCTAGAAATCGCTACTTATGGATTTCGTATCGTACTCTAAAAATCACCCAATAAACGCTCTGAACTTATTCGCCATATTCTTAAACATCAACTCAGTGAGAAAATCGTGGATTTGAACTCAAACTTCTACATGAAATAGTCGGACATGCATCTGATCCTTCCCCCAATTTTAATCTTTGGAAAACTAGAAAGTAATTGTTGAACATCCATGGGCTCTCTTCTATAACTATATTGAGATCAGCTTCATAATAAAACTGAAAAAGGAACCTTTTTTCCCTAGATTTGTAGTCGTAACTCCCCCAAGTGGATGCCACAGATTTTTCAAAGTAGTACACATCGCCTAGAATTGAATAACACTTGTTGTCAAAAAACTGCCAACCAAACACAAATCTACTCCGGCCTCGCTTTCCTCCTCCTGTAGTTCAATTTGCCACGCTTCATCCTCCCCTTTCCCGATTGTGAGCTCCACCATTCTACTTCCGATCATGACAAATCAATCCTAAATATCCCAATCGTGGTGCAAACCACCCTTCAAAAGCAAAAGAAAAGAAAAGAATCCTAGAGATCTAGTATACTACAAACGTGCTATCAAAGGAGACTAGAAATGTTACAGCCCTTACTCGACCTGATCGTCGAACCCGAATAATAGGATATTACACGCAAAAACAAAACAATTGCATGAAATATACATAAGTACCATTCATATCTATAAGGGCTTAATTACGAAACTCAAGCATGAAATAAGATTTAATTGTAAAATTTCAATGTTTTAAAGTTGGTATCGATAGTTTATAACTGGGTATCGATACCGTATTAAATACAATACCAAATCACAATTCTATTTGTTATACAAATCAAGGGTATCTATATTTATTTTCTGGTATCGATATTTTCTGGCATTCTGTTTGTTTTAAAACTGTTCACATGGTCAAGTATCGATACCAAATGCCAAAGTATCGATGCGTAAACTAAGAAATGGTAAATACTAATTTTTAAAATGTTCATTTCATGCCCAAATCACCTACAATCCAAATGGTAACCATAGTTATAATTATAAACCAAAAGAACATCAACCAAAACACATCATGCAGCATATTATTTTCTTAACCATTAAGTCATTAATCATATAACCTAAACAAGACAACATCAACAACATGATTGTTACCTACTCAAATTTACATATACTTATATACATAGTCTCCAAATGCCAACAAAATACCAAAATGATCATTATAACCATAAGACTTCCTAGGTATATATGCTATACACTTATCGATGTTGACTATATAAATCTCAAGCTAACAACTAACATTATATCATATTTTTAATAATCAACCATTCACCAAGTTTTACCAATTCATAATCTACTATGATTCAAGGATAAGCACACTTATATACATAACATATAACCGTTCAAAACATAAAAAATAATCAAGAACCAAATTACCAACATTCAAGATTAACCAAAAATAAATCTCCTATATAAATGCCACAAAACCAAGTTTTAAACAATAAAAATGCTACTGAATCAATATCGGGATAGTGTGAGCTTCTTAACGATCCGCCTGACACATTTTGTAAGTTGAAAATCTACAGGAAAAAGGGAAACAACGGAGTAAGCATAACAAATGCTTAGTAAGTTCAAAGGTATTAAAATCAATTAGCTTACTTCAAGTTATAATTATACACTACATGCTACTTAGCTTGGTAAAGTTTGTCTATATGCTACTCAGCTTGGTAAAGTTTGTCTATCATGGCAAATCAAATATGAAAAAGGTGAGCTCAACATTTATCATACTATATGTTAACTCAATTATAAAAAAATTTCAATTCACTTAATTCAACATTTTATTATCATTCATAAAATAAACAATCATTTAACCAATTCACTATCTTAATCATATCATACAATCTATTTACCCGTAATACATTCTTTTTGATTTCATAGTTTGAATTCTCAATCAAATTCATATTGAATCATATAAACTTCATTTCCATTTCATATCAGTTCATCTTTATACCAAATATAAATATATATATATATATATATATATATCAATTTCCAATTTAATGTCAATTACTACTTCATTTCATAATATGAATTAAGAATCATATTCCATCTCAATTTCCAAATTCATGGATTCATTGAACAAAATCAATCAATGTTCCCAACTCATTCCACAATTTCATTTTCTATTTCACATTTCAGTTCCATTTCACATCATTTACCATTTCAATTATCAAATAATTCATTTTTAGCATTTATTTCCCTATTAATACAACTCAGACTCGAAAGGATACACGGATCCAACCAACACACCAATTTGGCACTTAATGCCTCATTGGATATATCTAAAGCAAATAGTTATGTCCAACGCTATCAATAAATTTGACACCTAGTGTCTCATCGTTATAACCAAAGCAAATTGGCGCCCATTGCCACATCGACTCATAGTCAAAGCAACCCCGAACTCTTCCTATCCTATGGCATGCCAACTATATTCGACTCTGCTCGAATAGTTAATATGGTATCGATTTCATATTTCATTATCAACCAATACCTCCATTCATATTTAATTTCATTATGAGTACTTTTATCCAACATATGAAAACAATAAATCATCTCAATATATGCTCAATTTCACACTATAACATTATATTATACTTTCACATATATTCAATTTAGTCATTATCACTATCGACCAGTCTAAATCAAATCAATTCAGCTCATTTCATTATATCATCACATAAAATATTCTATTTTATTCAATTTAAGGTCAATTCCATAATTATTTTAACTTGCAATTCATCGTATTCAATTTAATCCTCTCACTCGCCTTTTTGTACTAAATAGTAAATAATTAAAATTTAAATTAAATATAATTATAATTATAATTCTAAATGTATAAAAATTTAACAAAAACATACCATATGGACTTACCTGGTCAAGACAACAAAAAAACAACTTTTTAAGGACTAATCAACAAATTTTGTCATTTCCTCGATTTTCTTCAATTTGGTCCAATTTTTGATCTATTTAATAATTAAATTCAATTTATCAATTCCAAACATCTTAGATCATCCTATTATAAGTATATACTAATTTAATTTTATTATTCTAATGCCCTTATATTTTTGTATTTTATTCAATTTAGTCCCTAAAATTGAACTTATCATATCTTCCAAATTTGAACTCAAAATTTTAAACAAACTTCAATTATTTCTATATACAATATCCTATTATCATAATTTACAGAAAAAAATCATAACAATGTCAAGATATTCATAGTTTAGTCCCTAAACTCAAACTAACAAAATTTACTTAACAAATTAATCCTATTTCATTTCTAAGTTTCAAAATCTACCATAAACATTCTAAAACAGCAATGTAAATTTTTTAAATATTTGAAAATTTTAAAAACAAAGGTACATGTTAGTTGGACTTAGTTGCAACGATCTCAAAAATATAAAATTTACAAAAACTGGATAGCCAGAGTACTTACATGCAATAGGAAGAAGTTGGTCAAAACTTCCTAGCTTTAACAATGACGGTTCGGTTGGGGAAGAAGAAAAGAATAAAAGATTATGCCTTTTATATGATTATTATACCTTAATTTAATTTTAATTAAACTTTTAACACTAAAAATTAACATATAATTCACTAATTTTTAAGCACTAACCGTCCCACTAAATACAAAGTGGTTACATTTACAATTAAATTCTTAAACATTCACCTTTAAACTCTTTTAACTAATAAAAATTAATAGCAATTTACTTTTATGATTTAGTCATTATACCTTAATTAACTATCAAATCATCAAAATTTCTGGACCAAACTTTAACCCATTTATACAGAACTCCGTAAATATTTACAAGCCCAGTTTATGAAAACGAGGTCACGATACCTCAGTTTCCAAAACAACTGACTTTTAGTATGCACCATTTGTACATTGAATAACTAACCAATTAATAAAATCTATAAAATCAAAATTCACAATAATATCATATTTAACTCATAAATATTAAATAATAATATTTACGGGTTCACTCGTTAAAATTGTAATTTCAAAATTATTTTTTTGACACCATTAAAAAAACAAATTATTACATTAAAAAAATTGCTATCGAGACATTTAACAATAAAAATTATGAAATGAAATGAAATATGACTTAAGAAGTATTGATGATAATTAAAACATGTCATGTCAAAAAAAATAAAATGGACATGTCAATATCTTTATAAAATGAGTTATTAACGTGAAAATAACCAAATAAAAAAAAGTGAAAGATCCCAAACCTAGAAAAACTTGAACCTCATATGACTCAATTTCCAAATAAATTAAATTTAAATTGATTGATGATTGAAGATTGAGGATTGAAATTGTCCCATCATAAATCCCATAATAACTCAAATTATATTATAAAAAATATAAATGATAAATATGTGATCAAATAATATTTAAAAATAAAACATTAATAATTGATTTTATTTTATTTTTAATAAATTTTAAAAATTTAACCTATATATGTGTAAAATTTTAATCATCAATATCTATACATATATAAATTTTAATCATGATAAATTGCAATCTGTGCAATTTCAATCGCAACTCATATCAATAATCAAGAATTGATGGTTATTCCATTCAGAAATGTTATTGATGATTTTGCGAAAATATTTCCTTTATATTTTTAAATTAAATATTTAAATTATGTAAAAGTTATTATTTAATTTTAAGATGTTACCAAATGAGTTTTAATTTAAAATGATTTAATATAAAATCAAACTAAAAAATACCTAAAATTACCATACATACTAAGAACTCAAAAAACAGAATTCACTACAGTCACTTACTAGACACACGAAGAACTCAACAAAAATTGCACCACCGCGATTTCAAAAGAACAAAATTGGCAAATTGAAGAAAATAAGGGAATTTGAATGAGAAGAACTCGCAAAGGAAAAGAAAAGAAAAAGTCAGAAACTGGAGAAGAGAGATTTGAAAGAGAGAGGAAATTTTGGGAAAAAAATAAAATAAAATAAAAAATAAAATATTTTGATAACTCCCCAAATCCCAAATCCCAACTCTTCACTATCTCCTCAATCACAACCACTTCAGAATTCTATCTCAATCCAAACACTCTCAGACAACCGGAGCCAAAAATAAACTATCTTGCTCACGCAGAGATTCGAACATAGGCCCTTCAGCACAACAAACTCATTTACCACTCAAGCCAACAGGCTCATTTTGGTGTGAAATAAAAGACAATTGTATATAAGCCCACTCAACAAGGGTAAGGCTTGGATCCAAAAATAACAAAATTTGCTAACATGGGACTTGAACCCAAGACCTCACACACACACCAAGAACACTTAACCACTAAAGTAGATACATATTTTGTGTCAAATATTTACAGAAACAGAAATAATTTTATCAGGGCATTACAACTCTACCCCCTAAAAGAAATTTCGACCTCAAAATTTTCCTGATCAGAACAGATGAGGATACTGTTGACGCATCGAGTCCTCAGGTTCCCACATGGCTTCCTCAATGCCATGATTCCGCCACAGAACCTTTACCAACGGAATGGACTTCTTCCTCAGAACCTTAATATCATGATCCAGAATCTGAATCGACTACTCCTCAAAAGTCAAATCCGGTCTAACCTTGATTTCCTTAATAGAAACGATATGAGATGGATCAAACCGATACCTCTTTAACATCAAGACATGAAAGATATCATGGACAAGGTCCAACTCTGGAAATAGCTCCAACTGATAAGCGACTGGTCCCACACTCTTCAGAATCCGATATGACCCAATAAACCTAGGGATCAACCTACCCTTACGATCGAATCTCAGAACCTTCTTCCACGGAGAAACCTTAAGAAACACGGAATCACCCATAGAATACTTAATATCTCTTCTTTTCAAATTAGCATAAGATTTCTGTCTATCAGAAGCTTCCTACAGACGATCCCGAATCAGTCTAACTTTATCTTTAGTCTCAGAAACCAACTCAGGACCCAGAATACGACGCGCACCCAACTCAGCCCAACATAACAGAGTACGCCACTTACAACCATACAAAGCCTCGCAAGGTGCCATCTGGATGCTAAACTGGAAACTGTTATTGTAGGCTAACTCAGCTAGCGGTAGATAATCCTCCCAACTACCTCGAAAATTAATTACTACCTCGAAAATTAATTACACAACTCCAAAACATATCCCCCAGTATCTGAATCACCCTCACAGATTGACCATCAGTCTGAGGATGGAACGCAGTACTGAAGTCCAATCTAGAATCCAGAACCTCGTGTAATTTCTTTCAGAATCGAGAAGTGAAACGATGATCTCTATTAGAAATAATCAAAATAGGAACCCCATGCAATCTTACAATTTCGGAGATATACAGCTTCGCTAAATTTTGCAAAGAGTAAGCTGTCCAAACCGGAATAAAATGAGTGGACTTTGTTAATCGATCCACGATGACCCAAACAGAATTCTTCTTAGTGGGTGTCAAGGGCAACCCACTAACGAAATTCATCATTACCCGTTCCGATTTCCACAGAGGAATCTTAACGGGTTGTAGCAAACCCGAAGGTAATTGATGCTCAGCCTTAACTTATTGGTACGACAGACAACAAGCAATGAAATTCGTAACCTCACACTTCAAACTAGGTCACCAGTACAACTCACGAAGATCGCTATACATCTTATTACCACCGGGATACATAGTATAAGGGCTACTATGCGCCTCCCTCATAATTGACTGCCTCAAATTAGAATCATTCGGTACATAGATCTGACCTCAAAAACACAGAACACCATCATTATTCAGCCCAAAATCTAAAGTAATGCCACTCTCAATCTGACGAAACCGTAGACCCAGAGACTTATCCCCTAACTGCTTAACCTGAATTTGATCAATCCAAGTCGACTTAACTTGCAACCCAGCTAACAAACTCTCATCATCAAACAGACTAAGTCGAGCAAACATCGTTTGTAAATCAGTCATCGCTCTACGACTTAGAGAATTGACCACCACATTGGCCTTACCAAGATAATACTCTATCGTGAAGTCATAATCTTTGAGCAGTTCAATCCATCGGCGCTGCCTAAAATTTAACTCCTTTTGGGTAAAGAGATACTTGAGGCTCTTGTGATCAGTGTAGATAATACACCTCTCACCATACAGATAGTGCCTTTAGATTTTCAAAGCAAAAATCACTGCAGCCAACTCGAGATCATGCGTCGGATAATTCCCTTCATGTGTCTTAAGCTGACGGGACGCATAAGCCACAACTTTTTCATCTTGCATCAATACACATTTCAAGCTGACCATAATTTTTTTACCAGATTCAGGCTGTATCAGAATAGAAGCCTAAGTTAGAACAGACTTAAGCTTCTCAAAGCTCGATTGTTGCGCATCAGTCTAGATAAAAGGAACACCCTTATGCAAGAGCTTAGTCAAAGGAGCTGTAATCAAAGAGAACCCTTCGACAAACCACCGATAATAACCCGCAAGACCCAAAAAACTATGGATCTCAGAAACGTTCTTAGGTTGTTTCTAAAGAAGCACAACCTCAATCTTCCTCGGATCCCCTTAGTAGAAACTACGTGCCTTAGAAAGGTCACCTCATGCAACTAGAATTCACACTTACTCAACTTAGCGTAAAGCTATTTCTCCCGGAGAATCTAAAGCACTGTTCTAAGATGCTCATCATGCTCATCCTCAGTCTTAGAGTAAACCAAAATACTATCAATGAAAACCACAACGAACTGATTCAGATATGGCTAAAAGCCTCGGTTCATCAGATCCATGAATGCAATCGGAGTATTTGTTAGACCAAAAGGCATAACTAGGAACTCGTAATGTCCATAACGAGTCCTAAATACAGTCTTATAAACATTAGCTTCCTTAACTCTAAGCTGATGATACCGAGAACAGAGATCAATCTTCAAGAACACTGAAGCTCCTCGGAACTAATCAAACAAATCGTCGATCCTCAGAAGTGGATATTTATTCTTCACTGTTATTTTATTCAATTACCGATAATCAATACACATCCTCAAGGTCTCATCTTTCTTCTTTACAAACAGAATTGGTGCCCCCTCCAATGAGACACACTAGGGTGAATGAAACCACGATACAAAAGCTCTTGTAGTTGAGCCTTAAGCTGTGCAAGCTCCTTCGATGCCATACGATAGGGAGCAATGGACACCAAATTTGTACCCGATAGAAGCTCAATGTCGATCTTAACATCTCAAATTGGAGGTAAACCCGATAAATCTTAAATTTTTTTTAAAAAAATCCCTCACTGTTCTGATATCCCCAATAGAAGAGCCCCCAAAAATAGAAACACTGATGTAAGACCCTTTCCAAACCAGTTTTTCAGCCACAAGAGCGGAGTTCATATTGGATAGATAATCTCGACATTTACCGATCACAACCACTTCATTGTCATCCTTAGTCCTCAAAACAACCCTCTTAGTTGCGCAATCTAACCTTACTTGGTGCTCAACCAACCAGTCCATACCCAGAATTAAGTCAAACTCCCCAAACGGAAGCTCCATCAGATTTGTCAGAAATATAACCCCTTGCATCTCTAACGGAACATCTCTATAAAGTTTACTAACTCAGACAGACTGCCCTAACGGACTCAGTACAGTAACCCCACTAGAAGTGCTCTCAACAGAAATCCCTGGGTTTTCAGATACAGAACTAGCTATATAGGAGTGTGTAAAACCTGTATATCAAAGCAGTATAAGGTACATCAACATACCGGTGATAACATCTTGAGCATCTCTATCCTCTTGCGTCGAGCAGCATAAACCAGTACAGGCTGCCACGCCTCAGTTTAACTAGCATCTCTGCCCAGTGCTCTTTGTCCTCAACCCATACCATTACCACCCCTAGCCTATTCACGGCCTCTAGGTGGCTACTGAACTATCCTTCGAGGCTGTACAAAACTCAGTCCCGAAACTTGCATCTGATCGGCCTGTTATAAACACTCTCGAATCTGATGCTCTAGCAACCCACACTTAAGGTAAGCCCTCAACCTCCTCCAACACTCTTCCGGATGGCACCTACCACAATCTCCACACGGTTGAATCCCAGTAGGAGCAACAGGAACCTCAATCTAATCGGCACAGCCTTTTTCTTAGGCCTCTAAATAGAACTAGAGGGCTCCGACTCCCTTTTATTCTTAATTCTCTCACGGTTCTTAGTCTGGCGCTCTACGTACTTAACCTCTTCGACAATCTTTGTCATATCAACTAAAACTGCAAACTCACGTTTCCTCTTTGGAGCAATCAGAACCCTCAGACTATCTCTCAGACCATCCTCAAAATGGACACACTTCTCATGCTCAGATGCTACCATGCTCCAAGCGTAGCGGCTCAACCTCAGAAATTCGGCCTCATACTCAGGCACAGATCTATCACCTTGCTTGAGATTCATGAACCCACGCCTACGAGCATCTACATAGTTCACCCCCATATACTTTTCCTGGAATGTGGTCTTAAAGAAATTCCAGTTCAGACGATCAGGCTGAATGCCCTCCTCAACCGTTAACCACCACTGGTATGCCTCGTCACGAAGCAAAGAGACTGCACCCTTTAGTTTCTACTCGGGAGGACAGTCTAAATTATTCATGATCCTCTCAGTGGGCTCTGACTAATACTCGGCCATAATAAGGGCGACTCTAGTGACACCCCTAAACAGCTCAGCACCATTGGACCGGAGTCATTCAGTTACCGACCCACGGCTCGCAAATCCAGAATAGGGTCCAACGACCCTCTCCAATATCCTCAACATGGCTTGAGACAGTGCATCGTCCCCAGCCGAATAGTTTTGAGACCCTATCTTAGTAGTAGGCAAAACTGATGTTTCACTCGTATCTAAGTTTGGCATACTACCCAGAGAAGAAGACTCAGCTTGACCATCCTATAGCCTCTACCACGTCCACGTGTTCCACGAGTGCTCATCATAAATTTCAAATTTTATCTACATTATAAAATTTTATGTATCAATTCCAGTTTTTATTAGCAAATATTTTATGCATAATTTATCAGAAGTTCAGAAATGTTTTCAGAGGTTTCAGTCTCTATCTATTTTAGTACAGTCTCAGAAGGTGTTATATACAGTATTTTTAGAACAGTTCTATCTAAGTACAGAGATACTTATAGGATCAGCGCCGGAGACTCGGTGTACCAAAATTTTGGAATACAATTTTGGAATCCAAAATTCACAGTCGAGTTTTGCAACTTGACTCTGATACCACTAAATGTAACACCCCAAACCCGGCCTAGACGTTATGGCCGAATCTGAAGATGTCACAAAAAAGGGTTTTGAAAACAAAGTTGATACGGTAAACCATTTCAGTTTAATATCTCATATTCGCGTATACCATTTGCTAAGAATGTTATTTAATTAATTGGTTTATTAGCCAAAACATATTTTACAGCGGAAGTCTAATTAAACTGTTATGTTTTAGAAAATCCAATTCGTATTTTCAAAAAAAAATTTTGTTTGTGTAAAACCGTCAAAACCAGAAACATTTTGCTTAACCATGCAAATAATCAACCAAACGAAACCAAAACCGAAAGTTTAAAAACCGTTTAGTCCAGAGAATCTCAAGAAATACAAACTCTCAATTAAGTTTGAAATTTAAATAAAAACCATAATTACCGAGTATAATCAGTCTCGAACGAGTGGTCAACGTTGAGTCTCTGCCACAACGACCTACCTAAGTTTGTGGATTACCTAAACAGAATAGACAAACAGATGTGAGTTTTCATAAACTCAGTGTGTAACCGAACAGAAATAGACATGCTATACATACAGATTCATATACATAGTTAGATACAGATTCATATTTAAATTTAGATTCAGATACAGAAACAGATATTCAAAGTCCTACCCCTATCCTCTACACGTCAACTCCGACCATCCTATCACACCATGTGGGGTTAAAAACACCCACCCATCCCTGCACACCATATCATGCCATTACGACACATATCAGATAATGTGCAGCCAAGCTGCTAGAAAATAGGTGATAACGCCATATAGAACATTTCCTCCACATTTACCAATCCCACCCATTATAGTTACAGAAATATCATGCTTAACATGCTCAGATACAGATATCAGATATGTAATTATAATAGAATAATCAGACATGCAAAACAAGGTCATACTCAGAGTAGAACATCAGACTATCAGATTACATAGTTTTAGGGTTTGGTTAGCCCTTACCGACCCTACGGTAGACTCACAGTCAATCGGAATGACCCGTGCGACTATAGGGAAAATTTCAGAAATATGGGCTCACATGCCCCTGTGGCCCACACAGTCAAACTCAGACCACCACAAGGCCGTGTCTTGCGCACGGCCTCACCTTCATTAGACACACGGTTGTGTCTTGCACACGGACAACTACACGGGGTGACCACACGCCCGTGTGGGGTCAAGAGTAGGAAATTTTGGCTTTTGTTAAAACCTCATTTTTCGTGATTCAAAAACACACCTGCTTTGATTTTGATGCTATTGCAAACAAGAGCCCTCCAGAACCCCGAAGCCCCAAACGATACCGACTAAGATTCTGTAAGAGAAGAACCCTTTTCTTCACGATTTACTGCCAATTAACCCAAAATCACAATACCGAAGAATCAAAATTGGTATAAAATAGTAAAAACAATTACCTTATCCCAAACAGAATTCACTACAGTCACTTACCAGACCCACGAAGAACTCAACAAAAATTACACCACCGCGATTTTAGAAGAACAAAATTGGGAAATTGAAGAAAATAAGGGAATTTGAATAAAAAGAACTCACAAAGGAAAAGAAAAAAAAAAGTTAAAAACTGGATAAGGGAGTTTTGGAAGAGAGAGGAAATTTTGAAAAAATTAAAATAAAAATAAAAAATAAAATATTTGATAACTCCCCACTATCTCCTCAATCACAACCACTTCATAATTCTATCTTAATCCAAACACTTTGAGACAACCGGAGCCAAAATAAACTCCCTTGCTCACGCAAAGATTTGAACATAGAACCTTTAGCACAACAAACCCTCTTACCACTCGAACTAGCAGGCCCATTTTATTTTAAAATAACAGACCATTTTATATAAGCCCACTCAATAAGGATAAGGCTTGGATCTAAAATTAACAAAATTTACTAACATGGGACTTGAACCCAAGACCTCACACAAACACCCAAAACACTTAACCACTGAAACAGATACATATTTTGTGTCAAATATTTACAGAAATAGAAATAAGTTTATCAGGGCATTACAATTATTCTAATGCCCCTAAATTTTTGTATTTTATTCAATTTAGTTCCTAAAATTGAACTTATCATATCTTCCAAATTTGAATTCAAAATTTTAAACAAACTTCAATTATTTCTATATACAATATCCTATTATCATAATTTACTAAAAAAATCATACCAATGTCAAGATATTCACAGTTTAGTCCCTAAACTCAAACTAACAAAATTTACTTAACAAATTAATCCTATTTCATTTCTAAGCGTCAAAATTTACCATAAACATTCTAAAACATCAATGAAAACTTTTTAAATATTTGAAAATTTTAAAAACGAAGGTACATATTAACTGAACTTAGTTGCAACGATCTCAAAAATATAAAATTTACAAAAACTGGATAGCCAGAGTACTTACATGAAGTTGGTCAAAACTTCCTAGCTCTAATAATGATGGTTCGGTTGGGGAAGAAGAAAAGAATGAAAGATTTCTTTTTTATGATTATTATACCTTAATTTAATTTTAACTAAACTTTTAACACTAAAAATTAACATATAATTCACTAATTATTAAGCACTAACCGTCCCACTAAATACAAAGTGGTTAAATTTACAATTAAATTCTTAAACATTCACCTTTTAAACTCTTTTAACTAATAAAAAATAATAGCGATTTACTTTTATGATTTAGTTATTATACTTTAATTAACTATCAAATAATCAAAATTTTCGGACCAAACTTTAACCCATTTATACACAACTCCGTAAATATTTACAAGCTCGGCTTATGAAAACGAGATCCCGATACTTCATTTTTCAAAACCATTGACTTTCGGTACGCACTTGTACATTGAGTAACTAACTAATTAATAAAATCTATAAAATCAAAATTCACAATAACATCATATTTAACTCATAAATATTAAATAATAATATTTATAGATTCACTCTTCAAAATAGTAATCTCGAAATCATTTTTTTGACACCATTAAAAAACAAATTATTACAATAAAAAAATTGCTATCAAATGAGACATTTAACAATACAAATTATGAAATGAAATGAAATATGACTTAAAAAGTATTGATGCTAATTAAAACATGTCATGTCACAAAAAATAAAATGGACATGTCAATATCTTTATAAAATGAGTTATTAACGTGAAAATAACCAAATAAAAAAAAGTGAAAGATCCCAAACCTAGAAAAACTTGAATCCCATGTGACTCAATTTCCAAATAATTTAAATTTAAAATGATTGATGATTGAAGATTGAAGATTGAAATTGTCCCATCATAAATCTCATAATAACTCAAATTATATTATAAAAAATATAAATGATAAATATGTGATCAAATAATATTTAAAAATAAAACATTAATAATTGATTTTATTTTATTTTTAATAAATTTTAAAATTTTAACCTATATATATATATGTATAAAATTTTAATCATTAATATCTATACATACATAAATTTTAATCATGATAAATTGCAATATGTGCAATTTCAATCACAACTCATATCAATAATCAAGAATTGATAGTTATTCCATTCAGAAACGTTATTATGATTTTGCGAAAATAATTCCTTTATATTTTTAAATTAAATATTTAAATTATGTAAAAGTTATTATTTAAATTTAAGATGTTATCAAATGAGTTCTAATCTAAAATGATTTAATATCAAATCAAACTAAAAAAAATACCTAAAATTTTTTAAATAAAAAAGCCCAAATATAAAAAAAGTATAAACTTATAAATATCAAAACTTGATATTATTTGAGATACTAAATATCTCATTAATTAATTAACTCGAAATTTCTTAATTATAAAATAAATTAAATTATTTTTTAACTTCACTGGAAATTACAGGTGAGCATTTGATCGAATCGAGTGAAAAAATTTTGAGTTAATCGAGTTCACAAGTCCTACCTTGTCATCCTAACCCTAATCGAGTTCACAAGTCCTACCTTATCATCCTAACTCAATTTGAATTTTTTTTAATTGAGTCGAGTGAAATGAAATTCGAATCAAGTGAAATTGTTCGAGTTAAATTAAAAAAAACTAAACATGTTAAATAAACATATTGTTACATTATAACTAATTCCATATTTTTATATAACATAAATTTGAAATCATATATATTTTGAAATTTTTATAAATATTTTGAATTTTAAAAATTATTTTGAATTATTTTATAATTTTTGTTGGGAGAGAGATCAATTTGCTTATTTTCAAAATTGACAGAGACCAAAATGGTATTTACATCAATCTGTTATTCGAATTCTGAAATTCAACTCAACTCGAACTTGAAACTCAATTTGATTAACTTAAAAATCGATTTTTTTATTTTTTTAAAATCGAATCGAATTTTGCTCACCGCTAGTGCAAACCATAATTACTTTTCTTTTAAGCTTTAATTTCTAACATGTGGCATGAAGAAAGAGGTTTAAAATTTCTAACTGAGCATCTCGCATAATAAATTTTTGGCTTTTTAACTTTATTAAAATACTTAATTTTTTGCTTCTTTTAGTTTTTAAATTTTTTTTAAATCACTTCAAATGAAATAGGAAAATTAACGTTAATTTTATTGATGTGACATTACATATGAATTACCACATAAATAACACATCAATATTTAATTAACTTTTTAAAATTTTAAAAAATTAAAATATTTTCTTATAATTTTTAAATAAATCTAATGATTTTTAATTTTTAAAAATAGATTTTATAATTTTTAAAAAATAGATTAAAATATTAACGTGTCATCCATGTGGCAATCTATGCGTACGCAACATTAGTAAAGTTAAAAAATGTTAAAATTTTAATTCATTTTGAGGTGATTTGATAAAAAAATATAAATTTAAGGACTAAAAAAGACAATATTAAATAAATGGTTAAAATGACTTTTTTTTTATAAAGTTGGAGAACCAAATAAATTATTATGAATTATGACTTAAAATTCATAATAATTTTTGAACTTATTAATTAATTTATTAATTATGTCTTTTAATATAATTTATTAATAGTGTATCAAATACAAACTTTATTTTGATAAAATCAATTAACCTCAATAATGTTAAACGCAAAATTCATACATCACATAACCATAATATGGAACAAATTAATTTAAATATGATAGAAAAATGATATAAAAATAAAACTACATAAATATCATTAGAATGTCAAATTTTATATAATATATAATTTTTAACTGACACAAATTTAAGAGTTATTTTAACACTGTTAATTATATTTGATAATTTTTTGAAATCACACAAAATGAGAAAATTAATTAGACTTATGGTATAAAAGAAAATATATAAATATAATATATTTGTAAAAACTTACTTGAAATAACTTATAAACTTGTCAAAATTTAAATAAATATATAATATAATACAATTAATATATAAAAATATAACATATATATATATATATATATATATATATATTTTGCGTTCTTACTTTTCTTCTCTTTGAATACGTATATATAAAACAAAGTTTATGATACACTCACGATATACGTGAAAAGAAAAGAAAAGAAATATATTTATTAAAATTTTATATAAAAATAAATTGATTATTTGGTTATAATGGTGTGCAGCATTGAGGAATATCCCATTTAAAAATGTTATTGACGATTTTGTTAAAATGGTTTCTTTATATATTTGAACTAAATATTTAAATTATGTAGAAATTATTATATAACTTACATAGTTATTATCTAACTTAAGTTATAGGTTTTCACTTCTCCAGAGATGAGATTAGCTTCAATGAGATTAAAAATAATATTAGTAATGAGTTTTAATTATTATAAAAATAAAATTAAGTATTATAATATTAAGATTAAAATTAATGGTGAATTGTGTCTTTGGATTTAACTACAATGGTGCCGATGATATGAATTATAGTAAAAAGAGAAAATAATTACTAATTAAAGACATTAAATTAAAATATGCGTATATAATAAAATTTTAATCTATTTGATATTTATAAAGTTAATATAATTATATTTTATTAAAATTTTATATTTAAATAATTACTTTATTAATGAATTGTTTTTATTATTCATGTAATATTTATTTTTATTAATTAATACTAATTTTATAATAAATTAATGCATAAGCTAAACTTTTTTGAAAGAAAAATAAACTAAAAAAAATTAAAAAATCAAATAAAGCACCAAAAATATTTAATATCGAGTCAAAGCCAAAATGGGTTATTTGAACTTTAGATCAAACTTGAATTACTCAAATAAAAATAAATCCAAATATAAGAAATATGAAGGTTAAAAAATGAAAACTTGGTAGGATCTGAATCCAATATTATTTGAGATCCTAAATATCTCATTAGGTAATTAAATCAAACTTTAGTTTTTAAGTTAGTGAATTTATGACATGAATTAGGTGGCAACATTTGGATTTTTTTTTAAATTTGAAAAATAAAACAATTATATTTATCCTTAATAATTTTTTAAAATTATTAATTAATTTACTAATTATATGTTTTAATATGATTTATTATTAATGTATCAAGTACAAACATTATTTTTCATATAATCAATTAGTCGTGATCTTATTGGACATAACATTAATATGTGCCAATCATAATAAAAAAAATAGTACTATTTTATTAAAAAAGGTTTAGTTCTAACTTTATTTATGGAAATAGGCTACTTAAAATCTTATTTACCAGAATGAGTTAAAAAACACAAAACGCATCTACATAGAAGCGTTTTAAGGAAAAATTTCAAAAAAGTGCGCTGATAGGGATGCGTTTTACCCCATGTCAACAAAAACGCTCTGTCGTGCTAAGACTAAATTTTCAAAAAAGATCATTTTTTTTAAATATTATAAAAATAGACCAATTTTTTAAAACTTTACGAGGATAAGCTTTATAAAAACCCAAAGTGGTCACATCATATATAATTTTTTAAGGTGTCACCAATTAATATGAAAATAAAGTTACAAAACAAAACTTTATATAGACTAAAGTCTCATTTTTCTTGTTTTCTTAAGTAATATGGGATACGAGATATGTGTATATATAGAACTATGAATATGTTTGCAGTTTGTTCCTAGATATATGTACATATCTCATATACCATATTGCTTAAGAAAACAATGGAAATGAGATTTTGGGTTTATATAAAATTTAATTTTGTAAGTTTTATTTCCATATTAATTTGTGACACCTTAAAAAAAAATGGTGTTGCCACTTTGGGTTAGCTTATTCTTGTAAAATTTCAAAATATTGGTTTTTTTTATAATATTTAAAAAAATGATCTTATTTGAGATTTTAGTCTCAGCATGGCCAAAAACACGCTCACGTCAGGGCATCTCTGTCAGCGCATTTTTTTGAAATTTCCCCTTAAAACACTTCCACGTAGGTGCATTTTGGGTTTTTTGGCCCATTTCGGTAAATAAAATTTTAAGTGGCCTTTTTTATAAATAAAGTTGGAAATGAGTTTTTTTTTTTAGTAAAATATTCTAAAAATAGATTATGTTTAACATATATAAATTAGATTATGGTAAATATGCGACGTGGGTGAAAAAATTAAGCACCAAATCTATTAATTCAACATTAATAAAAATAGGAAAAACTACAGGTTTGAGTTCCATTTAGTATATATTTCAAAATTTTACATAATTTAAAATAATAAAAGTATGTTTATAATAGTGTTTTTTATTTTATAAAAAGAATTTTTTTTTTTGTAATTGTTGGGCGCTGTTGATTGGTTACATTAACTCAATCAAACCTTTAAATATTGTATAGATTAGTTTTTATACCCGTGCAATGCAGAAATTGACCCATGTGTATTAATTAAAATATGTTATATTTTTTATTTAAAATATGAAGTAATTATTTAAACCTAATTTAATATTAAAATAAAAAAATCATCACCATCATTTGAATATTAATATTATTTTAATTTAATTTAAATAATAATATTAATAAAAATTATAAGTTATTCATTATATGTACTGTTAAAATAATTTATTTTAATATTAAAATTGTTAAAATTTATTCTTTTATATGTTTATATTTATCTTTGCTCTACTTTAATCCATGGATATTGTAAATAAATCTTATTATATTTTAAAAATATAAATTTAATTTGATAAATATTATTAACATGTGTCTTTTTTAAAATTATATTTTAAACTTAACAAATTATATTCAGTAATTTTAATATTATAATATTAGAAGTTAATTTAATTAAGTAAAATTTTAAAATAAAGAGATAATTTATTTAAAATCAATTTTATATTTAACATATAAAGAAAATAAATTTTAACACCATTTATATAGATTATTTAAAATATTGTTTATGATTTTAATTATTACATTTCAATTGCAATGATTAAAGTGAAATAAAATTCCTTGAATTATTGAAAATAAAATATATTAATTTATAAATTTTAAATATTATAATGAAAAGATGTTAAATAATAATTACAAAATTTTATTATATTTAACTTATTATGTTGTTTTATTTTATGTAATTAATACAAAATAACATTAGTTTTAATAATCATTAAATTGGTTCATATATATAAACATATTCTACACTTGATATCTAATCAATGCGGGATTAAGCTTTCCATTTTTCTCAACATATTTCACAAGTGACTTTGAACATCAATTTCTCATTCATCACTCAACTATTTCAAGCATATGATATACCATTGTAAAAGTCTCATGGGGTAGAATATAAAACCATAATTTTATGATTCAAATCTCTACCTTTACTAATCGAGAATATGCCTCAAAGCTTCCAAAAATCTATTTTTTCAACAAACTTTACATGCATGAAAAGTATAATATCTTAATAAATTTAAAAATTGAATAATTAAAATATTAACCATAAAAAAAATATAAACCCACTAAATTTTATATCAATGTGAAAGAATCCCTCTCGTGTATATATAGACACGTAAACACAAAGTAATTGACCCCATTACCCTATATATCCTAATTTATTTCTTGGCTTACTTGTCATCAATTGGAACGGAGAGATCCATTGATGGTTATAGATGTAGATGTGAGGGGTAGGCTTGCCAATCTTTTTCTTCCCCACTAACTTCATTAATATGTTGATGAGTCTGATCTCAAATTTGATTATCAACCCATAAAAGAAAAGAATACGAAATAAAGTAACACATTTCTTGAGATAATTTTCGTTACATTAATCATAATTTTTATAAGTGATTTTTTTAAAAAAAAAATCACACATCTGATTTTTTAATTATTTTTAAAAATATTAATTCTGAAAATTATAGATTCGCTTATGAAATTTAAAAATTTAACTAATAATTATTAAATAAATTTAATGATTATTTAGTTTTATTTTAATTTATGAATAGGAAGTAAGCACATGACATGTTCTAGAAAAAAAAACAGTGACAATATTTCTAGCTCTTCATGCTAATTTTGAGAGTTTTTAGAATATTTTACGTATTTAATTTTTTAATTAACTTTTAAATAATGTATGTTTGATTATTGTAATTAATTTTTAATTTATTATTTGAATTTTTAAATATAACTAAATATATTAACTTATTTTAATTATATTTTAAAATTCAAATATAATATAAAAAAGTTTCAAATATCATATTAAAAGATTGATATTTTGTAGATCAATTAATATTTTTAATAATATTAAAAAATTTCAAATCATAATTTAATCATTTGTACTATTTTCAACATAAAATATAATTTTTACTTCATTTAATCATTATTTAAAACAATAACTAATAAAGATTAATAAAATATATTAATATTTGATAATTCAAATATAGTACTAATAAAAATTTCATATTATTAAAACATTTGTACAAACAATAAAATATTAATATATTGTAAAATAAACTCTTCGATGTTCAATTTTTTTATTCTTTTTCTTAATAGTTAATAAATTAACTATCATAATTTGTAAATAATATATATAACTAATACATAGCAAAAAATAATATCAAGAAAAATTTTAAAATGATTGTAATTTTAATTTTATTCACTATTAATTAAGTGATAATTAAGATACTCAAAGTTTTATTCAAGTAATAATTCTATTTTACATTAATAAACTCAATTTTAAAAAATAAAATAAAATCAACACAAGTTTTTTATGTCAAATTTGGCACTAATAATTATAAACTAAGTTATAATTATGATTATAATTATCATTTTTTTTCTATATTTTATGCTTAGAGTTTTATCCTTGTAATAATTCTATCTTAAAATTAGCACAACTTCTTTAACTAATAATTCTAAGTTAAATTATATTTATTTTTAAAGTTAATTTAGTAATATGATGGAAAATAAAACATATTCTTATTAGTTTAAAAAAAGTTTTAGACTCCTGCTTATATATATATTGAAGATTAAAGATTATAAATTATATGGATAATGTAACACCTTAAACCCGACCTATAAATTATTACCAAATCTAGATAAAATTACATTGAAAATTGTTTGTTCGTTTACAGAAAACACTTACGAAATTACTTAATTTGCAACGGAAAATCTTTTCGGAGTTTTATTTTTGAATATCAAAATCCATTTTGTTGACTTGAGTAATTTTGCAGTTTCATGTTTGAAAATATTAGTTGTTGACGAATTAACAAAAAAAAAGATTACAAATTTTAGACCCAAATGTTCAAAAAATAATAGTAATGGAAATCACCAAATTTACATTAAGGGCGAAACAATCTGAGCTCCCACACGCCGTCTGGTCCTAAGTCGGAGGATTTCCTGGAAGTTGCAGACAAAACAAAAGAGGTGAGCTATAAAGCTTAGTGTATAACTAAACTCAATCAGAGATTATACCAAACACAATATACCAGTCAGAGTATCGCAAATAACTTCATAATGATCACTTAAGCAGAATGGAGAATGGATGGTAAGAGAATTTCATAATAATCACATACACAGAACGGAGAATGCATGACTATGCCAATGCAGTATTTTTCAGAAAATCAAAACGCAGATTTTTCAAAAAACCATCTTACCCAACTCCGTTATACACCAAAATAGAGTTCCCCAGAACTCATCCAACCAAATCACACCAACAGATATTTGTGACAAGTGTCACCAGAATTGCAGTTAGAACTGCCAGGTTAGGTATATGTGGTCAAGCCACTATGTTGCAGACAAGCTGCCAGAAAGAATCGAGGATAAATACCAAATAGTGCAGACAATTAAAATTTCAGAAACTTCCTCCTTTCATATCATCCCAAACCCCATGTAATGTGTCATGGCATGCATAAACAGAACTAGAATGATAAGCATGCAGAACATGTCATCGTACAATAGTAGAAACAGAAGGCATGGGAATCCATACTTTGTAGAATAGATTTGTAAAATCTCAAATAATCATATCAGATTTTTCATGAAGTCACATGCATGATTATATATCAGAATCAATATCAAACAAATCAACATATTCAGATATCACACGTTCTCATTCAATGAAGTATCACAACAGCACACCATCAAAATTAACAGAACACGGATCAGACCTGAATAAATCACATACCTTAAACATATCCAAAACAATAATGCATTATACGCTAATAAGTTATACTTACTTAGCTTATATCATATCGGACATACGTACAAAAAATAAATCATATCCTAAAAGATCATCAGATATTAAGATTTATAGCTTAATCTATAACATACAGACCTTATGGAAGGCCTACGTTCACTTCGAACGACGTTACAGCCCTAGAGAAAAATTTTGATTTTTGGCCAACACGCCCATGTGGATTCACACGCCTTATCTGGCTGGTCTGTGTGGCTCATACGGCTTGGACACACGCTCGTGCCTCTGACCCGTATGACTCAAATTCTAAACTAGTGTGTTACACGGCTTGGACACACGTCCGTGTCTCTAGCTCGTGTGACTTAAATTCTAAAACAGTAAGTTACACGACTGGACACACGCCTGTGTCTCTAACCCGTGTGAATCAAATTCCAAAATAGTGAGTTACATAGCCTACCATACAGTCGTGTAGCATCGACAACCAGTTACACGACTGGACACACGCCCGTGTCTCTAACCCGTGTGAATCAAATTCCAAAATAGTGAGTTACATAGCCTACCATACAGTCGTGTAGCATCGACAACCATGGTTTTCGGCTTTCGCTGTTCATAGAATTTCAGGGTTTTGTTACATACCTGATACGATTTTGACGTAGAAGCAATAGAGAGGATTTTGAAATCGAAAAACTAGCATTCAAACTCAAAACTACGTCAAAAAATTCAATGTAAAACCTTAAATTAGACTACACACTTACCGATAACCGAGTTGCAATTACGCTAATCTTAAGTTGTTAGGGGAAAACCGTTACTCTCGAGAACTTCACCTAACAAAGACTTACGCAAGTCAAAATCTACTCCAAACGAAAAGAATATAACTCTGTTTATCAACAACTTAAACATCAAAAATTTGACAAAGAATAGTTATGCAATCCGGTTGAAGAATTACAACACAACGAAACTTTGAGTAACAAATACGAAAGGATTCAGACAGTAAATTACTAAGGTTAAAGGGAATAACCCATTTGACTTGGAGGAAAGCAAAAAGAAAATGTAGAACGAAAAAACAAGGAAACAAAGTTGAGGAACGTGGGAGGTTTTTAAGAAATAAATAAAAAAATAATTTAATTAAAAATAAAACTGATTTATAAAAATATCACAAAAGTATTTCTTTATTGTTTTCATAGAGAATCAAACACAAGACCGGAAGAGTATACAAAAGCTTAACCACTAGGCTCATCGTTAACATTAATTGATCGAAGATATTTGTAACACCCCAAACTTGGCCTAGATGTTATGGCCTAATCTAGAGATGTCACAGAGAATGGGTTTACTTATGTAAAATCATTCCAGTTATTGAACTCATGTACTTCATATCCATTTTCGAAAATGTTGATTAGTTAGTTTATTTCCCAAAACTTCTTTTTCAGCGGAAGTCTAACAAAATCGATACATTTTCAAAATCTGACTCTTGTTATTGGGAAAACCTCTTTCTATGTAAAAACCTATTAATTTCATAAAATAATTTTATCAAGCATGTAGAATATCAACAAACCAAAAATCAACAGTTTAAAACCATAAATCTAGAGAGTCCTAGAAATTACAAACTCTCAAATCAAAACCATAAATCAAGAATAAAACCATAAATTGCTTAAGTTTAAACAGTTTACGGACGTGTGGTCATCACTGAGTCTTTACTGTACCGATACGCTAAAGTCTGTGGATTACCTGGCAAAACAGATAACAAATGTGAGTTTATGAAAACTTAGTATGTAACCCATCAGTATTAAGCATGCAACAGAATTATATACATAGTCGAAAGCAGATCTGATTTGATTGATTCATTCATGTAAGCAAATATACATAAATCTTACCCCCATCCTTTACACACCATTTCCAACTATCCCATTACACCATGTGGAGTTTAAAACACCCACCTATTCCTACACACCACATTGTGCCATTAAGACACATATAAGAATATATGCAGCCAATCTGCCAGAATATAGGCAATCAACGCCGAGCAGAATACTTCCTCCTCATATACGAATCTCACCCCTAATAACAGATGCAGAAATCAAATACAGATATAATAGATTTAACATGCTCAACATGCATATATAAAGATATCAGAAATATGTATAGCAGTACAGTCAGGCATACATTCAGTATCCTACTTAGATCAGTTTATCAGAATATCATAACATATATATTAGGGTTTAATTAGCCCTTACCGACCCTACAGTAGGCCCACAGTCAATCGGAGTGACCCGTGCGACTCTAGGGAAAATTTTAGAAAAATGGGCCCACATGTCGATGTGATTTGCTCGTATGGCCCACACGCCCAGATTGGCCTTACCCGTGTGGCCCACACGGTCATGTCCTGTGTACGACTGAGCCTTAGTCGATCAAACGACTGTGTCTCTCGTCGATAGTGTAGTTTTTCGGCTTTGGCTGAAACTCAAGTTTTCACGTTTTGGGAACACATCTGTTTAGGTTTAGATGCTGCAGGAATCCCAAGCACACCAGAACCTAAAGATAACATTTCAAAGTCCTATTAACAACCGATTTACAAAAACAATCAAAACTAAGTTGAGCAATGTTCCACACTTACCGTAAAACGACCACACACTAAAGATAACTCGAGGGAGCGGAAGCTACATCACCTACACAACCGATCATAGAGTTTAGGTTCCTGCATTAATCATACGCTACTACAACAAAGAGGATTGAGAGGCTTACCGAAATTACGCGAAGAATAATATTTAATGAATAAGAAAGTTAAAGGGAACAAAGGAATAGGCATTACACCAGAGAAGGGAAGAACATAAATAAAATTGACAGAAAAGTAGAGAGAGAGCAAAAACTGACGTTAATTCTTTGGAAGAGGAAGAAAACAATTAAAATTCGAAAAAAGAAAAGAAAAGAAGATATGCCCATAATCCCTTAATTATCTCCCACTAATCCACTACTCAACCTCCTCAGACTTTTAGTTCAATCGAAATTCTATCAAATAACAGAGCAAAAATTAACACCCTAGCTAATGCAATGACTCGAACATAGGACCTCCAACATATTGACTCCCTTACCACTCGAACCAGCAGGCTCATTCTGATTTGAATTTACAGATAATTTAGTATAAGCCCATTGAACAAGATAACGCTTGATTCCAAAAACCACAAAATTAACCAATCTGGGACTTGAACCCAAGACCTCATACACACACCCAGAACATTTAACCACCAAAGTAGATACACATTTGTGTTAAATATTTACAGAAAAAGAGATAATTTATTCAGGACATTACAACTCTACCCCCTAAAAGAAATTTCGACCTCGAAATTTACCTGATCAGAATAGATGAGGATACTATTGACGAACCGAGTCGTCAAGTTCCCACGTGGCTTTCTCAATACTATGATTCTGCTACAGAACCTTCACTAAAGGAATGGACTTCCTACTCAGAACCTTAATATTGATCCAGAATCTGAACCGGCTCCTCCTCAAAAGTCAATTCCAGGTCTAACCTTGATCTCCACAATAGAGACTACGTGAGATAGATTAGACTGATATCGCATCAACATCAAGACGTGAAACACGTCGTGGATACGGACTAACTCTGGAGGTAGCTTCAATAGATAAGCGATCGATCCTACATGCTTCAGAATCCGATACGGCCCAATAAACCTTAGGCTCAGCTTTCCCTTACGACCGAATCTCAGAACTTTCTTCCACAGAGAAATCTTAAGAAACACGAAGTCCCCCACAGAGTATTCAATATCTCTCCTCTTCAGATCCGCATAAGACTTCCACCTATCAGAGCCGTCTTCAGAAGATCCCGAATTAGTCTAACCTTATCTTCGGTCTCAAAAACCAACTCAAGACCCAAAACTCGATGCTCACCCAACTCAGTCCAACATAACAGGGTACAACACTTATGACTATACAAAGCTTCTTAAGCTATCATCTGAATGCTGGCCTGAAAACTGTTATTGTAGACGAACTCAGCTAACGGCAGATAATCCTCCCAACTACCTCAAAAATCAATGACACAACTCCAAAGCGTATCCTCCAGTATCTGAATCACCCTCTCAGATCGACCATCTGTCTGAGGATTAATTAGTTTATTTGCTAAAACTTCTTTTTTAGTGGAAGTCTAACAAAACCGATACATTTTAAAAATCTAACTCGTGTTCTTAGAAAAGCTTATTTTTTGCGTAAAAATTGTCAATATCATAAAATAATTTTATCAAGCATGCAAAATATCAACAAACAAAAAGTTAACAGTTTAAAACCATAAAGTCTAGAGAGTCCCAGAAATTACAAACTCTCAAATGAAAACTAAAAATCAAGAATAAAACCATAAATTGCTTAAGTTTAAACAGTTTACGGACGTATGGTCACCATTGAGTCTTTGCCGCACCGATCCGCGAAAGTTTGTGAATTACTTGGCAAAACAGATAACAGATGTGAGTTTACGAAAACTCAGTGTGTAACCCATCAGGATTAAGCATGCAAACATACAGAATTATGTATATAGTCAGAAACAGATATAGTTTTAGATTCAGATTCAGATTCAAATTCAGATTACAAAGGCAAATATGCATAAATCCTACCATCATCCTCTACACACTATCTCTGACCATCCCATCACACCATGTGGGGTTTAAAACACCCACCTATCCCTACACACCACATTGTGCCATTAAGACACATATCAGAATATATACAGCCAAGCTGCCAGAATATAGGCGATTAACGCTGAATATAATACTTCTTTCTCATATAGAAGACCCACCCCCAATAACAGATATAGAAATCAGATAAAAATATAATAGATTTAACATGCTTAACATGCATATATACAAATATTAGATATATGTATAGCAGTACAGTCAGGCATACATTCGGTATCCTACTTCGATCAGTCTATCAAAATACCATAGCATACATATTAGGGTTTAATTAGCCTTTACCGACCCTACAGTAAGTCCACAGTCGCTCGGAGTGACCCATGCGACCCTAGGGAGAATTTCAGAAAAATAGGCCTACATGCCCGTGTGATTTGCTCGTGTGGCTCACATGTCCAGATTGGCCTTGCCCGTGTGGCTCACACGGCCTGGCCTAAAACCTACACGCTTGTGTGACATGCTCGTGTGGCCCACACGCCCAACTTGGCCTAGCTCGTGTGGCCCACACGGCCACACTTAAGCCACCACATGGTCGTGTCCTGCGCATGGCCGAGCTTTCATCGATCACACGGCCGTGTCTCACAGACGGCCATCCACATAGTCGACCACACGCCCATGTGGCGTCGACAATGCAGTTTTTCACGTTTTGGGAACACATTTGTTTCGGTTTAGATGCTGCAGCAATCCCGAGCACACTAGAACCTAAAGATAACATTTCAAAGTCCTATTAACAACCGATTTATAGAAGCAATCGAAACTTAGTCGAGCGACGTTCTACACTTACCACCGTAAAATGACCACATGCAAAAGTTAACCCGACGGAGTGAAAACTATAGATTCACCGCCTTCACCTACACAACCAATCACAGAGTTTAGATTCCTACATTAATTATACGCTAATACAACAAAGAGGATTGAGAGGCTTACCGAAATTATGCGAAGAACAATATTTAACGAACAAGAAAGTTGAAGGGAACGGATGAACATGAATTACACCAGAGAAGGGAAGAACAGAAATAAAATTGACAGAAAAGCATAGAGGGAGCAAAAACTGATGTTAATTCTTTAGAAGAAGAAAATAATTAAAATTCGAAAAAAGAAAAGAAAAGAAGATATGCCCATAATCCCTTAATTATCTCCCACTAATCCATTACTCAGCCTCCTTAGACTTTCAGTTCAACTGAATTTCTATCAAATAACGGAGCAAAAATTAATACCATTGCTAATGCAAGGACTTGAACATAAGACCTCCAACACATTGACTCCCTTACCACTCGAACCAGCAAGTTCATTCTAATTTAAATTTATAGATAATTTAATATAAGCCCACTAAACAAGATAATGTTTAATTCTAAAAATCACAAAATTAACCAATCTGGAACTTGAACCCAAAACCTCATACACACACCCAGAACACTTAACCACCGAAGCAGATACACACTTGTGTTAAATATTTACAGAAACAGAGATTAATTATTTAGGGCATTACAATATTATTTATGTTAGACGATCAGGGATAGAGGTTAGGACAAAATAACAAAAATTCCAAAGGAAGGGTTTGAACCCGAAACTTCACACACACAAGCATGTCACTTAACCACTAAACCAAATCACTCACATTGCTTAACCACTGAACTAGACTAATTCATTTTGTAAAAAAATTAAAATCTTAACTCAAAATCAAGAGGTGACCACTCTTGGTTTCACTAACTCAATTTCTTCTAACCTGGTTTTTGGGATGTTACAGATAAACCTCAAAACTATACATGAATTACGGTTTAATGTGCAATTGTATACATAAACTTTGATTTTGTGTAATTTTATATATGAAATTTTGATTTGATCAAATTCTTGTAAATTATTAACACAATTATTGATATAACATCATTTTGTGTTTATATATTGCATACAATAATAATCATATTTATCCAATATAAAAATAAATTGATGTATTTATTTCTTTAAATGTACATGATTAAATCAAAATTGAAGTTTGAAGTATACATTTGAACTACAAATAAAATTTTATGTATACAATTACACATTATATAAAAGTTAATGTATAATTTTATAGATTTATCTCTAGATAATAAAATTGTATAAATATGTTTTAGTATTTTAATATATTTAAAGTCATAAAATTGACACCCAATGTCTAACTTGAAGGATAAAAATCTAATCACGGGCATCTTACCAATTCCATTCACAGACGTCTTTAATTATATTTGACTTTTAAAACTTCTTCAAATAATCTATTTATATTGAAACCAAAATTTCATTCTGCTCTCCTTTTTGTTTTAATAGACGAAAAGATTTATAACAATTGCTAATCTAAACCTTATTACGTATATATATTTATGGTCCAAAAATTAATAATTAAAAGAAACAACATTATATATAGAAAAGAATTAAAAAAAAAAAAACAATCATGATTTAATTGAAATGGGGTCAGCTATGACGGCTAAAAGCCTAACATATTATTTGAGTTTGGTTTGGAAAATAAAACATTTATGAACCCACAAAACTTTAAGCTTAAGCAACTATATTTGATTTTTGGAGAAAATATTAAAACTATACATTAACTTTAAACTATAACTGGGGTTTAAATGTATACTTAAATTTTTAATTTTAATTTAATTATATATATTTAAAGAAATAAATACATCAGTTTATTTTTATATTGAATAAATATAATTATTTATGTATGTAATATATAAATACAAAATAATATTATGTTAATAATTGTGTTAATAATTTATAAGAATTTGATCAAATCAAAATTTCATCTATACAATTATACATTAAATCATAGTTCATGTATAGTTTTGGTATTTATCCCTTGGTTTATACATATATAACTAGCTTTCTTACCCTTGTTGCACAAATTTATATATGTAAATTTTGAAATATAACTGATAATATTTTCTTATATTATAATTATAATTTATGTTTTAATTAAGAGGAAGAGAATTTGAAGGAATAAATTGTTAGAATATGTAGATATATAATTAATTATTTATAATTTTAATATATAATATATAATATATATTTTATATATGATATATGATATAATTTTTTTACTCATTAATAATTAAATATTATTAAATTATTTTTCTAGTTCATTATAATTTCTTTGAATGATGTAAAATATAATTTAAATCATATTATTCTATAAAAATATTAAAAATAATAAGGTATATTATTATGAAAGATGCAAAATAGATACTTGAATATAATATAAAAGGAAAATATAATTATTTTCTTTTATAAATAAATACTTGAATAAGTGACGTAATACAATTTAATAATTCTACACTGTTCTAATATAGTTTTTTTTATTATTATGAATTGTTAGGCAGGGCATCACGGAAAAATTACATTTAAACTTTATATAAAATTTCAAATATATATATTTATTGATTTTTAGAGAAAAATATTATTTATTTATTTTTTTAGGGTTTAAGATTTTTAAGATCTTATATATGTTTTTATTTTTTAATAATGTTTTTAAATTTTAATAGTATTTATAAAAAAATTAAAATACATAGAAATATTTTTTAAAAAATTAAATGAATAATTAAGTAATATTTTATTTTATTTTAAAATTTTTTAGTAGTATTATTTTAATTTTAATTTTTTTTATAAATTTTAAAACTTTTTAAATAAAGTTTTTAAACATTGTCATATTTTATTTTTTAGAATTATGAAATCTTATAAAATTTAATATTTCATTATGATATTTTAAACACTATAATTTTTTAATTAATTAATTAAACAATATTTATTTTTTAAAAATTTCTTTCCGTGTTATCTTTTTAGCAGTATTTGAAAATTTTTAAAATTTTGTATAATTTAATGATATATCCATAACAATAGTTTTAAATTGGCATAATGAATTATCATTTACGTGGCAATTCATGTGTATGCCACGTTAGTGAATTTAAAAAACATTAAATTTTTTATCCATTTTTTGATGATTTGACAAAAAAAAAGTTTAAGAGCTAAAAACACAAATAGAGGGCTAAAATGACCTTTTTTATAAAGTCGGAAGATAAAGAAAACTTTTTAGTAGTATTTGAAAAAAAATTAAAATTTTGTATAATTTAATGATATATCCATAATAGTAGTTTTAAATTTGCATAATGATTTATTTGGCCTTCTTACTTCACAAAAAAAAGTTATATTAGCCATCCATTTAATTTTTTATCTTTTTTAGCCCTTAAGTTTTTTTTGTCAAATCATCCTAAAATGGATGGAAAAAGTTAATGTTTAATTATTGTTTTTTAACTTTACTGATGTGGCATATACATGGATTACCACGTGGATGACACATAAGTATTTAATTAGTTTTTTTTAAAATTTTTAAAAAAATTCAAAGAAATTAAAATTTTAAAAAATTATTTTTAAATTTTAAAAAATTAATTAAATGCTTATATGTCATCCATATGGCAATCCGCGTGGTCAATATAATTAATAAGCATTAAAATTTTCATCTATTTTGGGACGATTTGACAAAAAATAAAAGTTTAACGGCTAAAAGAGGCGAAAAATTAAATGAAGAACTAAAATGAGTTTTTTATAAAGTTAGAGGGGCAAAAAAGTCATTATATATTTTAAAATTTAGGGAGGTTTTAAGGGTTAAATTATTTTTATTTAAAATTGTAATGATATATGTATGATTTGATTTTATTAAAAACAATTTAATGGATAATTAAAAACTAAAAAAATAAATTTGGAAAATGAGAGCGTTGGTAATTTCAGTGTACCTTGTTATATAAATATATATTATATATAAGATTCCCTTTGTTTTATTAATTTTAAAAAAAAATTTATTAATCCCTTACTTAAAAAGTGTTGACTTTGATTAATCTCCTTTTCTAAATTTAATGAAAAAAATATAAATATTATTTTTTACTGAAAAACATATTACTTTTTGCTACATAATATTTTGCTAAATATTATGTTTCCCTAAATTCAATGGAAATTTATAATTATGATTTTTTGCTAAATAATTAATGACAATAGTGTTTTCTTATAATTAATTAAAGGCTAATATATTAAAAAAACCCTTAAATTACTACATTTTGTTTAAACAAGTCCTTAATTATTGTTATAGTTAAATAAACTTCTATCCTATGAATTTTATCCACAAAAGCTCTTAATTATTATATTAAAGTAAAATTATTTTGAATTTTAGGCTCTTATATTTATTTCTTGTTGATCCAATAAAAATTCTATACACTTCTAACATAAACATAAAATTTAAAAGAGTGATTAAGTGTTATGTATATAAGCATTTTCAGGAAGTTTTAAAATATTTTTTATTTGATAAACTATTCTCATCAAATTTACATCAACATAAGCTGATTGAGCCGTAGCTCAGTTGGCATTGATATTGTTTTCAGTGCAAGAGGATGTGGGTTCGAGTGCGCTGAAGCATATTATTATCTTATTTAAGGGTTAATGAGGAGTTATAAATAGTTCTAGATATTGTATCAAAAAGCAAATATTAAGAATCATGATATTACACTCATATAAAAGATTTACATCAACATAAAATTCAAACTATTAATAATAATATATATATATTCAAATTCTAAACCAAAAAAGAAAAAGAAAAAGAGAGTAGCCAAAATTCAAATTAATAGCTATACATGCCAACCCTTGCTACAAGTCTATTTCATTTAATTTAATTTAATTTTAATTTCCTTTTATCATAATTGGGTTTAAATTGAATTGAATTTCATTTAAGATATGAGTTAAACCTAAAAGAAAAAATGAAGGGTAGCTAGATCCCTTTAAAGAATAATAGTGAATAAGTTGGGTAGATATGGACAAGGCTGATTACATTTGTCCTTAAATCCCTCTTTAAACAAACACCAATCCCCGTACCAATATTAAGTGGTCTTGCCCAACCAGATATGACATGGACAAAGATTACTATGCCTAAGCCTGAGCCTAAGCCTCTACCTATTTATAATATTTGTCTACATTACTTTGATTTAATTTTCTTAAACATCGCACCCACTCACCAACTTCTAAACAATTGAATTAGTCTTAACTCCCAATTTCTCCAAACACCGATAATATATATTCTGATTGTAGGTTTAAAAAAAGAGTCTTTTTAAAAAAAAAAATTATTTTGATTTCCCGAGTAAGAGTGGAAAAACCACCCAACCCCAATTATATAAACGAAAGAGTAAGGATTTTTGCCAATTTGGAAGGACAAAGAAATACAAACTATTGATTAACAATGTATGTTTAAGTTTATATAAAATGAAAATAACAAAAGATACGATTAAATTTATAATCTCCTTAATCTGGCCTATACATTAGGTTTGAATTCAAAAAATTACATTGCCTACCGAGATCTAGTGAGCTATCGAAGTTTTATAAAACAGTCATTTTAAAATATTTGTTTATCTTTAGAAGAAGACTTAGCAGATTTTCAGAAGAATTCACGAGTTAGCAAAAACCGATTAATTCAACACTATTCTTGTAGCTAATTTTTGATTTAATTATTACTCAAATTTTAATTATAATCTAACAACGAAAAAGTGATATTCAATTTAGTTTTAATTGAGTTAAATCAGAATTATTCGATGTATAACCAAATCTAATTCCATATTCATTATCCTAAATTAAAAATCATGCATGCTTAAAAAAACCCTAAACATGAGTCCCATGCCATAATATAAATAAAACAATACAGTTCCAAAATAACAGGAATTATGAAAATAAGCTTAATAATATTTTCATATAAAAAAAGTTTCTGAGCCCCCTGTCTGTCGTACCTGCATTTTAATCTGGTGAGTTATCTGTAAAGATGAAAATTAAAGGGGAGTGAACTATGAATCTTAGTGTGAATTCTATCACAAATACATCAGTACAAACAGTCGATAAGTCATACTAAATAATAGCGTATAGAAGAGTCGCAATCAAATAGCAATTCAGAGTATTGTCCTTTTCAAGTTAATCATTAATAGTATCACTGAATACATAATAGCAATATTAGAATATTACTTTTTTCAGAGTGCTCAACAATATATGTGTATGAATATATGTCATCTCTGAGATTCCAATTTTGTACACACATGTTTTCACAAATGCCATACAATTTCAGTTTAAATAGAAAAGATCATACCCCACTGTTACACACCACAATGGGAGTTTTCCTAAACTCCAACCACCAACACACCAGAATATGGATTAATCACCAATGGTTTGCAGTTTAACTACCAATGACTGTAAACACACAACAAAACTTCACAGATGGAATCTGCCTTTAGTTGTGGATACATAACAGAATAATGCAAGTAAAATCTGCCACTGGTTGTGGATGCACAATGTCGAAACCCCTTTTTTGGAGATTTACTTTTTATTTAAAATGAAAATGGAGTCGCCACTAATCTTTTTTAATTAGGTGTGACCGGATCACCTCAAGACTCTGTCACTTTAGTAAAATGTTAGATTTATTAAAATCATTTTCGGTCTACAAAAATCCAAGAAATGGGCTCGGGAGTGGGTTACGTACGAGGAAGTATTAGCACTCTCATAATGCCCAAAGTTGGTACCAAATTGATTACTTAATGTCTTAGTGTCGAAAGTTAAAAATTCGAAGATAAATTAAAATATGATCCCTCTTTGCATGATGTTCTTTTTAATTAAAATCACTTAGTTAAATTAAAATTTATGTAAAAGGCCTTCTTATTTCGAGGTAACCAAAACGAAAATGTCATGTCCTGTAAGTTAGGACACGACATCTCGAATCCTCGAAAATAAGGTTGCTCATTATTTAATTATTACCCTAAGTCTTATATGTTTTGAATTTTAAAAGGATGCTAGTTTATCTTGGTTTAAGGAGAAAATCATGCCCCGTAAGTTAGGACACTATTTCTCGAATCCCTAAACAAAGAACATTGCCTTGATTTAAAAAAAATTCCTTTTTTTTTTTGTATCGGGTAAAACGAATATAATATTTAAGGCGATGTACATTTGATTTATTTGGGCATAGTATAAAAATGGATAAATAAATTTAAACGTGATTCGTGGCATGGTTGTAGCAAAATAAAATAAAATGGAAGTGTGTAAAATGAAACGATGATAGTAGAAAATAAAAAAATAAAAAGTCATGCGAGTAAATGATAATGATATAACTATAATAGTAATAAAACACCAGTTCATAGTAATAGTGACAATAATCATGTCATAATTACTACACTAATATTAATTAAATAATAGAAGAAAGATAAATAATAATAATAAGGGCAAAAAATGCACAAATAAAAGGAAATATAAATAATATAAATTTTAAATATAAAAAAGGGTAAAGAAATAATAAATAAATAAAAAAACCGTTCATAAAAGGTTGAAATTAAATAAATAAAGGACTGAATCAAAATTTAAATGAAATTAAAATCATAAATTGTGAACAAATAAATAAATAAGTAAATAAATTACCAAAATATGACACGCGAAAAGGAATAGGGACCAAATGGGAAATTATTCCCAACCCCATTAAATGCGCCGTTCCTTTGGCAAATCAATGTTAGGTCGAGGGAGTAAATAATAAGAAAATAAAAAAAAGGGTAAAAATAAACAAAATAAAAATAACATAGGACAAAATTGCAAGTAAGCTTAAAAGCGGAAGTGCTAAAACGTAAATTAGACCCCTTTTAAAACACACAGATCTTGATGTATTCGGGTCGGGTATTCGGGTCACACTCCAAAATGAATTTGTTTTGGGACTTCTGAAGCCAGGCCAAAATGACGTCGTATCGAGGTCCTATATAAACTAAAATTTTTAGGAAAAAAAATCATTTTACCTGCGTTTAAAAAAAAAAAACTATTCTTTCCCATCTTTTTCTCTGAAATGTGTCCCTGGGTCCAGCCATAGGGCCGTCATCGCCTTGCCTTGGCCACCTATCATCGGCGACGACTATTGCCGCCTCTAGTGGCCGAAGTAAAAAAAAGAAGCCTTTTTCACCCATTTTGCCCCTTTTTAGTCCTGATTCAATGTAAAACACCAAAACCCCGACGATATTTTTTTAAGAAACCTTTCAGTTTTTTTCATTTGACGAAACCCCAATGATACTGTCTTTCATCAGAGACAATGGCCCCGGCCTCGCACGGTAACAAACAACACGGCGCATGTGAGAAAAAAATTTATTTCTATTTCGCAAAAAAAAATATAACTACTTTTTTTTAACTTCTTGATTTTTTTTTTGTACTTTTCTTTGTATTCGATTTTTTCGTGTGTCAACAATACATCCGTTGTTATGGCTCTTAAGCCATATATTACATAATATTTTCTTTGTCCTGCCATTTCTACTTTCTGTTTTTGTTTTTTCTTTTTTGCAAGTCTCTGTGGTGGTCAATGACAATGGGAGTCGCACCCTTGCCATTTCAGTGCAACGATGGCAGGGGAGGTAGTCCTCGGGCATCGCATCTGCTGACGTGGCCAGGAGCAGCGATGCATAGGGGTTCTAGGGTTTTTGATTTTTCTGAAAACAGTTTAGGTTATGGGCTATTGGGCTTTGGGTTACTGGGTATTAGGTTTAGTAGATAGATTGGGCTATTAGGCTCTCTTTTTTGTTTGCGCCAATCTATTTTGTAATGGACTTGGTGTGACAGCCCTAATTTGACCCTAGTCGGAAAGTGGTTTCGAGACCACAAAAAAACCGAGTTATAAAAATAATTATAAGTTATATTTCATGTTTATGAAGTGAGTAAATACATGTATGAAAGTTTCAAGCTTTGATTTGGTCATTTGCATGTGAATTTATTCAATAGGACTTATGTGTGACACTTCTGAAATGTGATAGGTTAATTTATAATGGTTTATTAATGCATGTATTTAAAAGAACGGTTTTGCATGTTAAATTACCCATTTCTAGATAGTGGCCGGCCATGTTACTAGTTATAATATAAAACATGAATTTTCTATTAACTTTATTTTAGTTAAATGGCATAATATCATGTAATAATATTAAATAAAAAAAATATACAAAGTGGGTGAAAAAAACTAAGTGTTCACCTTGTTCTCTCAAAGCCGAAAGTAAAGAGGAATTGGGGAGAAAAGAACCATTCGGTCATCTTAGGTTTTCATTAAGGTAAGAAATGCATGTCAGTTCTTGAAATTTTAGTTAAATTTGAGTTAGTTACCAAGTTCTTTATGTAACCCATGTTAAAAAAATTTTGATTTTGGGATGATTAGAACTTTCGGCCATAGTAGTTTTTGAAGGTTAAGGTTGTTGTTTCATGCTAAATTGGATGAATAATGGTAGATAGGTGTTTGAACTAAACTAATGATCAAATATATGCATAGATACTAAGTGGGAAGAATCAGCTATCATGTTTGATACTATTGCCGAATATGAAAATGTTATACTTGAGTAATGTATGTGTTTTGAGTTGATAATATGAAAAGAATGCTTAAATGTGTTATAACCAATTAGGTGTTAAATTAAAGGTTGCTAAAATTCCATTGTTTTAGCCGAATATGCGTTTGACTAAAGAAGAATTTGTTGAAGAATGTATGTGAACATGGCAAGTGTATTCGGCTTAGTGCATAAATGATATGAAAATTTTGGAATTTATTTTTGATTATGTGTATTTATGACCAAATATAATCGGCCACATGAGTAATATAAGTACATGATGTTATATTATAATTATTGAGCTTAAGTATATGGGTGCATGTATATGTGGTCATATAATGACGTTTTGGTTTTGAAAGTTGAATGATGAATTGTTATTTAAATTATATGAACATTCGGCAAAGGTAGCCATGGTGTATAAAATTGTATTATTTATGAAATTTGTAAGTTTAAAATTAATTGTGGTAATGATAAATTATAATAAAATGAGTTTAATATGTGATTGCCGAATGTGATTAATAAGCAAACATTATTGGTCAAAATATTGAACACTTCTATTTGTATTCATTAAGCTCAAGAGCAAGGGGATCAAAGTTGGATAGGGAAAAGAGAAAGCAATAGAGTAATCAATCCACAACTGCTCCAATATACCGAGGTAAGCTTTTAAGTAGTCTCCTCTAGTATGCATAATTGATGATGCCTATAAGAATATGGTAGATGAATCGAAATTTTTGGTTTGCACTTGAATAAAACTGTTTATTAATTAATGTGAGTATGCGACTCATAGTGAGGGTCATTTTGAGTTAAGCTGTAATAGTGATATGAATATGTGATTTTGAGTATAACTTTGGAGTTGAAATGTGAATGATGATATGTGTATATTGAGACAAATATCCGGACATGAGGTCCGTAGGCTATATGCTAGAATCTATCCGGACTTGAGGTCTGCAGGCTACGTGCTGGAAAAATATCCGGGCTAAGGACCCGCAGGCCCTTGCTGGCAATGTATTCCGAGTTTTAAGATTTAACAGAACCGATGCCAGTAATGGAAGTAAGATTGTAATTCCGAATGTCCGTGGTAAACATTGTTGCTTAAGTACCATATAGTTTACATGTTAATGTTCGCATTACAAACTCATATTTGAATTGATTTCTATGCGAATTACTAGTATTAAAGTACGGTATATATATATATATATATGTGTGTGTGTGTGAATTAATTTGATAATTGAGGATAAGATAATGGTATAATTGGTTAGTGTTAGTTATCATATGAAAGAATATGATTAAAGATAATAGTATAAGCTTTGTAATTAGTGAATATGTGTTAGAAATTTATATATATATATATGTACATACATATTCGGTCAAATGGTAACCAATTTGAATATTAGTATGTGATTTTAAGTACTCGATTTAAATAATAAGTTTTAAATTGTTTGTATTACTTAAAACTTACTAAGCATCAATATGCTCACTCTGCTGCCTTAATTCTTTGTTTTATAGATTCTGCTCGTCAGCTACGGTCTCAGGGATCTCAAAGTCAAAGTCGTCTACATTATCTAAACTTTTGGTACTCTAGTAGTTAAAATTTGATAATGGCATGTATAGGCTTGACTTTTTGTTGTTAAATAATTATCTTTTTGATGATGTATATATGTATAGCCATGCGAAAATGGCTTGATAAGTTACTATATGTGTTCCAAATGGTTAAGCTGAATGTGTGGTTGAGATTTAATTAATGTTTTCAATGTTTGATGTGAATTGAACTTAAGAATGAATCACTATACCTAGTTATCTTGATATGACTCTTTTGTATATGGTAATACTCTTTCCTCCAGCGACGAGTACGAATTAAGGGTGTTACATTTTATTGGTATCAGAGCTATGATTTAGTCGATTCTAGGACTACCGTAATACGAGTAGGTTTAGCTATACATGCCATTATGTGTTTATTTGATAGTGTTTTATTTGATAGTGTGGTGATTTCTGACAGTTAAAAATGTGTTTACGTATAGTAATGGATCCCGATCCCAATCGAGCGGTAGCTGATGATGTTGAGAGTGTAGCGCCTGCTCCCGCGCATGGGACAGTGCCGGTGGACTCTCAACCTATTGCTAGTAATCAGAACGATGAAGCTAGACAGGCTTTTTATAGCATGATGAATGATTGGTTCAATCAGTATATT
The DNA here is from genome assembly GCA_025698475.1 of Gossypium anomalum. Lineage (NCBI taxonomy): Eukaryota > Viridiplantae > Streptophyta > Magnoliopsida > Malvales > Malvaceae > Gossypium > Gossypium anomalum. Next base: position 46,690,684 of record CM046960.1, on the reverse strand, counting down.
CGAACTAATACGGCTGTTCCACAACCCCTACTCCCGACTAATACACCCCCTGCACCCGCGATACCTCTGGTGATTGATCAGATGAGGTTAAATGAGCCCCCGGTTGACAGAATTCGAAAACACGGAGCTACTGAATTTAAAGCTACAGACAGCGATGATGCGGAGCAAGCTGAATTTTGGTTGGACAATACTATTCGGGTATTTGATGAACTATCTTGCACACCCGATGAATGCCTGAAGTGTGCTATATCTTTGCAACGTGATTCTGCTTATTATTGGTGGAGTACATTGGTTTCTGTTGTACCCAGAGAGCGAGTGACATGGGAATTCTTTCAGATCAAATTTCGAAAAAAGTATATCAGTCAGAGGTTCATCGATCAGAAACGAAAGGAATTTCTTGAGCTTAAGCAGGGTTCCATGTCAGTTATTGACTATGAACGGAAGTTTGTCAGACTTAGTAGATACGCTCGAGAATGTGTATCGTCTGAGGCTATTATGTGTAAACATTTTAAAGATGGGCTGAATGAAGATATAAAAATGTTTTTTGGCATTCTTGAAATACGAGAGTTTGTAGTACTTGTCGAGCGAGCTTGTAAAGCCGAAGAACTTAGTAAAGAGAAAAGAAAAACTGATGTCGGAGTGGGAGAATTTCGTAAAAGATTTTCAGGAAATTCTTTTCAGCAATCATCGAAGAAATTTCGAGATGATTCAGGCCGATCAAGGGACACTTCGGGTTTTTCCAGACGAGACCGCGATCGACCCCGATGAGTCGCGAGCCACTTGATTGCTAGTGTTGGAAACGATCGTCGGGACAGAGCAGAGTGCAAGTATTGTGGTAAATGGCATTCGGGAGTTGTAGATTTCATGACCGCTCCTGTTATAAATGCGGGTCAGCCGACCACTTTATCAAAGATTGCCCGAGATTATCCGAACAAAATGTGAATCAGAGTGGGAAACCGAGTAATACTACAGCACGAGGTAGACCACCTAGGAATCCGGGGAACGCTAGCGGCGGTCAGAGAGGGTCTAAAGATGCTACCACCAGATCTGAGGCTTGTGCTCCTGCTAGAGCTTATGCTATACGTGCACGCGAGGATGTTTCTTCGCCTGATGTTATTACCGGTACTTTTACTCTCTTTGATACTGATGTGATTACTTTGATTGACCCTGGTTCTACTCATTCTTATGTATGTGAGACTTTAGCATCCAGTAAGACTTTACCTGTTGAGTCTACTGAGTTCGTTATTAGAGTGTCGAATCCCTTGGGTCGTTATGTGTTTGTCGACAAGGTGTGTAAAAATGCCCCTTAATAATCCGAGGCTCCTGTTTTCAGGCCGACTTGATGCTTTTACCGTTTGATGAATTTGATGTTATTCTCGGTTTGGATTGGTTGACCGTACATGATGCAGTTGTGAATTGCAAAAGTAAGACCATTGATTTGAGGTGTACAAATAATGAGATAATCCGAGTTGAGTCTACTGATTTGAATGGATTGCCAGCAATAATATCCTCGATGTTGGCTCAAAAATATGTGAGAAAGGGGTGTGAAGTGTATCTTGCATACGTACTTGATAATAAAGAATCAAAAAAGAAACTTGAATCGGTGCCAGTGGTTTATGAATATTCGGATGTTTTTCCCGAAGAATTACCGGGGTTACCACCTGTTCGGGAGGTAGAGTTTGGCATCGAACTTGTATCTGAGACTACACCGATTTCGATAGCTCCGTATCGTATGGCACCAACAGAATTAAAAGAATTGAAAGCTCAGTTGCAAGAGTTGACGGATAGAGGTTTCACTCGACCGAGTTTCTCACCTTGGGGTGCACGGTTTTGTTTGTGAAAAAGAAGGACAGAACCATGAGATCGTGCATTGACTATCGCCGATTGAATAAAGTGACAATAAAGAATAAATATCCGTTACTCACAGCGTTGATGATTTGTTCGATCAACTGAAAGGAGCCTCCGTATTTTCAAAGATAGATTTGAGATCGGGTTATTATCAGTTGCGAGTTCGAGACTCAGATATACCTAAAACTACTTTTAGAACGAGATACAGTCACTACGAGTTCTTAGTGATGCCGTTTGGGCTCACTAATGCCCCTGCAGTATTTATGGACTTGATGAATCGAATTTTTAGACAGTATTTGGATCGGTTTGTAGTTGTGTTTATCGACGACATTTTGGTTTATTCGCGAGATGAAATCGAACATGCCGAGCACCTGAGATTAGTGTTGCAGATGTTACGTGATAAGGAGTTATACGCTAAATTCAGTAAATGTGAGTTCTGGTTGAGGGAAGTTAGCTTTTTGGGTCATGTGGTATCTACATCGGGTATTCGAGTTGATCCGAGTAAAATTTCAGCCGTACTTAACGGGAAGCCTCCGAGAAATATTACTGAGGTTCGGAGCTTTTTGGGACTTGCCAGTTACTACAGACGATTTGTAAAGGGTTTCTCGATGATAGCCACACCAATGACGAAACTACTTTAGAAAGATGTTAAGTTTGAATGGTCAGAGAAATGTTAGAAAAGTTTCGATCAATTGAAAACTTATTTGACTGAAGCTCCAGTATTAGTACAACCCGAATCTGGTAAAGAGTTTGTCATTTACAGTGATGCATCCTTGTTAGGGCTGGGTTGTGTGTTGATGCAAGAAGGCCGAGTTGTAGCTTATGCATCGAGGCAATTGAAGCCGCATGAGAAAAACTATCTGACTCATGATCTCGAATTAGCTGCCATTGTTTTCGCTTTAAAAATATGGCGAAACTACTTGTTTGGTGAGAGGTGCCATGTATATTCGAATCACAAAAGTCTCAAATATTTGATGACTCAAAGAGATTTGAATCTGCGACAAAGACGTTGGCTTGAGTTGTTGAAAGATTATGAGCTTGTCATTGACTATCACCCAGGAAAGGCTAATGTGGTTGCCGATGCTTTAAGTCGTAAATCACTATTTGCTTTACGAGTGATGAATGTACACCTGTCTGTTTTATCCGATAATGTGTTAGTAGCAGAATTAAAGGCCAAACCATTGTTGATTCATCAAATTCGTGAAGCTCAGAAGGTCGATGATGAATTGGTTACAAAACGAGCTGAATGTGTTTCGAATATGGAATTAGAGTTTCAAATTGATGATGACGATTGTTTGAGGTTCAGAAGTCGATTGTGTGTTCCAAGAAATTCAGAACTTATTTCAATGATTTTGAACGAAGCTCATTGTAGCCGAATGTCAATTCAGCCGTGGAGTACGAAAATGTACAATGACCTGAGACGTCAGTTTTGGTGGCATGGTATGAAACGAGACATTTCTGATTTTGTTTCGAAGTGTTTAATATGTCAACAAGTGAAAGCGAAACACCAAGTGCCTTCGGGATTACTTCAACCGATCATGATACCCGAATGGAAGTGGGATCGAGTCATGATGGATTTTGTATCTGGGTTGCCATTGTCATCAAGCAAGAAAGATGCGATCTGGGTTGTTGTTGATAGATTGACAAAGTCGGCTCATTTTATTCCTGTACGTATGGATTATTCCCTTGACAAGCTAGCTGAAATGTATGTATCTCAGATTGTAAGGTTACATGGAGTACCTATTTCTATTGTGTCAAATAGAGATCCGAGATTCACATCGCGATTTTGGAAGAAATTGCAAGAAGCTTTGGGTACCAAGTTGCATTTTAGCACCGCTTTTCATCCCAGCATCGATGGTCAATCTGAAATGATAATTCGGATACTCGAGGATATGTTGAGATGTTGCATCCTCGAGTTTAGTGGTTCATGGGAACGGTATTTACCTTTGATTGAATTCGCTTACAACAATAGTTTTCAATCAAGCATTAAGATGGCATCTTACGAGGCTTTGTATGGTCGTAAATGCCGTACACCGTTGTTTTAGACCGAGCTTAATGAAAGAAAAATCTTCAGGGTTGATTTGATTAAAGATCTTGAAAGCGAGAAAAGTAAAAGTAATCGGTGAAAGTCCGAAAGCGACTTACGATCGTCGAAGTCGTGCAGCGGTTTGAAACAAAAAGACATTGAATATCGGGTTGGAGACAAAGTGTTTCTTAAAGTTTCACCTTGGAAAAAAGTGCTCAGATTTGGCCGTAAAGGCAAATTGAGTCCAAGGTTTATCGGGCCGTATGAGATATCTGAACGAATTGGGCCAGTCGCTTACAGATTGATTTTACCCCCTGAACTTGAAAAGATTCACAATGTTTTTCATGTCTCGATGCTTCGACGTTATAGATCTGATCCTTCGCACATAATTAATCCATCAGAGGTTGAAAATTCAATCTGATTTGAGTTATGAAGAAAAATCGATTCGTATCCTAGTTCGTGAAGTGAAAGAGTTACGAAACAAAAAGGTTCATTTAACAAAGGTGTTATGGCTCAAACACAGGATCGAAGAAGCTACTTGGGAAACTGAGAACTCTATGAAGGAATGATACCCAAATATATTCACTGGTAAGATTTTCGGGGACAAAAATTCCTTAAGTGGGGGAGAGTTGTGACAGCCCTAATTTGACCCTAGTCGGAAAGTGGTTTCGGGACCACAAAAAAACCGAGTTATAAAAATAATTATAAGTTATATTTCATGTTTATGAAGTGAGTAAATACATGTGTGAAAGTTTCAAGCTTTGATTTGGTCATTTGCATGTGAATTTATTCAATAGGACTTATGTGTGACACTTCTGAAATGTGATAGGTTAATTTATAATGGTTTATTAATGCATGTGTTTAAAAGAATGGTTTTGCATGTTAAATTACCCATTTCTAGATAGTGGCCGGCCATGTTACTAGTTATAATATAAAACATGAATTTTCTATTAACTTTATTTTAGTTAAATGGCATAATATCATGTAATAATATTAAATAAAAAAAATATACAAAGTGGGCGAAAAAAACTAAGTGTTCACCTTGTTCTCTCAAAGTCGAAAGTAAAGAGGAATTGGGGAGAAAAGAACCATTCGGTCATCTTAAGTTTTCATTAAGGTAAGAAATGCATGTCAATTCTTGAAATTTTAGTTAAATTTGAGTTAGTTACCAAGTTCTTTATGTAACCCATGTTAAAAAAATTTTGATTTTGGGATGATTAGAACTTTCGGCCATAGTAGTTTTTGAAGGTTAAGGTTGTTGTTTCATGCTAAATTGGATGAATAATGGTAGATAGGTGTTTGAACTAAACTAATGATCAAATATATGCATAGATACTAAGTGGGAAGAATCAGCTATCATGTTTGATGCTATTGCCGAATATGAAAATGTTATACTTGAGTAATGTATGTGTTTTGAGTTGATAATATGAAAAGAATGCTTAAATGTGTTATAACCAATTAGGTGTTAAATTAAAGGTTGCTAAAATTCCATTGTTTGAGCCGAATATGTGTTTGACTAAAGAAGAATTTGTTGAAGAATGTATGTGAACATGGCAAGTGTATTCGGCTTAGTGCATAAATGATATGAAAATTTTGGAATTTATTTTTGATTATGTGTATTTATGACCAAATATAATCGGCCACATGAGTAATATAAGTACATGATGTTATATTATAATTATTGAGCTTAAGTATATGGGTGCATGTATATGTGGTCATATAATGACGTTTTAGTTTTGAAAGTTGAATGATGAATTGTTATTTAAATTATATGAACATTCGGCAAAGGTAGCCATGGTGTATAAAATTGTATTATTTATGAAATTTGTAAGTTTAAAATTAATTGTGGTAATGATAAATTATAATAAAATGAGTTTAATATGTGATTGTCGAATGTGATTAATAAGCAAACATTATTGGTCAAAATATTGAACACTTCTATTTGTATTCATTAAGCTCAAGAGCAAGGGAGATCAAAGTTGGATAGGGGAAAAGAGAAAGCAATAGAGTAATCAATCCACAACCGTTCCAATATACCGAGGTAAGCTTTTAAGTAGTCTCCTCTAGTATACATAATTGATGATGCCTATAAGAATATGGTAGATGAATCGAAATTTTTGGTTTGCACTTGAATAAAACTGTTTATTAATTAATGTGAGTATACGACTCATAGTGAGGGTCATTTTGAGTTAAGCTGTAATAGTGATATGAATATGTGATTTTGAGTATAACTTTGGAGTTGAAATGTGAATGATGATATCTGTATATTGAGACAAATATCCGAACATGAGGTCCGCAGGCTATATGCTAGAATCTATCCGGACATGAGGTCTACAGGCTATATTCTAGAATCTATCCGGACTTGAGGTCTACAGGCTACGTGCTGGAAAAATATCTGGGCTAAGGACCCGCAGGCCCTTGCTGGCAATGTATTCCGAGCTTTAAGATTTAACAGAACCGATGCCAGTAATGTAAGTAAGATTGTAATTTCGAATGTCCGTGGTAAACATTGTTGCTTAAGTACCATATAGTTTACATGTTAATGTTCGCATTACAAACTCATATTTGAATTGATTTCTATGCAAATTACTAGTATCAAAGTACAGTATATATATATGTGTGAATTAATTTGATAATTGAGGATAAGATAATGGTATAATTGGTTAGTATTAGTTATCATATGAAAGAATATGATTAAAGATAATAGTATTACCTTTGTAATTAGTGAATATGTGTTAGAAATTTATATATATATATATATATATATATGTACATACATATTCGGTCAAATGGTAACCAATTTGAATATTAGTATGTGATTTTAAGTACTCGATTTAAATAATAAGTTTTAAATTGTTTGTATTACTTAAAACTTACTAAGCATCAATATGCTCACTCTGCTTCCTTAATTCTTTGTTTTATAGATTCTGCTCGTCAGCTACGGTCTCAGGGATCTCAAATTCAAAGTCGTCTACACTATCTAAACTTTTGGTACTCTAGTAGTTAAAATTTGATAATGGCATGTATAGGCTTGACTTTTTATTGTTAAATAATTATCTTTTTGATGATGTATATATGTGTAGCCATGCGAAAATGGCTTGATAAGTTACTATATGTGTTCCAAATGGTTAAGCTGAATGTATCGTTGAGATTTAATTAATGTTTTCAATGTTTGATGTGAATTGAACTTAAGAATGAATCACTATACCCAGTTATCTTGATATGACTCTTTTGTATATGGTAATACTCTTTAACCTTCCGGCGACGGGTACGGGTTAAGGGTGTTACACTTGGACTTTTTATTTTTGGATTTATTTTGTTTGTTTGTCTGGGCCGGACAGAATTGGGCCATTACACACAACATGTTCGCAAATGGAATCTGCCTATGGCTATGGATGCATAACAAAATAATTGTTGATAAATTGTCAATACTTCTTCCGTTCATAACTTCCCACCCCATACAATGCAATATGGTATATTCAAAATAGATCAGTACAATACCATTTATTATGCTTTTAACAAAACAATACAGTAGCAAATAGTATGCTCATAACAATTTGATTCAGTAGTAATTAATATGCTTGTGGCAAATCAACTTAGTAGCAAAAGTCATGTTTTTTATGTTTTCAATTTAACAGTAACATAAAACATACTAAATGTACAATTACAAATACAGATACAATAGACATGTGTATTGTCCACAATTCATGCAAATATATACAAGTATCATATTAATTCAGTCAGTCAAATAATGTATTCTAGCATAATTTATATTATCAGGGGCTTAACTGAATGAAATAAAAAACTAAGAATAGTTCAGACCATTCAGGGACTAAACTGATCAAATCATAAAATTTCTAGGCAAAAACTATAAAATCTGAAAAATAGGAGACACACGGCAGTGTGACTGGACCGTGTGGGATGCTATGGATCGTGTGAAAGGGTTACACAGCCGTGTGGTTAGGCCGTGTAACAGTCTATAGTCGTGTGGAATTTGCAAAATCAACCTTTAAGGGAGATACAATCGTATGGCAGGCCGTGTAGAGAGTCTCAGGTTGTGTGAGATGCGAACTATCCTAGCTTTTAGGGGAACATGGTTGTGTGGTCCACACACCTATGTGGTAGATTGTGTGGCCCTATCTTAGGCATGATTTTGCCCCTATTCACTTGTAAGAGAACACACATCTTTCACCAGGAGTTCGATTGATGTTCCTTACTATCAAATCGGATCTGATGCACCTAAAACAAGTCTTTCAAATGACATATTTGCATGAATTAACATTGGGTACAAAGATTTAACAAGACTAACGAAGATTTTGGCAAGATTTGAAAAAGATCATTTAATCGATAGCAAGATTAGCATGGATAAAAATTTTACAAAAATTCAAGATTAAACACCGGAATTGAGATGTACATACCGATTCTTTGGCAAAGATTAAGGATGTTATTTGAAAATACCGCTAAGAAATCAAGAAGGAGGTTGATCTGATATGACAAAGAAAATATTCAATTGTAAAAGATGAAAAATATGATATAAAGGAAGTGAAAGAAAAATAGAATAAATAGAAAGATGAAGGCCAAATTCTATTAGGATTTGAAAATGAGCAAATTGAAATTCTAATTAGGAAAAAGAAGATAAAAACATGGTGGAATTCTAATTCTATTGGAATTATGAGGATGGGTAAGATATGAATTCTAATTAAGAAATAATTGGGTCAACTCCTAGGGTTTAAAAACCCTAAGGACGTCACATGCAAATTTTCCAATATTCTGTCAAAATTTGAAATTTAAAATGGGAAGGGCAAACAATATATATTTTGTGTTTCTCGAAGAGAATGAGGGGGTTGAACTTGAGTAAGCAAGGGGGAAGTAGGCATGTTAACCATTAGGCCTAATGCCTATTTCTTGCTTAGTTTTGACACTTAATTGTACATATTGTTTATTTTCAGAAGACTTGCCGAATTTTCAAAATAAAAGGAAATGAGAGGGTTTGAACCTAGGTTGTTAAGGAGGATGACGCCATAACCATTGAGCCTTTACTCATTTCTTTTTTATTTTTTACGCTTAATCATATACATGTGAGGAGGAGACTAAACTTACATATTATTTATTAGCTTACATATTTACTTAATTTTTTTATTAACTTATTTAACTTTATAGTTCTTGGCGCATCCTATCTTAGTTTATATATAACAATTAATACTCATAGTCAAGTCTCAATAGTAATATTTTAATTCATTTCACCCTTAGTGAACACTAATAAAATGACTTAGATACACGGAAACCATCAAGCCTAATATTCATTTCTTATTTAACATATGACAAAAGTAACATTCGTAATTCAACAATTAAATCATATGTACAGTATAAAATAATTTAATAAGGGAAATAAGTGAAATAAAATACTAAAACTGATAAGTAAAACTTAATTAAGTTTTAAAGCAAAGTTCAAGGACTAAATCATATTTTAGTAAAACATTTTAGTTAAACCTTTCAAGAGTAAAATTATGGAATTATGCAAATAAGACTTAGTCATGCAAATTTTCAATTCATTTCATAGCATTTTGGGACTCCAATTGTATAGCATAAAAATAATGACTCAATTGGAAAGATAACAAATCACGCCTAACCTATATATATGACATATTGACACCTATACATACTATTTCGTGTTTTTATGCCAATTTTTCTATTCTAACATATCGTATATCATACATAAATCGTATAGTTATGCTTAGTTGCACTAAAACATACATTAACACACTTTAACACTCTAATCAGTTAGCTATACTAGCATGTAAACCTAAAGTCACAACTTCATATTACTCAACATGTCTAGTTTGCATCTTATACATTTCTAAGTGCATTATAGGTTCATACCTGACCATTTGGTCATTTTAAGTTTGTTTCACTGTTTAGCAAGTCATTCAAGCATCTATAACAATAATTTTCTAAGCACGTGCATATCATCCATCATGTAACCAAAACTTTAACAATCATGCGTATTCAAGCTTAAATCCAATCAATCAATCAACCACAAACCCCAATTCTTCTAACTATATTTTTGGGATGTGACAAAATTTACCAAACAAGTAATAGTTTATTATAGCATTACTACTTTTAAATGAAAAATAGGAATTACCTTTTTATTTAGTATTTAATTTCTCTATTACTAATAAGTATTGTGTAACACCCTTACCCGACCCGATCACTGAATCTGGGTGTAAAGTGCCACAAATGGATCGGTTTGGATTAAATACCAAATTTGAATCTTAATAATTTAAAAACAAAATTTATTGAAAAATAAACATCTCTTAAAAAAAAAAACCTTAAATTCGAACCAAAGGTTTACTATCTCCAATCTCAACTCCAAGGAAACCATGTAACTACAATATATTCAACCCCGAGGCAAGCCTCTAAAGGTACCCCTCCTATGTGTATGATACTTTACTAATGATAATCCTTAATTTAACACGGTCTTTCTTAGTCCCTCCTCAAGGTCCTCGATCACTCTTTAAGTCTTACAGACATAAGCCAAATTTCTGTAAGTTTGAAAGACCTTAGTGAGTTTTTTACTATACTACACAAAATAGCCCCAAACTTGTAGGGGTAATAAAAAGAGGAACTAAACACATTTAACTCCCTGATTGTCTTGGGACAATTCCCTTCAATACGGGTTAGCGGTCTTTGATTCATTTCCCGAACTCATCCACAAGCGGATAGGTCACTGGGCGTTCTTCCCCTAGCTGACCTTATAGCCATTCGACAAGTTTTGATAGTTCTTCAGGTGTCTCGCCATAATAGTGGACTCTATCTTTTCCTTATGTACATTCTTTTCTTTATATGTTTTCCTTCCCGGACATTCTTCTAATCATAGTTTTTAAATCCTTCATCACATTTTTGGGTAGTCAGTTAGCAATACAGATTCTGTTTTCCACCTTTCATAACTTTTCCCCCATGCATATGCAAATTAATCAGATCTTATAATTCGATCATTCAGTGATCGTTTAACTATTCATCTTGTGGTAGAAACATATCAATGAGCAAAACATTTGCATGGCATGTATTTCATTTAATATGTACATATAATCATTCACATATCTAACAATCATTCCTTATCCATCATATTCTATTAGCAAACATGATATCACTCACAGATTTATGTTAGCAATCATAATTATGTAAATCATAACAAATATTCATCCATGTGTTTAGCCGTTCTATTTCTAATCTTGGACCTAATTGCATGATCTAGTTCTCAAGATGCATAAAATAAGTAAAGATAAGGCAAAACTCAAATTTTTAAGTTTCAGGGGCCACACGGTCGTGTGTCCAGCCTGCATGCAATGCGAAAGGGTGCAGGCGCAAGTGCCATACAGCCTTGTTTCCAAGCAACGTGTGAGGCCCTAGGCCTTGTAAGATGGTTCCACACAGTCATGCGCTCGGTCGTGTGCAGGGTTCTAACCTATGTGCGCACGAAGAGGGAAGGTGCAGGAGCTACAGGGCCGTGTGTGAAGCACTAATATAAGGGGAAAACAGGGGACATAGCCATGTGAGGGATCGTGTAACCCACATGGGTAAGTCACACGCCCTTGTGGTAAACCGTGCGTACGTGGGCAGTTTTGAATTTTGACTCGATTTTTCATAAAAGTCACTCGCCTTACTTTCCTGGGATCTCAAGTAACCACCCCTCATTCAAGCTCAATCCAATCACCTACAAGGGTCTTTCAGTTGACCAAACATGACAATTATTGATGGGTTTTCAAGATTTGAGGGGGTTTTCAACAAAAAAAATTAAAGATTCGTTAACGAGTTAATTAATAAAATAAAGCTCGTTGTCGCTAAAACTGAAAAGTCATAATTGGCAGGGAAAGAAATACTTATTCATTTTGATAGGAATTTGACGAGTAAGCAACGTAAGATCCAATGATTTTGATGTAGACGAAAGATTAGGGCTTGATTGCAAAGATTCAAGAATTCAAAAAAAATTCCAACAGCAAGGTTTGAGAATAAGATTGTAACAAAGGGTTTTCTTGAGATCATGTAAAGGTGAGAGTAGAGATAGGGTTTTTATTTGCTAAAATAACAAATAGGAATTTTAATTGAATTAGGAAAGGACTTTTAAAGAATTGGGATGATTTTAAAATGCAATCTATGAGGCTCAATCCTTAGTGCTCTACACTTTCTACCAAGCTTCTAACCACTAAGCTAGGATTTTGTTCTTTTTAATTTCTAAAAATCTAACATTATATTATTTGGGATGTTACAAGTAATATGTGCAAATAACAAGTTGACATGACATTATACATATGATAATATGTTTGGCACATTTAACTTTGGAAACAACAAATCTTAACTTAATTAATTTAACAATTATCATTTGGTGATGATTGGAAATTTAAAATCTAAAAAGTATAATGACTAAAAATAACCAAATTAAAGTATAAATATTAAATCCACAACTTTTACTAAATACAAAGACTAATTTAACCTAAATAATTAATTATAAACAGCACCCACTCATAATTTTCATACTCACCCTTTCTAAATATTATTTCAAGCTAAAAAAAAAACTATTCACCTAGTTTGAAACTTAATAAATTTTTTTAAAATATCCTAATTTTATTTAAGGATATATTTTCACTAAAAATAAGAGTGATAAATTTTAGCAATTTTTATCTCCATTAATTAAAAATTCAACCTTAAAATTTCAAACATAAAACATTTATAATATATGTAAAAGCACGAGTTTGGGAAAACTTTTGAACTGACGAGAATATCTTTTATTTTCCATCGTATTAGTAAATTCACATTTAAAAATAACTATAATATTTAATTTAAAGTTTTTAGTTAAAAAAGTTGAAATAAAATAGAAATTATGATAATTACACATTTAAAAATAATTAAATTTTAAATTACAATTATTAGTTAAAAAATTGTGCTAATTTTTAAAATAAAGTTATAAGTTGCGACAATTATAATTATAATTTACAATATAGGTTGCGACAATTATAATTATAATTTACAATGATTAGTTTAAAAAATAGTGCTAATTTTATTGATATAAAATAGAGTTATTATTTAAATAAAAATTTAATTATCTTAATTATCATTTAATTAATATTTGAATTAATTATGTTAATTGATTATTATTTTGAATTATGTTACTTTAAATTAATTATATAAAGTAGAATTATATTGTATATTAAATATGTTTTGAAAATTATAAATCTAAAAAACTAACACATGAAGAGGGGTTGAGTCTTTCTTCTTTTAATGGTAAATTGCTTCTAATTAGACTATTATTGGAGCAGACGTGCTCCATCAATTTCTTTTAATATTTTTTTCTTTTTCCAGTTTTTAATTTATAAAATTTCATTGTTATTTCTTTATTTATGAATAGCCAAATTCCATTCCAACTTAAAATCAACAAAAATTTGGTGTTTGAATCATACCGTCTTTTTTTCATTATGATATTTGATTTTTTTTCCCGGATATTTGGTTTTTCTCCTTATTATGAAAAAGATAGCATCATCTCTTAATTTCGCTTTTTTGATATTTTTCGCAACGCTATCAAAGAATTAAATTGTGAGAGTGAATAAGGTTATTTGTTTGACAATAATTAATTGTCGAATCGAGGTTGTTTCTATTTCTCTAACTAAAAATTTAAATTTCGGGGTGTAAAATTTTTTTTGGTGGATTCGACACCTATTAACATTTTTTTTGGATAAAATTTTTATTGGTTTGAACTACACAAATGAATATATTAATTATTAATGATAGATATTATTTTAAATGAATTATTATTTAATTAGTGCTATAGTTATGTACCAATTATTATATTCTTTTGTCACACATTTATTTAATTTATTATACATATTATACTAAAATTATTTTAATTTCTAATTTTACTTTTTTTCTATTTTTCTAATTACTATTATAATTTTATAAATCTCCAATTTACAACAATAAATTATTTTTTATTATTATAGTTTTATAAATTATTGTTGGTATAGTGTACAAAGAGTTGTTACTATAAGATAGGTACATATGAAACATTTATTTTATAACTGAAAATAACACTTTTATTTAATATATTAATAACATCATTATTTATTCACATAAAAAAAATAAGGTTGAAGAATTAAAAGTCTAAATCTACAAATTTCTGAATATATATATTTTTAATATATTACAATTACTTAATTATAATTAAAAGGTCTTAATTTTTTTGAATATTATATATTAATTATTTTTATAATAAATATAAAATATAAATGCAAATACATTTTTTAAAAGAAAATAAACATAATAAGCTAATTATATAATGACTCTTTGGGTAAAGCTGCCACTGGTTTGATCAGTAGAAGAAAGTGCAAGTACTTTTTTTGGGATATTCGCAAATAACTTTAGCTCAAAGCTTGTATCAAATGCCATTTTGGTTAAGCAGTCAGCAACTTTATTAAAGTCTCTTGGAGGGTGTTGTATGGTCCAAGAGCAGAGTTCAAACTAGTCAATGAAGGATCTTGAATGACATTGACTGCCTCCAAGCTATCTGTTTAAATCTTCACACCCGCATAACACATATCTTGAATGATGGTCAATCCGTCAAGAATACCCCACAATTCAACATCAAAGACCAAGCAGTTGCCCAAGTATCTATTATATCCTATAATCCACTCCTCATTTCCAATTCTTATGACTCCCTGACTACAGTTATATATACGTAATGTATGTGATATCAGAAATTAATTACTATAAAAGAGATAAATTGGAATGTCATTAAATCAAATATTCAAAACGAAAGTAATAATATTATTATTTATTATGTTATTTTATATTCAATAAAGCATTTAACAATCATGTTAGGACTTTTAATATATTTTTAAAAATAAAATATTCAATATTTGACTTGAACAAAATATCTATGAAGAGAATTATTTATATTATTATAAAAAAATGATAAACTTTTGCAAATTAGAAATCATTTTCACCCAATTCTCCATTCTAATTATAATTAATTCTTGAACCACCCTAATGTCCCCTTTGCCGGTTTGTCCAATCATTTTGGAAATGGAAAGAAAATTTCGGAAATTTCCTTCTTGAATTTACTATATTATCCTTCTACAATATTGCATATCTTGCTCTATGTTTTTTATTATTATCTAATTTATATATTCATGTTTAATTTGAATATTATTTTTTAGAATAATTTAAGTGAAATTTGAATGAAGAATTCCAACTTACTTCCTCTGCTTGCTTAGTTGCCATTATGTCAGAGTTTGCTTAGCTTAATAATACTTGTTAAATTATTATTTATAATTTATTAAAAATATTACATTTAAATACAAAATTAATTATAATAAATTTTCACTACTCTCAATTTTTTTTTGGCTAGATCATTGTTTTCAATTTATTAAATTAAAATATTTTTATTAATTAATAATTATGTTTTAAAAAGGCCCGGTTAACCAATTTTTTTCTTCAAAATTCAATCAATTGTTTTAAAAAAATAAAGGGTAATTTAGTAAATTAACACGTAGAGACCATGAATACATGCTCTGTCTACAAACTGCAGTTAACATAGCTTGAACACAAAAACTCCAAAGAAACCAAATACTAGAAAAGAAAATCATTGTAAATTTAAAAGCACATTGATTTTCCCTTACACTGTAAATTTAGTAAAACACCCCTCTTTTTTTTCCCCTCAAAATCTTAATTGAAAATCCAAAAATTTTAAAAAACAATAAAGAAAAATCACAGTCATGCAATAAATGTTATTCATTAAAGTTGGGGATGAAGAAACTACTTAGTTTGAAAAAGAAGAAGATTGGTAGACTTGGTAAGAAGAAAGCTATAATAAAGAAGAAAGAGGAAAACTTTTTTGGTTACTGAGTGATTTAAAGAAATGGGTCTCTCTCAAAATGAAGCAAAAATGGAAGGTTGGTTATATACAATACGTTCCAATCCTCTTGGTTTACAATTCTCACGCAAAAGTTACTTCGTTCTTCATAACCATGTTCTCAGGAGCTTTAAAACAATCCCCATTTCTGAAAAACAGGTAACTTTTTTATTATTACTCCCCCCCCCCTGTTTTTTGTCTCTCATCTTTCCTGGGTTGAACTCTGGATTTTCATGTATTTAGAAAAGAATCCATTTTGCAGACTGTAATGAAAATTATGTAGTTTTTTTTCTTTTAAATGAATTGAAGCTAAAGTAATTTGATTGTTTTATACAATATTTTGGATTTCAACTTTGTTTGAGTGATTGGTCTTTGATTTTGATGACTATAGGAAACAATCCATAAAAGCAATCATCTGCATAGAAACAATAAAGCATAGGGAACTAAGAGTAGATTAAAGATAACAGGATTCAGCCAATTGAGAGGCTTTTTTGTTTTTAATCTTTGGAAATTCAACGGAAGGCTTTGAGGAATTTTGCACGCACACTAAGTGTATGTATAATCTCCTGATTCCCTTAATTTGTCTTCCATAATCAACATATAAATAGCTTTCCTGTGTAGATGAACTGGACCACTGTAACGGCAACACATGGAATCTACCTATTTCAGTCCCATTGAATTGAGTATCAAAATATGATCCGAAACGAAGTGCAATTTTTGTAATTTTAAATGTATGTTAAACACTTGTTTTGCAGGAACCTGTTAGAAGTGCAGTAATAGATTCATGTATTCGGGTTATAGACAACGGAAGGGAGAGCATTAACAAAAAGGTGTGATCATTAAGTCGCTAGTACTTCGATGTCAATGTTAAAGCTTATGAAGTGTTTACCATGTGCAGGTGTTCTTCATTTTCACCGTTTACAGCATTTTGGATGGTAACAATCAGATTAAGCTTGGAGCAAGTAGTTCAGAGGAAGCAGCAGCATGGATTCGTTGCTTAAAGGATGTGGCATTAGAGGTTTAATGCTATTAATTTACGATCTGGGATTTTAACAGTTATTCATATGATAAAGGCCTTATGTTTTATAATTTCATTTGCAGGAGCCTCCTCCATGTCAAGCAAAGAATTTTGTAGGTTCTCCCACAATGACATGGCCATCTCTGAGGTAATAATAGTTTATGATCTCCTGATTCGGTTTATAATACCTTTTGAGTTTTAGGACAAAGAAAATGATGAGAATGCTTTCGATGTGCACGGAATTAGCATTTATGTCTATTGATATTCTTGAATTGGTTTCTGGAACGGTAGGGTGCTAACCTTGTTTCAGATAATGGATTCTTCTGGTTTTTATATATCGAAATATGTTATGACCCTTAATGAACTAGTGAGTTGTGAAGTATGCAGTTTCCCTGTATATGCCTTATTTATATATATTGTTTAAATTCCTACACCAACAGATCGAAAAGTACATCGACGAAACTACGAAAGAACTCTGTCAAGTGGCCATTTCGTTCATCTGTTCATGCAGAGGCAACAACGTCTGATGTAATTGCACCCTCACATTGGAAAATATTTGGTTGTCAAAATGGTAAGAATTTAAGCTCCTAAAAACGCTATAAAAAGCAAAGGAATGTATGCATGACTGACACAATAGCATTGCTAATACAGGCTTGCGGCTTTTCAAAGAAGCAAAAGATCGGGGTTCACTTGGAGGGGTAGGTTTCTATTCCAACACCATTCATGATTGTTGTGGTCAAATCCTTTTTAGTGTTTATTCGGCTGAAGAAACTTCTTGTTCTAAGCTTTGGGATAATGATCCGGCAATAATGGCGGTTGGTGTGGTGGATGGGACCTCGGAGGCCATTTTCCTTGCACTCATGTCTCTTGGCCCCTCAAGATCAGAGTAAGATTGCTGCATAGTATCTCATCTAGTTCAATTACCTCAAATGTAACACCTGTCTAAACGGGCATTTCTGATTTCCCGATATTAAAATAACTGTTTGTGTTGCAGATGGGACTATTGTGTCTACCATGGCAGTCTGGTTGAGTGCCTTGATGGTCATACTGATATCATTCACAAGAAGTTATATAGTGATTGGCAACCTTGGTTCGGTTCTATGCCTTTGCCGAATGTAATTCATGCTTTATGTTTCAAATTGATCATAGAAGGTCTTGCAGGGGAATGAAGCGGAGAGATTTATTACTTCAACGCTATTGGAGACGAGAGGATGATGGCACATACGGTACTAAATTAAGGCAAGCTCATGAAATTTTCTGGAAATATTATTTTCAAACTTAACATTCTGTTATCTGTTCTTTTCACAGTGATTCTGTACCATTCCGTGGTTCACAAGAAGTGTCCGCCCCAAAGTGGCTATGTTCGTGCTCACCTTAAAAGTAATGCATGCTCTAGAATACGAATATATAAAAGTTCATTCTCCTGCGATATGCATTTAAATCTGGTTTTCTGATTGAACCTTGGCAATCTTTGCTTCTTTAATCTTCATCTGTTGTCCAGGCTTCGGATTTACGGATAAATCCTATTCTTTTTCTTTTCTATGAAAACTGGATGATATACTTACAAGCCAAATCTATTGATTGACAAATGTTGTACCATTTATAATGTCATATAGATACTTCTTTTTCTCAATCCTCTTGATTCCATGGTCCGAAACATAACTGTTTTTATCTGGTTTTGGATACCATTCTGCATTTTTATATTCTTTTTCTTTATGAAAAAGCATAGGTGGGGGATATGTTGTCACTCCTGTGAACCAGGGGCAGCAATCTACTGTGAAGCACATGCTTGCTATCGATTGGAAGTTGTGGAAATCATATCCTCGGCTGTCAGCTGCTAGATCCTTGACAATTCTGATGCTCATGAGAGTTGCAGGTCTCAAACTACTCACTATTAGCAGTCAAAATTCCAGTAGTTTCATTTCGTCAAAGGTGTGTTAAATGTTTTATTGCACTTACAATTTGCAGCCTTAAGGGAGCTGTTCAAAGCCAAGCAAAGAAATTCTTCTTCCATATGCTTGTCCAGGGAGTGGCTAAGGCATATACACTTGCCTCAAACAGAAAAACCAGATGATAAGACTGACACCGAGAGCGATCAAAGTATTGAGGACAATAATTTGATCAATAATGAGGTTGAACATCCGGCATCGTTGCATGTAAGTCTATCAGGTGTAAACGAAGAACCGGATGAGTTCTTTGATGTACCTGAAGAATCTGAATTTTCAGATTATGATCACTTGGAGAGTGAGAGGCCTGGCGAACCAAGTTCCGAACTGCCTCCCCTGGTACTCACTTTTTCATTGTTATATATCCTTGTAATATACCAATGCTCCAAACCAGAAGTTGATACAGTATAGGGAGCCTGTTTTTCCTGCATTTTCCTTGTAACTATCAGTGGAAT
This sequence comes from Gossypium anomalum, assembly GCA_025698475.1. NCBI lineage: Eukaryota > Viridiplantae > Streptophyta > Magnoliopsida > Malvales > Malvaceae > Gossypium > Gossypium anomalum. The sequence goes on along the minus strand of CM046960.1, from coordinate 46,671,489 downwards.
TCTATCAGCTTGAGTGTCTACAATGACACCCTTGGTCGACCAATCTAGTAAAATACAATTCTGACATAAAACTTTCTTTCAGAATCTACTCTTTCCGTGCCAAACTGCTTCAAGCAGATCCAATTTAACGGCTTTTGACTCCTTTGTTCTTGGTCTGATTTTCAAAGTCATTCAGTGAAATTCATTTCTCTGATTTTTCCCATTTTCATTGAACTTTTGCAGAACTTGCATCAGCCAAAATTAACATCAGCGGCCAGTTTCGTGCAAAAGTTACATGACCTTGCAAGTGAGTGCAATCATGCTAGCCTCTTGAGATCTATGTTACTTGGACTCGGTTTTGAGTGTTGAAGCAACATAGCTTGAGATAAATTGTTGGATCAAATGCACCTTTTTTTGCGGTTTTGAAATTATTTTCTGATTATCAAGTGTTGATCTTATTCATGCTGCAGCTCAAAAGAAGGGTTACATGAACTTACTAGAGGTGGCTACAGAAGACACCAAGCTCTACTGCTATGGAAATTCACTCCGAAAGGATCCGAGCGCTACTTTACCTAGCAGTTGGTCGCCTGGCAATCCATCTTTGTTCTTGATTCGTGGTCAAAATTACCTACAAGACAAACAAAAGGTATTAATTCACTCACTTCACTTCAGTTTTGTTTTCAAAATGTAGACTTGGATTCAAATGTGAGTGTGAGATACGAGTATATTCAATTATTCTCTATGTTTTTTCATGTATTTTGAGGCTTCTTGGAAGGTCATATCACCATACCTCTATCCAAAAATTTGTCAGCACAGACATCAGACACAAATACTTCAAGAAAAATGAATAGTCAAAGAAGCATAGGAGAAGTTATTTGTTAGGAGCTTGAATCGACATCAAACAGCTTCTTAATCTATAAAACTTCCTCTTTCCAATCCCCAAAGTTTTACTTGAAAAAGAAGAGCTTATCCTTAATACTGAAACTGAATATATGTTTTAGGACTTGGGTTCTTCATTTTCCCTAAAGAATCCATATCCGACATTTTTCTCTCCTACATGTATCTGGACATGAATATGGGGATGCTCGTACTGACATGTACTCATATTTGACACTTACCTGAATCTGTGTAACATAGTAGGAATTTTTTAAATATATACAATGAACTCTAAAGATATAATTACTCCCTTTCCAAATCTGCATGTGGTAATTTTCCTTTAATCTATGTGTTGAATTTCTAATCTTTCTTGTAGATTAAGGCAAATGAAGCCTTGATGCAAATGGTAGGGGCAGACTGGTTAATATCCGAAAAACGAGAAGACAATCTCGGCAGCCGACTAGGTGGTATTGTGCAGGTTTGAGCTGTAACAATATGCGTTTAGTGTAGGGGTGCAATCTAGTCGAGCCAAGCTCAATTTGTAAGAAGCTTGAGCTTGACATGAGTTCAATTGACTTTTACTTTTAAAGTTTGAGCTCTATTTGAGATAAAGGTTGACTTTAAGTTCAATTATTTACGCTCAAGCTCAAGTCCTAATTGAAAATAAAAAAGCTGCGAGCTGCTCAAGTCAAGCATTAGAATACTCAAATTCGGTTCATTCAATAGCTTGATTTTGACTCTCTTTTTTCTCGAACCAAATTCAAGTAGCTTGCTAGCATAGATATGTGACTAGAAAATTAACTTTGGTGGTATATTCATTGCAGAGCCATGCAGCACAAGGTGGACCAGAATTCTTCTTTATTGTTAATTTCCAGGTATGTGTGATTGTTATATAAACTGAACTGCCTTCACCGTTTCATTAACAATCAATCACTTAATATTCTCCCACAAATATGAATCAGATTCCTGGAACGCCGAGATATACACTGGCAATGTACTACATGATGAAATCTCCTTTGGAAGATCACCCTTCGCTTTATAAATTTGTAAATGGAGATGATGCCTATAGGAATTCAAGATTTAAGCTCATACCACACGTTTCTGAGGTGAGACATGCTTTAATATATTGCTCCAATTCTTTAATTCTTTTTAAATTTTTCTTTGAAGTATCCTTTGGGATTTTGCATTTAGCATGTTTTATAATCTATGTTTTGACGCACACAATCTGTCTCTTCAGGGATCATGGATAGTGAAACAAAGTGTTGGAAAGAGGGGTTCCTTATTGGGTCAAACTCTTGAAGCTCAATATTTCAGAGGGAAAAATTATATGGAGGTACATTGTTTTCTTGTTTTTGCTTGTTAATACGCTATTGCAAATGCTTTTACTCAATGCCATTGGACTTCAACACGTATTCAGACTACATGTGTATAGAGCTATTATCATTTAATATATTAAAAACTGAAAAAGAAAATTCGAGCATGCTTATATCATCTACATACTCGTATTCGACACTTCCCAATCCGAGTACGAAACCAACGCTCTACAAGAAACCGATGCTGATATGTCCTACATTACAGTCTAGGGTGAGAGTATTGGACACAGGTATATTTGGAAGGTCGTTGGAGGATCATATCTCCACTCCAATGTTTGGTCAGATATAATTTTTTTTAAAAAAAAGGAATAATCGAAATAACATAGAATATGTCAATCGTGTAGTTAACAATCAAATACATTGAAAATGTGCAGGTTGATATTGATGTTGCATCTTCAACAGTGGCACGGAGTGTATGTAATCTTGTTATTGGATATTTTAGCAGTATGGTCTTTGAATTGGCATTTGTTATACAGGTAAGACATATCTTCCTACATGCATGGACAGGGATAGAAAAAAAAATTAAGCAAAACATGATATTGAAGATAAATTTAGGGACTAACTATGGAATTTGACCTAAACATTACTAACAAGGGTTTGCATTTTTATTATTATAGAAGTTCCATTCTATGGCTTATTTTTCATTTTATTGATTCGTTTTTGGTATCTACTTCTTCAGGGTAATACACGGGAAGAGCTCCCTGAAACCCTTCTTGGAACAACCAGACTTAATCGTGTTGATCTATCCAAAGCATTGGTAGCATTGCCATAGACTAAAAGGGTTTATGGTCCGCTTCGAATTTCATAAATTTTGAAATGTTTTTAGTGAAATTGGTTGGAATTAAGGCCGAACCGGTTTTAATAATCCATTTTACTACCCATTACTAATACATATAAAAGGGAAAGGCTCAAAATAATCAAATGATGTAAAGGGAATTTCAATATTTCTTTACCATTGATTCAATCAAGTTGAAAATTGAAAAAAAGAAAATGAGTAGACTTGGTTTTGATTCTTTGGTGGGATTAATGTTAGACGTAAAGTGTTCATTTCCATAATGATGAGCTTCTATTGTATGATTGAATATAATTTTGTGTTTGAATTTTCTCCTTTTTTGTTGTTTCAGTTTTACCAATATTGATTGAATATAATATAATTAGTCGTATATGCCAGTTTTTTTAATTGGAAAAGCCCCCTTTTTTTTAAATTAGGGAAATTAAAAAAAAAAGAAAAAGAAATTATTCAAATGTAAAAAATATAAAAAAAATTAATGAGATAATAAAAAATAAAATTTGTGATTAAATAAATATTTAAAAAAATCATAAATGTCAACGGTAGAAAACCCAAGAACAAACAGAAAAACCGTTACGAATACGGCGTTTTCACGAGAGGGAGGGAGAGAGAGAATGATAATCCCCGCACCGACACCTTAAAAATCCCCGCCTCAATCTCGTGCATGAATTTCCGGGTCAGTTTATGATTTTTTTTTATTTTTTTTTTTTTAGACTTTCCTTACCCGGTTAAGCAACCGAGTACCCAATCTCTATCACCTGCTACACCCAGTCTCTCTGTCGGTGCTCCAATTGTCGGCACCGACACGCCAGATTTATTGCCGGTAATTGGATGAGTGGGAAGGGGGCTCATTTAGATGTTTTGTGGTGTACGATAATCTGGTGGGATTTTGAAAGAGTTAATTGGCAGAATGGAAATGGGGTCCACGTGGGATGCTTTCATTTCCGTAGGGTGATGTACTTTGACTACACTATCCATCATGCCTGCACCTCATCTGCAACCCACTGTATTGGGACGTCTTTGCAATTTGCACTCAACAAAGATCTTCACTTACATAAATTATGTACTTTTAAAATATTAATGTAAAAAATAAAATGAAGAGATTAGTAATATTTTTAATTGAGTTGATATTTTATTAATTTATGATAGCAATTTAATTGAATGTTTAAATATAAATAATTTTAGTAATTTTTCTCATTTTACAAAATTTATAATTGGAGTGAATTGTTTCAAAGATGACAAAGTAATATCTAGGACAAAATTATGACAAAAGATAGGTGACCATGGATCCTATACTACTCATAGTAATGCGCTGACAGCACGAAATCATCATCTAGGACCAATGCACTTTCAAGCAATATGCTTAATATAAGTAGCCCAATGGTCGATCTACTAGATGAACATTAGGCCAATTGCGTTCATTCCTCCCCCACAAATCAATGCTATGTAGGTCATCCAAGTTCTTCAACTCTTGAGAATTGTCTTCTAACATATCGAATTGCATATAATACAACACACAGACATGCAAAAATTCAAAATAGATGTAAAGTAATAATTATACTAATTTATGTTTCTATTTAATAAACAAGTTAAAATAATAAATTTACAGTTTTTTAATGCAAGTGTATCATATATAAAAGATATATAACCTCTCTTATGCATGATAGACAAAGATTGGGATTAGAAAATTTAACCCAATTGCATTTTTTGTTGACATTTTTAGTTGTTACTAACCCACTCACTATACCACCATGTGTTAGGTTTAAGTCAACATTTTTAAAAAAATTGTGACTACATCTCTTTATTTCTGTATGTGTATCTATAATTATATTGTATTTGTTTTATTCATTTAATAAATTTGTAATACATGTATCTCTGTGACATGTTGATTTTTCTATTTGTTAGATGGAAATAACAAGAATAAGGTAAAAGTAAAATATATTAAAATATTTACTGTGTAAAAATCGGGTTTATATGCCCATCTCTAAACTTGGCCCCACCGAAGTCTCCGAGATCACATTTTTGTCTGTGTACGGCTGATGCTCCAAAGTGGCCCCACCCAACACATGATCTAAGGTACATCAAAATGATCCTAGAAAAGTAATAAAAACAAATCTTTGAGGGTACTCTCGTCTAAATTAATTCAGAAATGGCAGCGTGGCAGAAAATAATTACTCCAGGTGGATAAAAGTAATCTAGGGTTCGGATCCCCAAGCAAATTCACGTGCCATCCTACCCCACATCACTTGCTTGCTACACTTTTAGTTCTCACCGGATTCTTCTTACTTCTTTACTTCACTGAACTTAGCTGGAGATGAGCGAGCTTTGGTTCGCTGTTGTGGGCTCCACTGGCGACGCGCTGAATCTCTGTCTTTGCCACGCTGGCAAATCAACGTGTACGCGTGAAATGGGTCCCCCATATTCAACATAGTATGATCATATGATACACTGGAAAATAACTTAATTGTTCTTTTTTCGAGGGTTGAAAATAACTTATTGTTAAACATAAAAATAATTAAAATATGACATAAGACAAATACACATAAGAGAAATTTATTTATGTTGATTTATAGTTTTTCTTTTATTTATTTCTTTCCTTTCATATGAGTGTAGTATTACGGTTTTTAATTTTTATTATTCAATACAATGTTTAAAACTATTCATAGTCTCTTTTCAACCTTTAAATAAGAGGATAATGCACTTCAAAGCACTCAAACCCACGTCCTTTTACATTAGCAATAATATCGATACCAACTTAGTTAAGACTCAATTGACATGATTTTTCTTTTCAAATTATGTTGATTTATAATTGAATATATTAGAATTTACATAGAATATATGATATGTTGAATATGATAATAAGGTAACATTAAAAAGCAAACATGGATATATAATATAATTTCTAGCCTTTGAACTTGGTAACTATGTCCACTTTGGTATTTGCATTTTCTTTTTGTTCATTTTGATATCTAAACTTGGCAACTGAATCCATTTTGGTCATTGAACTTGGATTCTGTCAAGATGTAATGATGTAACTAATGTTCTTAGAATATGATTGGATTGGTTGATTGAACCGCTTGTATCAAAAATTGACCAATTTACTTGTCTAAACAAAGGGGTTAATCTATTGAATCAGAAATTGTTCGAAACCAATAATAATAATAATAATTGGGATAAAAATCAATAGTTAAACAAGTTGAACTAGTTTAACAAAAATTTTATTTTTAAAATTTTTATGAATTTTTAATTATTTATTTAATTATTGTTGGTTTAGCAATTGGATTGATCAAACTAATTGAATTGTGAATTAGTGGTCTAATCAATTCAACAACTGGTCTGGTTATTAAAACATTATATGTGACATACTAAGATTGTACCATGTCATCACTTCAAAATTTATATAAATTGTTACATTATTAAATTTTTAAAAATTTCAAGTTTAGGGGATAAAATAAATTTAATTATAAAATTCAAGTATCAAAATAGATAAAGAAAAAGTATAAGCATCAAAGTGAACCTAATTACTAAATTTAGGGGCAAAATTTATATTATTCCAATTATTAAATATATAAGTACAGTACCGTAATCTGCTCAGTTATTAGGCCCCTATGTGGAAGTTGACTCAATTGACCATTTTGCCCATGCCATGTTCATTGGTAAACAAAATTGCGAAGTACATGTTAGTCATGGAAATATAGGAAGGTTACCCTGACTTTCCCTTCATCAACTCCATGTGTGTGTGACAACTAATTGCTAATTGAAAAAGACAGATTCGTATATCACATAATAAATTGACTATTTTTTAAAGAAAAATATATATGAATATTTATAAAGAAATCGAAAATTTGTTGCCATACGACTGTCTAACAATAGCACATCATGTGAGCATCAACTAGTACCAAATTATTTGTTTTTACACATAATTAGTCAAACTCAATAGAGTGTAAGCTATGAATTAATTCAATGATTTTTTTAAACAAAACATTAAAATATCTAATTGGTGATTAAGATTGAAATGTGAACAACTAGTGAGTTAACAACTTCAACCCAAAACTTAATTTCAATGGATGCTTCTTCTTTGTCTTAAAAATATATTTTTATCGAAGAATTAAAGAGATATATAAACAAATGTCCCCAGCACATTTTAATAATTATAATATATTTGTTGAAAAAAATATAGACAAAACAAAACACCTTTCTCTTCTTGTCTTTAAAGGGAAGAAATGGTATGCTTATAAGTTATCATAGGTTTCATGAGAATGCTATGTTAATAATAATAATAAAAATAAAATAAATGACTGAATTTATTCTTAAAAAATAATGAATATGGAATGAGCATTGGGTGAAAACTTTCCAACCTAACATGAGTGCATGACTCCAACACCACTCCTTTCATTTCAAATGGCTAAAGAAAACCTTGAAAAATTAAAAAAAAAATTAAAAAGTAAAAAAATAGTGAAAAGGGGGACATGGGGGGCAATAAGGGGGAGACAGAAGACTTCAACATCAAGACAATAATGGGAAAGTAAAGGACAGCTAGCAATGAATTGAAGTGATAACAATTATTATTATCATTATTAATACCCCCCTCCTTCAAATCTCTCCTTTTATTTAAGCCTTCTTTTCTTTTCTCTCCCTCTTTCAAAACTTTCCTCCTATTTCCCTTCCCTTCCTTCTTAATCAAGGTATTGTTTCAATGTTCCTGTATTTGATATTCAGTTTGAATTTTAATTTCGAATGATTGGGTTTTCGAACTTGTTTGGTGGCTCAGATTTTCAGAATTTTTGGATGTTTTTGAAAATTGGGTTTTTTTCTATGGTGGGAAGATAGTTTTGTTGGAATTCTCAGTGAACTTTTCCTGTTTGGTAGCTGAGAAAGTGGAGGAATTGTATTGAATTTGAACCCAATTAGTAAAAGTAGTAGGATTTTGTTATTGGTTTCGGTTTTTATTAAACACTGTAAACATTTTGAAGCTTTCTGCTGCTATTTGATTCAATGAATGAATTTCACTGAATTTCAACACTCAAAGCAATTTATATACTGACGAATTCAATTTTGCCAACTTTCTTTCAGGTTTCTCGAAAAAATTCACTTCATTTTCCTGGAAATTATCTCTTAATTCCAGAAAGTTTTGCCCACTGATTAGTCACAAAGGTTTGCTTCAAAATCACTCTGAATTTCTTTTATCCCTCAAATTTCGAAAAAGCAATAATTTGGTAATGACTACTTTTAACTAAGACATTAAAATGAAAAAAAAAAATGAAATAATTTCAGTTTTTTTTTTTTTTTTTTGCAGATTTGTTTCAATTGTTAGTGCTATATAGTAAACATGATTGGATCAACGGATTTCATTGATGAGATAGATTGCGGCAGCTTCTTCGATGACCTCATCGACTTCCCTAACGGAGATGTCGAAGCCTACGACTCCACCGCCGTCATCAACGCCGCCGCGTTTCCTAGTATTTGGACAACTCAGCCCGAGTCATTACCTTTTTCTGACTCGGTTTTTCTCAACAACAGTGCTTCCGAGCTTTCCACTGAACTCTTTGTTCCGGTTAGTGTACTGTAACTACTGTTTTTATTCTTCAAATAATAAAAAGCTCTTTTTTTTTATGCTATATTCATATTCGATTAATTTTTAATTTTTTTATCAATTAAATTAATATTTGGTTAATTTATAATAACAAATGAATTATATTTTATCTTATTTTTTGCTTATTAAAGTTGATTTTTTTGGGAGTTTATATAAATTTTAAAATGGTTATTTATTTATTAATATTGATTGTCGGGTGGAAATGTGGTGTCCACCCAAGACTCGAGAGTTTCGCATTATTTAGACGCGTAATTATTGCTTCAATTATGGAAGTCACGTGATTCGCCATGTGCTTCCTTTTACTATGCTTAGGTGAAATTATTTGGTGAAATTATTTTTAAAAAAAATTATTATTTAAATATTACCACATAACATAGTTATAAAATTAAAAGAACTCAAAAATTTAATTTAATGGGTTCGTATAATTATTTTCGGTAATTTTGTTATTGCAGTATGAAGATATTGTTCAATTGGAATGGATGTCAAAATTTGTTGAAGATACTCAGTGTGGAGCGAGCTTGACAACCAAGAAAGAAGATTCCTCTTCAATCAGTCAGGTAGAACAACGGTCCATGTTTCGTGTTGTGTTCATGTTATGTTCATAGGAAGCATATCAATTTTCAAATGTTCATATATTTATGTTGTGTTGGATCAAAATTTTCAGGGATCCAATAATCAATTCCAGACTTGCAGTCCGGTTTCGGTTCTTGAAAGTAGCAGCTCATGTTCAGGGGTGAAACCATTGCCGCGCAGTCCTGAAACGTCTGCCCCCGGGAAACGCGGACGTCCACGAAGCAAACGTCCTCGTCTGGCCACTTTCAATCATCTTCCAGGAGTTCAGATGACCTCCCCAACTTCATCTGTCAATGAGAACGACATTCCCCAGCCGTTTGCTGTCCCGAAGGTGCTGTCGGATTCTGAGAACTATGCTGAGTCCCGGCTTCTGATCAAATTACCGAAACAAGTCAATCCAGAACATAAGAAGAAGAAGATCAAGTTATCGGTTTCAGCTGCAGCAGCCATTGCTGATAATAGTCAAAATCCAACTGGACAAGCTGTTAGGAAATGTATGCACTGTGAGATAACTAAGACACCTCAATGGAGGGCAGGGCCAATGGGTCCGAAAACCCTTTGCAATGCCTGTGGTGTCCGATACAAGTCTGGCAGGCTCTTCCCCGAGTACCGGCCTGCTGCAAGTCCGACATTTGTTCCGTCAGTACACTCAAATTCTCACAAGAAAGTGCTGGAGATGAGAACCAAAAGTTGTGAACTAGCGCCCACCACAACAATGGTTGCCAACAATTTACCAGAGTTGATTCCAAATAAAAGCAACCCAGCATTGGATTATATATGAGTGTCTTACACTGTATACGACACACATCCAATCATGAGCATGGAAAGTGTTGGAAAAATCGAAGGTAGTATGTCGGATACATACTTTTATCTGATTTACACCCGAGTCCGAGTAGTATAGCTTTGTTATTTTATTATCTCTTCGTTCTTTGTTCTTTTTCTTGTACAGGGTTGAAATGGGGGGAATAGAGCAATAGATGACCAATATGTTTAAATAATAGAGAGAGATTGTTATGAGAAAAATTGAGGGAAAAAGGGTAGAGAAAACGGAAGCTTAAGAGTTAGCAAAGTTGTAGGTTTTGGCAATGGTTAGGTCCTTCGGATGCCATTAGTTATTGGAGTTTATGTTTTTTTTTTTCATGGGAATTATTAATTTTTGCAGTTAAATTTTAGTGGAAATCAAAATTATGAGACGAGTAAGTAAATTTGAGAAGTTATTTTCAATTGAAAATTTCCAATTTTTACTTCAATTCTACATGTTCCACCATTCAAAATTTCCACTTCAATGCTGATATATGAAAAGGAGACTAGAGCCAGTACAAGGCAGAGCAAGACTACTGAGTTAGAAGCATATTAACGTGAAAAATTAGCACTATCCTCCTCTGAAAATTTTATTAGGCCCCGAAACTTTGTCCCAATATCTGCCACTGCGAGTTGCTCTCTTGTAGGTAGGTATAAGTCACTCGAACATCCCAATTCCGATTACATAACTCAGCAACTACCCTGAACAGATTGGCTTCGACTTCCTCACCATTTGGCCATGGAGACGGTTCACTACCTCTAAATTATCACATTCAACGACGACCCTTCGATAGCCCCTAACCCAAAGAATTCGGAGGCCATCCGCATTGGCCCCAAGCTTTGCTTCAAGAACACTACAGGTAACAATGAACGTGCTATAACCAACTAACCAAGCTCTACAATCATTTCTTAGCAAGCCTCCTGCCGCAGCTCGAGGTCCTACCAAAGTCACAGCCTCGGCCACATTCAATTTGCACCAGGAGTCCAGGCAGTACCCCTTCCCCCGCTACTGGTTTCTGCGGTATCCTTGGCACTTACAGCCATCAAAAACACCGAATTTTGTCCGGACTCAAATAAAAGTTTAGTGATAAATCCAATTTCAAAAGTACACAGAATCGTTGGTTTTCTAATTTAATTACATTTTGGAGAACTTGTTTGGTAAATTTGCAAATAGTAGACTCTTTAAATTTAATTTCAAGTTTTAGGTCATTAGCACACTGTTTTAATTTCTAACGTAGCTTAATTAAACGGTCATAGTCTTCTCATTTCTGTCTTTTAACTACAACTATTAATTTAAAAAAGATCTTACGGTATTTCACTCTAATAAAATTTCACCTTAAATGTTACTGTACAAGCCCGTTTGGCCCACCAAAAACCCCAAAATGCCTAAACCCATTACACAAACAGAAACCCAAACAGAAATTAAGCCCAAATAGCCCACATGACCCAACCAGCTTAAATTTAGGGTTTCAAAATCTAAAACCCTAAACCACCTAACCCACCCCTAGCGCCGCCTCCACCGCCTCTACTCTTACCGACAGGTCAAGTCTGCCGCCTCGAGCACCTGCAAGCCATTAAAATGAAAGGACAGCAAAATATAAAATCTTGTAAAACGCCTATAAAAGGCCAAATCCATTACCACTGTAAGGGGGCTGACATTTTTTCAATGAAAATATAAGCATCTTCATACACAAACAAGAGCAGAGACTTTGGCAATATCAAAAGTAGGAAACAACTTAAGGGAAAAATCCGAATTCAGAAGTCGAAAGGTGTTCTAAATTTCCTAAGTTTCTAATCGGTTTCTTTTTTTTCTTTTTCTTTTTTGTTTTTTGTTTATATGGGTGTGCATATACAGATTAAAAAGCATAAGAAAACATAAAAAAAAGGAAGAAAATCTCACATTTTGGGCGATTTCACGGTGGCCGGCACGGCGAAGCCTACGATGGGCAGTGACCGGACCTCTGGCCGGAGCCTCGTCACCTGCAGAGAGAAATCCCCATTTTCTTTCCCTTTTTTTTTTTCTTCAACTCAGAAAAATGAGATTTCAACAAAAAAATTGGTCTTTATAGCTTCTCTGGTACGATGTCGTTTGGGGCAAACATTCCATCCCCAAAACGGCGTTGTTTCATGCCAGGCCCGAGGACCTGACCCGCCTATGCCCAAGATCCGCGTGTTTTTGGACTGAGGGGTTATTTGCGCCCTCAGTCCTTTCGCTCTTTGAGGCTATTCCAATGTGGTCCATTTTGATTTTTAATTTAGCCACAATTTGTCTATTTTATTTCAATTTAACCCTCAAAACTTCTTAATGCACGAACTAACGAACGACGTCGTTCAGGAAGTTGGAATATTTATCCTCAGGGTCCTTGTCCCTTCGCGCGCGTTACAGTTGGCTCCCCAAATTCGCATTTTATTTCGATTTGCCCCCCCCCCCCCAAACTTTCATTTTAACTTCAATTTCGTCATTTTCATTGCTTTGGTCATTATTATTATTTTGTTTTTATTATTTTGTTAATAATATTATTATAATTACACCATATTATATTTATTTATTCATTTCATTATTAATCCATTATATTATTATTACTAATATATTCTTATTATTATTAATGTATCATTATTTGTTGCTCTACTTTTTACTCTATTATCATTACTATATTTATTATTATTATTATTATTATGACTATTATATAGCAGGTGTATTCCTATTATAAAAATATATATGTATTTTATATGTAATATTATTATTTTCTTTACTTTGATATCATTATTATCATTATTTTTGTAATTACTATTACTATTGTATTATGACTATTATTATTTTCTATGTTTATTTTCCTATCATTCACCTCTCTATATTTCTTATATATTTATATACCTTCATTATTTCTATATCTTAGGTACTATATCAATATTTATGTTTATGCATTAACGTCATTATTTTACTATTCTTATATTTATCATGCTATTATTATTATTTTCACCATCACGGCTATTCGCACTATTTTTATTACCATTATTTAATATATTATTTTTATTACTATCAATACTTATTATTATGGTTATATTATTTTATTATCTTCATCTATTACTCTTTAAGTTATCTCATTTTTATTCCTTATTTATTGCATACCTTTTCATTTATATATCTTTCACATCATTTCAAACTTAAAAATTTTATTCCTTGTATTATTACCATTAATACTATCATTACTATCGCTTCTTCAATAGTTTAGCATAATGTTTATTCATTTACTACTAGTTCTTTTAATTTGTGAATATTTTTAGCTCATTTATTATTTCCTTTTTTATATTATTCGTTTGATGCCTACATTTTACTTTCGTTTTAGCGTTATCATTCTTATTCTTATTCGTGTTTATGTTTATTTTGTTAAGACCATCAATTTTTTATGCATTCTTTATTATCTCGTTTCATCACGAATTTAGATTTTACTCAAAACATTAATAATTTTCTCATAAAAATAAGTATTCCGTATTTAGTAACTCAAGACAATCGCGCTCTAACTTACTGGGTTTCGATTTTTCTCATTTAACCTAAATAACGGAATATTCTCTTAAATCACCATACGAGTTTTAAAAATGCTTATTTTCGGAGATACGAAGTGTGGTGCCCTAACTTATCGGGTACGACATTTTGTTACCTCGAAATAAGATTCTTTTTGCAAATAAAGGCAATATTCGGTGTTCGGAGATTCAAGGAAACGTGCCCTAACTCACTGGGTTTCGATTTTCCTTGTTCACCCTAACTAACCAAATATCCTTTTAAAAGAGATTAAAGTATATTAATTTTAAATAAAAGGCAAGCTCAGTCTCAAAGTTCGAAGATGTCGTGTCCTAACTTACTAGGCATGGCGTTCTATTGCTTAGAGATGAGAAAGCCTTTAACCTTCGAGTTTTTTTTTTAAGAAAAGGGATCGTATTTAAAAGTATTTTAAGTTTTCGATTTTCGAAACTAAGACACTAATTAATCAACTAGGTACCAATTTTTGGGCGTATCGAGGGTGCTAATCCTTCCTCGTGCGTAACCGACTCCCGAACTCATTTTTTTGATTTTCGTAGACCAAAATGTCGTTTTGATAAACTAAAATATTTTATTAAAACAAAGGTGATCCGATCACACCCAATAAAGATCGGTGGCGACTCCCAATTTTTTTGTTTATCATTTTCAAAACCAAAGTCGATCCCCGTTTTTCAAAAAAATGGTTACGACAGTTACCATAAAAAAAAATCTACAAATCTATAGAGTGATAGGCAGTCAGGAGACCTTAACAAATTCAACTTTGATGATTAAAAGATGGCATATATCAAAAGTAGTCTGAATTAAATTTCAACTCTTTATCTCCAAAGACTTGAAAGCACATAAAGTACTTATAGAAAGACATCTAAAATTCGGCCATTTCTTAATGGATAGGGGTAATGGTGGAATTGATGCATTATTAACACTTGGATAATTTTTAAAAGAAAGCTAAACCATTACTAGCTGAGCCCAACACAATAAAGGTCAAAATAACAATTAAGAAAACCCTAATGAACTAAATAAGCTCTAAATGAGCTTCATTTTCACAATTTAGGCTTTTTCAAGTTTACTAGCACTTTCCATCCATATTTGGACTCCATTCAAAAATTCGTTGTAAGTTAATATATAGATTTGAAATACAACAACTTCAATAAATTTAAATTAATAAATTTCGTTTCACTCAGGCATATATATATATATATATATATATGTTAATATTTCTATCTTGTCATAAGCTAAAAGATTTTATATTTTTATATTTTTATATTTTTATAATCTAAAATGTTTAATTAAATTTTAATACATTATTATTAAATAGAAATTTCAATTAAATTAGATGAATTATTAGATAAGTTTAGATATATATATTTATACTATTGTTAAATCTTTATTGAGTTAGTGTCATGACTTAATAAGACACCAATTTAATTAAAAAAACTTAAAAATTGTTCATTTTAAAAAATAGCAAATATTAGTGTGAGTATTTTTTATTTTTATTTTTGTATAAAATCTATAAAAGACAATTTAAACCCAAAATATCTATAATTTATAATATATATGAATTTGAAGAAATTTTTAAACGGATGAGAATACCATTTATTATTTATTATAGGCTTGATGCTCACTTTGGTACCTAATTTTTTTTGTCTCAAATTGGTACATAAATTATTATTCTGTTACTCGGTTTAGCCCTTTTTTTTTTTTGGTAATGGTGTTAAAAAAGTTTATTGTCATTTGGCATTAATAAGAATGTGTCACCTGTCAATTAGGTTTATTTAAAATAAAAAATAAATTTAAATTAAAAAATACATTTGATTTTGACCTACCATGTAACACCCCTAACCCGAATCCGTCTCCGGAGGGTTAAGAAATATTACCATACAAGCACGAAATATCATTTAATTTTATTCAAATAACTCCCGTTGGCACACTTATAAAACCGAATTCCAACTTGCTTTTCCAATTATACTATATAGAATAGAATCATCTCAAGTTGATAAGTACATTGATTCATTCTTAAATTCAATTTACCTCAAAACATTGAAAACACTAATCGAATATCAACCACACATTCACTTTAACTATGTGGAACACCTTTAGTAACTTAACAAGCCATTTTCGCATGGCTATACATATATACATCATCAAAAAGATACTTATTTAACATCAAAAAGTCAAGGCTATACATGCCATTATTAAAGTTCAACTACAAAAGTACCGAATGGCTTAGATAGTGTGGACGACTTCGACTTAGAGATCCCCGAGACCGTAGCTAACAAACAAGATCTATAAAACAGAGAATAAAGGGCAACAGAGTAAGCAATTCTATGCTTAGTAAGTTTTAAGCAATACAAACAATTAAAACTTGTCATTTAAATCGGCATTTAGTATCACAAAACTAATATTCTAGCTAGTTATCATTTGGCCGAATATATATGTATATAAATACGTGAATACACAAAGAAATTTCAGCATGTAACTTTACTTTACTCATAGCTCATACAGTTGATTTAAGTCTCAGACTTTCATATAATGTCAGACATCGACCAAATCAGTCATGCTTTAGTCGTAGATATAGTAATCATTCACACGCATATATCGTTCTTTGATACTAATAATTCATCTTAGAAATCAATTCACATGCGAGTACGTAATACGTACCTGACTTTCACAATATCCTACATAATCACTATTAGTTTATCTCGAACCCTCAAATTCATAATCTTACTTGAATCACCGGCACTAAGCCTGCTGGGTTTAAAACCCGTATCCAATCATCAGTACAAAACCTGCGGGGCTTTAAGCTCGAATATAATACCAAAGACTAAGCTGCGAGATTTAACCCTGATATAATACCAGCACTAAGCCTACGGGACTTTAACCCGGATATAATACCAGCACTAATGCCTTCGGTACTTAGCCCGAATATAAATCTCACACAAGGCCTACGGGTCTTAGCCCTGTTATAATCCCAATTTATCATGCACATATATATATATATCATAACACATCGGCATTTCGTTTACCTTACTAGAACACAAACACAACATGCTTATCAACCATTCCACTTTCGACTTAATAGCCACATACAAAGAGCACGATTTCGATTCGCTATCCAACATGATTTCTATAACCATTCGGCTACAAGTCATAAGTACAAACTATTTATCTCACTACGTAATTCAAGTAGAACCATTAGGTCACAATTTATTTATTATGCTTATATATCATGATTTTATCAAATCATAAGCTAAGTTCCATTACTCAAAGACTTACCTTGTATCCTTCTGAATAGATTTCGGGTTGGCTATTCCGTGACTTTAGCTTTTCCCCTATCCGATGTTGCCCCTCTATGCTCTTGAGCTATGTTAAACAAGTTTAGTCACATTAAACCTTATTCATACCTCTCATTCAATAATTACTCTTTCATTCCAATATGACACACACACACACACAATTTTCCTTTACAATACATTCGGCCGAAAACAACTATGTTACTAGTCACAACTAAATTATTGATTAGATCAAGTTTACATAACCTTTTAATCAAACTTATTATTCATGACATAATAATCATCAAGAGCCGAAAATGTGATCACTTGGTTAGCTTAAATTCATGTGAACTTAAGTGTCAAAAAAAAAAAAGTCTATGAAATATTTACTCACTATCTTCCATCTTTAGCTCAATTTCCTAGCTCCCAATCGGCACACTAGGACCATCTGAATTCATTTCCCATCTTGTTAACATAAACATGGTAAAGCTAATCCCCATAAACAATTATCATCAATTCATTCATTCACTAGGGACAAAGCCGAATGTTCAATAAGCAAATAAGGTACACAAAGCATGACTTCTTCAATTAAACCTACCATTCTCTATTTCATTGATTTTAACAAAAATTTACTTAGCAACTTCTCACTTTACAATTCGGCAACCATGAAAGCTCCTTTTTAAGCATATAGGCTAAATTCTCAATTATCCAAATTTTAACAAAATCTAGCTAATGGCCGAATATAAATACCTTGCCCCATACCCACGAATTCACCTATTCTAAGCTCAATTTGCCAATTAAGTAAATAACACTAATGTTGAGCATTATTTGACAATTTATCTTGAGTAGCCGACTAAATTCATGTTCCTAATTCATAATTTCAAGTATTTCATTCACAAGTTACACAAATTATGATCAAAACCTCAACTTCAATTTCGGTAAGCACAAACATATTACCCAAAATTTCCCCAAAGCACCTAAACCACTACTATGCATATTTAACAAGTTTAAACCTCACTTATCCACCTTTACTCATAAAAGCATAAAACAACCACCATTTCTTACCATCCATAATCATGGCCGAATGCCCAAATCACCATAGAATTCAAAATTTCAAAATGGGCTAAGTCAAATACTTAGCTATCAACCACACTTAAAAAAAAATCAAAGAAAATAGCATGAAATTTTACCTTAATCAAGCAAAAATCCAAGAGTGACCGAAAGCCTAGTTTTCTCTCCTATTTTCGGCAAATGAAGAACAAAAGATGAACTAAGCCTTGTTCTTTTCACCTTTCACTATTTTATTTATTTTATTATAACACCAATATCATATATTATTATAATTATATTATAATACAAATATATGTATAAATTACATACATTTCAATGATTATTCCACATGGCCGGCCACTATATAATAAAAATGTCAATTTGACATGCAAGTCCTTATGTTTTAAAATCACATAATACAAGGCCATTTCAAAATTTACCTAACACGTTTCCAAAATTTTCACACAAGTCCATTTTCAATTTATTTCACATCACTTTGCAATAATTAAAGCATTTAAAAATTCACACAAGCATAAACACATATTTTAGACATAAAATATTATATTCAATTATTTCGGTGACTCGGTTTAGCGTTCCCGAAACCACTTCCCGACTAGGGTCAAAAATAGGGCTGTCACACACCATTGATCAAACATTGACTGGTGTGGACTAATGTTCATTTTCAATTTACTTTTGTATAATGATTTCTTATGAAACTTTATATTAATTGAAATATGCTATTTGAAAATTTTATTTAGAGTGTGGCATAATTATCACTAATTTACATACTAAGAACATGGCATAATTATCACTAAGAATATATTTACAATTATATTGATACATTATTAATATTTATCCATTTCCACAAGTTTAATATTTGAAAATAAAGAAACTTAATAAATTTGTTTATTTCAATTTTAAAAGATATTCATTAATTAATTTCCATAATGAATTTCTTAATTCATTAATAATAGTATTTTATTTCAATAATTTCACCCAATAAAAATTAAAGTAGTATAAATAAATAAATACTTATCAATGAAATGTGTCATACTCTTATTTATCCTTTTACATATATCAACTTTCTGCTATCAGCTAAGTTTTACCAAACACTTTTAAATAAACAGTTAATCCAACCAGCCACTACAATCAGCAATTAACTATCAACCAATTATCAAACAAGGTCATAGTATGAACAAATACATAAGTTACACCCATACTTCTTGACCATAACTTTTTATAAATAAATATATTATAACACTTTTATAACATGTAAAATACTTTTTATAATAAACTTTTTGGTCCTAACTTTAGAAAAATTTTAGGATTTAAATAATATATTTATTTGTTAAACTTTACCAAATACACAAATTATTTTTATAATATAACTTTTTAGGGTTTATAATAAATGAAATTATTTGTCATAATCATCCCAGACACTTATATGTGGTTATTTGTCGTAATTATTCAATTCTCACGTTCTCTTAAGAATTGGAAAATATGTTTGGGGGCTCCAACTCCACTCAATTTAGTGAGACCCATCAATTACAATAATTATACAAACATGTCATTTTATGTAATTATAAACAAATACACTCAAATCCGTTTCTAAAAATTACATTATTTTTACATCATAATTACGTTTGTCATCTATCTATAGAGTTGCATTAATTGATATGGTATGTATTTATATCTTTTTTTTTTCGTAAATAATCTTGCTAACCTGTAATTTTTCTTGACCAAAGCTGACTGTCGTTTTCTAAATGGCGGTCTCCGCTAAAATAGATGTGTAATTAATTCCTCCTAAAATGTAGAAATTAAAGATACCTTTAATGTTACCTTAAAAAAAAAAAAAGTTAGTAAATATCTTCCTTAAAAATAGGATACAATAAATAATCAAATTAATTACAAATAACACATGCAATATGTATAATATTAAAATAAAAAAATTAGATTAATTGTGAGTGAAACAAAATTTAAACACCTAAATACATCAAATTAAAAATATTTTTTTGGTGAATTACAATAAGGGTAAAAGCCTAAACAAAAACACAACTCGAACCCAGGCTATCCAAGTGAACACCCTTAACCATCAAGTCATCACATGGGGTTCAAATTAAGAATATTAAATGTACTACAATTGTATTGTTTATCATGATCTTGTCATTAATCCTGAGTTGCTACTGAGTTAACATTATAAATATATACAATTGATGGAGATAATAAAATGTGCAAAACATTTTAATGTAAAGTTTTGGTTGAGTGGCAAAATTAAAGTTTTATCAACCAAAATGTCATGAGTTCAAATCCCACTAGATGCAACAAAAAAAAAAAAAAAAAAAAAAAAAAGAAAAGGAAAGTAATTAATATACCTTATTTTAAATATGAAAGGACATTAATAACTGAGTTAGTGTCTAGTTAACTCATAAAACCAACTCATCAACTATTTAAATAATAGTATAGTACTATAGTACGTTTCACAATTTAATATACTATAATACATATATGAATCTATACTAATATTTAAGACTCTAAATTACAAAATATTTTTCCATAATCGAAATAAGTTATATTATTTGAGGGTATTTTAGCCTTTTTATTTTAACAAAAATTAATTAAAATATACATATAATGGGATTTGAACCCATGATAATTAAATTAATAAAACCTTTAATTTACCACTTAACCAAATCTTTATTTTGATGTTATTATATACATTTTTATTTTAATATGCATAATTTATTACCTCCATATAATTGGAATTGCAATACCCACAATAGTCTTGAAATGGGGGACCCTTTAGGAGTTGGATATCGCGATACCCATGTTTGGATATCATGATATTACTATGAAATGCCTCGATTCTCTTCAATTTAACACTGTCAGAGGTATCACGACTTCCAGGTTTTGATGTCACGATACCTGCCTTTTAGACGACGTTTTCATTCACGTTTCGGCCTCCGTCGACTCCCTACAAAACTCAATCGATTGTTAGGATCTAAATGTCACATTTGACCAATTTGGATCTTAAAATGAGCATAAAATGTAATTAACACTTATTATAATGTAAGAACTAAAATTAAGCAAAAATTACAAAAAAAACCTTTAAATTACTTGAAAATAAACTCTTTTAAATTTATATTAAAAAGTATAATTTAACATATCAAATTCCGTTAGGTTAGACCCACAGTTTCGTTGGTTGAACTCCTTTTTGGTGTCTCTGCATATCTATTGTAAGAAGACCAAAAGCTGGGTTTTGTTGGCTATCAGAGATGATTCTAAGAAAGGGATGGGTTTGTTTTGTTTTCATTTATTATTGTGCAGTTGTGTGGTGGCCAATTCTTTTCCAACAACCGGTTTTAATATTTCTGTCCTTTTTCTCCTTCTTAATGGTACCTTACATTTAATTTAAAATTAATAATTTCACAATTAAGTTAGAGACTTGAATTAATGAGTTACAATAATTTAATAAATATATATATATATAAATAAAGAATATATCAATATTTTGTAATTAAACTTAAATAAAAATCTAGAATGGTTCTTCTTTTCCATCTTCAATTATAAGATTAATAGATTGTCCTCTATAGATCAATCATAAAGAAGAGAAAAAAAGAAGAAAAGAGATACAACTTGCTATAAGAACAAAGAACAAAGAACAAAGAAAAAGAGAGAAAACATCCTATAAGATAGATGTTATAACCATTTTTATCAGAAGTATTGCTCTAAGATTTTTTTCAACTTGTTGGCTCTAACTTTATCTTTCTTGCCTGTTGTTCATTATCATCATTCATCTTGTTAGAAAAATGTAGTACAATAAAGAAATTTCAGGTGCAAGAAAGAAAAATTAAGGAAAGAATGAAATAGACTTGAAACTTGATTTAACAGTCCTTAAGGCTTTAATTGTCTCTAGGATTCTAAAAGTCTTAAAACAACAAAACTGAATACTGAAAATGACACCATCGAATTTTATATATAAGTATTTAGTACATAACTCGTTACACAAATTATTTTTTCTTTAACATAGTAACTTTCCAAAAAAGTTATGTTTTTCATTACGAGCCTTATCTAAAAATTATGTCTATTCGAATATATTTATTCAGATGCAAATCAAATAATAATTATTAAAATTATTTCAAAAATAAACATAATAATTATGTATTTAATTAGAGTAGGAAGATTCATGAGTACAAAGACTAAATATCAATTAACTGAGTACAAGTATCTCTTATATACTTAAATATAATATTGAAATATTGAAAGCACCACTTATAGAGACATATATATATATATATATATATATATGTTGTCGCTTTAATTCATTCGGATTGGTGCTTCTTTTTGTGCCTTGCACCTGTGACAGTAGAAGTCTTTTAAGCATGTACAGTGCATCATGCACTCTTGATAAAACTAGGTTAAACCTCTAGTTCTTTTTAGCTTTTGTTGAGGATCAATTGGATTCCTTGCATGCAGTCTTGCCTTTATTGCATACAATTCAGTGACAACATCTTCAATCTTCATTCTCTGGGCAGGAACTTCAACAGAGCATGCAACACCGACTTTAGTGAATGAAACCAAACAATCCAACATTTTACAATCTCTGTTTTGACTTTTCTTATTGATTTGTTCAAGCAGTCGGAAATCTAAAATCTCCTCCAATTTTTCTGGCAATGCTATCTTACAATAACTATGAAGGCTCATTCCATCACCAAAAAAATCATCGGTTGGCCTCTTTCTGGTGATCATCTCCAAAATGAGAATCCCATAGCTATAGATATCGCCTTCGGGGGATGTAGAACCACCCATTCCATATTCTACAATGATACAATTACACAATATAACTAAAACACGAAAAGAATGTCTAAGAAACAAGTCAAATGATTAAAATGAAGTAAATATATGTTTCAAAGCATATCACCACAAAAGAATGCATTTGTCTAACAAAATAAGAAAAAAAAAAAATTACCCGGAGCGAGATATCCTAGAGTTCCTTTGATGATTGAGGAAGTCGTTTGCTCGTTATCCAATTTACTTGCTGCATCGGAAAGGAGCTTAGCCATGCCTAAGTCACCAACATGTGCAACCATGTCATCATCAAGAAGAACATTTGTCGGTTTTAGATCTCGATGAACAATCGGTGTTCGACAATGATGGTGAAGGTAATCTAACGCGTTGGCCACATCTATAGCAATGTCCAACATTTGAGCAAAGTTGAGATGGCGTGGCAAGTGATCTTCGTCATAATCATGATGAAGCCAGCTCTCTAAAGTTCCATTTGCCATGAATTCCAAAACTATAGCCTTGAAATCATTGCCTTGGTAGTCCATGCTTGAGCAACAAGTTATTAGCTTCACTAGATTCCGATGCCGAACATTTCTTAAAGCCTCGCATTCAACTGTGAAACTCTTTATAGCCCTAGGGTTTTGAAGGTTCAATACTTTGATTGCGACGGGGTTTTCTTGTTGATCAAGAAACCCTTTATAAACAGACCCGAAACTGCCCTTCCCAATGACGTTCGAGGCTTCAAAACCATTAGTTGCTTGAACAAGTTCCTTGTACGAAACTACCACAAAATTAACTTGCTGCAAAGCCAAAGAGATCATTTCCTTTCCTGAGCGTTTTCGCCAATAAAGTATAGCAATGAACGCAACTGAAGCCGAGGCAAGCAAAAGGCTAATGACGATAATGATAATGGATTTGGTTGATAAACCATTTCTTTTTGCCTTTGCTGCCTGATTGAAGCATTTGGGAAGCTCTATTTCAGGAATTCCCCCGCAAAGGTTCTTGTTCCCAACAAGAGAGAATTGACTGGTATTATTGAAAACCCCTTCTTCTGGAACTTCACCCTCTAACTGGTTGAAAGAAAGGTTTAAACTCACCAAAAATGGCAACTTTTGAAGTTCAAGTGGTATGGTGCCAGTCAAATTGTTACCAGAGAGATCTAAGCTTTCAAGACCTCTTAAAGTACCAAGAGCTTGAGGAATACTACCATGAAAGTAGTTTCCCTGCATGTGCAAGATTCTTAATTCAGAAATCTCACCAATTCCCCCGGGAAGTTCACCTGAGAAATTGTTGTTATCAACGTATAAATCCACAAGATTCTTGGAGTTACTTATAGCAGATGGAAAGCTGCCATTGAAAGAGTTGTGAGACAAATTCAGAATAATCAAACTTTGGAAAGCAGCAATCAGCTGATCCGGTATGGTGCCACCGATTTTATTTTGCGAAAGATCCATCACTTGCATATCTTTGCATTTCCTGAGTTTCAATGGAATCCTTCCCTCAAAATTGTTACCATTTAAATAAAGGTACAACAATCGAGAAAGATTGCCAATGCAGGATGGAATTTCACCAGATAAACGATTCAAAGACAGGTCGAATCGCCCTATATTCCGGAGCTTTCCAATGGAAGTTGGAACTTCGCCTGTAAACAAGTTTTCCCCTATATGAAGGTCCATGAGCTTATCAAGATTGCCAATCCCTTGAGGAATACTTCCAGAAATCTGATTTTCTCCCATAAAAAGATGTTCAAGCTGGGCCGATAAATTAGCTATAGAGTTTGGTAATACCCCGCCTAACCTGTTATGATGGATATCCAAATCTTTCAATAGACTGCAGTTGGTTAAAGATCGAAGAAAATCCAAGTCTCCTTCTTTCCCAATCCCAAGATGGTTATAGTCAATATAAAACAACTCAAGATTCTGAAGCTTTCCCATATTTTCAGGAACTAATCCACTGAAACCATTTGAATAGATGTCAAACTCTTTCAAGCCAGAGATATTAGTTATTGATGCTGGAATTCTTCCGCTGAATTGGTTGTCTCCGAAATGCAGTATTTCAAGTTCCGGAAAAGCAAAACCCAGTTGAGATTCAAGACCACCATGTAACTTGTTTGAGCCCATCCCAAGAGCTTTCATGGCGGAAAGGTTGTAAATGGAAGAAGGTATGGTTCCAGACAGATTATTTTGACTAAGAACAAGTGTTTTCAAGTTGTATAATCTGCCGATATCAAAGGGTATATCTCCTTTCAAGTGATTATTCCCAAGTTGGAGATAATCCAAGGACGAAAGATTTCCTAATGAAGATGGGATTCCCCCAACGAAATCATTGCTAGCAAGAGAGAGTTTAATCATATTCTCCCCTGATTGAAAGGGAATTGTCCCAGAGAAACTGTTGTCCCTCAACATAAGAAACTGCAGGTTGGAGCAATTGTAGAGCTCTATAGGGATGTTACCTTGGAGATTGTTGTAACTTAGATTCAGTGAACGAAGCCGTTTCAAATGGCCAAATTCCCTAGGAATGTTACCTTTCAAGCTATTATTGGAGAAGTTAACCTCTCTCAGGAAACTTAAGTTCCCTATTGATGGAGATATGGAGCCACCAAGTTTCATGCTGGCCAGGCTTAAACCGATGACCCTTTGATGCTGCCCGCCACATCGAACACCTTGCCACTCGCAAAAATGGAGTGAAGCATTCCATGAAAGTATACCACCACCAACAAGCTCATCTTTCAAAGCAAGCAATACTAGTCTATCTGTTTCGTTCCCCAAGGCCGCCATCGCAAGCGTGAAGGGCATTGATACCAAGGTGATTACTGCAACAATGCAAAGCAGGAATTTAGTACGTGATTTCTCCATTGAACACGTACAAAACTGATAGTGCAGTCGAGTGGTATGAGGCGTCAGAAGAGAATTTACAGAACTTAAACAGTCGAGTAGTTGAGTGGTAACCAAGCCAACGTGTTCATTCTTTGTCAACATATAAAAAGTCAATCCTACAAAATAATTAAAAAAAAAAGAGGAAATTATTACAAAGGAATTATTCAACATTGTGAACATTGTGAATTGGCCAGTGAGAAATTTCGTCGGAGCACAAAATCTAGATACAGTTGCAGAGAAATGTAAATTCAACACCGGATTCCACCAAACGGGATCTACATCTTTAATTCCACATGAGTTAATTTTTAATGATAAATTACTTGCATGCAATTTTATTATTTTATGATTTATGTTTGAGATTCATGATGTTTAAAGTTGTTTATTATTTAAAATTTTATTATTAATAATGATGAAAAAATCATATTTAAAACTTAAATTTAAAAATGAAACTTGCTCTAAATATAACTAAATAAATATTTTAAAAATTAAAAAATTATACCAAATCTCAAAATTTTCATATATTTTATAATATATATGATTTTTCAAAGAAGACATTTAAATAATTTCTTATAGTTAACTAATATTGAGTTTATGTATAATATTAACTCAATCAATAGAGTGAAAGCCATTGATAGATTTTCAAAGGTAGTGTTTAAATGGTCAAAGGTGTGGGCTCCATCTACTTCCAAAGTCAATCTAAAATTAACCAGAAGTTGACTTACCATTAAGGATATTAAAGATATTTATGACCGGATAGTTTGTTAGACCCAAAGCTTGCATATATAAAATAATGAAGATGCTTATATTACATATTTTCACAATCTAAAAAGATTCCAATCTTCAAAATAACTTATTTAAATTGGATTGATTTTCATAATTAGACTTACATACTTTTATAATATTAATATTATTTAAACTACAAAAACTTTATTTCAAAAATTATCCATCTTAAATATAAGAAGTAATCCAATCTATCGCAATAATAAATATAATGGTTATTTGCATTGAAATTTTGACAGCCACGTCAAAATTACTTGCCTCCATAGAACAAATTCTTAAAATTCTATTTTCTAGTAAAATTTGATCTAAATGTGACATTCTTCCCTTTTTCATCGCTTTGATCCAAGAGCTTGTAGCCAACAACACTACGACTAAAATTTAATGTGGCATTTCAAGTAAGAGAGTTCATGGCTACCTAAACACCAAACTTTTCGACTAGTACAGAGTAAGTGTATGAAAATGGAAGAAGATTGATCCCGATGGTCTTGTTATGACAATGATGGGTTCGGATAAGTTCATATTTTTATTATAATATATTTTAAAAATATTATATTTTTGTAACATCTTACACCGATTTGGATAGAGGGTCTGAATGCAGGATGTTATGTGGCACCTTATATCCGACTCAATTGTTGGATCCGAATATAAAATGTTACATTTTGTTGCTGAAGCAATTCACTTTTCCTTTTTTTTTTCTGTAAAGGAAATGTAGTAGTAAAATTATTTTATAAAAATTTCGTCAGGATTTTTGCCTATTTTATATAAAACCCCTACAATTTAGATTTTATAAAATATTCACATTCAAATTATCTCCCAAATCAATTCCCAGCACTAAGATTTCGCAAAACATATCAATAAACTAGATTTCTACGAATTACTATTTTATCAAAACATTAGTTATAAAATACTAGCTAAGAAAATAGATGAATATATTTAAATTCAGTTTACGACATAATATTATATATATATATACACACACACAAGCCTAGGTACATGCCATTTACAACAACTATAAAGTAAACTCTTCACCAATATTGTTTAAGCTGAACTTGGTTCTTCAGATGTTGCTGGAACGATTTAGCGAATCTAACTACCTGAGCACGGAAAAAATAGACAAACCGTACGTTGAGCAATTTTTATACTCAGTTGTGCAAATATCATATAAATCATTACATAAGTATTGAACACAAATTAATTGATAGAAATAAACTAAAACATGATTATAAATATCATTAATAACATCACAATATAAAAGAAAATTCTAATATTAATAAATTTTAATATTTTGATATTGACAAATCAAATAAAGAAATTAAGCTTTTTAATTAAATTCAAAATCGCGTAATTAATTTAATTTGCACAATATGGAAGTTCAAATAAATTCAAGTTTTGTTTTTGCTTTTCTCTTAATTTAGACCCCACACTAAAGTTTAGACTCATAACCAGATATATGTATTCGTCACCTTAAGTTGTTCGGCAACAATGACTATCAGAGTAATCCACGACCCTCTGGGAATTGAGACTGCCTATGATCCTTTGGGAATTGGGGCTAACAATAATAACAACTGATTGACTTGGCCTTTTCTCCCTCGAGTACCCACTGGGAATTGGGGAGATCTAAATTCTCTGATATAAAGACTCTATGGCATGCCAACTATATTTGATTTAATCTAATAACTTAGTGAAATGGGGGTAAAAACCAAATTTCATGATCCATTTCAATTCCATTTTCATATAATTCTCATTTCAATTTTGTTTCATGTTCAAATCACATATCACCTAATGTAAAATTAGGCTTCCAATTGAAAATGTATTAATCATTTTCTTGCTCAATCATCTAAAATCATAATACTCAAATCCAAATCATAACCATGAATTTGCTAATTTGATTATATGAAAAATATAGTATTCTTCTCGAAACATAATTTTATAAAATGTTAACTAAATCATTCAAATTCATCCGAACTCATAAAAATAAAATAAAATAAAATCAATATAACTAGTCGTAGTAAACTATAAATTCTAAAGTTTTATGTAATGAAAATAAGATATTAGCACAAACCGAAGTTTTAATCGCTTTACTTATTTTTTTCGCCTTTTTCTTTTAAGATGTTCGCTTCGTTTTTACCTACAATAGGAGTAATTCAATATAAAACAACATCATTTATCCATTCTAAAACTAAAACTAATAAAAACAAATTTAAATATGCATGATTGTTCCTATTGGCAACTTAAGTTTTTTAGTTTGAAATTTGCACATCTTTCAACTCGATTATTTGTTTTTATTTCCGTCTTCACCAGAGTACTCACTGCTTCACAAGCTATCATTTAGCACCAATATTACACAAAATGGCCAATGCTCTCTACTTCCCTTTTAACATGGCCAAATATACCAAGTAAACTTTCCATCCATTTTTATTTCTTTTTCACACTTCTAACAAGCTAGAATTCATCTTCTAATCATTTCCTATCCAAAAATATATCTACTTCACTTAAGTTTTCTAAGCTTTCATCAGTGTTCTTTAATGACAACTTTTAAAATATTTGATAAAAAAAAAAACTATTGGTATATATATGTAAAGCAAGTTTCAAGGATTCAAAATATAAATATTTTTTAAAGAAAAATCATACCTTACACTTGAATTTGAAGGAAAATAATGGAAGCAAATTCCCTCCCCTTTTTTTTTATGTGAAAAAGAAAGAAAGATAAGAAAGATGAACATCTTTCTCTCTTTTTATCTTTTTTATGTATTATAATATTAATTAATAAAATATTATTACTTAATAAAAAAATCATTTAAAACCCATTACGAATCATTGATTTTTTTAAGTAATGGTAAAATTGCCATTAAGTTCTCTCCATCAAAATAAAAATGTAACACCCCTAACCCAAATCTGTCGCTGAAACAAGGTTATGAAGCATTACCGGAGTTTACAGATCAAATACAGTTAGTTCATATCATTTACTATTCATATCCAAAATCAAACATATTTAATCATGTTCCTTAAATAGGTTCTCGAGGCTTAAATACGCGTTAAAAACAAGTCAGGACTAAACCAGGAACTCAGAGAATTTTTTGCAAAATTTTAAAATTTTTCCTAGGTGTAGGGGACACACGTCTGTGTGGTCAGGCCGTGTGGGCATTCGATGTGAGGCACACAGTCGTGTCCCAGCCCGTGTCCATACCCGTGTAACTCTTTGACTTGGGTCACACGACCAAGTCACACGTCCGTGTGCTAGGCTGTGTGAACAATTTAATTTTCAAAAATTAGGTGCAGGGGACACACGGCCAAACCATACGCCCGTGTGCATGATCGTGTGTCACACACAGTTGAGACACACGCTCATGACTCTGCCCGTGTGGACAAAAAATAAGTCATTTTCAAGGTCACTTTTCTCACCCAATTTGCTTTCCACCTACAACAACATTTAAGCATATTCACCAACCAATTTATAACCTTCAAATCAAGCCAAAACCAAGTATTATGCATTATATATAATGACATTTGTTCAAACATCCAACTTAATTGATCATATACTTATTTAAGCATGTTTATACCTAAAATACCAAGCCCAAGCACACCTACATACCAAAAATATTACAACCTCGTGCATATATACATCAAACATACCATCACTAGCCATTCCAATGGCTAATTACAACCAAAACGTTTTATCATTTGGCCTAACTTTGCCATTATACTAAAAATAATTTTACTAATTATACCAAAATAAACTGAAGGATAGTGTGATCTTGCTCCGATCCGCTTCCAACCTTTACAAGCTTCCGAGTACTACAAAACAGAGAAAATATATAGAGTAAGCATTTAATGCTTAGTAAGTTAGTACAACGGGAAATTAACTTACCATTCATGTTCATTTAAAGTAAGCATACAAAGTACATCCAAATCAATTTAATCTATAACCTAACACATGTACATTCTCAAGCAAGTTAGTCATGTATTTCAAGTGCATTTCAAGTAGCAGAGATGAGCTCATTGTATGTGCATTTCCATGTATTTTCAAGTAGATACAACTATTGATTCCTTCAGACCTTATCTTAACTTATATCGGACCTTTGCCCGTTGAACCTTATGAAATGTCGATGGACATCCGGGTAGTACACATGAAGTGTATGAATCTGTAATCCGTCAATTCATATCCGGGAGTGCTCATAAGAATACTTAAATGGGAAGCACTATCTCAAGCCATATAACGAGAAGCTCATGTGAGCCATGTAAAGGGAAACTTATCCGGACTTTATAACGGGAAGCTCATAAGAGCCATATTCAGGAAGCTCATGCGAGCCTATAATGGGTAGCTCCGAAGAGCCATTAACGGGAAGCTCCGGATAGCTTAATATCGAAAAGTTAAAGCGAGCCATATCAAGAAGCTCACAAAGAGCTAATTAACGGGAAGCTCACAAAGAGCCATAATCGGGAAGCTTATAAAAGCTGCGGTGTATCCACAACACATGTAGGATCATCACCAAATCGGGATGCTCCAAAGAGCTATTAACGGGAAGCTCGCAAGAATCATATAACGGGAAGCTCGCAAGAATCATATAACGGGAAGCTCGAGAGGGCTAATAACGGGATGCTCTTTCGAGTTGTGGTGTGTCCGCAACATATGCTAGACTACAACCAATACGAGAAACTATATCCATCGATTTTCATTTGTTCAAACGGGACTTAACATTTATCAGGCTTTATCGGATATTCAATCAATTTCATATATATGACAGTAATACAATTCACATAAACAACATTTAATTCAAGCATATAAATGTACAGAATTTAGCTACACGAACTTACCTCGACATTTGTTCGCATACGAAAATCTACTAATCCGATACTTTTTGTTTTCCTCGATTCAATTCTGTTCTAGGTCTATTCGGATCTGTAACACCCCAAACCCGACTTAGACATTATGGTTGAATCTGGCGAAGTCACATGATGATGTATTTAAAACCGTGTTTACCCAAAAACCATTCCAATTATCACTTTTCACTTAACTCAAAAAACATATATTGATTAATTTGCTTGAAAACATTTCTTAGTTCACGGAAGCTTAAGAACCAATAAAGTTGCAGTTCCAAAATCCCTAAACAATATTTTCAAAATTCCGAACTTAAACCAAACAGTCTGAAACCAGAAGTTACATAATTACTCCCAACTATAGTAAATAAAATAATAAAAGCATTAAAAAGCTTTAAAACTAGAGTGCATGTAGTAGTGGTCACCGTTGAGCCATCCACTGCACCGATCCACCTATTGATGGGGATTACCTGACAGACAAATAAAATAAGGGCTGAGTTTTCGCAAACTCAGTGCGTACATCCTCACAGTAAAGCATGCATGTAAGCGGATAACAGTCAACAATCATAATATAGCATGAGCTCTTAACAGAATTAGTGTAGGCCTTAGCCCACTTAGAACAGTATTAGATAATTTTGGGCCTTAGCCCATATAGACATACATGCATAACAATTAGAACAGTAATGCCCACCAACCCTGCACACCATCTCCGTCCAACCCATCACACCATGTAGGGATAAAATCGACCCATCCAGCCCTACACACCAAGTATGGGGATAAAATCAACTCATTCAACCCTACACACCAAGTGGTACCGTATACAGCACGTATCAGATACATGCAACATAGCTGCCAGATAACATGCTAATAGCCTTTCAGTTTTCCTTCTCTTCAACAACAAACCCAACCCAATGCAATGCAACATAAATAATATGGCATGCTCATGTGCAGATATCAGATCATAACATCATCATCAAATCAGAACAGATACACATGCTTTAGTTATCATGCTTTTACATACATCTTAGTATCATATTAGAGTATAGGGGTCTAAGCAATGCTTACCGACCTTACAATTAGGTCACAGCCGACTTGGGTAACCCGTGCAACCTTACAGAACATTTTAAAAAAATGGGATCACACGTCCGTGTGCCCTGTCGTGTGGGCCCACACGTCTGTGTGGCTCACACGGCCCAGATTGGCCTTGCCCGTGTGGATCACACGGCCTGGCCCAAGATTCCACACACCCGTGTGGTTCACATGACTGTGTCTCACCACACGACCTCCACACGGCCAGTCCACAAGCCTATGTGGCGTCGATAGTAGCGTTTTCGACTTTTGTCGAAACGTGATTTTAGATCGATTGGGGTACACACCTGGTTTCGATTGAAGCCTAACGCAATCTCGAGTACTCCAGAACCTATATTAAACAAATTCAAGACCCAATTCAGTCACTTAAACAATTTTTGATTGAAACTAAACGATGTATTCCGTCCCGAAATCGTTAAATTTCTTACCTCAAGCAAAAACTAGCGAATACTACGCGCTTAATTCGCTGTTCAGGAACGAAGAACAACCCCTTAATTAGTACCTAAACACTCAAAGAAAATTCGTCCTTAATCTCTTAATCAAAACGATGTTACGAACGACAAGTAGAAACTTACCAATGAGGAGAACGCCAAAGAATCGCAGAAGCCCGTTAATATGAAATCAAAACGAATGAGAGGAAGACAAGGGAAATTTCGGCAAAAATAAAAGAAAAAGAATGTGGAGAGGGGAGAAATAGCAGAGAATTTTGGCAGAGAGAGTTCTTTTGAGGAAACTACTCAGAAAAATTTGATAAACCCTACCATTTTAGTGTTTTAGTTCACCTCCAATTCCATCACAGCCTTAGTGGCAAAAAAATAATGCCCAAGCCAGGATTCGAACACAGGACCTCTCGCATAAGCTCTTGCCACTTAACCACTAGACCAGCATGCCCATTCTGTTAAGTTTTTACCAATAAATTCTTATAAGCCCATTAACTAAAAGGCAGACTTTATTTAAATAAAAACCAAAATTTTGCCCAAGTTGAGACTTGAACTTGGGACTTCCCTAACACACCCCCAAAGCACTCAAACCCAAAAGCAGACAAATATTATGCAATTTCATGCAAAAACATATTCAGATATTTTCCTATGCTATAATTTCTCAAAAGCCGAAATTACAGAAATTTGGGGCGTTATAGGATCTATACAAGTAAATTCAACTCAATTTAACACAATTCATATTCAATTCAATCCAATTCACATTTTAGGCAAAAGTACCATTTTGCCCCTATACTTTTAATTAATTCTAATTTTGTCCCTAGACTCTAAAAATGAAATTCATGCAATTTAATCCTTATTCCAAGCCTAGCCAAAATTTTCATATAATAATAACAGTCCATATATTTCACAAAAATAAAAAATTTTCCATTAATTTTACATCTTTTTAATTTAGTCCCTAAATCACAATTTCATGAAAATTTCCTTTACAAAGGTTGTTTATATATAAAAAACATTTCATTTTCTACCATAAATTTTAAAATTTCAGCATACTCATCCATGAAAAAATTTTAATACTTTGATAAATTTCCAAATTGATCCCCAAAATAGCTACATTAGGTTATTACGATCTCAAAAATATAAAAATTACTAAAAATGAGACAAGATTACTTAACCAATTAAGCTTGCTTGAATTTCTTTCTCTTAGCTAGGGTTTCCATAAAAAATTTGGGGAAGATTATGAAATAAGATGATATTTTGTCTTTTAATTAATTATCTTCTTTTATTATTTCCACTTTCTAATTTAGTCCTTTTCTTTTCTTAAATTTCCATGGATGAATCATCAAAATTATATATTAACTTTTCTTAATGGTCATTTGCCTTATAAGGACCTCAAATTTTGAATTCAATAGCTATTTAATCCCTCTAGCTACTAGAATTCAACTTTTACACTTTATACAATTTGGTCACTTCTAACAATTAAACATGTAATTGGTAAAATTTTTCTTACCAAAATTTTTATACGGTATTCCTATCATACGATAGAACATAAAATAATTTTAAAAAAAATTCTTTTTTGAACTCAATTTTGTGGTCCCGAAACCACTGTTTCGATTTCACTGAAAACAGGCTGTTATAAAAAATAGGATAATTGCATTTTGGTTGTAACACCCAGATTTTGGGATTAGAAGTTTTGGGGTTTTATGGTTAGGGTCTGAGTGAAGGGTGTGCTTTTGTGTTTAGTTGTGCACATTGGTGTCAGAATGGGCTTGCTGGTCTGGTGGTGGAGTGAGTGTTGGTGTACCTCGAGGTTATAGGTTCTAGTCCTCGAGCGTGTTTTGAGGAATTATTTTTATGTAACTTTAATTTGTTTTAGATTAAAGATATTTATTTATTTAGTTACTTTCTATTATTTTATTATTATTTTTTGTCTTCTTGGTTAGAACTTTTCTCTTTTCTGTCTTTTTGGTTTTCCTCTTTCTTGGGGTTTCTTTCTTTTTGGCCTTGTGACATTCCTTTCGGAAGCGTTTGCTGGCGGATTCTGGAAGAATTTCACTCCTCATCGTCGAGTTAGTCAATTGGACATTCCAATCACAAACCAAGTGTGGGACTGAAACTCTTTAACTCTATTTGTGAATTATTTAATTTTGGGGAAAATTCGTGTGTGGGTTTCGATTATGGGGTAATCGTAATATGGATTTGATACTAAATTGCATCAAAGTCGGATTACTATGATATGTGTTGATATTAATGGGGGTTAGAGAGTGTTTGGGGGTGAAATTCACGTTTTGCAGGCTATTTTAGGGTGGTTTCGTGACCACAGGGGCAGCCATACGGGTGTGTGCCTGTTTGCACGACCATGTGGAATTAAGAATTAGGGTTTTAAATAAGATTTGGTGCCACACTACCTGGCGACACAGCCGTGTGGTCGATTTGGGGAAATAGTTGATTTTCATATGACTGTGTACCCTAGGCACATGGGCGTGTGAGTTTGGAAATTAAGGTTTGAGTGATTTGGTGTCTCACGACTATGTGGCTAATTTGGAGATTTAGGGATCCCTCATGGGCGTGTGGTTTGGACACATGGCCGTGTCTGGTGGGCACACAGGCATGTGAGACCCTCACACGACCTTGTTAGCCCCGTACTCAAATTTAGTGCAAACGGGCAGAGAGTTACACAGCCTGTCCCCACGGCCATGTGCCTGGTCCACACGGGCGTATGCCTTAATCAGACGGGCGTGTACTTTTCTTTACGTGAGCGTGTGCCTCAATCACACGACCGTGTGCCTCTCCTTACACGGGCTTTTGATCTCCCACACAGCCTAGGCATTACCACACGGCCAGAGCACATGGGCGTGTGGTTTTAAGACACTTTTATTAGTTTCGTGTGTATTTTTTATTAGAATATTTGTTTTTGTGTACTCCGACCTTTAGCTAAGTTTAGTGAGGGTGTTCAAGACTCAATATATGTGATGATTTTGTGTGATGTGTGATTTTGAATTTGGTCTGTGGAGTGTGTTACATATCTGTTCCGTCTGACTGACTGTGTAAATGTCTCTGTCCTCTGAATTTGGCTGCATACATACACTTGTATAAATTTAAGGATTTTAGTGGGTTATGAAGAGAAGGGAGTCTGATTCTGATATGATTTGGTAGTTCTACTACAACTTATACGTACAACGATTGATCGCACTATACCGCATATGCGTCAGCTTTGCTGCACACTTTATTCTGATTTGGCAGTTTAAAGTGCAACATGACTATACATCGAACTTTCACTTTGCACTATACTGCATATACGTAAGCTCTGCTGCGTATTATTATCTAAGTGGCTCAGTCTACATATGTGGTGTGTAGGGTTGGATGGGCCTTTCGAGGTCCTACATGGTGTGCTTCTTTTGGATGAGCTTTAACAGCTCTTATGGGATGTGATCGGAGGATGGAGAGGTGTGTTGGCTGGATGGGTGAGTTTCATTGTTTGACTGCTTTTCATACCCATCTTTTTGAGCATTCTGGGTGCTAGACTATCTGACTGTAATTTGTCTGACTGTAAATACATATGACTGAGTGTATGTGTTTGAGATGTTATGTTCCGTTGGAACATTGACTCTAGTATTACCTTCTGCTTCCTATTATATATCTGTAGTTGTTCGATATTGAATTGTGTACTATATTTTTATTTTTGGTCTTGATTCAGTCTCACCCTGATCTCGAGTAGCTCACCCCTTTTAGTGTTTCCCTTTCAGGTACGTTTCAGAATTGTAATGCTGGACTCGGTATGCGGAGGTCTCGGACAGTCAAAGAAATAAAATATAGTATAAGTTTGTATTTATAGTTTCTATTTTGTTATTCATTTTTTAAGCTGTAAGTTCTTATAAGATTGTGGTACAAGTTTCGTTTTGAGTTTTCATCTGTTCATTTAACTCTGGTTTTATAGTAAACATAATGATAACTTTTTACTGATTGAATTTAAACGATTAAAGGTTTTGGTTTGACGTGATAACCTGTTTTGTAAAAATTTACCTACGATCACTTCAGTGATCAATATAACATTTAGGATTCGGTCTAGACTCCTAGGCCGGGTTTTAGCTGTTACATTAGTCTCTATACTTTTCTAACTTATTTAATTTAATCCCTGAACTTGATATCGAATTTTTACTTTAACCACATACTCCTACTAATAATCCTCTGTTTTTTCATGTCTGATGGTTTTCTCTAAAAATGATCACAATTTCTTATACTACTATTTATTTATAAATCACTTATTTAAGGACTTCTACTATGAATATTGATATACCGTAATTTATACATATTTTTATCTCTCGCTTAACACGTTTTTGAATGATTTCTCCTTAGATTTGGAGAATTTGATGCTCCTAATCCTTTAATTTCATGTTTTATACTTAGATGAGCATAGGAGAGAGAAAAGAAAGAGAAACAGGCCAAAAATGAAGAAAATGGGCCGACAGGGAAAAACAACACGGCCTGAACTTCCTCACACGGGCAGAACACACGCTCGTGCCAATCTAACAGGCTCGACCACGGCCCAAATCAACTTCAGCACGGGCGTATTGATATCTCAACCTTGACCATGGCCTAAAGTAATCGCACACGGGCGTGTCCCTGCCGAATCCTAGCTAAGTTCCATTCAGAAAATGGCAAGTGTGAGGGCTTTTAGGCATTCTAAAGCCTATTTAAACACCCTAGAGGAAGAAAAAAAAAGGGGACGGAGAATAGAGAGTAAAGAATTACTCCAAGGAAGCCGATTGATCCATTTCAGAAGCCGGATTCATCATCAAGACTGAAGATTTCTCCTCAATTTCCCTTTAGGAGTTTTGGGTTTTTGTTTATGTTTTGTATTCTTTATTATTCTGAGATGTTTTTTTATTTAGTTATGAACTAAAACCCCTAAATACCTAAAGAGGATGCAACCTAATACGGATCTTGTTATTATTTTTTGAATCGTATGATAAATATTTGACTTGTTCTTAATTATGTGTTCTTAATTCTTATTTTGGTATTTCAGGATATCGATTCAAGTTAATGCTCTTAGTTGGAGGATGAATAGTCCATGGCTAAGAGTGATTTTGTCATAATTAAGCGGAGTTAATTGCGTGCCTAGAGATAGGGTGACAAGATTTTGACGGATTAGGGTGAAACCTAATAAGGGGATCCATAGATCGAGTTAATGCAACCTTAGGGTGTTAATTAGAGAAAAGTCTCAATTATTCAACCTAGGGATTAGACGTTATTAGTCTTGAATAGGGATAATAACATAACTTAGGGATCTCTACAGAATAAGTTAAATGAATAAATCGTCCGGTTTGGAGCCAGAATAACAAGTAAAGTCTAGGTGGATTTTTACTTAGGTATTGTCCTAAATCAATCGTTTTTCCCAAAAGTAATTCCCCAATTCTACTTTCTGCAATTTCTTAGTTTAGATAATTAGTTAGTTAAAACAAACGCCTTTATTCTTAGGCTAGATAATAAAAAGACGGTCATTACTAGTACTTTTAGTTCTTTGGGTTCGACAATCCGGTCTTGCTAAAGCTATACTACTGTTCGATAGGTACACTTGCCTACATCGTGATAATAGTTAGTTTCAAGAACGATTAATTATAAATTTATAAAACTTATCACGAAAAATCACGATTAAATATTCTTCTTCTCTCTCTCTTTTTTTTTTTAAAAACAGTGGGTCTGTTGAAGCAACTCAAACAAATTGACGATTAAGCAGTGAAATAAAAAATTTAGGGATTACCCCATTTCACTATGGATATATAATCTTGAAAACCATTACCACTTCAATGGCTGTTGGATGCATCCATTCCCACTTGCCACACTCCACTTGTAACAACCTAATTTTCAGTAGTGTCGGAAACAGTAATTCGAGATCACTAAATCCAATGAGTGAGTTAAAAATTTAATAAATTAATACCTATGAGTCAAGTGTGATTATAGAAGTATTTTTTTTAATTAGTGAATTTTGTGATTTAAAAAAATTAATTAGGTAAATCGGGTTGAAAAACGAGGTATTGAGACCTCGAATTCATAAACTGAGTCATAAATATTTTTATAAATATTTATGGAGTGTTATTAAGTTAGTATTAAAGTTTCGTTAGAAAATTTTAACGTTTGGTTAGTCAATTAATTAAAAAGGACTAAATTGGAAATAGTGTAAAATTTGGTAAAGTGATTAAATAGTTTAAGTGACTAATAAGGAGGGATTTAAAAGGCAATTAGACCCAAATTATATGGGCTGGACGGTTTGGGCAAGAAAATCAGCAAAAAGACAAGGAGAAATAAGGGCAAAATTGGAAATTTTGCAAATTAAACATATAAAATAAAGATAAAATTGAAAAATCTAGAGATATCATCATTTTTCTTCAGCAAAAACGCCATGGGAGGTTTGGTAGTTGCTGGTTTTCATATTTTGACATATGTGAGTTCAATTTTTACTTTTTCTTTGTAATTTTTATGTTTTTGTGACTTTTACAACTAGGTCCACTCGTTGAATTCATTAGTTTTTGGTTCTATGAAAGAAATTGAAGGTTGTTATGAATATGTTTGGAAGTATGTGATGATTTGGCATGGAATTAGAGTTTTAAATTGTTTATATGCTGATTTTATTGAAAGAATTGAATAGAAAGTGAATGTTTGGGACCTAATAGTAAAATAGTTTGAAGTTGGAGTTTTATGTGGAAATTCTGAATTTCAATAGTTATGAAATAACTTATCATGTCTAAGAAAAGAATTAATTGATAAAATTATCTTAATTGAGGGGTTAATTGAGCAAGGACTGAATTATCTGAATTGTGAAATATGGGGCAAAATGGAAATCAACATTTTGCACTAAGACTGTTTTGGACAGCAGCAGTAGATGAACTTTGAAAAATCACCAAAAATTTTGGGAATCAAATTAGAGGATGAATAAAATATGGAATTAATTCTTATTGAGTCTAGTTTCTCATAAAAGAAATGATGTAAGCAATGAATTTATAAATCATGAGATATAATGAATTTTGTGAGACAAGGTCAGAATGAATTTGGGTTCCCCTGTTCTGAATTTGAAAAAATCATAACAAATTAAATAAAAATAAATAGGACCTTAAATTTATATTTCTAGAATCCTGAACGAGTCTATTTTCAATAGAAATAAACAAGAACATCATCCGAGTCTTGTATGAATAGATAATTAATTTTAAGTGAAGAAGGGTCAGAACTGTCAGACAGCAGAACAGGGGTGATTTCAAAGAATAAACTGTACTTATTGGCTGAACCAAAAATTTTGAAAATTTTATGATAAGAAGATATGTGAGTCTAGTCTCAGGAAAAATTAACGGATATTAATTTGGAGTTCCGTATCTCCAAATATAAATAATTTAGTGACTATGAAACGGGTGGATAGCTTAAACATTCACATAAGTAATTAGTGAAAATTATGGATAAGGTTACTTACAAGTATGTTATTTATACTAAGGATGTGGATGGAGAGGAGGAGGAGGAAAAATAAATGATTGACTTGTGTATAAATTGATTACATGCCTGGTTATAAACAATAAACGTTGAATTAGTAATGATATAATATTTTATTTCATATGTTCATTATTAAATTGTAAATATTGAAAAATTATGAAAATTGAACTAAATGTTCAAATTGAGTGGAACGCAGGGTTGAGTACTTTCGTTCAATGGCTAAAACGAATTGAAGGAAAAGACCACGGTTGGACCATGGCAACATGTGATATGTGATTTCCGTAGAAGACCATAGCTGAGCTATGGCATCGGAGAGATGTGATTATGTGCTTCCGTATAAGACCATATCTGGGATATGGCATCGGAGTGATATATGCTATTGTATAAGACCATATCTGGGATATGGCATCAGTGAGATATGTGATTCGTGTAAGACCATAGCTGGGCTATGGCATCGATATGTGTTATGTGATCTGTGTAAGACCATAGCTGGGCTATGGCATCGATATGTGATATGTGATTACGGATAAGACATAGTTGAACTATGGCATCGAGAAAACGAAGTACTCAATTCCGTAAGACGTTCACTAATTTGACAAAATGTGGTAAGTGAAAGAGTTTATGGATTTAAAAGATAAATTTGTAGTGAACATGAAATTGAGCTCAGTTAAATGATTTCATCAATTAGATATTGTGTATGGCAGAATGTGTTAGCGAATTACATATTTATTGAATTGATATTTGAAGTTCGGAAAGTGACATGTGATGATGTGTAAGACCATAGTTATACTATGGCAACAAGGAAATGACATACTCAATTTAAATAAGACGTTCGCTAATTTGATAAAAAAGGTGATAAATGACATGTGAAGTAAAGTGATAGTATTTAAGTAGTTAATAATATTGAGCTCACTTATATACATTTGTTAATCGAGATTGTGATCGAAAAGAAGAGATAGCAAATTATATTCTTATGAATTGTTATAAGTATTTACCTGAAATACAAGAAAATAATGGTTATTGATATATAAAAGCATGAGATTATGACATACAAATTATGAATATGGAATATGTTTGATAAATGTGTTCATTCATAATTATGGAATTATGTATCTCATGTATACTATTTGCATAAAGATGATATTTCAAACACTTTGGTGAGTAAAACTCAAATATAAAATAGTATGAAATTAAGACAAGTTGATATGAAAATATATTTAAATTACAAAGATATGGTTGATATATGTTATGATTACATAACATGAAATTGTGTACATAAAAATGAGAAACAGAATGTTCAGGTTTAGGCACACGGCCTAGCAACACGGGCGTGTGCTCAGGGCGGGTAACTCAAGTTTCTTCTTGAATGCAAGTCAGAGAGCTCCACGGGCTTGGGTCATGGGCGTGTGTGACCACACGGCCTACCCACACGGGCGTGTCCCCAGTCACATGGGCGTGTGACCCTTATACGTGAGAAAAATTTTAAAAGTTGCGAAAACTTTTCCTAAGGATCCAGTTTAGTCCCAACCCGATCTTAATGCACTATTTGAACCTCGAAGGTTCGATAAAGGAATCTTTATAATCAATCTCAATATTTGAACGATAAATGATTTAAATGATTTGTAAGTGTTCTGTACTTCTTGGTAATACCTTGTAACCCTGTTCCGACAACGGATACGGGTTAGGGGTGTTACATTTAGTGGTATCAGAGCTTCGGTTTAGCCGATTCTCGGAACAAATGAGATGTGTAAAGTGTCTAGAAATACATGCCATATAAATCTGTGATAGTGTGATTTGTATGATCTGATCTAATCTTTGTTTTATTTATTGACAGAGATGCTTTCCAACTGAGCTATTTTTTATAGTATTAAAAATGATATTGAGATATTTGAAATGTGTTTATGATGAGACGAAACTTAGAAAGGTATGAATAGAAGTTCATGATATGTATGTGATAATGTACGAAATGAGATAACCAAAAGTTGAGAAATATAGAAACGTGAATGAAATGAAAGTTTATATTGTGGTAAGCTTATCTATGTTTGTGTGGTATTCATATGATATTATGTGCCTACCTTGTTTGATTAAGTAAATGCTATGAGTAAACTTACTCAAAATTCATGGAATGTATGTTTAAGTACATTTGTTTAAAAAGGATAATTGAAAAGTTCATGTAACATAATTATGTATGTTAATTTGCTTGAAGGAAATTATGTAATCGTGATGATATGATGTTGATGATAAATGCTAAGTCATATGTGTGTATTTATGAGGGTCCAGTTAGAGGCTTTACGACCTCACCCCCTTACCAATGTGGTATTTTATAACAAAAATTCACGAGAATTATGTTGCATAAGTTCACAAGTGTGAAACTAAAGAGAACAATAGTGGAATAATTAATATTGCAGACGGAGTTGAAAATAGTTTGATAAATTAATACAGTTTTGAAAAAGATATCAGATTATTCTAAAGATCATTCAGATTACGTAATGTCACGGTTAAAGAAAAAGTTCATCGTGGCTATTCGACTTATTTAGATATGATGTCTAAAGTATGTGTTTGCTGAAGTTTTTCCCGAATTGGTTTTCGTTAGTGAATGGAATGATGCAGGGTTCATGATGATAGAATTAGTCAGAGAAATGATAATTGAGTAGTAAAGATGTATGTGTGTAACAGTTATAGTTGAAATGAATATGATGATCTTTTCTAGACATTATATAAATTCTTTTATCCTCAGATATATGTGTGTGGTTGTTCAGTTTTTGATAAAGTTCTTATGTTGTGAGAATGTTAGCTAACTACAATGTTAGGCGAAAAGCCCCGTTGGTCCATTCGGTTTATGATCGATATTTTTTCATCTCTTTGGAATTCTATTCTAATATGTTAGAATGAAGTCGATTTGTAAAAATTTATATGAGACTATTCTTGTGTTTCTACTGATTACGATTTTATTTTATACATGCGGAAATATATTATCTCTCATTATGATGGAAGTCCGTAGTCGAAGTGTGTTTTTCTTCGGCTTTCTCTAAGAATTATCGAGATCTTTATTATCTTCTTGTGAGTTAGATGTACTAGTGATTGCACGAGCGTTACATAATATTTTTGATGTTCAGATATCTATTTGTTAACAAGTAAGCCGAATATCAAGAGCATTTAGGATTATTACAATCAGTGATAATACTAGTGTGTTATGAGATAGAATGGCTATAGATTTTGAATTGGGATTGTCATTAACATCGGAAAGGAAAATGTTATTTAGTTTATGGTTAATCATTTGACAAAGAAAGATTTGTATGATCATTTCAGTAGGTACAGAGTTTTTATTTGATAGACCAGCTAAGTATATGTGTTTCTTATAGGGTAATTCATAATTTTGACAATATGTTCCAACATTGTGTTCTAGAATTTAAAGGTGACGGGAAAAAAGATATTCGAGATTAAATCGAATTGTGATTCTGAGAAGTTAGTAAAAGTGTTTCATGAGTGTTGAAAGCAATTTCTTCTGATAAGATTTTCGGGGACAAAAATCCCTAAAGGAGAGGAGAGTTGTAACAACCTAATTTTCAAGAGTGTGTCGAAAACAAGTGATTCGAGATCACTAAATCCGATGAGTGAGTTAAAAATTTAATAAATTAATACCTATGAGTCAAGTGTGATTATAGAAGTATTTTTTTTAATTAGTGAATTTTGTGATTTAAAAGAACTAATTAGGTAAATCGGGTTGAAAAACGAGGTATTGAGACCTCGAATTCATAAACTGAGCCATAAATATTTTTATAAATATTTATGGAGTGTTATTAAGTTAGTATTAAAGTTTCGTTAGAAAATTTTAACGTTTGGTTAGTCAATTAATTAAAAAGGACTAAATTGAAAATAGTGCAAAATTTGGTAAAGTGATTAAATAGTTTAAGTGACTAATAAGGAGGGATTTAAAAGGCAATTAGACCCAAATTATATGGGCTGGACGGTTTGGGCAAGAAAATCAGCAAAAAGACAAGGAGAAACAAGGGCAAAATTGGAAATTTTGCAAATTAAACATATAAAATAAAGATAAAATTGAAAAATCTAGAGATATCATCATTTTTCTTCAGCAAAAAACGCCATGGGAGGTCTGATAGTTGCTGGTTTTTCATATTTTGACATATGTGAGTTCAATTTTTACTTTTTCTTAGTAATTTTTATGTTTTTGTGACTTTTACAACTAGGTCCACTTGTTGAATTAATTAGTTTTTGGTTCTATGAAAGAAATTGAAGGTTGTTATGAATATGTTCTGGAAGTATGTGATAATTTGGCATT
The DNA here is from genome assembly GCA_025698475.1 of Gossypium anomalum. Lineage (NCBI taxonomy): Eukaryota > Viridiplantae > Streptophyta > Magnoliopsida > Malvales > Malvaceae > Gossypium > Gossypium anomalum. The sequence continues at coordinate 46,627,089 of CM046960.1, read as the reverse complement.
AAAAAGGACTAAATTGAAAATAGTGCAAAATTTGCTAAAGTGATTAAATAGTTTAAGTGACTAATAAGGAGGGATTTAAAAGGCAATTAGACCCAAATTATATGGGCTGGACGGTTTGGGCAAGAAAATCAGCAAAAAGACAAGGAGAAATAAGGGCAAAATTGGAAATTTTGCAAATTAAACATATAAAATAAAGATAAAATTGAAAAATCTAGAGATATCATCATTTTTCTTGACAAAAAAACGCCATGGGAGGTTTGGTAGTTGCTGGTTTTCATATTTTGACATATGTGAGTTCAATTTTTACTTTTTCTTTGTAATTTTTATGTTTTTGTGACTTTTACAACTAGGTCCACTCGTTGAATTCATTAGTTTTTGGTTCTATGAAAGAAATTGAAGGTTGTTATGAATATGTTTGGAAGTATGTGATGATTTGGCATGGAATTAGAGTTTTAAATTGTTTATATGCTGATTTTATTGAAAGAATTGAATAGAAAGTGAATGTTTGGGACCTAATAGTAAAATAGTTTGAAGTTGGAGTTTTATGTGGAAATTCTGAATTTCAATAGTTATGAAATAACTTATCATGTCTAAGAAAAGAATTAATTGATAAAATTATCTTAATTGAGGGGTTAATTGAGCAAGGACTGAATTATCTGAATTGTGAAATATGGGGCAAAATGGAAATCAACATTTTGCACTAAGACTATTTTTGGACAGCAATGAGTAGATGAACTTTGAAAAATCACCAAAAATTTTGGGAATCAAATTAGAGGATGAATAAAATATGGAATTAATTCTTATTGAGTCTAGTTTCTCATAAAAGAAATGATGTAAGCAATGAATTTATAAATCATGAGATATAATGAATTTTGTGAGACAAGGTTAGAATGAATTTGGGTTCCCCTATTCTGAATTTGAAAAAATCATAACAAATTAAATAAAAATAAATAGGACCTTAAATTTATATTTCTAGAATCCTGAACGAGTCTATTTTCAATAGAAATAAACAAGAACATCATCCGAGTCTTGTATGAATAGATAATTAGAACTGTCAGACAGCAGAACAGGGGTGACTTCAAAGAATAAACCGTACTTATTGGCTGAACCAAAAATTATGAAAATTTTATGATAAGAAGATATGTGAGTCTAGTCTCAGGAAAAATTAACGGATATTAATTTGGAGTTCGGTATCTCCAAATATAAATAATTTAGTGACTATGAAACGGGTGGATAGCTTAAACATTCACATAAGTAATTAGTGAAAATTATGGATAAGGTTACTTACAAGTATGTTATTTATACCAAGGATGTGGATGGAGAGGAGGAGGAGGAAAAATAAATGATTGACTTGTGTATAAATTGATTACATGCCTGGTTATAAACAATAAACGTTGAATTAGTAATGATATAATATTTTATTTCATATGTTCATTATTAAATTGTAAATATTGAAAAATTATGAAAATTGAACTAAATGTTCAAATTGAGTGGAACGCAGGGTTGAGTACTTTCGTTCAATGGCTAAAACGAATTGACGGAAGAGACCACGGTTGGACCATGGCAACATGTGATATGTGATTTCCGTAGAAGACCATAGCTGGGCTATGGCATCGGAGAGATGTGATTATGTGCTTCCGTATAAGACCATATCTGGGATATGGCATCGGAGTGATATATGCTATTGTATAAGACCATATCTGGGATATGGCATCAGTGAGATATGTGATTCGTGTAAGACCATAGCCGGGCTATGGCATCGATATGTGTTATGTGATTCGTAAAGACCATAGTTTGGGCTATGGCATCGATATGTGATATGTGATTACGGATAAGACATAGTTGAACTATGGCATCGAGAAAACGAAGTACTCAATTCCATAAGACGTTCACTAATTTGACAAAATGTGGTAAGTGAAAGAGTTTATGGATTTAAAAGATAAATTTGTAGTGAACATGAAATTGAGCTCAGTTGAATGATTTCATCAATTAGATATTGTTTATGGCAGAATGTGTTAGCGAGTTACATATTTATTGAATTGATATTTGAAGTTCGGAAAGTGACATGTGATGATGTGTAAGACCATAGTTATACTATGGCAACAAGGAAATGACATACTCAATTTAAGTAAGACGTTCGCTAATTTGATAAAAAGGTGATAAATGACATGTGAAGTAAAGTGATAGTATTTAAGTAGTTAATAATATTGAGCTCACTTATATACATTTGTTAATCGAGATTGTGATCGAAAAGAAGAGATAGCGAATTATATGCTTATGAATTGTTATAAGTATTTACCTGAAATACAAGAAAATAATGGTTATTGATATATAAAAGCATGAGATTATGACATACGAATTATGAATATGGAATATGTTTGATAAATGTGTTCATTCATAATTATGGAATTATGTACCTCATGTATACTATTTGCATAAAGATGATATTTCAAACACTTTGGTGAGTAAAACTCAAATATAAAATAGTATGAAATTAAGACAAGTTGATATGAAAATATATTTAAATTACAAAGATATGGTTGATATATGTTATGATTACATAACATGAAATTGTGTACATAAAAATGAGAAATGAATGTTCGTGTTTAGGCACACGGCCTAGCAACACGCGTGTGCTGCTCGTATGGGTAACTCAAGTTTCTTCTTGAATGCAAGTCGAGCTCCACACAGCTTGGGTCATGGGCGTGTGTGACCACACGGCCTACCCACATGGGCGTGTCCCATCACATGGGCGTGTGACCCTTATACGTGAGAAAAATTTTAAAAGTTGCGAAAACTTTTCCTGAGGATCCAGTTTAGTCCCAACCCGATCTTAATGCACTATTTGAACCTCGAAGGTTCGATAAAGGAATCTTTATAATCAATCTCAATATTTGAACGATAAATGATTTAAATGATTTGTAAGTGTTCTGTAGTTCTTGGTAATACCTTGTAACCCTGTTCCGGCAACGGATACGGGTTAGGGGTGTTACACCACTTCAATTTAATTTTTTCTATACATTTTTAATATTTTCAATCTTTTTAAGGTCAAGTAAATACTTAAACATAATTCTTCAGAAAATATTTAAACATAAAAATGGAATTTTCTATATTGTGTTATTACATTTTTACCTTTTAAATGATATATATAAGGGTAAAATGATAATTTTAAAAAGTAGAGTGGGTCAGGGTAGGATAAGCAATTACTAGAACTATTACACCCGGAAATATTAAAGGATAAGTACAATAGTAATTTTGGGTATCTAATTATAAAACATTCTGATTATGAGGGTTTTAGTGTAAATTCGTGAATCTTACTAACTGATTTGGTGATTGGTTAGATTTCAACTATCAGTCTCATTACATTGGAACTAGGTATCTCTTTAGTGGGAAACATTATGAAGAGGAACATTAATATTGGATGCTAATAAATTGGTTTTGATGAACGAGTGTGGGAAGATTATATAGAAGATAAATATCGTTCTTCGGAGAGTTCTCTATCATTTTTGTACTAATTTTCTTCCTTGTATCTTTTTCTTCGGTTTATTTTGTAAGAGAAAAAAAATAAGGAGCAGTTTGCATGGGGGAGAAACTAGTTGTTAGGGATCGACCCGTAGAAACAAAGGAAGAGAAAATGTAGAAGAATAAACATAAATATTTTAAGTGGAAAACCCTAAAAAAGGGAAACACCATGGGCAAATGAGGCTTCGACTTTTCACTAAATGAGTAAACAAACGACAGTATGGAGAAAATAAACCTAAATATACTAATCGTACATGACTGTACACTATCTCTAGCTCTGCATATTTGGCTTAAATTGAATTCCTGCACAAGTCTTGGCAAAAATGAGCTTGTTAGTTTAATGGTAAGGCTTTTGAGCTTCAGTTTACCCTTTGGTTTTGTGTTTGAAACCCTGTATGCACAAACGATAATTATTTTTGTTTTAAACTTTAGAGAGAATTCCAATAAGGGTAACTAATCAGAGTTAGTGGGATGGAGTGGGGGGAAGTGGGTAGTTTTAAATGATAATAATAGGGGTTTTTAATTTTTAATTTATTATTATTTTCCTAAAATTTCCACATTTCCCTCACCCTCAGTTCACGTCAGTTTTTTCCCTTTTCTTTACTCTCTTTTCTTTTCTTTACTTTTTCTTTGTTAGAAGTTTCTTTCTTTCCTTTTGTTAATTCTTTTTGCCTGTGGTTCGTCATAGGAATTACGTTTGACTCTCTGTTATTGATCATAAGACAATAATGGCGTAAGTTTCGTTGATTATATTTTTTTATTGTTAGCTTTAACTTGTTTATTGTTCAAGTTTGAGTTTTAATTTTAGTTTTCATTCTATACTCTGTTAAGTGTTTTCTTGATTTTTTTTTAGGCGAAGGTTATGAAAACCGAATACCTCCAATGGAGTAAATCTCAATTTGGACGTTGATTTTTGAGTGGTAAGAACTTAAATTTTCATTTAGAGGCTGGAACTTTGGTACAAATGTGTTATTTTGGATGGGTTTTTAAGGATGAACTAGTGTGGTTTGATGAACGATTGTAGGATTCGTGCATTCTTGTAGTGTGGTTAATTAAATTTTCCATCATATGCGTGAAACTAACTTAAAACGTCACTCGAAACTCAAGAAAATTGCAAAATAGGGGTTGTTTTTGAAACTACCCAGCACCACACCACCATGTGCCAAGCCGTGTGGTAGATCGTGTGTGTCACACGATTGTGTATGATCTTTATAGCCCGTTTAGGTAGGTCATGTGGGGCATACAACCATGTGAAATCTTGCAGCTTGTATTGGTAGGCTGTTTGAGGCACACGACTGCGTGAAATCTTGTAGCCCGTGTAGGGCACACGACTGCGTGAAATCTTACAGCCAGTGTGGGTAGGCCATGTGGACCACATGGGATAATACTCTAGAATGACATAATTTTATGTATTAATTACATATTTATTTTGAGTATGATCCTACTAATTTGAGCTATTTATGGTTTTTTATCTTATAGGACTAAATTTAAGGCAAAAGGAAATTTAGGGACAAAAAGCGTGAATTTAAAGATAAAATGGGCCAACATGCGAAATAGGAAAAAGTGGTGCCAAAAATGCAAAGTATGGAAGACTTGGAGGGAAAAAATGCAAAGAAGAGATTTTTTATAAACATAAGACTCTATTTAATTTTTAATTACATTAAGATAATTGTTAAAGATTATTATTTAGATTTAATTTTAGCATTTATCTTTATTTATTTGTATTTATCTTTTAGAATTTAATTAGGAATAGACTAGGTTTCCTAGTACTATAAATAGGGGATGGAGTGACACAAATTTCACACATCTTTTTCTATAAACACTCATTCTCCCAAAAAGCTTAACATTATTTCCTTCCATATTATTCAATAAAAATTCCATTTTCATTACATTTATTTATTTTCCCCCCAAAATCACGAGCCACTAAATTTATCTAGCCAAAGGTTGTCGAAATTCCCCAAAAGGGTTCATGAGGCTTAGAATCCATCCTTAGCCTTCTCAACGAGTATTCATCGCTCTCCGCACTACAGGACTGACACTTCTGTCTATGTCCCTTCAAAAGTGATCTTTTCATCTTGTGCAAAGGCGGCCGCTTTGTATGTTTTGGGAAGATTGCACAGTCGGTTCGTTAGCTTACTGCTTCAGTGGTTGTTGAGCCCAAGAGACAAAATGGCATGACATTCGCCATTGAGAAGTGATGATCTAGTGTAAGACGGTCCCACAAAAACAACGGTTAGCTAAAGTTAGGTTCCTTTAAATTGTAAGTTTAAAATCTAAGTGGAGCTGGTGGTCGTAAGCATCCTATTCCACTATAACTGGCTTATTCTGTTCAAGAAGGATCACCTAAAAGCTGGTGATAGTACCCAAGGTGGATCGAGACAACCAGAGGCTGGAATCTCTCTATAAAAAAAACTCTCTCTTTTCTCAACTCTGTTTTTCATTGCAATTTTAATTTTAATTTTCTCAATTTCAATTCAATCAAAATTTTAATTTTGTTTTTTTTCCAGGTACGCAGGTTTTCTTGGGCATGACTCTGTTTGAGATTTCAAGGAACAAGCACTTGTGCAAATCTAGTCCCTGAAGATTTGAACCTATTTCCCTTATACTATTTTTTTATTATTTTATAAGGATAAAATATTTTTGGTGCTCCCAACGACGCATCAACCACAGGGGCTAACTTTTTGAGCCGCGTGGGCCAATTTTGAGGCCCAATTAGGAGTCGATTAAGGGACTCAAAAATTGGGTCCATGGGCATTATGTAGGACCAAAAAAGCATAAATTTCAGTAAACAAATATGGGTAAGTGTAGGAGGTATGTTAAATAAGTTTCGATAAGTATAATAATGTGTAATGATTTGGTATAAGTAGGTACTTGAGTTAAGGATGACTATTCTGTAAACCATGTGTGTTATACGTATTCTATTATCTGACCTGATAAGCTATCCGATTCGACCATGTAATATGAACATATGTTATTATGATTATGCATGTGCATTGGGGTGAGTTATGGTATGATGGAGGATGTGTTATATGGTAGTTTTTACCGCAAATATATGGTGGGTAGACCGCAAATTTCTATATGGCAGCTCCGCTGCATATTTATAAGTGGCACACTACCACATGTTGGTGTGTTTGGGTGGATAGGCTATTATAGTCCTATTTGCTGTGATTGGTTGGTCAGAGTTGGTGCGTAGTGGATGGGGGTAGGATCTGTGTCTACATTTGTTCCGGTCTAACATGACATTATGATATGATATGTGTGCTTATGAAATATGAATTTATAAAAATTTCGTTCTGATATATGTTTATGAAATTATGTAATATGATACAAAATTTTGATCTAATTATTGTATATGCAAAACTCATAAGAAAATTCTATTTGTGGGTTAAGTCACACACTGAGCATCAAGCTCATTCGTTTTTTTAATATGTTTTAGGTAACCCTTTTGACTTAGGACCGGACGACGTGCGGGAGCTTGAATTGGTTTAACAATTAATTAAGTATAATAGTTTTTTGTTATTAATCTTTTTGGTCTTTGGGGGCTGTAATTTGTTTTTAAACTTTATTTTTTGGTTTTTGTTTTGTTTGTTGGTTTTTGGGTGCTTTAATGTAAAACCACAAAACCACATGAGTTAACAAAATTGATTTCAGTTTTTAAAAACAAAATAAGCTAAGGATTTCTGCTACAAATTCGAAATGGGTTTTATGAAAATCTATAACAAATGTTTTAGAATATGCCAATTGGCAAACTGTACGTTTTCAGTTATTGAGATCATGTGTTTTTCTTCTTTCAATTAAATCTCTGAAATTTTCACTTCAAAACCAAATAAGTTATTAAGTGATTTTACCATAAGTTAAAGTGTTTTTGAGCAAAAGATTTGACCAAAATACATAAGAGTTTTGCCACACTTATGTTTTCAAAACAAACTTTGGAAGCAAAAGTTTTTAAACATGTTCAAACTAAGGATTTCTCTGTGAAATGAATAAGTTATGTGTGTAATTTCCAAAATAACACGTCAGTGTTTTGGCTGAAAATGATATTTTCAGATTTCACGATTTCAAAAGCAAGGATTAAACTTTTGAGTTTTTAAAACAAACTAATATAATTCCTCCAGATTCAGCCTTAACGTTTAGACTGGGTTTGGGGTGTTACATGTACAAAAAGGGTGGAGATTGCAAGTTAGTTGGTTATTGTGATGTTGACTATGTGGGAGACCATGATACCCGACGTTCAACTATCGAGTATGTGTTTATGTTTGGGTTTGGAGCAATTTCTTGGTGTAGCAAAAGACAACCAACAATGTCTTTGTCAACCACAGAAAAAAGTACCATGTAGCAGCGATGATAGCTCAATAGAGCACTTGGCTTTTGCAGCTATAGGAGGACTTGCATCGACTAGTAGAGTGTCTAACTCTTTTATGTTGTGACAACTAGTTAGCAATACACTTGATAGAGAATTCAGTCTTTCATGCAAGAACTAAACATATCGAGGTGCATAACCATTTTATTAGAGAAAATGTCTTGTAAGAAGAAATCAAGTTGGAACAAGTCAAGACTAAAGACCAAGTTTAGACCTGTTCACAAAAGGCTTACATGGCAACAAGCTCGAAAGCTTTCTTTGTCATCTCGACATTGTGGAAGTTGGTGTTGAGGAGGAGTGTTGAATATTAACACCAACTAGTTAAAAAGTATGTTATATTAATTTATATTATTGTACAAAGTTTAGTTTTAGTATTTAGTATTTAGTTTTTAGGTACTAAAGTTGACTTAAGTATTTCGTTAGTAAGAGAATGGATCCCACGTCACTTAATACAAAAGGTAAAAAAATTATGAATTTATATAAAACCCCATTCTGCGTAGCAAAATAAAGGAAAGAGGACTTCGGATTTATTTAAACTCTTCCTATATTTTCTTATTTTGTACTGTTAAAAAGGTATAGTAAAATATCATTTTTGTGGTGTTGTGGGCGTGCATGTTCTACCTCCTATAATGAATATTAAAATTTTTTTATGTGTATAATCATTCATGCATATAGAATATATTATAACAATATTTTCATCCTCATCAGTTTTTCTCCACTTAACCAATTTCGTAATTACAACTACAATAAATCTCATAAGAAACTATTTATTCTCTATCTTTTAGCGTAATGGTATTATTTTTACATCATAATCACGCTTGTGATATATTTATGTACTTGCATTAATTTACATTCTATAAATTTCAATATATATTTATTTAAAAAATTCAATATATATTTATTTCCCTTCCACCATTTTTCTCTTCCTTTCTTCTTCTCATTCACTCCATATGGCTTTTCCCTTTTTCAGTTTGCATATCTATTTTGTGGCTCTTCGTCAGATTCTTAATTTGTTTCTATTTTGAAAATATTTCAGAATAATAAATAATTTCACGAGTCGATTTAGACTCGTGTTGTCTTAAGTTTTATATGTTTTTTGTTTGTTATTCCATTGTTTAATAAGTCTTCAGTTTTAGAAGTTTTTGTCTGTTCTTGTAGCACGGTTTTTAGTTTTGCTTATGCATGTAATCTTAGTTTTACAAGTAATTTTAGGGATGGTTTTGTTGTCATCACCCTATATAGTTAGGTGAATGCTCGATTCTTTTGTTGATTTTTGCTTGCCGTTTTAGACAAATCGAGGTTGATTTTCTTATTGTGTTAAGTGCTTACAATCACTCCAAATATGCCATACTTGAGTCGTAACAAAGCCTATTGTCAACGTGTCAGAATGTTCTATTGATGTTAAGGCTAAAGCCTTTGCTGTGTTGATGGAGTTTGTCCTTCCCCATTTACGAAGAGTGTTTGGTTTTTTTCCTAAATTGTATAATTCCATACATTGAATGAATTAATGAATTTATCTTTAAAAAAAATTAATATATATGTATATTATTTATTTTTCGTAATTAATCTTGAAAGCTAACCTGTAATTTTTCTTGACCAAAGCTGACTGTCGTTTTTTAAATCGCGGTCTCCGCTAAAATAGTTGTGTAATTAATTCCTCCTAAAACATAGAAATTAAAGATGGCTTTAATGTTACCTAAAAAATCAAGAGATGCCTTCAATGTGAAACTATTTATAGCCTTTTAACCCAAGAAAAATCTTAGCTTGCAGTGTGAAATAATTTATACTGTCCAGGGTCGTCTTTTTGCGGAGCCTAGCACATTGACTTTTTCTTAATATATATTTGGTGCAAGTACAGTTAACCTTTTTTTTTCTTTACCAACTTTTTCTATGTATTCTGACTTTTGAGCCCTTTTAGAAAATTATATCCTCATATCGATGGTTGAAAAGATATAGTACACCGTTTCTTCTTTTAGAAAAAGTCCCACCTTAACCTTGGTTCCTTAAGTGCAGCAAAATAAAAAGAAAAAAAAGTAAAAAATTGGATTTGAAACTTGATTTTCAAGAGATTTTATTAAACTCTTAATCACTAATGCTAGTATCTAATTTATATAAAATTTAAAATTATAACCTCTTAATTTTTGGGTGTTACATATTTAGTCAATAAACTTTTATTTTTGGCATATACATTTAATTTAACTTTTGAAACAACATGAAATAAAAATAAAAATGTGAATAAGAGAGGAATTGAACCCAAGACTCAAAAATAAAATCACTAACATTTAACCATCTAACTTGTAAGGGTCATTGGGACAGTAAACATGAATTTCGGTATGGAAGATATAAGTGTGGAAAGACTACAACCATGGTATATTTTGGAAATGGCGGATCAGCTGCATTTGTACCTAGTAGGATTTCTGCGTGTCCCAGGGGTGATGATGGGTAAACCTCAAGCGATGCTAAGTTTAGGCAAATTCATATCGCCAAACATGACAGTTATGTGGTGCCTTAGTAACAAACCAAATGAAGCCTTTGTGTTGTATTTTGCAAAGCCTTTATGGGGTATTCTATGAAGCCTTTGTGGCTTATTCTATGAAGTCTCTGTGGCATGGCAAAGTCTAGTTAACCACCTTTGTAACGAGATTTGGATAAAATTTGTGACTTCTTCGTTAACTGGCTATATGATAAAGATCCGAGTAAGTTTGAAATATCTTTGTTTGGTTAATTTTGTGGTGACAACTGAATAGGCTTGGAGATCATTCTTTAAAGAGTTATCAACAACGTTTTTGAAGAGAGAAATCGCCATAATAATACGCCAATATAGAGAACTTAGCATATCCATAGTGATAGGTGGTTTAAGTGTCTGCCAGAATTGAGAGTGTATGCTACATAAGCAAGGTATTCAAAGTCTATGTTATCCGCCAAATCTGAGTGTTTTCATGTCATGAATAGAAGTTATATGAAATCTAAGCTATCCGCCAATTTGGGCATCCTCATGTTATGGAACATGATTGTCTAGGATTCCTTAGGATAACTTAGAATGTTTCATCCATCAGAATAAGTTTTGGTCTGGTTCAATCTAAAATATGATATGGCTAGTAACCTGATAACTACCAAATTAAATATGAGAATCCGTCAAAGGTAGGATCTGTATGAGGATCATTTTAAAAAAATCAGTTAGTATAAGTATCTGCCAAGAGTAATATATGTGAGTACATCATCTTGTGCGAACAGTTCAACATCTGTCTGAACGGGGATCCGTCAAATGTAAACTCTATTTGAATATTTTTCCGAGAAATATGTATGTTTTTTGAAGAAAGAATGAGATCCACCTTGAAGGTGAAGTCTGTAATGTGTCTAATAAGTAAGTTCTGGTTATGGTATGTATATGTATGCTCCGGATATTAGAAAAATATTTGCCAAAGATTTGAAAGAAGTTCGGAATCTACAAGTTGAGAAATTCAACAATAAACATTCAAAGGTAACTTGGGTTAAAATTCACTAAGTTTATTTGAACTTACAAGCGACTGTTTGTGATTGTAGGTTCTGATTATAAGTTGGTATGCTTGAAGGGACCAATCCAGGAAGGCGTTAGGGTAGCAGTTCAAGTTGCGATATTATGCATACATAGGGCCCCATAGGTGTATGACACTTAGTACTCTACGCCATGAAGAAGTTTGTCTTTAAGAAATTCTTAAGCTGTAATGCCATTTGTTGTTTTTGAAGCTCTGATGTATTTAGTAGATATTCTCTTTGATTAATCTTAACCTTTTATTAAAATAATTAAGTTTCGAGGTGATCCAATCACACCTAATAAAAACGATTGATGGCGACTCCGTCTTCATTTTAAAATAAAAGTCAAGTTTTTAAAAAATATTTTGACATAACCAAAAGAGAAAATTATTAAAAAGTCAGAAAACATGCATTATAGGACGCGTTTTTAGTTTCTCTCTTGGTCTATTTCCTTAAATATCTTAGAAATCGACCCAAAAACTATATTTATTTTTTAAAACTGACTTTTTTTTAATCAAATTTAGCCTATATTTATATACTTGCATTAATTTACATTCTATAAATTTCAATATATTTTTATTTAAAAAAATCAATATATATGTATATTATTTATTTTTCGTAATTAATTTTGAAATCTAACCTATAATTTTTCTTGACCAAAGCTGACTGTCGTTTTCTGAATGGCGGTCTCCGCTAAAATAGATGTGTAATTAAATCCTCCTAAAACGTAGAAATTACAGATGCCTTTAATGTTACCTAAAAAATCAAGAGATGCCTTTAATGTGAAACTATTTATAGCCTTTTAACCCAAGAAAAATCTTAGCTTCCAATTTTATTTTATTTTTTGTTAATTATCTCTTAGCTTGCAATTTAAGTTATAGAAATAATTAAGTTTGAATTGCAGTGTGAAATAATTTATTCTGTCTAGGGTAGTTTTTTTGCCAAACCTACCACATGTGCCTAAATTGACGTTGATTAAATAATAATTAGATTATGATGATACAAATGAAAATTTCATGTAATAAAATTATAGAAAAAATATGTAAAAGTTAAATGTGATTTTGGTTGGAATATTAAAAAGAAGTAATGGAGATATATGATGTTTTAATGAGATTTAAATTCTATCTATGATTTTTAGAGTTTATATAAAAATATAGTTTATTTTATAAAAGTAATAATATTTTGATAATTTCACAATTGAGTTAAGATTGATTGATGTGTGATACAACTCGGTCAAAAACTTAAATATGTACTAGATTTTGTCACACTTATGATGTTAGTGAAAATTGTACCTAACAAATTAAAAAATAGATAAAATAATAAATGGTTTCGGTTGAAATGATAAAGTTAAAAAGATAAAACAAATACAATATTTTAAGTTCAAATCTTATTATGAATAATTTTATGAAAAAATAAAATTACCCTAGAATAAAATTTTATTCTTAGAACATCAAATAATCTGTTAATTCTTAATTTATACCTGAGTAAACTGTTAACATAAATTAACATTTCACTTGAGACAAAAATTTACTTATCCCATTACTTTGCGGTGTTAAAACATATAATAACATTTTAGCAACAAAAAAGAGTCCCTTATTCTTTTACCATATCAACGGACTATTCTATTGAATACGTTTATTAATTTGATCCAAGTTATGATATGAAATTATCAAATGAAAAGAAAATTTAGGGGAAAACTGAAAGAACAAGAAGATATTTCATGAGAAATTGTGTGGTAAAATCCTTCAAAACTTGTATATAAAGGAGACCCTGTTGCCTTCTTTTTTCGACACTCAACTCAACCCTACAAAAATACCGTAGCTAATTCCACAATGAAGGCTTCGTTGCTTATTGTCAAACTAGTTGCTATCATTTTACTCCTCATTTTTATACTGACGAAATCTGCTGAAGATCTGGAGCGGGCGGGTCCAGCTCCAGTAAGGGGCTGTCCTAGTCTACGGCTCCTAAGCGCTTGCACACCACCATGATACGTGCGTTTTCGTAAGATGCTCAACTATTAAGATTCAGGTGATAATATCGAATTAAGATTTTAAAAATTTCCATGTATTTTAGGTTTTTCTGCCAACAGTATTTTTTTTTGAGCCTCTTTAGAAGCTGACATTTCCATATGTTCGAAAATCTGATAAACAATGTATGATGCTGAAGCTTATGTTATTTAAATTTGAGTCTTTAATATAGATATATGTTTGATGCAAGTACATTTAACTTCTTCTTTTTTTTACCAACTTTTTCTATGTATTCTGACTTTTGAGCCCTTTTTGAAAATTATATCCGCATATCGATGGCTGAAAAAATATAGTACGCCGTTTCTTCTTTTAGAAAAAGTCCCTACAACGTAGGCGGAAGACAAGAGGTTCCACGCTTTAGAATTCTGAAATTTTAATAACAGACAGTCTTATTTTCAAATCCCACGTAAAAACAGAACGTGTTTGATTTATATTCATTTATATTCATTTTAGGGTTTCCACACAGATGAACACAAATTTAAACCAATAAAATCTGAATTATAATTTGACTTGAATTCATCAGTTATTAAAATAATTGATAAACATTTATTTCATACAAGTTTAAATTGTATTACTCTCATCTTTTATATTAGAGATCGACTCGTATAAATGATAAATAAGTAAAAGTAGAAAAGAATGAATACAAATATTTTACATGAAAAACCTTTAAAGAGGAAAAAAATCACGGGCATAGGAGGCTTTAACTTTTCACTAAATGAGTAAATAAACGAGAATACAATATGAAGAAAATAACTTAAATGTATAATATGTACATTATCCAAAACGTTGAATACAAAGCTCAAAATCCGAAAGAGCAAACCAGTAAAAAAACCCGTCCTAAACCTCACAGGGTAATCATAAAAGCGATATAGAATACTCTCCATAATTACCACAAAAAACTCTCACTAAAACTCATCCGTGGCTACATTTTGTCGCCTCCAAAAGAAAAGCCCTTACTAATTGGCATATAAAATTAGGAATTTAATGGCCTCTTTAAATAGACTAATGTTAGAGCTCTATCCATACTGAAAATTTCCCTGGAGTAATTAGAGTTTAACTAGGAAAAAAATAGTAGGGTTTAACTAGGAGAAGAATACGGGGCACACCCCACATTCTACTCTTAATATCGAAAAATAAATAAATAGACAAACACAAACAAAAATCAATTCATTAAATTCTATCTATCTTATATATTTTTCTTATTTAAACTCAAATAAAAATTAATAATTTTCTATTAAATAGTAGGATAAATTATATTAATAGTCGCTCAACTATTAACGTGTTTCTGTTTTGATCACTCAGATTTAAAAAGTTCTACTTAGTCACCGACATTTTCAAAATTTAATAGTCTGGTCACTCCGCCGTTAAATCACTAATGGAATGTTGGCATGATATTTTTTGATGGGCATAATAACAAATTTAGCCCTCCAATGTTTATAAATTCTATCAATTTACTCTTAATTTTAAAAAGTTCAAAAAATTTAGACCTCTACTTTATACTTTCTATCAATTTAGTCTTGATTCTTAAAATTAAAAATTAAAGTTTAAAAATAAAAATATTTAAAAGTTTATTTTTTTGATAAAAATAAAAAAGATTTTATGAAAGTAAATACAAAATTATAAAAGTATTTAGAAACAAATGAATATTTATTTTTCTCTTTTTCTAGCATAAGTTAGATTTAATTCCTATTTTTAATAATAATATTGAAAAATACAATACGTATATGTTGACTAAAATTATAAGAAACCCTTTCCCTAAGGTTAAAAGGAAAACAAAATTGCTTGATTTGATACATAGTGATTTATGTGATATGCATAATACTCCTACATTAGGTGGAAAGAAATATTTTGTTACTGTTATTGATGATTGTTCTAAATATTGCTATGTATATTTATTGCAATCAAAAGATGAAGCGCTTGATAAATTTAAAGTTTATAAATCTGAAGTTGATCTTCAGTATGAATCATTTATCAAGTGCCTAAGATCAGATAGAGGTGGAGAATACTATAATCCAAGTTATTTTGAATCTACTGGAATTGTCCATCAAGTTTCAGCTCCTTACATACCACAACAAAACCGTGTAGCTGAAAGGAAAAATAAAGTCTTGACTGAAATGGTAAATCAATGATATCATATTCAGGTATTGGACAAGATTTTTAGGGAGAAGCTGTTCTAATAGCTTGTCATATATTGAATAGAGTTCCTAATAAGAAAACTAAAATAACCCCCTATGAACAATAGAAGAAAAGGAAACAAAACCTTAATTATTTGAAGGTTTGGAGCTATAGAGCTATTGTCAAAGTTCCAACACCTAAATGTAAAAAGTTAGGTGAAAGAGGAATTGAATGCATATTTTTAGGATATGCACATAATAGCAAGGCATATAGGTTTATGGTAATTGAATCAAATGATTTAATTTCAATTAATACTATTATTGAATCAAGAGATACTATTTTTTATGAAAATAGATTTAATTCTATTTCAAGAAAATTACAACCACAACAATTGATTCATTCTTCAAATAAGAATGAGATTCCATTGGAACAAATTGATAATAATGATGAATCTTGTCAAGAATTAAGAAGAAGTAAAAGGATTAAAAAGGTTAAAGATTTTCGACCAGATTTCATTATGTTTCTTGTAGGAGGAAAATGTGAAAGTATATGCAATAAGATACCTTATTGTTATAATACGAAATCTGATCCTATTACATTTGAAGAGGCAATGAAACCTCAAGACTCTACTTTTTGGAAAGAAGCAATAAATGATGAGATGGATTCAATAATGGGAAATCAAACTTGGATTTTAGTTGATCTTTCACCGGGTTCCAAACTAATAGGTTACAAATGGATCTTCAAAAATAAAATGAAGGTCGATGGAACCATTGATAAATTTAAAGCAAGGTTGGTAGCCAAAGGTTTTACATAAAAACAAGGTATTGATTACTTTAATACCTATGCTCTAGTAGCAAGAATTGCTACAATTAGACTTTTAATATCACCTACCTCTATATATAATTTGGTTGTTCACCAAATGGATGTTAAAACTGCATTTTTAAATGATGAATTAGAAGAGAAAGTGTACATGGAACAACCAGAATGATTTGTTGTTTCAGGACAGGAGCATATGGGCTTAAACAAGCACCAAAACAATGGTAGCAAAAGCTTGACAAGGTTGTTTTAGCTAATGGCTATAAAATAAATGAATATGATAAGTGCATATATAACAAATTTAAAAATGGAAAAAGTGTCATAATTTGCTTATATTTAGATGACTTGCTCATTTTTTGGCACAGATTTGGAACAAATAGAAAACACAAAGAAATTCTTGTCAAACAACTTTGCTATAAAGGATATAGGTATAGCAGATGTTATTCTTAGGATTAAAATAACTAGAAATGAAAGCTCTATAGCTTTGTCACAATCATATTACATTGAAAATGTGCTTAAAAAGTTTGATATTTTCAAGTGTATATAAACATCTACACCCATGGATCCTCAAATAAAATTAGTATCTAATGCTTGTAGGAAAATTAATCAATTGAAATATGCAAGTCTAATTGGTTGTCTTATGTACATAATGACTTGTACAAGACCAGATATTGCATATACTGTTGGGAAATTGAATAGGTACATCTAAGTAGTTTGCATTGGAAAGCTTTGAATAGAGTACTTAGGTACTTAAAGAAAACTATTAACTATGGATTGTGTTATAATGGATATCCTTTAGTTTTAGAAGGGTATTCAGATGCTAGTTGGATTACAAGTTTGGAAGATCATGAATCTACTAGTGGATGGTTTTTCATTCTTGGTGGAGTCGTTTCTTGGGGTTCCAAGAAACAAACATGTATTATTGATTCCACCATGACAGCAGAATTTATTGCATTAGCCACAGCATCTAATGAAGCAGAATGGTTAAGAAATTTGCTTTATGATATACCTTCATGGCCAAAGCCAATTTCACCTATTTCTATCTGTTATGATAGTGAGGCTACTCTAGCAAAGACATATAACCAAGTGTATAATGGAAAGTCTTGTAACACCCCAAAAATGTATATTTTTATTTTTGTAAAAATATGACATAAATATGTATCTGTTTCAGTGGTTAAATGTTCTGTGTGTGTGTGAGAGATTTGGAGTTCAAGTCCCTGCACGAGCAAGGGAATTATTTTTGTTGCTTGGCCGTGTGGCGTGGTGGAGTCCTAGTCAAATTGAAATTTCAAGTAGTAGAGTTGTTGTGGGAGGTTAGAGAGAGAATTAAGGAGATGAGTTACTAGATTTTTAGACATTATCTTTTTGTTTAGTTTTTTTCAAATTTCGGACTCTTTTCCACCTTTTTGATATTTTCTCTCTTCTCCCCCACTCTTAATTTTTGCTTTTCCTTTTTTTTTTCTAAATAATAAATCCTTGTTGCCGAATTTCCTTTGAATTTCCCTTCCGTTTTCGCTGTCTTTCTTCATCTTTTCCCCTTTGTGCAAGCTTGTAATTGTGTTGTACAGTAAGTTTCTGTTTTATTAAATTTGAGTGTTACTCTGGATAAGGAATTAAGAGGTGTTTTGTTGACTATTTAGGATTCGATCGTGAGACTGGAATTAACGTTCTTTGATTTGACTCGAAGTGGTGACCGTTTGGTAAGCGTATAAGGTATGCATTTTCTTATGTTGTTTGGGTGAGTGGTTTTGGCTTTGAATTCGTTCTTAGCTTTGTTGAACTCTTCGTTAATGAGAAATGATTATTTTTATAGCAGCGAATGGTTTCAGTTTCTATCTCCTTCGTGTTGAGTAGTGGTGGAATTGTGCGAAGTTAGAATGTAAGTTGGGATTGTCAATTATAGGTTTTTAGTGATCTTGGGATTGCGGAAGCAGCAAAAACGATACAGATGCGTACCCGAAATGCAAAAAATGAGATTCGATGAAAAATTGAAATTGCTTGCTATCGAGAAATAGGAGAAATAAGAGAAAATGATGCGAAAAATTGTAAAGAAAGGAAATAAGGGTGTTATAAACTTGGAAATCAATATTGAAAAATCATAAAAAATAGTGTAAATTGAGTTAGAGGTTGAATAAAATATAAAATTAAAGTTTATTTAGTCTTGTTTTTTATGGAAGAAACAATGTAAGCAATGGAATTGTAAGTTATGAGATATAATGAATTTTGTGAGACAAGGTCAGAATGGTTTCAAGTTCCCCTGTTCTGAATTTGGAAAATCATCAAAAATTGTAAAAAAAATAATTAGGGGCTTAAATTTATATTTTTAAATCCTTAATGAGTTTATTTTCAATAGAAACAAACAGAAACATCATCCAAATTCCGTACAAAGAGATAAATAATTTTTAGTAAGGAAAGGTTGAAGCTGTCAAACAGCAGAATCAGGATAAATTTGAAGATTTTACTGTACTTATTTGATAAACTATTGTCGAAACCATTTTTTGGAAATGGGGATCGACTTTGGTGTGAAAACGATAATTAAAACGGGAGTCGCCACCGATCTTTATTTGGTGTGATCGGATCACCTTTATTTTAGATAAAAAATTTAGTTTATTAAAATGGCATTTCGGTCTACGAAACTTGAGAAAACGAGTTCGGGAGTCGGTTACGTGCGAGGAAGGATTAGCACACTCGTCACGCCTAAAATTGGTACCGAATTGATTACTTAGTGTCCTAATGTTGAAAGTTGAAAATCAGGAATGAATTTGAAGTACAATCCTTTTTATTAACATCGATTTTAAAATTCTTGAATTAGCTTAAAACGATCGTTAAAGACTTCCTCGTCTCGAGATATCGGAGTATCACATCCCGTAAGTTAGGACACGTTACCATGAAATCCCGAGCGCAAGTTTGTCTTTAATTCCAATTGGAATTCCGTATATTTTAAACTAAAAAGGATATTTAGCTATTTAGAATCAACGAGAGAACCGAAACCCCGTAAGTTAGGGCACAATTCTTCGATGTTCCAAAACGCAAACATTGCCTTGTTTAGAATTTAGAAAATACGAGTGAAATTCTAAAGGATTACTTGATGGTTTTGAACAAACGAAAAATTGAAACCAAACACGATAGGACACTATTTCCCGAATTTTCAAATATCAAACATTACCTTAGAAAAATGACACGAAATTTTTAAAGGGACATTTGATCGTTTAAACAAACGAAAGATCGAAACCCAACACGTTAGGGCACGATTCCTCGAATTCTTGAACATCGAATATTGCCTTTGTTTTATAAAATCGACTCAAAATATCTTAATTTGATTTGAAATAAAGTGGAATCATTAATTTTGGGTCAACAAGTTGAAAACTACAATGCAACAATTACGAATGAAAGTCGAATAAACATGAAAATATATACGTGGATAACTAATTCCATTAATGAATGAAAATAATATAAAGAAAACGAATCAACGTATGCAATATCCATGAGCTCACATCCACATAATAATAATCAAAATAATGGGAGTTGAAAAACATAGCTAATCAGAATAGAATTATGACAAGTCGGCAAACATAGATAAATAAAATTAAGATATCAACACAAAAGACTAATGGGCACTATGAAACAATAACATATGAAATAATATGAAAACAAAGGACATATAACATACAAAACAATATGGAACTAGGAACCAATATGATACAAAATCATTTAAAGATTATATGAGAAAATTAAAAGAATAACATATGCTAAAATTTGAAATAACATACGTATGTAAAATAAAAAACTAATGATTCCTGAATGATTATTAAGATAGATATTATGATAGAGGGGGCTTGGATCAAATAATATACAAAATAATAAAAAAAACAAAATATATCTATTTGAAGTTGGTGATATATACAATAAAAGGCTCAATATAAATAATATATGAAAGGGATAATGATATATGAAAAGGTTTTAAATAATAAAAGTACAAAAAAATTTCTTTTAAGAAATGAAATATATACATAATAGATTTGAATGGAAATGTATACATATGCATATATATATGTAAATTGGTTTAAAAGAGAGAAAAAAATAAATAAATAAATAAATCATATTTATAAGATTACGTGAAATATATACCAAAACAATTTTATCATAGTTCATAGATATGTATGTAAGATAATGAGTATATAAAATATTTTAAAGTAAGCAATGTACAGAAAGTTCAAGATAAATAACAATAAAAGGAATTTAAAACGATTGATGTATAAGATAGTATAAAATAATGTATACGAAATTTTAAAATACGTGTTATGTATAAAATAACTTAAAATAAAAGATATATAAAAATCACAAGATAATAATATGTGTAGTAATTTTAAATAGACAATATATATGGAAAAAGAACTTTAAAATAAAAATATACATAAGAGAGTTTTGACATAAATAATATAATAAAAAATCTGAAGTTTAAAAACTATGTAAAAAGATATAAATAAATGAAATGACAATAACAAGAATAAATATGTATATATGAAAAATAAAAGTAATATTACTATATAAATATAAATAGGAGTATCATGAATGGAAATATAATAGAAACATAAGTAAATAAATAAGATTAGAGAAACGGTAATAATGCTAGAAAAATCAAATAAACATGAATATAAATATAATACTAATAGAAATAATAGAATAATGATAATAGTAATAAAAACAACAACAACAACAACAACAACAACAACAATAATTGTACAAGGCCAATTTCTGCCCAAATCCATTTACAATTTTTAAAACCCACTAACCTTAGCCCACTTACATTACATCAAACCCAATACCACTTAACCCAATATTTACAACCCTACCCAAGCCCGTTTAAACCCCTAGGCCCAACAGCCCAAATCTTAACCTAGGGTTTCAGAAAATCTGAAACACTAGCCACCTAATCTCTCCACTTGTGCGCCGCACCTACCCCTCTGCCCTCCCAACCGCTCCATCAGCCACTGGCCTCTGCCAAGGTCACTTCCACCACATGCCCATACCTGCAAAACGAAGGGGACACGCAATAATTCAAAAACAGAGCAAGTAAGCAATAGAGAGATGGCTATATAAAGCCAATGAAAAATTGTAAAAGGGTGGAAAAAAAAATAGTGCAAGAATATCCAGTAATATTTGTAAAAGGCATTCGAGTTGTATCCCAATAATCTCAAAGTAAAGAAACAGTGCAAGAATCAAACTCGGATATTACAAATCGGAGGACCGAAATACTCAAAGTCTGAGGTGAACTTTCCATTTTTTTTCTTATCTATGAATCTTACATTCGAATCTAACCTTTAATATTTATAAACACATAAATAGACAAAAAATAATATTACAAAAACGTAAAAAAAAAAAATCTAAATTTTTTACCTTTTCCGCCACCAGCAGGTGGTGGTCGCGCTCGCTGGCGGACGACGCGTCCCGGTGACTGCCGACGACCGGACCTCTGGCCGAAAATCACTCCGGTCCCCTCTCCCTCTCCCTTTCTCTCCTTCCCTCTTCTTTTTTTTTTTCTTTCCTGCTACAAATGACAAAAAAAAAAAAAAAGTGACTTATATAGGGGTCCAAAACGCACCGTTTTGGACCCCCCTGTTTAATGATAATACGACGCCGTTTTGGGACGCGGGTCGGGTCGACCAGACCCGTCCGGCCAGGGTCCGCGTGTTTTTGAAGCGGAAGGGCTAATTGCGCGATTGGCCCTTCCGTATTTTTTGCCATTTACAATCGAGTTTTTCGCTATTTTTAATCTGGCCCTGAAATTTTATCTATTTTATGAATTAATCCCTTTTCGTTGCACAGCGTTTTAATGACTGGTAATATTGCTATTTTAGCCCCCACCATTTTCACGTGTGTTCAGGAGGGTCCTCCCCTGTTATTTTTGTTTCAATTTTACCCCAAAACCTTGTTTTCTATTCAATTTGGGTCTTTTTTTTATTCTTATTTAAATTTTCTTGTATTTCCACACTATAATTATCATTATTATTATTATTTTTATATGTCAATGTATATTTTCATTATATGTATGCACACGTATATATTTATATATAGTTTTAGTTTTAGCTACTTTAATTTCCTATTATTATTAGTATTATAATATTATATTTGTTATTAATATTAGTATATATTTTATTATATATATATTTATATATACTTTTTTTATATATCGTTTCTATTATTACATTTATTATTTTCACTATTATTATATTTGTTATTTTCATTATCATACATATATATACATATAGATGTTTTCAAGTATTTATTATAAATATATTATTTTCTTATTATATTATTATGTATATTATTTTACTCATGTTTTCATATTTTTTATATATTTATTTATTATATTTTATATATTTAAAATTATATTATTCATGTATGCCATTTTATTATGTATATGTTTTATATCATTTTATGTACATACTTTTAGTATTATTATGTATTTATATTTATATACATATTTATGTATATAGATACTTTCAAAATTACTAACTATATTCCTTGTATTATTCCACATACATATTTCCATATTATCTCATGTACATATTACCCTATATTATAATCACTAAGTGTACTTTATACTTGTTCATAATTGATTTTTATTTCTCTTCTAAATATTATTTTTATTGTCTTGCTATTGCTCTAATATTATGTTAACATTTTGGTATTGTTTGCATTTTTGGTTTATTTTAAATTCTTATTTCAAAAATATTTTTATGCTTTTAATTGCTAATCGAGGCAATATATCGATTTGACATTAAGTCGCGAATTTCATCGCTATGTTGGATGGAATTTTCGGCTCGTGTCAAGACGGTATATCCTTCTCAAAAAATAAAAAAAATTTTAAAACTTCTCGTCTTCTTTTTAATCGGATCACAACTAAATTTTACATTGAACTCATATTTTTGAAAACCAAGACAACACGTGTTTATGAGATACCAATTTTGGGCGTCGCGAGGGTGCTAATACCTTCCTCGCGCGTAACCGACTCCCGAACCCTAATTTTTTCTCTGGCTTTTAACGTAGACCTTAACTCGGCCTTTTTCTTGCTTTTAAAAAAAATCTAGTAGGTGTCCGATCACACCTAGGAAAAAGGATCGGTGGCGACTCCTGGTTTGTTTTAAAACCAAATTTCGATTTCTAAATTTCTAATAGATCGCCACAATTAGCGACCCGAAACCAAAATTTTTACGTCGCTACAGATGGCGACTCCGCTGGGGACACGGTTTTGAGAGTCGAGTCGAATTAAACACGTTTTGGCAAAGTTTTCAAATTTCCTTGTTCGA
Organism: Gossypium anomalum; assembly: GCA_025698475.1. NCBI lineage: Eukaryota > Viridiplantae > Streptophyta > Magnoliopsida > Malvales > Malvaceae > Gossypium > Gossypium anomalum. The sequence continues at coordinate 46,603,426 of CM046960.1, read as the reverse complement.
AGTAAATATTTGGTCGTGATCCGAAAATCTCACTTTCAAAATTCATGCATTTGTATCGTGTTGTAAATATCTCTTCCAATTTGTCATTTGTTTGTTTTTTAGTTTTTATGGTTGTAATTTTGGTTTAGTTTCTTTAAATAAAACGTAAAGGTTTACGAGTTTTTCCCCCACACACCGTACACTTGCATTTTGCATAACATGAGCTCTATACCCGGGCTCTGTCTGTTTAAGTGAAAGTAAACGCTACGCCTTCGTGAGTTAACTCGTCCCTCCGCATAGGCTAGTGAATACTTTTGGGTTACATATGACTTATGCTTTCGTGAGTTAACTTGTCCCTCCGCATAGGCATAAGTAAATGTAATCCCTCGAATTGAACTCGTGAGCCTGTGATGGGCTATGACCGAGGTTTCGTACTAGTCTTAGTAGACGACGGTACGAACAATTCGAGTACCTATCTAGAACCAAACCCGCATATAATGAACCATACGAGCCATCCAATGAGAGCCATACCGAACCTCTGTCCGCTTATAGCCACCAAAATAAGTACACGGGGAAATGCCTTTTACCTTTCATTTACACTGTTTATGTAAAAAAATTGGGTTGAGTAGTTTAATTTGTTTCTCAAATTATATTTGTGTTGTGTTTACTAACCAAGTTTGTTTGTTTTTATTTTTATTTTCATCATGCATCATAGGCATCATGTTAGGAAGGTGTTGATTAAAGGATAGTTGCCAAAGAACGGGTTTCTGATGGAGGAGTCAATCACACAAATAACCGAGAAGAATGCCGTGGTTCGAGAATGGTCTCTAAAAACTCAGAGAGAAAAGGGGGACAGCCTAGTGGAAGGGTGTGTTGCCAATTTGCCCGAACATACAACTGCGAACGTTCGCCAAAATAACCTTGAGGATTTAGTGCAAGTTTGGAATCAGTGGGATTCAGACACTAAGGGCATTTTCACTGAGAGATATGGAGATATAGCTCACTTGATCACCATTCGTGTAGACGAACAGTTGATTCAAGCCCTGGTTCGATTCTGGGACCCAGCTTATCAGTGCTTTACCTTCAATCAAGAGGACATGACTCCAACCATAGAAGAGTATGCGGCTTTACTCCGCATCGACAATGTACAATTCGGCAAAATATACGTGAAGGAGCCTAAGCCAATGACCTTCAAGAAGAAATTAGTAAGACTGACAGACATGACTGATGCATGGGCCGAAAAACAGATAAGAAAGAAGAATGAAACTATTTGCATTCCATGGTCTTCCTTACGAGAATTGGTTTTGAGCCATCCTGACATATTGAAGAGAGTAAATCTATTCGCCTTGGCCATTTACGGTTTGGTCATCTTCCCGAAAGTTCTCGGACATCTTGAAGTCGCAGTATTTGATTTCTTCGAAAGACTAAAACAAGGGGTCAACCCTGTCCCGACTATCTTAGCCGAGACATTCAGGTCCCTGAGCACTTGTCGAAGGGTTGGAAAGGGACGATTTACTGGATGTGCACAGTTGCTCAATGTTTGGATTTTGAGTCATTTTTGGAAAGTAGAGCGCACTCCATTCCACATGTTTTCAAAAACATTCGCCCCGCTAGAAGCTTACCTCAAGAAAGAATGGCCGAAAGAAGTCACTGAGCAACATTGGGTATCAGTCTTTCAGAATCTTCGCGCCGAGGATATAACGTAGAGAGCACCATGGATCCGTCCTTCAGCCCTGCTATACAAATGTGGAGGCCAAGATTGGGTACCTTTGCTCGGGTTATGGGGAGGAGTTGGATATGCTCCCCTATTAGTCCAAAGGTAATTTTCTTCGCGACAATTCTTACCCGCAACTGGAGGATTAATACAGTTTGAGTTCGCTTTTGCGGGTGAGGGATATATGAAGAGAGTCCGAGACATTGCAAAGTCCTGGAAGGAAATTCATTTCATGGAATTAGCCTTGTATGCTGATACCCTTACCCAAGACTATGACATATGGAGAAAGCAACGGGTAAATAGTCAGCAAATCTCATCAACAAATTACACTGCCCAGAATCCTTTTGTGGAAGAAATACCATCCGAGTTGGAAATAGCTAGACAAGAATTCGAGCGAGAAAAAGCTAAGATGTCTAGGGACCTCAGTACCCTTCAAGAAGAAAACTATCAGTTGAAGATTGAAGTTCAGGTCGAAAAGTCCAGAACCGAAAAAGTACAAAGGGAGGCCGAGATTGTGAGAAACGACTTAAGGGACCTTCATTTGGAAAACAAGAAACTAAGAAACACTATAAAGAATAGTGGATTGGGCAAGTCGACAGCTGAGTGGAAGGAAGAAATTAGCAACACCAAGGGAGGAATGGAATTTTGGAAAGGAAAAGCAAAGAAAGAAGAGGAAAAGGCACATACACTGCAATAGAATTAAGAAGGAAGAATGCCGAGTATGAAATGGTGATCAGAGAATTTGCGAATAGTCATCTGAACATCAAGAATTAAAAGGAGAGTACGAGATTTAGAAAATATGCTACAATCTCGTCAACAACAATTAGATAACCTCCAAGGCTCTAGAAAAAGAATGATCGATCGATAGGGACATGCACGCGCATCGAAAGGAACTCTCCAAGAAAAGAAATGCAACTCAACTTCTTGATCAATGAAATTCGGCAAGCGGCTATGCAAGTTATTCAATTATCGATGAAGCCAAGTTCTCGGTTGCCAATTCCTCTCAGGAGCCAAAGATCGAGTATATCGAGTTTTTTTAGAGCAAGTGAAGAAGCAAGGCAATGTGGCTAGGAAATTTGTGTAACTGTTGGAAAAAATGAAAACTTTTTGTAACGTACTCTTCTGATAAATGAAATGCCTACATATGGGGCTATCTTGAAATCAACACCAAATTCTTGCATATTTATTCATAACTAACATTTATGCATCATTTTATTTAGACATTCATCCATTCATTCATTCATCGCATGTACATATCACCGTAATCATCCACCGAAACTAAAAGAACCATATAATCCGCAGTTGCAAGACTTCAAGACTGGAATCACGACATTTATACAGAACGCGTCGACAAACTAGGGCAATGGAAGCTGAGTTCAATGAGAGAATCGAAAGGATAGAGAGGGCTCAAAGGGAATTACAAGAGCAACTGGCCAAATCGCAACAAGAGACGAGAGATCTAATGGTAAGATCTCAAGAGGAATCACTCGAGCAAAGAGATCAGATGGCCAAAATGATGGAGATGATGACAACTTTGGTCAAAGGAAAAGGACCGATGCAGAATCCTGATGTTATGGAACCTCAGCCAAGAATTCACCATGATCAGGATTCACTCTATCCCCCGGGATTCACTCCACCACCCGCATATACAACACAGAGAGGGTATACTTAAGGGGAACCCACAGGCTTGGAACATCGACCTATGCCACCTGCTCCACCCATTAATTTGGGGCAAGGAATATTCGCGTCGAACCCAGAGGCTAGTCCTGCGGATCCACTAGTTCCAGATCTGGACGATCCCGCAGAAGTAGCCAAATTGAAATTGGATAACCATGATGCAAAATATAGGAGTCTGGAAGAAAGACTCAAAGCAATAGAAGGCACTGAAGTCTTCTCCGCTCTAGGTGCCAAGGAACTCAGTCTGGTACCTGATCTAATTTTGCCTCCGAAGTTCAAGGTGCCTGATTTTGAGAAATATGATAGGACTAGGTGCCCAAAAGCACATCTCATCATGTTCTGTCGAAAAATGACTGGTTACGTGAACGAAGATAAGTTACTTATAGATTGCTTCCAAGATAGTCTAACAGGGTCAGCCCTCCGTTGGTACAACCAACTTAGCAGAGAAAAGATTAGATCTTGGAAGGATTTGGCGTCTGCATTCTGCGAGCAATACAAGCATGTATCAGACATGGTGCCAGACTGGATGACCTTACAAATGATGGAGAAAAAGCCGTCAGAGACTTTTAGACAATATGCGCAGAGATGGAGAGACGTCTCAGCCCAAGTGGAACCCCCACTAACAAAAACGAAGATAACCGTTCTCTTCATCAACACCTTAAAGGCACCGTTTTATGACAAATTAGTGGGAAGTGCCACGAAGGAGTTTGCAGATATTGTAATATCCGGTGAGCTCATAGAGAACGCCGTTAAGAGCGGTAGAATGGAAGGTGCAGAAGGTTCAAAAAGGGCAGCGCCTATGAAAAAGAAAGAACCTGAAGCCCACATGGTCGGGATGGGAAACCGCTATGCCTCTAATCTATACCCAAGCCAACCTCGACCTCGAAATTATCCACCTCCAAATTTTTATTATCCTCCTCAAACCCCATACTACCAAACACCACCTCCTTCCTACCCTGTATACGCCATGAACAACCAAAGACCCGTTACCACTTTTTCACAAAACACTGCACCCGTTCAAAACCAACCCAGAAACGAACCAAGGCCAACAAGGCCCAATCCCGAGAAACCACAGTTTACTCCCATTCCTGTGTCGTATGGGGAATTGTACCCAAAACTCTTAGAGAAACAACTGATTTCTCCCCATTATATGGCACCCCTTAAACCTCCATACCCGAAATGGTACGATCCAAACGCTAGTTGTGCATATCATACCGGGAACCAGGGGCATTCTACTGAGAACTGTCTTGCTTTCAAAAGGAGAGTTCAAGGGCTCATTGACGCAGGTATCTTGCGATTCGATGGTACTGGCGGTACGGCTGAGAATCCATTCCCAAACCACACCAAAGGTAATGTGAGCGCAGTAGGAGAGGAGGATAAACGACAAAGTAGAAGATGGGTTTCTGAAGTGAGAACACCTCTGCAGAGAATCTGGGAGGTATTAGTTGAAAAAGGGTTGCTTTGTCGTTTTAACGGAGTATTCGAAGGAAATGATGCAAAGAGTCACAATTTTTGCGAGTTCCATGGCATCGAAGGGCACGACATTTAGTCCTGTGATGAATTCAGAGGATTATTGCAAAGTATGATGGATAACAAAGAGATCGGGATTTTTTGTAGAGCCGAAGATGCCGATAGTGGAGAAATATGTGCCTCTGACAATCAATCATCAGGTTGCCCATATAGCGCCGACCGACCGTTAATAATTTATTATGACGTGAAGAAGGAGCCGGTGAAACCAAAAGTGATAATCGAAGTACCATCTCCTTTCCCTTATAAGGACAATAAAACAGTACCGTGGAGATACGATGTCAATATCGTCACACCGGAAGTTGGAAAGTCCAAAGCCATATTTGAAGATGTTGGGGAGGTAGGTCATTTTACCCGAAGTGGACGGTGCTATTCTAAAGAAGTTGAACCGGCAAAGAAAAGTAGCGACTTGAAGCAAAAAGGGAAAGCGCTGATGTACGAAGTTGAAGTCGAGTAAGAAATTCCACCTGTACAAGAAATTAAAAAGCCTGTGAATGAGGAAGAAGCTCAAGAATTCTTGAAGTTTATCAAGCACAGTGAGTATAGTGTGGTGGAACAATTGAGTAAGCGACCAAAGACGAATCTCGCCTATCTCTACTGTTAAATTCAGAGCCACACTGGAATGCCTTATTGAGGGTGTTAAATCAAGCTTATGTAGCCAACAACATATCTGTCGAGAAGCTTGATAGGTGGGTAAACAATCTGAATGCGGACAATTTCGTCTCTTTTAGTGATGATGAGATACCGCCAAACGGTAGAGGATCGGTGAAAGCGCTGCATATCACGACTCGCTGCAAGGGCTACATAATACCGAACGTACTCATCGATAATGGGTCGGCGTTAAATGTGATGCCATTGGCCACACTTTTCAGAATACTGATGGATTTGTCCTACTTAAGGCCCTGTCATTCCACGGTAAGGGCATTCGACGGGACGAGGCGCGAAGTCATGGGAAAGATTGAGATCCCTATGGAAGTGGGCCCGTACATTTATGATGTCGAGTTTCAAGTCATGAACATTACACCCTCTTATAACTGCCTTTTGGGGAGACCCTGGATCCATTCTGCTGGAGTGGTCCCATCATCCCTCCATCAAAAGGTGAAATTTATCATGGACGGCTGTTTGGTCACTATCGAAGGAGAAGAAGATATTGTCGCATCTGTATCTGCTGATGCACCGTACTTAGAAGCGAACAAAGATGCATTGGAATGCTCCTTCCGATCCCTTGAATTTGTCAATGCCACTTTTGTTGTTGAGGGAAACAAGATTCCAGTGCCAAAACTATCGAGAAATACTAGAATGGGTGTCAAGTTGACTGTAGGAAGAGGAGCTCGTGCGAGAAGAGGTTTAGGTAAACATCTGCAAGGAATAGTTAGGGCTTTAAAGCCGGTGCACCACAAGGCCCGATTCGGTTTGGGATTCCAGCCTGACATGCGTCAAAGAAGAAGACAGTGGAAGAAAGATCAAGAAAGAAGGATCGCAAGAACTTTGGGCCGAGAACCAGAATGGGAGCCCATAGAATACCCTCCTTTGTCAAAAACATTTACGTCATGGGAATGATATACCCCTGACAAGACGATCCACGAAACATGCCGAGGATAATTGAAAGGGGTTTTCGAATGTCGATATAAATGTCATTGACAAAGGGGCTGGTATAAGTAAAGATGTCTCGAGGATACGCCCTTGCCCTCCTGGTTTCATGTTGAACAATTGGACTTCCGAGGAGCTTCTTGTAGTTTATAAGTCTTCAGAGTAATGCCAAACATTAACCTTCTATTGTGTCTTTAGATATAATAGAATTCTTTTGTAAGAGCATGCATTCGCTCTTTATCATTCAAATGAATATCAATGAAGATGCATTTTGTCACGATTTTTTCGCATTATCGCTAATTTCATGATCATTTTCTCATTTCATAGCCTATACTCACATTTGCCACATTCCATGCCATAACATTTTTGTCTGTTGATTCCCATACTCGGATGCCCTCTATAGCTTCCTTTTCCATTCAACTTTCAGTGCTCGGATATCGATGACATGAACAAACCCGTTCTGAGTCTTGAAATTGATTTTGAGAAGGTCGTTTGTTTAGGGAATTTGAAGCCAAGAAAATGTCAAGATTATGTCTCGCCTCTGAATTGTTAAGAATGGTGGAACAAGAGGATAAACAGAATTTGCCTCATGAAGAATCATGTGAAACAATAAACTTGGGCAATCAAGAAAGGAAATAAGAAGTGAAGATTGAGACTTCTATTTCGAGAGAGCACCAGGCATAATTTGATCGCTCTACTCCGCGAATACAAAGATGTTTTCGCATGGTCATACCAGGACATGCCAGGGCTAGATGAAGATTTAGTGGTCCATAAGCTCCCATTAAAGCCGAATGCAAGCCCATCCAAAGAAAAAATTAAGACGGATGAGACCAAAAATGTCATTGAAAATAAAAGAGGAAGTCAAGAAGCAATTTGATGCTGGCTTCCTACAAGCCTCCAAATATCCAGAATGGGTGGCTAATATAGTCCCGGTACCAAAGAAAGATGGCAAGGTACGAATGTGTGTGGACTACCGTGACTTGAATCGAGCAAGCCCAAAGGATAATTTTCCCTTACCACATATTGATACGTTGGTAGACAACACAGCAAAGCATTCATTGTTTTCTTTCATGGATGGATTCTCGGGGTATAATCAGATCAAGATGGCCATTGAGGATATGGAGAAAACTACCTTCATAACTATGTGGGGAACGTTCTACTACAAGGTGATGCCATTCGGGTTAAAGAATGCTGAGGCAACATATCAGAGGGCTATGGTGACATTATTCCATGACATGATGCATAAAGAAATAGAGGTCTACGTTGATGATATGATTGCTAAATCCAGAGGGGAAGAAGAGCATGTAGTGAATCTCAAGAAGTTGTTCGACAGGCTGAGAAAGTTCCAATTAAAGCTTAATCCAGCCAAATGTACGTTTGGGGCTACCTCAGGAAAGTTGCTAGGCTTCATTGTCAGTGAAAGAGGTATCGAGGTCGATCCAGATAAAATAAGAGCCATTCAAGAGTTACCACCCCCACGCACGCAAAAGGAAGTTAGAGGATTCTTAAGGAGATTAAACTACATCGCCCGATTTATTGCTCAACTTACCAACCAATGCGACCCAATTTTTCGGCTTCTGCGAAAACACAACCCGGGAGAATGGAACGAAGAATGCCAGGTGGCCTTTGATAAGATAAAGCAATATTTGTCTAGTCCTCCAGTGCTCGTACCGCCAATTCCGGGAAGACCGTTATTTTTATATTTGACTGTGTTCGAAAATTCAATGGGTTGCGTACTGGGGCAACACGACGAGACGGGAAAGAAAGAAAAGGCGATATACTACCTCAGCAAAAAGTTCACTGAATATGAGGCAAAGTATTCGTCCATTGAAAAATTTTGTTGCACTCTGGTTTGGATAGCTCGGAGACTCAGACAATACATGTTGTACCATACGACATGGTTAATTTCAAAGCTAGACCCAATAAAATACATGATAGAATCGCCGGCACTATCAGGAAGAATGGCCCGATGGCAGATCCTTCTTTCGGAATATGACATTGCCTATGTAAGTCAGAAGTCAATAAAAGGAAGCGCAATAGCCGACTTTCTAGCAACTCGAACGATAGAAGAATATGAGCCTTTAAGATTTGATTTCCCAGACGAAGACTTAATGTGCATCACAGAAATGGAACCAGAGTCATCAAACGAGAAGTCATGGAAGATGTGCTTTGATGGTGCGTCGAATGCTTTGAGGCATGGAATCGGAGCTATCCTGGTATCACCAGAGGGGAATCATTATCCGTTCACTGCAAGACTGAACTTCTTTTGTACCAATAATATCGCAGAATATGAGACTTGTATCATGGGGCTTCGTGCAGCTATTGATCGAGACATCAAAATCCTAGAGGTGTACGGAGACTCAGCTCTAGTGATTTACCAAATCCGTGGAGAATGGGAAGTGAGGGATCCAAAATTGATTAAGTACATCGATTTAGTGGCTGAATTGATCAAGGAATTCAAAGAAGTAACTTTTCACTATTTCCCACGAGAAGAAAACCAACTGGCTGATGCCCTGGCCACTTTGGCTTCAATGTTCAAAGCAAGTAAAGAAGCAGAAATAATGCCCCTCAAAATGAGCATATACGAGGTCCCTGCACACTGTTGTAGCATTGAAAAAGAAACAGACGGGCGTCCATGGTTCCACGATACTCTAGAATATATCAAGAATCAAAGCTATCCCGAACAAGCGAATGAGAACGACAAAAGAACGATCAGAAGACTGGCAGCGGGATTTGTTCTTGATGGGGACATCTTGTACAAAAGAGGAAAAGATCAGATGCTCTTGAGATGTGTGGATGATATTGAAGCCAGGAAAATACTTGAAGAGGTCCATGAGGGAGTTTGCGGAACACATGCCAATGGATTCAATATGGCCAGAAAGATCATGAGACTCGGTTATTATTGGTGACAATGGAAAGTGATCGCATCAATTTTGCCGAAAATGTCATAAATGTCAAATCTACGGCGACAAAATTCATGTGGCCCCTTCTCCTCTTCATGTCATGACTTCTCCGTGGCCTTTTGCTATGTGAGGCATTGACGTTATAGGGCCAATCTCTCCAAAGGCATCAAATGGACATTGATTCATCTTTGTAGTCATCGATTACTTCACAAAATGGATAGAAGCCGCTTCGTTTGCCAATGTGACAAGGACTGCAGTTTGCAGGTTTTTGAAAAAGGAGATCATTTGCCGGTATGGCTTGCCTGAAAGAATCATTTCAGATAATGTCACGAATCTGAACAATAAGATGATGAAAGAAGTGTGCGAGCAATTCCAAATAAAGCATCATAACTCCTCGCCTTATCGCCCAAAGATGAACGGGGCTGTTGAAGCAGCTAACAAGAACATTAAAAAGATCATTGGGAAAATGACTGAGACGTATAAAGATTGGCACGAGAAACTTCCATTTGCTTTGTTTGCATATCGCATATCCATGCGAACATCTACTGAGCAACTCCTTTTCTCTAGTCTATGGAATGGAGGTCATGCTACCTATTGAGGTTGAGATCCCCTCTCTGCGAGTCTTAATGGAATCAAAGTTAGAAGAAGCAGAATGGGTTCGAGCTCGATATGATTAGTTGAACCTCATCGAAGAAAAACGTCTAAGAGCGATTTGTCACGGGAAGATGTACCAAAAGAGGATGATTGCGGCCCATGACAAGAAGGTACGACCAAGAGAATTCCATGAAGGAGAGCTCGTGTTGAGAAAGATTCTCCCAATACAAAAAGACCTGCGAGGAAAATGGGCACCAAACTGGGAAGGACCATACGTCGTAAAGAAGGCATTTTCAGGTGGAGCTTTGATCCTTACCGAGATGGATGGGAAGGAGTTAGCAAATCCAGTGAACTCAGATGCGGTGAAGAAGTACTATGCTTAAAAAAAGAAAGTCAAGATGAAAACCCGAAAAGGGCATCTTAAAAAAAAAAAAAAGAGAATCAGAGCGAAAACCCGAAAAGGGCGCTTTGATTAAACAAAAAAAGATTAGGATGAAAACCCGAGAGGGCATTCTAATGAAGCCAACATTCGGCTTACAAGGCAAGGTGTTTTAAACCGTATGACAAACAGTGAGACTACAGTATTTGAAGCATCTCTGAAAGCTCAAAATCTTCTACGCAAGAAGCCAGACTTGAAAAGATTCTTGATTGAGGAACGTGGAAGAGTTCATATGTCGAATATCTAAAGCATTTGTATCTGTTGAATACGATCCTTTTCTTTCTTTTTGACATTTTCTACTTTCATTGTTTTCCTTTGTTTGCCACAATTGAAATAAATAAATATGAGATATCATTTTTGTCTCTACTTGACCTTTTTCATGCATCTCATTATGTGTTTATTTACATGATAAATAGTGAAATGACACACTCTACACAAAAGAAATGTTAAGCATTACCTGGATGAAAATTTGATAAGTACAAGAATTTCAAGGCAGGAACAAAGTTCAACCAGAGGCGAAAGAGTGATATCCGAGAAATGACGATTACTTGTAAAGCTTGAAAATGGGTACATGGCTTAAAAAGGAAGTCAAGAGCCAAAGCAACGGACGCAGATCATGAAAATTCATGACCAAAAGGACAAGTGACAAACATGCTTAAGGAGCACTGCATAATCATGTAGACATAAAGGCATTTAAGACAAACATGTGCATATCATGATAACATCATGCATGGCAAATACAGGTACTCTAGCAAAGTAAGAAATCTGGAATATGAGTCGTATTGAATCAAGTGAAAAGACACCTGAGTTCTACCAAAGGACAGGTTTTGGTATTTTGATGTTTTAATTCATGTCTTTCAAGAAAAATCAACTCATAATGCGAGAGGTGAGTTGAGCCTCAAGACACGTTGAGGTAATTTCAATTTATGTTTCAAAAATCAACTCATAATGCGAGAGGTGAGTTGAGCCTCGGGGCACGCTGAGGTATTTTCAATTTCTGCTTTTCAAAAAAATCAACTCATATTGCGAGAGGTGAGTTGAGCCTTAGGCCCCACACTGAGGTATTTTTAATTTTTGTGTTTTAAATCGACTCATATTGCGAGAGGTGAGTTGAGCCTCAAGACACGTTGAGGTAATTTCAAATTATGCTTTTCAAAAAGTCAACTCATATGGCAAGAGGTGAGTTGAGCCTCAAGGCACGTTGAGGTAATTTCAATTATTGTTCCAAAATCAACTCATATTGCGAGAAGTGAGTTGAGCCTCAGGGCAAGCTGAGGTATTTTAAATTTCTGTCCTCAATTTCTATTTTTCAAAGGTCAACTCATATTGCGAGAGGTGAGTTGAGCCTTTTAATTTCTGTTTTTCAAAAATCAACTCATATTGCGAGAGGCGAGTTGAGCCTTTTAATTTCTGTCTTGCGAAATTTACTTTTCAAAAAATCAACTCATATTGCGAGAGGTGAGTTGGGCCTTTTAATTTTTGCTTTTAATTTCTATGTTTCAAAAAAAATCAACTCATATTGCGAGAAATGAGTTGAGCCTCAGTTCACATGCTGAGGTATTTCCAATTTTTGTTTTTAATGTCTGTTTTTAAAGAGTCAATTCATATTGCGAGAAATGAGTTGAACTCAGGATCACATGCCAAGCAAAGACTAAAGATTGAAGTCGATTAAAGACACCCGATTTGCTGAAGTTGCTGATGAAGCGGTCAAAGTCAAAGTTGCAAGTCTTGTCCCCTGAGTTGCAAAGTGGAGCCGATCAAGATATCAAAGCTCGCCTTTTAGAAGAGAAGATCATAAACCTCATCTCACTGAAGGGACAGAAAAGTGGATCGAAGCTGTAGATCTTACCTTTCTGGAGCTACAGTGAAGCAGATTGAAGCCACAAACTTCATATTCTTGAAGCTACATTGAAAAAATTGAAGTTACAAAGCATATATCAGAAGACACTGTGGATTGAACCAAAGTTACAAGACACAGTGGATTGGAGAGAGCCTACCTGGACAAGAAGAGCACCAATGAAGTCAAGACTCGGCAAGACGGGACAAAATTGGCCTTTCTTTATGTCTTTGCTCTATTCCCGTTACACAATAATGAGCAAAGAGGGGCAGCTGTACAAGGCCAATTTCTGCCCAAACCCTTTACAAATTTTAAAACCCACTAACCTTAGCCCACTTACATTACATCAAACTCAATACCACTTAACCCAATATTTACAACCCTACCCAAGCCCGTTTAAACCCCTAGGCCCAACAGCCCAAATCTTAACCTAGGGTTTCAGATTCTCCACTTGTGCGCCGTACCTACCCTTCTGCCCTCCCAACCGCTCCATCAGCCACTGGCCTCTGCCAGGGTCACTTCCACCACATGCCCATACCTGCAAAACGAAGGGGACACGCAATAATTCAAAAACAGAGCAAGTAAACAATAGAGAGATGGCTATATAAAGCCAATGAAAAATTGTAAAAGGGTGGAAAAAAAAATAGTGCAAGAATATCCAGTAATATTTGTAAAAGGCATTCGAGTTGTATCCCAATAATCTCAAAGTAAAGAAACAGTGCAAGAATCAAACTCGGATATTACAAATCGGAGGACCGAAATACTCAAAGTCTGAGGTGAACTTTCCATTTTTTTTTCTTATCTATGAATCTTACATTCGAATCTAACCTTTAATATTTATAAACACATAAATAGACAAAAAAAAAATTACAAAACGTAAAAAAAAAAAAATCTAAATTTTTTACCTTTTCCGGCCACCGTGTACGGTGGCCTGCGCCGGCGGCGGACGGCGGTCCGGTGACCGGCCGACGACCGGACCTCTGGCCGGAAATCGCTCCGGTCCCCTCTCCCTCTCCCTTTCTCTCCTTCCCTCTTCTTTTTTTTTTTCTTTCCTGCTACAAATGACAAAAAAACAAAAAAGTGACTTATATAGGGGTCCAAAACGCACCGTTTTGGACCCCTGCTTAATGATAATACGACGCCGCTTTGGGACGCTGGTCGGTCGACCCGACCCGTCCGGCCAGTGGTCCACAGAAGTTTTTGAAGCGGAAGGGCTAATTGCGCGATTGGCCCTTCCGCATTTTTTGCCATTTACAATCGAGTTTTTCGCTATTTTTAATCTGCCCCAAAATTTTATCTATTTTATGAATTAATCCTTTTCGCCGCACAAATGCTTTAATGATCGTAATATTGCTATTTTAGCCCCACCATTTTCACGCGTGTTCAGGAGGGTCCTCCCCTGTTATTTTTGTTTCAATTTTACCCCAAAACCTTGTTTTCTATTCAATTTGGGTCTTTTTTTTATTCTTATTTAAATTTTCTTGTATTTCCACACTATAATTATCATTATTATTATTATTTTTATATGTCAATGTATATTTTCATTATATGTATGCACACGTATATATTTATATATAGTTTTAGTTTTAGCTACTTTAATTTCCTATTATTATTAGTATTATAATATTATATTTGTTATTAATATTAGTATATATTTTATTATATATATATATTTATATATACTTTTTTTATATATCGTTTCTATTATTACATTTATTATTTTCACTATTATTATATTTGTTATTTTCATTATCATACATATATATACATATAGATGTTTTCAAGTATTTATTATAAATATATTATTTTCTTATTATATTATTATGTATATTATTTTACTCATGTTTTCATATTTTTTATATATTTATTTATTATATTTTATATATTTAAAATTATATTATTCATGTATGCCATTTTATTATGTATATGTTTTATATCACTTTATGTACATACTTTTAGTATTATTATGTATTTATATATATATATATATATATATATATATATATATATATATACATATTTATGTATATAGATACTTTCAAAATTACTAACTATATTCCTTGTATTATTTCACATACATATTTCCATATTATCTCATGTACATATTACCCTATATTATAATCACTAAGTGTACTTTATACTTGTTCATAATTGATTTTTATTTCTCTTCTAAATATTATTTTTATTGTCTTGCTATTGCTCAATATTATGTTAACATTTTGGTATTGTTTGCATTTTTGGTTTATTTTAAATTCTTATTTCAAAAATATTTTTATGCTTTTAATTGCTAATCGAGGCAATATATCGATTTGACATTAAGTCGCGAATTTCATCGCTATGTTGGATGGAATTTGTCGGCTCGTGTCAAGACGGTATATCCTTCTCAAAAAATAAAAAAAAATTTTAAAACTTCTCGTCTTCTTTTTAATCGGATCACAACTAAATTTTACATTGAACTCATATTTTTGAAAACCAAGACAACACGTGTTTATGAGATACCAATTTTGGGCGTCGCGAGGGTGCTAATACCTTCCTCGCGCGTAACCGACTCCCGAACCCTAATTTTTTCTCTGGCTTTTAATGTAGACCTTAACTCGGCCTTTTTCTTGCTTTTAAAAAAAATCTAGTAGGTGTCCGATCACACCTAGGAAAAAGGATCGGTGGCGACTCCTGGTTTGTTTTAAAACCAAATTTCGATTTCTAAATTTCTAATAGATCGCCACAATTAGCGACCCGAAACCAAAATTTTTACGTCGCTACAATAATAATAATAATAATAATAATAATAATAATAATAATAACAACAACAACAACAAAAAATGATTTAAAAATAAACAACAGAATAGTTTAAAGATATATAAAAGAATATTTAATAAATGAAATATGAAAAAATAATGTATATAAAACTCCGAATGAATAAATAAAAATAAAAAGGGTTAAAATCAACTTAATTAGAGGTTAAATTAAAATAATAATGAAACTAGAGATAAAAAATTAAAACAGAATAAAAATATGGGGTTGAAAATGAAAATACGCACGGGGTTTGAGGACCAACGTGCAATGCGCGTGGACGTCATGAGGATTAAAACGGAATTATTCCAAGTTTCAACGCACCATGCAAACATGGATCAAATCAAAACAGCGCACAAGTTTTAAGAAAAAATTAAAAAAAGAAACATAAATGGGACCTAATCAAATGACGGCAAAAAACGAGGAGGGACCAAATGTGAAATTAACCCAAATAAATTAAGTGTGCGATTCTCCCGTGTCGGGTCGGTTCACGCACGGGTTCTCCATCACCTAAATGGCGCCGCTTCATTAGTCATTAAAGTTGGAAAAATTCCTTTAAAATTATTATTTGCCATTTTCTAAAGAGCGCCATCATCTTTACCAGTGGTTTCGCCACTCAAAGGCTACCTTAAATGCTTGCTACATCACCACATATGGTGGTCGACGCATGAAAGATGGCCTAGATCGCACCAACCATGATCACGAAAGCCGTGTAAGTTTTCATTTCTTTCCTTCTTTTTATTTTATACATTCAAACGAAAGCCAGATCCCCCCATTGGGTTCGGACGCGACAAAGACGAAGAGCCCTCCGACGAAACGGTCACGGGGTGGTCTCGGTAAGTTTTTTATTCCTTTTGTTTTTTATTTTAAATAGATCTAAATAATAATAATAAGAAGAATAAGAACGAAAATGAAATATGGAAGAACGAAACGAAATGTAAAAATCAACCTTGCTTTTTGATTGCCTAATTGTGTGTCTGTGTAAATACAAATTTTTTGTATCACCCCTCAAATACAATCGGGTTCCCCCTGAAATACAATCGATCCCTCCTTTACATTTTTGTTCTCTCGGTTATATAGCCAAATACATATTTCTTGGTCTCTGTTATCTTTGCCTACTTTTGCCCTATGTTTTGCCTTCCTCTTTTATTTTGCAGGCCTAGATGGAAATGATGGGACGGGGCAAGAATAGTCAGTCCTCGGGCGTTGGATGCGCCGATGAGGCACGTGGGTTGGAGTACGGTGTACATGGAGGAACGGCGCATAGGGACCTACGGTTTCCTGGTCTACTGAAAACTTAGTTTAGGTTTTGGGCCAACGGGCCTATTTTGTATTTGGGTTAGGGTTTAATGATAAATTTGGTAATTTGGGTTTTGTAATTTAGTCTTGCGTTTTGTTTATTATTTTGGTATTTCTGTTTGGGTTGATTGGGCCCGGGTGAATTTGGCCCGGGTGAATTTGGCCCGTTACAACTATAAATTCTAAAAATTTTATGGTAGAAAGGTATTTGAGTCTAGTTTCAAAAAAATCAAGCGGATCTTAATTTGGAATTCTGTAGCTCAAGATATAAATAATTTAGTAACAATGACTTAAGTAGACAGCTTTGAAGGAACATATTAGTAAAAATTAAAAACATATATGAATATTTAGCTAGCATGGGTTACATTAAAAATGGGTCACATGGCCAAGGCCAATTTGGACAGAGTGGGCCACACGGGCAGGCCACATGGGCGTGTGAGCCCATTTCTCTGAAAAGTTGTCTAAGGTTGCACGGGTCACCCAAGTCGACTGTGGACCTACTGAAGGGTCGATAAGCCCTACTTAGACCCCTATATGAGTGATCTGTCTATCTAATTTCCGTACCGAGCATGAATTATGATATCTGAATGTATGTATTGTAACTGCATAATAGCATGACATCTTTTGTATGTTGCATTGCATCGGGGTGGGTTATTGTTATTTGGAGGAAGTGTCTAAAAGGCTATTAGGCCTGTTATCTGGCAGCTCTGCTGCAAATTTCTGATTATGTGCCGCATTTCAGTACAATATGGTGTGTAGGGATGGGTGGGTTGATTTAATCCCACGGTGTGTAGGGATAGACAGAGATGGTGTGTAGAGGCTGGTGGGTAGGATTCTGATTTCCTGCTATTACATATTGCATCTGAGGTGGGCCAAGGCCCTAAATTATATCTGAGACTGTATCAGAATGGGCCAAGGCCCAAACTGAATCTGTAATGGGCTCTGGCCCCAGATTGCAATTGATTATTTCCTGATGTGTATCTGTATGTATGTTTTCTGTGGGGATTACACACTAAGTTTGTGAAAACTCACCCCTTTTTCTGTTTAATCTATACAGGTAATCCCCAGACTTAGGCGAATCGGTGTAGCGGAGGGATCGACGGTGACCACCACTATTGAACTACTTTATTACAGCTTTTGTTTTTATATTATTTTTGGGTATTTATTATTGTATTGTTGGGACTTTGGACCGTTTCGTTTAAATTTGGGATTTTATACTGTTTTTATGGATTTTTTTTTTGTAACTAAAAAAAAATGATTTTACTAAAAACTAAGATTTTCAATTTCGTAAAGTAATTGGTTTCAAAAGCTTCTGCTTAAAAGACATGTTTTAAGGCAAATAAGCTAGTTCACATTTCTCCGAATAAAATAAAATCTAATTAACTGAAATGATTTTAATTTGTCAATCTCGATTTTAGACCCTATTCCATGTGACATCGCCAGATTCAGCCATAACGTCTAGGCCAGGTTTGGGGTGTTACAAGTCTAGACACATTGGATTAAGACATAGCTATGTCTGACAATTAATCTCTGATGAAGTGATCACTATTAATTATGTGAGATTAAGTGAAAATTTGGCAGATCCTTTGACAAAAAGTCTTGCTAGAGATGTAGTAAAAAGAACTTCAAAAGGGATGGGACTCAAGCCCATTAAGTAAAGTCACCCATGATTGAAACTCGACTTAACGCTTAGTATAACGTCAAGTCTTGAGTTCAATGAGACAAAGTACATCATTAGTATGTGACTGTTAGCACTATAAATAAATCCATCCTAAGATTAAAGTCCTAGGTACTCGTAATGATAAGGGAAGGATGAGTAATGTACTCTTAATAGACCCATAACATAAATATGTTAGAGTGTTATAATTACGAGAGCACTCTTGATGGGATCTACCTATGTGAGTAGAAGTGTAGCCGCTTCTAGGAGCTCAAGGGCATGTCACATATTTTCACTAAATGAAGGTTCAATCGTAAGACACGTCCATTTATGCAAATTGATTTACAAGAATATCAAAATCTAAAATGTTTTTAAAATTGGGGGAGATTGTTGGAACATTTTCAAATATTTATAGTATTCCAATAACTATTAATGAATGAGTGTAATTAATCAAAAAATAAATCTTTTGGTCATTGATCAAAAGTTATATCATTTGATTTTTGAAAAAGAATCATAATTATTCAAACAATATTACTTGAATAGTTATAAAATTAAATGAATAATTATTATTATTTATTTATTCATAAAGACACCTATTGAAAGATGTTTCTATGAAGAGACATGAAAATTCCTATAAATAGAAATAAGATTTCATTTGGAAATCACACCAACAAGTTCTAAAAGTTTTTTCTATCCTTCCTCATTTTCTAATATTATTAGGTTGTTCTATAAAGAGTTACTACAGAAATTCTTGGTAGAAATTGAGTTTCTTATTATACATTGCTTAGTGCTTAGTGGACTATTCTCGTCAGTGCAAAACGCAAATAGTCATTGGCTTCATTGTATCCTTGATGTTAATTTGCTTGAAACTCATTTGCACATCGAAAATAGGTGGGGTCGAACATAACTTTAAAGATAGTGACTTGATACATGCCTTGGAGCCTTCTCCTATTTCTTCTTTTTCTGTTTGAGTTCCATTCATGTATTTGAGATTTTCCTCATCGGAGATTTGTACTAACATGATTAACTAATCATTAAAATTTGTTCGTAATTAGATAAGTTGTCTATCCTCTATGTCTTCTCTACATTTTTGCATAAAATTCTCCTATGATTCGAATATCAAATTAGTAAGAGACTTATATATGTATTTCGCACTTTTATTAATCAACAATTACACCTCTCTCCTTTGTTTGCTTTTTTTTTTTTTTTTGTTGTCAAGTTTTTGACAGTCACTCATGACCAAATTCTCAAATTGAGCTGCCATCGATTTTAGCATTAACCCATTTGGTAGATCATGCATCTATAACAAAAAGAACGTACCGCAAGAGTAAATGGACGTTATAACCCTCTTTTTTATTTTTTCAATAACTACCGCTCCAACTTTTTTCCCCTAAAGAAATGGACATTTTGGCTGTAACTCTCTCTTACTTGCGTCTCCTTTGTAATCATCATCCATCTCTTAAACAATAAACACCAACCTGCCATCAAGTTCCCCTACCCAGCCATTGGTAATTTTATTTTCTATACCCTTATCTGCATCACCCTTGGCCTGCTTCCTGCTGAAAATGAAATTGCACTCCTCTTTGAGAAACATCCATACGCCTTGTATGCCTATATCAATCAACTTTTCATTAGCCGGTTCTTTCGTTGTGTCGATTATAGGATGTAACTCCAAGAGTTCAAGAAGCTGCATGCTGCAATAAATGTAGCCATCGATTTAGCTTTTATCAATTTTGGCTTATGCTTGTCTGTTTAATTTTTTCTAGTATTTTTCTCATTTTTCTTATAACTCGTTTTAGCTCACCTGCACGTGAAGGATATCAACCTAATAAATATTTAAAAATTTAATATTAAAAATATTTAATAACATTAAATAATTTTCCGATAAAGGAATAGCATAAAATAATTTATAAAATTTTGAATCATTCTATATTAAAATAATTTATCTTTATTTTAGAAAATAAGAGTCGTAATGTAAAATTTACATTTAGCCTCTAATGTTTCATTTTGTTAGTTTGGCCTTATTTTTTGGATCATTTTAATCCTCAATTTTCAAAGTTTAGTCAAATAATTTCTTTTGGGCAAAAAAACTAATTGAATAGTTAAAATTTTGACGACCTTAATATTGCAGTTTGCATGATAGTTTACATGTACATCATTTCTAAAGTGGATAATTTTAAAAATATATATTTAAAATTTTTTTAAAATTTATTGAACTTTTTATTTTTTTTATTAATTTAATTTTTTATGAAGAATATATGGACTGTCATGTTAGTGTAATTAAGTTTTAGCAATTAATTTAACTTTTTCATCTAAAGGAAAGTAATTTGCCTAAAATTGAAGGTTAAAGGCAAAAGTGATCCCAAAATAGAATTTGGGCCAAAGTGATAAAAGAAGTAAATATTAGGTGTTGTAATGGCCTAAATTCAAGATTATCGGAACAGTTGTTTCGTAACCACAAATTTGATTTAAAGAGAAATTATTTTAAAAATTATTGCATGAATATCAGTATAATAGGAAAATTGTATAAAAATATCGATAGAAAAATTTTACCGATTTAGTGGTTAGTTAGAAAAAGAAATTATTGAAGAAATTGGGTAAAAACAAGGTATCGAGATCTCGATCTCATAAAACTGAGTCAAAAATATTTTTATAAATATTTATGAAATGTTAGTGATGTGGTATTAAAATTTCGTTAGGAAATTTTAATGTTTGGGTAGTCAATTAAATGAAAAGGACAAAATTGGAAAATGTGTAAAAGTTACTAGAATGATTAAATAGGTTAAGTGTTTAATGAGAAAGGATTTAAAAGGAATTAGACCCAAAATTTATTTAGGCTGGACGGCAAGGGCATGAAATCAGCAGGAAAATTGATGATTTATGGGCAAAATTGAAATATTGCATAATTAACTAAATAAAGATTGGACTAAATAGGAAATATCTAGATTTCTCTTCATTTTTCTTCATTCTCATCAGCCAAAATGTCATAGGAGGGATTATTTAAGCTGGTACTCCATAATTTTTGCATCAAGTGAGTTAATCCTTGCCTATTTCTTATAATTTTTGTGTTTCTAAGACTTTTACAACTAGGTCCTACTCTTAAATTTATTAGTCTTTGATTTCATGGATGAAATTAAAAGTCACCATGGTTGAGGGCTGTAAGTTTATGATGAAATAGCATGAAATTTAAGCTTTATGATTTTATTAGGTAATTTCAATAGAAATTGATTTTTAGGACCTAATTGTGAAAATGTTTGGAATTAAAGTCTAGTGCTGAAATTCTGATTCGTAAAGGTTATAAAGTAGTTTAAAGTGATATAATAAAGTGTTAATTGAGAAAAATCAGCTCAATTAAGAGGCTAATTGAGTACGGATGAAATTATTATTTATTAAAAGCTTAGGGGAAAAGTAGTAATAAACAGCTTACACTAAAACAGTTTTGGACAGAAGCAGTAGACTAATTTTGAAAAATCACCATAAATTTTGGAAATCGAATTAGAAGAACAAAATATTTAATTAAAGGTTATTGAGTCTAGTTTCTCATAGAAGAAACGGTGTAAGCAATGGATTTGTAAATCATGAGATATAATAAATTTTGTGAGACAAGGTCAGAATGAACTCGGGTTCCCCTGTTTTGAATTTGGAAAATCATAAAAAAATATAATAAAATAATTATGGGCTTAAATTTATATTTTTAGAATCTTTAATGAGTCTACTTTTAAGAGAAATAAATGGAAACATCATCCGAATCCTGTATGAAGAGATAATTAATTTTTAGTGAAGAAGGGCCGGAACTGTCAGACAACAGAATAGGGGTGAATTTAAAGAATAAGCTGTACTTATTGGTTAAACAAAAAATTCTGAACATTTTATGGTAAGAAGATACATGAGTCTAGTTTTAGGAAAAAATAGCGGATCTTAATTTGGAGTTCTGTAGCTTGAGATATAAATAATTTAGTGACTACGGCTCAAGTAGACAACTTTGAATGAACTATAAATAATAGTGAAATTATAGAGAATGTTACATATGAACATGAAATGTATTAAATTGATAATTAAATTTATTTATTTAGATTCAGAAAATTCAAATACGAAGCTAGATCGAAGAAAGGAAAAAGTTCGGGATTAGTAGATTTTTGTACAGGAGCAAGTATCGAGGTAAGTTCATGTAACTTGAACTATATTCTTAAATGCTTGAAATGTATGTTATTGATGTGAATATGATTTGAATGTTCATTGTATGAAAATTTATGAAACATTAATATATTTGATAAAAAGGGGAAGAAATATTGGTTGAATGAAAGGAAAATTCAATGGATCTCTAAAAAGGAATTGATGGTAAAAAGGATCTAGCCCGGACTGGTGATCCTATCCTGATATAGCCCTCCTGAAAAAATATGTGTAAAATGGATTTAGTCCAGACGGGTAATCTGAATTAGGGTCTGAATTTAGCTTGGAGTGGTAATTCAGATCCAAGCTAATTAGAGTAATTATCGTTGTAGGGGATTTAGCCTGAACTGGTAATCCCGACAATACTCTATGAGTTTCTATTGCAGGGGATTTAGCTAGGAATGGTAATCCCGTTGCAAGGATGAGGTTCGCGGGAGTGTGTTCTATGAAATAGAAATGTGGGCACATAAATATGAATTGACAGACCAGGAATTGTACACTAAAAGTCTACCTCTGAAAATCCACCGAAATTTCGAGAAATTCAACGGGATAAATATGGAAAAATAACAAGGGAATGGAAATCATGGTATTGATGAGCTCATCAATCATGATATATATTATTGGCACATGGAAATTATTGGACTAATTTGAATGTTGAGTTTGTGCATGTTAGGGTAATAATGCATTGAATGGATGTATGAATATTTATTGTATTGTATTGAAAATATTAGGTAAGTATAATTCTTGTTACATGAGCTTTCTAAGCACAACATGCTTACCCTATTTCCTTTTTCCCTGTTTTGTAGTATTAAGAGCTCGGAGGTCGGATTCGGCCAAAGACACATCACACTATCAACCTCAAGATTTCGGTATATAAAGAAACTTTCAATGGCATGTATAAGCTAATAAAGTAAATGTTAATGTGAAATGAATGTAAGGTCAGCCATTGGTATGGCTAACAAATCTTGATTTTGATATGTGATGAGGTTATCTTATAAATATGCATGAATCTATCTTGAAAATATATTGAATTGGATTGGTTGATGTGGATTGGTCGCGGTTTAAAATTGCAGGGAAGGTTAGATATCTATAAAGGGGTTATACTAAGTTAAAAAAAATTAATTCGTAAACTTCGGTAATGCCTCGTACCCTATTCCGGCAACGAATACGGGTAGGGGGTGTTACAGGTGTTATCTTTATCGTTATGCCAAAGCAAAATGTCATAATTTCGAGGATTAAATTATAGTATATATTCAAATAATTAATTTAACATAATTTTAAACCATATAATAACGATACATACAAATTTAATTTATATTTATGCATGATATATAAGATTTATTACCTTAACTGTAATTTTCATAAGTGATTCCTTCACTGATACTACCTCTCCCAATGGATCAGCAATGCTTTCAAAAGTTATGATATTTCAGGTGTGAGGATGTACTAACCCAATAGACATGAATTTCATATAATTCAAATGTGACCATGGTTTTACTTTTTTTAAACCATGTAAATACTTAATTACATTCCCACTTAAGAAACATTTCTCTTATCCCATCTGTATTTTAGCCCTAAAGTAATTTATTAATAAAAGAAAACCCTAACAAAAGGGTAAAAAATAGATACAAAGACAAACCCTAGAAAACAACCCTCACAACCAAACACGTCAAAAAGTGCCCCAAAACACGAACATTCATCCACTCATAACAACCTCAAGCAACATCCCACACACTAATAATTAAGAAAAGAAATACAACCCTAAACTTTGGAAGCAAGAAATTAACCAAAAAAAAAAAAAAGGCAACCCAATACTCAAACATCTCCATAGTCTCCTTAATGATCACTCTATAACCCAACTAGTTATCAACTGAAACTCAACATAGCGGTGGATGCAACATGACCCAATATGAAAAAAAAAAATCATCAAAACGTATTAAAGAAACATCCTCCTCTCATCTCCTTGATCAATAAAATACACTGAATCTAAATAACATGTCAGAAAAGCCTTGGTCAATAGCTTGTTGAAGCGTCAGCAGTCACACGAAACATTGACACAATAAACAATCACCCCTCTAAACCTACTTGAAACTTAAGAAGAAATTTCTTGCCCGAGATTTGTCTTATATTTACACTTTCCAATTTTTCCTCTTTAAATTTATCTCTCAAACATCTAACTTCAAAAAATTCATGTAGTGACAATCAATCATTTTCTACAATCTATCTATAGCTTCATTGACAAAATCAACAACTAATTTCTTAGATTCTGATAATATATTATCTTCAATACACCTATCACATTTCATGAGTGTAGATTTTCTAGTAATATCTCTATTTGCTTAGCTTTTAAGATCTAGTTTGTACTTATCAAAAGATCTATTTGATAGAAAATGAGAAGAGAAATCATTAAAAGGCTATTCCAAACTCTACCAATTAGCCATGAACTTGTTTAATCTCTCCACTCCAATTTATCATAATTTTCACCTCATCGAATATAATGAAGAAACATATATCACAATTTCATTCTCAATTGTTCCATTTCATTAGACAAAACCCATAACTTCATGGTCAAATGTAACGA
This sequence comes from Gossypium anomalum, assembly GCA_025698475.1. Classification (NCBI taxonomy): domain Eukaryota; kingdom Viridiplantae; phylum Streptophyta; class Magnoliopsida; order Malvales; family Malvaceae; genus Gossypium; species Gossypium anomalum. The sequence continues at coordinate 46,578,669 of CM046960.1, read as the reverse complement.
TTAATGTATAAAGAAACAACGATATCCCCTTTTTTTAATAAATTCACAAACTTCTCTATATAAATAAATTTATTGAAGTTAAGCTCAATTGCAAAGCATCCACTGCATCTTTCTTTTTTTTTTTTTTCATTTTTTATCAAACAACAATTAAAGTCTTTAATATCTCGTCATATAATTTTTCTACTCCTCAATCTCACATAATGCATACACATTGATCATCACTATTATTCTTGATTAGGGCTTTAAACTCTAATATCTCATCCGATAGTTATTTTGCTTACCAATTTCACACAATGCATAAAATGTAGGCCATTAAAATTTTACAAAATTTCCTACACCCACATTCTTTTAATAATAGAAGTCACGCTCTTAATAATATTCAAATCCCTAGCATCTCTCACCGAAAAAAATGAACAATCACTCTTGACCAAAGTGCATCTTCGATCTCTTCAAGAGTTTTCACTTTTTTTGTTTTTAATTATGAACCAGTATGATCTTTAATTCTTTTTGAGTTTGACAATCACTATTTGTTCCATTCATTCCAAAGCCATTGTATTTATTTTCTTTCTCCAAAAATTTGGTCATAACCACATTGATTGCATTGGCTCAAGGAATATGTGCCCACCTTAATTGAAGAAGCCCGAGATTTATTATGGTCAAATGTTGGTATACTTAGTTTCCTTCATCTTCATTGATCTTTTCGTGTTTCACAAGTTAATTTTATTACTTACATTCTCAATGTTCAATAAGAGACTCTCATGGTTTTGTAATCCGACATCAAAAGATTAGTTTTGAAAAAAAAAAAATGTATACACCTTAAATCCTTTTTTTAAGATTATGTTTATTAATTATTAACAAATCATCAAAATTTTTCGTAATTAGATGATTTTGTCTATCCTCTATGTCTCCTTTATATTTTTGCACAAAATTCTATTATGGTTCGAATATCAAAATTAGTAAGAGACTCATATGTGTATTTCACACTTTTGTTAATCAGTAATTGTACCTCTCTCCTTTGTTTGCTTTTTTTTTTTTCTTTTGCTCTCAAGTTTTTGACAGTCACTCTTGACCAAAGTGCATCCTCGATCTCTTCAAGAGCTTTCACTTTCTTTGTTTTTACTAATAGACAATTATCCTCTTCAATTCTTTTTTGAGTTTGAAACTCACTATATGTTCCATTAATCTCAAGACTATTATATCTATTTTCGTTCTCCAAAAAATTGGTCATAACCACATTAATTAAATCGACTCCAGGAATTTGTGCCCATATTAATTGAAGAAGTCCGTGAATTATTATTGTCCAACGTTGGTGTATTAATCTTCCTTCATATCCATTGATCATTTCACTTAATATTGTTTCTTGATAACTGCTTCCACATGGATACTCAATATCTACGCTTTACCATATATGATCATGCTTGATATTATGCTCTCTTTTTTTTTTTTTTATTGTTATGTTCAATACAAAAATTCCCAAAGTTAGTTCATTAAATGTGCACATATTCTTTTTTATTATTTCTACCACTTACACAAACATGTTCCTTTCTTTTCCAGCAACAAAGCCACTTGATTCAACATCGGATGGCATTCCAGATAGGGATTGTTAGAATAATTTTCCAGAAAAAAAAGTACTTAACTAATGCCAATACTTCTCTTTATTTGAAAATCAGAAATTGAATGCGATCACAATTTACTATCAGAACCCCTCTCAATGTGACTTACTCTATTAGTTAAAAACATCATAGTCATTTTATTGTAATCATAACTTTTTTTGAGTGATTCTTTCATTGATACTATTTCTTCCCATAGATCAACAATGTTTCATATTGTCCAAATACATTGATGGTTCAACCTCTTCAAATCAGCTCGATATCTAGTCCAATCCAATCCCCTCTTAAGAAACATTTCTTTAATCACATCCACTTGAAACTTAAGAAGAAATTGTGTGTATAATATTCTCCTTACAATAATACATTCCAATTTCTATCTATAAACTTATCTCTCAAGCTATTATTATTTTGATATTTAAAAAAAGAACCATTTATTCTTTTTTTGTTTTCTTCGTGTGGTTCGATTTTAATGGTTCTGTGGTATTTCAATTGCTTGAATATAATTGTAAGTTCTACACGATGATTTTTTGTCTTTTTGGAAAATATATTTATAGTGCATGATTTAAACATCTAACAAATATATATATAGATTGTGTAGTATTTCAATTTTAGTTTGTTGCATTTTCTCAAAAAAAAAAAAATTTTGATTGGGAAGCTTTAACTACTTGCAGTGATTTGTGTAACTAATATAAAGTTGTGCAATTAAATGTAAATATGCGATCAAGCATCGAATCATAAAATTAAAATTTCGAGAAGCATGTATAAGTATGCAACCGATCAAGAAGCAATATAGAGAGAGAGTTGGATAAGTCCTTTAGGATTTGGTAAATTGCATTTTTTTTTCTTTAAACTCTTAAGTAGAATTATAGAAAGAGTTAAGTGATTTTAGGATAGAAAGTTATTAATTTTATTTTCATTAATATTTTGGTTGACTAAAAAAATATGATGTTTAAGGCATAATGATAATTTTAGCCCTCAACGTTTACATTATTTGTTAATTTGGCTCTTAATCATTTTTTAACTAAATTTAGCCATTAATCTTTCAAAAAATAATCTAATCGTTTTTTAACGAAAATGTTGTTTAAAACATTAATTTGTTAATGATGCTGGCGTGGCACCTGTGTGCGCTTCATGCTAACATGACTTTGTTTGTCATGTATGCCATGTCAACAATAATTTAATAATTATAAAAATATTCAAAAATAAAATAATTCAAAATTCAAAAAAATTATTGTGGAGTATATGTGGACGGCCATGTAGGTTACCATATTTAAAATTTTAATACTTTAGTCAATATTTTCGTTAAAAAATAGCAATTCGACTCTTTTTAAAAAGTTGATAGTCAAATTTGTCCCTTTTTTAAAACTTTGTGGGTCATATTTAATGAAAATCATAACAATAGCTAAATTGACAAAATATGTAAATGTTAAAGGTCAAATTTGTCATTATGCATTTCTTTAATGTTTAGACAAAAAAAAATACAATTACAAAGATTTTTTCATACAAATTGCCTAGAATTACCCATAACCACTTCCTAACCCTTCAATAGGAGGATAAGTGCACTTTAACTAGACTTGTCTATGGGCCGGGTCGGATCGATCCCTAACAAAATTCTAGGCCTATTTGATAGGCCCAAACCCATATAATTTTTTTATTTTACTTTTTATATAAAAAATTAAAATTGCAATTCATCAAAAACACTTAAAACATTGAAATAAATGTTTCCCATCAAATTCAAAATAAATTAAAAAAAGTCTTTATATTTAAATAAAACTAAGATAGATGCAACTTAACAAACAAATACCTAAAAAATAGCAAAATTAACAATAAAACAATGTTAATTAATGAGAACCACACTAACACAATCCATAGTGATTAGAAATGCTCAACTTTGTTACTTTAAACTAGATACCAAGGCATGGTATTTAAACACAATCTGTCAAACTAATTACAACAACCTTAATCACCATCGCTAACATTTAATCATAATCATATCATCATTATAATGATTCTCATTTCTTAACATACCTTCATCTTCTTAATTTCTGCTGTTTGGTCAAATTTTGCAACCACTTTAAGACACGATCTAAATTTTGCAAACAAAGGAGCTGACAAAGGTTTGGTAAAGACATATGCTACTTGTTCCTGTGCTGGAACATGCCCCACACTTAACTTTCTAGCAGCAATTTTCTCCCTAACAAAGAATATATCCAACTTGACATGCTTGAACTTTGAGTGCAACACTGGATTAGCATATACAGCAACTGCTCCTAAGTTATCACACCATATTGCGGCATTTCTTGAGGTAGAAACATGCAGCTCAAACAAGAGAGATTCAAGCCAAACCACTTTTGTAATAGTGTGAGCTAGCCCTATATACTCAGCTTCAGCAATTGATCTGGAGACAATCTGTTACTTCTTGGATCCCAAGGCCACAGGATTACCCTCAAGGAACACACAAAACCCTGTAGTAGACCTTCTATCATCCACATCAGTTCCCCAATTTGCATTCGAATAACCAACTAAATCCAAGTTGACAGGTGCAGTAAAGTGAAGTCCATAGTTTACAATGTTTTGAAGATTCTTGAGAATGTGTTTTACAATACTGAAGTGATGGTCAAGAGGCTTATGCATAAATTGGAAAACTTTATTGACAGCAAAAGTAATGCCAGGTCTAGCGATGACCACATATTGCAGAGCCCTCACAATGCTTCTATACTCGGATTCATTCTCAATTATACTGCCAACATATTGGGATAAGTTTGTTGAAGTGGCCATGGGTGTAAGAGATCTTTTTGCCTGATCTATTTGAGCCTTTTTAAAAGATCAAGGACATATTTACGCTGACTCAAAAATAACCCATCAGTGGTGGGAAGTACTTCAATACCAAGAAAGTAACTTAGAGGCCCTAAATCTTTTAATGAAAACTGAGTATCCAAGGTTGAAACAAAGTTATCAATGCTACATTGATGATTTCCAGTGACAATAATATTACCCATATACACGAGGACATACAAAAGCACTCTCTCAGCCTTTCTAACAAAAAAGAGAACTATCTGACTTAGCCAAAACAAATTATGAAGCAAGAAAGAAATATCTTAGCTTGGAGAACCAAGCTCTGATAGCCTGTTTAAGACCATACAGTGCTTTCTTCAATCTGCACACCAAAGTTCGTTCACCATTCTTCTACTCAAAACCAGGAGGTTGAACCATATAAATTTCTTTAGACAAGTTACCATTAAGAAACGCGTTGTTGATATCTACTTGTCTTAGCTTCCATCCAAACTTTACAGCTAATGTTAAAATAACTCATATTGTTGCTGGTTTCACAACTGGGCTGAATGTTTCTTGAAAATCAATACCTGCCTCCTGAAGATATCCCTTGACTACCAAATGACCCTTGTAACGAACAATAGTGCCATTTGAATAGCATTTGAGTTTGACCACCCACTTGCATCCTACAGATCTTCTGTTTGCAGGTAAAGGAACTAAGTCCCATGTCTGATTTTTCAGCAGAGCATCATACTCTTGCTGAGTTGCCAATGCCCACTCTTTACTAGAAAAAGCCTAATCAATTATGAGAGGCTCAATCTCACTCAACTCAGCTGAAAACACCTTAGGCTTAAAAATACCGCTTTTGGACCTGGTTTGCATGGGATGATAATTAACAGGAGGATCCGGAAATTTCTCAACTACAAGATTACTATCAGAAGCCAAACTTGAGTTTATTAAAGAATCTACAACAGGGTGAGATGAGGTTAGAGTAGGAGTAGAGCGAGTAGACCTATTACTGCTGACTTCATTCCCTGGTAGGATGTCATCATCTTACCTTAATTACAAATCAGTTGTCACCAAAGGAAGATTACTTGGAGTAGCAGATCTTGATACAACTTTTAAAGTCATCCGAGCTGAACGAACAGGCACATCTAGAGTACCAAATCCAGATTGTTTCAAAGAAAAGACCACAACTGGAACTAGAGACTGTTGGTGTTAGAACTGTGGCTGAATCCAAGAAGTGGCAGAACCACTGCCTGAAAAGGAAAGCAATCTTCATTAAACACCACATGCCTTGAGACAAATATCTTACTAGTATCATCAAGACATTTGTATCCTTTGTGAACATGACTATAGCCGAGAAATACACAAGGCTTGCAACGATATTGTAACTTATGAGTATTAAAGGGTATGAGATATGGATAACACCTACAGCCAAAAACTTTTAAATACATATAGGTAGGCAGAGTTTTATGAAACACTTCATAGAGAGACCGTCCATTGAAAACAGGTGTGGAAAGTCTGTTAATGAGATAAACAACACTGATAAAAGCATGAGCCCAAAGAAGCATAGGCACACTAGCTTGAGCCAACAATGTCAAACCAGTATCAACTATATGCATGTGTTTCTTCTCTACCAAGCCATTTTACTCAGAAGTATGAGGACAAGAAAGGCGATGATGAATCCCTAACTGAGAAAGTACCTTTGGAAAAGAATGAAACTCTCCACCTCAATCAGTTTGAAGAACATTTATTTGACACCCAAATTAAACTGCAACAAACTTCTGTAGATGAAGAAATTTGTCTAGGGCCTTAGACTTGCGTTTTATAAGATACATCCAAGTGTACCTAGAGAATGCATCAACAAAAGAAACATAATAAAAATGTCCTTCAGACGCCATAGAGGCAGACCCCCATAAATCAGAAATAATTAGTTCAAAATGAGCTGAATAAACAGTAGTAGAGGGAGAAAATCGAAGCTTATGAAACTTTCCAAGTTGACATGCTGAACAAACTGATACTTACAACTGTTTGAAACAACATTACACTTTTGAATAACTGTAGTGACAATTTTATTACAAGGGTGACCAAGACATTTGTGCCACAAATAAAAATTTGAACTACTAAAAATAGGGGACCCTAGATGAGTAGTGTGAGCAGTGGCTAGAGAAGAAGAAGTTTTGAAACTTTGAGTGCCTGATAGATGAAACTGGTATAAACCATCATGAATGCGGCCCACCAACAAGATGCTCCCTGTCTTGATATCCTTCACAAAGCAATGGAAATGATGAAATTCAAAATAAACTTGATTATCTTTAACAAACTGTACAATAGACATTAAGTTTTTGCAAATTCTTGGAACATGCAAAACATTTTTTAAATGAAAAACTCTACTGTCACTTGTTAAGGAGGAGCCAACATGAGCCACTGGTACAGACACACTATTCCCCATGAAAAGCTAGTTGTTACCTGTATATGAGACTGCCTCCTGCAAATTGTCCAGATCATTGGTAACATGATTGGATGCTACTGAATCTGGATACCATACATTTGCATTCAAGGAGCTTGTGGGAAACTACCCTTTTGTGGAAACAGTATTAGTTTGCAAACCAGAACCTTGCACAGTATTTCTTTGGGAACAACAATGAGAACCACTACAAGACGAATTTGAAGAATCTTGGAACTGATGACAATGCACCTGCATTGGCTGATCAGAAGCCCCTTCAAAGGACTCATCAAATCGATAGTAACACTTCTGAACAGTGTGACCAATCCTTCCACATAGTTGGCATTGAGGTTTGTTATGGACAACCTTCTTTCTCGACCTCTGCCTCGAGATTTCCTACCACTACCACTGTAGGGTGGCCTCGAGCCTCTATCAAACTGCCCAGTGCTTCTATTATTACCAATTTGCTGAGCAACATTAGCCTGTAAAGGCAAACTAGAAACAAAATCTTGTTGTCGAGCTTCACAATCAGTAAGCATTTCAACAAAAAGATCAAAAGGAACACACATTGCTGAAGCCACAACTCGAATCGACTCATACTCAACTGACAGACTAGCAAGAATGATGTTAATTTGTTCTTGCTCAAAAATAGCATTGCCTATAACCATTAAGGTGTCATACAAACTTTTAATTTTGGCCAAGTATTCTTTAATGGTTAATTGTCCCTTTTTCTGAGAATACAAAGAATGTCTCAGAGTAGAAACAGTTATCTTTGACTAAGAAGCTATCATATTTGACTAAGAAGCAAACTACCGCACAACTGTATTCAACATATCAAAACTTGATCGGGCACCAGTGAGATGCACCAATATATCATCACAAATGGTGGATAACAACCAAGAAGCTAACAACTTGTCTTGTTGCTTATGAAACAAGAAATCAGGATTAGCAACAAGGTTACCATCTCTATCAACAACAGACTGCGGAGGAACATTAACAGTTCCAAGGACAAAGTCATGCAATCCATACCCCTCAAGAATTAACATAACTTATTGTTTTCATAAAAGAAAATTATGCTCACCGAGTTTCACAGTATCATGCTTGGGAAATTGTTGAATCTTTCTTAAAGAAGCACTACCAGGATCGGGAGAAGAACCATCTACTGGTGCAGCTGTGTTGATTGACTAACGATTCTCGTCATCATTGCTAGAAACAACTTCTGTTGCCATGGAAGAAACACAAAGAAAATACTAAAAAAAAAAAAAACCAAGGCTCAGATACCATAATGAGAACCACACTACACAATCCATAGTGATTAAAAATGCTCAACTTTGTTATTTTAAACTGGATACCAAGGCATGGTATTTAAACACAATCTGTCAAACTAATTACAACAACCTTAACTGCCACTACTAACAGCTAACTGCTAACAGCTAATTGCTATAATAGTTCTCATTCCTTAACATTAATAAAAAATTTTAATGACAACCGAACTAGGATTCAGTTGGCCACAATTACAAATATTAATTAGTAGAATTTCACATTAATAAAAAAATTGATAAAATAACAATAAAATTCATTAATATCTTAATTTAGTAAAAAAAATTATTTACCATTTGAATATTTAATTTTAAAATTTATTTTGATATAAATTTAAAATTATTAAGTCTATAATTTTTTAAATAAAAAAAACCTAATTTAAATCATATATACGATGAAAAGGGAAAGTATAATTAAAAATATTAAATAAATGAATTTTACATTAATTTGAATTTTAATAAAAAATACAATCAATAAGATTAATTAATATGTTACTTTAATAAAAATAGAATTAATTAAGTTTTGAAAATTTAAAAATTATGAATGATATAATTACGGTTTTAATACTTAATTATAAAAAATATCAACAGCAAATATCTAATTCATTAATATTTGCAATTATAGATATGATATGGATAAATAACCAGAATTCATCATCTGTATTTCGAGCCTTTTGTAAAATATCTTCCTATAAATGACGTTAAGATCTGCTATGTTTATCTAATTATATTATATAAAGTAGGAGCTGAAAACATTTCATCTGTTTGTTAAAATGCTTGACAGATTTTGGCTGTGTTTGGCTAGTGCGGCTTAAGCTTTAACTGGCAGTTGTACTTAGATTCTAGATTGGACAATTATGTTAGTACTTGGTTTAAATCCTTTTTATATGTGAAATTCAAGGTTGAATTGAAGAGTTAGATTAATTATTCAACTCTTGTAACAATTAAACACATTACAATTTCTATTTTGCCTTAGATTAAAAGAGTGGGAATATCTTATTACGTTCATAATTCTAGTCTTTCCCCAATAGATTTTGCAGTTCTGGATTGCTTTGCATTGCTTTACATTGTCATATATTGTTTATGTTTTGCTGAATTACTATTCTTGAGACTCAATAGAAGCTACCTAGGAATAATCGGTGCTGCCTTATTGTGCATAAGATGAGTCATCTTCTGGAACTTAGTCTTCTGAGTGAATATAGTGATTTATATGAAACAAATCATAATAGCAGCGAAGCATACGAAACAAATAAGGCAAAAGGAGATCCTACTTACACTCAAGGTCTTTATGATTTCCCCATTGGATATTCCACCCTGTAGCTCAACATTACAATCTCATCATTCTCATGCTCAACACATCGATTTACACATATACACATTGTCGCTTTACTCTGCTTGGACTGTTGTTCTGGATGCAATATAAGTTTCTTAGTGCGTAGAGTGCGCCTTGCTCCCCGGACAAAACCAGGCTAAACTTCTAGTTCTTTAATCTCTTGCTGTGGATCAATTCGATTCCTTGCATGCAGTCTTGCCTTAATTGCATGCAATTCATTGACAGCATCTTCAATCTTCATTCTCTCAACAGGAACTTCAACAGAACATGCAACACCCACATTAGTGAATGAAACCAAACAATCCAACATATTACAATCTATGTTCTGATCTCCTCTTATTTTTTGACTTTTCTCTTTGATTTGTTCAAGCAATCGAAAATCTAAAATCTCCTCCAATTTTTCTGGCAATGCCATCTTACAATAACCATGGAGGTTCATCTCATCATCAAACATATCATCTGTTGGCCTCTTTCTAGTTATCATCTCCAAGACGAGAATCCCGTAGCTATAGATATCGCCTTCAGGGGACGTCAAACCACCCATTCCATATTCTACAACGATACAATTGCACAATACAAATAAAACATGAAAAAACGTCTAAGAAACAAGTTAAATGATTAAAATGAAGTAAATATATGTTTTCACAACATAAATACAAAATAAGATCAAAAGATATGAAAATTACCCGGGGCGAGATAGCCTATTGTCCCTTTAATGATTGAGGAAGTTGCTTGCTCATTATCCAAATTACTTGCAACATCAAAAAGGAATTTAGCCATGCCAAAGTCACCAACATGTGCAACCATATCGTCATCAAGTAGAACATTGGTTGGCTTTAGATCCCGATGAACTATTGGTATTTGACAACGATGGTGAAGGTAATCTAATGCATTGGCCACATCTATAGCAATGTCTAACATTTGTGCAAAGTTAAGATGGTGTGATGAGTGATCTCGATCATGCTCATGATGAAGCCAGCTCTCTAAACTTCCGTTTCCCATGAATTCCAAAACTATAGCCTTGAAATCATTGCCTTGGTAATCTATGCTTGAGCAACAAGTTATCAACTTGACAAGATTCCGGTGTCGAACATTTCTTAAAGCCTCGCATTCAACTGCAAAACTCTTTACAGCCCCAAGGTTTTGAAGATTCAATACTTTGATTGCAACAGGGTTTTCTTGTTGATCAAGAAACCCTTTATAAACAGAACCAAAACTACCCTCACCAACGATGTTCGAGGTTGCGAAACCATTCGTGGCTTGAACAAGTTCCTTGTAAGAAACTTGTATAAAGTTAACTCGCTCCAAAGCCAAAGGTATCATCTTTTTTCCAAAGCGTTTTCGCCAACAAAGGATAGCAATGAACGCAACCGAAGCCAAGGCGAGCGAAAGGCTAACAACGATAACGATGATGGATTTGGTCGATAAACCATTTCGTTTTCCCTTTGCTGCCTGGTTCAAGCATTTTGGAAGCTCTATTTCAGGAATTCCCCCACAAAGATCCTTGTTCCCGACGATAGAGAATTGACTGATATTTTTGAAAACCCCTTCTTCTGGAACTTCACCCTCTAATAGGTTGAAAGAAAGGTTTAAACTCATCAAAAATGGAAGATTTCGAAGCTCAAGCGGTATTGTGCCAGACAAGTTGTTACTAGAGAGATCTAAGCTTTCAAGACCTCTTAGAGAGGCAAGGGATTGAGGAATGCTACCGTGAAAGTAGTTTACCTGCATGTGCAAGATTCTTAGTTCAGAAATCTCACCAAATCTCTCTGGAATTTCGCCTGAGAAATCATTGTTATCAGCATATAACTCTACAAGATTCTTGGAGTTACTAACGCTTGATGGAAAGCTACCATTGAAAGAGTTGTGGGACAAGTTCAATGTAACCAAACGTTCAAAACCAGCAACCAGGTGATCCGGTATGCCACCACTGAGTTTATTGGTCGAAAGATCCATTATCTGCATGCTTTTGCATTTCTCGAGCGTCAACGGAATCCTTCCTTCAAAACTGTTTCCATTTAAATAAAGATGAGACAATAAAGACAGATTGCCAATACAGGATGGGATTTTACCGGATAAACGATTCAAAGAGAGGTCGAATCGTCCAACATTTCGAAGCTTTCCTATTGAAGTCGGAACTTCGCCTGTTAACAAGGTTTCCCCTACATGAATCTGTGTGAGTTTAACAAGATTGCCAATTCCTTCAGGAATATTTCCTGAAATCTGATTCCCTCCTATATAAAGAGTTTCAAGCTGAGTTGATAAATTTGCCATTGAATCTGGTAATACCCCACTTAGCTTATTCATATGGATGGCCAAAAGCTTCAATCGACTGCAGTTGGTTAAAGAAGAAAGGAAATCCAAGTCTCCTTCTTCCCCATTCCCAAGCTCGTTGTAATTAATGGAAAACAGTTCAAGATTCTGAAACTTTCCCATATCTCCTGGGACTAATCCACTGAAACCATTTGAATGGATATCAAACTGTTTCAAGCTAGAGATATTAGTCACTGATACTGGAATCCTCCCACTCAAGTGGTTGCCTCCAAGATGTAGTATCTCAAGTTCCGGAAAAGCAAAACCCAGTTCAGGTTCAAGGCCACCATGTATCTTATTTGTACTCATCCTAATATCTTTCATGGCGGAAAGATTGTAAAACGAAAGAGGTATAATTCCAGAGAGGTTATTTCGACTAAGAACAATTATTTTCAAGTTTGATAATCTGCCTAGAGAAATGGGTATATTACCTTCCAAATGATTATTCCCAAGTTGGAGATAATCCAAAGATGAAAGGTTTCCTAAAGAAGATGGGATTGTCCCGATAAAATCGTTGCCGGCAAGAGAGAGTTTAATCAGATTCTTCGTAGTATCCCCCAATTGAAATGGAATTTGCCCGGAAAAACTGTTGTCACTTAAATTAAGAAATTGCAGGTTGGAGCAATTGTTGAGCTCTACAGGGATGTTACCTTGGAGATTATTGCGACTTAGATTCAGTGAACGAAGCTGTCTCAAATGGCCAAATTCCCTGGGAATATTGCCTTTCAAGCTATTGTTGAAAAGGTTTGCCTCTCTCAGGAAACTTAAGTTCCCTATTGATGGAGATATGGTGCCACCGAGTTTGAGACCAGGCAGGCTCAAACTGATGACCCTTTGCTGCTGCTGACCGCATCCAACACCTTGCCACTCGCAAAAATGGAGTGAAGCATTCCATAAAAGTAGTGGACCACCGTGAGAGTCACCAAGAAGCTCATCTTTCAAAGCAAGCAATGCTAGTCTGTCTGTTTCGTTCCCCATGGCCGCCATTGCAGGTTTGAAGGACATAGACGCCAAGGTGATTGCTGCAACAATGCAAAGTAGGAATTTGATACGTGATTTCTCCATTGAATACATATGAAACTGATTGTGCAGTCGAAAGTTAAACTTTCTAGTTGAATCGTAATCAAGCTAACCTGCTTCCTCTTTATAAACAAGTAAAAAAAGTCAATCCATCAAAATAATTAAAAGGAAAATTATTAGTAAGATATTTCGTCAGAGCTCAACATTTAGATGCAATTGCAGGGAACTGAAATTCAACACCTGATTCCATTAATCGTTAAAGTGTTAGGACAGGGACAGCAATTGGAGTTAAGCCATTGATACATTTTCAAAGGCTATGTTTTGAATTGTTACAGCGGTGGCCTAGTTGGTACATACTATTTTTTACTAACAACCTGAATTTGAAATGTGTCACAGTTAATTTTTTAATGATTAATATGTAATTTGTTCTCTAAATTTATTTAAAAATATTTTATTTGTATTTGAATTTGTTTAAAAAAGTTATATTTTTTAAAATTAACTTATATTATTTAAAAGATTTTTTTTAATTTATATCCATCACGTGTCATATTAAGAGGTTAGTCACATGTCATTATCAAATTAGTCATCAGTGTCACATCCACATAAAATAATAATATTAGTACGAAAATACCAACCTAAATAATAGAATATAAATTTAAGCACTAGTTACGTATTTTTGAAAAAATTCAAAACATAAAATACATATTAACCCCTAAAACAATTAAAAACTATAAATTCAATAATCAAACAATTATTCAATAATATTAAGATATAAATTCATCACCCCCTTCACCTACATGAAGACCATAAAATATATTTCTTTGGTCCATGGGACAAAATTGAGTATCCACATTGACATTGTGTTGGCGTGAATTCTATATGAAACCATCTAATCTTCCTAACCTATAATTTTTGACACACTTTTGTCTTTCTTGGGATAAGACAAAATCTGCCTTTTCTGAATAAACGATCTTCTCTAAAATACATGTTTTATTAATCCCCAAACATGCCCTTATTTTGAAAATATTTCATCCATTTTAAGAGAAATTGCAATTTATGCTATAAAAAATAATTAAGTTTGAAACTTAATTAGTAATTGAATTTGAAATATGTCTCACACATTATTCTAATTTGTTAACCATATTAATTTTTTAAAGATTAATATGTAATTTATCCCCTGAATTTATCTAAAAATATTTAGTTGATACTTAAACTTATTAAAAAACATTACATTTTTTAAATTAATTTTTATTTTTAAAAAAATTTATCATTTATGTATACCATGTGTCATATTGAAAGGCCGTCACATGTCACCATCAGATTAGCCATTAATGTCACGTCAGTATAAAACAAATAATATTAATACAGAAATATCAATTTAGATATCAGAATACAAATTTAAACAACTAAATACATTTAAACAAACCCAAAGAATAAACTCATATTAACTTATAAAATAATTAAATATTATAATTCAATAATTAAATATATTGATTAGTATTAATACACAAATCCATTACCTTCCCTACATGAATATCATACAATATATTTCTTCCGTCCATGTTGTGGATGGGACAAAATTGACTATCCACATTGTGTTGGCGTGAATTCAATATGAAACCATCTAAAGATGGTAATATCTTCGCATAAATATCTAATATAAATAAATATTCATTCCAAGAAAAAAAATCAATAAATTTATATGTTCACATGCTTCAATATATTAATCTAATAAATAAATTATTTAATATAAAAATAGAGTTTAAGTAACTTAAAAGTGAGTTTTTAAAAAAATTAACTTAAAAATAATACATGTACTAATTAATAAAATACTATTAGCTTCACAATATATTAATATTTAACTTATGTAGCATATCTGATACTAGTTTTCTAGTAAATTTGCTTAGCAAAAACGCATCACATATAGTGAAATTATTTTATATTTATAAACTTGCTGAAATGGTTAAATTATTGTAATTTGACGATCGAATCAGATTTAGAGTGTTATAGTGATGGAATACAGATTTAAATATTAACTAAATACTTTTAAGCAAGTTTAAAGAGCAAACTAATATTAACTTATAAAATAATTTTAAAAAAATATAAATTCAATAATTAAACATACTGATTATACAAATCCATTACACTTCCTCTACATGAATCGCATACAATATATTTTTTTGGTCCATGGGACAAAATTGAGTATTCACATTGACACTGTGTTGGCGTGAATTCAATATGAAACCATCAAATCTTCCTAACCTACAATTTTTTGACAAAATCTGTCCTTTTGGTATAAGACAAAATCTGCCTTTTTTGAGTCACGGTTTCTTACTAGGAAAATATTTCATCCAATTTAAGAGAAAAAAGTCTTAGCGTGCAATTTAAGTTATTGAAAATAATTAGTTTGAAAATTATAGTCTTGAATGTTGATCTTGACCTTTTTGAAACTATGCGTGTTCTTCATGTTTTCAGTTGTGTGTGGTTTGAAAATATTTCAAGTTTTTTATACTCAGGTTGGAATTATTATTTATAAAATAATAAAATATTTATATGCTTTATTTTTGAGTAAATAATAAAAATAGTCATTCAGTTATGTTTTTAGCTATATTTTGATCTTTTAATTAGTAATTTTTTTGATTTAGTTATTAAATTTTTCAAATTTAAATATTTTACTCATTCTTCTGTTAATTGTCATTAGATGAGTAATAGAAAACTGGGGTGAGCTTTTTTTTTATTGGTTTATGTAACGCCTCAAAATTTGAATGTTTGTGTCTCTTTTTTGGGGGTTAAATGCTCTGCTAATATGTTTGAGATCGGAGGTTCAAGTCCTAGTCTTGGAAAATTTTGCTAAGTTGTTTTTACTATACCTTTATCCTTGAACTTGTGACTTAACTCTTATTCTGTGTTAACTTATGTTAAGAATGAGTCTATTGGTTTAATGGTTAAGTATCTGTATATTTTTTGATATTGTGTTTGAGTCTCTACACGAGCGAAGAGGAAATAGATTTTTTATACTACTCCATAAAATTTGTTTATTTGAAATTAATTGAATTGTTTCTTTTTTCTCCCTCTTTCTCTTTTTATGTTTCTCTTTTGTATTGTTACTGTCCTTTACATTTAATATTCGGTTATTTTTCTTTTATTTCTTTTTGTTAATTCTTGTTGTTGTTTTGTCGAGGGGATTGTGTATCTCGTTGTTTTTCGACTAAAAGATTAATCGCGTAAGTTTTGTTGTTGAATTTTTGTTAATGTTCGTTTTCATTCATTTTTGTCAAAAGTGGTTTTTTACCTATGTTGTTCGATTTCTTTATTTAAGTTTCTATTGGTTTTCTTTTAGGTGAATATCTTGACAGTATCATCCCTTGTAACGCCCCAAATTGTGGGGCTAGAAGTTTTAGAGTTTTGTGGTTAGGGTCAGTGAGAAGGTCATGCTGTTGTGTTTGGTTGTGTGTTTAAGTGACAGAATGAGCCTGCTGGTTTGTTGGTTGGTGGAGTGTTAGTTTGCCTCAAGGTTCTGGGTTTGAGTCTCGTATATGCGCTTGAAGGAACGATTTATTTTATTTATTCTGTTGATGTTAATAATTTATATTTATTTTGTTCTATTTTATTTTATTTTATTTATTTTTATTTCTTTTTCTTTTTTTTCTTTTCTCTGGGAAAACGTCCTATTGTTTTTTCCCTCTAGCTCTTTTCTTTTCTTTTCTTTTTGGAAACGTGGGCGTGGTGCTTTTGAAGGGCTATTGATTTCATGTTCGACGAGGCAAGTTTTAGGGCGTCGTGGATCGCAATCAGGTGTGGGATTCGAATCTTGTCTACTTTTACTTTTATGAATTGTTGTTTCATCAACTCTCAATTGTGTTCTAAACTGTTGAATTTGGGTGTTAGTGGCTGAAAAAGGTTTGGGAAATACAATTTATCCCAACCTCTACTGTCATTGCGATGGTTGGAGTTGTTACGATGGTTGAAAGGGCACTTTTTGGCCTGTTCCAAAGTGGTTTTGTGGCCACTAAGGTTTCCACACGGGCGTATGCTAGTTCACATGGCCGTATGCCTCTGAGAATTATGCTTTTCGGACGTATTTTGGTGATTTAGGGATTTTATCGTTTCTCACACGGCCATGCTCCTTAGGCACACGGGCATGTGAGATTGGAGATTAGGGTTTGAGTGATTTGGTGCCACACGTCCTGGTCACACGGCCGTGTGGCTAATTTGGAAATTTAGGAATTCCATACTGGCGTGTGTTTCGGGACACACGGAAGTGCCTGGCAGGCACACAGGCGTGTGAGACCCTCACACGGCCGTGTTAGCCCTGTACTCATATATTAGTGTTAATAGACAGTGAGTTACACGGCCTGTCCCCACGGCCATGTGCCTGGTCCAAACGGGCATGTGCCTTAGTCACACTGCCGTGTACCTCTCTTCACACGGGCGTGTTCCTCTGTCACACGACCGTGTGCCCCTCCTCACACAGCCTTTTGATCTCCCACACGGCCTAGGCTTTACCACACGGCCAGAACACACGGGCATATGGGCTTAAGTCACTTGTATTGGTTTTGTATACATTTCTTATCTGAATATGTGCTTATGTTTTTTTCGACCCTGAGCTAAGTTTAGTGAGGGTGTTCAAGACTCGATATCTGTGATGGTTGTGTGTGATGTATGATTTTGAATCTGGTCTGAAGAGTGTGTTATGTAACTGTTCTGACTGACTGTCTGTTAATGTGTATCTGTTCTGTTAGCTTGAATGCATTCATGCATTTGCATAAAATATTTTGGGTTGGGTTGTGAAGAGAAAGAAGACTGTATCAATTCTGATTTGGTAGTTCTACTGCAACTTATACGTACAGCAATTTATCATACTGTACCGTACATGTCTCGACTTTATCTTGCGCACTATTATCGATCTCAGCGGTTTAATCGTAACATGATCAGATAAATGGATTACCGCATTACCATCAGATCTTGTCGTGACGTCGACTTTGCTGTGTACCGTTATCTGATTTGGCCTGTACCGTGGTCTATCGCATTGCACAATACAGCACATACGCTAGCCCTACTGTATATTATTATCTGAGTGGCTGAGTCCACATATACGAAGTGTAGGATTGGATGGGCCTTCCAAGGTCCTAATTGGTGTAATTGGTTGGATGAGCTTTAACAGCTTTTATGAGGTGTGATCGGGGGACAGATAGGTATGTCGACTGGATGGGTGGGTTATATTTATCCGACTGCATTTCATCTGCATCGGTCTATAGGTTCTGACTGTTAGATTTGTTATTTGTATATTGTTTCCTGCACGGCGCACGTGCTGAGTTTTTGCGTGAATTTGATATGCTCTGCTTGTTATGTTCTCTTGGTACACTAGTCCCAAGTGTGCGTTCTGACTCCGTGAGTAACTGAAAATCTATTGTGCTACTATTTTGAATTATGTATCTCTTTTTAGACCTGTTCGGACTCACACTGAGCTCGAGTAGCTCACTCCCTCTTAGTTTCTTTTTCAAGTGCCTTTCCTGAATTTTGACGTTGGACTCGACGTGCGGAGGTCTCAGACAGTCTCGGTGGAAATAAAGAACAATCGATTTATACTTTCAATTATATGTGGTTAAATGATTTTTGGAATGTAAAATTTTTAAAAGCTTTGGTACAATCTCCATTTTGATTCTTATGCATTTATTTAAACTAGGTTTTATGTTTTTCTTAATTGTAACTTTACATACTTGGTTTTAAACGGTCAAATATTCCGATGTAATTTGAGAACTTATTTTGTGAAACTTTAACTACAGTTACTTCTGTAACCAATGTGACATCTTAAATTCAGTCTAACTTCTAGGCTGGGATTTGGGTGTTACATCCTTCCAACGAGTTAGTTCAATGTATTGCTATTTCGTACAAAGGTGAGTGGATGTTTTTCAAGTTGGGGTTTTAGGTCAAATGTTTCGACGCAATTCAGTTTGAATGTTAAATTAATGTTTTAGTTCGATTAAGTCATTTAATTGGACAATTGATTATTGTTTTTAGGTTTAGGGATCATCTATGTTGCTTCTACGTCAAACTCGTACCAGGTGTGTAACGAAAATTCGAGATTCTGCGAATAGCAAATGGAGAACGGCAAAAGCCAGAATCCATGGTTGTTGACGCTAAACGGTCGTGTGGTAGGTCATGTGAGTCACATGGCCATGTGTGAAGCCTTGTGGTAAACCGTGTAAGGTACTAGCTTGGGTCATATGGGCATGTGACACGGCCGTGTGAAAAACTAACTTGCTTCGAGTCACACGGGCTAGGGATACGGACGTGTGCCCAGGTCTTATGAGGGACTAGCTTAAGCCACATGGCTATATGTCAAGTCGTGTGCCAAGCTATGTGAGACACTGTGATAAGCCACACATACGTGTAGTCATCCAAGCCATGTGAATCCACACGAGCATGTGAGCCAAAAATAGGAAATTTTTCCCTAGGGCCATAAATGTTGTTCGAATTGAACGTAGGCTTACCGTAGGGTTCGTATGATTTGAATTAGGCTATAAAACCCGTTATATGATGATTTGTTACTGTATTATCTGTTATCTAAACATATATCTGATGTGAAATCTGATAAGTAAATATGATATGTTTTACCTAAGCATGATCTAAATTTGTATCACTGTATACGCATATATGATGTCTGTTAATTTTGCATCTGCATTAGGGTAGGAATTGTGATAAAGGAGGAAGTGTGGGTAGTTAACTATCTATCGATTCTAGTGGCTAAGTCACATGCATATTTGATTTTGGTGATATATCTCACTTTGATCTGGTAACTTGTCTGTGACATTCTGAAATGTGACATACAGTCACTATGCGATGTGTAGGGATGGATGGGTACTTGATAGGGGTGTAAGGGTGGTCGGAGATGTGTGTAGCAGATAGGGGTAGGATTCTGCATCTATATCTGATATGTTTTGTAACTATAACTGTATATGTGTCTGTATTTAATATGTTTCGTATTCATTTTTTATTCTAATATCTGACTCAGTACGACCTAAAAGTAAGATTAAGATTGTTTTTACTTAATTGGTTCATAAGTTACACACTGAGTCGTTAGCTCATTTATTCTATCTATTTGAATTTCAAGTAACCCTTAAACTTGATCGAGTCGGCGTATTGGGAGCTCTGTCATTCCGCTTAACCAATTTATCATGTTATCTGGATTTAAACTGTTACTACTTTTTCAGGATTGTTGTCTTTAAATACTGGATTTTATGTTCTGTTTATAAGCTTTTAAATGTTTGTGGATCGTTTGAATATTTTCTTATTAAAAATTGGATTTTTCTAAAATGAGTAATGTAACTCTCCAGATTTGGCCACACCATCTAAGTTGGGTTTAGGGTATTACAGTCTAATAAAAAACTCAATTCTCCAATGTTTATAGATTCTTTCAATTTGATTCTAAATATAAAAAATTTAACAAATTTAGCCCTTAATGTTTACAAAATTTGATATTTTAGTTCAAATTACAAAATTTGATATTTGAGAAGGGATTGTATGAAACTGTGATTCTACGTCATCCTAATCCCTTTCTAATAGGAGAATGACAAATCAGATTTTTCCTCATGAAAAAAATTCAAATCCAACTAAAAAAGCCGAAAATCAGGAGGAAAATTTTGATTTGTCATTATCCTATTAAAAAGGGATAAGGATGACGTGGAATCACAGTTTCTTTAAAATTATATTTCGATCACCCAACTTTCAAAAGTTACATAATAGTCACTAACTTTGTCAAATTGTTACATTTTTGTCACTCAACTGTTCCCATTAGAAAGGTAATGATGCAAATGGTCATTTTTGGATGGTAAAGATATACTTGTTTTGAGTCTAAATATTGTAGCATGTATATAGGGACATCTTCATGTGCAAATGGTCATTTTTGGATGTTTAATCATGGCTATTATGATTATGGTTGATCTTGTGTAATAAGTTTGCCTTGTGACTTTTTAATGCATGATTTTTTTGGTTATGTCTAATGCTAGCATGAAGGATGATCTTAATTTTGTATGATTTGGCATGTTAAAGGTTCTAAAGTGAGGTAGTTTGGTTAACCAAGTGGATGAATGGTTTAGGAATGGTATTTTTGAATGTTTTCCTTGAAATATAGTTAGTTTATGCTTTGCTTTGGTCCATGCTAAGGTTATGTGAGTTCTTGATACTCAAATTGCATAGGTATAAATGTCATAATCTTGAATTGGTATAGACTGGTATGGAATGATGGTGTTCTGATTGTGGATATATGGAAATGGTATTAGTCATGCATGAAATTGAGTTTGTATAGTGAACTATCATAGGTGTATGGAGGTCAAGTTTGGGTCTTATATCTAACCTTTGCATATCTTATGTTAGCTTGGAAATGTATATAATTGGAACATAGTGGACTATTGTGAATGTCGCGACACCAGGCTATCTCGTCACGATGTCCTCTAATTGATGTTTCATCATCAACTCTATAATGTTTGAAAGTTTTATAATTTTGTCCTCGGGTTGGGAAGTTGCTTACTGCCTTTAAGGTCACGACACCACCCATTGGATGTTGTGATGCTAACTTTTGAAGTCATGGCGATGAACTCCAAGGTCGCAACATCCATCAGGTATAGTTTGTAAAACTTTGCAAAATGGTCCTTGAATTGTGAAGCTTGTATATTGTCTTATAAGTCACTACATTGATCCCTTGATGTCACGACATCAATTTGAAAATTTAAAAGGTTTCATTTTAGTCCTGTAATAATCCTAAGTTAACAATAAAGCTTTTGTAAGCTCGTATAAACTTCAATTTATAATTTGATATGGTATAATGGTTCGATAATTGTATATTTGGAATAAATTATTGTATTTATGGAATATATGTTTTGTTTAACTGAAACTGCTCAAGTAACGGTTATGACATCCAGTATCTTGGATCTAACAATCGGGTCGGGTACGGGGTGTTACTCAAGGTGCTTGGTTGTATAAAATTGTGATATTTATTACTCTTCTTTCTTGTTTTTGGTAAGGATTACAAGATAAGTGTTATTTATAAATGCACCATCTTAACATTAAAATATTTTAGTTTCATATTTATTTCATTTTTTTCACTATGATTATTATATTTTCTTAACAACACTATTATATTTACAAATTTTAAAAAATAATACATTTTATTATAATGTAATTAAAATTGTATTTAACCAATGTAATCATTTTTTTGCACAAAGTAACATTAATTTACAATAAATCATAATTCAAAATATATAATTCAAAATAGTCCTAATAAAAAAAGAATCGTTATACTTGTTATCAACTAATGTTTATTAGTAAAATTACATTTACATTAAAAATCTATCGGTAATTAAAATAAAATCATTATCCACATTATTTTCAAATAATCAATCTAAAAATGGTAACATCTTTTCATAAATATCTAACATCAATAAATATTCATCCCAATAAAAAATTAAATTAATTAATAAATTCTTATGTTCATATGCTTCAAATTATTGATCCAATAAATATACTATTTAATATAAAAATAGAATTTAAGAAACTTAAAAGTTGCTTTTAAGAAGAAGTAACTTAAAAGTGATGCATGAACAAATTAATTAGATAATAGTAGCTTCACAATATTCCAATATTTAACTTATGTAGCATATCCAATGCTAGTTTCCTAACAAATTTGCTTGGCAAAAGCGTATTAAATATCACCCACCTATAAGAAAAGACTTACGAAAAGATAACACAAAAGTTAGTTCATTTACTTGAAATTCTAGATAATTAATTTCCTTCGAATAACAATTCTCTCGCCCACATCTCTTTTTGTTTATCTAGGATAGTGAAGAAAACGAGCATATTAATTGGATTACTAGGGATCTTCCTTGTAGCAACAAGTTTTTCTACTTGGGGCATTCCTATAATTTTCATCAACTCATCCCAAAGTTGCAAAGACCTTTGAGTGATAAAGTTCTCTGTTCCTAACCTCTTTTAAGTATATGGAGGATCATTCACACCAATTAGAACAAATCCTAGAATTTTATATTGAGTTTGAGATAAAATTATAAGAGTAAAAAAAATAAACCTAAACAACAAAGAAAGGTTAACTCTTTGACAAAATAAACAAAACCCAAAAAAAAAATCAAAATTATAAAGATATTAGTGCAAGAAAAGTAGCGTAAACATGTGATTTATCTAAAAAAAATTTAAACTATGGAGTTAATGTAACGCCCAAAATATTTGACTTTTGTTTGTTAAATTTTATTATTAATATGTATTTGTTTCAATGGCTAAGTGTTTTGATGTATGTTTGAGATCAAGGGTTCAACTCTCACTTTTGAGAATTTTGCTATTTGTTTTAACTTAACATTTATCCTTGAGCTTTCGGTTTAATTTTGATTTTGTGTGAATTTATGTTAAGAATGAGCTTGTTGGTTTAATAGTTAAGTTTTACTATATTCTTTAGTCTTGTATTCAAGCCTTTGTGAAAGCCATACAAAACTATTTTTATGTTGCTTAGTAAAATTAGTTATTTTAAAATGATTTAATTATTTTTTCTTTTTTTCCAAATTTCCCTCTGTTCACATTGTTTTTTTCCCCAAACTACTGTCGCTTTCTCTTTTTCTTTTTCCTTCTTCCAATCTTGTGTTTTGATTTCGATTTTCTATAGATTTCAAATTGTTTCGGACGCCATCGTTCTGTCTGGTGGGTTGTAATTTTAGAGGAAAGATCTCATCATTCTTTTTAATGTGTTTGTTGTTGCTGTTGTTTGATGTTTGGGAATTTTGAGCTTTCGGTAAAGTTGTGCTAAAATTCATTTTTTGTATTATTTATTTGATTCGATGCATTTTAGGAGAGGATACGGTTAACGTTCCTCCAATGACTTAGGATTTGAGTAATTGTAGTTCGGTTACTGGTAAGCAAATAATTTTGATTTGGGGAAGTTGCGTCGAAATTCTTCGACGTATGTTAGTTTTGAATGTTAATTTTAGCATTTTAGGTTCGATTAAATCGTGTATTTGGTCAATTGGTTGTCATTTTTAGGTTTCAGGATCATCTCTATTGCTGCTATGTCAAATCCATATCAGGTCTATAATGAAACCCGAGAATTTTGCGAATGATGAAGTCAGAATCCATTGTTATTAATGTCACACGACCGTGTGCTGAGCCATGTGGTAGGCCGTGTGAGCCACACAACCGTGTGGTAAGCTATGCAAAACACTGACTTGGGCCACACGGGCGTGTGTCCAGGTCGTGTGAGAGACTGTTTTGATTGTGAGTCACACAGGCAAATGACATGGCCGTGTGCCTGAACCGTGTAACTCTCTAACTTGAGTTACATGGGCGTGTACCAGGCTATGTGTTAGACCATGTAATTCTCTGACTTGAGCCACAAGGCTATGTGCCAGGTTGTATGTCAAGCTGTGTGGGCCACACGGGCTAGCTTGGTTGGTCGTGTATATCCACACAAGCTGTAACAGCCTGTTTTTAGTCAAATCAGAACAGTGGTTTCGAGACCATAAATTTGAAGTTAAAATATTTATTTTATTATTATTTTAATGTCTACAGTATGATAGTATGATTGTGTGAAATTTTCGTTGAGAGATTTTATTGTTTGAGTGGTTAATTTGATAAAAAGAACTAAATCGCGTAAAGTGCAAAAGTGGTGTTCTAATAGCTAAAGGTATTAAATGGCTATGAAATCAAATAGTAGAGGTCCTTATATTTTAATTAGTCCATTTTTAATATGAGTGGACAATTATGGACATGCATTAAATGATTTTAACGTTTTATAACTAAGGTTAATTAAGTAAATGTGTAATTAAACATAAAATAAATAAAACAAAATTCATAATTTGGTGTCCATCTTCTTCATTTCTGAAAATTAAAGAAGGAAAACACCATTTTTGTGCTTTTGAAGGTTCGGCCATGGTATCTTGAGCATGTAAGTAATCTTTTACTCGGTTTTTAATGATTTTTATGTTTTTGTGATTGTTGCAGCTTAATCTAGCTAGCCTAGGGACTAATTTGCAAAATTTTTAAAGATTTTAGATGTTTCCATAGATTAATACATGAGTATTTTGATTTTTAATAATAGATTATGAATGTTTGATAATAGATTTTAGTGAAAATGTAAATTAGGGATTAAATTGTGAAATGTGGAAACTTTGTGGTTAAAATGTGAAATAATTGAAAATTTTGGGCTGCTAGGGACCTAAATGAAATTCGGCTAGCATGGGTTTTGATTGAATTGCATGAATTTGTGTTTTTATGAAATAAGGACTAAATTGTAAATATTGTGAAACATTAGGGGTAAATGTGTAAAAGTGCTTTAAAATGTGATATGGACTAAATTGAATAGAGATATAATTAAATAAGTTAATTTTGATTACATATAGATCAAGAAAACTGAAACTCGGATCTAGATCGAGGGAAAAATAAAGTTCTCGATTAATCGACTAGTTTAGCCGCTTTTACATCCGAGGTAAGTTCGTATATACTAAGAATTGTTATAATTATGTTTTTAATGCTTTGATATTGCATAAACTGTGAATACGAGACTACTAACATGTTCGACAATAATTCGACGACGATTCGGCAAGTGTGAAATCCCGGTTGAACCTTAGGAATAGATTAAGATATGAATGACATGTCATTAGGGCTTATTGTGATTATGTGATCCGAATGCTGGTCCTGTATGTCCTACCGGTGGCTGAGTATACCGACATGTGTTGCTGTTACTTGACAGCTTGTGTAAGCAGCACCGTGTAGCTATGTCTTGACCCACAGCTTGTGTGAGTAGGCCCGTTGATAGCTCGAGAGCGAGCATATATGTGATATGAGATTGAGATAGCATTGGATATATATGTGGCACTTCGGTGCTAGTTTCCCGAGTATTCGATAGTATTCTGAATGGTTCAATGGGTAAATGAAAGACGTGGCTGAGTATGGGATTGATACAAGGTGGTACAGGTATGTACATGAAATGTATAAGCTTAAAACGAAAAAGTTGTGAAGTTCTTATATAAGATTATGATTGAATATAATGATCTATATATTATTATATTAAATTTGTTGAATTGTATATCTATGATTAAATTGAGTTTATTTCATACAAGCTTACTAAGCTATAAAGCTTACTTTGTGCATTTTACCATGTTTTATAGTGATTCCAAAGCTAGCTCAGATTCGGGGATCGTCGGAAGCTTCGTCACACTACCCAACTATCAGTTTTGTACTTTTGAGCTTATGTTTTGGTTATATGGCATGTATAGGATTCTGGTCATTTTGATATGTATTTTGGAAGTGAGTTTTGCCATTTGAGCTGCCTTGTGAATGTTTATGTTTTGGTTTGTATATATAGCCATGTGAGTTGGCTTATATTGTTGAATTTGATGATGTATATAAGTGTGCAAATAGCCTTTGTTTTGAGTTTGGTAATTGCCCTATAAATGCTAGTGGTGATGGGTTGTTTTTCAATTAGTATTTAGAGTATGAAATAGTCCATGTTTGAAGAATGATATGTTTGTGATATTATGTATAATAATGCATGTTTGAATGTGTCCATATTGATGATTTGAGATTGTGGGTGTTGGTATGAAATTGATTGGCAAATTGTGGTTTATGTGTGCCTTGTTGTTGTTAGTAATAAAATGGTATGATTTATGTTGGATGAGTTCAGAAGAATGCCTATTGATGTTATGCTTTGGTGCCATTGAGTTTGGTGTAGGTGTGTATAAGATTGGGTGGCAAATTGGCTTGGTAAATAGCTATTTTTGTCCACACGGGCAGAGACACGGACGTATGTCTCAGCCGTGTGTGACACACGATTATGTTACACGGCTGTGTGTCCCCTGGTGTTGAATTAGAAACCAAGTCAGTATGCTCCACACGGCCTCACACACGGGCGTGTGACTTGACTATGTGGCATAAGTCAGTATACCCTACAGGTTTGACATGGCCTAGCACACGGCCTGGCACACGAGTGTGTATGGCCATTTGTAGGGCACACAGGCGTGTGTGTTGCCCGTGTAACCCAAGTCAGAGAGTTACATGGGGTTGGACACGGGCTGGGACACGACCATGTGCTCCTATTTCGAATGTCCACACGGCCTATGACACGAGCGTGTCTATGGCAGTGTGAGGCACACAGTCGAGCCATATGGGCATGTGTCCCTTGTTTTTGAGAAAATTTTCTAAGTATCCAAAAAGTTTCTAAAGTTATCAGTTTAGTCCTAAATCACTCATAAAACATGTTTAAAGCATCGTAGGCTCATATTAGGGACAATGTGATTGAAATAAATAATGTTTGCTATGAAATTGAGAAATGTATGTGAAATGTATGAATATTGTGTTATAAGTCCGATAATACTCTGAAACCCTATTCCGACGTTGAATACGGGTAAGGGGTGTTACACAAGCTTGTGGGCTAAAAGTTTGAATTTTTGCTTAGGGTCGTAATCATTGTTCGAATCGAATGAGGGCCTTTCGTAGGGTCCATATTATCTGAATTAAGCAATATAACTTGATCTTTGATGACTTGATGTTGAAAATTATGTTATCTGTATGTATATCTAATGTGATATCTACTAAATGAGTATGATCTGCACTATCTGAATATGATCTGAATCTGTATAATTGTATATGCATTTCTGATATTTGATAGCTCTTTATCTATATTGGGCCGGGATTTGTATGAAAGAGGAAGTGTAGTAGTTTAATAATTTGCCGATTCTAGTGGCCAAGCCATATATATATTTTTTATTTTGGCGATTTATCGCACTTTAATTTGGCAACCAGTCTGGAATTATTCTGAAACGTGACATATAGTCACTATGCGGTGTGTATGGATAGATGGGTACTTGATACCTTGTTTGGTGTGTAGGGATGGATGGAGATGATGTGTGGCGGTTGAGGGTAGGCTTCTACATCTGTATTTGATAAGCTCTGTATATGTATCTATATCTGCCTTCGACATACTCCGTTTTTGTTTTCGATACTGAATCGAGAAATTGCCTGAATAATAATATCTGAAAGCATGTCTGTCATTATTCTGCTTAATTGATTAGATAGGTTACACACTGAGTTGTAAACTCATTTTATTTGTTTGCTTGAATTTCAGGAAATCCTCAAGCTTAGGCAGGTCAGCGTACCAGGAGCTCGGTCATTTTGTTTAGACTTTTTACTGTTTATTCTAGATTTATATTTTTACAAGCTTTTTGGAATTGTTTTTTTTAAATGGAATTTCTTTACGGTTTGCTTATGTTTGTTCAAGTGATTTGGATTATTTGAATTTTAATTACAAAAGGTTGAAATTTTCAAAGTAATTTCTTTGTAACTCTCCAAATTTAGTTATAACGTCTAGGTCGGGGTGTTACAGTTAAAATTAAAAAATACAAATGAGTTTTTTTAAAATTTAATTAATCTCATGAAAATAAACAAAATTAAAGTAAAGAAATGGGATTCAGATTCCTTACCTTGTCTTGAATTGGGTTGAGAAGAGAAGAGTAGGTGAGAAGTTGTAGGGATTTCTATTATTTATTCAAAGCTCACACCAAAATTTCTCACGCTATTGCGATAAATTTGAGTATTGGTGTAAGTTAGAAATGTTGTATAATTTAAGAGATTTTAATAAATATGAGAAATTTTAGAATAAGGATGAGAGATGTAATTTGTTTAATCATATAAGGGTGTAATTGGAAAAAGAAATAGAATCAACTCACAAAACACCCGCGTTAAATAAATACCACAAATATTACTTAACTTGCATATAAAAAAATTTGATGTATTAATTTACACTTCTACTAAATTATGTAATACTGACGTAGTAAATAATACAATAATAAAACAAGTCTTATGTTGTTTTTGGAGCCAAGTTAGCCCATACTATAAGAGACTTTGATCAGAAATTCGGACATAAGTCACTCCCACTTACCTAACCCTTTTGAAAAGTTTATACATGCCATCACTTTTAAAATATTAAATTCAAAGTTTAGACTTTAGAGTTACAATCCTAATATTTATTTCTTTAAAAACGACCTAATAATTATTCTTTGAATATAGAGTTTAATTCAGTCAAAATTTAAATACAAATATCTATTAGATTTATGGTACATGTACAATGTAAGTGAAAAAAATTATAATGTATTTAATAAAAATTTATACAAAAATTAAATAATTTTTTATTGAAATGATAAAGTTAAAAGTTTAATATACGAACAAGTATCCAAATTCAAATCCTTTCATGATATTATTTTATTATTTTATTTAAAAACTATAAAAAAACACCCTTTTATTAATATATATTATTTTGTATATAAATTTTTTTAATAATATCTCTACTAAATTCATGTCCAAATATCTTGTGTCACCAACTCAATTAAGGGTTTAATATTAAATAGATTAGCTCTTTTCATTATTTTCAAATTACAACCTCTTCTTGATAAAAAATTTAAAATTTTAACTAAATTATTTTTAAAAGATTAAAGTTGAATATATATATATATATATATATATATATATATATATATATATAAATTAGTGGTAAAGGCTGATGAAGATTAAAGTTAAGTTTTATTGCAAAAACAAATTAAGCTTTTTATCACTTTAGCAAATTCTCTCTAATATTTAAAAAAACATTTTAGGAACTACAAACTATGGTTTTCTTCATAAAAATATTAAATATTAAATGATTAATGTTATTTTTTTTGTTTCTTGTGAACTTTGTAATTAAGTCCACTTTAATATTTGTATTTTTTTTTTGTCTATTTGGTATTTGAAATTGGTATCTTTTTTCATTTCAGTCATTGAGCTAAGATTTCACTTGAAAATTAAATAAAATTTAAAATTTTTAAAATATATTTTTTTTAAAACCATAGTCACAAAATTGTCGTGTCATTACACTTTCACGAAATTCAAGTTCAAATACCATAGTAGACCTAGTTGCCAAGTTTAAATACTAAAGTAACCATGCCTATGGGTTGGGTTATCCACTCAAGACCGAAGGCTTATCCTTATTTTGAGACGATTTGGGAAAAAAATACTATACTTGAAAAATGGGTTTGAACAAAAAAATTAGATCGATTTAAAATATGGGTATGGTTTCAGATTCAAACATTCTCAAGCTTAGTTTGCCTCATTTTCTAATTTGTAATGTTTTTATATATGATGTAACTTATAATATATAAAAATCAAATCTATAATAATATATAATATTACAACCTAAACATTAAAAAATGTTAAAGATGCTTATATATATAATTTTAATAACTAAAAATTATATAAAATTATTAAATATTAAAATAATAATATAAATATTCTTTCTAAAAAATAATAAAAATATTTTTCAAAATTTTTTAAAAGTAATATGAGCAAGACTTAAAATGGGTTTGAATTAACCATGTACAAAATTAGCAAGCTTAGGTAAAATTTTAAGGTCACATTTTTTGTCAAGACGAGTTTGAAAAAACATAAAATATGTTAATATCGTGCTTAAGTCCATTTGAACATGGTCCTTGTCTAGCTCAGCTCATAAACACCTCTATATCAAAGTGAATCAAAAAATTACAATAACAAAGTAAATCTAGTTGTCAATTACATTAACATGTTTATTTAGAAGTCTTCTTCTTTTTCTTTACAAAAATAATTCAAACTCAAATTACTCTTGAAAAAAATGAACACTCGACCAATAAATCAAAACTTAGAGTTTAGGTCCTATATTTTTTTAACACCTAAATACAATAACAAAATTTAAGATTTTTTTTTAGTATTTTAGCAATAGAAAAGTCTTATTCTTTTACCATATGAACGAGACTATTCTAATGCATACGTTTATTCATCGAAGTCATGACATAAAATTGTCAAAAAAAAAAAAAAAGAAAAATGATGAGAAAATGTGTGGTATAATCGTAATCCAACTCCTTCGAAACTTGTATATAAGGGAGACGGTGCTGCCTTGTTTCTCAATCACCCAACTTAAGCATACAAATATACAGTCGCTAATTCCCCATTTTTAGTGTTGTATAAAAGGCGACGACAATGAAAACTCCGTTGTGTATTGCCAAACTAGTTGTCATCATTTCAACCCTATTGTTTATATTGACGAAGCCTCTTGAAGCTCGGCAGGGTCCGATGCCACCGATAGGTTGTCACTATCGTAGACTCTTTGATTTTGCCCCTTGTGAACCACCTCCATGAGCTTCATCTTTATAACATTGCTCGAATTTATGTTATTCATATTCGAGTGTAAGTGTAGAATAAAAATTTAGGGGCAAATCCAAAGTGAGAGCCCTTACCCTTAATAAAATAGGTATATTCCAAGTTTAGACCCTCTTCTTATTAAGCAATACAATTTAATATTTTTAGCGTTAAAATTTTAAGTTCTCCAATAA
Source organism: Gossypium anomalum (assembly GCA_025698475.1). Classification (NCBI taxonomy): domain Eukaryota; kingdom Viridiplantae; phylum Streptophyta; class Magnoliopsida; order Malvales; family Malvaceae; genus Gossypium; species Gossypium anomalum. Next base: position 46,547,467 of record CM046960.1, on the reverse strand, counting down.
TTTATACTGTTATTCTGTTCTTCAATCAAAATTTCTTGAATTCACCCTTGTTGTTATGGATATATTTAATTTGTAATTTTTTTTCTTTATATTTTGAGCTTCATTGGAAGCTCATTATTTAATGTGAATGCTTGAAAATGTGTTTGAGAATACTTATATTAATTTTAAATTTTTTTTTTGAAAAGTATATTAATTTAAACTTAAGTGTGTGTTGACTGTAAACTTATATTTGACACAAGTACATTTGATTTTTTTTTTTAAATTTCTTTTTACTAATACACATGTTAGACAGTGATATTTAAAACAAGAAGAAGAAGAAGTCTAAACAAGATTGGCCAGAAGGATCCAATTCTTAGAACTTTAAAATTTTATACTTAATTTATTTATCAAGTTAGATTTTCAATAACATTTTAAGATTTGTTTTGTTGGGTTAAATTTGATTAAACAACAAATAAGTAAAATAATAATAATAATTGAAAAAATCGAATATAAATATTTTACGTGGAAAAATTTCTCTAAAGAGGATAAAATATATTGGGTAAAGATAATTTCACTAAAATGGCAAAAACAAAGAGTACAAAAGATGGAGATAAAACTAAACTCTGAAACCTGAAAATAAGAACCCACAAAACATAAACACAACATTCTCTGAAAGCTTGTAAAAGTTAATACCTATGTAAGAGGCCCATTTTGGCTTGGCCCAATCTATAAAAACAAACCAGATAAATAAAAGTCCAAAGACTTATTCACAGTCCATTTACACAGCCAAATCAAAATTAAATACAAGCCCATATCCAAATCCTACCCATTTACCAACAGACCCTAAACCCCTAATCTAATCAGCCCAATAGGCCCAATGTCCAGATTGAGTCTCAGCTAGCCGAAACCCTAGCTAGCCTCAACGCCGTACCCTCCTCTCTCACGTGCTTCGTCAGCGTGTTCAATGCCCGAGGCTCGGAGCCCATATGTCGTTTTGCACCGAAATGGAAGTCTCCTCCCCGTTGATCCTTGTACGTCTGCAAAAGAAGGCAACAAAAGGAAACAGAACAAGACCACAAAACAGAGAGCAGAAACGAGGTAAGAGATAGGCAAAATAGATATCAGCAATAATAAATCAAATTTTTTTTTTTGGCTATAAAACAAAAAAACCAAGTTGTATCTTTTACAAGCACACGGATTGAAATACAAAAAGCAAAAAAAAAGGTGATTTCAATTTTTGCTTGTCTCTTTTCTCTTTTCTTCCGATTTATTTTATTTTTTTGGCTCGATTTCCTTCTCAATGTGAAACAATCCCGATGAAAGCCCAAGAATACTTCGAAAACGAGTAGATACGGGCGAGGGTCGTGAGTTTCACTTCAAATCTTTGCTTGTTTTTTAGAAAGAGTAAGAATAATTTGAAAGCTTCTAAAAAGGGAGCAGAGGAGGTCGAATGACTTACCAAATCTTCTAGGAATGGTCGGGCACCTTCAATGGCCGGAGCGGGTGCTTTTTGCATGCAGATGGTCACCAAAATAATGGTGATTCGGCTGCTAAAAAGAAACCCAAGAAACTTAGTTCCCAGGCTGTGTTTTTCGGCTACAATTGGGACTGTATTTAGGGAAGAAGCAGAAAGAAAATGGGTCTTAAATAACCTAATTTTGAAACGGTGTCGTATGAGAGGAAAGGAGAACCCGCGCTTCAACCCGTTTGGGAACCCAGGACTGTGCTGAAATGCCTAAAATGGCATATTTATGTAGCAAGCCCTTCCCAATCACGCTGCTTTACGATTAACTCCTTCTTGCGCCTAATTGGTTTTGTTTTCTTAAAAAATCTTCCCTAAAGTTCTACTTGATGTTGCATTTAGCCCTTACTTCCATGCAGGTTTCAGGATCGGGGATAATTGCTATATTAATCCCTGTGAATTCATGCATGTTAAATATGGATCCGTTTATTATTTGAAACACGTTTTCATTTTAGAGTATTCATTTATTTCTACTTTAAATTTTTATTAAATATTTATTTTGTATATTTTGAGTTGTTTTATTAATATGTAAATAGTTATTTTTTTTTTCTCTTTATATTATTTGCAATATTCATAATAATTGTTTCATTTGTGATTGGTTATTTATTTGTTGTAATTTAAGGTAATCAAATTTTCATATTGCTGTGCATTATTTTATATAATATTTTATGTGTTATTATACGTGTATATACTTCATAATAATCGGTTTTATTCCATGAACATTATTAACATTAAATTTTTATGCACATATTTAACCCTTTTTTGTGTGTCCACATTATATATATGTATTGTTTTCTAAAATAGAATCATATGTTATATACATTAATTAAATTTCAACTATACATATACAAAAATTATTAGTATATACAATTTAAATACATTTTTAAACATTGGTATTTTTATACATATAATTTCTTTTAGATTTATTCACATATTATATATATTTCTTATTCAAAAGGAAAATCCCACATATTTTGTGTATTATTAAAGTTATTATTAAACATATATTTAGAACTTATATTTAATTTTTATTCATCATTAAAGCCAAGATATTCTTATACATATATTTTTTTTAACTCATACAATTGTGTTTTTTTTTTAAAATTATATAAGCTGTGTTTAATTCTATAATTCATATTTTAATTAAATGATATCGTGACATACAATTATTTCTAACATTTCTTCACATGTATATGGTACATATTAAATTATTTTACTATGGTATATGTTATTATTTTCATGTAACTTTATATAAATATTTTTCTATATGTATATCCCTATTCTTTAAGCTTGTCAACCTATATGCCTAACTTATTAAATCTTATACAATCTTGATTTCTACATTTCATTTGCTTCACACATGTCTTGTTGTTTTCTTTATGTCTTATGGCATGAATATATATAATCATTGCATGGTATTCGTCTTAATGATTTGTAAATTGTTCTTCGTATGTGAATGGGATTTGATTATGATCTTTAGATTAATTATATTTAATTGCATATTCTGCTAGTCGATCAACATTATTATTCATCAAGCATCGTACCATCATATGTGCCTTTTACCCTATATCATCGTTTCATTTAATTTTTGAAATGTGGTTCTATAAAGCCCAAATTGTATGATTAACTTCGCCTTATTTATCGAATTAATACGTCTTAAACTAGCTTTATAATCATTCATTCAAAAATTCTTCAAAATAAAGACGAGGTTCGATATTTAGCAATTCGCGGAATCGTGCCCTAACGTGTTGGGTTGCAATTTTGCGTTTGCTCAAAATAATCGGGCTTCCCTTCAAAATTCCATTCATATCTTTTAAAAATTTTTAAACCGAAGGCGATATTCGGCGTTTGACAATCCGAGAATCATGCCCTATTGTGTTGGGTTGTGGTTTCTAGTTTGCTCAAAATGATCAAACATTTCTTTACTTTTTCACTCGTGTTTTAAAAACAAATAGTTAAAAACGAAGACGATGTTCAATGTTTGGCGATTTGAGAATCGAGGCCTATCGTGCTGGGATGCGCTTTTTCATTTGTCCAAAATAATCGAATATCTCCTCAGAATTTTCACACGTATTTTATAAAGTAAGGCAATGGTCAATATTTGGAAATTCGAGGAATCGTACCCTACTGTGCTGGGTTTCTATTTTTTTTCGTTGGACTAAATAGTTGAGTATCCTTCTGTAATTCTCAAATTATATACTTTCGGACATCGAAACAAGAAATTTTGGCAACCAACTTGGATTACTCGAATGTTATAAAAGGAACCACATTTCAAAAACTTTTAATTTAGACACAAGGACAGTATTTAATCGATTTGGTACCAATTTTGGGCGTGATGAGGGCGCTAATCCTTCCTCATGCGTAACCGACTCCCGAACCCATTTTCAAAATCCGTAGACCAAAATCTTTGTTTTAGTAAACTATAAATGTTATGACTTTATTCTTAGGTGATCCGATCACACCAAATAAAGATCGGTGGCGACTCCATGCATCTATTTTCCAAAAGGTTGATTCCTTTCTTTTTTTAAAAATTAAAATTATTAAATTTAAAAATGGTTTCGACAGCTTGGCGACTCCGCTGGGGATTGAACAAGAGAGTCAAGCCATAAGATTGATTATTTCCTGTCCTTTTGTCCGAAGTTGAAAATTTGTTTTGAAAAATCATGTTTCTTCCGGATGCATTTGTTTGTATGGTTGTTATAGTTCCGGTCCTGTAGAATAATACCACATTGCATTGCATGACTATTGTGGTCACACCTTCTAAGTGGGAGTAAGAAACTACACTTTCGTGAGGTTTTCACCTCCGCACGGGCTAGTAGATTGCTTCCGGGGTACATCCGTACCTATGATTTCGTGAGATTTTGATCTCCGCATGGTCATAGGGAAATGTATCCCCCTGAACCGAACTTGATCTATATGAGCCTATAATGGGTGAAGATTGAGGAATCGGCTGGTTCGGGTACCTTATCTCTAGAACTAAACCGCATATAATGAATCCTAGGAGCTATCCTTAGGTAGAGCCGCGTCAAGCCTTAGCATTCACCCATATATGCGTTGTAATTATCGTTTATGTGCTTGCATTCTGTCACTATTATTTGATGCTAACCTGTGTTTTGTTGTGATCGTGTTTTGCATGACATCGCATATTAAAGGAGGTGTTGATTCGTATTCAATTACTAAGATTAGAAAGTTTGACATGGAGAATGAATTTCTTAGTAAAGTCGAGGATAATGCGACCGTTCGTGCATGGTCAGAAAAGCTACAATCAGAAAAAGGGGATAGCTTAGCAGAAGGATATGTATCAGAGTTGCAGGGTTTCACTCGCATCAATATAGCACAGAATGAGCTGCAAGAGTTGAGAGATGTTTGGGCTAGTTGGGACGAAGGGACCAAGCAGTTGTTTTATCAAAATTACGGCGATATATCCTACTTGCTAGATATTAGGGTGGACAAGTATCTATTCCGAGTTATGGTTCAGTTTTGGAATTCCGCTTATAAGTGTTTCACTTTTGGAGAAGTGGATTTAGTACCTGCCATGGAGGAATACACCGCCCTACTCAGGTGCCCGAGAGTCCAGGTTAGAAAGACTTATGCCAGAGTTTTTAATAGTCAGACCTTCGCGAAGAAATTGATAAGCATTTCAGGGATTAGCGAGCCTTGGGTCACTGCTCGAATTCAACAAAAAGGAGACAGCAAGTGTATCCCTTGGGAAAACTTGCTAGATTTGGTCTTGACGCACCCAGATGAAAGAAAGAGGGTTGATATCTTCGCCTTGAGCATCTATGGATTAGTAATTTTTCCTAAGGCTTTAAGGCACGTGGACGAGGCAGTAATTGATTTATTCGATCGTCTTGAGAAGGGAATCACGCCGGTACCAGCGATATTGGCTGAAACGTTTAGATCCTTGAGCACGTGTCGGAAGACAGGTGAGGGACGGTTTATTAGATGCGCACAATTGTTGATGGTATGGTTTCATGGGCACTTTTGGAAGGTGGACAAGGTTTCCTATCGGGTCTTTTCTGAAAGTTATTCCCCGTTGAAACAAGAGGCAGCCATACAAAGGAGAGAGGATATCTCGGAGGAGAAGTGGATGGAAATCCTTCAAAACCTCAAAGAGGGGGACATAGAGTGGAGAGCTTATTGGATGGTTCCTGATGAGATCATGTATCGATGCGGTAACTTTGATTGGGTGCCACTGTTAGGAATTTGGGGAGCTACTGGGTATACTCCATTGCTTGCATTGAGGCAATATAAATCGAGACAGTTTGTACCCATGACCCACGGACTTGCCCAGTGTGAATTCTCTTTCAAAGGCGCCCACTATAAAAAGAAAGTTCGGGAAATATCAGACGCTTGGAAGAAAACTCGTTGGATGAAAAGGTTAGTTGTCGGTGCCATGATAACACCCGAGTATGATGGATGGTTTAAGAAAAGAGTTAATGATAATGTTCCTAGGCCGAGCTTGGAAAATACTCGACCTACTATGGAACAATTACAAATCGCCCCGTCAGAATTGGAAATTATAAAGTAAGACTTCGAGAAGAAGAGTTCTGAGCTTGGGAAAAAGATCGCACAATTGGAAGAAGAGAAGATGCACCTAAGATTAGACGCTGATGTCCAAAGGTTAGAGGCTGAGAAGTGGAGAAAAGGGAAAACTAAGGCCGAAGAAGATCTAGACAGCTTGAAGACCGACTATAAGAAGTTACGTCTGTCTATGAGAACTGCGGGGTTAGGTAAGACTTCCGAACAATGGCGCCATGAAATTCGAGAGGAAAAGACCAAAGCTGACCAATGGGAAAGGAAATTTCGAGAGGCTCAGGCACGAAATGAAGAGTCAGAGAAAGGCCTGTCAGAAAGTAGAAATGAACAGAGTGAATTAAGGACTAGAATAGCAGAACTCGAGAAATCTCTTCGTCAATACCGAAACCGTAATACCATAATGGAGCTAAGGGCAAGCTTAAGCAAGATAGAAGAAATGAAAAGAAGAATAGAAGAATTAGAAATTCGCTAAAAGACAGCAAGATGCGGATTCAGTTTTTCGAGGCAAGTGAAGAGCATTGGACGGAGCAGCTTCATCATGCGCAAGACCAAGTCAGAAACAGGGATTACATTATGAGGGAAGCCATAACTCAGATCCGGGAGGTAGCTGACTATCTGCAGGCCTTGGCGGTACAAGCAAACGTACTGAGCGCGAAGTACGAGCTGGAGTCAGATCGGGGGCAGGAGCTAGCCTTGTTACTTAGGAAAATTAGGACTCTGAGCATTAGAGCAAAATTTTACTTGTAACTCAGCTTTATGTAAAAGAATTTTATTTTCTAGTGAAGTTTTCTAAAAGGAATTGAATCAAAATTAATGCCTCCTTTGCATTCATGCATTTGCATTACATTACATCATATGCATTAAAGGCTATGAAAAGATTCTAATTAATTAAACATGTTTCAGTAATCTGGAAACCAACGAAAACCTCCCAAATACGCATCCTTACGGCACAAGAACTAAAGCGATGGATAAAAAACTAGAAAGACTGGAACAAATGCAGAAAGAGATGCAGGAGCAGATGCAAGCACAAGTACAAGAACAGTTAGCCAAAATCCAGTAAGAAATGAGGGACCAAATGCTGGAGTCGCAGAGAAACATGATGGAAGAGCTAACCCGACTACTGACTACTAGGCCGGACAAAGGAAAGAGCCCTATGGCCGATGTGGGAAATGACAATGGAGACCCGTTTTACCCCCTGGTTTTACCCAGGTAAACGCTCAAACACAGCATAAGACACACACGCAGAGGCCATCCATTATTGAAGATCCCCTCTACCCCCTGGCTTTACCCCGGCGAATGCTCAGACGTAACCCGAGCTACACACACAAAGACCGTCCGTTACGATCAGATCTCAGTAATTTCAGGCTGATACCTCGATGCCAATTAATTATCAAATGGGCTCAGGCTCTAATCCCGGGGATAACCCTATTAATCCTATCATCCCTGATTTGGATAATATGACAGAGGAAGAAAGAGTGAGAACGAGTCTCTCGAAAGAATTGGAAAAACGATGCAAATGGTTGGAGGAAAAGTTCAGAAAAATGGAAAGTGCTGACTATCATTGTGGGATTGACGCTAAGGATTTGAGTTTGGTCCCAAACCTAGTCCTCCCTCCTAAGTTCAAAATCTCAAACTTTGAAAAATACAATGGAACTAGCTGTTCGGAGGCTCATATTACCATGTTTTGTCGAAGAATGGCGGGATATGTCCATAATGATCAATTATTAATCCATTACTTCCAAGACAGTTTGGTCGGGTCTGCGGTCAAATGGTACAATCAATTAAGTCGCGCGCAAATCCATTCATAGAAAAACTTGGCACAAGCTTTCATGAAGCAATACGGCCATGTGATAGACATAACACCTGATCGAATCACGTTACAGAACATGGAAAAAAAACAAAATGAGAGCTTTAGGCAGTACACCCAAAGATGGAGAGAGATGGCGATGCAAGTCCAACCACCTCTATTAGAGAAAGAAACGACCATGCTTTTTGTCAACACTTTGAAAGCTCCGTTTATCAATCACATGTTGGGAAGTGCTACTAAAAGCTTCTCAGACATAGTAATGTCAGGAGAGATGATAGAGAACGCGATAAGATGCGGGAAGATCGAAACAGGGGAAAATGCTAAGAAATCAGCTCCGAGACGGAAAGAGAATGAAGTGAACAATGCGGGTGTTTATAATAAGAGCTATTCCAAGCCAGTCACTATGAGCCAACCAAAGACAGCGGCTACCAACCATCAAGGCTCTGCAAGGCAAGATTCAAACCCGAGGCCTAGCACAGAAAGAGTCCAGTTTACGCCTATCCCAATGTCATACAGGGAGTTATACCAGAGTTTATTCGACGCCCATGTGGTGTCACCATACTACTTGAAACCCCTGCAGCCTCTATTCCCTAAGTGGTATGACGCAAACGCTCAATGCGAATACCATGTAGGAATCTCGGGGCACACAATTGAGAACTGCACCGCCTTCAAAAAGGTAGTCGAAAGGCTCATAGGTATGAGCGTTGTGAAGTTCGATGAGCCCAAAGGACCTAATGTGGCTGGGAATCCTCTGCCTAGTCATTCAGACAAAGGGATAAACGCGATAGTTGAGAACGGAGGCAAAAGGATCAAGGCCGATATAGCAGAAGTAAAAACCCCGTTGAGTTGGGTTTGGAAACAAATGATCGACAGAGGCTTAGTCACGCGAGATTCAAGAGAAAGACCCGGAGAAGTGAGGAAATATTGCGAGTTTCATGCCGACGAAGGTCATGACATCCAAGAGTGCAATAAATTTAGGTCCATAGTACAAAATCTAATGGACAATAAGGAGATTGAATTTTACGAAGAGATCGAAGGATCAGAAGAAGGAGAGGTTCACGCCTCAGAAGAAGGAACAACAGAAGGGGTCCAAAAAGTTAATCACCCTGTGGTGATAATTTCGCGACCAAAGAACAACGAAGTAGGAATACAAATGGCACCGAGAGTCATAATTCAGAAGCCAGTATCCTTCCCTTACAAGGATAGTAAAAAGGTCCCTTGGAATTACAACTGCAATGTGACGATCCCGGGTGGGGAGAACTCGGCCAGCGCTTCAAGGGAGAATCAAGACGAAAGCTTCTATACACGAAGTGGAAGGCATTATACCCCGAACACAAAGGTAGGACCAGCTAAAGGAAAATCTGTGGTTGTTGAACAAGAAAGGGAAAAAACAACCAGACCTGAATCACCTGTCAATGAGCCTGTAACTGAAAAAGAGGCTAAAGAGTTCTTAAAATTCTTAAAACACAGCGAGTACAGCGTTGTGGAACAATTGCACAAACAGCCGGCTCGCATATCGGTACTAGCTTTGCTCTTGAGCTCAGAGACGCACCGCAGTGCATTGATGAAAGTGTTAAATGAGACATACGTGGCGGATGATATCTCTGTCAACAAGCTCGATCGTCTGGTCAATAACATCAGCGTCGATAATTTTATTTTCTTCAATAATGATGAGATACCACCAGGGGGAATGGGATCTACAAAAGCCCTGCACATCACCACTAGATGCAAAGGATATACATTGCCAGGTGTACTAATTGATAATGGATCGGCGTTAAATGTCTTGCCCTTGTCCACATTAAACAGGTTGCCAGTAGATAGCTCTCACATGAAAACATGTCAAAACATAGTGAGAGCATTCGATGGTATTGAAAGAAAAGTGATGGGAAGAATCGAGATACCTCTCTTGATTGGCCCAAACATATATGAAATGGACTTCTTAGTAATGGACATCAAGCCCTCGTACAATTGCCTATTAGGGAGGCCGTGGATTCACTCGGCGGGAGCGGTGCCGTCATCACTACACCAGAAGTTAAAGTTGGTAACTGAGGGTAGATTGGTAACGATAAATGCGGAAGAAGACATCATTGCATCCGTTACCAGTGATGCACCGTACGTAGGCACGGACGATGAGGTAATAGAGTGTTTCTTTCGATCATTAGAATTTGTCAACGCTACATTCGTTATCGAAGGGAACAAAATCCCGATGCCCAAAATCTCCAAAACTACCAAGATGGGTTTGCAGTCAACAGTTGGGAAAGGAGCTGTACCTGGAAAGGGGCTAGGAAAAAATCTACAGGGGAGGATCGAAGCACCCGTGCTCACAGACAAACGAGACCGTTTTGGCCTAGGGTACAAGCCAGACGCAAGGCAGAAGAAAAAAGAGATAGAGAAGAAACAAGAAAGGCGAAGAGCGCGTTTAAATGGAGAACAGGTCAAATGGGAGCCGATGATCTTTCCTCACATATCTAGGACATTCGTGTCAGGAGGAACTATTTACGCTGGAGAAAGAACGACGAGGAAAGGGTTTACCGAAGAAATGCTGGGGAACTTGAGCATTAACGCCATATCCGATGAAAGAACAAGAAACGAAGATCATGTAGGCATTTGCCCATACGTGCCCGGGAGTATTTTAAACAATTGGACTGCAGAAGAGATCCCTGTAACCTTTAAAATTAATTCAGAGTAATGCCCGAAACAAACCTTTTGCCCTAAGCCTAGGGGCAATAGGAATCCTTTTGTGAAATAGGCTCTTATCCAATATCGTTATTTCAATAAAAATGCACTCTTGCATACCATCTTGAGCAGACATTCTTTTATTCTTTCCTTTTTTATTCATAATCATACCATACAAATAAATATTCTTAGATTCTTTTGTTCTTTGAATTTTTCTTCATTCCTATAACAGGTCCCCAGATATCAATGATATGAGTAACGTTGCTATTGACTCGGAGCCTCCTTTTGAGCAAGATATGTGTGCGGAGGATTCTCAGGATTTTGAAAATGACGGAAACTGAAACCTATCTCCGGACTTGTTAAGAATGGTAGAACAAGATGAAAAACTAATTCTACCTCACAAGGAATCATTGGAAATTGTGAGCCTAGGAGAAGGAAAAGAGGTAAAGATTGGAGCCTGTATCGCTGCAGAAACAAAACGAGATCTCATTGAGCTGCTACAAGAATTCAAGGATGTCTTTGTATGTCATATCAAGACATGCCCGGGTTGAATACTGATATAGTGGTACACTGGCTCCCTATAAAGGAAGAATACAAACTAGTGTAACAAAAGCTTTGAAGGATGATGCCTGATGTTCTCTTGAAAATAAAAGAAGAGGTCAGGAAGCAATTCGACGCCGGTTTCTTACAAGTGGTCAAATACTCCGGATGGGTAGCCAATATAGTCCCAGTTCCTAAGAAGGACAGGAAAGTACGAATGTGCGTGGACTACCGAGATCTGAACAAAGCCAGCCCAAAGGACAATTTCCCACTGCCTCGCATTGATACATTAGTAGATAACACGGCATGTTACTCGCTTTTCTCTTTCATGGATGGATTCTTGGGATACAACCAGATAAAGATGGATCCCGAAGACATGGAAAAGACCACATTCGTGACCATGTGGGGAACGTTTTGTTATAAGGTGATGCCATTCGAACTGAAAAACACAGGGGCGACATATCAGAGAGCAATGGTAACTCTGTTCCATGACATAATGCACAAGGAGATCGAATTTTACGTTGACGACATGATAGCGAAATCCAAGACAGAAACGGAGCACATACAAGTCCTGAAAAAATTGTTCTTAAGGTTAAGAAAGTTTCAACTGAAGCTAAATCCTGCAAAATGTAGGATTCATAGTCAGTGAAAAAGGGATCGAAATTGACCCAGATAAGGTCAAGACCATACAAGGATTACCTCCACCACGTACTCAAAAAGAAGTTCGAGGTTTCCTAGGAAGGTTAAATTACATCACCCGGTTCATTTCGCAACTGACAGAGAAATGTGACCCGATATTCTGCCTCCTTAGGAAACACAATCCAGGTGTATGGGATGAGGAGTGCCAAAGAACTTTCGATAAAGTCAAGCATTACCTGCCTAATACCCCGATATTGATGCCACTTTACCCAGATAAACCGCTGATACTTTATTTGGTAGTGTTCGAGAACTCCATGGGGTGCGTATTAGGCCAACATGATGAGTCAGGAAGAAAGGAAAAGGCGATATACTAACTTAGCAAGAAGTTTACTGACTGCGAGACGAGATATTCGCCAATCGAGAAATTGTGTTGTGCTTTGATCTGGACAACCCGAAGATTGAGACAGTACATGTTGTACCATACAACTTGGCTCATCTCAAAATTAGATCCTCTGAAGTACATGATGGAGTCAAACGCTTTGAACAGAAGAATGGCTCGTTGGCAAATTTTATTTTCTGAATTTGACATAGTCTACGTGAACCAGAAAGCTATAAAAGGAAGTGCGGTAGCAGACTTTTTGGCCAGTAGGGCTCTAGAAGATTATGAGCCTCTGAGTTTTGATTTCCCAAATGAAGACTTAATGTACGTTGCGACCACGGAAGAAGACTCCCAAAAAGATCATCCTTGGAGACTGAATTTTGACGGAGCTTCAAATGCTATGGGTAATGGAATCGGGGCAGTTCTGGTATCTCCAAATGGAAATCATTATCCCTTTACTAGTAAATTGGATTTTGATTGCACGAATAACATGGCAGAGTATGAAGCATGCATCATGGGTATCCGTGCGGCTATTGAACACAAAATCAAGGTGCTAGAAATATATGGAGATTCAGCACTAGTGATCTATTAGCTCAAGGCGAATGAGAGACAAGAGACCCTAAATTAATCAATTACCGAAGGCTGGTCCTGGAACTAATTGAGGAGTTTGACGATGTCACTTTTTACTATCTCCCACGAGATGAAAACCAGATGGCTGACGCCTTGGCAACCCTGGCTTCTATGGTCAAAGTAAACAAGTAAGAGGATGTGAAGCCTATCCAAATGAGTATCTACAAGGCCCCGGCACATTACTGCAACATTGACAAAGACAAGGAAAAATATGATCACTCTTGGTATCAAGATATACTACGATATGTGCGGAATCGTGAATATCCAGACCAAGCGACTGAGAATGAAAAAATGATGTTGAGAAGGTTGGCTAGTGACTATGTCTTAGACGGCGAGATCCTGTATAAAAGAAGAAAAGATCGAGTGCTCTTAAGATGCATGGATGCTGTCGAGGCTAAGCAAATCTTAGAAGAGGTCCATGAGGGTGTCTGCGGAACACACGCTAATGGTTTCACAATGGCTAGACAAATCATGAGATTCGGGTATTATTGGTCTACTATGGAGGGAGATTGCATCAACTATGCAAAAAAGTGCCATAAATGCCAAATCTATGGGGATAAGATTCATGTACCTCCTTCACCGCTCCATGTTATGACGTCTCCATGGCCTTTCTCGATGTGGGGAATGGATGTCATCGGGCTGATCTTGCCGAAAGCATTTAACGGGCATCGGTTCATCTTCGTGGTCATCGATTATTTCACTAAATGGGTAGAGGCCACCTCTTATGCCAACGTCACGAAATCAGCCGTCAGCAAGTTCTTAAAGAAAGAAATCATATGTCGATACGGGATGCCTGAGAGGATCATATCGGACAATGCGCTAAATTTGAACAATAGCACAATAGCGGAGGTCTGTCACCGATTCAATATCAAACACCATAATTCGTCGCCATATCGCTCAAAAATAAATGGCGCGATGGAAGCGGCCAACAAAAACATCAAAAAGATCGTGGGAAAGATGACGGAGACTTATAAAGATTGGCACAATAAATTACCATTTGCCCTCTATGCCTACCGAACGTCAGTCAAAACCTCTACCGAGGCAACTCCTTTCTCTTTGGTTTACGGAATGGAGGCAGTTCTGCCTATTGAGGTAGAGATTCCCTCTCTACAAGTGCTGACGGAATTAAAGTTAGATGAAGCAGAATGGGTCCAGTCAAGGTACGATCAGCTAAACTTAATTGAAGAAAAGAGGCTGAAAGCTATTCGCCACGGTCAAATGTACCAAAAGCGAATGATGCAGGCTTATAACAAGAAGGTTCGCCCTAGAGAATTCTGTGAAGGAGACCTTGTTTTGAAAAAGATTCTCCCTATACAAAAGGACTTTAGAGGAAAATGGATGCCAAATTGGGAGGGGCCTTATGTGGTGAAGAAAGCTTTCTCTGGAGGAGCTCTGATCTTGACTGAGATGGATGGCAAAAACTTTCCTAACCCCGTGAATTCGGATTCGGTCAAGAAGTACTTTACCTAAAAAAAAAAAGAGAGGCCAAGGCGAAAACCCGCAAAAGGGCGCTTTGAGACCAAAGGGTTTTGAATTGAAAACCCAGGAATGGGCAATTCAAGTTTTGATAAAAAAAAAAGGGGCATATAGTAATTTTGTCTTCTCTGATTCAACAAAAAGGAGGGATGTTGCATCTTGGGGCATCGACAATGTACTCTTGGTCTTCTAAACACATATCAAGTTTCAAAGGGTCCTCAAGAAGTTTTAAGTAGAGAAGCCCATGCTATGATATCTGGGGCAGTTGTTTTCACTTTTTGTTCATTCTGTATCTTAGCAACTTGTCATCTTGATTACCTTATTCGTTTCAAGGTTTTTTCTCAATAAAATTCCGTCTTGTCCATTGCTATAATCTTTTTCAAGCCTTCTTCATTGAAATAACGATTACTGGACTAATGACATTCGAAAGGAGTTCCGCATATCACTCCAAATTAATTTTAAATGATACAAGGACCTAAAACGGGACTAATTAGTTTGAATTACCCAAAGGCAAGGGAACGTTAAGCAAAGAATAACCTGAGTCCTTCAAGAGATACCAACTGGAGAGAAAGACTGATCAATAGGTCATGTCCCAATGAAAAACGAGTGATGATACCTTAAGCATCTGAAAAGGAATCACTCTCATGACATTTCTACATTCATAATCATTCACCTAGTTAGGAGTATCTGACTCATTTTGATCATAGCATCTTAATTATTTGGCATAAGCATAGATACAGGAAACCAATTCTACAAACCATGTCATTAGAAGACGATATGGCGACATTGGTGAATTTTATAGATCTTGTTTCCCTAAAGTTACGTGGAACAGATCGAAGACGGTGAATCTTGGCTCTCTGAAGTTGCAGTGGAGCAGATTCAAGCTACTATCCTAACTCCCTAAGGTTGTAGTGGAGCAGGCTAAAATTTGCAGATCTTGTTTCCTTGAAGTCACAGCGGAACAGATCGAAGACGGAGATCTGGCTTCCTGAAGTTGCAGTGAAGCAGATTTAAGCCATCATCCTAGCTCCCTAAAATTGTAGTGGAGTAGGGTGAAGATTGTAGATCTGGCTTCCTGAAGTTGCAGTGAAGCAGATTTAAGCCATCATCCTAGCTCCCTAAAGTTGTAGTGGAGTAGGTTGAAGATTGTAGATTTGGCTTTCTGAAGTTGCAGTGAAGCAGATTTAAGCAAGTCCTAGCTCCCTAAAGTTGTAGTGAAGTAGGTTGAAGATTGTAGATCTTGCTTTCTGGAGTTGCAGTAAAGCAGATTTAAGCAAGTCTTAGCTCCCTAAAGTTGTAGTGGAGTAGGTTGAAGATTGTAGATCTGGCTTTCTGAAGTTGCAGTGAAGCAGATTTAAGCAAGCCCTAGCTCTCTAAAGTTGTAGTGGAGTAGGTAAAAGATTAAAGATCTGGCTTCCTGAAGTTGCAGTGAAGCAGATTTAAGCCACCATCCTAGCTTCCTAATGCTGTAGTGGAGTAGGTTGAAGATTGTAGATCTTGTCTCCCTGAAGTTGCAGTGGGGCAAATCGAAAACGACGAATCTTGGCTTCCTGAAGTTACATAGAAACAGATTTAAACCACCATCCTAGCTCCCTAAAGTTGTAGTGGAGTAGGCTGAAGATTATAAATCTTATTTCCCTGAAGTTGCAGTGGAATGGATTAAAGCTAAATTACGGATCTTATCTCTTTGAAGTTGCAGTAGAGCAGATCAAAACAAACCTTATCTCCTGGAGATGCAGTGGTGCATACCGAAGCTACTAAAAGGCATCAAAAGAAGTCAAGACTCAACAGGGCCAGGCAAAATTGGCCTTTTTGTGGTCTTTGCTCTATTCCCGTTACACGACAATGAGCAAAGAGGGGTAGCTGTAAGAGGCCCATTTTGGCTTGGCCCAATCTATAAAAACAAACCAGATAAATAAAAGTCCAAAGACTTATTCACAGTCCATTTACACAGCCAAATCAAAATTAAATACAAGCCCATATCCAAATCCTACCCATTTACCAACAGACCCTAAACCCCTAATCTAATCAGCCCAGTAGGCCCAATGTCCAGATTGAGTCTCAGCTAGCCGAAACCCTAGCTAGCCTCAACGCCATACCCTCCTCTCTCACGTGCTTTGTCGGCGTGTTCAACGCCCGAGGCTCGGCGCGCATATGTCGTTTTGCACCGAAATAGGAGTCTCATCCCCGTTGATCCTTGTACGTCTGTAAAAGAAGGCAACAAAAGGAAACAGAACAAGACCACAAAACAGAGAGCAGAGACGAGGCAAGAGATAGGCAAAATAGATATCAGCAATAATAAATCAAATTTCTTTTTTCGGCTATAAAACAAAAAAACCAAGTTGTATCTTTTACAAGCACACGGATTGAAATACAAAAAGCAAAAAAAAAAGGTGATTTCAATTTTTCCTTATCTCTTTTCTCTTTTCTTCCGATTTATTTTATTTTTTTGGCTCGATTTCCTTCTCAATGTGAAACAATCCCGATGAAAGCCCAAGAATACTTCAAAAACGAGTAGATACGGGCGAAGGTCGTGAGTTTCACTTCAAATCTTTGCTTGTTTTTTAAAAAGATTAAGAATAATTTGAAAGCTTCTAAAAAGGGAGCAGAGGAGGTCGAATGACTTACCAAATCTTCTAGGAATGGTCGGGCACCTTCAATGGCCGGAGCGGGTGCTTTTTGCATGCAGATGGTCACCAAAATAATAGTGATTCGGCTGCTAAAAAGAAACCCAAGAAACTTAGTTCCCAGGCTGTGTTTTTCGGCTACAATTGGGACTGTGTTTAGGGAAAAAGCAGAAATAAAATGGGTCTTAAATGACCTAATTTTGAAACAGTGCCGTATGAGAGGAAAGGAGAACCCGCGCTTCAACCCGTTTGGGAACCCAAGACTGTGCTGAAACGCCTAAAATGGCATATTTATGTAGCAAGCCCTTCCCAATCACGCTGCTTTACGATTAACTCCTTTTTGCGCCTAATTGGTTTTGTTTTCTTAAAAAATCTTCCCTAAAGTTTTACTTGATGTTGCATTAGCCCTTGCTTCCATGCAGGTTTCAGGATCGGGGATAATTGCTATATTAATCCCTATGAATTCATGCATGTTAAATATGGATCCGTTTATTATTTGAAACACGTTTTCATTATAGAGTATTCATTTATTTCTACTTTAAATTTTTATTAAATATTTATTTTGTATATTTTGAGTTGTTTTATTAATATGTAAATAGTTATTTTTTTTTCTCTTTATATTATTTGCAATGTTCATATTAATTGTTTCATTTGTTATTGGTTATTTATTTGTTGTAATTTAAGGTAATCGAATTTTCATATTGCTGTGCATTATTTTATATAATATTTTATGTGTTATTATACGTGTATATACTTCATAATAATCGGTTTTATTCCATGAACATTATTAACATTAAATTTTTATAGACATATTTAACCCTTTTTTGTGTGTCCACATTATATATATGTATTGTTTTCTAAAATAGAATCATATGTTATATACATTAATTAAATTTCAACTATACATATACAAAAATTATTAGTATATACAATTTAAATACATTTTTAAACATTGGTATTTTTATACATATAATTTCTTTTAGATTTATTCACATATTATATATATTTCATATTCAAAAGGAAAATCCCACATATTTTGTGTATTATTAAAGTTATTATTAAACATATATTTAGAACTTATATTTAATTTTTATTCATCATTAAAGCCAAGATATTCTTATACATATATTTTTTTTAACTCATACAATTGTGTTTTTTTTTAAATTATATAACCTGTGTTTAATTCTATAATTCATATTTTAATTAAATGATATCGTGACATACAATTATTTCTAACATTTCTTCTCATGTATATGGTACATATTAAATTATTTTACTATGGTATATGTTATTATTTTCATGTAACTTTATATAAATATTTTTCTATATGTATATCCCTATTCTTTAAGCTTGTCAACCTATATACCTAACTTATTAAATCTTATACAATCTTGATTTCTACATTTCATTTGCTTCACACATGTCTTGTTGTTTTCTTTATGTCTTATGGCATGAATATATATAATCATTGCATGGTATTCGTCTTAATGATTTGTAAATTGTTCTTCGTATGTGAATGGGATTTGATTATGATCTTTAGATTAATTATATTTAATTGCATATTCTGCTAGTGGATCAACATTATTATTCATCAAGCATCGTACCATCATATGTGCCTTTTACCCTATATCATCGTTTTATTTAATTTTTGAAATGTGGTTCTATAAAGCCCAAATTTTATGATTAACTTCGCCTTATTTATCGAATTAATACGTCTTAAACTAGTTTTATAATCATTCATTCAAAAATTCTTCAAAACAAAGACGAGTTTCGATATTTAGCAATTCGCGGAATCGTGCCCTAACGTGTTAGGTTGCAATTATGTGTTTGCTCAAACTAATCGGGCTTCCCTTCAAAATTCCATTCGTATCTTTTAAAAATTTTTAAAACGAAGGCGATATTCGGTGTTTGACAATCCGAGAATCATGCCCTATCATGTTGGGTTGTGGTTTCTGGTTTGCTCAAAATGATCAAACATTCCTTTACTTTTTCACTCGTGTTTTAAAAACAAATACTTAAAAACGAAGACGATGTTCAATGTTTGGCGATTTGAGAATCAAGCCCTATCGTGCTGGGCTGCGCTTTTTCATTTGTCCAAAATAATCGAATATCTCCTCGGAATTTTTCACACGTATTTTATAAAGTAAGGCAATGGTCAATATTTGGAAATTCGAGGAATCGTACCCTACTGTTCTGGGTTTCGATTTTTTTTCGTTGGACTAAATAGTTGAGTATCCTTCTGTAATTCTCAAATTATATACTTTCGGACATCGAAACAAGAAATTTTAGCAACCAACTCGGCTTACTCGAACGTTATAAAAGGAACCACATTTCAAAAACTTTTAATTTAGACACAAGGACAGTATTTAATCGATTTGGTACCAATTTTGGGCGTAATGAGGGTGTTAATCCTTCCTCATGCGTAACCGACTCCCGAACCCGTTTTTAAAATTCGTAGACCAAAATCTTTGTTTTAGTAAACTATAAATGTTATGACTTTATTCTTAGGTGATCCGATCACACCAAAATAAAGATCGGTGGCGACTCCATGCA
Organism: Gossypium anomalum; assembly: GCA_025698475.1. NCBI lineage: Eukaryota > Viridiplantae > Streptophyta > Magnoliopsida > Malvales > Malvaceae > Gossypium > Gossypium anomalum. Next base: position 46,528,100 of record CM046960.1, on the reverse strand, counting down.
TCTATTTTCCAAAAGGTCGATTCCTTTCTTTTTTAAAAAATTAAAATTATTAAATTTAAAAATCGTTTCGACAACCTAAATGTGTAATGGGTTATTTTTCTAAGGTGGAAAAGAGTCTATTTATAGGCTAAATTTGTAGGTCAAATAATATTAAAATAACCTACACTGATCAAAGTTTAAGTGTGAAACTAAAAACAGAGTTTAAGTGGGAAACTAAAAATAGAGTTTAACTGGAGAATAAAAGCTGAAAAATACGAGGCATCACTCCACAAATCTCCACTTTGACTCATATTTCCACAATGCTTTCTTTGTCAAAGCTAGTCACGAGCCTATATTGAACTATGCAGGGAATCTACTAAGTCAAATTTGTGCTTAGAAGTTGGAAGACTTCTAGCCTTCGACTTGTGCACTGCCAAATCAAAAATAAATCGGGTCTAACTTTCAGAAACATAGTACTGCCCAATTTTCCAAAACCTGCACTCAAAAGAGAACCTTTTTTCAACGTAACGGTCACACATTTCCCCCTCCTATGACCAAATTACCTCCGCTCCAAATGAGTCTACTTCGCTTCTATAACGAACGAGGGACATCCGATTTCACTGGTCACCATAGAACCTTCCAAAACATAAAGATTGTCGATCATTTTACCTTTCATCAAAACGAGAGCCTCATAAGATACCTTAATGTCATTTAACTTAATGTTGATCCTACAACTTTTCAAGTCTAAAATATATAAAGAGTTGAAATTCTTTCTTAAATTAGATACATACTTAACATCTGGCAGTGTTCTAGTTGTCTCATCATGCATCCTAATTTTGATAGTATCAATGATAACCTTACTGGATGAATTATTTCTCATGCGCACAACTCCACCTTCAACCAAACTTTAGGTGGAGAACCATTCTTTGTTGAGAGGTATGTGGAAAGAACATCTGAAATCTAGGATCAAATCGGACATAAGCTCGAAGCTTTCGCTTGTTGACACTAACAAGAAACCATCATCCCTTTCGTCAGCTAAATTAGCACCAACTACATTTTCTTTGTTGCTCTCAATAACCCTTTTATTTCGTAGTTCATAACAATCTACCTTGACGTGACCTAACTTCTTACAATAGCGACATCTTTTTTCTCACTTCCTTAATGCTAACAAAATGGAAGTTTGCCTATCTGCCTTGCTATCCGAACCAAACTCATTGTCGAGTTTGTCTTTACTCAACAAATGACCCTTCACATCCTCAAACGAGATATTGTCTCTGCCATAAATCATAGTTTCCCTGAAAGACTTGTATGAATGGGGTAAAGAGCCAATAATAACATAGTCTGATCCTTATCGTCAATCTGAACCTCAACGTTATTTAAATCATTCAAAAGAGTAATGAATTGACTGATGTGATCTCCAAGAAGCTCACATTCGTTTATACGAAACGTAAATAGACTTTATTTCAACACTAAATGGTTAGCTAGAGACTTAGTCGTATAAAGAGTTTTTAACCTTTTCCACAAGGCGGATGAGGTTTTTTCCATCAATACCTCCAACAATACCTTATTCGCGAGGCACAACTGGATTACAAATAAGGTCTTTTCATCAAGCTCTTCTCATTTTGTTTGATCTAGATTCTCAGATTTTTTTCTAGTAACAACATTTTTCAAACCGAATTGAACTAGAATTATCATCATTCAAACTTGTCACAGATTGTTTGTATAAAAAAAATGTTTATTGAAGGAGTTAGATGACACTCTATCATGAATGAAACAAAATTAAAAATTATTATAAAAACTTTTACCAACACAAATAATAAACAGAGTCAATAAGTGGGCAAACACAAACATAAAAACTTCGATTATCTAAACATATGGCAGAAATACGATTTAAATCTTTAAACAACTAAAAAAGAGGGTACGTTGACATTGTAGATGTGCCTTTATATTATTACTAGTAGTTTCTACTACATTTCGTAGTAGGTTAATTTTTTTATTAAATTATAGACTTAAATATTTACAAATTAAAATATATTCTAAATATTTGTATTATTCGTACGTTTAAAATTTAGTTTTTATATTTTTAGTTTTACAAATTTAGTCTCTATTTTTCAAATTTAAAAATTCAAGTCTAATTGTTAACATCATTAAATTTCTCTGTTAAATTTATTAGTGTAACATTTTGAAATTTAAAAAAAAAAATACTGACTTAATATCCATGTAATAAAATGTGGCATCGCAATAGACTTGAATTTAAGCAATAAATTTAACAATGTTTACAACTGTTAAAAGTTACATAATTTTATCAAAATAAAGTATTGGGCTAATCAATTACATTGTAAAAGTTAAGGTACCAAAATTTGTCAAAAAAGTGAAGTATAAAGACCAAAATTGAAATTTTACTATTGCTATATAATCTAAAATTTGTGTGTAGCATAGGGATCAAAATTGAAATTTTTATATAATGCAAAGAAAAGAAAAGAAAGGTTACCCACGTGTTTTATAAATAGGTATATAGGATAGGGACCACAATTAAAATTTTACCAATTTCCTTTATAATGCAAAAAAGAAAAAGAAAACAGAGAGGTGACCCACGTGTAAATTATATACAGGTATTATTATTATTATTATTATTATTATTATTATTAGATTGTACACCCAACTATGTCGGGGATTTAAATAATTAATTTAAAATTTTTAATATAATGAATAATTGTCAATTAAAATACCTTTTAAAATTTTTTAACTAAAATAATATTTTATATCTTTAATATTTTATGAAATTAAATTTGGAATTAAATTAAGATAAATTAACAAGATATGAGATAATTTGAGATCAAAGATATAATATTATAAAATTAAAACATGGCACGTTATTTTATGTGCGGATCAATCACTTTATAATATAATTAAAAAATAAATGAAGTAATAAAATATATTTGTATGTATATAATTAATATATAAATTATATAAATAATTCTTGAAAAGTAAAAAATTATGTCAAAAATTAAATATAGAGATAAAATCTCAAATTTTAACATAGTATAAAGATTAAAACTAAAATTTAACCATTGTTTTATAATAATAAAAAAGTAAAGGGATCAAACTTGAAATTGGACCATCATCTTATAATGGAGAGAGAGAAAGAGAACAGCAGAACATGTCCCATGAGATAATAAATTATGTTAAAAATTAAATATAAAGATTAAATTTTGAATTTGAACTTTGTATAGAGACTAAAATTGAAATTTGACAATTATTATTTAAATTAAAAAGGTAAAGGGATCATAATTGCTGTTAAACCATTATTTTATAATGTAAAAAGCTGAACTCGTGTCTTGTTGGAATGCCCTAAGGCCTTCCTTTCATATTTAGTTTATAGATATAGATTTATATTTTGAGCTTATCCTAAGGACTAAAACTAAAATTATACCATTGTTTTAAAATCTCAAAAGAGAAAGCTTTGCTGTTTGGACAGGTGCAAAGGAGGAATGGTTGGACACTACTTTTATATATGGTGTAGAGATTATTATTATTATTATTATTAGAAATTCTATAAAATTCGTATGTGTGTAGGAATTACGTATACAAATTATAGATGTGTATTTTAAAAATATATAATAAATAATAAAATATATTATTTGAAAATAATTATTAATAATAATATTATATAAATATGTACGACTTAAAATAAAAAAATAAATTAAATTATAAGTAAAGAAAATTTTAAACACATGAATATATCATATTAAGAATAGTAAATGAATACAATTGTTTATCATAGTGTTGTCATCAATCCTAAGTTGGTATTGAGTTAATTTGTGATACCATCTCAATCAAATACATTAATATATATATATATATATATATATATGTATGTATGTATGTATGTATGTATATATAATAAAAATTGAAATGTATAAAAAATCAAAATAAAACTTTAGTAAAACAATAAATTAAGGTTTTACTAAGGCAATTTGATTGGGTTCAAATATTAACATATGCATATTTTTTTGGTATTTAAATAAAAATAAATAAATTACCCTTGAATAATATAATTTATTTTAATTAAAAAAAGGTATTGTTGTATTTTTTTTCTAATCGAGTTGGTGACCCGATTGAGGGTGACACCAACTCAGTAAAACACTTAATATGTAATATAAATATATACAATTGATTAAAAATTGAAATTGTATAAATATACTAAAATGAAGCTCTAGTTAAGTGGTAAATTTCATAATATGCATTTTTATTGATTTTTTAAATAAAAAGTCTAAATTATCCTCAAATAATATAACTTATTTTAATTACATAAAGGTTTTTTTATAATTTTTCTGAATTGATGATCCAGTTGAAGATAACATTAACTCAATAAAACACTTAACAAATAGTATAGATTATTGTTATTATTATTAGTGTTGTTGTTATTTCTGTTGTTGTTGTTGTTGTTATTTTTGGTTGGGAAGAGAGGGAAGAGAGAAAGTAAAGAATAGAAAAAATATGGAGAGAACAGAAAAGAAAATTATGTTATAATCTTTATACTTTTACATATTAATATTTTTTTTATATTTTTAATATATTTGCATATTTGTATTGTATTCATATTATAATTTTTTTTATATATGTTGTTTTTATCTCATTTATCACTTTATCTCATTTATTTACTTAAATATATCAAATTATTTAGATTACTTAAATAATTTGTTATGGTGATCCAATTTAGAGAAAATTATTTTTTTAATTTATTCTATTTTTAAATGATATATTTAAATTAGTTGGTCCACATGTTGAGTTGTGGATTAACTTAAGATTAAATTTGACCAATTAGGGAAGATGTTAAAAATAAATCACTTACATAAGTAGCTAAATGGCCGTTAGATTTTGATTCAATGATCGAGGAAGTTGATGGGAACAGTAAAGATCATGAAATGAGGAGTAAAGAAACGAAAAAGAAAAAAAAGAGTAAAAGGAGTCGACAATTGAGATATCCTCGTGTTACCTGAAAGAAGAACAACTAAGGTGCAAATAAATACTCTTCAAATCTTGCCTTGAAATTAGGAGTTAATGTCTTTTGATCTCTTCTTAGATTGTTTGATTGCCTCAGTTCGGAGGTATGGTGTTCTTCATAGTATTGGTGTCGAACCCATTGTCCGAAATTGGAAGGAGACCACTGGAGGCTCTGATTCTATTAGATGTGTTTCCTTTTATGCGTTTTATTTTCTTTTTATGTTTTTTCTCTGCTTTTTTTTTTCTTCTTTCTCTTTTTTGACTTTTTTTTCGAACTTTCAATTTGGGGCTTTTTTTATTTTTACTAAGTAATAGGGATTTGAGCTGTAAGGGTTTTGGGTATGGTTATTGAAGGGTGCACAATAGTATTGATAGGGTTATGTTTAGGTTGGTTTATGGTGGTTGTTATCGGAGACAAGAAAGGTCGAGGCTCAATGATGAATTTTGAGGTTTTCAAACAAACAATGGGAAAGAAGAAGCAATGTGGAAGATGATTGAAGACAACGATGATGATGATGGTGAATGATAGAAAGAAACAGTGGGGAAGAAGAAATTGTGAAAATTAGAAATTATTTACATTTAATAATTTTAAAATTGTTTTTGATGTGGTATATAAGATAAAATAGTGTCACGTCAGCATTTAATTACATTTGGACTACCACGCGCGATTAATGTTGACCATTAGTTAACTTACAGCCACGTCATCATATCCGTTAAAAATAGACCAATTTGACAGAAAAATGTTAGGAGTTAAATGTTTCAAAAAAATCATAAAGAACCAAAGTAACCAAACAATCAAACGTTAGGGGCTATTCTTTTTTATATTATGCCATTTAAAAATATGTATTTGAAAGGTTTTCTAGTACATCCGTTTCTAGGTGGATTTAAAAATCTGTATTTAAAATAGTTAGTTCACATATTCACTTTCAATATAGATTGGTATATATATATATATATATATATATATATATATATATATATATATATATATATATGTACAACCTACTATTAGAAGAAGAAAAAAACAATTTAACTTAGAGAGTCAATTTAAATACAAGGGAATAACTTACACTAGGATGATTATAAAAATTAAGGTTTTTAGACACCAATAAAATTTTGTCACGTAATCGAATTTTAAAGACATCAAATTATTATTGTACACTGATCCATAGAAAATTTATTTTATGGACTCTTTCCACCACATTATTCATGGTCCATTTCGAATTATTTAATAATATTTCAACAATTTTTTCCATGTGATTAACACATAAATTAGGTAATTTTTTTATCCTGAACTCCAAACTCAAAACCATGAACACTAAATCTAGAATCTCGAACCATGATCTCAAAATCCTAAACTTGAACACCAAACTCGTAACCCCAAACCCTTGAATCCTAAATCAAAACTTGAACCCAAACTCATAACATGTAACCCTAAATCCTTAAATTCAAACTCGTAATCTTAAACTCTAAACCTTAAACCTTAAATCTCGAATCAAAATCTTGAATCAGGGTTTGAGTTCAAAGTTTGGGGTTCATGATAAAATAATTACCAAAATTATGTGTCAATGACATGGAAAAATTGCACAAAAATTATTAATTTTTTTAAATTGGTTGCAAAAAAAAAATATTAACTTATGGAAAAAAAATAAAATGATTAAAATTTGTAAAAGAAGAAAAGATGTTTGTTTATAATTTAAAAATCAATTATTTTAAGTAATTTATTTAAAGTTAAATTAAGTTGGAGAAGATAGTAGATATAGATGAGTGTATAGTAGATATAGATGAGTATATAATAATACTTTGTTATCTTTAAAATTTAATGGCGTAGCACTAGTTTATTGGTGCCTAAAAACAATACTTTTTAGGATCATCCTAATATAATTTATTCCCTAAAAATAATATTATATTAATTATACTAATTTTATTTTTTTATTAAAAAATTTAAATAAATATTTACTATTTAATAAAAAATCAACTTAAGATTGTTTTTTAATTGTTTGATATTTTTTATAAAACTACATGATTTTTCCCCATTTTACAACTTGAGTTTAGTCTTGTTCGAACCCAAGTAGTATTCAAGTAAAACTTCCCCATATTATAACTTCAGTATTTAATTGTTTAATATTAATTAAATAAAATTAATTAATGTTGAGTGCAATGAAAAAGACATGTTACACTTCTAAAAAAAACACAACATAGAAGATATATAAAAATTGCAGTTAACATTTTAAAGATTCCTGGTATAACGGAGAGGCTTACTAGTAAATATAAAATTAGTATACATTTAATATATGATATGATTATTATATTTGTATTTAATAATTTATATTTTATATTTTATATTTTATATATATTTATATGGTTGACGTGAAAAAATGTTTAGATTTTTCGTATATTCAAATATTATCAAACATAAACACCGAGAAACGAAAAATCTAAACATTTATTACTGTAAGTTTTTTTTTTTGACAACTATTACTGTTATAAGTTGTTTACAATCTAAGGGGAAAATAAACCAGATAGTAGTAAATATAAAATACTAAATTATCATGTAATTATCAAGAAAACCACATAACAAATACAAAAGAAACGGCAATGGGGTATAGAGACCACAACATTCCCATTCAACACACTTGGTATTATGAAAACTTGGAGGCCATAACAATGGAGACCTAACAGTGACTTTGCCACCATTCAGGTTTAGATATTTGCCGGCTCAAAGTTGGGGAAACTAAAGCTCAATGGCTCCTGTAATTCGGGGTTGATAGGGAACAAGTTACACTGTCCATGTTGTGCCATCAACTGGTCCGCCAGAACCATTGCTACCATGGCTTCCACCATCGGCACAGCTGCATCGTCCAAATTAAACCAAAGACAAAGCAAACTGGAGATGAGATACATTGTTTGAAAATGATGTAAAAGATATGAAGAAGAAATATGCTTAATACAACTTTCAAATTCGATAAAGGCATTCACTGTAGTTTCCAAGGAATCCAGCCGTCTTTGGAAAATGGCAACCATGGGAAGATTCTAAACTAAAACTTACAGAGATGAGAAGAAAGCAAAGGAAAACCATTTTCCAAAGAAATACCTCGAGGGACAACACAAGGATCATGACGACCGCGAGCTAACAGTTCGATCTCTTCCTTTTCTCGAGTCACTGTATGCTGCTTTTTCTGCAGAAAATATCCCAAAACGACACCAATCTTAACTGCATTAATAAGTCAAAATATACTTTGTTCTTTACAACAAAACTGTTATAGTTACTTCATATTTTTTAGTCATTCTCTTAAATTTTATTATATAATGTTTTTCGAGTATGGTTGTCATTTTGTCTAATCTTAAGAGGTTTTTTTTATTACTATGTCCTAAACATAGCTACTTTTTTTTTCCCAAAAAGAAAATTTTGTTCCCAGCACTGCACCCGAAAATTCTCATAAGATATAGGAATGATCGAAATTCAATTAGATTTGAAAAAAACTCGAATTTCGAGTTAATCAAATCGAGTCGTTTGAATTATTCGAATAAACTCAAATATGTAGTTTGAACCGAGTTGAATTTTACAATTCTAATAACACATTAGTGTAAATGCCTTTTTGGCCTCTCTGTTAATTTTGAAAATGTGCAAATTGATTTATCTTTCAACAAAAATTAAAAAAATTCCAAATATTTATAAAAATTCCAAATTTTATATTTAAAAATATAAATTAAAAAATATATATAAAGTTAAAATTTTAATTTTTTTCTAAAATAATAATTTTGGGAACTAAATAAGTTAATTAATGATTAAGTTTAGCATACTAAAGTACCTTATTTTATTTTGCTTTGAAAAAAATTTCGTTTCAAATTTATGAACTTTAACATAAAACTAGTTATACTGTAACAAAATTTTAATTTTACATGTTTGATTTTTTTATCTCACTCGAACAATTCGAAAAAATTTCAAATCAAGTTAGAATGACAAAATAGACTCGTCAACTTGATTAATTCAAAATTTTTTCACTCAATTCAACCAAACGCTCATCCTATAATGATATATAAAACAAGTCATAATAGCCAGAAAGCATATAAGAAGGCAAAAGGAGATCAAACTTACACTGATAGTGGCTGTTGGCTTGAAAGCAACTCTCATATTTATAATTTCCCCATTGGATATTCCACCCTGTAAGTCAACATTACAATCTCACAATTCTCACACCCAACTCATGGACTTAGCTCCCATATTACTTGGATTCAGGTATGAACGTTGGATATGTGTCCTACACGAGTAGGTTCAATTTTTGAAAGTTCTTTCATGTATTTGGAGGGTCATATCCACATATCCATGTCCGAATATTTCTCGGAAATGAGTGCTTAAAGAATAATGAAGAGTCCAAGCAACACAGTTTACCCAAAAATTAAAAATTTGAAGGCTACAAATAAGCAGGTAGTATTTGGTACATTGGTGACGAAAGCCCAACAAAGTGCTATATTAACTGAACTCTTCATTTTCCTTAAAGAAATCATGTCCAACACTTGTGCCCAACATATTCGGACATAGATATAGCACTATGTTCATACATATGAAAAAATTTTAAAATTTGCTAACACCCTTGTCGAGCACATACCCATATCCAACACTCGACTCCAAGTAAGCATTACTAGGAAGACAGATAGAGAGACTGAGAATAACAGAGAAAATAACTACCTGTATACCACCGGAGCGGTTTGTTCTAGTCCTTATTGTTCCATGTTCATCAGTAAAGAACTCGTCATTATGTTCACTGCCAGTTAGAAAAGTACCTGCAAGGATTTTACCCACCAGCAGTTATAACAAACTTGAAACAGAAGTAACCAAGAAATAACCTCGCAAGTAATAGTTTTAGAGCATATTTTCACCAATTGGCCAACTCAATTCAAGAGCATTTTATGAAATACAGCAGTAGCACCAAAAGTATAAAAATCTCTTAACCTGCAAATCCACTGCCAAATTCAAATCCTTTGGTTGCAGGTAATGACATTACAGCCTTAGCAAGCTCTGCTTCAAGCTTATCAAAAACTGGTGAACCAAGCCCCTGACACAAAAATACATATTTTCAGTTCTGCAGGAAACTTCTATTTGACTCCGGCTGCTACAAGTTAAAGCATTTCCATTATTTTAAGGTCAAAAGAAAACAGAAACTTCAAGAAAATTAATACCGGCCATGCACATGAAACACAAATATGAGAGAGAGGGTTCATACACGTGGGGCATTCCTCACTATGCATGTGACAACACCACCAATAGAATCTCCTCTCGTTCGAACAGCATCAATAGCAGCAATCATTTTCTCAGCATATTCAGGATGTGGGCACCTTACAATATTACTTTCTATCTGGCAACATTTAGTTGAAAATGGATAAATAATTGCGATAATATAAATTGATCAGTATTGAAAGGGGAGTAGCAATCTAGACTAAGTACAACGGTGAAATTAGATCAAAATGCATAATGTATCTTGGAATGAATGCCTTTCAGAACTTCTGAAACCAAATCAGAGGAAATGGGGAACAAAAACTCTCATAACCAACCATAATTAGTTTGAAATCAAGACTAAAATAATTGAGCTGAGTTCAAACCTGATCAAGAGTTACAGTATCATGGTCAACTGAACCGTCTGGAAGCACAACCTGGTGAACTTGTGAGACATAAGCGAGAACCTGAAGAAAAATTGAACCATAATAAGAAACCAAAAAAAACAGAAAGATAAATTGACAAATATGACTCAATAATGGAAGCTAGAGTCGCTTGTACGATTTGAATCATGAAAATGTAGTTAAAGCTGTGCTAAAGTGATTCTAAACATTTGACACAAGACAGATGTTTGCAGCATAGAATAGAGGGTCGGGGTCAGAATTAGCTTTTTTTTTTTCCCCCCTTTTCCTTTATGATTTGTTAGTTTAAATCAGACATTAACCATTTGCAAGTGCAAACAAATTAAACAAATACTCTGCACCAAGTACAGGCATTATTATAAATTCATAGAACAAATGCAATGAATTATGATCACATATAAAAAGAAACAATAGAGAGATCAATCCTCCAGCATGAAACATACCTCAGTTCCTGAGAACTGCTTGAGGATTTTCTTAGCAATAGCTCCGGATGCAACTCTTCCAATGGTTTCTCTGGCAGAAGATCTACCACCACCCTTCAGTTACAAATTGAAATCAGATAAATTGGGTATAAACAAATCTGCATCTCTTAAAGAGATGGCAGAATCCATGGTACTGCAATGATGATAATAAAAGGCATTACCTGCACTGCTCTGACACCATATTTCATGTCATAAGTGGCATCAGCATGAGAGGGCCTATAAGCTATCGACATTTCCTTGTAATCCTGAAAGCAGAGTGACATCATTAAAGAATACTTCTAGAGCCAAAAAAACAAATAATTAATTCAAAATCGAGAACGTCCCTAACATATGCGATATGCTTGAAATTAGCTCACAGGTTAAAACCGTGATCCTAAACTGAAACTGTTCACTAGATTGCCTTGAAATTAGTACTCATGACTCTAATTGATGACTACTGTTTATATGGTTACATCATTGGTTTTATTAATGAGGTCTCATTCACTGTCCAGAAGCAGTATCAGCCCAAGTATTCCTCAATGAGGCTTGAGAGGTGCGAATTACATTATTAACTTCTAAAGATAATTCAAACTAGATTTTGATCATTTAAAATTCTATGCCAGAATTAAAACACCAACCAGAGGGTTGTTAAACCTCATTTTAGTTTTCCCATTTTAGACCCCCCAAGAAAATATTATTAGTATATACTCACATGTCCTCTCTGATCAGTATTTGGTACAAAAACATGGATTGGTGTTCCAGTAGTCACTCCTGCAGATTGTCAACGAATGTCCATTTAAAGACAAAGAAAGGAGATAAGAAACATCAAATGTCCAGGGTTAAAAATATATATAACCTTCTGAAACTCCAGAATATATTCGGCATGTGTCAGTCTCTTTCCTAGGGGTAGTAATTCGGCTCTGACCTGGCCTCCTGCAAACGACTCTTCACAGTTAACCCACAATGATGAAGCAATTTGAATCAATTGAGATGAAAGCTATATGACTACAACTTGTAATACTGCATTATTTCATTTATAGGGAAACCCGATTCGCAAGAACTATCAGTAGATCAACATGCAATGGAAATGAACAGAAAGATGCTACAAGGATGGACAAATCTTCATCTAAAGGTGAGCAATAGGATTAAAGCGATAATGCTAAGATCTCATGATGAAGTACCTTCGGTCAAGATCAACTTGCAAATCAGATTCTGAGAGAGGAATCCTAGGAGGACATCCATCAACTATACAACCAACACCACCTCCATGAGATTCTCCAAATGTTGTAACACGGAAATAATTTCCAAATGTGCTCCCAGCTGCCTGTATCTCTGTTAGGCAACACATTTTGTCAGGCTTCAAAAGCTCAACTCAATCCCAATGTTCTTTACTTTATGTAGAAATTATTTCTAAATATTATAGGAATCACAAAGACACAAAAACGATGTGCAATGTCTAATAAATTTAAGCTCCTACCAGAACCTTAAAAGAACCACATCCTAAAAATATTGGTTTTTCAATGGTAGAAAACCGGTAACTCCTACACTTCGCATAAAGCTGATGCAAGCACATACGAATTACACAGTTTAGAGACACTCCAAGATGTTTTGACATAATGGCAACATGTTAGTGTTGATTTCAATGATGAAAATTCTCGAGTCAAATCAATTCACTAGTATGTAAAAGTATAGATTCCTACATGCATCTCAGCCTATAGTGTTTATTGATCTTAAAAATCTCCCAGTTCAAAACACATTAACATAACTTCTATTGCTACTACAGTCATCTAAACCTGAAATCAAGCTTCAGCCGAAATGTCGAATAGATGGATCAATGCTGACACAAAAATATCGCATAAAGTCGACCATGTGTGACCATTTATCTGTACATAACATTGTAAAATTGTATAGACATTCATGATTGTCTTTTTACATGATGACAACAGAATTTCTGTAACAAAACATAAAAGACAGCAAACAATATATAAACCTGATGGCAATGGTCTATCAGTATTGCTCAAAATTCAAAACCATAATTAACTTGAGTCCTAAGTTCAAAATACACACAAAACTTGAAGTTGATGATTTTTAAGAATTCAAATTCAACATTAAAAATCATTTTCTCTATTCCCAAACCAAATAATGCAATAAACTGCTAATTTCAACAGAAACAACTAAAAAAAAAAAAAGCAATACCCACAAAGAGAAACGAAGTTAAAAACAAAAGAAAAAAAAAACCCAATGTCAAAAACAAATCTTTAAAAAGAATACAGAAACCCAATTGAAATTGAAGATAAAAGAAGAAAACTTACGAAGCTTTTTGAGGGTTCTTGGTTTGATTGAGAAATGAAGAGAGGCAAAAGAGAGTCTTTGAAGATCAGAAGAAAGAGAAGAGTTGGGTTTAGTAGCTCCAAGGAAAGGCTTAGATGTAATGGAAGAAGCCATAACAGCTTTGAAAAATTAAACTAAGAGAAGAAAAGAAACAAATAAAAGAAAGAGGGTAGAATTGGAAGGAAATGAAGAGATTTGAGCAAATAAAACTGGAAGATTCAATAGAAATAGAAGGCTTTTGGGGAAGGGAGGGAAGAGTGGGTTGGTAGGCTTTGGTGGTTGGATTTTGTTCTCAACTACCCTCCATTTGAAAAAAAAAAAATTTGAAGCAATTTCAATAAAAATGTTTAATTGTAAATTTGGCCATTAATTTTTACACATTTTGTCAAAATAATCCTAATTATAATTTTAAGCCTTTTTTGACCATCAATTTTTTTCACCTTACTTTTTTTAACAGATTTAACAGATTTAATGAAAGTACAGTTAAAAAATTAATCGGGAATGTGAAATTTCATATATGGAATATTTTTAATGAGATGTAATTTATTACTTAAATAACTTAATAAAATAAATAAATAATTCATGAAGTTAAAAAAATAACTCTTAATTTAAATAAATAAACATAATTATTTAAAAAAATTCAAAATAAATGCACACATTCGGTATTTTCAGTTTAATTTATTAATTATTACCTCTCAGTAAACAAACATATGCATTCATTTTGAAAAAAAAATTAGATAAAATTTAGATAGTTACGTTTATTTTCTTTAAATTATATTTTTTTAAAATTTCATGGATGATTTTTTTATTTTTTATTTTTTACATGTAATTTTTTAGTTGGGTTACCTAAGTAATAAATTATATCTTATTAAAAATATTCCATATCATCCCCGTTAAATTTTTTAGTAGTACTTTCATCAAATTTGTTAGAAAAAACAGCTTGAAAAAAAAATAAAGTTGATGGCAAAAAAAGGTCAAAAATATAATTTGGGTCATTTTAACAAAATATGTAAATATTAGTGGTCAAATTTAATATTAAGCCATAAAAATATTAATTAATCTTTCTTAAATAATTTTAAGGTTGCAATTGATTGGAAAAGAATTTTGGAAAATGATTTTTTAAAAGTGATTTGAATTTTTTTTTTGGAGAAGTTAATATTTAGATGATTATATGTAAAATATTTTTTTGCTATTTGATAATTTTTTAAATCATTTTCTAAAAAAATTTAGTCAAATAAACACAATATTATTATATTTGTTATAAAATATTATACTAGAATTTTATTTTGAGAATCGAAATTTATTTTATAATAGGAATAATATTTTATAATATATAAATATTATATATAAATTTAATAATAAATAAAACTTAATCTAAATTACATATATTACATATAAGAGAGTAGATAGTGAAACATTAGAGTTAGACGGGACAAATGAAGCTAAGAATGATTTACTTAAATATTTATATTTATATATATATTTTTTTGAATAATATGACTGGGCTCATAACAAAATGATAAAAACATTACCCAAATTAACATTTGGGCTCAAGTCCGTCTGCCCACATGAGCAAAACAAAACAAAATTGGGCATACCTATTACCTAGCCCATAACTAAAAACGGAGAATAAAAGACAATAAAGAAAAAAGATGAAAAGATGGAAAAACAAAATGAAATCAAAGAAAATCTCCCAGTCATATCAACCAGCCTGACCATTTAATATTTTACTCGTCCTTTCACGTCCCAACAGCCACGCTTTAATGGATAGCCATTCCCAAAGATATCCAAATCTTGTTATCCTAAACTGCTCCCTACTCCTTGTCCTTTCGTCTTCAATCTGGAGGTTCTCTCTATCTCCTCTCTGGGTCTGCTACTCTGTGGATCGTCGTTTCGCCTCCCAGGTATGAGTCCTCCCTTCTCACTAACGCTACTTTTGCTAGATTGTGTGCTTGAATGTACATCGTTCTATGGATAAACTTGAAAGTAACTTCTTCTACCCTAGATTTCTTTATCTGTATGTCATAAATAATCGCTCCAAGAATCGACTTATCCATTTCTGTCATTTGGCATTTTTGAATGACTGTTCTCGAATCCCCTTCTATTGTTACTTTTGTTAACCCCATTTCTATTACTAACTTCATGGCATCTAATCCTGCGAGGGCTTCAGCTGCGAACGGGGCGGGGATATCCTCATGTATAACTATCTTTGAGTCTTTAAATCCCCCATCTGGTCTCGAACGACTATACCTGAGGCAGATCTAGCATTTCTTCTGTCAAAAGCTGCGTCAAACTGAGTTGTGATGCCCTCCGTTGCCCTAGGATAACTGATTACCCTTTTGGTATAAAAGGTAGGTGTTTTCATTCGGATCCCATCCAGTTCTACTATGTAACTGCTTACTTTCCTTGCTAAATCCCTAACTGGTATAATCTTCTTTTCATGTACTAACTGATTTCAAGAACTCCATATGCACCATAACGCACAGCAAAAGAACCGTCATTGCTCTATTGTACTCCTTTCAAAAACCCAGGTTAGCCATTCCCAAAAACTTTGGTTACCATGAACTCTAGTCCAAGAGAGATTGATGAGGTTCCATATTTCACTGATTGCAGGACAAAAACAAAAGAAATGGCTATTGTCCTCCTCTTCAAGTCTGCACTGAGGACACCGAGCGTTCTCTGTTACTTTCTTGGATCTCAGATTTACTAGTGAAAGAATGTAGTTCCAGGAAATTCACCAGATCAGTATCTTTATTTTACCTGGTAGCTATAAATCCCATAATTTCCTATAGAAATTTCTTGTTTCGAGCTGTAAAAGATAAATATTAGGATTCAAGCTAGAATTATGTAATAATTTATAGGCACTTCTGACTGAGAACTTCCCTGAAGGTTCCTCTCTCCACACCTGAAAGTTAACATGTTCTGTATTTGCTAAGGGAATCTTTAGAATTTTTTCCACTATGTATGATTGAAAGGTATTGTTGATTAGCTTTTGCTTCCAAGTCCTACTGGTACTGTTGATTAAATCCGAAACTGATAATACTTCATTGTTTGTCTCTCTATCTTGCCTACCAATGGCTTCACATTCAGGAATCTAATAATCAGTCCATACATAAATCTTGGTCCCTCGTCTTACTCTCCAACATAGCCCGTCCTGAATGAGCTCTCGGGCTGCCCAGATACTCTTCTAGGTATATGATGGTAACCAACCCAACTGTGCGTTCAAAAAATTTGATTGTGGATAATATTTAGCTTTTAAAACTTTAGCTAATAAGGACCTCGGATTATTAATGAGACGCCAACCCTGCTTAGCTAAAAGCGCAATATTAAATTGGCTAAAATTTCGAAAACCCATACCTCCAACTTCTTTTAAAGAACACATATTTCTCCAAGAACACCAATGAATTCCTCTCCTTCCACCTCCCTTTTGCCACCAAAATTTGGCGATAATACCTTCCATTTCATCACATAATGTCTTTGGTAATAGAAAATAGGCCATGGAGTAAGTCGATATCACTTGTAAAACTGCTTTAATAAATATCTCCTTTCCTCCCTCTGACAGTAATCTCGTACTCCAATTATCAATCCGTTGTTTTATTCTATCCTTCAATGCTTGAAAAGATTCTTTTTTCCTTCTCCCAACTAAACTTGGCAGCCCTAAATACCTTTCTAATTCATTAGAGCTGCGAATTCCCAATTGGGTGACCACCATCTGCCTGACTTCCTTAGATATATTACTGCTAAAAAAGACTGTCGATTTTTCAAAATTTACGCACTGACCTAAGCTATTTATATATTTGTTGCATGCCAATTTTGGCCTACCAAAATTAAACTCATTTACAACCCCCAAACCCATACCACAAAACCCAACATTAAAATCCATTCACAAATTAAACCCAATACCCATTACAAACTAACCTCAACCCAATACTACCCAAATACCTAGCCCAACATCCAAAACCCAAAATCAAAAACAAAAAAAAAAAAAACCTAAATCTAACCCTAGCCCCCTAGCTTTCGGCGCCGTAGCCTCCCCCACTTGCCTCTGCCACCACATTCGGCCACCTGCCCTCTGACTCACCTACTCCACCGTCCCATCTCCTTTACCGCTACCTGCAAACAACAGTAACAAGAAGGACACGCAATAGCAACCAAAAAGAAAAACAAACAGTGTAACAAAAAGGTTATAAAACCCGAATCAAACTTTGTAAAAAGGGTTAGAGTTTTTGATCAATAAAAAGGGATATATTTCAATACACAAAAAACAGCAAATCAAGGGCAATACAAGAACAACAATCGGGCACTCAAAATACAGGCATCAAAACCTTAAGGTGATTTTTTTTATTTTCATTTCTATTTTATTTTCGAATCTATTTTTTTATACCCCTAAACACATAGAAATAAATAAATAATAATATTTCAAAACATAAAAATAAAATAAAAAATTTAAATTTAAATTTCTTACCTTTTCGACCACCAGGTGTAAGGTGGCGCACATGGCTTAAGCCAGTCCTATGACGGACGAGAGCCCTCACTAAACTCCTCTCTCCTTTCTCCCCTCTCCCCTTTTCTCAATTCTTTTTTTTCTTTTTTTTCCTTCTCCAGGTTTCAAATGAATAATTTAAATTTTTTTTTAACTTAGGGACCCAAAACGCACCGTTTTGGTTCCCCCCCCATTTAATACAAAACGACGCCGTTTAGGGCCCCGAGTCGGGTCGACCCGACCCGCTCTGACAGGATCCGCGTGTTTTTTAAAACGGAAGGGCTATTTGCGCAATCGGCCCTTCCGCTTTTTAAACGTTTTACAATCAAGTTTTTATATTTTAATTTGGCCCCAGAATTTTTCTCGTTTTTTTCAATTTAGTCCCCGTGCTACGCTGCGTTTTGGAAAATAGGGAATATTGCGCTTTTAACCCCTCCAAGTTATGCGTGTGTTATAATTAAGTCCCTTTTCTTTGTTTTTATTTCAAATCGGCCCCGAAATTTTGTTTTTAGTTTGATTTTAATCCTTCCTTTGTTTTTTTCATTTCTTTATTAAATATTCTTGTTATTTTATTTTTATTATTATTATTATTATTATTATTATTATTATTATTATTATTATTATAGTATATGTTTTGTTATATATATATTTTATATATATTATGTATATTATTATTTTTATTATATGTTATGTATATGTTAAATATCGTATCATCCATGTATTTTACTATATATGTACATAACTTTAGTATATATAAGTATACCTCTATGTAATATTAGTATTCTTATTAATTTTAATATGTATTTAACCTTGTAATCATATGTGTATATATTATGTAAATGTTTTAATGTCATATTATATTTTTTTTTGTATCACATGTGCGTACTTTTTTTTATATATGGTGTTTTCACGTATCATGCATATATTTCAAAAATTATATTTTATTTTTACATACTATATCATATTTGTATATTTTCCATATTTGTTATGTACGTACATTTTCAATATCCATTTTATACATATGTATATATCATGTATATACTTTAACATTAATAGCTATATATATTTTTATCACTTCACGTATATTTCAAATATTATATAGTATATTTTCAACATTATTAATAATTATAGTATATACATGTATAAGTATACGTTATATACTTACTCTTAACATCGTTTTATGTATATTCATATTATCTTGTACTTGATACTATTATTACATTTAATCTTGCATGCACGGTTATTATTTTTAATATAATTGTCATGTTCGTTAGTTGTTTCAATATATACCTAGCTCTTTCATTTATTTATTTTTATTCCGTATCAATTTTGTTTTACGTTACTTCGAAAATTACATTCCTGTTTTCTAATCAATTACAATAATCAAGGCAACGTATCGGTTTAACATTAAGTCGTCGATTTCATCGCTATGTTGGGTGAACATAAACCGACTCGTGTTAAAATAGTATGTCCTTCTCAAAAACTAAAAAAATTAAAACTTCTCGTCTTTTCGATCGTATCACGACTAAATGTTTCATTGAACTTGTAATTTTGAAAATCAAGACAACACATGTTTATAAGATACCAATTTTGGGCGTCGCGAGGGTGCTAATACCTTCCTCGCTCGTAACCGACTCCCGAACCCTAATTTTTTTTTGGATTTTCACGTAGACCTAAACTCAGCCTTCTGATGTTTAAAAAAGAGATCTAATAGGTGTCCGATCACACCTAGTAAAAAGGATCGGTGGTGACTCATCCTTTTTTATAAAATTGAGATTCCATTTTTAAATTTTTAATAAACCGCCACAATTAGCGACCCCGAACCAAAATTTTACGTCGCTACAGCTGGTGACTCCACTGGGGACCCATTTTTGAGAGTCATGCTGGAATTAAACTCGCGTTATCAAAATTTTCAAAGTTTCTTGTTAACATTTAGTCGTGATCCTCAAATTTTTTTTGTTTTCAAAAAGTCATGCATTCGCATTATGTTGTAAATGTTTTTTTTAACTCGTTTTGTCCTTTTGTTTTTTAGCTTTAAGTTTTATGGTTTTAGTTTTTAGTTTAGTTTTTAAAATAAAACGTAAAGGTTTGTGAGTTTCTTCCCACACACCGTGCACGTGCATCTTTGCATAACATGAGCCCTATACCCGGGCTCCGTCCGTTTAAGTGAAAGTAAACGCTACGCCTTCGTGAGTTAACTCGTCCCTCCGTACAGGCTAGTGAATACTTTCGGGTTACATATGACTTATGCTTTCGTGAGTAACTTGTCTCTCCACATAGGCATAAGTAAATGTAACCCCTCGAATTGATCTCGTGAGCCTGTGATGGGCTATGACCGAGGCTTCGTACTAGTCTTAATAGACGATAGAACGAACAGTTCGAGTACCCATCTAGAACCAAAACCGCATATAGTGAACCATACGAGCCCCATAACTAGAGCCATGCCGAACCTCCGCTCGTTTAATAGTCACCAAAATAAGTATACGGGAGAAACGCCTCTTATCTTTTGTACTTTCACTTTGTATGCAAGGGGATTGGGTTGGTTTAATAAACTAGATCGGTTAGCATAATTTGATAAATTTTCCATGATTTTTCTGCCTACTAATCAAGTTTGTTTATCTTTATCTTCATTTTTCATTATGCATTATAGGCATCCTGATTAGGAAGGTGTTGATTAGAGATTGGTTGCCAAAAACGGGTTTCTGATGGAAGAGTTGATTATACAAACAACCGAGAAAAATGCTGTGGTCCGGGATTGGTCTTTGAAAACCCAGAAAGAAAAAGGGGATAGTTTAATGGAAGGATGTGTTTCTAATCTACCCGAGCACGTAACTATGAATGCTCGTCAGAATAATCTGGAAGACTTGGTTCGAATATGGAATCAGTGGGACTCAGACACTAGGGGAATCTTCACTGAAAGATATGGGGATATAGCCAACCTGATTGCCATTAACGTTGATGAACAATTGATTCAAGCCATGGTCAGATTCTGGAATCCAGCTTATCAGTGTTTCACCTTCAATCAAGAAGACATGACCCCAACTATAGAAGAATACGCTGCTTTGCTTCGTATCGATAATGTGCAATTCTACAAAATATATGTGAAAGAGCCCAAGCCAATGACCTTCAAGAAAAAGTTAATAAGATTGACAGACATGACCGATATATGGGCCGAGAAACAAATAAAGAAGAAGAATGAAACCAGCTGTATTCTATGGTTTTCCCTACGAGATTTGGTTTTGAACCACCTCGACATGTTGAAGAGGGTAAACCTGTTTGCTTTGGCCATTTACGGTTTGATCGTTTTCCCAAAAGTGCTTGGACACATAGAAGTCGCAGTAGTAGATTTCTTTGAAAAGTTAAAACAAGGAATCAACCCTGTCCCAACTATCCTGGTCGAAACCTTCAGATCGCTAAGTATCTGTAGGAGAAAAGGAGAAGGTCGTTTCATCGGAAGTGCACAGTTACTCAATGTTTGGATTTTGAGCCACTTTTGAAAAGTAGAGCGTACACCGTTCCATATATTTTTTAAAAAATTCTCCCCGTTAGAAGCTTATCTCGAGAAAGAATGGCCAAAGGAAGTCACCGAATAGTATTGGGTTTCAGTTTTTCAGAATCTTCGTGCTGAAGATATAACTTGGAGAGCACCGTGTATATGCCCTTCGATTTTGTTATACAAGGTGGAAAATCAAGATTGGGTGCCACTGCTTGGATTATGGGGAGGAGTTGGTTATGCTCCGTTAATGGTCCAAAGGTAATTTTCTTCACGACAATTCATACCTGTCACTGGAGGATTAGCGCAGTCCGAGTTTGCTTTCACGAGTGAAGGTTATATGAGAAAGGTCTGAGACACTGCAAAGTCTTGGAAGAAGATTCATCTGATGGAATTGGCCCTATATGCTGATACCCTCACCCCAGATTATGACATATGGAGGAATCAACGAGTGAACAGTCAGCGAATCTCGTCGACAAACTACACCGTCTAGAATCCTTTCTCGGAGGAAATGCCATCTGAGTTAGAAATGGCAAGACAAGAATTTAAACGAGAAAAGGTCAAGATGTCTCGGGACCTTAGTGCTCTTCAAGAGGAAAACTATCAACTAAAGATTGACGTTCAGATTAAAAGATCTAGAACCGAGAAAGTGCAAAAAGAAGTTGAAGTCGTAAGAAATAACTTAAGGGACCTTCATCTGGAAAATAAGAAGTTAAGAGGCACTATCAAGAATAGTGGGCTGGGCAAGTCATCAGCAGAATGGAAAGAAGAATTAAGCAACATCAAAGGAGGGATGGAATTCTGAAAAGGAAAAGTAAAGAAAGAAGAAGAAAAGGCCGCGCGGGCAATGATGGAGTTAAGGAAGAAGAATACCGAATATGAAGCTATGTCTGTCGAGGTAATGACTAATTGATCTAAATTTCAAGAACTAAAAGAGAGGATACGGGATTTAGAAGGTATGCTGCAAGACCGTCAACAACAGCTAGATACTCTCTTGAAGACTCTGGAAGAAAAGAATAGTCAGTATGATAGAGATATCCATGCTTATGAAGCGGGTCTCCAAGAAAAAGAAATGCAACTCGATTTCTTGATCAATAAAATTCGCAAGGCGGCTATGCAAGGCTGAAGCTCTCAGTTGCCAATTCCCTCCGAGTCAAAGATTAAACATGTCAGAGTTCTTAGAGCGAGTGAAGAAACAAGGCGATGTGGCTAGGAAATTAGTGTAACTTTTGAATCAAGAAAAATGGCGAAACTTTTTGTAATAGACTCCTTTGATGAATAAAATGCCTAAGTATGGGGCTATCTTGAAATCAACACCAAAATCCTTACATATTTATTCACGATTGACATTCATTTATCATTGGTCATACATTCATTCATTCATTCATTGCATATACATGTCACATAATCATCCACCAAGGCTAAAACCGTATAATTCGCAGTTGCGACACTTCAAGACTAGAATCACGTCATTCGTATAGAACGCGTCGACAAGCTAGGACAATGGAGGTTGAATCCAGTGAAAGAATTGAAAGGATGGAAAGAGTTCAAAGGGAATTACAAGAGTAGTTGGCCAAGTCGCAGCAAGAGACAAGAGACTTAATGGTGAGATCTCAAGAAGAATCGCTCGAACAAAGAGACCAAATGGCCAAAATGATGGAAATGATGTCAGCTCCAGTAAAAGGAAAGGGACCTATGAACCCTGACGTTATGGAACCGCAGTCAAGGGTTAACATCGATCAGGATCCACCCCATCCTCCAGGATTTACCCCACCGCACACCCACGCAACACAAAGAGGGTACGCTCAATGGGAACCCACAGGCCTGGAACAACAACCTGCACTACCTGCTAATTTGGGGTAAGGAGTGTTTGTATCAAACCCAGGGGCTTGTCATGCTGATCCACTCGTTCCAGATTTGGACGATCCAGCAGAGATAGCCAGGTTGAAAATGAATGATCATGATGTTCAGGATAAGTATAGGATTTTGGAAGAAAGACTCAAAGTGATAGAAGGTACTGAAGCCTTCTCTGCATTGGGCGCTAAAGAGCTCAGTTTGGTACCCGATTTAGTTTTGCCTCCAAAGTTTAAAGTACCAGATTTTGAAAAGTACGATGGGACAAGATGTCCAAAAGTGCATCTCATCATGTTTTACCGGAAGATGACCGGTTATGTGAATGAAGATAAGCTACTCGTACATTATTTTCAAGATAGTCTAACAGGATCGACTCTTCGTTGGTACAACCAACTTAGTAGGGAAAATATCCAATCCTGGAAGGACTTGGCGTCAGCATTCTGTGAGCAGTACAAGCATGTGTCAGATATGGTGCCTGACCGAATGACTCTGCAAATGATAGAGAAGAAACTAACGGAGACCTTCAGATAGTACGCTCAAAGATGGAGAGATATCTCGACCCAAGTGGAGCCTCCACTGACGAAGACTGAGATAATGGTTCTTTTCATCAATACTCTGAGAGCACCATTCTATGACAAGCTAGTGGGAAGTGCTACGAAGGATTTTTCGGATATCGTAATATCCGAAGAACTTATTGAAAGTGCCATCAAAAGTGGAAGGATGGAAGGTTCTGATAGTTCAAGAAAGGCAGCACCCGTAAGGAAGAAAGAACCAGAAGCCCACATGGTGGGAATAGGAAGCCGTTATACCCCTAATCTATATCCAAATCAACCCCGACCTCGAAATTATCC
Source organism: Gossypium anomalum (assembly GCA_025698475.1). NCBI lineage: Eukaryota > Viridiplantae > Streptophyta > Magnoliopsida > Malvales > Malvaceae > Gossypium > Gossypium anomalum. Next base: position 46,504,004 of record CM046960.1, on the reverse strand, counting down.
ACCTCTAAATTTTTATTATCCTTCTTAAAACCTTTACTACCAAACACCACCTCCTTCCTACCCTGTATAAGCCACAAACAACCAAAGACCCTTTGCCACATTCCCACAAAACACTGTACCCGTTCAAAGCCAATCCAGAAATGAACCAAGACCAACAAGGCCCAACCCTTAGAAATCGTAATTTACTCCTATTCCTGTGTCATATGGGGAACTATACCCGAAACTCTTAGAAAAGCAATTAATATCTCCCCATTACATGGCACCCCTTAAACCTCCATACCCAAAATGGTATGATCCAAACGCTAGTTGCGCATACCATGCCTGGAACTAGGGGCATTCTACGGAGAACTGTCTTGCCTTCAAAAGGAGAGTTCAAGGACTTATCGATGCGGGCATTTTGTGATTTGATGGTACTGGTGGTACGACCGGGAATCCATTCCCAAACCACACCGAAGAGAATGTGAGCGCAGTAGGAGAGGAGGACAAACGACAAAGTAGAAGATGGGTTTCTGAAATAAGAACACCTCTGCAGATAATCTAGGAGGTACTAGCTGAAAAAGGGTTGCTCCGTCGTCTTGACAGAGTATTCGAAGGAAAAGATGCAAAAGGTCACAGTTTTTGCGAGCTCGATGGTATTGGGGGGCACGACATTCAGTCCTGCGACGAGTTCAGAAGTTTACTGTAAAATATGATGGATAATAAGGAGATTGGTATTTTTTGTAAAGCCGAAGAGGCCGATAGTAGAGAAATATGTGCATCTGACAATCAATCATCAGGTTTCCCGTATAGCGCCGACTGACCGTTAATAATTTATCATGACGCGAAGAAGGAGTCGGTGAAACCAAAAGTGATAATCGAAGTACCATCTCCTTTCCCTTATAAGGACAATAAAACAGTATCGTGGAGATACGATGTCAACATCGTCACACCTGAAGGAGAAAAGCCCGAAGTCACAACTGGAGATATTGGGGAAGTAGGCCATTTTACCCGCAGTGGGCCTTGTTATTCTAAAGAAACTGAGCCGACAAAGAAGAATAGTGACTTGAAACAAAAAAGAAAAGCATTGATATATGAGGCCGAAGTATAGCAGGAGACTCCATCCGTGCAAGAAACTAAAAAGCCTGTGGATGAGGAGGAAGCACAGGAGTTCTTGAAATTTATCAAACACAGTGAATACAATGTGGTGGAACAATTGAGTAAGCAGCCAGTACGAATCTCAGTTTTATCTCTACTATTAAATTCAGAGCCACACCGGAATGCTTTATTGAAGGTGTTAAATCAAGCTTATGTAGCCAATAACATATCTATTGAAAAGCTTGATAGGTGGATAAACAATCTGAATGCGGACAATTTCATTTCTTTTAGTGATGATGAGATACCTCCAAACGGTAGAGGCTCGGTAAAAGCGCTGCATATTACGACTCGCTGCAAGGGCTATATAATACCGAACGTGCTCATCGATAATGAGTCGGCGCTAAATGTTATGCCATTGGCCACGCTTTCCAAAATTCCGATGGATCTGTCCTATTTAAGGCCCTGTCATTCCACGGTAAGGGCATTTGATGGGACAAGGCGTGAAGTCATGGGAAAGATCGAGATCCCTCTAGAAGTCGGCCCTTACATATACGAGGTTGAATTTTAAGTCATGGACATTACACCATCATACAATTACCTCTTGGGAAGACCTTGGATCCATTCCGCCGGAGCAGTCCCATCATCCCTCCACCAAAAAGTGAAATTTATCATGAATGGCTGTTTGGTCACAGTCGAAGGAGAAGAAGACATTGTCGCATCTATCTCTGCCGATACACCGTACTTGGAAGTGAGCAAAGATGCAATAGAATATTCCTTCTGATCCTTGGAGTTTGTCAATGCCACTTTTTTCGCTGAGGGAAACAAAATTCTCGTGCTTAAATTGTCGAGAAATACCAAGATGGGTATCAAGCTGACTGTGGGGAGAGGAGCCCGAGCGAGGAAAGGTCTTGGAAAATTTCAGCAAGGAATAGTCAGGGCTCTGAGGCCAGTGCATCATAAGGCTCGATACGGCTTAGGTTTCCATTCAGACGTACGTCAAAGAAGAAAATAGTGGAAGAAATATTAGGAAAGAAGGATCGCAAGAACTTTGGGCCGAGAACCAGAATGGAAGCCCATAGAATACCCTCGTTTGTCAAAAACATTTACATCTGCAGGAATGATATACCCTAGACAAGATGATCAACAAAACATGCTGTGGTTAATTAAAAGGGGTCTTCAAAATGTCAGTATAAATGTTATTGACAAAGGGGCTGATGCGAGTAAAGACGTATCAAGGATACGCTCTTGTCCCCCGGGTTTCATGTTGAACAATTGGACTGCCGAGGACCTTCTTGTAGTTTATAAGTCTTCAGAGTAATGCTCAAACATTAACCCTCTATTGTGTCCTTGGATATAATAGAATTCTTTTGTAAGAGCTAATATTCGCTCTTTGTCATTCAAATGAATATCAATGAAGATGCATTTTGTCACGATTTTTCGCATTATCACTAATTTCATAACCATTTTCTCATTTCATAGCCTATCTTTACATTTGCCTTATGCCATGGAATAACATTTCATTGTTAATTCCAATACTTGGATGTCCTTCTATAGTTTCCTTTTCCATTCAACTTTCAGGTGCTCAGAAATCGATGACATGAACAAGCCCAATTCTGAGTCTTGAAATTGATTTTGAGAAGGCTGTTTGTTTAGGAGAATTTGAAGCCGAAGAAAATTCTGAAGACTATGTCTCGTCTCCTGACTTGTTAAGAATGGTGGAACAAGAGGATAAACAGATTTTGCCTCACCAAGAATCTGTTGAAACAATAAATTTAGGCACTGAAGAAATGAAGCAAGAAGTGAAGATCGGGACCTCTATTTTAGGGGGTACCAGGCATAATTTGATCGCTTTGCTACGCGAGTACAAAGATGTATTCGCATGGTCATATCAGGACATGCCAGGATCAGATGAAAATGTAATGGTCCATAAGCTCCCATTAAAGCCAGAATGCAAACCCATCCAACAAAAGTTAAGACGGATGAGACCCGAAATAATGTTGAAAATAAAAGAGGAAGTCAAGAAGCAATTTGATGCTGGCTTTCTACAAGCCTCCAAATATCCAGAATGAGTGGCTAACATAGTCCCGGTACCAAAGAAAGATGGCAAAGTACGAATGTGCGTGGATTACCGTGACCTAAATTGAGCAAGCCCAAAAGATAATTTTCCTTTACCACATATTGATACGTTGATGGACAACACAGTAAAACATTCATTGTTTTCTTTCATGGATGGATTCTCGGGGTATAATCAGATCAAGATGGCCCCTGAGGATATGGAGAAAACTACCTTCGTAACAATGTGGGGAACATTCTGCTACAAGGTTATGCCATTAGGTTAAAGAATGCTGGGGCAACATATCAGAGGGCTATGGTGACTTTATTCCATAACATAATGCATAAAGAAATAGAGGTCTACGTTGATGATATGATTGCTAAATCGCGAGGGAAAGAAGAGCATGTAGTGAATCTCAAGAAGTTGTTCGAAAGGCTGAGAAAGTTTCAGCTAAAACTTAATCCAGCCAAATGTACGTTTGGGGCTACCTCAGGGAAGTTGCTAGGCTTCATTGTCAGTGAAAGAGGTATCGAGGTTGATCCAGATAAAATAAAAGCCATCGAAGAGTTACCACCCCTACGCACGCAAAAGGAAGTTAGAGGACTTTTAGGGAGATTAAACTACATCGCCTGATTTATCGCTCAACTTACCAACCGATGCGACCCAATCTTTCTGCTTCTTTGAAAATATAACCCGGGAGAATGGAATAAGGAATGCCAGGTGGCATTTGATAAGATAAAGCAATATTTGTCTAGTCCTCCAGTGCTAGTACCGCTAACCTCAGGAAGACCATTGATATTGTATTTGACTGTGTTTGAAAATTCAATGGGTTACGTACTGGGACAACACGACGAGTCAGGAAAGAAAGAAAAGGCGATCTACTACCTCAGCAAAAAGTTCATTGAATATGAGGCAAAGTATTCGTCCATTGAAAAATTTTGTTGCGCTCTGGTTTGGGTAGCTCGAAGACTCAAACAATATATGTTGTATCATACGACATGGCTAATTTCAAAGCTGGACCCAATAAAATACATGATGGAATCGCCAGCACGCCAGCACTATCAGGAAGAATGGCACGATGGCAGATCCTCCTTTCGGAATATGTCATTGCCTCTGTAAGTCAGAAGTCGATAAAAGGGAGCGCAATAACTGATTTCCTAGCGAGTCGAACGACAAAAGAATATGAGCCTTTAATATTCGATTTCCTAGACGAAGACTTAATGTGCATCACAGAAATGGAATCTGAGTCATCAAAAGAGAAGTCATAGAAGATGTGCTTTGATGGTGCGTCGAATGCTTTAGGGCATGGAATCGGAGCAATCCTAGTATCACTAGACGGGAATCATTATCCATTCACTGCAAGACTGAACTTCTTCTGTACCAATAACATAGTAGAATATGAGGCCTGTATCATGGGACTTTGTGTAGCTATTGAACGAAACATCAAAATCTTAGAGGTGTACGGGGATTCAGCCCTAGTGGTTTACCAGATTCGTAGAGATTGGGAAGTGAGGGATCCAAAATTGATTAAGTACAGTGATTTAGTGGCTGAATTAATCAAGGAATTTAAAGAAATAACTTTTAATTACTTCCCACAAGAAGAAAACCAATTGGCTGATGCCCTGGCCACTTTGGCTTCAATGTTCAAAGCAAGTAGAGAAGCATAAATAATGCCCCTCAAAATGAGCATATACGAGGTCCCTGCACACTATTGTAGCATTGAGAAAGAAGCAGACGGACGTCCATGGTTCCATGGTATCTTAGAATATATTAGGAATTAAAGCTATCCCGAACAAGCAAATGAGAACGACAAAAGAACAATTAGAAGAATGGCAGCGGGATTTATTCTTGATGGGGACATCCTGTACAAAAGAGGAAAAGATCAAGTACTTTTAAGATGCGTGGATGATGTTGAAGCTAGGAAAATACTTGAAGATGTCCATGAGGGAATCTGTGGAACACATGCCAATGGTTTCAATATGGCCAGAAAGATCATGAGACTCAGTTATTATTGGCTGACAATGGAAAGTGACTGCATCAATTTTGCACGAAAATGCCACAAATGTCAAATCTATGGCGATAAAATTCATATAGCCCCTTCTCCTCTTCATGTCATGACTTCTCCGTGGCTTTTCTCTATGTGGGGCATGGATGTTATAGGGCCAATTTCTCCAAAGGCTTCTAATAGACACCGATTTATTTTTATGGTTATTGATTACTTCACAAAATGGATTGAAGCCGTTTCGTTTGCCAATGTGACGAAGACTGCAGTGTGCAAGTTTTTGAAAAAAGAAATCATTTGTCGATATGGTTTGCCTGAAAGAATCATTTCGGATAACATCATGAATCTGAACAACAAGATGATGAAAGAAGTGTGCGAGCAATTCCAAATAAAGTATCACAACTCCTCGCCCTATCGCCCAAAGATGAACTGGACTGTTGAAGCAGCCAACAAAAATATTAAGAGGATTATTGGGAAATTGACTGAGACATATAAAAATTGGCACGAGAAGCTACCATTTGCTTTGTATGCATATCGCACATCTGTGCGGACATCTACGGGAGCAACTCCTTTCTCTCTGGTTTATGGAATGGAAGCTGTGCTACCTATCGAGGTTGAGGTCCCCTCTCTACGAGTCTTAATGGAATTAAAGTTAGAAGAAGCAGAATGGGTTCGAGCTCGATATGATCAGTTGAACCTCATCGAAGAAAAATTTCTAAGGGTAATTTGTCACGGGCAGATGTACCAGAAGAGAATGATCGTGGCCCATGACAAGAAAGTACGGCCAAGAGAATTCCATGAAGAAGAACTCGTGCTGAGAAAGATTCTCCCAATACAAAAAGATCTACGAGGAAAATGGGCACCAAATTGGGAAGGACTATACGTTGTAAAAAAGGCATTCTCAGGTGAAGCTTTGATCCTTACCGAGATGGGTCAAACAGTGAGACTACAGTATTTGAAACATTTCTGAAAACTCGAAATCTTCTACGCAATAAACCATGCTCGAAAAGATTCTTGATTGAGGAACGTGGAAGAGTTTATGTGTTTAATATCTAGAGCATTTGTATCCGTTGGATACAATCACTTTTTTCTTTTTGACATTTTTTTACTATCATTGGTTAACTTTCTTTGTTGTCACATTTAAAATAGATGAATATGAGATATCATTTTTGTCCCTACCTGACCTTTTGCATGCATCTTATTATGTGTTTATTTACATGATAAATAGTGAAATGACATACTCTAAATAAAAGAAATGTTAAGCATTACCTGGATGAAAATTTGATAAGCACAAGAGCCTCAAAGTAAGAACAAAGTTTCACCAGGGGCAAAAGAGTGATATCTGAGAAACGTCGATTACTCGTGAAGTTTGAAGATGGGTATGAGGCCTGAAGAGAAAGTCGAGAATCAAAGCAATGAACACAGATCCTCAACAATCGTGGCTAAAAGAACATACGACAAACATGCTTAAGGAACACTGCATAATCATGTAGGCATAAAGGTATTTAAGACAAACATGTGCATATCATGATAACATCATGCATGGCATATACAGGTAATCCAGTAGAGCAAGAGGACGTGATGATAGCTATATTGAATCAAAGGAAAAGACTCTTGAGTTCTATCAAATGACAGGTTTTGGTATTTTGATGTTTAATTTCTGTTTTCAAAAATCAACTCATATTGCGAGAGGTGAGTTAAGCCTCGGGTCACATGCCGAGGTATTTTCAAATTCTGTTGTTCAAATTCTGGTTTTAATTTTTACTTTTCAAGAAAATCAACTCATATTGCGAGAAATGAGTTGAGCCTCAAGACACGCTGAGGTAATTTCAATTTCTGTTTAATTTCTGTTCTCAGAAATCAACTCATATTGCGAAAGGTGAGTTGAGCCTCAGGACACGCTGATGTAATTTCAATTTCTGTTTTTCGTTTTTGTTTTTCAAAAATCAACTCATATTGCGAGAAGTGAGTTGAGCTTCAAGACACGTTGAGGTAATTTCAATTTATGTTTCAAAAATTGACTCATATTGCGAGAGATGAGTTGAGCCTCAGGTCACACTGAGGTATTTTTAATTTCTGCTTTTCAATTCATGCTTTTCAAGAAAAATCAACTCATATTGCGAGAGGTGAGTTGAGCCTCAAGACACGTTGAGGTAATTTCAATTTATGTTTCAAAAATCAACTCATATTGCGAGAGATGAGTTGAGCCTCAGGGCACGCTGAGGTATTTTCAATTTCTGCTTTTCAATTCATGTTTTTCAAAGATCAACTCATATTGCGAGAGGTGAGTTGAGCCTTTTAATTTCTGTTTTTCAAAGATCAACTCATATTGCGAGAGGTGAGTTGAGCCTTTTAATTTCTGTTTTTCAAAGATCAACCCATATTGCGAGAGGTGAGTTGAGCTTTTAATTTCTGTTTTCAATTTATTTTGTTCAAAAATCAACTCATATTGCGAGAGGTCAATTCATATTGCGAGAAATGAGTTGAGCTTAGGATCACATGACGAGCAAGAATAAAGATTGAAGCTGATGAAAGACACCAGACTTGGTCTCCCTGAAGCTGCAGTGGAGCAGGTCAAAAGTTGCAAGTCTTGTCTCTCTGAAGTTGTAATGAAGTTGATCAGGGATATCAAATCTTACTTTTCTAAAGTTACAGAAGAAAAGACACAAACCCTATCTCACTGAAGCGATAGAAGAGCAGATTAAAGCTGTAGACCTCATCTTTCTAAAGCTGCTTAGAAGCAGATCAAAGCTACAAATCTAATATCCTTGAAGTTACATCAGAGTAGATTGAAGTTATAAGGCATATATCAGAAGATGCAGAGGATTGAACCAAAGCCACAAGATACGATGGACTAGAAGGAGACTACTTGAACAAGAAGAGCGCCGATGAAGTCAAGATTCGGCAAGACGGGGCAAAATTGGCCTTTCATTATGTCTTTGCTCTATTCCCGTTTCACGACAATGAGCAAAGAGGGGCAGCTGTTGCAGGCCAATTTTGGCCTACCAAAATTAAACTCATTTACAACCTCCAAACCCATACCACAAACCCAACATTAAAATCTATTCACAAATTAAACCCAATACCCATTACAAACTAACCTCAGCCCAATACTACCCAAATACCTAGCCCAACACCCAAAACCCAAAACCAGAAACAAAAAAAAAAAACCCTAAATCTAACCCTAGCCCCATAGCTTTCGGCGCCGCAGCCTCCCCCACTTGTTTCTGCCACCACATTCGGCCACCTGCCCTTTGACTCACCTGCTCCACCGTCCCATCTCCCTTACCGCTACCTGCAAACAACAGTAACAAGAAGGACACGCAATAGCAACCAAAAAGAAAAACAAACAGTGTAACAAAGGGGTTATAAAACCTGAATCAAACTTTGTAAAAAAGGGTTGGAGTATTTGATCAATAAAAAAGGATATATTTCAATACACAAAAAACAGCAAATCAAGGGCAATACAAGAACAACAATCGGGCACTCAAAATACAGGGATCAAAACCCTAAGGTGATTTTTTTTATTTTCATTTCTATTTTATTTTCGAATCTATTTTTTTATACCCCCAAACACATAGAAATAAATAATAATATTTCAAAACATAAAAATAAAATAAAAAATTTAATTTAAATTTCTTACCTTTTTCGTCCACCGTGTATGCGGTGGTTTAAGCACCAGACTGCAAACGAAGGTGCAGTGATGGACCAGGGCCCCTCACGAAAACTCCTCTCTCCTTTCTCCCCTCTCCCCTTTTCTCTCTTCTTTTTTTTTCTTTTTTTTCCTTCTCCAGGTTTCAAATGAATAATTAATTTTTTTAAAACATATATAGGGACCCAAAACGCACCATTTTAGGTCCCCAATTTAATACAAAACGACGTCGTTTAGGGCCCCGGGTCGGGTCGACCCGACCCGCTCCGACAGGATCCGCGTGTTTTTTAAAACGGAAGGGCTATTTGCGCAATCGGCCCTTCTGCTTTTTAAACGTTTTACAATCAAGTTATGCGCGTGTTATAATTAAGTCCATTTTCTTTGTTTTTATTTCAAATCGGCCTCGAAATTTTGTTTTTAGTTTGATTTTAATCCTTCCTTTGTTTATTTTCATTTCTTTATTAAATATTCTTGTTATTTATTATTATTATTATTATTATTTTCCTTATTTTTATTATTATTATTATTATAGTATATGTTTTGTTATATATATATTTTATATATATTATGTATATTATTATTTTTATTATATGTTATGTATATGTTAAATATCGTATCATCCATGTATTTTACTATATATGTACATAACTTTAGTATATATAAGTATACCTTTATGTAATATTAGTATTCTTATTAATTTTAATATGTATTTAACCTTGTAATCATATGTGTATATATTATGTAAATGTTTTAATGTCATATTATATATATATATATATATATATATATTTTTTTTTATCACATGTGCTTACTTTTTTTATATATGATGTTTTCACGTATCATGTATTTATTTCAAAAATTATATTTTATTTTTACATCCTATATCATATTTATATATTTTCCATATTTGTTATGTACGTACATTTTCAATATCCATTTTATACATATGTATATATCATGTATATACTTTAACATTAATAGCTATATATATTTTTATCACTTCATGTATATTTCAAATATTATATATACATAGTATATTTCTAATACCATTATACATATATGTATAACCTTTTAGTATTGCATTTTTTTATATCACGTATATTTCAAATATTATATAGTATATTTTCAACATTATTAATAATTATAGTATATACATGTATAAGTATACGTTATATACTTACTCTTAACATCGTTTAATGTATATTCATATTATCTTGTACTTGATACTATTATTACATTTAATCTTGCATGCACGGTTATTATTTTTGATATAATTGTCATGTTCGTTAGTTGTTTCAATATATACCTAGCTCTTTCATTTATTTATTTTTATTCCGTATCAATTTTGTTTTACGTTACTTCGAAAATTACATTCCTATTTTCTAATCAATTTCAATAATCAAGGCAACGTACTGGTTTAACATTAAGTCGTCGATTTCATCGCTATATTGGGTGAACATCAACCGACTCGTGTTAAAACAGTATGTCCTTCTCAAAAACTAAAAAAATCAAAACTTCTCGTCTTTTCGATTGTATCACAACTAAATGTTTCATTGAACTCGTAATTTTGAAAATCAAGACAACACATGTTTATCAGATACCAATTTTGGGCGTCGAGAGGGTGCTAATACCTTCCTCGCGCGTAACCGACTCCCGAACCCTAATTTTTCTCTGGATTTTCACGTAGACCTAAACTCAGCCTTCTGATGTTTAAAAAAGAGATCTAATAGGTGTCCGATCACACCTAGTAAAAAGGATCGGTGGCGACTCCCCTTTTTTTATAAAACTGAGATTCCATTTTCAAATTTTTAATAAACCGCCACAATTAGCGACCCCGAACCAAAATTTTACGTCGCTACAATTTTCTCGCAAGATCTGCTTAATTGCGCTTACACCTCTTCTTGTTGCTGCTTCAAACAGTATACAGTCATCAGCAAACAATAAATGAGACAACCTAGGGCCACTTCTGCTGGCTTTGACACCTTTTATAACTCCTTCACCAGTAGTCGTTATCATTAGACTCGATAGGCCCTCCCCACATATTAAGAATAAAAAAGGGCTTAATAGGTCTCCTTGCCTAAGTCCCCTTGTTGGATAGAAAATATCTCATTTATTGCCATTAACCATTATTGAATAGGAAACACTAGAGATGCATTTCATAATAGATTCAATCCATTTTTGAGGAAACTCATTCTATTCATGATTTCCTAGAGAAAGTTCCATTCTACTCTGTCATAGGCCTTACTCATATCTAACTTGCTTGCTATAAATCCCTTCTTCCCCCCTCTCTTATGTTTCATCGAATGTAAAATTTCATAGGCCACTAATGCATTATCTGTTATGAGTCTCCCTGGCACAAATGCGCTCTGTGCTTCATCAATACATTTATCATTAACTCCTCTAAATCTATTTGCAATCACCTTTGCCATGATTTTGTAAATGACATTACATAAACTAATTGGCCGAAAATGAGTTAGATTAGAAGGGTTAAAAATCTTTGGGATCAGCACAATATGTTGCGTTAATTAAACTAACCTCCATTTCACCATTCAGAAGATTTAAGCAAAAAGAAACAACATCACTCCCAATAATATCCCAGCATCTTTGGTAAAAAAGAGCTGGAAATCTATCCTCCCCTAGTGCCTTTGTGGACCCCATCTCAAATAAAGCTCCACGAATTTCCTCTTCCTTGTAAGGCGCTAAGAGTTTACTATTATCTTCATCAAAGATATAGCGTTTAATACCCAAAAATACATGTTCATTAAAAGTAGTCCTCCCTGCTTTAAATAAATTCTCAAAATATACCTGTGCAATGTCCTCCATTTCCCGAGCGTCTTCCGTAAACTCCCCATTGTCATACTGCAGCTTCTTAATCTGATTCTTCCTCCTCCCTTACGTTACATGACTATGAAAAAAAGCCGTGTTCCTATCGCCAAGTTGCAGCCAATTCAACCTAGCCCTCTGCTCCCAGTAATATTCTTCCTTTTCAATTTCAAAGTTTAGTTGAATTTTTGTGTCAATCATGTCAGCTAAATTTCCTTCATCCCTTTTAGCATCTACTAGTTCTGATAATTTCTTTATTAACATATCCTTTTTTTTATTTCTATTCATTCGTATCGTCCTCGCCTACCTTTTCAGCCCTATTCTAAAAAACTCGAGCTTTTCTAAAGATCTCCTGCTGCCCTTTCCCAAAGGTTCTTAACTTCTTCATTAAAAGAGTCTTCTAGCGTCCACCATGCTTCGAATTTGAAATTGCCTTCTCTTCTCATGACCTCTTCTTTACAAGTCTTAATCAATAGGGGACAATGATCAGGAAAAGAATTAACCAGATGTTGGACTACCACTCCAGGAAACAAAGCCATCCAACTTGCATTAGTAACCCCCTATCAAGTCGTTCTCGTATATTTGTCTCAGGTAGATTTCCCCTCTCCTAAGTAAGCATCTCCCTGAAAAACCCGCATCATTTAGTTGACATTCCTCTAGCATTTTCCGGAACAAATCCATCATTCTCTCTTCTCTTGGTAAGCCTCCTTGTTTCTTGAAACCATAAATAATTTCGTTAAAGTCCCCACAAACAGACCAAGGTATATCTTCTTCGTGACTTAGAATTTTCAATACTTCCCAAGAGTCTTCTTTATCTCGAGCATAAGGGATACCATAAAAGCCCGTAAGATGCCATTTTCCACTGATTTCTGCGTCATCCACTATCACATCAATGTGCCTCTTGAAAAAACTTTTGAGGGTTATCTCGATATCATTTTTCCATGCCATACACAAGCCTCCTCTCGTTCCATCCAAATCAACTTCAATTCCATTTGCAAAACCACAACTTCTTCGAACTCTCTCCATTTGTAAACTAAAAATTTTAGTCTCCATAAAAAAACTAATTGGGGATTACAAGTCTTCAGCAAATGCCGAAGTCTTTTGATTGTTCGAGGTCTCCTCAAACCGTGAACGTTCCAACTTAAGATTTTCATTGCATCCGGTCAGCTTGCCTCCTAGCAGCTGCTGATAATATTAAATTACTTTCCTCCACTTTCCTGTTTCTGGATAGCACCTTACTGTTATCATCATTTTCTATGAAATTATCATATTCAATTCTAGATCTTTTTTTCCCCTCCTCTCCGATCAGTGGTGAGTCCTCCAAATCATGCTCCATAGAATCATGAAACTATTTTGGCAATACATCTGTCACCCTTTGAATAGAATCGGACGATCCCCGTTCTAAATTAAATCCAAGAACTGGGTTCACAAGTTTTACGTAACTTCTTTTATCTTCCTTCATCCAAAACCCATTCCCTTTTCCTACAATACGTCCCTCATCATCTCCCATTTTCCCCTCCTCATCCTCTCTTAGCCATATACTCTTCATTGCTAACGCTCTACGGGTCTGGGCTCCTAGAGACAAATCCCAACCCGTTTCAGCTACTTCCACACCAAGTGTCATCTTTGCTTCACAGAAGGAGTTGCTATGGCCCAATCTTCCGCAAAAAAAATAAAATAACGATAATCGTTCATATTTGAAATTGACATATGACATTCTTCCAGAAAATAAAATCTGCTTCTTCCTTTTTAAAGGACGCCTTACATCAATTTGGGCTCTAATCCTCATAAAATTTCTATTCTCCTTACCCAAGTTAGAGCCATCATATTCCAATAAAACCCCTAAAAAACTCTCCATTTGAACAGCCAAACTCTCAGAAAATAATCCAATGGGAACATCATGTATTTGAACCCAAAATGGCGTCATAACTAAAGGTACTTGTAGTGGATCCTCTCCCTAATTTAATTTATAAAGAAGCAACAAATGGTTGTTAAAGGTCCAAGGAGAACCCTTAATAACTCTTTCCAGATCCATAATATGAAAAAATTGGAACAAATACCTTTTCTCTCCCAGATCTCGGATCTAAACGCCCCAAATTGGATGCCACAAATTAGCCAAAATACTCCTCATTGCTGGAAAGTGAATGACGCTAGCAGTAAGAAAACAACCCACAAGTTGGATAATCTCCCCCCCTTCCTTCTCTATTCAGATCTGGTTGTATTTGAAAAACTTCATCTTCTTCATCATTAATTGAAAGTTGAGCCAGTTCGTTTTCCATCTTTGCAGGTCCAATCGCAAATTATACCTTCTATCAACAGTACGCAAGAGATCATAGCCAAGAAGCGCCGCCTCCACAGAACTAAACCAAAAACAAATAAAAAAAAACCCTAACACTTTGCCAGAGTGACAAACAATAGCGTGCCAAGGACGGCAGTCCTCGAAATAAAATGATATTAAATTAATAAAACTGTTTAATTTTAAAACCATATATTTATATAATTAAAATAATCATATTATAAAACATTTATTATTAAATATTTATAAATTGTAATATATATTTATTATTAAAAAATTAATATAAATATTTTCTGTAATATATTAAGAATGTTGTTTTCAAATTTAAAATTGGTATTGTTAAAATTTATTATAAAAATAAAATTGTAATATTAAATAAATTATTAAAATAATTATTTTTTAAATTTTATTAATAATTATTTATATTTAATAATATAAATAATTAAATATGTATGTTTAGTATTTTATTATTTTAAATGTTTTAAAAATTAAAATAAAAATATTAATAATATAATAATATTAGGCTTAATTCAAGTTAAATTTTATATAAAAATAAAAATTACTTCTAAATGAGCTTTGTTTTTTAAAAATGATTTGCACTTTTTGAAAAGGTAAGTCAATTTAAAGGAAAATGAGTTTATTTTCTATCAACTTATAAGTTAATTTCTGTTGGCCAAGTTATTTTCATTAAACAAATGAAAATGTAGAAAATATTTTCCGTAAATCATTTTTCATGAAACAAACGCACCCTAAAAGTCTATATAATCATAATTCACTAGACTTATTTGACCGATAGAATTTAAATTGAATTACACTCCCTTGTAATTATTAAAAAATTGTAATTAATTTTTTTGCATTTTAAATTGAATTTGAATGATAAGAATAGTTTCATATATAAAAAATAATAATTTTAATTTTGCAATAGAAACTTTTGGAAAATAATTTTTTTAAAAATATGAATAATCTATAAATAGCTTCGCCACTCAGATGGTTACTGATTATGATATTTCAGTAACATTTTTCTAACATTAATTCCTAACATTTTTCTAAAATTAAATCTAAAATCTAAATGTAAAATATTACATAATTTAAGAAAAAGAGAGAGAGAAATACCCAAAATAAATTCTTCCAGCTTTGAAAACAAACCTTCCTTTCTTCTATATTTGAAAAAACATGAAATTTATAACTCTTTTATTAAAATAATTGTATTTTTTATAAATTATTTTATCTCAATTAATTTAAAATAATATGAGATAATAATAATTAATAGAGTTTAATTAATAATATGAGATAATTATTATTATTAATTGTATTTTTTAATTATTTTATCTCACATGAAGAGGTTATACTTTCTTTTACTTGATTGATTGGAAGTAGACCTGTGCATGAATAGGGCTATCTAATCTTGATCCAAAGACCCACCTGAAATTTGAGAGGGTTTGAGTAAAAAATTAGGCTCGAAAAATGGGCTTAAGCAAAAAAAATTAAGCCCATTTAAAATATGTTTAAGGCCCAAGCCCGACTCATTTTAAGTTTATAATACTTTATAGTATGTTATTTTTAAATATTATGTAATTTACAACACATTAAAAAAATAAACTTATACTAAATATATAATACTACTTTAATGTAAACATTAAAAAAATGTTAAGATGAGTATATAAAATTTTCAATAAATAAAAAAATGTATAAATTTATTAAATATTAAAATAAAACAATATAAATAATTTTTTTAAAAAATTAAAAATATTATGTGCGGGCCTAAAATGGGCTTGGGTTAGTCTTTTGTAAATATAAGCAGATTTAGATAAAATTTTAGACCGAGATTTTGGGTCAGGCCGAACTTAAACAAACATAAAGTATGTTAAAATATCATGCTTAAACCTGACTCGACTAATAAACACCTCTAATTGAAACTAAACTATAAAAAGAGTTCACCTCCATTCCATTCAATACACCTTCACAAATTAAGAAATCTCTGAAAACCTCTCCAAGTAGGGGCGAAGCTAGGGGGTTGGCATGGCCCCGACCCCCTTAAAATGTAAATTTACTCTTTTAACCCTTAAAATTTTTTAAAAATTTTAAATTAGTAAAGGTAAAATTACACTTCGGCCCCCCTAAAATTATAAAAATTCGATTTAATTCTTTACAAATTATAAAGATATAAACTATAAAAAATTAAAATTTTATCCGGCCCCCTAAATATTTATTCTGGCTTTGCCCCTGTGTCCAAGAAAATTTTGAAGAAATTAAAAAAATTTGAAGGAATCCTTAAAAACACCATAACAATTCTGAATAAAGTCGCATTCAAGTTCAATGTCAAAACCCCTTAAATTCAATCAAATCAATCGAAGTTGCCTCCAAATGAATTTAAATCTGTTAGTTATTATGGATTAGAAGAAAGCATTTTTGTACATTAGAAAACATAAATATTAATATATAAAAAGTCAACCCTTACAATTCAACTTCCCTCCCAAGAATTTAAATCTACCAATTTTACCAGCCATTTTGAGATTTTTTTTATTTTATAATATTGCAGTTTAATCCATTTAATTTAAAATTAAGTTATAAAATTAATTGAAAAATATAAATTTTATTATAATAAATTTTTATTACTTTTAACAATATGAGTTTATAAATTTTTTTTCAAATTAAGTCGGTGTTTAGTTAATTCATGCACTAACTTTATAAAAAAATTTATAAAGTAGTTAGATTATAACATAACTACAATATGGGTGAAAAACTATTATAACAAATATATTTATAAAATAATCGAAAACAAATAAGAATTTGGTTAAAATGTTGGAGTTGATGATGTCTTTTATTTAAATCTTGTTACGTGTTGGTTAGAAATTGAATTTTATAAATTTTATATAAAATATAAAAAGACAAAAAAGACTTTTATAATAATATTTATTACTTTCCAGAAAAGGATTTTTAGCCATTTCCCTTCAATTTGATGTTAATAGGACACCAATTCAGTCAAGCATATATATTACAAAATATAGATATAGATATTTACTAAACACTAAAATTAACAGGTAAAAAAGACTTTTTCGGTCTCTTTCAATTTTTATATTGCACAAATTGGTTCTTATTTAAAAAACGGAGCAATTTAATCCTCATCAATTTCAAAAGTGAACATCTAAGGACAATTAATCACAACATTAATATTTTTTGTCAATTTTACATAATTTTAATTGGTATAAAATAAATTTAGCCCTCAATGTTTATACATTTGCTTATTTTTATATATTTTTTGAAACTAAAGTTAGTCTACATGTTCTTTTTTAATTTCCAACTTTTTTAAATCATGCATATTTTTTCATATAATTTTTTTTTAGAATCAAGAACAAATTGAGAGAATATGTAGATATTGAGTGCTTGATTTATTATTATACCAATCAAAAATATTTACAACTTATGAAAAAATATTAACTGTTGTGATTAATTATCATTATCTGCTCACTTTCAAATTTGAAAAGGATTAAAATCTTTTCTTTTATTTTTTATAGAAAGACCAATTCACTCGATACTAAAATTGATCCGAGACTAGAAATGTGGTTTTAACAAATAAACACACTATTGACATTTAAATGATCTAAGGCCCAATATGTATTACTCTCCATGAGAACAATGCACTTCGGCTCTAAGGCCCAATGCAGAATCCCTAATCCAATTAACCATGTCTACATATCGTTTTTCTCTAAAAAAATTTTGAGATATTTAAATCGCATTTGCCGTATTTATTTTTTACTCAAAATGATATAAAATATTGTATTATTAAAATAAAAATTTCAAAAAAAATTATCTATTTTTATTAAATAACATAGTTATATTTAATATTTATTTATTTATTAATTTTTCAAACAATTTCCTAAAAAAATTTTAATATTTATAAAATTTTGTATTAAAAATTTAACATTTATTATCTTTTAATTTATCAAAAGAAATTTTTTTTATGTAATATATAAAATTAGATGTTCGAACCCACATTTTTTTACAATGATAAAATCTATAAAATTGACCTTATTCTGCTGTTTAAAGATATTAATTTCATTCGCCAAATCTTTCAAGATCTTAATTATTCTCAATAAATATTTCCTATATAAAAAAATGGCATGCATGTGAAGTACAATCAACTTTATCTTAATTATAAAAAATTTAAAAGTGATTAGTTATTTTATTAATGAGAAAATCAATTTTTCAAACTAAAATACAAAAAAATTCTTTGAATTATTTCACTTTTAAAGCAACTTTTCATATTTTATATTTATGTAAATCAAGTCTTATTTTTTTATTTGTATTCAAACTAGTCTTTATTTTAAATTAAAAATATTGATTCAAACTAAAAATTTATTTAGATATATATAAATTAAAGGTCAAGGATTATTTTAATTTATTTTGATGCAAATTTGAGATGTTATAATTAAATGTAATAAAAACATAAAGAAAATTAAAGAAAAAAAAAGAGAGAGGAAAATACATTGTAATATTCCATGGCTTTTCCTGTTTAAGATCAGATAAACATTATCTGCATGTGAAATCAAAAGAAAAAAGTAATGAAAAGAAGAAAGAGGGGCTTAAAAATAAATTAAAATAATGCTTTTTGACCTATTCATGTTGAGTTACCCAATTATTGATATGACAGACAATTATATAAGTGTGCCTGCCATAGCTCAAAAGTAAAAGTCATAATAATCAACAAAAGGAAAAGGAAAAATGAAGGGTAATATTTCATTGAAAATGCATGTAAATTTACTTTTTGAAAACATGAAATCATGTTGGAAGCCCAAAATCTAATCTTTTGGTTAGTTTTGACTTTTCATTTATCAACTTTTTAAATATAATATTATTTTTTTATATTTATTTCTAAGATAGGTTGAAGAAATATTATTAAAAGATATTTTTAGACTAAAATTAAAACACAAAAAATTTCCTTACAATGACTTTATGTATATTTAATGTCCTTGAGTCTAGTTAAAATCAATAGTTAAATGAGAATGTTTTAAATTCATTTTAGACATTTTTATATAGAAGAGATTAAATCTTTAAACACAATATCAATCATGGAAATCAATAGTTAAATGAGGTTTTGAAAAGGGCAAAAAATTGATAGTTTTTTTTGTCTAAGAATGAAAGATGGACGAATCAAAATTTAGCAGTCAAAATTGATTTGTTGTTTTTTTTCATTTCAATACATTTGTTTACATATAAAGTATACATTTAAATAGGAAAATTTTACCAATTGCAACTTGACAAGTTGGTATGTCTAGGTACATGGGATTACTCATTGACTAATTTTTTCTAATCAGCACCGTTTAAGTTAACCTATCAAATTAAAGATAAATAAAATAATTTAAACAGTTTTATAAACAAGTTGACAACTTGTTAGCTTGTATTAAAAGCTTAGTGACAGTTCGCGGTTAGCCTGTCCACCACTTTGGCTTGTACTTAAACTGTCCCTCAATTTGGCTTGTACTTGGACTGTCCGTCATTTTGGCTTGTACTTAGGTTGTTTGCCAAATAGTTCACTAAGATCTGTATGCTCGATAGTTCGCCAACTTGACAGTTCATCATTCTTTTCGCGTTTAACCTATTCACCAAATGTGCGAGCTGTTGTATGAATGACCATCTTGTAAAACTCCTCATTGGCCTTCATGCAGCGACCACCGGTTTCATTTCTCAGCTTTTCAAACCTCGTTTTTCCAAGAGGCTTGGTTAGAATGTCTGCCAGTTGGCTTTCTGTACTACAATGAAGTAGAGTGACTTCTTCGCTCTGTTCGATTTCCCTCACAAAATGGTACTTGATCTTGAAATGTTTTGTCTTTCAATGGAAGACAAGATTCTTAGCAATTGCCACAACAGATTGATTATCGCAAAAAATTTGTATTACTTCAACCTGTCCAAGATTCAAGTCACTTAAAAGTTTCTTAACCAAATTAATTGGTTGATTGCTACTGTTGCTGCCATATACGCTTGCCTCAACTGTTGGTTGCACAATAGTTGGTTGCTTATTTGAACTCTAAGAGAAGACGCCAAACCCTAATGAGAACAAATATCTAGAGGTACTTCGTTATCATCTACTGGTCATGCCCAATCACTATCAGAGTACTTAACAAGCTTCAATGAGTTCACCTTCGCAAACCAAACCCCAAAATTAATAGTTCCTTTGGTATATATTAGCATTTCTTAGTAACCTTAAAATGTGTCATATTGCAACATTACATTAACCTTGACAGTAAACCTACTACATGCATAATATCAAGTCGACTTACTGTCAAATACAACAAGCAACCAATGAGATTTTTGTAATTCCTCTCATCGAGCTCTCAAAGTCTTCTTTGCTGCTAAGCTTTTCACTAAGTGCCACAGGCGTGCTTGCTGATTTGCACCTTTCCATGCAAAACCTTTCCAAGATCTTCGAGGCAAAGCTTCACTGATTGATGAATATACATTTCTGAACTTGTTCCACTTCCATGCCCAAAAATTATTTCATTTTTTTGAGGTTTGATATGTCAAGCATTTTCTCCATTTGCAGCTTGAATTCTTTCACCAAATCATTACACTCCTAACTACCAATAGATTATCAACGTACAAAGAGACTATCAATGATGTGACTTTTTCAAGCTTCTTTACATAGAGAGTTCGCTTGCTAAAGCTTTTCTCAAAACCCAACTTCTGCAAGTAATTATCAATCCTTGCGTACTAGGCCCTTATAGCTTGTTTTAACCCGTATAAAGTTTTTTTAAGCTTATGTACCTTATCTTCTTTTTCTTTAACGATAAAGCCAAGAAGCTCCTCTACATTAATTTCTTCTTGCAAGTAACCATCCAAAAATGCTGACTTAACATCCAGTTGATGGATTTTCCATCCCTTATGTGCGGCTAAAGTTATCAGCAACCTAATCATATCCAGCCTTGCCACTGGTGCAAATGTCTCCAAGTAATTAATTACATATTATTGACTGAAACCTTTCACAATCAGCCTTACCTTGAGTCTGTTGAGCGAACCATCGACATTGAGTTTGGTTCTGAACACCCATTTGACGCCAATAACCTTTTTGTGTGATGGCCTATCAATAAGTTCCCAAGTCTGGTTCTTGCGAATCATATTCAACTCAGCTTGTATGGCTTCTTTTCAACCTTTTTGTTGTTTCAGCTTCTTCAAGGTTTGCAGGTTCAAGAACTGTTACTTCTGCTTTCTGATAAATTTTAACAATTAGTCACGTGCCCCTAACTGGTATGTCATCAAAGTGTTCTTCTTCAACTTCATTATCCACAGGTTGCAACCCCAACTCAAACTCTCATTGCTTGAACATTTCAACTTCAATAACATCTCATTTCCATGTTCTTTCTTCATCGAACATGACATCTTTGCTTACAATGATCTTCTTAGAGAATGGACCTTAAATTATATATCCCTTCTTAGTACTATTATAACCAAGGAAAATCCCAAATTGTAATCTCCTCTCTAGTTTGCTTCTTTTCACTTGAGGCACATGAACAAAATATAGCCAAATACTTTTAGGTGAGAAACAAAAGGTTTATACCTATACCAAGCTTTAAATGGAGTCTTCTCCTTTACAGCCTTGGTTGGCAGCCTATTCAATAAATAGACTAAAGTGTTTACTACTTCAGCCTCAAAAATATTCTGACAACTTACTTCTAACAATAGGCACACCTTGCCATGTCCATTGCAATCATGTTTTTCTTCTCACACACTCCATTTTGTTGCGAAGTGTAAATGTTAATGAGTTGGCGATGAATCTCAACTTCTTTATAGTAACTTTCAAACTTATATAAAGTGTACTTGGTTCCATTTATATTTGAAAACAACACTATAATTTTTCTCAAGCAGTTGACCAATGCTAAGGAGATTATAATATATTTTAGACACTAAAAGAACATCTAAAATTACTTTAATACCTGATGGCGTATTGATCAGTACATCAACTTTGCCTTTGGCTTGTATGAGTTCGCCATTTCCAACCCTCACTTTTGAAATACAGCTTCTATCAACATTTTGAAAATGCATTCATTTGTGGTCATATGGTTGGTACATCCACTGTCGATTAACTAACCTTTTGCGACTCTACTTTTAGGTGCAAAACAAAAGGCTGCGAACATTTGCTCCTCCTGAGCATACTTTCCTTCAACTACCTAAGGTTGGATATTCTGGTGTGGTTATGGCTACTAAGTTTGCGTCTTATTTTTGCAAACCTTCTCTATGTGTCCAAACTGCTAGGAAGACTTGCATTGTATGTCTGGTTTGAACCAAAAATACTTCTCCAAATGAGTAGTCTTTTTGTAGTGAGAGCATTATGGATATTTCTTTTTTCCACCCTCTCTTATCGACTTCTCTATTTTATCTGACCATGTTTTTTCCTTTTGTTATTTGAGGAGCTCAAATCTTTTCTTTTTTTTCTTGAAAAGCACCTTCAACATGCTCCTCCTGCCTTGTAGCTCTCCTCTATTCTTGAGCATACATAGCATTTATCTTCTCTAATAGAGAGATCGCAGACAGGTATCTTGAGTCTTCAAGAGATATTTTTGATTCGTACCTCTTAGGGAGTGTAATGATCACCTTCTCGACTACCCTGTTATCAGGAAACTGATCTCCAAGCAATCTTATGTTGCTTACGACATCCATGGTTCTATTAGAATACTGTTTAACAATTTTAGACTCTTTCATCTTCAGGTTCTCAAAATTCCTCTTCAAGTTGATAATTTACAGCTACCTTATCTTATCTGTACCTTGAAACTCTTCCTTTAGCTTATCCCAAGCTTGCTTTGGAGTCTCACAGGCCATAATTCTGGTGAAAATTACATCAAAAACACCATTCTGAAGACATGACATCGCATTGAATTTTTTAGCAAAATCATCACTATGTTGCCTGATCTATCTATTGTTAGATTGGCTCTCAATGGTGGTGGCTCTACATCCGCATTCACAACCTCTCATAAGTCATAAGGCTTGTAGGTAGGTCTTCATTTTAACTACCCAAATATTGTAATTTTCACCGTTAAAAACTGGTGATGGAGAAGGTGTAAAGCTAGCTAAAGACATTATAGCAAAAATAACAAGAAAACAGAGGTTGTTCTTTCTTTCTTAACAACTCAAAGGCCTTCAAAGACGGCTGGCTCTAGATACCAATTGTCGTTTCTTTTTCTAAGAAAGAAAAGATGGATAGATCAAAATTTAGCAATCAAAATTGACTTGCTATTTTTTTTTTCATTCTAATACATTTGTTTACATACAAAGTATACACTTAAATAGAAAAATTTTACCAACTGCAACTTGACAAGTTGGCATGTCTAGGTACATGAGATCACTCATTGGTTGATTTCTGTCTAATCAACACCGTTTAAGTTAACCTATCAAATTAAAGATGAATAAATAATCTAAACAAGTTGATGACTTGTTTTAACCTATCAAAAGCTTCGTACCAGTTCGTGGTTAGATTATCTGCTACTTTGACTTCCCCTCGGACTGTCCGCCAAATAGTTCGCCAAGACCTGTTTGCTCAATAGTTCACCAACTTAAGAGTTCGCCATTCTTCTCGCATTTAACCTGTTCGCCAAATGTGCGAGCTATTGTATGAATGACCATCTCACAACAAAAATCAAAGCCTCGTTCGATTCTCTATATTTAAGGTTCTTTTTTTTTTCAACAATTCTAAAATACAAACTTATACATTTTTAATGGTTGTTTAACATCCCCAACTACTATACACAGTTAAAAACTTTTTTTTTTGTATAAATACACTTAAAAAAAGACTCAAATAAGTAAGAGTTCAACATACAAGTGAAAATATGAAAATATAAGTAGAGAGCTTAACTTTATCACTTAGCGAGTTTAAACCTAGTGGTTTTCTTTACATACTCATTTCATATCTTTGTAAAACTAGAATAAATGGTTTCTATCTAAGCCATGGAAGATAGGGAGTGTTGAAATAACCATTCAAGTACAGTGAATTGGAATATTTTTTTTTGGTTAAATTGGGTTAAAATAGAGAGCACAAACAATTAAGATTTAACTTTTATAAATTAATATTTTTAGCAAAAAAATAATTTTATTATTAATTCACCCCTTGATAAAATCTGATCGATTAAGTAAAAAATATTTTTCATTTGAAGAGAATTATTTTAAAAATATTATTTAAATTTGATTATAAAATATATTAATATATTTTGCTACTCCAGAATCCCAAGTCATATTGGACCGAAAAGTTCAAATTATCTCTGGCATTTTAAGGTAAAACTCTCGGCATTTCTTGAATTAATATAAAATTATTTTTTTAAATGATAATTTTATGTTTCTCTTATTTGGCAAAGATCAAAATTATTAATAATAAGCTAATATAATAATCGATTAAATCATGAGTTTAATATATATATATATATATATAAATAATTATTACTGTCTAGCTCTAGTCATTACAAAAAACAAAAGATGAATGAAATCATGAAAAGAATAAAATATCTAGTAAATTGAGACCTCCTTAAAATGGTCCCTAAGATTATGCCTGACCCAAATCACCTTTTTGACTTACTTTGACAGTATAGCTTTATTCCCTAGTGACCAATCACAAACCAAACACTTTGCAACTGGCTCCACTCAAACAAATCATGCCACCAAAAAGTAATTAAATATATTATATTATACCACATGAATGTATTATTCATAACATTCACGATTAATATCTTAACATTTATTTAACATTATCATTTACCAAATTTAAAGGGAAAAAAATAAAAAAAGAAAACGTAAAGGTCTGTATATTTCATGTATTAGATTCCCTTTACTACTAATGCTTTGCTTTTTAACTTTTGCCAAACCCTAGAATGTCCATTTTTTTTTTTACCAAAAAGAATAAAGAGAGTGCCCATTATTATTCTTTCACTTTCTTTTTTTTTAATCCCCGGCCAGACGTTAAACACTATTTATTTTTTTATATAAAAAAAAAGATAAAAAGGAAAAAGGAACTACTTTGGTTTCATCATTTTCTTTTTCTTTTCAGAAAGGTTTCATCATTTCCTTTGTTTGAAAAGGAACAAGAAAGGAATAAAGATGACTAATAGATTTTCACATTTACTTATTTTGCATTCAAATTCTTTTTTGCCCCCCAAATCACTGTTCATATAATAAAGATGCACAAAACATTGTTTCTTTCTTTTAGGCTTTTTCCAGCTTTAGGCATTGGGAGTATGGATACTTTGATAATTGATAAGATTGGAAATTTTAATAAACATAAGCACTTTTGTTAAGCACTTCAAATTTGATTATATTTGCAGTATACCTTCTTTAATATATTTGAAGAATGCTCTTATAGGGGTATGAAAAATGTAGTATTTCAGCTCTTGTAGAAAAATAAAATATGGTATAAGTATGGTAGTCACTAAATATATATATTATTTATATAACTTATTTCAGTCATACAAACCTAAATTTAATATAAATAATATAAGAAAAAATGAATGAAATCAATAAACCCGTGTTTTATCTCCAAGAATTTTTTCTGTTTTTACTTGTAAAATTTGCTAAGCTTAATGGCATGATCCTGGTAGAGAAACTTTGTTAAGTAAAAAAAAAAAAATTTGTTTAAGGAGTATATATTATAAAAGCGTTAATTATTCTTAATTTAATAAAAGAAAATAATCTATTAAGTATAAAAATTTAATTACATAAAAATGATATTATTACCAGAGGTCAAATAAAAGATCCTTCGGACAAGAGTAGAGTACTAAATAACAAATTATAAAAATGATAAGACAACTTATGTTATGTTTTATGTAACTTCCATATTGTCAGGAACAGTTACTTTTTTTAAAAATAATTAAATAAGATTCTCACTGTAATTAAGCTACAGATTTTCTTACAAAAGCGGCGTAATTTGATATTAAGCTCATAATATTTACATGGAAACTTGGTAATTAATGAAAAAAAGAAATCAAAATCTTCCCAAAAGGTCTTTAATGTTTTTATTCTCTGCAAAAAATTCGAGAAAATGTGAGAAGAAAACCTAAAAACAGATGTAATGATTAAAGAAGAAGATGATGTACCTTTTGATTCTTAGAAGTTGGGGAAAAATAGAAGACCAGAAAAATGGTGTCCTTCAGGCCAGAAAGCAAGCAACGGAGTAAAGAAAAGCCTGTAAAAGAAGAATATTCATAGATATACATACATATATGTATATCATATATATGTGTAAAATACATGGAATACATATATAAATATGAAATACATAGAATACATGCATGGCTCCTCATACGCCATTCACGGAGGCTATCGAAGTTCAATGGGCTCTGCAAATGGCATACAGGGAGCCAGGCACATACATACATGGATGTCATGCTGATGATGATGTAACAAATATGCATGGTAGCATGTCATGGTATAATGTTTTGAATGAAAAAAAATGGATGGAGAGTGCAATGCTTTGGGATGATGATGATGATGAACCATCATCTTCTTCTTCATCTTCAAACCCTTTTACTAAAAGGTTAGAAATATAGCCTTTGGTGAATAAGGATGGATGGGGAGAAAGGGAAAGGGAGGTATTTATGGGGAAATCTCAAGCCAAAAAAACAAGATTCAATGTCATAATCAAATAACAAGGAGAGGGAAAGGGAAATAAACGGTGGGTTTTTTCAAACATTTCAAAAGAAGAAGAAAAACCCTTTGAATTGGCATAAAAACAATGAAAAAAGTGACTGAGAGTTAGGGCAAAGGGGGAGAGGGTAACCTAAAATCTATGGGGTTTCTTGAGGGTGGGAAAGAAGGAAGAGTTAGGGTTGAAGTTGAAACCTCCCCAATCTTTGGCCCCTAAATATAGACACTATAGGCAAAGTGGGATGGCTTAGGATTTAGTTAATTAAGATATTAATAAAAAAAATATGTACCCATATTGTGTTGATTTATAATCAAGTTTAAGATACTAATTAATTTTCATATCTTTTTTAAACGGAAATAATTTTAATATATTTTAATGGAAGGGTGGGTTAGGTTATGAAGCAAGCAAATTCCTAAGCTAACCTTTTAAGTTTTGAAACCTCCTTTTTCAAGGTCTTAAAGCAAAGGTTGCTTTTCAATTCTGAACCTCATTTTGTCTTAAAGTAGTTGGAAATACTTGGATTCCTCTATCTCTCCATTCTTTTTTATCATATTAAAAAATGAAAAAATATATAAAATAATTTATCAACTTTTTCTTCTTTTTATAAAAAAAATAATTACAACTTTAACTTTATTTTCATGCCATCATTTTTTTATATGGCTAATTGATTACACTACCTACAACAGTTATAATTGTCCATAATGAACTGAGATTCTCATTTGACCGTGTGTTTTCCTTTTTAGAATACTTTCGGAACACTATTATTCCATGTTATTTTGCTACCTAATTCTCCTCTTTCATTATGTCCCTTCACCTAAATATATCCCTATCAATACATGTGATGTAAGCTATATATATATATATATATATATATATATAAAGTTACTATTAGAAAACTCTTGTTTCTTCTCGTTTAGAGTGTATATGTTTTGGGAAAATCATGTGAACATGTAATATGGTGCCTAATATATTAATCAAATTCCAACTTTAATTCTGTTTTTTATGTAATTACGTTTAACTATTTGCAATAAATTATCTTTCTTATCATATTGACTATGGTAAACTTATGTAATTAATGTGGTAACAAAGTTTTATTTCACAGTTGCGATGAGAGAATAAAACAAAAAGAAATAAATAAAAATGGAGAATGGGATTTGTTCACGTTGTTTGGTTCAACAACTTGCTTCTATGGGATTTGTTGACGATTGCTGCTGCAACAATGAAAGAAACGGAATTGTTGAACTTCTTTTTTTTATATTGAGGCTTTGCACAAGACAGAAACAAGTAAATATGGAAACCCTAATCTCCCTTTTACTCATTGTTGTAAAAAATAAGGGATTTTTTTTTATATATTTCCTTGAAATATGTGGCAATAAGACTCTTAAACAACTTAGACTCCTCATTTGAGTCAAATATGCGGTGATAGATATCCCCAAGAGTGATATTGTCAAAAATAAATCAAAGTAATCGACAATAATTGATTATGCATAAGTAACATCACTAATAGGATTTTAGTGTGCTCCACAAGTGTCACGTTTTGGCTTAGAACGAAATAACCTAAGATCTCCAAATCTCTTTAAATCAATATTATTTGTAAATATGTCTATCAGTTGATTTTAAGTGAAAATACATTTAAAATCAACTTTAGATTCAACATGTTCTCGAATAAAATGATGTTTTGTATTGATATGTTTAGATCGAGAACATATGTAAGTTCACCAACCATATTAATTTAAAATTTAGATTTCATCAGGTGAACCAAATCTTCCCTTGTTAAAATTGAAATGAAACAAAAAATTAATATTGCCCACACAAAATTAGATTGTCGTAAAGTTGTCTTAATAAAGATTGTCTTATCAATACTACCATGAACATAACCTTATTGACATAAGAAATCTAACAAATGTTCATACAATGCCCCTAGAGCTTGTTTTAGGCTATATAAAGCTTTAGAAAGCTTGTAGGCGATTTGGATGGTGTGAATCAACAAACTTTTTTTATTATTCAACATACACTTCTTCATTAAAAAATTCTTTAAGCAATGTGCTTTTTATGTCCATTTGGTGAAGTTTTATGTCAAGGTAACAAGCTATAGTAAGAAGCAATCTAATGGACTCAAGCCTTGCAACGAAAGCAAATGTCTTTAGCGACAAGTTTTGCCTTATTTCTCGTGATTTTTCTATGTTCATCGCATTTGTTCTTGAAAACCCACCTAGTAGAACCATTTGTATATTGAACAAGAGTCCAAACATCATTTTACATAAATGTCCAAAGCTCACCTTGTATTGCGCATTAATCCAATGTTTGTTTTACAATTCTTCTTCAAGCTTTTTCGGTCCAATGATTAAAGTGTTACAACCCATCCCAATCATCTCAAGGTAGTTAACCTTGGATTTACCTTAGGTTCACGCTCCTTTAGAAATATCACCAATACCAAGATCAATAGATTGATTCTTTTAAATTCTAATTGAAGGTTTAAATGCATAAGTGGATTGTTCTATTAGAGACAAATCTTTTTTTTTTCCAATAAGAGATTTGTTTTCCACTATTTCTTCTTTTAGTTTGGCAAACTATACTCTTACAGCATCACCAACCATTACATTAACTGATTCTAATGCTTTTTATCCTCCTATTAAACTTTTTGTAGGCACAAAAATTGGTAAAATAGCCGATAAAAATATCATTATCGCTCATTAGATCAAATTTCCCTTTTTGTTTATGATCTCGAGAATGTAGGAAGGGCTTCTAAAAATATTAAAATATCCAAAGGATGGCTTTCTCATTTTCCAAATTTCATATGGAGTCATTCTATAATTGAGGTCGCAAAAAAGATCTATTTACAAAGTAGCAAACCTTGTTATGACTTTAGCCTATAAATGATGAAAGAGATTTTACATAAGCCATTTATTGTAGTGTGTGGTTCTTTCTTTTAGCAACCCTATTTTGTTAAGGAATCTTTAGGTTTGAAAACTCAAGAAAGATGCATTCCTGTTCACAAAAAATTAGAGAAACCATTATTATCAAATTCTTTGTCGTGGTCACTTCAAATTCTCATGATATTGTTTATTCTTTAACTTTTCTCGTTCATAAGCTTAATGCATAATATCTTGAAAGCTCCAATTGTCTCACCAAATTTTCCTTTAAAAAATCAACCTAAGTAAAGCATGATAAATCTTTAACACATGCAAATACATACCTTTTACCTCCAAAGCTTTCATTTTGCATCAACTCTAAGAGATCCATAAATAGGAGTTCCAAGGATCTAAATGTTTCTAGGTGTTGCAATGTCTAATGTAACAAGCAATGTTGCTAATTTTTAACGCAATCACTATATGGACTCAAGATGACTCCATTCAATATAGGCAACCAACAAATGGATCCATATCTAATAAGCCTTTGAAGGCTTCTATAGTTGACAAGCTCAAGCTTTTTAGTGTTGTAGCTCCAACTAATCTCATAAATAGTCCTATAACAATTATCAAAAGATCTAACACATTTCATTAGAAGTTAATTTTAGAGTTTATGTTACACCCCCACTCCACTCGTTCACCGGATCCAAGTACGGTCGTCACAACAGAACCGAATTATCATTCATACTAAAATCTCACTCAGTAAAAGATCAACAATCAGATTGTATTACCTATTTACAAAAATTACAACAAAGACAAACATTCTAAAAATAAAGTTTATTATTTCAGCTTCGGATCTTAAAAAAGCTATATTAATACATTATATTCACCCTCATAGAGAAGATCTTAAAGGTACCCCCTTCCTATGTGCATGACTCTACTAAAAATTACATACTTGATTCCACACTATTTGGCTTGGTCCCTCATCGAGTTCCTTATCCCGTAAATCCTAAAATCATAAATCAACTATCGTAAGTTTAAACGAACTTAGTGAGTTTCTTCAATACACAACACACACCCTATCTTACCGAGGATTCAAATAAATAATAGTATTAATAATAACATTAAATACAATAAACACCCTACACGTCTTAAGAACTTCTCTATTAACCGGCATATCGAACTTCATCTTAACCTTGATCCTATCCACTGGCAAATAGATCATTGAGAAATTTCCTTTCGACCATTCTATCTACCTACAATTAGCCTTGGCAATTCCTCTGAATGTCTCACCAACTCTGCGGACTCTATCCTTTCTTTTACTTAAAATTTTTTCTTTTACTTCTCCCAGTGTAGATTTCTTCTTCTTACCATTATGCCCTATCAATGTGGCCTTCCGACTTACTTTCCTAAAGGCCCTTGGTGAGTACTCTCAATCTATTTAATCTGTGGCGAACTCTTTCCTTATCTTAATCCGGTGTGACTAGCACACATTCCATCCTATGATATGACTAACAAGGTCCCACACCACCCTGCCGAACTAAATCATCCTTAAATTAAATAGAGGTAAGATTACGTCTTCATAATCCGCTTTAGCCGAATCACAATACCTATAAGCATAGCAAAACTTTCTACTATGACCTATTATGGCTCTTATTACACTGCCAACTATCATTGAGTGGCCCATTTGGCTCATGGTTTCTCTTTTATTCGACATCCTCTCCTAACTAGCCATTTGGTTGATGCTTACTCCATGGTTTTCCCTTAAAGAGGGATATTCTTAACAAACATATTATTCACCCGATGTATTCCTCTTTGTTAATGGTTTTTAACTAACCCCCTTCTTCTTATAGACCAAACTCACATACCTTGTCTCACATCACTACCCTACAGGGTTTCTTTGAGCACCCTCCGACAGTTCTTAATGGTGGATCATTATCTACGATCCTTGGTTAAACCATTTTGTTCATTCGTCAATACACTAGCATCACTAGTATGTCAACTACCATGACTACTTCCTGCTAGATTAACATCCTTATGCCCTACAAGCTTACATAACTATTAATCCCGTAGTCATTTCTCAATTCCATTACGTTCCCATTCATGGGCATATTCCTTCAACCCGCTATTCATTGTTGCATGTTCATGTTTCTATTTTTCCTTCGAACTAGTTTCTTTGTTAGCGGGTTGTCCTATGCTTTTTGTTTTGATTTTCCACCTATTTTTATTATCCTAACAGACTATCTATGTTGCCATAGTCGAGCTATAGACTTACACAACACACCCTATGCTTGATGCCCTAGCCGGCTCTATTAGTTGCCATAATTTAACTATGATCCTATGCCTCAAGATTCTTGTATTTACTATCTCGGCAGATCACCCCATGTTTAATATCCCATCGAACTATCCCTTGTTTAGCATCCCTTCGGGCTATACTGGTTGCCATAGCCCAGCTATGGTCTTACACCTGCAAATTCCTTGTGCTTACTATCCCGACAAACTACAAATGTTTAATGTCTCGTTGGACTAACTATGGTGTCATAGCGTCTTTCAGACATGGTCTTACACAATATAACCTAGTGTTTACTATCTCGGTAGATTATCAAATGATGCCATAACGTCTTTCTATCATGGTCTTCATCCTATTTGTCGTTCTAGTGTGCTTCTATATGATGCCATGGCGTCTTTCAGTTATAATCTTACTCATTTCTATCATGATGACATAACAACTTTTAGTTATAGTCTTACTCATCTTAACTATGATGTCATAGTGTCTTTCAACTAAGGTCTTACTTATTTAGGCTTATAGCCTCCGATCGAATTATGGCCTAGCCATGATCTTTTATTTACTTTTGACATTGCCTTCCATCTATTCCTCTATTCTCTATCCTATACATTAATGTTTAAATACTGTAATGTCCCCTCCGCAAGGCCCAGATCATTGTACATCACGGGTGCGCACTCAACACCGTATAGCAGTATCTAATAAAATCATCCAATTTTCCCTGCCTAACTTTGCCTAAACCCGACAATGTTACCCTTACATGCATTACATGCATTTCATACATGCATTACTATGAAATTATAGCTAATTCATGCTTAATAAACAATCATGGTGAATACTCAAAGGCCCATGCAACCTTGCAACATACTTAGCATTTCAGGGGTTGAGTACAAAAATTCACCTGATACTTCTTCGCCTTGTCCGCTTAGCTTTTCTGGATGTTGGAGCTTCCCTTCTCCTGGCAGCAGCTTATTGATTTCTCCACCTTTCCTACTAAAATCCCACGACCATCGCTTCATGCAGAGCTTTTCTTAACCATTGCTTCCTTAGAACAACCCAAGGAAGATGATAAAGAAGAAACCGAAATAGATTTGGAGAAAAAGTCTCCAAAAAAGTTACTCTCTGGTTATTTATAGCCCTTCTCGTACAACTGTGTAAAATCTACCTATTTTAAATCATTTTGTTCCCCATTGAGGGACCTGTTGGTTCTAATCCAGTTGAACCAGATTTGGGTTTCAACATTATCCAATATCATTTCTAACTTTTCCTATTTTCCCAATAGAGACTTGTAACTCCCTTAACCCGTATCCGTCGTCGAAACAGGGTTACGGAGTATTACCGAAGTTCATAGAACATTTACAGATAAGTCATGTCAATTACTATTCGTTTTCTAAAATTATTCATAACGTCCCTTAAATGG
Organism: Gossypium anomalum; assembly: GCA_025698475.1. NCBI lineage: Eukaryota > Viridiplantae > Streptophyta > Magnoliopsida > Malvales > Malvaceae > Gossypium > Gossypium anomalum. The sequence goes on along the minus strand of CM046960.1, from coordinate 46,470,935 downwards.
ATCCTCTAGGCTCAATTTAAGTATTAGAATTGAGTCGGGACTTAATCGAGAACTCTAAGAATTTTTCACAAAATTTTCCAAGACTCAAAGCTCACACGCCCATGTTGTCTAAGGGACACACCCGTGCTGCAGGCCGTGTTCAAATCTAGATAGCTCATTGACTTATGCCCCACGGCCAGCCACACGTCCGTGTGCTAGGCCGTGTGGTTAATTTCAATTTTTCGAAATTAGGTGCTGATTTCACACAGCCAAGACACACACCCGTGTTCCAGGCCGTGTTGCACACACGACTGAGACACACACCCGTGTCTTTACCCGTGTGCCCAATCTTGAGCATCTTGTTTCTCAAATTTAAGATATAAGGGACACACGGCCAAATCACATGCCCATGTACCAGGCCGTGTGTCACACACGGTCAAGACACACGCCCTTGTGGATGAAAATAGGCCATTTAAGGCCACTTTTCTCACCTTTTATGCATTTAGCCTGCACAAGACACTTTCATATACCAAAATACTCCAATCCAACAACCAATACAAAATAACATACTTATTTTCCTCAAAATAAACCATCATAAAACTTGTTTAGCCAAACTTTCTAACATAATCTCATTCATTATTCTACCATAATAAACTTCTAAATATAAATATACTAACATGCATTCATATTTTTACATATACATCATTCACATTCTTAGTTTAAGTTTAACCTTTTACCATTCAATCCTATACATGTCATATAAACCACAAGTCAAAATACAAAAATATACCGATGATGATCTGGACAGTGTGCCCTGATTTGTTGACCCGATCCACTGAATTCACGTCAAACTACACAAAACATTAAACACACAAAAGTAAGCTTATGAAACCTTAGTAAGTTCATAAGCTTTTACATAAATCTTACCGAAAAGATAATAACAAAACATTAAATAGAGCATTTCAATAATATTCTCTATCAATCACAATCTCAAACATTGAATTTATTTGATTGAGCTCAATATCACAATTGATTAAATTCTTTCCCTTTCATTCATATAACACTTACCAGCACTTGTCAAATTATAGAACGTCTTACAGATTTGAGTACATTGTTTACTCAATGCCATAGTCCAACTATGGTCTTTCACTAATATTGTCATGGCCCTACCATATTATATCAGTCATGGTGCCATAACCCAGTTACCATAACCCAGTTATGGTCTTATGCATGTACACTTACTGCCATGGTTCAACCATGGTCTTACGTACACAGTGCCATAATTCAATTATGGACTTTTCACTGAAATGTCATAGCCCAGCTATGGTCTTACATTCCACACTTTACCATGGATATACCATGATTTTTATCCGTCAATTCATCACTTATCACTTCACTTGTCATTGAACGATCGTACTCAATCCAATGTTCTACTCAATTTGAACATTCAAATTACTTTTCATACGCTTTCAATAGTCATAATTCAATGACAACACATGAAATAATACATTATATCATTTCTAAATTAACAATAATCATAAAATTTTAACCATATGAACTCACTTGGGCCAATTCGTAGAAGTTGTCGGGATTTAGGGACTAATCAGTAATTTTCTCTTTTTTACGTTTATCTTCTGATTCTTGATCTATAATGTAAAAATTTCTATTCATTAGCATCTCATTTTATTCTAATTCAATTCACAATTCATTCCATTCAATTTTTGAAATTAAACATTTACCCCAAATTTTATAATTTTTACAATTTAGTCCCTGCTTAATTTGCCCATCAATTGAACTAAATTTTCTCAATCAACACTTTATTCCATCATATTAAACTACTACACAACCTTTGGTATTCATAATTTCAACATCAAACCCTAATTCTAAACTTTTTCACAATTAGGTCCTAAAAGTCATTTTTTATTAAAATCACTTAACAAAATCATCATATAATGAAATTAAAGCTTCAAATCCATGGTAATTTATCATAAACATACAGAAATTATTCATGGAAACTTTCAAAATCACCCATAGAATCAAAAACTAATGAATTCAATATAGGTAGACCTAATTGTAAAAGTCACAAAAACATAAAAATTTCAAAGAAAAAGCAAGAATTTAACTCACATGGTGAAAAATTATGACAAACCATCTTCTTTTAGACCTCCTATGGTGTTTTGGCTGAAGAAAAGTGAAGAGATCTCTAGATTTTTCAATTTAGTCTTTCTTTTATTTAACTAATTTGCAAAATTTCTAATTTTACCCTTATTTTACATTATTTTCTTACTTAATTCTTTTCCCATACTGTTCAGCCCATTTAATTTGGGTCTAATTGCCTTTTAAATCCTTCCTTATTAGACATTTAAGCTATTTAATCACTTTAATAAGTTTTGCAACTTTTACAATTTAGTCCTTTTTAATTAATTAACTATCGAAACGTCAAAATTTCCTAATGAAACTTTAATAATAACTCAATAACACTCCATAAATATTTCTAAAAATATTTATGGCTCGGTTTATGAATTTGAGGTCTCGATACCTTATTTTTAACCTAGTTTACCTAATAATTTTTTTCAAATCACAACATTCTCTAATTCAATAATACTTTTAAATTCACACATGACTTATAAATATTAATTTACTAAATTTTTGAACTTATTCGTTGGATTTAGTGATCTCGAATCACTATTTCCGACACCACTGAAAATTAGGCTGTTACAAGATTGCCAACTGATAGCCTTTTTGTAACTCCCCTAACCTGTATCCATCGTCGGAACTGGGTTACAAAGCATTACCAGAATTTACAGATCAAACAGACAGAAATTTCAAATATTTCATATAATATAATATTCAGGTCAGAAACCAATTAAACTCATACATACTATCCCTTATTTGAGCCCTCGAGGCCCAAAATACGCGTTAGAAGCAAGTCAGGACTAATTTGAAAACTCAGAGAGTTTTTTTCTTCGAAATACAATAAAAATTTTCAAAGCTGCAGGGTCACAAGGCCAAGTCACATGCCCGTGTGTCTGGCTGTGTGGCCATTCGAAGTAGGGACACAGGGCAGTGCCCCGGCTTGTGTCTGTGCCCGTGTAACTCTCTGACTTGGGTCACACGGTTAAGCCACATGCCCGTGTGCTAGACTGTGTACCCTTACGAAATTGCCTCACACGCTCATGTGCTAGATAGTGTACCCTTACCACACCCGTATGCTAGCCATGTGTCACATGGTCAAACACACGGGCGTGTTTCTGATCGTGTGGATCTAAAAGGTGCCATCAACAATTAAACAACTTAATAACCATTCGTTTAACCTATTCAAAACACGATCAAGCACATTCAAATCATGCTAAAATAATCATCCTAGGTTCCTAACCAATGTACCCTCATTGGTACTTCATTCATATCATCAAATTATATTATCAAAGCATCATTTTAATCCAAATTATAAACATACCAAACTCAATCCATTTTGCCTAGTTCATAAACACTTAAGCATCAGCTTAAATTCACATACACATATCTAGATTTGGTTCAATTTACCATGCCATAATATGGCTTCAAAAACAACACATGTTTATATATATATACCAAATCAATATTAAACTTATAACCTCATTTACAATCAATCTACAAAATAACTATTATTTAGACACTCTAGATACATGCCGACACAAAAGATATACATCACCACATTTGAGTTCGGGATCATTGTTGGATGTTGAATAGGCGATCAAAGAGAAGTACCTAATCTGCACATAGAAAAAAAAACAAAAACCGTACGCTGAGTAAAACTCAGTGGTATTTTTATAATCCGAATATTTAAAGACAAGATAATAAATATGCACAATTGAATTTTAAGTACATATTAATGTCTAGTATCATGACTATTATATGCTATCATATTTCATTTATTAAACAATGTCCCAATTCACATAATTGATATATGTATAAATAGTTATTCACCTATCAAACCATATTTATTTGTACAATGGCATTAGCCATTCAATACTCAACTCATGAATATATCATTTTATACCATTCTCAATTCTCATCATTTGCTATATAATAGCTTTTCACAATTTGATCCACATATCATTTAAACAATAACACATCCATTACAAATCCAATTCATGAGTACATAACTCATGTATCTTATTTTCATATTTCAAATTACTATCCCATTTTCAAATCACATACAATATCATCCAATATCAATCATAAAATATCTCATTTTGAACTCTTCCTATCATATGGCATGCCATCTATATCCAACTCAACCCGATACAGTTAATAGTGTTTAATTTCACATTTCAAATATAACCAATATCCAATACTAATTTTTCATATAATCACATATATATACACATGAATTAAATTCAATCTATAATAATCAATACATTCAATATGTATCTCCCAATTCAATCCATTTCAATCAATTATCAAAATGTCAATTACTCACCTCAGCACTTACCATATGCATTAAATTAAATTATAACAATTAACAACTAAGTTCGGATTATAGAAATACAAATTAGGAATTTCGAGCTATTCGACGTCGATTTTATCTTTTCTCTTTTTAGTCGAGGATTTCGGTACGACGTTAGCTACGGAATTAAAACAATTAAAATTCATCAATATAACACAATTCCATTTCATATTGAATATTTCAATTTTTACTCAATATTTGCCTAAAATTCAATTTAGTCCCTAAACCGAAACTAATTTTTATTCTTTACAAGTAATTCTATATTTTTATACAAATTTCAATTTAAACTAAATTTAACTCCTTATTTTCACTTAAATCCCTAAATTTTAAATTATTCACAATTTAGTCCATAATACTCAAATTTTACCATTTGTTCTACAATTTAATCATTTTCCATTTCTAACTTGAAAATCTATCAATTTAATCCCTAATACTAAAATTATTCAACATTAATAACCTTTAAAAACTTAATAATTGCTAAAATTTTAACATGGGTCGGGTAATACTTTACACCGGGATTCCAAAAACACCAAAACTACAAGAAAAGGGAACTAAATTGACTAACTAATTGAACTTGGAAACTTTTGAAGTCCTTGCTGTGCATTCTCTCCTTTCTCCCTTTCTTGCTTTTTTCTTTTTACTTTGTTTGGCTTTATCTTTCTTTATTTCTCTTATTTATTTGTTTTATTATTATAATATATATTTACTAAATAAGTAAGATAACTTATTTTATTATAATATATAAATTAAATTTACACCTAATTTACCTAATGCTGTCCCACTAAAGAAAAAATAGTAAAATTGCTTCTTTAGTCCCTTTAATTATTCTTTAATCTATAATTCAACTTTCACTATTTATGCAATTTAGTCCTTATACCTAATTACTTTTAATTCATGCAAATTCACTTAACTGAAACCTAATTAACTACACAACTAGCTTCGTAAATATTTTTAATAAATATTTACAAGTCCGATTTACGAGAACGAAGTCTCAAAAATGCATTTCCCGACTACCCTGACTATCGGGTTGTTACACTTTTTCAATTTATCCTCTAATGTTCCTAATTTTTTGGATTAAAAGGAAATCCGGGTGTGATAGTTTAATACCTAAAACCTTTCTTTAAAAAATTCACATGGAACCCATTACAAAGTTGGCTAATATTTATCAAATTAGCTTTGAGCCCTTCAACTAACAAAACATTCTTCAACTTTGGAATCCCATCAATGCTTAAAATGTCTTTACTAAAAATTATTCCTTGCCTACCATTGAAAAATGTAACATTATTTGCATTATAACTTAGTAAGTTTTTTAGAAAGGGCTTCTTACATATCTTGTGTTTAGAGCACCTATTACTGAAATATCAAATTTTATCCATGCCAACCTTTTAAAAGAAATTTGCAGCAAGTAGACAACTCTCACCTTTCTTTACTCAAATTTGCTTATGATGATTTACTGAAAAATGGATTTTGCAACATATAATTGAATTGCTCTTATTTTTCTAATTTTGAAGTCATTTCATTCATCGTTTTGTAACAATATGACCTAATATGTCTCATTTTTCCATAATAGTAACACCTGGGTTTTTAAAATCTCCTTTTTCTTGTATATAAAGAAGCAACATGATTTTTAGCCTTAAAAAACAATAAAGCCATTGGATCGTTCACCGCATATCCTAGACCATAGTGGCTAGATTTGATTCCTCTAGTGGCTAAATTTTTGTCAAGCATGTCATTTTGAGTACCAAGCCTCTTGAGAATCCTTTTTGTAGTATCAAGCTCCTTCAAAACTGTGTTAAGTTTTGCTTCATTTTGGGCAAGTTCACCATCTTTTTATTTTGAAGCAATAAGAAGCTTTTGGTTTTCTTCCTTGAGAATAATATTTCCATCTTTCAAAGCATGATTTAATTGAATCAAAAGTCTCATTAGCTCATCATCTTCCTATAAGCCTCTTCAATGCTACCAAAAGAATAATCACAATCACTTATAAAATAGTCCTTACAAACAAACACAAACAATGTTGTAACATGATAACCAAAAGTAGTTATAAAGCCCACATAGTTGTTAATGTGATCCTCATCCTTAGAGTCTTCGCCTCTTGATTTTTTCATCACTTTAATTTACTGTGAATTATTTCTTCTTCTTCTTTAAAGTGTTAACATACTAAGATTGGATCTGATTGAACCCCTCGCATTCATCACTGAATACCCTTCTATTTAACACAAGGTTATTCATAGTTTAACAATTGTCTTCAATTGGTTCTTTGAGAATTTTTTTCGCCAACATCATTGCTTTTTTTCTTGGACCTTCTAAATGCTTAATTAAAGTGTTTTTAACAAAATTGCCACTTTTTTTCTAAATCTTTTAAAGTGGTAGCAAATAGAACTAATGTTACAACAAGTTGAACAATAAAGGCAATATTTTCCTCAGTTTTCACCCTTTCTCATTTAATCCTCCAAGTTTACTTCAAAGGTTCTAAGAGAATCCATAAGCTCGCCTAGTTGCATGGTTGCAATGTCCTTGGCCTTTTTTATCACGATCACTTTTATGGAAAACCCTTTCAATAACAACCGAAACATCATTTGTGCCAGTTTCACATTAAGAAAATGTTCACCAAGGGAAAAAAAAAACTTCATTAGAAATCTCACACATATGAGCATAAAATTCAAAAATATTTTCATCTTCATTCATTTTCAAATTTTTGAATCTAATATTAAGTATTTGAAGCTTTGACAGTTTGATAGAAGTTATTCCTTCAACTTGATTTTCCAAGATAGTCCATACTTCCCTCACTAATTCACATATTAAGATTATCTTGAATTGTTGAATGTCAAAACCGTTAACAATGACATTATGTGCCTTCAAATTCTTGGCATTTGGTAACATTTTCTTCCTCTTCTTCTTTAGTAGTGTAGTTGCTCTTTGCTTTTAGTGACACAACCCTATCTTTATCAATCATTATGGCCTTTGTCTGACCATCCAAGCTCTCTCAATAATGAATTTAACAAAGTTATTTTGGCTTTTCAATAAGTGCAATTTGCAGTGCTAATCAACAAAGGTGGTCTAGCGATAGAACTTTCTTTTTTTAAATCCTCCATAGTTTAGTAAATTTTAGGATCTTACTAGATACATTTGATATGTGGCTATAATACCAATTGAAAGTTGATAAGTTGGTAAAAAAATGGTTTAGTTAACACATGCAAATTGATGTTGAAATACAAGTCTTGTTTGGCAGTTGCAGCAAGGGAATAAAACTACAAGATAACTAAAAGATAGAGATTAATGATTCATTTATGTAGTTTAGTTCAAAAACCTATCTTTGAGGGGCCTTGCCCAAAGAGTGAATTCACTATACAAACTTCAACAATACAAGCTTTGCTAAACAACCCAATTTGCCCAAGCTCACTATGGATAGTTGCATCCATAAAAGCATACAATTTGTATGCCTCACTCTCAACCCGAACCTTCTTACAGAAGGCTAGTAATACATACTAAAAAATGTATACAATAAATTATTACAAAAGGCATAAAGGAAGTCTCAAAATAGACAAAACAATGCTCACAAAGTACTAGTTCAATTCCATACATACGGAGGAAACAACTCTTCCATTATAGAGGCCTGTAGCATAACTATAAAGAGCCAAAACTTACTCTAGTAAATCTTCAAATAGTCTTCCACAATTTGGTAATAATTTATTTCCAAATAAAAACCTAAATTATCTCTTCATCAAATTCAAATGATAAACACAAAAGGAAATAGAAAATATCATAATTTAAAAACTCTAATATCTCCACAATTATTCTAGCTTTCTCTTACATAAAAACTAGGAAAAAATGTTTAAGCTTAGACGTAAATAGAAAATAAACAACATGTTATACAACATACTTTGTGTTTCCAAAGTATGGTAAATAGAGTTCTAGCAAATCGAAAAGAAATGCAAAACCTTGGGCCCTAATAATAGTAAATTTTAAATTTAGCCTCCATAAAAATTTTAATGTTATAAATTAATACAATGATAAATCTCACCCAAACTTTTAATTCAACTATGACACCTAGAAAAATTATTACCCCTAAAAGAAATTTTTTAGCTTGACCATTGATTTAAAACACTTAACATTAAAAGGAAATTGATGGATCCTGCAAAATAAAGTGGAATATATTTTATATGTGATGGATGCATTGTAAATATATATGTTGGTGAATGTAACTAGTGGGTATATTTTGAAAGTTTTTTACACTTTTGTAAATAAATTTGTTGGGAGTTGAATTGCAAATGAAAAATAATGAATAAATATTAATTCAGTTACAATTTAATCTTATTTTTAATAATAAATTTGAATTTAATGAAGATAATGGATTAGAAAAAAAACTTTATTTCTAAATTATAGATAGATAACAGTTAATAGATGAATATATATATTATTATCTTTAAATAATAAAAATATAATGAGTGCACTTGGGAAACAAATAAAAGAAGAACAGAGAATGTGTAGAGAGAAACAAACAAAGGAAATGTCTCCAAAAAGAAGAAGCTGAGCTGACACAAGGATTCCCATACTTGCTGCTTCCAACACTCCTCTCAAATCACAATAAATGTTATCATTGAAATTTTAAATAAAAATATTTTTATAACTTTTATAACAAAAATATTAATACATATAATTGATAAATTATTATTTTTAACTCCATATAAATAATGTAATAAATAGTTCCATCCAAGGGATTGCTTTTTTTTAGTTTTATCTAATTCATATATTCAAATTAAAAAAATATAATACAATCTTGAATAAAAATACTATAGACAAAAAAGAGCATTTTATACAAGGAAAGCAAATTCCCTTTCATTTGCAGCTTTATCTTTTTCATGGTTTTATTTACCAGTTTACTTTCTTCTCTTTGTTCTTTTTCTACTTTGTATTTCCTTTCCATTTCTTCACTTGATCAAGGCATTGTTGGGTTTTATTATTATTATTACCCCCATGGATTTTTAACTTTTCCTCATGGTTTTATGTACATAAGAAGCATGTAGAAACATTGTTCCTATTCCATTCTTTCATCTGCCTTTTTATGTTGCTAAATGACAACTGCCTTGGGAGTTGGTTTTTTATTTTCTTAGTATTCAATAATATAATATAATATTTGCTTTGCCTTTTCAACTAACTTTTGAACTACCAATTCAAAACTTACCTTGCTTCATTTGCCAATACTATCTCAAAAAACTCAATATTTTTAAATTATTTAATATTTGATTATAATATACTCACATTGTGAATAAAATAATTATGTTACAGATATATTTATACAAAATTAATGTCAAAAATAAATGGGACTTTAGTTGATTTTGTATATCACTGTTCGATATTTTTATAAATTTTATTTAAAATATAAAATGATAAGAATACACTTAAATTAATATTTATTACTTTGTGAAAAGAAAAAGAATATAAGTCAATTTTCTATTGAATTGATGTCCAATGAGACAAATTCAATCAGATAATTATATATAATATAAATATATTATATTAATTTTAAAAATAATTATTTAGTATAATGTTTCGTGGAGTTTCTGAAATTCAGAATTATAGTAATAAAAGTCACGTGTGATTCTAACAAATTGAAAAATAAAATTAAATATATAAAAATGAATATACAATATTTGTTTTAACATTCTATGTCTTTTACTGCTACCAATATACTAAATACATAAAAAATTATTTACACAAAATATAAATGTATATATATATATTTATATATATTCATACTATTTCTTTAGGGTTAACATTTCTGTTAGTATAAAAAAACTAATTAAATATCGCCAGGTGTTTTTCTTTAAATTAATTGAGTCCATTTTCTATTAGAAACGTGTGAAATAATTTTTCATTACTTTATTATTATAAATATGAAGCTGAGATCATTAAAATATTAATCATATGAAAAGGTGTAAAAATATATAAAAAGGAATCGTTTTATACTTTTTATATATTTTTTTTTACGATTAATATTTTAATAATTTAACCATTGAATTTATTGATATAATTGCATTTTTCATACATGTAAATTTTCGAATCAATCCGATATCTTTATCATATCAATATAAAATAGTGTATATATATTAATATTTATTGAACAATTGAAAGTTTTTTTATATAAAACAAATAGCTATAAAATTTTAATTTCCATCAAATTTGTCATTTATGATCTATATAAATAAAATATGAAATATAACGATTAGACTATTAAAATATTAATCATATAAACCTATACAAAATAGAGTGAGTATGGGTGGTCACGGTTTGGTTCAATCAGTTTTTTTTGGATTTTTTTAATTATCTATCATAATTTAGTTAGACTACGTTCAATTCTTGATTTTTCTATAATAATTTTTATTTTGGATTTTTAGACTTATTTTGTCAAAGATTTTGAATATTATTTGACAATATAATAATTTTAAAAAAATTTCACAAATGTTTTTAAAAATAATAATTTTTTAAGTATTTTTAAATTATTTTCACTATATATAAAATATTTAGTTTTATATCATAAAAAAATTAATTTTAAATTAAATAAAAATAGAACTCAAGATGATTTTGAGTAACCAAAATTTTTCTACAAATCATCCAACCACCTCGATTTAAGTCAATTCTCAATTTTTTTTGTATAAGTGAATCCTTCCCAACACAAATAATTATTTATGTTTATATTTGAATATTTTCATAAATCTGAATGGAAATATTTGACTTTTTTTTAAATTTAAACTTAAAGAAATCCAAAAAAGTAAAAATAAAACCAACAACCTTGAAAAGATCCCATTCAAGTTGGTAATTGGTAGTGTGAATTAAAGAAAAACTAAAAATGGATAAGAAAAGAGAAATAATATTAATCCTAAATATTCCCAACAAGAGTCCAACATTTAAAAAGGAATGGTCCCCTAATTACATGATTGTGTAAATCCTATGAACATTTATAATGATTTGGATCAATGAACATTGCTCATTTAAGTCTATTAACCTTTTCTTTCCATGTTGACAGTCAAAGTAACAATCTCATTCTTTAAGCATAAGATTGCATTTACTAATGATGAAACAACACAAAAAGAAGAAAAATGGGGTCATTTCCCCATGAATATTCTTTATAAAAAAATAAAATTAATATTTGATATATTACAATATTATAACTAAATAAGAAAATAAATATTCATATTCACATTACAATTTTCCGACTTTATAACTTTTAAAGTGTTTTGTTTTTATTTTGTATGAATTACTCTTTTACTCCTTGATTTTCAATTTATTTTTAAGTTATTTCATATCTTTTTTTAAAAAAAAAATTTATAGATTAAAAATACAAAAATGATTTTAAATAAATTATATTTTTATTTTAAAATTTTACTTAATTAAAGTAAATTTTAAGATTATAATTTTAAAATAACTTAATATCAAAATTGTTTAGGCTAAAATATTAATTAAAAAAGACACAAATTAATAATATTAATCAAATTAAATTTATATTTTTCAAATATAATAAGGATTAATTGGTTTCAATGATTAAATATAAAAATATAAAAAAATTGAATATTAACTATTTTAACATTAAAGTAAAATAACTTAATAATATATAAAAATTATTTAAGTTATAATAAATTAATATTAAATATTTTTAAAATTACATTAAAAACTAATTTTATAAAAAAATATTATAAAATTAATATACATATATGATTCATACATGGCACAAGAACACAAACTAATATGAATAATAATAGTGTTAATTCCACATCTCATCTAATTCTAAATTTTTTTATTTTTATTTTTATTTTCATTTATTTCTGGAAAAGGTTACATTTTTATTATAAAAAGTGTAATTAAAATCTTGAATATTTTTTAAGAAATAGTATATTTGAAATAAGGTTGTGTTATTTCTTGAAGAACAAGTTAAAAAAATCTTCCACTGGTATGAGTAAGTCAAAATTTAATAGTAAGTAAAACTATTAATTGTTTTTAATTTTCAAAAAGCTGCATAAAAAAATTGCTTTTGAAAAAAAAAAAAAAGGAAATGATTATTAAAAAGTTACTTATTTATTGCCTCGAGCTTGGGAAATTCAAAAAGAAACACACATTTATCTGTTTTTGAGAATTATGAAATGAAGATGAAGTCTTGTTTGGCAGAGAGGCATGTGCGCAGTGCGCTGCATTTTTTTACTTTTTTATTTTTATTATTACAATGCAGACCTACATTTTGTTGCAAATAACATTTAAGCGTGATTATTCAAAGTATGCGTTAAGTTAGTTGCATGGTTAAACTAGGGACAGTATGGTTAACTCCATCATCCTTAAAACCTTAAAACCTTTCAATCTTTCTATTTTTACTTTGTCTCAATTATATTAAAATATTTACAAATATATAACATTTATTATAATTATAAAACAAAAAATAGAAATAGAATAAATATTTTATTCATGTCTTTTTGAGTTTTATGTCTTTATACCTCTTTTCGTCACTCAACTCTAAAAATTTTCAATTTAGGTATTAACGTTTGACATTAACTTGATAACGGAAAGCCTTTTCTTAACTGATCTAATAACAAGTTTAGTCCTCACTACTTACACATATGATCATTTTTATCCTAATTCTAAATAACCTAACAGGTTTAGCCCTTCACATTTACAAATTCCATCAACTTAATCTTCTAACTTTCTTACTAAAGCTCTCATATTTCAAAAATAGGTATTTTATGTCTATTAATTGTTTTATTTATGGTTGAAATTATCCGATTCGGTACATAACTCTTTTTATTTTTTATTTTAAGAAGTTCGTGTTACAAATTAACTAAACACCATTAAAAAATAGAAAATACAAATGTTAGAAATATAATATATAATGAAATTATATAAATAATTTAATATTTGTAAAAAAAAAATTCAAGATAAACTGATGAAAAAAGAAAATAAAAGAAAATTTCAAGATAAACTCATTGGTATAGGAAATAGATTGAAAAACAACTCATTACTTGAGAGAAGTTTTTTTTTTCCCCTTTTTTTGATTTTTCAAAATTATAGACCTGAAATGCCTTTGTTCTAAAAGCTGAAAGCTTTAATGAGAAAGTTTGAGGATCAATGATAGAACTAAATTATGTAGAATTAGGATCAAATTGATGAGATATGTAAGTGTTGATGACTAAATATGTTATTATACTAGTTAGAAAAAAGCTTTCCATTATTAATTTAAGGACAAGAGATCAAAATAGAAAAAAATTCAAACATTAATATTTAAATTAATATTTTTTAAATAAAGTGACTAAAATAAGAATACGGACATAAGTGGGTGACTATTTATTTAGTTTACATAAAATATGATCCAAATGTTGAAACAGAGCCTTACCAAATCAGTGAGCTGATCCATTTCAATAGATTGGGCATTTTAAGCGTTTCAAGCCAAAAGCCCAACTTCTATTTTTGGACTAATTTAAGTACGGTTTATATTTGACTAAAATATAACCTTTTAAAGTTCCAATGGCAGTAAGTCAGATTATGTCACTTTTTAATAAATATAGCCTAATTGGTGATGTGATTTGGTTACGACTTTTGTAATTGATATAGTGTCAATAAATCACATCATGTGACTTCTTTTATTTATTTTAAAGGAAATTAAAATTTTATATTGTAAAATTAATTATATTTATTTCTAAAAATTTTCAAAGCTTTATATTTGTTTATTTACAAAGTAATGTCATTGGCTGATAATGTATAATTTTCTTGTTTCTTTTTTTTTTTTTTCGAAAAAGAAAAACTTTGATTACTGAATACAACACAAAGTAAGATACATAACTACTCCTCCTGTGTTGCCTAATAAAAGAAGATGAAAGCAAACAAGAGGGTTAGAACTAGTCTTGATCATGGGCTGGGCCGTGGCCCGCCCGGAAAATGGGAAGATTTGAACAAAATTATATGTTCATAAAATGGGCTTGGACAAAAAAATGAAGCTTGCTTAGAAAACAAGCCGGGCGCCTCGGGCAAGATTCTTTTGGCCTAAGCTCGGCCCAGCCCAAATTATATAATAAATATTTTATTTTATTTTTAATCATTTTAAATTTTTAACTTTACTTTTCTAATTTCACTTCCACTTTCAATTTGTATATTGTTTTAAGAATTGTTTTAGTATCATTTATGTTTTAAAATGTATTTGATTTATTATATTTTAATTTTTTATTTAATAAAATAAGCTAAAAAAAATTAATATGGACCGGACCGAGTTAGGCTCAGGCTTAGCAATTTTATTTTGGGTCTTGGACAAATTTTAGGCCCATATTTCGGGTCGGCCCGAGCTCGGGCCTAGAATTTTGTTTAGGCTCGATCCGGCCCATGGTCAACTCTAATTAGAACAAACATAAAGAAAATTCGAAACATTAAGTTCATCAAATGGTAATATTGCTACCCAAACAAGTTAGAGCACCTGTACACTTGCTTTGTGTCTGGAAGACATGTCTCCAACAATTAGAACTCATAGAACAGAGAAGAATCTTGTAATAATCAATCTGAAGAGATAACAGAGTGCTTCGATTAGTAGTAGATTGTATGAAATAAATGTTATGGTCCAAAATAAAAATGATACCCCCGTAGTAAATAGGACATGCAAACGAAAAAATTTTTTTTGCATGGGCACAGGTGTAGTACATACCTAACTCATTCTCTTATCGCCCCTACTGCTGCCATAAACATAACAAAGTCACCCATATTTTCTAACATTTATTAACTTATCATGTACACTCTTAAAACAACAACAAAAATGTGTCAATTACTTACCTCCACTCTTTCAAGATGAAGCCTAGTAATAATACTATCCATTTTGAATTTGGATTTGGAAAGAAATGGTTGAACTTTCAATGGTCTTTTTATGCAAATAGGCTGAATATTTTCCAAATCTACTTTTTTATGGAGACCCATCTGCCACTTCGGTTTCTTAATACTCGAAGTACATCTATTAGATATCTGCCCATATTTGGGGCACAACTGTAGGTTGCTCTAAGAGCTAACAATCAACTACTCCTGCTCTACGGGGTCATCATGTCCCAACTGGCTTTGGGAGCTAACAATCAGCTACTCTTGCTCCATGGGATCATCATGCCCCAACGGATCATCATAATCCATCTACTATTGTTGCTACCCCGTGGGGTTATCATGCCTCAATTGATGATCTTGCTACTCTAAGTTCTCTACACCAATTTAAATAACTTAAATCTAATAAATAATATTAGATAGTGAATTTGGTTTGGAAAATATCTAACGAACATTACCAAGAGAGAGCAAGTTGTAACGAGAGTCCCCATGTCTCTCATTGTTTGCATCTTTTGCCCTTGTCAATAATAAAAAAAAAAACAATATGACATTCCAAAAATTTAGAATACAAAGGAAGCAACAAACAAGAAAAAACAAGAGGGACCATGGGGGATTACCTACAGTATACAAACACTACCAACGATCATTCCAAATTGAAATGAAATTTTCATGTACCAAGGTCCAATCTTTCTTATGTCCTCCCCTATGTTTGTTTTTATCATATTTATCATGTTTGTCATGTATAAAATAGATATGAACCTTGGATTTAAGAGGATCAGATGCATGTAGCTGCTTTTGCTTCAGGACAGTAGGGTCATAGAAAATTACCTTCTTTTGAGATATAAGAGATGTCAAAGCACATTCTAAGGAAACTTGACCATCACATAGAGAAGGTAAGAAATTTTCCAGTAGGCTAGCATATGGGGTCCATTCAACCTGTTTGAAATATTGAAATATGAAAGACTAAAAAATAAGAAAGTCATTTGAAAGAGTTAAAAAATAAATCATTAGAAAGAAGAAAATGACTTCACTTACTCTAGTTGGCTTTAACTTTTTGAAATACTTAGCAAATTCAAAAACTTTTCTGCAATTTTTTTTCTTGGATGGTATAATCAACCTTTCATGCCATCCAACCAACAAAAGGAAGTCATTTGGACGATTTTACAAATCTTCAACTATGACAATTGAAGATATTTTTCAATGGCAGGGTGGAGCAACCAAGATGCAACCCACAGTATATGCTCCAATATAAACACCTACAACAAAGAGAAAAACTATTAAACAAATGAAACCATAAATATAACTTCTATCCTCGCCGTAACAAAATGGAAATTGCCATATAGACTTTGTTCGTATTTTTTTTGGTCCTCTAGGCTCCTATGCGGAGTTGGTAGCATGGCTGCACCCCATGCATACCTTCCAATTTCATCAACATTGTAACACCCCCTACCCGTATCCATTAACAGAATAGGGTACGAGGCATTACCGGAGTTTACTGAATATTTTCAGATAATTCTGAGTCATTTATTATTCATATTTTGAAAATAATCATAACGTGTCTCTATTGGGCCCTCGAAGCCCTAAACATACACTAGAAACCAAATGGAATTAAATCGAGATTATATAAAAAAATTCACAAAATCTTAAATTTTATTTTCATCTAAGTACTTACCATTTCAATGCTTCTTGTAATTAAACATATTACCATTCAATCAATAGCTTGTCCTTTGTCTAAGTGTCAAGCCACATCACTGTTAGTATACTTCAATATATTTCATATAAATTCAACATTGATATACTTATTTTCTCGACATGTCACATTTGAGTTTAATAGTTGTCTTTACTTACATAATTTCCTTGTATCAACGTATCAAAGATAATCATATATGTACATGTCATGAAACATATTAATTCTATTACCGTTTCTTTATAAGTATATATCAATCGTTTCATTATATCAATATTTCATGTTTCATCATTTCCATATATTTTAAGTATATTTATTCCGGTAAAGTTTATATCAAACTTAACATAAATTATATTCCATGTGCTTATTCTTATTTTGTTTATCTATCTTCATAATTATTTCACACAACTATTTTGTACATATATTTCCATATGACCAGTTCTTGTAAATATTTCACACAACCATTTCATGTAACCATTCGTCATCTAATACGTATTACCTGAATATCAATTGTTCAATAGATATCATAGCGTCTCCCATCCACGGTCTTATTTATCTTTGACATGATGCCATAGTGTCTTTCAACTATGGTCTTACTCATTTTCTGTCATGTTGCCATGGTACCTTTCAACCATGGTCTTATTCATTTCCCGTCATGTTGCCATGGTATCTTTCAACCATGGTCTTACACATTTCATGTCACGTTGCCATGGTCTCTTTCAACCATGGTCTTACACATTTCATCTCAAGTTGCCATGGTATCTTTCAACCATGGTCTTACACATTTCATATCAGAGAGCACACTTCCGCGAACCTCATCCTTACAGTGGGATTACCAGTCCAGGCTAAATCCCCTGTAATATAAACTCATAGAGTATTGTCGGGATTACCAGTCCAGGCTAAATCCCCTACAACGACAATTACTCTAATGAGCTTGGATCTGAATTACCAGTCCAGGCTAAATTCAGACCCTAATTCGGATTACCCGTCCGGGCTAAATCCATTTTCCACATATTCTTCGGGAGGGCTATATCAGGATAGGATCACTCGTCCGGGCTAGATCCCTTTTACCGTCAATTCCTTTTTAGAGATCCATCGAAATTTCCTTTCATTCAATCGGGATTTCTTCCCCTTTTATCAAATATGTCAATGTTTCATCAATTTTCATATAATGAACATTCAAATCATATTCATATCAAAAACATACATTTCAAGCATTTAAGAATATAATTTAAGTTACATGAACTTACCTCATTGCTTGTTTGTGTTTATAATTTCATTAATCCGATATCTTTTCTTTTTCACGATCAAGTCTCATACATATTGATAACAATCCATGAATTCTGTAAAATATCAGAATTTTTTCATAATTTCAACACTTTTCAATTTAATCCCTAAAACATGTTTTCCCCCTATCTTGAACTAAATTAATAATTTCATTCAATTTTGTAATTTAAATAATAAAATTAATTCATTTCATGCAATTTGGTCATTTTTGACATTTTTACAAAATTGCCCATAAAGTTTTACTTTTATTCAATTTAGTCCTTAAGCCTAAAACGTGCAAATTAGCCATGCTTGCTGAATATTCATATATATATTTTCCTCCTCCTCCTCTCCATTCCACATCCTTAAATTTATATAATATGCTTATAAGTAACATTATCAATAATTTTACTATTTACTTATATGTATATTGAAAGCTGTCCATTTGAGTCATAGTCACTAAATTATTTATTTCTTGAGTTATAGAACTCCAAATTAAGATATATAAATTTTATTTGAAACTAGACTCACATATATTCTTACCATAAAATTTTCAGAATTTTTGGTTTAGCCAATTAGTACAGTTTATTCATTAAAGTCACCCCTGTTCTGCTGTCTGACAGTTCTGACCATTCTTCACTAAAAATTAATTATCTCCTTGTACAGAATTCAAATTATGTTCTAGTTTGTTTCTAATAAAACTAGACTCATTCAGGATTCTATAAATATAAATTTAAGCCCATAATTATTTTTCGTCATTTTTTTATGATTTTTCAAAGTCTGAACAGGGTAACCCGAATTCATTCTGACCTTGTCTCACAAAATTTATTATATCTCAAAATTTACAAATCCATTGCTTACACTGTTTCTTCTATGAGAAACTAGAGCTTTAATTCCATATTTTTTTAATCATCTATTTCGATTTCTATAATTTATGGTGATTTTTCAAAGTTAGAATACTGCTGCTGTCTAGAACTGTTTTAGTGCAAGATATTAATTACCATGTTTATAACACCCTTATTTTCTTTCTCTACACTATTTCTCATCACTTTCTCTTGTTTTCTCTTCACTAACATATCAAAAACATAGGACCATATGTAAGGAAACTCTACATTAACATTAATCCCATGCTTTTTCAATAATATCAAACTTAAAAATATATTGAAATCATGATGTTCTTACCTTGTTCTATTGATTTCAATCTTCATCTTTGATTTTCTCTCTCCTCCAGCTTCCATTTCTTGAATCCAACTTGATATTCTAACTTCCCATAGTCTCCTTAACATTTTTCTCTCTTGGTAGCTATGAAAATTCTTTTGATTTTTGGTTGAAAATGGTGATTTTTTTGGTAAAAGGACCAAATTGTAAAGAAAACAAATTTTTTTTTCTTTCTCTCTTCCTCTCACGTTAGTGCATGGAAAAGATGGATGATGGTGTGTGTGTGTTTTTTTTTTTTCCATACACACACATGTATATAGGCTAAATAAAATAATAAAATAATAAAATAATAAAATATCTTATTAAAATATTAAATAAATAATAATTATCTAATTAAATAATTAAATAATTATAAAATATCACCAACATTATCATTACTTTCTAGATTTCTCTCTCTTCTAATTGACCATTTTGCCCTTTATTATCTTTTAAAATTCCATCATTGAGTCATCATTTAATTTGGTAATATTGCAATTTAGTCCCTCATAGTTCTTCACCTATTCAATTTGGTCCTAATTCATCCATTTTCCTTAGTTTCTAGATCATTCCACTCTTAAAATATTTACACTATTGGTCCTTCAACTTTTTCATATTTACACTTTAACCCCTCAAATTTTGAGTATTTACTCTTGTGCAACAAAACTTTTCTCACTTTTACAATTTAGTCATTTCTTGAATTAATATATAATAATATACTTCTCAATTTTGACATAACTCAAAATTTCCCTTTTTGTCACTTTATTTTCTTATTTTACTATATCAAGGATAATATCTTACTGTAAAAGTTTTCGGGGTATTACAAACATTCCTAAAAAATGTGAAAAAAAAAAAATGGAGACACCACATGAGCAGTAGAAGGGAATACAATAGACCCAATAATGTACAGCAACATCGCCCAAACATAGAGGTTAAGTTCTTGCCCCTCAAGAACAAGATCACCCCAATGCCCATAAGTATTTTTAAGCCAATACAGACTAATTCCACTTTTTTTGGGTTTAGGCACTCATCTGTGCCAAAACACTCTACACATAAATCATTTAAATTCACAACTATCTCATTTCCTATAACTAGCCAACCACTTATCTTTAGGCCAATAGTCCTTAAAACATCTCCTAATATATTAATCTAATCTACTTTACTTTATCCAATAACTTGTTTTAATGTTTAAAACCCAAGTTGTTATCCACTTAAATTTTTAAATTTTTTTATATCCAAATATAACTTGGACTCATATTAAGATATTATTAGTATTAAAGCTAAATATTATTATTCAAATATGAGCAATACTCATTTATTTAGTATTGGACTGACTATAGTAGTCATATCATTTTTACTAAATTTTTCAATAAGTCCAACTGGTTCTTACCTTATTTTAGCCGATCTTAATATATTTTTTTTATGGATTGTCATTTCAAGTATTATTCCTATTGGACATCTTATGTCAAGATACAAATCAAATAATAAACATTATTTTTTAGGTGGTTTACGAGTTGTTGCTTAATTAATTTAGTAATGAAATACCATTAACTCTATGTATTTTATCAATATCTCTATGTGCTATTCGTTCAAATAAAAACTTTTATTTTCTGTATTCATTTCGTTCTAGAAAATAAGTTGAATGGATTGAATAGATATTTTTGTTTTTTATTATCCTTCATTCAGGTTGATGAACTAAATAATTATTTACAAAATATGTTAGAAAAATTATTTTTATGGGAATTTTGAGGCATATTCTCAATAGGTAAAGGTGGAGAGTTGAATCATAAAATTATGGTTTCATATTCTACTCCATGAGACCTTTACAACGGTATATCATATGCTCAAAATGGTTGAGTGGTGAATGAGAAATTGATGCTCAAAGTAAGTTACTTGGAAATATTGTTGAGGAAAAAGTAAAAGCTTAAACCCCACATTGGTTAAATACCAAATGTGAGATGTGTCTATATATGTGAACTGTCTTGAAAGGTAATTGAATGACTAAGCTTGTAACCTTACCTCGTTTACAGGGGGTGCAAGTCTAAACCTGATGGGGTTGAGGTGCATCTGTACAACATGAGTGATGCAAAATGTTTGGATTGATTGGGCCAAATGGGCTTGCGAGTATTTTTAGCCCAACACGAATTTATTTTCCTTAACAGACAAATTTTGCTTATATATGGATACTTATCTTATTGATTTGATTCTAATAAATCTGATTAAAATTTTAAATCAAATTGATTTAATGTCAGGTTTTGTGAATATTTTTTCCAAAATTCCAACACTCTCTGTAGCGACGTAAAAATTTTAGCTCGGTCGCTAATTGTGGCGATTTAGTGAAAACTTGAAAACTGAAGTTTAATTTTGAAATAAACAGGGAGTCGCCACCGATCATTTTTACTAGGTGTGATCGGACACCTATTGGATCTCTTTTTTTTAACATCAGAAGGCTGAGTTTAGGTCTACGTGAAAGTCCAGAGAAAAATTAGGGTTTGGGAGTCGATTACGCACGAGGAAGGTATTAGCACCCTCGCGATGCCCAAAATTAGTATCTTGTAAAACACGCGTTGTCTTGATTTTCAAAAATACGGGTTCAATGTAAGATTTAATCGTGATCTGGTTGAAAAGACGAGAAATTTTAGTTTTTTGGTTTTTTTAGAAGGGCATACCGTTTTAACATGAGTCAATTGATGTTCACCCAACATAGCGATGAAATCGACGACTTAGTATTAAACCGATACGTTGCCTCATGTATTGAAATTAATTAAAAAACAAGAATAAGATTTTCAAACTCATGCAAAGCAAATAAATAAATGACAGAGCTAGAAATATATTGAAGCAAATACAAGTGTGACCATAATATTAAAAATAACAAAGAAATATGCGATATTAGACATAATACTAGAATTAAATACGAAATAGAAACAATGAATGCATATACATAATGATGATATTTGGA
Source organism: Gossypium anomalum (assembly GCA_025698475.1). NCBI lineage: Eukaryota > Viridiplantae > Streptophyta > Magnoliopsida > Malvales > Malvaceae > Gossypium > Gossypium anomalum. Next base: position 46,448,531 of record CM046960.1, on the reverse strand, counting down.
GTATGTACGTAATATAGGAGTGAAAAATATTTACTTAATAATACTAAATATAGGTACATAATATATATATATATATATATATATATATATATATATATATATATATATGCATAACATATTTAAAATGAACACATACGATATACACATATAATACACACTAATAATAATAGTAATAATAGAAAGATATATACACAAATAATAAAACATTTACTAGTACTTATAATAACAAGGATAAAATATATGCATAAGATACTACAAAAATATATAAATATTATGGTATTTAAAAAAACATATACATGAAATAGTAAAAGAAATATATAACAAATAACATAAAGATATATGTATGAAATAACACAAAAATACATGAATAGTATGATATTCACAAATATATATATATATATATATATATATATATTATAACCCTTTTTTAGAATAATATAATTAAATATACGAAAATAATACTATATACACAAAAATGTATATATACACATATGGTGAAATATATGTACTAATATTAATAATAAGTATAATCGGAATAAAAATAAATATAATAATATATACTCAATATGGTATTAAAAATACGTATATATACAATAGTATTTCGGAGTATGCACATGAGACAATATAAAATATATACATGGAAATATACAAGAAATATACATCTAATAACATTAAAAATATATACATAATATAAATATAATATACAATATATACATATGATAAAAAAAAACTATTAATACGTACATGTATATCTATATACACATTAAGTGAAAATGCTAATGCTAACAATATAAAGAATAAATATAATAATAGATATATATGCATATAATAGTAAGAAACGAAACATAAAGAAAATATATATATGTAGCTAAATATAATACACTAGTAACAATATATAAAAATAATAGTGATAACAATATTATATAAATAACATGATTAATATTTAAAGCTGAATTAAATAGCAAAATAATATGAAATCCAAGGTAAATACGAGAAATAAATGAAAAAGGACCAAAATTGGATTAAAATCAAAGCTTTGGGGCGAATTTTAAAAAAATATAAAGGGAAAAGGACCCATTAGAACGCGCAAAAAACTGTGGGGGACCAAAAACACAATTAATCCTCCCTTCAAAACATAACATAGCAAGGGGGACTAAATCGCAAAGCGCTGCATACTTTGGGCCAAATTAAAAAAACAATGAAAGATTTAATTAGAACATATTAAAAGCGGAGGGGTTAAACGCGCAAATAACCCCTACATAAAAAACACGCGGATCCTGAGCGGGTTTGGATCGGGTCGGGTCGAGTAGGCTCAAAACGACGTCGTTTTGGGGTTAAAGAGCAGCCCCCAAAATGACGTCGTTTTGGAGGGCTATATAAGGCCTAAAATTAACAAAAAAAAAGGCATTTGGTGAGAGGGAAGGAAAAAAAGAAGAGAGAGGGAAGAGAGAAGGGAGAGAGAAGGGAGGGGGAAGAGGATTTCCGTTGGTAGGCCGGTCACCAGTCCAATCGCCGGACCGTCGCCGGCGCCGGCCATCGTACACGGTGGCCGGAAAAGGTAAAACTCCAAATTTTTTTTTTTTGCTTTTTATTTTTATATATATATATTTACAATATTTTTAAATATTTATGTATATAGAAACGAAACAGTAGCTAAAATGAAAAATTTTACCTTAGATTTTTCTTTGCCCTTTTGATTCCTCAATTTCTAGTATATTCTTGTTTGATTTGATGATATTGTTGCATTTATATGTTGATGGAAGTGATTCTTGCTAAAAAATTGAATGGGTTTTTGTATATTTCATTGGATTTTTGCCGAACCCTTTACAATGGTTTTCCATTCGGCTTTTATAGGCTACATTTTTTCAAATTGTTTCCTTTTTTGGCTATTTCTATCTCTTCTCTTTACTGTCTTGCAGGTGTAGAAGGTGGTGGATGTGACCGGTGGTGCAGGGAATGGTGCTGGTGTCAGAGGGTTGGTGGTCGGCTAATCAGGGGCAAGTGGGAGCCGAAAGTGGGGGGTAGGTTCGGCTGAGTAGGGGACTAGGGTTTCGGTTGGGCTTGATTATTGGGTTTTGGGATTTGATTGGGTTTGGGTTTAATTTGTAAAGGTTTTAAATATTTTGGGTATGTGTAAAATTGGGCTTTGATGGCATGTAAGTGGGCCAAATTGGCCTATAACACTCTCCATGCCTATAAAAGGTCATGATTTCTAAAGGGTTTTTACACACTCATACTCTCTGATAATTTCTCTTGCCAAAACTCTATTACTCTCAAAACTCTTCATTTTCCTCTTTTGTGCTTTCAAACATTCTGGTGATAGAAAAAAGGCGTTGTCCGTTCGTTGATTGTGGTAAATGTGTTACTACTTTGATCACTGCTGTTGTTGTATCCTGGGAGACATTCGACCAACGTTACTCCAAGTACCTTAAGAGTGACCGAATCTACCTTAAGGAAACTGTGTTTCACAGGTCTCAACGTTTCGTAAAATCCCTATTCTTCTTTATTTCAACTTTCTATTATGGTTTATTTTATTTTCGTATTTGATAAATTAATTATAAATCATTCTATTTATATTTTATTTCATGTGTTTATTTATAATTAATTATATATTCGCTAACTTGTGTTTTGTCCAACAAAATACTCAAATATGCTAAATATCTAAATTTAGTAAATAAAAAATTAAATTAAATTAAATTTTAAAAAGTAAAATAGATAATAAATTCCTATTAAAAAAAATCTAAATTTGAGCTATCGATAGGTAAAGCCGCCACTTATTTCTAAAAACTTTTCAAGCTTAGGCTTATTTTTTGTCGGATTTGGCCCAAAAGCTTGTTTCATTGTTCAAAATGTTAACAAAATATTCAAAATATAATTTATATTAATATTAATATTTTATATTTAAATTTAAAAATAATAGATTTGTATTTTTTTGTATTGTGTTTTATGTTATATTATGTTTCTTTCAAAATTATATAACCCTATTGTATTTAAATTTGCTTTTATCGAATCAAAATATTTAAAATTAATGACTAATAAATCTTACTTGAAATTTGTTAAGTTTTTTTGTAACAACTCGTTTTTTATTGGTATCGAAAACTGTGGTTTCGAGGTCACCAAATCCGACGAATAAGTTCATAAATATTATTATTTAATATTTACGAGTCAATTGTGATCTTTAAAAAGGTTTTTTATTTGATAATTTATGTAATATATAAGTAATTTATTAAGTTCAAGTGGTTTTAGAAAATAAGGTATCGGGACCTTGTTTTTATAAACTGAGCCATAAATATTTATAAAAATATTTGCGGAGTGTCATTAAGGTGGTAGTAAAGTTTCATTAAGAAATTTTAACATTTCGATAGTTAATTAATTAAAAAGGACCAAATTGAAAAAAAGTGCATTCTCGGGACTCCGTTCCCGTAAATCGAACTTGTAGATATTTTTAATAAATATTTACGAAGCTAGTTGTATAGTTAATTAGGTTTCAGTTAAGTTAATTTGCTTGAATTAAAAGTAATTAGTTAAAAGGACTAAATTGCATATAGGGTGAAAGTTGAATTATAGATTAAAGAATAATTAAAGGAACTAAAGAAGCAATTATATCTTATTCCATTAAGTGGACGGTATTAATAACTTACATGTGTAAATTTATTTTTTATATATTATAATATTAAGGTTAAAATATATATTATAATATGTTTACTTAATTATTAAGTATATATATTATATAATTATAATAAAACAAAAAAAGAATTAAAAGAAAGAAAGCCATATGAAACAGAAAGAAAAAAAGAAAAAGAGAAAGAAGAAAGGGAGAAAGGAGGTTGAACGCACGGCTTAGGGATTTCTAAGGTTCAAAGTTTAATTGGTTAGTCAATTTAGTCTTTGTTCTTGTAGTTTTTATGTTTGTGGAATCTCAGTGTTATGTATTACCCGATCCATGTTGAAATTTTAGCATTGATTGAGTTTTTAAAGGTTGTTAATTTTGAATAATTTTAGTATTAGGGAATAAATTGATAGATTTTTAAGCTAGAAATGAAAAATGATTAAATTGTAAAATAAATTATAAATTTTGAGTAATAGGGACTAAATTGTGAAAATTTATTTAGGGATTTAAGTGAAAATAGGAAGCTAAATTTAGTTTAAAGTGGAATTTGTATGAAAATATAGAATTAAATGTGAAGAATAAAAATTAGTCTCGCTTTAGAGTAAAAAATTGAAATATTCAATATGAAATTAAATTGTATTGTTTTGATGAAATTTTAATTATTTTACTTCCGTAGCTGACATCGTATAGGAATTCTCGACCAAAAGGGGAAAGATAAAGTCAACGTCGAATAGCTCAGAATTCCTAGTTTGTATTTCTATAATCCAAACTAAGTTGTAAAATTATTGCATTTTGATTTCTTGTATATGGTAAGTATTGGAGGTGAAAACTATTGTGTGTTACAATTGAAATGGATTGATTTGGTATGTGATGAATTTATTGAATTTATATGAATTGAATTGAATTCACATGTATATATGTGATAATGTGATTATATGAAATTTTGATATTGGATATTGGTTATATTTGAAAAGTAAAATGTAACCCTATTAACTGTATCGAGCTAAGTCGGATATAGATGACATGCCATAGGATAGGAAGAGTTCAGGGATTTCTTTGACTTCAAGTCGATGAGACACTGGGTGTCAATGTATATAGTGCTGGGCGCATATTACTTCGATTTATCCGATGATGCACTGGGTGCCAAACTGGTATGTTGGTTGGATCTGTGTATCCGGCCGAGTCCAAGTCGTGTTAATAAGGGTAATTAAATAAAACGGTATTATGATTGATATAGTATGTGAATTGAAATTGGGATAGTGATTTGAAACAACAAAATGAAATACATGAGTTATGTACTTATGAAGTGGATATGAAATGGCTAATGCTATTGTTTAAATTATATGTGGATCAAATTGTGAAAAGCTATTGTATAGAAAGTGATGAAAATTGAGTATGGTATGAAATGGTGTATTCATGAATGAAGTATTGAATGGCTAATGTCATTGTACAAATAAATATGGTTTGATATGTGAATAATTATTGATAAAACAATTGTGTGAATTGGGACATTGTTCAACAAATGAAATATAATAGCATATGATAGTTGTGATATTAGATATTAATATGTGCTTAAAATTCAATTGTGCATATTATATTATCTTGTCTTTAAAGATTCAGATTATAAAAATATCACTGAGTTTTACTCAGCGTACGGTTTTGTTTTTCGTGCGCAGGTTAGGTACTTAACTTTTGATTGTCGATTCAACATCCAACAATGATCCCGAACTCAAATGTTATGATATTTATCTTTTGTGTCGACATGTACCTAGGATGTCTAAATGATAGTTATTTTGTGGATGGATTGTAAATGAGGTTAGAAGTGTAAGGTTTGTTTGGTATATACATATAAACATGTGTTTGTGTTTGAAGCCATACTATGTCATGGTAAATTGAACCAAATTTAGATATGTGCATGTGAATTTAAGTTGATTTTTAAGTGCTTATGAATTAGGGAAAATGTAACAGCCTAATTTTCAGTGGTGTCGGAACAGTGATTCGAGATCACTAAATCAGAAAAATGAGTCAGAAATATTATTAATTTAGTGAGTATAAGTTAAATGTGAAGTTAGGAAAAATTTTGAAGTAGTGAATAGTGTACTAAAAATAAATATTAAAATAATTAGAATCGAAAACGATGTATCGAGACCTCGAGAATTTTAAATCGAGCCATAAATATTTTTATAAATATTTATGGAGTGTTAATAAGTCAGTATTAAAGTTTTGTTAAGAAATTTTAAAGTTTTAATAGTTAATTGAACAAAAAGGACTAAATTGTATTAAATGCAAAATTGTGGGAAATGATTAAATAGCTTAAATGATAAAAGAAAGAGGGTTTAAAAGGAAAATAGACCCAAGGTATCTTTGGGCTGGACGGCAATGGCATGAAATCAGCAAGAAAATAAGGAGAATTAAGGGCAAAATTAGAAAATTACAAAATTTACTTAATAAAGCTAGGACTAAAGTGGAATTATCTAGATTTCTCTTTATTTTTCTGCATTCTCATCAGCAAAAACACCATGGAAGAGTTCCTTCAAGCTGGTTTTTCATATTTTTACTTCAAGTAAGTTCAATTCTTCATTATTTCTTGAAATTTTTGTGTTTTTGTGACTTTTACAACTAGGTCCACTTGTTGAATTCATTAGTTTTTAATTCTATGAGAGAAATTGAAAGTTTCTATGAATATGTGCTGGAACTATATGATGATTTGGCATGGAATTAGAGCTTTATATTGTTTATATGCTGATTTTATTGAAAGAATTGAATAGAAAGTGAATGTTTGAGACCTAATTGTAAAAGAGTTTGAAGTTAGAGTTGTATGTAGAAATTCTGAATTTCAATAGATATGAAATAACTTATAATGTCTAGGAAAATTATTAATTGAGAAAATTATTTTAATTGAGGGGTTAATTTAGCAAGGACTGAATTGTATGAATTGTGAACTTTGGGGCAAAATGGAAATCAACATTTTGCACTAAAACTGTTTTGGACAGCAGCAGTAGTCTAACTTTGAAAAATCACCAAAAATTTTAGAAATGGAATTAGAGGATGAATGAAATATGAAATTAAAGCTTATTGAGTCTAGTTTCTTATAGAAGAAATGATGTAAGCAATGGAATTGTAAATCATGAGATATGATAAATTTTGTGAGACAAGGTCAGAATGATTTCAGGTTCCCTGTTCTTACTTTGTAAAATCATCAAAAATTGGAAAAAAAACAATTAGGGGCTTAAATTTATATGTTTAGAATTCTGAATGAGTCTATTTTCAAGAGAAACAAACAAGGACATCATTCAAATTCTGTACAAGAAGATAATTAATTTTTAGTGAAGAAGGGTCAGAACTGTCAGACAGCAGAACAGGGAGACTTCAATGAATAAACTGTATTAATTGGCCCAACCAAAAATTATGAAATTTTTATGGCAAGAAAACATATGAGTCTAGTTTCTGGGAAAATTTATGGATCTTAATTTCGAGTTCTGTAGCTCAAGATAAAAATGATTTAGTGACTATGACACAGATGAACAGCTTGAATATTCACATAAGTAGTTAGTGAAAATTGTGGATAATGTCATCTACAAATGTGTTATTTATACCAAGGATGTGGATGGAGAGGAGGAGGAGGAATAATATATGAATGACTCGTGTATAAATTAAACACATGCCCGATTATAATCGATAAGTGTTGGATTAGAAATGATATAATGTTTTATGTGGAATATTTATTATGAAATTTTGATTATCGTTATAATACAAAATTTGTACTTGTGAGTTTATATGGCTAAATTTTAGTGATTATTTGTTAATTTTATGAATTTCATGATGTGTTATTTCATATGTATTGATGATAAAACCGTGAATAATGTAAAAGCATGAAAATTGAATAAATGATCAAATTGAGCATTTCAATTCGATGGATGGATGAATTGAAGGAAAAGACCATAGTTGGACCATGGCAACAAGTGATAAGTGATAGCTTCGGCTACACTTATCTGATCAAGGATAAGTGAAAGTGATAAGTGATAGCTTCGGCTACACTTATCTGATCAAGGATAAGTGAAAGTGATAAGTAATAGCTTCGGCTACACTTATCTGATCAAGGACAAATGACAAGTGAAAAGTGGTAGTTTCGGCTACCTAATCAGTGAAAAGTGGTAGCTTTTGCTACCTGATCAATGAAAAGTGGTAGCTTCTGCTACCTGATCAATGAAAAATGGTAGCTCCGACTACCTGATCAGTGAAAAATGGTAGCTCCAAACACCTGATCGATGAATAGTGGTAGCTCGCTACAAGTGACAAGTGATTTCTGTATAAGACCATATCTGGGATATGGCATCGGTGTGATATATGCTACTATATAAGACCATATCTGGGATAAGGCATCATTGAGATATGTGATTCGTGTAAGACCATAGCTGGGCTATGACATCGATAAATGAAAATGTGTAAGACCATAGTTGAATTATGACATCGAGTAAACGAAGTACTCAATTCCATAAGACGTTCACTAATTTGACAAAGTTTGGTAAGTGTTACATGGAATTATGTGATACAGGAAGTACGAGTTGATAAGATATGAGTATAGAACTTGGTTGATAAATGAATTCATTTGTGATTATATAATTGTTCATCTTGAATGTACTGTTCATATGTATTGATAATTCAAACGTATTAATGAATAGAGTTCCGACATGGAATAAATTGAACACGAGACAAATAATTATGAAATTGAACTCTAACTCATGAAAATGACGGTTATTGATATATGGAGACATGAGACATTGGTATATGAATATGGAAAATGTTTGATAAATGTGTTTATTCATAATTATGGAATTATATACCTCATGTGTACTATTTGCATAAAGATGATATTTCAAATACTTTAGTTATTTAAGCCTAAATATGAAACAATGATGAAATCAAGATAAGTTGTTATAAAAATATATTTAGATTACAGAGCTATGGCTGACATATGTTGTATGATTGCATAACGTGAAATTGTGAATATATATGAGAAATTTAATGAGAAATGAGCCCATACACGTTTCTTGTTATTTATATGAAGTGTAATGATCGACAAGGGTGATGAAGTTATAAACAGAGAGTTACACGGGTTGAAAACACTGGGCGTGTGACTCTCCAAAGTGTGAAAATTTTCTAAGTGTTGCAAAAGTTTCATATGTTTACGGTTTGGTTCCGAACCACCCTGAATGTATGTTTTGGGCCCCATAGGCCCATATAAAGGACGTTAAACATATATATGAAAGTTTTTAATTTAGAAGAAAGTTTATGGCTGATTTTTACATGATTGATCATATTAAGTTCGGTAATGCCTCGTACCCTATTCTAGGCTCGGAATACTGGTAGGGGGTGTTACAGGAAAATGGATTGAATTTGGTATGTTTATAATTTGGATTTGAATTATACTTTAATGATATGAATTGATGATATAAATATGGTACCAAGGAGGGTACATTAGTTAGGCGCCTAGGATGATTGTTTTGGCATGTTTCGAAATGGTTAAATGAATAGTTTTTGAGTTGTTTAATGTCTAAGCATGTAGAAAATGACAAAATTGTTGTTAAAGACACATTTTAGGTCCACATGGGCATGTGACTCAACCGTGTAAGACACACGGCTAGCACATGGGCATGCGAGGCCATTTCAAAAGGGTACAGGGCCTGGCACACGGGCGTGTGGCTTGGCCTAGTGTCCCAAGTCAGAGAGTTACACGAGCACAGACACGGGCTGGGACACGGGAGTGTCTCTTATCCATGTGAGTCACATGGGCGTGTCTCTTGGCCGTGTGAACCTTGTATCTTTAAAAATTTTTAATGTATTATGAAAAAAATTCCCTGAGTTTTTGAATTAGTCCCGATTTGTTTCTAACGTGTATTTTGGGACTCGAAGGCTTCAATAAGGGACAATATATATGAGTTGATTGGCTTCTGACCTGAATATTATATGATATGAAATGTTTAAAATTTAGTCTGTTTGACTTATAAACTCCGGTAATTCTCCGTAACCCTATTCCAATAACGGATACGAGTTAAGGGTGTTACATTCTTAGCCAAATCATAAACGTAGCTTAACCTACTAATGAAGGAAACAAGTTTTCATGGAAATTTTTGTGGACGTAGGAGTTCGTAATTTTTGTGTGAAAATCACAGCCGTTTAGGTAAGTCAGTCCCTTTGCACCATCACAAGCTCAAAAGATTGAAACTTCCAATTTCATAATTCAAAGTTGATTAAGCCTATTAAAATTAAGGAAAAATTTAAACTCGTGTGTTGGCCTGATGGTAAGAATGTTCACTACCTTAAATGTGACCTGAATTCAAGTCGCATTGTTAGAACTTTGCCCTCCTCTTTTATCCAAAAAGAAAAAAGAAAAAATTGATCAAAACATTAAAACTTAAATAATTAAAAGTGAAACTAACAATGAAGACATTTTAATAGTTTAATAACTAGTCAAACAGAATGTAAAAAAATTAAATAATAGTCAAACATCATAAAACATAAGGCACATTTATATGTGTCAAGTGGAAACTAAAACCTAAACAGTTATAGCAAATAAAAGTAACTTAAAGGAATTCCATAACAGATATCTTAATGTCCAAAAAAATTTAAAAATTTATAACTCTTTTCTGTTTTCATTTTAAGCCAACAAACTCTAATCTCAAAATCAATTGATAAAAACATAGTTTGCTTCTCTTTATTAAAGAGTAACTTCCATATGAAAAAAAGTAAAGTTGACTAACTTTTGGAACTTCTTTCAACAAAATTTCAAGAACTTTAATAACTTATGGAATACCATATGGATCCTTCTTAGGAGGTAGTGTAACACCCGTAAAACATATCTGTCGTCGGAATAGGGTTATGGACCATTACCAGAAACTTTTAACTTAAAACATTCGATTACAATCATTTATAAAACACATACATAACGTCCCTTTTTCGAGCCATAAAAATGATTCGGAACTAAATCAGAAACATTTAAAACTTCATGGAATAAGGAGGAAAAATTCACACTGTAGGGGTCACACGGTCATGTGGTCAAGCCGTGTGACTCACACAGGTAAGACACACGACCGTATCTTAGGCTGTGTGGATAGGAAATAGGTCATTCTCAAGCCATTTCTTTCATCCAAAATATGCTCATACATACAAGCCATTTGCACCTATTTCAAGCATTCAAAAATGTACCTAAAACATACATAATAAAACTAGATCAATATGGTATTTATCTATACAACCACTATGCCCAAAAGAAACCTCAAAAGCAAGCACTCAACTTAACAACACATATGCATAATTGATCACCTTGCTACCATTTTAAAACATACCACACTTAACTTATACCTTTTCATTAGAACTTATCATTTGAACCATTGTTTTCATGCATCCCAAATACATATATATCTAACTTATATATATTTGACCATATTTCATCCATATTTATTTAGCTTAATTTCATACCAAGTTATACCATAATTGACCACAAGTCAAATTCACATTCAAACATACCAAATGGGTCATAATTCAGCCAATTATACTTGACTAAATTTCGTATCAAATCATACCCTATATGATCATTTTGCAAACATGGAAACACTTACTACTTTGGCAATAAAACCATGCATCAATTTGATCATACAAACACCAATCATTAAACATCAAAGTGACAAAAATACACCAACCATCAAGGCATCAAAATAACATAAATTTCTCAAATTCAAAGCAACATTACATGCCAATATCATTATCTAAACATTAGACATAGTCCACCTATGTAACAGCCCGTTTTTAGGATTAACCGGAACAGTGGTTTTGGGGTCACCAAATCTGACGAGTAGGTTTTTAAATATTATATTTAATATTTACGAGTTAATTGTGATTGTAAAAATGTTTTTGATATTGTGATATTTGTTTTATAAGTGATTTATTAAGTTCAAGTGGTATGACCCTAAGGTCAAGTGGGTTTAGGAAATGAGGTATCGGGACCTCATTTCTATAAATCGAGCCGTAAATATTTACGGAGTGGCAAAAAGATGGTATTAAAGTTTTGTTGAAAAATTTTATCGTTTCGATAGTTAATTAAAAAAGGACTAAATCGCGTAAAATGCAAAAGTTGCATTCTAATTGTTTAAGTGTTTATTTTCCATGTTTTACTAAAGTAGAAGTCCCTATTTATCAATTAAACCATTACTTTATGATAGTGGAGATTGGTGGTTTGGCATATATGAAATTATGTATTATTATAAAGGACAAAAAGGTAAATGGAATATTAAAATGTATTAAATAAAAATAAAACATAAAATGGCCATGCAAATTTTATTTCTTGGCCGAATATGGAGGAGAAAAAGAAAGCCATTGAAGCTTCCTTAGTTTCGGCACTTGCATGAAGTGATTTAGGTATGTTTTGTGTTCGGTTTTTGATAATTTTTATGTTTTTGAGATCGTTGCTTCGTATTCTAGCTAGCCCGTACCTCTAATTTTAAAAATTTTAAAGTATATGGATGATGCCATTATTGAATGTTTGAGTATCTTGATGTTTATTGATAGAAAATAAATCTTTGATGTTAGATAAATAAGTTTTGTTAAGTGAATTTTGGTAAAAATGTCAATTTTGGATTAAATTGTGAAATGTGGAAATTTAGTGGTTAAAATGTGAAATTATGAAATATATGGGTTGTTTGAGTGTCTTTGAAGGTGTTATATGAATTGAGCTTTATGGTTTTGGATTTTTAAGTGTTGTTAAATACTTTGAATAATATATATAAGTGGCTTTGATATGTGAAATTCGGCCAAGTGGTTATAAGCATGATTTCAGAAATTCAATGATATTCGGCCAATTTGAATAATTCATGGCACCTCAAGCAAATTAGTTTTAGATGTTATTAAATATTGAAGATTATTTAAGCATATTACCAAATGTGATTTTAGTTAATGATTCGGTTATGAGTGCTGATTTTGTTTTATAATTAGCCGAATGTGTATATGTATGCTGTGAGGTGGTTTAGCTTAAATAAAATTAAGGTGCTCGGAAGGTGATTGCCGTGGATAATTTAAGTAATGAAATTTCATTTCTGTTATGTAAAGTGATGACATTGCCGTTTGCAAATTTGAAGTTAAAAATTGTTGATTGAGCATCAAGAGCTTATGGGGACAAACTCGGATCGAGGAAAAAAAACGAAGGTAGTCCTGTAGTCGATATAGCCGTACGATAACTTTTGAGGTAAGCTCTTAAACGATTAAGTTGAATTTATGTGTGTAAATATTAAATGAATATAGAATAAAGTTTTAGTATATGTGATATATAAATATATATATTTTCGAATGATTAATAATGTTCATAATATGAGCTGAAAATGGCTAACTTACTCGATTGAATTGTGCATGGAAATGAGGTATATGCTAAAAGAGTTTTAGAGAATGATATATGATCTCTGTGTTTCGGTTAAGTAATGGTAAATAGAATGAGTATGGATTTAGTGAGGACTTTGTGTGATAGCCAAATGTCTTATGAACTAATATGTGTGAATGGTATTTTGAATACATGAGATAAGATGAATAACCGAAAGCATCATAAGTTAAGACGTGAATAAAATACTATGAATTTCTTGTAAATGCTGAATAGTGATTACATTTGGCTATGAAAGTATGCTTTAAATTCTTGAATGTATTTGAAATCAATATAAGGAAATGGTATTTTAATAAATTATGTGATGAAATTACCGAATGAATTATGAGATGAATTGTGGATTAATGTTACAAAGTAAGTGAAACTACTAATGTGATTAGGAAATTGAAGAAGGGAACTTGAGATCTTAGTAAGTTCTTAAGTGTTTGAACTTTTGGAAATTTAAGAGTAAATTGTAATAGATCTGCTTGGGACAGCAGCAATAGCGTGATTTTAGAAAATCACCATAAATTGTTGGAGTTGAGTTAGAGGTAAATTATGTGATTAAAGCTTAATGAGTCTAGTTTCAAATGAAATCAACGAGAACATATTTTGAATTCTGTACAATGAGAAATTTGATTCGAAGTGAAGAGTGGTCAGATTAGCCAAACAGTGAAACAGGGGAAAACTTTAAGAAAAATCTGGTATTGATTGGCCAAACCAAAAATTCTGAAAATTTTATGGATGAAGGATATATGAGTCTATTTTCAAGGAAAATTAACGGCACTTGATTTGGAGTTTTGTAGCTCCAGTTACAAATAATTTAATGACTGTTGCTCAGGAAGACAGCTTGTAGTGAATTTGTGATTATGTTGTAAACATTGATAAAACTGTTTGAGTTGCTTATAAGATATTGATTAAAACCATATGTGAATTTTGAATTGTGACGTTAGGAAATGATATATAGGTGGTTTTGATATGATGAAATTGATGTACAAGATATGTATATGTGGTGAGGCCGAAATGGCTAATATTAGATGTGTGCAAGTTATCTGAATGGCCTTTATGAAAATGAATGGTTACTTAGAAATGTGATATGGCTGAGTGGTTATTTAAATGAAAGCAAAGTATATGATGTATTAGCAAGTAATGATAAAAGCATTATCTTATATATGTGCTTGTGTATGTGATGTGACCGAATGGGCAAGTGTGAAATGTACATATGTTTATGTGTATATAATGTGACCGAATGACCAACTGTGAAAAGTGGGTATTGTTAGATATTTGATGAGGCCAAAGTTAGTAAAAAGTATATAAAATAAATTGTGCTGAGATTGTATCCGGGTTTAAAGTCCCGTAGGCTTCATGCTAGTGTTATGTTCGGGTTTTATACCTCGCAGGCCAAATGCTAGTGAATTCGATAAAGTATATGACTACGAGATCCTATGCTAAGATGATAAATTGAACTCGTATTACACGTTAAGTGATTCAGGTATGTGATATATATATTATTTATGTGAGATTGATCTGACGAGAATTAAGAATGTGTAATGAGAAGCATATGAAAAGATATGGTAAATTCATATGTATATTTGTATATGTGTGCATTCAGTTATTATGCAAAGTTACAAGATAGTTTTCAATATGCCATTTAACTATGAATGTTGAAAGTAAGTGTGGGTAAGAAATGATACACTAGTTAAATTTGAAAGAATTAAAGTTAATCCGGAAGCTTGTAAATACTATGTTTATATGAGTTTGAGTATAAACGGAGTAAAATGATATGTGTTTGTGCATAATCGTCCAAATAGTATTGTACTCAGAAAGTGTTATGTGATTTCGAACATTTGGTTTGTTTTTAAGTTCAACTGTTTAAATTGCTTAAGACTTACTAAGCTTATGAAAGCTTACTTTGAATGTTATGTTTCTCTGTTTATTTTTGTAGATCGTTGACTCTTACTATTAGCTAGGGATCGTCAAGCCGTCACACTATCTACTATTGTGGTAATCATGTGATTTGGACTTAGCTTATGGCATGTATAGGTTAGACTATAAGTAGAATGATATTTTCACTATTTTATATAAGCCATGTGAATATTGCATCTTATAGAAGTTTACTTTTATAAGTTTTAAATTCGATCTTTGTTTGTGTCTATTAGTTATATAAATAAATGATCTTTTATTTAAGAAAAGGTTCAAAATTTTACTGTTCTGATCCGATTCCTAATTTCTAGTAATTTCTCGTCCTATTCTGGTGACGATTACGGGATAGGGGTGTTACAACCTATACATGCGATTATAACCACGACCAAAGTATCAAAATCTACCGATAATAGTGTGATGGATCTCCAACTAGCTTCCAACTTGATCGAGCTTCTGATAATCTGTAACATAAAGGAAAATATCTATGTAAGCAATGCATGCTTAGTAAGCTCGTAAAAACTTTAAACATAATATTCCATTTCAATAATAAACTTTATAGAATAAACATAAATTAATGCCAATGCCATAAGATTCATAAATCGATACGATAATCAACTCACAAATGAGTAAGTTCATTAATGTCACATATATTTATCATTCATAACATGATAGGATTTTATAAATCATTATACCCATCATTAACTTTTTCATCATATCACATTTCAATAATGAACTTACCATTTCATTATCTTTTCTTACTCATTTCATTTTTATAAAACCAGATATAAACATAAACATCAATCATAATCTCAAGCTTGACATAAGCCTAATCACCATCATCAATACACAAGTTAGTGCATTTATGTATATAACTCATTTGCAGTCAATCACATGATAAACCATTTTATAAGAAAATACACCTTTGAATCTTACCACTTTTTTATGAACATAAGCATATTTTCATTTGGCCACTTACCATTTCAATGTATATCATTAATATTAGACATGACATAATGCAACAATAAGCTTAGCACGAACCTAAGCATCATCCACAATCTCAATTGATTAATTTTTTTATGTTCAGATCAATATTCAATAAATAAAAAAATCTTTCAAATTCATTAAACAAATTAACTTACCGAGATTTTTTCTTTCGAAGAGAGACTTATGGATAAGAATACATCGTCAACAGAAGTTCATAAGAGCAGGTCCTCCCAAACACGCCAACAAAAGCTCATAAGAGCTGAACAGAAGCTCAAAAGAGATGATCCATCCGACTCTCGCCAAACAAAAAGTATAACACGAGAGTTCGCAACAAATGCTGAACCTCAATTTACTTGGGCAATATACCGATATCTCCCTTCAATACCCTCTCCTCTCCAAACCCCCGTAATATACCAAAGCATGAATGTACTCTAATCCCGCCTTTAATCTAAACCAAGTATCAAAATCAATAATATATCTCAATTTACTATTCATTATCCAAAACTAAAAATAAATATATAAGTTTTTCAATGATAATCTACTCGATAATTCATATTTATATTAAATTCCAAACCATACGAACTTACCTGAACTGAATTGTAGAAATTGTAGAAGTTCAGGGACTATTCCGCTATTTTTCTTTTCCACGAATATCTATGGGATCTTGATCTAAAATGTAAAATTATTCACTTATTAGCATACATTTCATATTCCAATCCATTTTACAATTAATACCCTTTACTTTTTTGAATTTACACAATTACTTTAAATTTTTATAATTTTTGCAATTTAGTCCTTTAACTCGAAATTCATCAAATTAATCATTTTTATCAAGTAAATATTTTATTTAAATATACTAGGCCTCAAAAAGCCCCTAATAAACAGAAAATTCACTATTAACCCTACAATTTTGACATTTTCACAATTTAATCCTAAAATCAAAATCTAACAAAAATTACTTTACAAATTCATCAAATAGTATAATCAAAGCTCCAAATACATGATATTCATAAAAAAAATTCAATATTCATCAATGGAAGCTTCCAAAATTTTTAACGGAATAAAAAACGAAAGTACAGGCTAACTGGACCTAGTTGCAACGATCTCAAAAATATAAAAATTACAAAAAAAAGGATTAAAACGTACTTACATGCAAACTTCTTATGCTAGCCGAAACTTCTCCTCACTCTAGCTATGGCTTTCGGCCATTGAAGAAGAAAAACGAATAGGAAAACTTTAATTTTAATTTGTTTTTTTTTTAATTTCAACTAATTTACAATTATGCCATTATCATTAAATTTTCTATTGTTTTTAACTTTGATTGCCGTACCACTCAATATTTAAGGCTTAATTATCACTTAAGTCCTTCCTCAGCTATTAATTAAACCATTTCATCACCTAATTACTTTAATTTGAAAGTTTTGCACCTTTTACAATTTAATCTTTTTTCTTTTATTAACCAACAAAACGTTAAAATTTTTCAATAAAACTTTAATACTAGTTTAATGATACTCCGTAAATATTTATAAAAATATTGAAGTTTGATTTATAGAAACGAGGTCCCGATACCTCATTTTCTAAAACCACTTGACCTTAGGGTCAAACCACTTGAACTTAATAAATAGCTTATATACATAAATTATCAAATCAAAACCTTTTTAAAATCATATTTGATTCGTGAATTCGTAAATATTAAATAATAATATTTACAAACTTACTCGCTGAATTTGGTGACCTCGAAACCACTATTTCCGACAGCACTGAAAAACGGACTATTACAAGTAGACTAGATGTGATTTGATTCATATTGTCAGTTACACTGCATAATTTATCAATTTGACCAGATAATTTTGTAGCCCCTTCAATTGGCTTAAAGGATTTTTTCTTACTGGTCTTAATATAAGAAGATTCAGTCTCCATGGATTTTTCTCTTTTGATTTAGTTGCTGCACGTGTTCTTGAGGTTGAGGTTGAAGTTCACAAGTTTGAAGATTTCCATCTATGTCATGTCCTACATCACCTAACATGAGAACATCTTTTATTGCATTTCCTTCTTCATTTTCTTTAGGTTTTGCATTATTGTCATCCTCAAATAAACTGCTAGGGAGTATACCTAAAAAAGATGCCCAAGTTTTAAAATCAGTGACAACTATCTCTATGAACATTTTGTTAGATTTTCCTTTTAATTCAAAATTAATACATGTTTTAAATCTCTGAATTTTACGCACAATTTGCACATAAAATAACGATTTAGTAAAAAATTAAGAGTCTCGTTAATTAAAAAAAATAACAATAAGAATTAATAATGTATCTTTAGTCTACTCTCCCACCGTTCTTTTTATAAGATTCCATCTTAAACCAAAATCTTTTTCTTTTAAGTTTTTTTTCATGCCTTCCATTTTTTTTTTCAATAAATTCCACCTAATTTTGAATTGTTTTTTAATACATGTCTTTCCCGTTTCATTTTCAAAATTGGTCACTATTCTTAGTCATCCTTCTCTTTTGAAATGAGTACTTGAAATATTGTAGTTACAATACAAATATCACAAAATATCATTGTCATCCTCCTATCTTATGTTGCTTTTGTCTTTTCACCTTTGGAGATCCCAACGAGCATAACATTTTTCATCTACCATATATGACCAAAAACAAGTCAACAACATCACCCAAAAGAGCAAAAAAAAGAAAAAGATTAACACCAAAACCCAGCCACGAAAATAAGATCACTACGTTTAAGAGAAATGAACAAATACCTTTCTATCTGATTTTCGAAACTGGTCTTTCTTGCTTTAGGTCTGGAGCTTCTTTGTTCTAAAAAGTAACATAATAGAACGGGGGATTTGGTTGTTTCAGAATAGTGAGTTGCATTAAAATCTAACATGTCATTGGGAAGAAGACAATCAAATGGGATTCTTTTGGTAATCTTATTACCCAAACATCAAAAGCAAAAACTAAAAGCTGGATTACATCAGCTTTTTGGTTTGAGTCTAAAAGCACTTATATACGGTTATTTTTTCCTCCAAACACAATGTGCTCTCCATTGCTTCTGCTGTGGGCAACCGACGACGCCTCCTTAGTTGTGTTTAGTATAATTTTTAAGGAGTATTTTTAGGACAAAAATATTTCTAAACAAGTTAACTTTTTAGAAGAAAAGAAAAGCTTATCCTAAGCTAAAAAATTGGGCCCAAAAGCACTTCTATCATAAATTGAATTTAACTTCTCTCTAAAAATATTTTTTTCCGGAAAGCATTTTAGAGAAACACTCCTAAACTAGGCATTAATCTATTAGGACCAACTAAAATCAATAGAGATGTGCAAAAAGTAAATTAAATCGAAAAAATTTATCAAATAAAAAATATCATTTAATTCGGTTATTTTTGTTACTTATTCCGGTTTAAATAGTTAAATCGATTCGATTTCAATTTTAATATCCAAACTGAAATTACTGAATAAATCAAATTTTGTTTTTAAATTAAAAAAATGATTTTATACACAATTCAATAATATCATCGTACTTAACCCAATAAATATTTTTATATCCAATCCAGCACCAGTACCTAACCCCAAAAAATAAATATAAACCCAACCTAAACCTAACTTAATAATTAATTTAATTATAAAATTATATTAAATTACTTAAAAAATTAAATCTAAAAACAAAAGAAAAAATGGTGTCTCATGAAAGTTGCAGAACTGGTGAAGCTGAAGGCCAAGCTCGAGTAATAATATTATAAATTACCACTTTCGTCCTTCCAATTTCTTTTCCATTATCAAATTTTATTTAACATTATGTTTTTTCAATTCAAATATATTATAGGAAAAGGGTGAGCAAATGTAGGAGAGCATGAAGAACAAAGCAGAAGACAATGGAGACAACTGAAGCTGTAAACGACAAGAGCAGAGGAGCCGCGGAATCGACCCAGGACAAGACAAAACAGATGGCGGGTTCTGCTAAAGGGAAAGCGGTGGAAACCAAGGAGAAAACCGACCAGATTTTGGTCCACTCTAAAAACAAATTTACCTTTTTCCTGGTTTTTGAGCTGCTGCTATTATACAGTTATTTGGAGCTCTTTTGGATTGCTGCAAAATATGTTCAAATAGGAAGGAAGAAAAAAAAGGTGAAAACCGATAAACCGAACCGAGCTTATTCAGTTGGGTTATTTCGGTTCTAGTACTTAAATTAATTTAGTTATTTTGGTTTATCTCTAATCAGTTAATTCAGTTATTATTTTATAAAAATTGAATCGATCTGAATACTATGTGATCACATATTACTAAATGATATTTAATTAAATTAATAAACACTTTTAATAATAATGATTAAGGAAAAAAAAGTTGAAATATGACTTTCTTTCATGTAAACATAAAATAAATATATATATATATATATCATAATATTATATTACATCATCTTTATTTGAAATGATCTTTTATATTATATTATTTTAATTCTCCATTTTTTTAGATGTTTTTAACTTTTTAATAGTAATAATCTTTATTTTTTTTTCTAGTGATTTTCTTTTAATACTACTTGATTGAAAACATTTAACTATTAAATGTTATCTATAGAACTAAATTTTATTTTAATTAATATATAAATCTAATAAAATTAAATAATAATAAATATAAATCAACTATACTTTATTATATATAAAATAAAAATGTATTTTAAAAATATAAAACCAAATAAAATTAGCTATTACCATATATGAATTACTTAAATAATATTAAATGAGGTTAATTTAAGAATAATAAAAATCTGAGTTTGCTTCTTGGCACAGGTTTGTCTGCTTCTTGGCATGGTGTTTCTTCCATACTGACTGTCACTTTTCTAGTTTCCTTTTGTCTTTCTTTCATGTCTTTCATTGCTTTTTCGTTTGTTTGGTAACGACTTGGGTGGGTTTTTAGAGGTTCTTGCCGTTCAATGCTAATATGGAACAAGATCTGGCTGCTCTCAAACTTACAAAATCTGAGGATGATGAAATTCAATTTGTGGTGGCTTCGACTCCAACAAGACCTCTCTATGATTTATGCTTACTGGGTTGTTTCGCTACAGCCACTGTGGTTCATTTCCTCGCCATGCGCATAACTTTGGCTAATCTTTGACAACCTTTGGAGGGTATTCAATTTTTTTATTTGAAGGATAAACAGTTTCTCTTCCTGTTCTTCCATTGCATTGACATTGATTGAGTGGTAAATGGTACCCTGTGGATTGTTAATAATCACCTATTAGTGTTCCACCTTTTGCAACCGAATGAAGACCCGATGTTTGTGCCACTGATCTACTCCTATTTTTGGGTTTAGGTTCATAGTTTACCACCAGGTTTGTTCTCGGAAATTGTTGCTAGGCAATTGGGCAATTTTATTGGTGTTTTTGAGGAATATGGCGTAGGAAGAAAATTCTACTTTCACCGGGTAGTTCTGTGTATGTGCGATTATGTTATGAGAAATTGACTTTGTTATGCTACTTGTGTAAATGTTTGGGGCACAGCGATAGTTTCTGTCCTATTCGGCTGAAGAAGGATGTTACTGATTCTGATATGGGATGGGATGCTTCCCTACAGGTTGTGATTTGGAGGGCCACTATGCTCGACAGTATTTGGTTGTACAAGGATGATGTTGGGGGATCGTCTACTGGTGTTTCTTTGGAGGGTGCCTCTACTGAAACCATTCAACCTTTTTCTTTTTTAAACCTTCTTCTGGTTCTATTGATCCCATGTTAGGTGTTAACTTAAAAGGAACTGCTTCTGTTAGTCATAGTGGAGTTCTAGGCGTGGCGGAACGTTCGTCGATGACTCATATTTTAGAATCCATGCCTTTGGTTAGCATTGAGGGTAAGAAAGGTTAGAGAGTGGTTGGTGGCCCTAGTTTGGTTTTTGAGAGTCTAGATTTTGTTGGGGTTTTGGATGAGTGTGTTCCCACTTATCCTATTTCTTTATGGGCGACAGCCAAGGGGCAGGTCGATCGACAGTCATGAAACTGTTTTACTAGAATGTTCGTGGATTAGGGAGTTTATGGGCTGTGTGACGACTTTGACATCTACTGAAGCTATATAATCCCCACATTGTCTTCTTGATGGAGACAAAACTGGATTTGGTTTGTATGGAGAATGTTATTAGGAGGAGTGGATTTCTGCATGATGTTGAGGTTGGGATAGATGGGACACGAAGATGTCTTAGTTCAAGTTGGTGTTCGGATATGAAACTGGAATTGCGCAATTTCTCTCTCTTTCATATTAACGTTGCAGTTCAAGAATCAGCTGGCACTGACCATTGGCACTTCACGGGTTTCTATGACTCTCCTGATACCCGGTTTCGTATCAACGCTTGGAATTTCTTAAGAACTTTGAGATAGGATTAGAGTTTTCATTGATTGGTCTTTGGGGATTTCAACAAAATTCTTGGCGAGATGGTTAGAACGGAAGGGCGTATAGAGGAATTTCGGATTATTTTATCAAACTGTCTTTTAGAGGACTTGGGTTATGAGGGTCCGTGGTTCACTTAGGAATTGGGTAGATTGACTATGAATAATATTCGTGAAAAGCTTGATCGGGGGGTTACTAATTTAGCTTGGTGGGATCAGTTCTCGTCGTTTTCTTTAAAGAATTTGCCTCATTCGATATTAGGCCATCGCCCTATTCTAATAAATACAAAATGAACTTTCCGACATAAGTTGCATTCTTTTCATTTCAAGTTGTGGTGGGTTTTGAAGGATTTCCTGTAAGTTTGAGATTCGTTAGCTTTAGGATAGTTTTGAGGGTCGTGTTCCCCAACGATTGGCACTATTTTGTCAAGGGCTAACGACATTGGCTGCTAGGCTATGGGGTGGTCGGGATGGGTGGACTTGGAACCTGTGCACTCAATTTTAGCCACTTGATTTGGGAGAATAAATGGATGAGAATTTGATAGACCTGCTGACCACCCGTTTGAAGTTGAATTTGGAAATTGACAAGACAAAACTATCATGGGAATAATGGGCTTGAGCAAATTGATTGAGAATGGGAGACCGAAACACGAGGTTTTTTCATCGATTTTCTAATCAATGATGATGAATAAATAGAGTTCACTGCTTGATTCGGGTTGATGGCACTTTGGTCTGTGAGGATGATAGGTTTTGTGCGGTTGCCACTAACTATTTTTAGCACCTATTCACATATCAAGGATTGGGGGATCCACGATGCATTCTTTAGGGGTTGTTCCGTGTGTTACAGATGTTATAATGCCTCTTTATGGGAGTTTTTTTTATGTCTGGTTACATTTCAGGGGTATTACAGGGCATGGCACTGACAAAGGCTTAAGGGTCAGATGGTCTTTCAATGCATTTTTATCAAAAGTACTGCCATATTGTTAGTTAGAATATTAGCGCATACTGTTTGGCTGTTTTGCATGGTGGTGCATCTCTTGCTGATATAAATAAAACAAACATTGTGCTCATTTCAAAGACTCCAAATCCTACACAAATGACTCAGTGTTGCCCTATCAGCCTTATTTCCATCCTTTATAAGATTATTTCAAAGGTCGTGATCAATTGGTTTCAGTCTGTTTTGTATTGGTGTGTAGATAAAGCATAGAGTATTTTTATTCGTGGTTGTCTGATTACCGATAACATTTTGGCTTACGAGATTCTTGATAAGTTTCGACGAAAGAAGAGCGGTTGGATAGGACATTTTACACTGAAACTTGATATGAGCAACGCCTATGACCGTGTTGAGTGGATATTTTTAGAGGCTATGATGTTGTATTTGAGGTTTTCACGAGCTTAAGTGGATCTTATCTTGCATTATGTTACTTCAGTCTTTTATTCGGTACTTTTGAATTAGGATATGGGTCCTTCTTTTGTGTCGACTAGAGGATTCCAATAGGGAGACCCTCTTATGCCGTCTTTGTTTCTTCTTTGTTGCGAAGGCTTATCTTTTCTTATATGCTTAACACTTTGAGATAAGCTAGTAGAATGGGCCACTATTAGTCGCGGGGGCCCTCATGTTTTCCATCTCTTGTTTACGGATGATTGCATCCTCTTTGGGAAGGCAACCAAAGAGAGGCTTTGGTATTAAAATAGATTTTGGTAGAATATGGGGGTTCCTCCGGGTAATGTGTGAATTTTGATAAGTCGGGCATCTACTTTAGCTCTAATATTGAGGTGTCCTTCAGGGTACGGATCTCAACCTTTTTGGAGGTCTGTATTTCTACTAAGTCAAAGAAGTATTTGGGTTTGCCAAATATTATTGGGAGAAATAAGAAGTAGGCGTTTCAGCATTTAAAAGACCACTTGCGTAATAGAATTGAGAATAGGTGTGTCCGACCTTTATTTTAGGGTGTGAGAGAGGTCTTTATTTTCTTATTACCTTTTTTTTTGTTAGATTTAAAAAAGATTATTAGTTGGTTTTGGTGGTAGAACCATGGTAGGCGTGAGGGCATCCATTGGTGTGATTGGCTATCTTTGTGTTTGTCTAAAGACTTGGGTAGGATGAGTTTCTGACAGTTAGCTCAGTTTAATATTGTTCTTTTGCCCAGGTAAGGTTGACGCTTTATTCGTAATCTGAATTCATTGATTGCGCGTGTGTTTAAGCATAAATACTATATGCATTGTGATTTTTTGCATTCTGAGTTGAGAACTTACCTTTTTTACCTTTGGAAAAACATTTGGGTCGTGAAAGGTTTGTTGAATTTGAGGCTGAGCTAACGTGTGGGAACGGGTTCTCGTATCTGTGTCTAGGATGATATTTGGATCCCCGGGCTACCTGGTCACAGATTTCAATTACATCAGAATTATTCACTTGATAAGCTAGTTGTGAATCTTATCAGTCGAAACCCTAGGTAATGGAATGAGAGCCTACTTACCACTGTGAAGGATAGTGATACTGTGAAAAAGGTCATTTGCATTCCTCTTGCTCGAGAGGCTTATGACGATGCTTTGGTTTAAGGAGAGAAAGAATCGTGTGAGTACTCAGTCCGTAGTGCCTATCACCTACTTCATCGCTCTAGTTCATCTCATGTTTATGAAATTTACAAGCTATTTTTTACAAGATTATGGAATTTACGATTACCCTTTAAAATCAAGATTATAACTTAGCGTATTTTTCGCAATTTCATCTCTAGTTTCTCTAATCTATATAATGATCGACTACGCTCCAATGCTTACTACCTTTGGTGCTTGACGGATGCTAAAACTTTGGAACACATCTTCCGCAATTGTATCTCTATTACTGGTATATAGGAGGACTTGCACATAAACTAGCCTAATAAGCTTTCGGAGACATCCTTGTAAGACTGGTTATTTTACCTTTCTCATGTATACCCAATTATAGTTTTTAGGAAGTTTGTGTGTGCTTTATGGTTTATATGGTATGCCAAGAATCGACAAGTACATGATAATGTTACCACACAGATGCACGTTTTAATTAAGTAGGTTGATTCTTACTTGTTAGAACTGGACGCGGTACAGGTGAAGCTTCCTAGGTGCCAGATTGGTGTCAAACAATGGAAACCCCCGAATGGCTGCTGTCTAAATATTAATTTTGATGCAACTTTCCATTTCCCTTTTAAGACTTCCTGCACAAGAATGGTTATCAAAAATCGACATTGGACTATTTTGGGTTTGAATGTGATGGTTTGTAGGCACATACCTTTGGCGTTTGCAGCTAAGGTCGTTGCTTGTCTTCATGCGACTCGTTTGGGACTATCTCTTGGCTTCTCTAATGTTATTATTGAAAGCAATTCCCTCACAGTTCTCCACAAGGTTTAATATCCCTAGACTGACCCATTGGTCCTCAGTACGTATATTCGCGACATTAAACATTGGGCAGCATGCTATCATAGGTGTGATTTTTGGCACGTCCTTCATGGGGGTAATGTAGTGGCTGATTTATTAGCAAATGATGGATTAACGATGGGAATGGGCTCCTATATGTGCAATGGTGTTCCTAATTTTGTGAAACCAGCAGTGGAATGTGATCGGCGCTCAAGTTTGAGTGGCGTTTTAGAGTTGTGGGTGGGGGATTGATGGCACTTACCATAGGTACATTTGTTTTTATTTGAAGCATGCTTGAGGGTTTTGGTGTTGGTTTCCGATGGTTTCGTCTACTTCAGGCAACGCCCTTCTGCCTTCTGTTTTACCCTGGCCTTTCTGTACTCAACGTCAATCAGCTTGCCTATTTATTGGTCTTTTCGAAGGTTTACAGGCCTTCCAGCTATTTCTGTTGCCTAAGCTTTTGTTTTTGCTCACCTTTGTTACTAGGGTTATTTGTTGTGTGGGCCTTGTCCCGAGCTTTATTTCTTTAAGTTTTGCTTGTGTTTGTTTTCTTTCTTTCCTTTGGTTCTGTTTGTTTGGTTTGGGTTTTTTTTACTTGATTATTATAAAAGAACTTATGTACTAAAATGGTATGTCACTGGAATTATATACCAAAAAGGTATGCTCCTATAAGTGGAGGGTGGTGCATAAGCAACACCACCCTAAATTTCTAACACCAGAATTAAGAAAAAAAACCTAGAAATGGCTTGTAAATAGGCAACACCAACACCAAAGAAATACGTGTTAAATATGACTCGTATACCATTAAAACCCAACCCAACCTCGACCCTGACATTAATGTGACAGTACCGCAGGTGAAGCCAAACTCATAGGTGGCACCGCAGATGGCAGCACAACATGTGAAGCCCAACAGGTAGGCGACACCAAGCTGGTGAAGCAAAACTCATAGACGGCACCAGTCTTATGAACTGCAATGGCCTGCAGCGGTGGCAGCGATGGGACGGGACCATCACCTGTCCCGTGACTTGTGTTTTGAGGACCTTATAATGGTCCCCAATGTCATTTTGATTTGAATGAAAAAAAAATAGTTTAGAAGAATAGAAGAAGAAGAGAACAGGAAAGGAAGGAAGGAAAAAAAGAGAAGCAAAATAAGTAAAGAGTGGAGAAGGAGAAGGAAAGAAAAATAGGTTGTGTTTAGGGTTTGAAAAAAATTAGGGTTGTGTTTAGGGTTTGAAACAAAAATGAGGTTGTGTTTAGGGTTTGAAAAAATTAAGAGATTGTATTTGGCGTTTAAAAAAAATCATAAAAGGTATTTTCTTTTAATTTAGTAGTTTTTTTTGTTATAAATGTTAATTTTTTTATTTTTTTTATTTCAGAATTTATTTTTATTTTTATTTTTGTAAGGTATTATTTCGTTAAAAAGATGTATTATGATGTATTATTTTGGTAAGGTATGTTTCTATGTTATATTTTCATCCGTAAATTTTTATTTTTTATTATATTTAAATAACAACATTCGTATTTATGTAGATTCCTCTATGTTTTACTTTTTATGTAATTTATTTGTCATGTGTTTTTTATATTTATTACGTTTATTTTAAATAAAATAATAAAAATAAAAATATTCGTATTTATTTGATTTATTATGTTGAAATAGTCTATGTTATGTTTCTGTTATATTTTTTTATTGACATGTTATTTTTATTATTTTAACATATATATATTTTTTATTTTTTGTGGAGGTAAAAGATGGGAACATTGAGTTGGAATTTATGATGTATTTTTATTTTGTTAAATATATACTGCAATAGTATAGCAAAAAATATGATGTGGATAGAACTGTTTGATATTTTTGTAATGAAATTTTTGTACTGTATTTATTGTAAAATTTATCGTATCACATTTAGGTATTTTGATAAATATTTAAAATGGATCAAACTTAGAAATTATTTATCGAAATTTATTTTAAAATTGCAGGTATTGAAATGGATTCTTTACTTAATAACGATGGTCACATATCAAACACAGTTAATAAGATGGTAATATATTGTTATTTGTTATTCACGAGTTCCCTTATAAAAAGTTACATGTTATTTACGGAATTAAATTATGTTATAATAACTATTTTTTTGTAATTTAATAGTGTCAGGGCCCGTACCGTGCATTGAGGGGTCGAGTGAATGGTTTAGGATATCCCCCGGATGAACAACTTATGTCTTACTTAGGGTTAGCCATATTCGGGTCAACAGCATTGATCCTAATATTTAAGTTGCGGTACGACTTAATATTCACTTTGGTTGAACGTTGGCGCTTAGAGACCCACACTTTTCATTTGTCATGTAGGGAGTACACTGTCACTCTAAAGGATGTTGCACTATAACTTGGGCTCCCAATTGAAGGGAGTGCGGTAATGGGTGTAAGTACGATCTCTAAATCGACCACTCTTTGTTATAACCTACTAGGAGTCTCGCCCGGTGGTGCTGAGTTGAAATTTACGGTTTTGAGATTTTCATGGCTGAAAGTTAATTTTGAGCATTTATCAATTAATGTCACTGAGCGAGAGGTGATGTTCGAGGCTCGAGTGTATATTATGCACATTATAGGAGGTGTACTCATGCCGGATGCAAACAACAACAAGGTTCATTTGATGTATTGACCCCTATTAATTGATTTGCAGAATGTCTGCTCGTATAATTGGGGTTCCGCAGTACTGGCTATGTTGTATCGTGAGCTTTGTCAGACCACAAAGCCTTCTGCCGTGGACATAAGCAGATGCCTCATATTACTGCAGTCTTGGGCTCTTTACTGAATGTCATTCTTCGCATCGGTTAGTCACCAAGCATATGTATTTCCACTGGTGAATAGGTGACAAAATTTTACCCGTTATAACAATTAATTGACATATTTTTTTCTAATGATATTATTCTAACATGTTATTTGTTTTCGTAGATGGAGTACCAATCTAGGTATTGGGATGTCATACACTGTTCTGATATACTGTATGATTATTAAACAGCATACAAGGGAAAGGGTAAGTTATTCCAATATTCGTAACATGTAATTACTTTGTATATCTTAATCGAAATGTATTAGAATTTAAAAATGTTATTAATTGTGCAATTCATCTGGATGCCTATCGGAGACCAAAAATTGCGGCTGTTATTCTTTTGTCTGCACACATTCACTCACACTAGTGGTGCATTAACGCAACAATTATCAATTTTCAGACAGTGGAGTGGTATAACGGGAATCGAGTACTCCGACAGTTTGGTTGCATATAGTATATCCCAGCTCTGGATCTTTTACAGTCCAATTTGAAAATTCTCTATATTAAATTCTGAATTATCTTCAAATTCATCTTCTACAATCCAATTTCGAAATTCCTCGAGATCTTCTTTCTCTTCAATCTTTATAACGAGTATTAAATTTATAAATTCTCTTGGTAATTTCCTAACAACTAATTTATCTATCCATGGCATGTCAAACACATTTTGCTTCCCAGTCAACTTTCACGAATTTCATGATCCTACACTTTGTCTCGCTATTTTCCTTGCTCCATAAGAACTTCACGAAGTATATAACTATATTCCAATAGGTTTGTGGCACCAATATCTTCCAAAGTTAGTCTAAAATGATTTGATGCTCCTATTTTATTAATGTCCCTCTAAGGGTCAAGTATTGCATTTTATTCTTTCTAATAAGTTCATGACTCTTCTACAACACTTCTTGCATCTTTTGATTTACTATAATAAGGTGTTGAACGATGTTTTCTTCTGGTTTCATTCTGTAATCTTGCAATTCTCCCATCAAGCAATATTAGATTTATTACCATTTCTATCAATATTTATGACAAAAAATATTTTTTTTCGATTTTTAGTACTTATCTATTTCTCTCTTGTATCATCACTAACTAACAATTAATTTATAATAGTTACTAACAAAATAACTTTCAAATATATTAGAAAATATTAAAAGATTACATTCATAACATAATAAATCACAATAAACCCTAAACAAATAATTAACCTACTCACAAAGCTTACTAACAAAATAACTTTAAAATAAATTAAAAACAACATAAAAATAACAATAAACAAACTACACAACACTAACAAAATAATTTATCCTCATCATAATCCATTCTACTTAAAAAAATAAAAATACATTATCCTTCTTTTTTCTTCTCCCTCTCTTCTTCCTTCTTTGCTATCTTTTTTTTTTTTTTAGCCTACTTCTATTCTTCAATGAAACCATTAAATAGGATGATAAAACTGATACATTGGTGTCGCCTATCAGATAGGGGTCACCACTGCCGCCTACTAGATAGGCATCGCCCCTATACACTATATCTGTATATGTACACGAGCATATACTAGACCCTAAACATGTATACAAAGTGATGCCGCTTATCAAGTAGGCACCACTAATAGAATAATATTTTAGAAAAATAAAAGAAATAAATTTTAGGAAAAAAAATAATGGTGCTACCTATAAGATAGGCACCACATATCATTTTAGTACATAATTTCACTAACACACTATTTTAGTGCATAGTTTTTCTTTTATAATAATCTAGTAAAAAAGCCTTTGGTTTGCTTATGTATTGGTCCTCCTTTCGTTTAATACAAGCCCAGTTTATTTTCAAAAGGAGAATAGAAATCTAAAGGAAAATTTAAAACGTAATAAAATCAACCGTATGAATTTTTAAATAAAATGAGATTAATTAAGCATTGGATTTTGATTCAAAATTTTATCATAAAATAATAAAATCAATAAAAAAGTATGAATATCGTAATTTTTTTAATTATCAATAATTTTATATTTAGACATTTTTCATGATATAACTCTATTCTATCCCATGTTAAAAAAATTATCACAACCTTCTTTTTGTTATATATTTTATGTAAAAAGTTATTATAATTATTTTTAATTATAAAAAAATTATGTTTAAACTTCTTTTTATGTAAAAAAAATATTACTATTGCAGAGTTTTTTTCTTTATTTACTTTGAGTAAAATCGTACTTTTATATATATTATAGATAATAAATATAGAAATAAACATCAACTTATGAGATCATTAAAAAATATAAAAATAAAAATGAAATGAATATGGGATTAGAATTTACAAACCCATTATTTGTATAAACAATACTAATTTGAATTATGAAATTGGATATTGGATATAAATTAAAATTAAAATTAAAGCGAATATGCAATATTTGAATTTACAGAAGAGATCAAACATCCAAGTTTGACTAACCATTGCTGTTTAACAAATATCATATGGAAGCTTATCTTCTTTTAACTCTCAACAAATGAAAAAAAGGAAGGAATATGCAGTACTTACAATCTCTTGCACTCTACACATTACAAAGCAAAATAAAACCCAAAAAGAAAAATTGAAAAGTATGAATCATTGGATAATACAAATAACCTTAGTTTTCAGACATACCCCATTATTAATATGAATTTTCATGACAAGATTAGTTCACACTTGACAATTTGCTCTAATGAACTTACCACATTATTCATGCTTGGTCTTTCACTGGGATTTTCCTTCAACAAAAGCTCAGCCAAATCTGCCAGTTTAAGCAACGGTTCCACATTTCTCGGTAGAGCAATGTTGCGGTCGATAATGGCTGCCGCCTTTCCTCGCCTTATTAGAGGTAATGCCCACTCAACAATCCCTGGAGGTGTGCAGTCTCTATCATAAGCTTTCCTTCCACTTAATATCTCCAGTAGAACGATTCCGAAATTGTAAACATCATCCTCCATGTTCCCACTTAAATCGTTGTCTGTAATGGCACTTACTATGCGGAAATCGGCTATCCTTGCCCCCCATTCGGAGTCCAAAAGTATATTTGAAGTCTTCACATCTCTATGAATGATGGGAGGACTGACTTCGTTATGAAGATACTCAAGTCCTCTCGAAGCCTGAAATGCGATCTTCAACCGGAGGTCCCAACCTAACGGCGAGAGGTCGCCGTGAAGGTGGTCATGAAGTGTACCGTGAGGCATATATTCATATACGAGTAATCTTTCCCCCATTTCAGCACAATAGCCTAATAAGTTCACAATATTGGTATGCTTTACATTGCATAGTATTTCTAACTCTGCTTCAAAATCCCGGCTGTTGGTGTGAATTATCGTAGCAGCATTAGCTCGCTTAACTGCTACTTGCCTTCCATCAGGAAGAACAGCTTTGTATACGAAACCAAAGCTCCCTCGTCCGAGCTCACTGAATTCTTTAAATCCATGAGTAGCATCTTTCAGCTCTGAAAGACGATAAACTTGGGTCTCTCCAACATACGTCGTTAAAGATAAAGGTGGAAGTGGATTCGGATTGGGATCACCCTCCGCAACTGGTTTGCCTATGCAAAAACCGCACTGGATTCTTCCTTTTCCTTCACTTCTCGCTTTGATGATTCGGGGGAAAACACAACAAGCAACAAAAATTAGTAAGAAACCCAATACAGAAGATCCGATAATGACCACCAACTTTTTTATCTCTTGCTGGTCTTGCTGCTGAGACTCGGACGAAGACAGAACTCCGCATACATCCCAGCAAGAGCTGCTCTGGCAAAGAGAGCAAGGAGTGCATATTCGATCAGCATTGGAAGTGCATGTACTTGAAGGGAAGTACCCCATCGAACAATTCGTTCCACAAGGCAAGCATATTTTCAACTCATTCTGAGCACATAAACTTGTCAACTCCGGCTCATTAAGGATACTTGCATTGAAAGCAAACTTTCCATCGGCACATGAGCTCGGAGAGCATACACCAGGGCTACATAGCTGCAAAGGCGGACTATAGTCCAGTGAAGACTGTTCGTTTGCGCCCCAACAATTAAGAACCAAGTCAACTTCTCGAACCCCACAAGTCATGGAATCTGATGAAGCAATAGCCAAGAAACCAGAAGCCTTTGGAACTGAAGAAACATTAATGTTCCTTCCCCAGCATTCTATTTCATGATCATCTTCACGGATGCCGCAAAAACGCTGTCCACCGGCCGATAAACTAACGAATGGAGTCCCATGGGGAGGGAGGCCAAACTCACTTGAATCACCCCAACATTCAACTTCACCAGACATCTCAGAAATCCCACAAATTGAATTTTTCCCAGAAGCTAAAACCTCAAACTCACTAGACACATTAAAGATTCCTAAGTTGCCGGATTTTGGACCCCAACAAAAGATCAAACCAGTTTCCTTAGCAATCCCACAACTAAAACCATCCCCAGAAACAATGTTCTTAACAATAACATTGTTAACATAATGATCACTAAAAGAACTCGTAGTAAAATTACTTTTACCAAGTGATCGATCAAGTTCCCAGCAATCCACATTACCGAAATCATTAGAACTTGAAAAATAAGACCCTTTGATAGCACAAACATGAAATTTCCCAGCAGCAATTTGGGAGTAAGAATTATATCTAAAAGCTTTAGGAACAAGATTTATACCAAAATCCAATAAATCCCAACAAAACGCCTGCGAATTGTTCGCAGTAATGCCGCAGAGAAATCCTTCACCACCAGAGAGAGAAGCCATGGAAGGAACAAAATCGAAAGTGGGAACCGAAGATGTCTTGTTGGTTTTATCCCAACAAATGATCTGTTGTTCCCCACCAGCATCAATGGCACAAAAGAACCCATTTTCTCCAAAAGCCGCCGCGATCGGGCCCGGTGATCCATAACCAAAAGCCGTAACAAAGAGCAAGGAAGAAACGACAA
Source organism: Gossypium anomalum (assembly GCA_025698475.1). Classification (NCBI taxonomy): domain Eukaryota; kingdom Viridiplantae; phylum Streptophyta; class Magnoliopsida; order Malvales; family Malvaceae; genus Gossypium; species Gossypium anomalum. The sequence continues at coordinate 46,415,128 of CM046960.1, read as the reverse complement.
CGAAGAAAGATGAAATGGGTGGCAGAAAATAGCACTTTTGGAGTGGCATGTGTTATGGTTTTGGGGGGTTTTCTTTTTTGTAAGTGAAGCTTTTGGAAAAGTGAGGTGTTAAATGGTGGAGTTGAAACTGGAAGGAACAAGAATGGTTTCAGGCTTTGAACCCATTTTTATTTACAGTGTTTTTTTTTTTTTCCTTTGAAAAATGTAAAGATTCGGATTTCAGACAGTTAAGTTGAAAGTCAAAACTTGGAAGCATTTGACCTATGGGAAAATAGTTAATTCGTTATTGATCTTGACATTTAAGATTCAGATCTGATGTAGACTTGAGGTATGCTTAGTACGGAACTTTTCTTCCCTTTTTACGGTTAAATGGCTCCATTTTGGATATTATTTTAATTATTTCAAATCAATTATATTTTTTATAACTTAATTAGGAAACCATATAAATAATAATATAGAATAAAATTTTAACTTCTTAATATTATTTTAAATATTGAATGGATTTTCAGATTAATTTTTTTATATTACAAACCCAATCAAGATTTGAATACTATAACCAATTATCTATTAAAGCAAACTAGATGCAATTTTTTTTTTTTTTACAAAAACAAGGATTAAACCATAGTTAAATTAGGTACTTTGTTGTGCTCAACCATCCAAGAAAGTTGTATTAGATTCTTAATGGCTCGTGTCACAACTTAAAAATGCTAATCAACTACATTTGCTATAAATATTCATTTTTTATATTGAGTACTTTATAATATTAAAATTAACAGAAAAAAATTAAATATCCATAAATATATGAAATTGGACATCTTGAAATACACGAAAATAACCAGATCAATTATTTTTAACTAAAAAAAAAAAAACCCTAGAATTGGTCCGTTTTAGCTTGAAAGAAGTAATTAAACAATATAATTTCATAAAGGTTCTTTTTATTTTATGAAGTTATGACACAGTTGCAATAAATAACAGGAAACCAAGGTTCACAGCACATATACATGATTTAGTTTTATTGGAATCCAAAATGGAATTAAATTTTTTTTTTTTTAAAACAACCACATCTGCACTCAACTTCCTAAATTCTTACACTTAGAACATGGTAAAATATAGATTTAGTTCAAAAACATAAACACTTGAAAAGATTATTTTTATTTCTGTCGAAATTGTAATATGGTATTAAAATAATGAAACTTTTAGCTTTTATTTTTTTGGCATTCAACAATGCATAATACAAGAAAGGGTGGATTCGTTGGTAGTGTAGGAAAGAAATTACAAACAAAACTTGAGAACACAACAGGTTGTATTTGTATGTAATGGAGGTAACATAGGCTTATGTAGGCCCAATTTGATTATGATTTTGTCTCCATGTCTCCTCAGCCTAGTTGCATTTAAAAAAAAAAAAAAAAAACCAATCTCGATAATTGTCAGATATGAATATGTGCATATGAAAAATTTGCATTATATTGATAAGGTTATAGTCAATTTTAATCCGAAAGTCTCACAACTTTGGTTCATAAAAATCACCTAATCAGTATGGATTCAAGTCTTTCCGTATATATCATAGCAAATATTAAGTTTCTTAATATGGGATTTGGAAATTATTGTATTTAAATATGGGTATACTCGAATTTTTTATTCATGTTTCCAAACAAATATATTTTTAGGGTAAATTATTAAAATAGTCACTTTTGTTTCTTTCATGTTATATTTTAGTCACTTATATTTGAAATGTTACATTTTAGTCATTAAGTGTTAATTACCATTAACGATATAATGATAAGCTGACATGGCACGTTAAACAATCGTATCAAACAAAAATTTTAGGTTAAATTATACAATTTATCCTTATATTTTTTTTTTCATTTTGGGCAATTTAATTTTTTTTCTTTTACATTAAAAGAGATGGAGAAGGGAGAAAAATAGAGGGATAAGTAGAAGAGAATGAAAAAAGAACATAAAAAAATTTGCTCAAAATGAAAAAATATGGAGACCAATTGTATAATTTAACCTCATTTTTTTGTTTAAAATGGTGATTTAACGTGCCACGTTAGCTATTAGAAACCAGGTATAAGGAAAACTACTCTTCTTTGATTTATCAAAACTTGCTTGATTACATGCTTACTTGAAGGCCTTTTATACAGACTTTCTTAACTGCTCTTAACAGCTTAACAGCTAAATAGCTAATTAACAGACTAATAGCTAACCACCTAACTAACTGATCCTTTACATTCATCCAACTCTCTAACTGAGAAGACCCGAAGAAACTTGCGAAACCGCGAAAACAACGTCGTAGATAACGGCTTTGTGAAAACATCGGCAGCTTGGTCACAAGCAGGAACCTCGCTCACAAAAATGGACCCATCCGCAACTTTCTCACGGACAAAAAATAAGTCAAGCTCAACATGCTTAAACTTGGAATGGAGCACAAGATTGGCCGCAACAGCAACAGCACCTAAACTATCACACCAAATAGTAGGAGTATCAGTGGACTTGAGATGTCGTTCTTGAAGTAGTGAAAGCAACCACAGAACTTCACTGGTGGTGGTGGCAAGACTCCTATATATTCTGCTTCGGCCGTAGAGCGGGAAACAACTTGTTGCTTTTTAGATCCCCAAGACACAGGAGCAGCCCCAAAATAAACACAGAATCCTGAAGTAGAACGACGATCATCGAGAGCAAGGAATAAAAAAAAATTCTACTAATCAATATTTGTGAGGCGGCCTTCCCCAGTTTGCATCCGCATAGGCAGTCAGGGACAAGCGATCAGTCAGCTGAATGACGATTCCAAAATCAATAGTACCACATAGATACCGTAAAATTCTTTTCAAAGCAATCATGTGCAGACTAGTAGGGTTGTGCATAAACTGACAGATCCTGTTCACAGCATATGCTATGTCAGGACGAGTAAGGACAACATATTGCAGAGCTCCTGCAAGACTCCGAAACTCAGTTGGGTCCACTAAACATTCTCCATCGTCTTTAGACATAACTGAGGAGCTGACCATCGGAGTGGGGACACTCTTTGCTGTTGCCATAGAAGCACGTGCAAGAATATCACGAATGTATTTTGCTTGACACAAATGTACACTTCCAGTGGAAGACCGAGTGACTTCAATCCCAAGAAAAAAATGAAGATCACCCATATCTTTGAGCGAGAACTTCTCATGCAGTAATCGAACAAACCAATCAATAATAGTAGATGAGCTGCCAGTGATAATGATATCATCGACATAAACTAAAACATAAAGGGTGGACTCAGACTGGGTCCGAACAAACAACGAAGCATCAGATCGGGAAGCAACAAACCCGATGGACACAAAAAAACACTTCAGTTTGTCAAACCAAGCGCGAGGGGCCTGCCGAAGGCCATAAAGTGCTTTCTTCAAGCGACACACTAGCTGCTTGCCATCCAAACCAGTTTGGACATATCCTGGAGGTTGATGCATAAACACCTCAGTGTCTATATCTCCATTCAAGAAGGCATTGTTCACATCCACCTGACGTAAGGGCCATCCTATTGAAACTGCAACAGACAGGATAACACGAATAGTTGCCAGTTTAACGACGGGGCTAAATGTTTCTTTGAAATCAAAACCAGGAACCTGAGAGCACCCCTTAGCTACCAATCGGGCCTTCCGTCTGGCAATAGTACCATCAGGATTTCGCTTAATCTTGAAAAGCCATTTGCATCCAATGACTTTGCGACCCGGAGGAAGAGGAACCAGATCCCAAGTGGAATTCTGTATAAGAGCCTCATACTCTGCTTGGGCAGCAGCGCGCCACTCAGCAGACGACAGGGCTTCCTCAATTGTGGATGGTTCCATAACCTCAACTGACAAAGCTCGAGGTTTAAAAATTCCTGCCTTAGCCCTAGTTACCATAGGATGAATATTGGTGTTATTCAAGACATTATGTGAACCACAAGACGCAGTAGAGCCATTACTAGGAGCTTCAGACTCAATAGAACCAGGACCAGAAGCAGGAGGCTCAGCAGGAATAAGCGGCATAGAAGGAGATTCAGAATCATTACCGGAAATCGCGGGTGAGGACACAGACGGCAGAATTGGGAAATCAGCAACAGGTACCATTGGATGAGAAACGACCCCTCGAACAAGAGGAACAGTGGTGGAAACAGTCACGCCAGGATTCAGACCAAGGGTTGTGCAAGGATCCTTGGAGGACAAAAACTTAGTTTCATCAAACACGACATGACGAGAAACAACTATCTTACCATCGGGCAGAAGACACTGATAGCCCTTATGTTGAGTACTATAGCCCAAAAATGTGGATGGTTGAGACCGAAACTCCAATTTATTTGACGCAAACGGTCGTAAATAAGGATAACAACAACACCCAAACACACGTAAATAGTCATAGGTAGGATCCTGGCCATATAGAACTTGAAAAGGAGACTTTCCTTGTAGTACCGGAGTAGGAAGACGATTGATTAAATGAACCGCACAACAAAAAGCATACCCCCAGTATCGCATGGATAGATCTGCTTGAGCTAAAAGGGTAAGACCCATGTCAACAATATGACGATGCTTGCGCTCAACAATGCCATTCTGTTCAGAGGTATAGGGGCACGTCAGCCGATGAACAATTCCTTGAGACGCTAAAACACGGGTGAAGGCTCGGTACTCCCCACCCCAGTCACTCTGAAATTGTTTAATGGTCTTACCAAACTGTGTTTTAATCAGTTGCTGGAATCGTGTAAAACACTTCAGAGCCTGAGACTTTTGAGTAAGCAAATATAACCATGTAAATCGAGTGCAAACATCAACAAATGTCACATAGTACCACTTATTCTCACATGCAACTGCCCCTGGTCCCCACAGATCAGAAACCACTAACTCAAAAGGTTGATAGACAGTATTTGAAACAGAAAATGGCAACTTATATGACTTTCCTTTCTGACAAGCAGAACATACACCATCAACACAAGACTTATTGAAAGCAATATTACATTTTTGTAAAACACTACGAACAACAGTACCAGAAGGATGACCAAGTCGACTGTGCCACAGAGCAAACACAGGGCAGTCCACAGGTTTATTTTGCAGCTTTACATGAGCAACAAACGGATCCACAGCAGACACCGGAAAATGATACAAGCCATCACGAATGTGGCCCTTCAGCAAAGTGTCCTTAGTCTTGATGTCCTTTATTACACAATATGTCGGATGAAATTCAAAAAACACCTCGTTATCCTTAGCAAATTGGGACACTGATAACAGATTCTTTCGTATACTTGGCACACACAGCACATTAGACAAACGGAGTAGCTTAAGCGGAGTAGATAAATTTCTAGAGCCAAGCGAAACAATTTGAGCAGGAGTTCCATCTCCCATGAGGAGAGAAGACGTACCTGAATACGGAGTAGTATCACGAAGAGCCATCGGGTCACGACAGACATGATGACTAGCACCTGAGTCAGGGTACCAAGACGAGGTCCCAATCGGCATCGGAAGATACGAATCACCACCAACACCATTAGAACCGACTTGAGCAGTATTAACATTAGACCCAGATGCATCAGAATAATCAGACGCATTAATATCACCAACCCGAGGAAGACCAATACACGGATCAGAACCAGAGTATACCCGAGCCCGAGGTTTTGTGAGCCAAGGAACCGAGGCACCACCCGGTCCAACATTCGGTCCAAGCTCCCACGGCGGACTAACTTGCACATGATTCGTGATAGGTGCACTTGGAGCATCCGGCCTTGCTACATCGTTCTCGTTAGGAACCAGCCCAGGTCCACGAAATGAACCAACATCACGGCCATAAGGAATTGGCCCAGAATACCTTGGCAAATGCACCAACCTAGGATCATTATAGGCATAATGTGGCCCACGTGCCATTTGAAAGTTCTGACCATTATGGGCAAGGGGCCCACGTGCCGATTGATAGCCATAATCACCTGCTGAAGCAGCCACCTGATTTTGACCAACATATAATTGATTTTGACCAACACCAAACTATTTTGACCGATAAATGGGGAATAACTAAACTTAGGAGCCTTAGCATGAAAACCCCAATCATTCTCCCCCTTACCATCATTCGGCACACCAAAACCATGCCCAGGCAAGGGAACCTCGACGGACCGATTGAAGACAGGAGGTGAATCCTCAGACTCGCGACGATACCGGTAGTCGCACCGTTGAGCCAAGTGACCAAAGCGGTTACAAATCTGGCATTGAATCCGGGGCTTGAAGTTTCGTCCACGACCACGAGGAGACGATCGACCACCACGAACGGAGCCGTCACCTACTGACGCCGATTCAACCAGATTCGCATGAAGACTGACATCCTGAGTCGCACGATGAAGGCGAGTTTCGCACTCAACTAGTGCATTGACAACCCGTTGAAGAGAAAGGGAACCAGTCGATAACGAAGCAGACGAGACCACACCCTCAAACTCCGGAGGCAGGCCAGCAAGAATAATCTCCAACTTCTCAGTATCCGAGATCCGAGAGCCTGAGGTTTCAAGAATAGAACAAATGTTCTTAATGCGAGTAACATAAGCAGTGACAGACAGAGTACCTTTCTTCAACGAGTGTAACTCGTGACGGAGCCGCGACTGCTTGGCACCAGTATCGGCAGCAAACAATTCCGAAGCAGTGTTCCAAACATCGCACGCCGATCTAGCCTCAGTGAAAGACGGCAAAAGCGCAGCATCGATGGTAGTTAGAAGCCAAGACGTGAGAAGACGATCTTGTTGTTTGAACACCAGCGCAGATGGATTTGGTGCTAAGACACCATCGGCAGTATGAAGATTCTGAGGTGGTGGAGGAACAGTACCATCAAGAAAACCAAGAAGGTCATAGCCATCAAGAATCAGCTTGACTTGCTGTTGCCAGATAACAAACGTGGCATCAGTTAGTTTAACCACATCATGACGGGGAAAGGAATGTACCACACGTTCACCGTTGAAGAAAACAGGACTCAGCTCAGCCGAGTCAGAATCAGCGGAGGTTGGGACGACCATAGAGCCCAAGATCAGTCGGCGAAAGATACCATATTAGAAACCAGGTATAAGGAAAACTACTCTTCTTTGATTTATCAAAACTTGCTTGATTACATGCTTACTTGAAGGCCTTTTATACAGACTTTCTTAACTGCTCTTAACAGCTTAACAGCTAAACAGCTAATTAACAGACTAATAGCTAACCACCTAACTAACTGATCCTTTACATTAGCTTACCGTTACACCATTAATGACAATCAACGGCTCAGTGATTAAAATGTTACAACAAATTAACATAAATGACTAAAACGTAAAATTTTAAATGTAAGTGACTAAAATGTAATCTGAGAAAAATAAAAGCTTTTTTTATGGGTACATTTTGTACTCTATCTAAGGCCAGAATCAATTATTTAAAATAGCTTAACAACACAAATTTATGGCCCCTAAACGAACATCAAAGAGGAATTTAAAACCTTCCAATTTTATTTTCAATAATTTGGTAAATAAATAGAGATATAAGAAACATACCACAAAATTATATAAGGAACATGGGGTGTTTCATAGCTGTTTCCTAACTTCCTCTTCCTTTCACATTGGGCAAATCCCATGCAAATTCTAGCAAAAAATCCAAATATTAAATTAAAATTATGACTTACACTTAACATAATAAACTTGAGATCTTCCCAAGATTTCATATTTACAAGAAACCCATTTTTTCTAGATTTAAATCTCGAATTTATATAAACTAGGGTTTTTTTGTTTACATTGATTGCTATTGGATTCATCAAAGCTTTTGTTCCATTATGTCTCAATTCATCATAGGGAAAGGTAAAAGATTCAACCAAAATTTAAAAAAAAGAAAAGAAAAGAAAAGAGAGAATAATCTAGAAGTAATGATTTATATAAATAATTGAAGGAATAATATCTCAATTTTGAACCTATAAATTGTATTTAACGTTGTAATTTCATGTAGCTTTAATATATATATATATATATATATATATATATATATATATATATATAAAATGTGATATTAGATTTAGTCAATGGAAACATAAGGCACATAATTTGGTATTGATTGATAAAAATAAGTTACAACTTGTTGATTTCGTTTTTGCTTTTAATTCTTTATTCATACTAAAATAATCCAATTATCCCTGCATGTGCACATTCATTGGCCCCCTTACTCGTATGAGATTCAATTTACATAGGGATTATTCATTTAATCAGGGAGGTCTAGTTCACAAATATCGAGCTTTGAGTTGCTTTTTATTAAATTCCGACTGTCCGACGCAATTTGGGCTATCTTTCAATAATAATAAAAATATATTTATATCATTATTTAAAAAGTTGATGTTACTCACTATTAAATTTAATTAGAGAATTATTAAAAACTTATTTTTTATAATACGAAGATGTTTTTATTATTTTATATTTCATGTAAAATTTTGAAAAATATGCATGATTAGATTTGAAATTAAAATATCATTATATTCTGAATAATTATTTAATATATCAGTATTTTAAATTTTATTAACAGATTAAGAGAGTGACAAGTGTCAATTTTTTTTATTACATCCTATAATACTCTTATCAAACATTCAACTCTCTTATATTTAATATTTATTTTTTTTATTTCAATCAAAATATCATTTATTCACTCTCATAATTTTATTATTATTTTTAACAGTACAACGTATGCATGAATAATGGACGTGAAAATTTTCGTCATGTTTTACTCATACAATATTATATAATAAATATTTAAAAATGGGTAAATTACACTTAAAGTCATTAAATTATTAGTAATTCTATGTTTTGATAACTCAACTTTAAAAAGTTACAAAATAATCATTTAACTATTAGAAAGTTTCGTTTAAGTTATTAACTATAAGAAAGTTTTTATTTAAATCATTGAGTTGTTAAAGGGCTTTTTAAGTCCAACTAATAAGCTCTAAACAACGATTCGACAATTGATATGATGAATTAGTACGCATCAACAAACAAAATAACATACCTCTGGCAATCATTATTGGAGATCAGAGAAGAAAGTTATTGAATTTTCTTTTCACAAATTCATTACATTCAAAGTTGTTTAATGAAAAAAAAAAACTAAACAGTAGAATAAAAAAGGAAGAGAACTTTCAATTGGTATAAATGGTACCGATGGAGAAGACTATACAATAACGATTTTAATAGCCCAATAACTTAAATAAAAACTTTCAAATAATTTAATGATCATTAATCACCTTTGAAAATATGCTAAACTTAATAAAAGGAAATTATTAAATTACTAAAAATAAATTAAAAATATAATAAAAATCGATTTAAACAAGCTTGGACCATCCTGGGCTCTATTGAGGCCTAAATAAGTTTGGATAAATATCTACCATATCAATATCATGCTTAAAAGCTCAAAATCCAATTAACAATTCCATATTGCAGTACATAACATACATATTTATTCACTTTGCAAAGAAACCATACATATTTATTCAAGTTTCTCTGTATTTCTTTTGTAACAATGTATAAAATTGAATCGGATAGTAAACCCGAATGTACATTGATTGAGGCCACTGCTGTTAAACTCCGAATTATATTGCTCTTACCTCGGAGCTTTGTCGACAAATTCAACCATAAAAACAACATGCTGGCCTCAGAAGAAGGGGCTCTACATATCAGCTCTCATACGCTTTTCCACCAAAATATTGTTCTTGGACCATTTTTTTGTAATCTGGAAAACAAGGGAAAATTCATAGTGAATCTGTTAGCAATATAGTTAAGTTTCATAGCATTGCAAAAGTTGATTTGTTGCTTTATGTGTGCAGTCGATCAGTTCGGTCCAAAGAGGAAACCTAGCACTGACTTAAAAAAGACCTAATTTTTTTTTACCTTCTTTATTGTTCCACAGTGCTGCGGCATAGGTGTTGAGCGGACTCTCGGGATTTGGCTCTGCACGTAAGAAAGTTAGTAAACAATTAGTGGAACTAAGAGTCCATCAGTTTTATAGGTCAAACCTATGTTACTCTAACTCTCTTCATTTTCACGAAGCACTAGTGTCCATTATCCGTTCTAACACATCCCTATATAGGTATGGGAAAAACTTCTAAAAGAAGTGAGCATTTCCATGTTGGATACATACCCGTATCCAGCATTCATACCCGAGTCCAAGTAACATAGAATCAAACTAGTAGGGAAGAGCTAGCAGACCTCCTAGTAAACTTTGAATTGACAAAAGAATGGTTCTACAATCATAAGCTGAAGACCACTTATCCTGTAATTAATATAAACAAAGAATTTGAGAGTATCACAAAAACATCGGTAAACATGAAAGTAAAAGAGACGGAAACTGGAAATATTCCTTTGTCTTAATCTCATCATACAATCATTGGCATCATATAGTTTTACAATATGCACAAAGTCGAAATGATACCTGAAGAATGTCAAGGCAAATATTACCAAACTGGTCAACATTGGGATGAAAGCACATTGTCTCAAACTTTACTTGAGGTGGCTTGAAAGGATATTCTGACGTGAAATGCAAGGAAAGCTTGTATGATAAACCTTCGTACATAGTTCCCTTTCCACCCTCAATTGTGCCAATCCATGTGAAAATGCTTTCGCCTTCTGGAAATGCCGACACTCCAAGATCACCTCCACACATCTGCAGCAAAAGACAATATCATATGTTACTTGGACACGGGTTTACTGTGTGCTAGTAACTTGAAGTCTGATAGGTTTTTGTCTGTGAGTCATTTGACACTATCTCTATTCTCTAATTAAATTGAATCTATCTTACTCAACTTGGAATGTGAATGTCAGACACAGGTATATCTATTTCTTTTCAAGATTAACATGTATTATGAGAGTCCTTCGAGCATCATATCCTCATACCCATGCACAGATACTTCAAAAAAATAAAAAGGCAGAGCAACATAGAATCAAATGCATTTGCGTGCTTCTGAATACATGCATACTCGAAAATGTACATGTGTGCTCAGGTGCACATCAGCATCCACTCAAGTCAGTCAACCATTGTAACCTAAAACGTCAAAACCACATACGATCACATAAAAAAAAAAATACTCATTTCAAGTTAGGCAGGTCTATTTTCTAGAAATATGCCGCAGGCACAATACACGATATACAATGAAACATACGAAACTCTTAGACAGAGCTAAGGTTTACACATTGTATTATACCACCAGCTTAATCGGTAACCAAACATTTCCTCCATAAACGATATTCCCGAGTTCAAATTTCCCATCCCCCAATGGCCAATCCAGAGAAAACTAACCTACTAATCTTCAAAATTAGGCGCCTTTATCCTTGTATGGATCATTTAAACATACCAAAGACCAAGACCTATATAATACGAACACTAATATGTCCAAATCTATATAATACGAATTATTCATTTATTAAAATATATATAAAAATGAAATATCTTAAACATGATTATGATCTAATAAAATATACAAAAACAAAATAGTTTTGAATATAAAAGCAGTAGAAAAGATTAACATACCATGAGAGCCATTAGCTCCTTTTGAAGCCTGCAAAAATATTAATTCCAGTAAACCCTTATAAGATGAATTCAATTAAATTTTAAAATTAAAAGAATCATTAAAAAATATTATTATTTATATTCTTAACTTTTCCATAAATTTCTAGGCAACCAAACAATTACCTGAAAAATGAATAAAATTTTCCAAAAAAGAAAAATTTTAAACCTTTACAAGTTAAATTCCAAACTTTCTATTGTTTTACAGCCTGAAACTAAAAAAATAAAAACAAATAAAAGGCCATCCAGTTACTACGCTAAAACAGAGTTAAGACACTACTTCACCGAGTTAAACATAAAAGAAACTAGAGCCAAGAAAACAAATAGAAACGAATTTTCCCGGAAAATGAAAACAGATAAAGGAAAACCCAAGAAAGAAACGACTTTATTTCATTTCCAATATTTTCTATATAATCAAAAAGAAAACCCAAGATTATTTTTTTAGATTCCTTTTGTTCTTTCTTTTTCCTTCGTCATATTTTCGCAGGAACCAAACAGAAAATGTAAAAAAAAAAAAAAAAAACTTCTGTACCTTTGAGTAACGGAAGTGGTGTCAACGGCGTTGGTAGTGGAAACGGGTTGTTTAGATGAAGCGGAAGCTGCATGGCGTTGATGCTGTTGCGGCGTGGTCGACGAATTGTCCACCGTTTGATTGGGTCGGACTTCCATCAAACAAAGATTGAAAAGAGAACAAATGAAATCAACGGTCAGAATTCAATGATCGAGTTTCAAAATAAAATAAATCAATCAATTTCAAGATTAGCAGTCAGAGATTTTGCTTTCCTTCTATTTTATTTTACTTCTATCCGAATGGGTATAATGCTGCCACGACGATGGTTTTTTTTTTCTTTAATATTTATAATTAAAAATAAATTATTTTTATTGAATTATTAATTTTATTATAATTAATTCGTATAATATTTAAATTTCGATTAAATTCTGCTATTAGCATGGTACTTTATGAAAGTTTTAGATTTAATAATTAATTTTAATTTAATTAATTTTAATTCTTGTATTTTTCAATATATTTAATTTTAGTTTTTGTACTTTTGGAATTTTAAATTTTTAGTCATGACTCAAATAATAACAGTTAAATTCAATTACTAGCATTTACTATATATATGGTTATTTAACCCATATGCTCCAATTCAATCATATTCCATGCCCGTATACTTTTCGAATTTTAAAATTTCAATATTGATGAAAGCTCATAGTCATTAATCTACTAATTGAATTTTTATTGACTAATACGTGGAAATAACAAATTAACATAGTAACATATATTTGTCGCATTAAATTTTAAAAACAACTAAATGAAATTATTTAGTATCATTTGGCGAGTATTGAAATTTTAAATTTTACAAAGTATGGGGGCTAAAAATATCCAATTAAAGTATGACTAAATCCACAACTTTCAGTCTTTCACAAAGTATATGGACTAGTAGCAAAATTTATCCTAAAATTTTCCAAAATTTGAAATTAAGATTTATTATAATATTTGATATTTGTAGAATTTTTAAACTCCACAAATAACGTTAAAGTGATGACAAATGTTTTATAAAGTATAAAATATTAAAAATATAAAACACATGTGAATTTTTTAATTTACTTGTAAAATTAAAAAAAAAAGGGCAGATTTCCGTAAACCAACCAAATACTAACTATTATATTTACTACTTTTTAATTTTAAAAATGACTATTTACTAAAATTTATATTAATTTTTTAACCTAATTATTATATAGTAGTATTACTTATTCTTTTTTTGAAAAATATGAATGTTTTGGGATTAATATGAAAAATGTTTTTTTTATATAAAGTATATGAATCATTAAAAGTATTAAATATTAATTTTAAAAACTACTGCTGCTTTTATAATTTTATAATTATTTCTTTTTTATAGATTTTACATTTTTAATAAATTTCTATAATTTCTAAAAATCAATTAAATAATTGTAAAATAATTAAAAATCAATTAAACCATTCGAATTAGTTTTTTTCACGTGAAACACCACATCACCAATTACATTATTATTATTTTTCACGTCAAATGCTATATTAATTATCATGTCATCAATTAACACTTATTAGGAATTTCGATAGAGAACTATATTCCAATAACTTAATTTATTACAGTTTTTAATTAAGAATTTATTTGATTTTTAATTATTTTAAAGGGTTTTCTTTAGCATTTAAGTCAAGATTTTTTAAAAATTCTACTAACAAAAATTCAACAAGTGTTATGCAAAAATAGTTAAAGTCGTTATTAATTATCTGTAATTACTTATTTTCAAAAAGTGTAGAAATTAAATTACTTTTGTTTAATTAAGTACCAATTTATTAAATTTTGAAATTAAAAAAAAGGATGTTTAATAAAATAAAATAGTAAAATTACCAGATGCTTTTAGGCTTTTGACCACATGAGGGCCACCTTGGAACAACAAATGAAGCGCCAAAATTTGAATCAAATAACAAAAAGTATTTTTTTAATATTTAAAATAAGAATTAATATTATTTTAGTTCGGTGGGCAGACGGTGAAAGCTGATCAAATAAAGTGGGTCGGTAAAAATATTAGAGAAGTTTTGTGTATAATTTCAGTTTTTTTATTGAAAAATGAAAAAATTAATTTTATATATTTGAAACATGTAAATTAGTTATTTCGTTAAAATTTATTTGTTGAATGATAATATAATTAAAATATCGTTTTAATTATTAAAATATGATATGTTTATTTAAATGGTTAATTATTAGTTTAGTCCTCAAATTATAATTAAAATATTGTTTTAATTTTTTTAAATTTTATTAACAATAATTCTAAAAAAAGTTGAAAAATATTAAAAATAAAAAGTTACATTTTTTAAATCGTTAAATCTTGAAAAGAAAAGAAAAATATTTTTTTTTAGAAATCCGAAAATATTAACAAAAAAAACTCATCGCATTGTTTAATCTTTTCACGCTCCAAAGATTAGGAAGAAAAAATCTTACAAACAAAACAACCATTCAATCTCTCGTGTTTTACTGTTTTCCAATGGTTTAGCATCAATATTTTCAAGGTTTTGTGAGTAAAATGAGGATTCTAAAAATTAATTTTTGATTTTAATATATTAAAATGTATTTTTAAATTTTTATTACCATGTGTGAAAATGTAATTGGGCTAGAGTTTTATAAGAAATAAATTGAAGATTAGGCAAAAAGTTAAAACATTATAATATCAACATTTGTTGATTGGTCCACCATTTCCGCATCATCATTTAATTGATAATTTTTTATAATTTAACCCTTTTTTTTACATTTAAGCATTATTGTTAAGGAAAAAAATTTAAAATCAAAATGATATTTCTAACTATAGTTTAAGGACCAAATTAATAATTAATCATTTAAATTAACATATAATGTCATCATTCAGCAGATAAAATTTAATGGATGGACTAATTTATGCATTTCAAAATGTCTAAAGACTAATTTACCTATTTTTTAGTAGATGAGTAAAAATGTAATCCACTCCTAAATACAAAAACTTTCTTATTTTTCAATACTTTTCCTGGAGTTATGAAGAAATCCTTAAAGTTTCATACAGTTGGGCTAAGCAATATTTATTAGCTTCAAAACCAGCTTATCACATGGAGTATGGTTACTCACATATTTTGGGTATGGACAACAATTGGGTAAGCTTGAAATCTGATGGTTCGATTAGACTTGGCGGTGACTTTGCAGCTACGGGGGGTTTTGTGTGTGATCATAATGGTGGGTGGATCATAGGCTTCTGCAGATATTTGGGTAATTGTACGATGGTCGAGGCTGAGCTTTGGGGGATATTAGATAGCTTAAATCTTCTTTTGGATAGAAGTTTCGAAAAGGTCCTTATCCAAACTGATAGTCTTGAAGCTGCTACTGTTATTCAAGAAGGTTTCTTAGGGAATTCTAATTCTACACTCGTCAGAAGAATTCATTCCGTTCTCACAGCCCTAAAATAGTGAAAGATCCAGCATATTCCTCGCAGAGAAAATCTAGTCGCCGATGGTTTGGCCAAGTCAGTTATTTCCAGAAGTCTTGGCTTAAGATTGATTGAGGATCCTTCTATGATGACTTAGTTTTTGTCTTTTGTAATTTTTCTTCTTTTCCACCAAAAAAAATATATATATAAAAACTTCCTTAATCCAAATGGGTCTAAAATATGATTTTTGTCCATTTACTTTATAATATTTATTTATTTATTTTAATTTATCCAAATTTAATATTTATATTTTTTAAAATTTTATAAAATTAATCTAATTAGTAAATGGATAAATTTGAAAGCTATTTTTTTTATTAATTTAAAATTGAACTGTTATTTTTTTTTCAAAAATATAAATTATTAAACAATTAAATTTTAAGCCAACAATTTAGTTGAAAAGATTCAAGCGTGTTATGTAAATAAATTAAGGGTAAATTGCATTAATAGTCACTGAGTTTTAATTCCAATAATAAAACAGTCACTAAATTTTCAACTAAGTCACTAACAAGTAACAAACCAGTCATCCTAACCATTTTTCCTTAGAGACATAACGGAACTGTCATTTTCCCTCCCTCTCATCTCCCTCCCCCTACCACCACTCTCCGATCCCTCTCTCTCTTCCCACCGTCCCTCCCCCTACTCCAATTTCTCGCACCTTCTCAATTCACTCCACAAATCGACTGACATATTCTTAATTTTGTGGTTGCTTTGTCTTGCGATTATAAAGTAGAGGGATTAAAATTACAATTAAACTGAATAAAGTTAGTGTAATAGTGGCGTTGAGTTACGTAAGGCCATCTGTCATTCTTCTCTCTCAAGGCTCTTTGTCCCATATTGGCCTCACGATCTCTCATTTTCTGGGCCCGTACAGATTTTCTTTCCAAACAAACACTAAGAATTTCCAAGAATATTCACTCTTCGATTTTCCCGATTAAAACAGAAAAAGCTGTTTCCGGAGCTGGAGACCACCACTGTTTGAACGCAGTTGGATCCAGTTCACTGACACTCGAAATCCAGTGAGGTATTTTTCACTTGTAAAATGGCTATATGTTTACTTCGTTACGGTTCCATTTTGATTTCTGGAAGTGAGAAGCCATAGTTAGAACCACTAGATATCTTTCTTTTTTGTTTCTGGGTATTCTGGAGAAAAAGACACAGTGGCATTTTGTTGGGAACCGCTGCCGCATGAGATTTGATGCCACCAGAACCATTGCATTGGGATCGCGAGGACTATTACAAGGAGAAGAGGCACGAGAGGAGTGAGTTATGTCGTCTTATCCGGACGGGTCCTTTAGAGAATTCACTCGTTGGGGCTCCGCTGACTTCCGTCGTCCTACTGGTATGTTCTTTCCTTCGTTTTACGCCGTTTGTTTCACTGATATTTGAACGTTAGGATTGTATCATCATGAGCTTTGCATTGTAGGTTTATTTGTTTTATTTGTGAGGACTAAGGATTGGTTAGATTCTGGGGATTTTTAGATTTAACTTAATATCTTTTGGCAGTATCTGTTGTTCTTTTCTTTTGTTTCATTCTAGACACTCTTTCATTTTAGTTAATGAGGTTTTTTTCTTTTCTATATTCCCCCTTGTTTTGCTTTTCTTAATAAATCAAAATTTGCTTTCTGGGTTGTGTTTTTTTTCCTATTTTTCTTTCTCTATCATTTCCACAGGACGTTAACTTCGCTTTTGATACATGGGTTTAGTATTTTAGTGTTCTACTTTTCCATTTTGAAGGAATGATTGTTTTCGGGGTTTCTATACTATTTTCTTTCTTTTATTTTTCAGTGTTTTCATTTGATATACCTTTTCTAGTAAGAAAGGATAATATCAAACTCTATACTTCTCAATATTGAGCATTCAACGACAAACATTGACCATAAGGAAATCATGCATATTGATCAATAAAAAATTACATATTTTGTAGATAAACTAGACCACACTTTAGAGTTTCCTACTATCTTAAATTTTATATATTATATATACACATAAACTTGCAAAAACTCACACATCTACATATTGCGCACTACTTCACTTAGGCTAGTGCTTTTTCCCACCTTATGCTTGAGGCAATATAAGAGTTCTAGTGCCTAGAAGGCGTCTTGCGCCCTTGACAACACTCAAGTTCATGACCTTGTGAAAATGTAATTTTTAGTTTTGTGACCCTATGGGTTTCATTGTAGGTGATTTTTAGAATTGACATTCACCAAAACATTACGTATAAGCAATTTTCAAAATATAACATAAGCAGTCGCTCTCATTTGTGATCTTTAGAATTGCCTTTCGCCAAAACTTTAAACATAGGCATTTTTTAAAATATAACATAGATGATCGTTCTCAGATAGGTGATCCTTAGAATTGCCTTTCACCAAAACATTAAACATAGGTGATCTTCAAAATGTAACGGAGGCTATCATTCTCAAATATAACATAAGCGATATTCAAAAAAAAAAATTAAAATTATGTTACAATGTGCATATTGAGAATCAAAACCCAATCAATAACGTGGAAAGATACTATGACACAACTTCACCAAATGCAATCTTATATATATTCAACTCATTTCCTTATATATGTACACACCTTTCTTGAGTTAATATTTTTGCCTTCCCTTTGGTTGTTTAAATATCTTATGCAGGTAATGGTAAGCAAGGTGGTTGGCATCTGTTTGCCAAGGAAAATGGTGGTCATGGGTTCATGCCATCACATTCAGGTGACAAGATCTTAGGTGATGAGAGCTGCCATCAGTCAGTTTCTTGTGTATATGTGAATAATGAATGGTTTCGGTAGATGATATGCTATTATACACTTTGTCAGATTACAGTTTACTAATTAAGGAATATTTAAGTGTATTAGATAGGATTCTGTAAATATTTTACTGATTACTATCCCTAACTTTAAGGCTATTTTTTTTAGACAGCATCCCTAGAGTTAGTCTGTTTCTTAGTATAGAGTTTCCTAAGTTAGGCTTACTATGTGTATAAATATCTATGTAATTTCTTATGAATAAACAGAATAGAAAAAGCCTGTTCTTAACATGGTATCCGGGCCCTTTTTTTAGCTCAAATTCTGGGATTTTTTTCTTTGTCTGGCAACTTCTTCTCATTCCCGATCAACCCTCAAGCCTGTAGAATTTGTTCAAAAGAAACATGGCTGAAACTGTCAAAACCACCAACACTGGAGAAGGGAATTCTCAAGAATCATCTGTTGAGTTCAGTAAAGAAGAAATTGAGAAGTTGAAGAATCTGCTGGATCATTGGAAAAATCTCCTTCAATAGGTACTTGTGGTTTGGTTTTTTCAAGTATATCCTCTTCTCAAAATTCTAAAATCTCGGATATACCCACAAAAAGTTCTTGGGTCATTGACTCAGGAGCTACAGACCACATGACCCACTCCTCACAAAAATTTGTTTCATATACACCTTGCCCTAGTAGTAGAAAGATAACAGTAACCGATGGTTCTGTGATCACAGTGGCTGGTTAGGGTGATATTGTTATAAACAAAACCTTTACTCTTAAAAATGTCCTTCATGTTCCAAAACTATTTACCAATCTTCTATCCATCCAAAGAATTACCAAAGACTCTAACTGTAGTGTGGTTTTCTATCACAATCGATGTCTTTTTCAGGAACAGAATACGAGGAGGATGATTGGACATGCTAAGGAAGGAAATGGCCTATACTATCTTGAGGAATCCAGTGGAGAAGTTAGTGCTCTGAATTCCTCACCATTACCTTTCATATCCGAATCTATTAAAACCAATAAAAACCAAATTTGGCTCCATCACGTCCGCCTTGGTCATCCATCGTTTAGAGTTCTTAAAATTATGTTTCCTTCATTGTTCAAAGGATTAATTGTTGAAAAATTCCATTGTGATGTCTGTGAACTTGCAAAACATAAACGTACCTCTTTTCCGGTAAGCAATAAAAGAACATCCGCTCCTTTTGCTCTTATTCATAGTGATGTTTGGGGACCATCCACTATTTCAAATATTTCTGGGGCTCGGTGGTCTGTATCTTTTATTGATGATTGTACCCGTGTGTATTGGATATTTCTTTTAAAATAGAAATCTGATGTAAGGTCTGTCTTTCCAACCTTTTACAACATGATCAAAACACAATTTGGAGTCAAAATAAAAGGTTTAGGTCGACAATGCCAAGGACTATTTCAATCAATTTCTCTCACCATATTTCCAAGAAAGAGGCATTATACATGAGTCATCTTTTGTTAGCACACCCCAACAAAATGGTGTTGCCGAAAGAAAAAATGGTCACATTTTAGCTATTACAAGAGCCCTCTTATTCCAAAAAAAATGCCCCTAAACAATACTGGGGGGAGACTGTTTTAACTGCTACTCATATGATAAATAGATTACCTACAAAAGTCCTTGAATCTCAAAGTCCTATGTAAGTTCTAACAAAATTCTTTCCTGATTTTAGTACTTCAAGTAACCTTCCTCCCAAAATATTTGGTTGTGTTGCCTTTGTACATGTACATTCTCAAAATAGAGGAAAATTTGATCCACGAGTGTCAAGTGTCTTTTCTGGTTATTCTTTCACTCAAAAGGGGTACAAATGCTATCATCCAAATTACAAAAAAATTTAATGTATCAATGGATGTTACTTTTGCAGAACAAGAGAATTTCTTTACTCATCCTTATCTTCGTGGGGAGATCTTATTCACGTGAAGATAAGGACAGAGAATTCTTTCTTCTTGACATTCCAACTCTCATCCCCAACAATTAAACACTCACACTCCAGCTCCCGTCCAAAGAACCAAACACTCACATTCCAGCTCCCGTCCAAAGAACCAAACACTCACATTCTAGCTCCCGTCCCAAGAACTCAAACAGAGCCTAATACACCCAAATCACAAAGATGGATTTAGGACACTACTCGTCCTTTCTTGGTTTACTCAAGGAAGAAGGCACCTGCAAGTTCAATCATCTTCTCCTTCTATACAACCCGAGGTAATTGCTGAACCTACTACTCAAACTCTACTGAAAATTTAGATGAATTTCCCATTGCTATTAGAAAAGGGATTAGAGCTCAGACAAAACATCCCTTGTACTTATTTTTGTCTTACAAAAAATTGCCCCATAACCACAAAGCCTTTCTTACTAGCCTAAATTCTATCTCCATTCCCAAAATCGTATCCGAGGCATTAGAAGATGAGAATTGGAAAATGCCATGAAGGTTGAAATGGAAGCTCTTGAAAAAAATAAGACATGGGACTTGGTGAAATTACAGGAGAGGAAAGAAACCAGATGGGATGTCATTGGGGTGTACACAATGAAGTATAAATCGATGGTTCTTTGGAGAGGTACAAAGCAAGATTGGTTGCTAAAGGGTATACTCAAATGTATGGAGTAGACTACCTTGAGACATTTGCCCTCATTGCAAAGATGAACACTATGAGAGTGTTGTTGTCATTAGTCGCCAACCGAGGCTGGAAATTACAAAGAATTTGACATAAAAATGCCTTTTACATGGTGATCTTGAGGAGGAAGTCTATATGGATGTTCCACTAGGATTCGGTCGAAATACGTGATGTGTAGTTTGCAGACTAGAAAAGGCTTTGTACGGACTAAAACAGTCCCCGAGGGCTTGGTTTGGAAGATTTACCAAAGTAATGCTCTGTTGGGGTATAAACAGAGTCAAGGAGATCACACTCTGCTTGTAAAACACTCATCTTCGTGGGGAGTGATTTGCTTTATTAGTCTATATAGATGACATTATAGTGACTGTGACGACTGGAAGGAATGGAGAATTTAAAGAAATGCCTAGTAAAAGAATTTGAAGTCAAAGAACTCGGAAAGTTAAAATATTTCCTTGGTATTGAAGTGGCACACTCTCGGGAAGGAATCTTCATATCTCAAAGAAAAATACATAGTTGATTTATTGACAGAGACAGGCAAGTTGGGATGTAAACCAGCAGACACACCCATAGAGGTGAATCACAGACTTGGAGATGCACTAGAAGATGCAGTGATTGATAAAAGTTCATATCAAAGACTTGTGGGGAAGCCCATTTACTTGTCTCATACTGACCGGATATTGCCTATGCAATGGGTGTTGTAAGTCAATTTATGCACAACCCCAAAGAATCACATCTTAGAGCTGTGTATCAAATTCTACAAGATTTAAAAGGCACGCCAGCAAAGGAATCCTATTTAAAAGGGGGAGAATTTAACCCTTAAAGCCTATACTTGATGCAGATTATGCAGGTCTATGGTTGATAGAAGATCAACCTCGGCTATTGCACTTTCCTAGGAGGCAATCTTGTGACTTGGAGGAGTAAAAAACAGAATGTTGTGGCTAGATCTAGTGCAGAAGCTGAATTTAGGGCGATGGCTCTTGGAATTTGTGAGCTATTATGGCTAAAAATTATTTTGGAAGATTTGAAGATCAAGTGGGAAGGTCCAATAAAGTTGTATTGTGATAATAAGTCTGCTATCAATATTGCACATAATCCAGTTCAACATGATCGTACGAAGCACGTTGAGGTTGACAGACATTTTATAAAGGAAAAACTGGACAGTGGCTTAATTTGCACTCCATTTGTGTCCACTGATGGTCAACTAGCAGACATACTTACCAAAGGGTTGTCTGGAAGGTTGTTTCAAAAACTAGTAAGCAAGCTGAGAATGGATGATATCCACTTCCCAGCTTGAGGGGGAGTGTCAGATTACAGTTTACTAATTAAGGAATATTTAAGTGTATCAGATGGGATTCTGTAAATATTTTACTGATTACTATCCCTAACTTTAAGGCTGTTTTTTTTAGATAGCATCCCTAGAGTTAGTCTGTTTCCTAGTATAGAGTTTCCTAAGTTAGGCTTACTATGTGTATAAATATTTATATAATTTCTTATGAATAAACAGAATAGAAAAAGCCTGTTCTTAACACACTTCTTATACTCTGACTTTGTAAACACATCAGAGCAACTTCAAAAGGACCTACATGATAATAAGACTAGTGGTGTCAATGGGTTAGGCACCGGACAAAGATGTGAGAGAGGGAATTCTGTAGGTTCGATTAATTGGAAGCCTCTTAAGTGGACCTGCTCTAGAAGCTTGTCTTCGTGGGGTTCAGGGTTTAGCCATTCAAGTAGCTCAAAGAGCTTAGGAGGTATAGATTCTGGAGAACGGAAGCCTGAGTTACAACAAAAAACTTTGATCCCAATCCAGTCACATTGTGGGGACGCAGCAGCCTGTGTCATATCTGCTGCACCTTCTGGTGGGACAACACCAAGAAAGAAGCCATGCCTTGAATGGGGTCAGGGTCTAGCAAAATATGAAAAAAAGAAAGTTGAATGCCCTGATAAAAGCATGAACAGAGTTGAGGCTACAACTTCTGCTGGTAGTACGGAATCCAGCAATTCTATGAGTTCTAACTTGGCTGACAAGAGCTCTAGAGTTCTTGGATTTTCTGATTGTTCTTCTTCTGCAACTCCCTCATCTGTTGATTTTGGGTCCTCACCAGGTAAATGCTTAGATTTTCTTACAAATTAAGTGTTAAGCAAATGTATCTAAGACAGGTGTAATATCAATGGCTATTTTATTGAAGTCCTGTCTGGTTAATTGGAAAGCTGTATAGAAGTGATCTTTGAATTATAAAATATATGTGCTTTTTCTGACCATTCCCTTTTATGCCCAGCAATAACATTTTTGTGACTTATTATCAGCATGACCTTTGTTTGATCATATGTTCTTGACTCTCCACTTCTCCTCCCTGGCCATTCTTAGTAACTTGTAAGTCTTGTTTTAAATTGATGTTTAGGACTAGTCTTGGTATTCTTCTAAATCAATATGCCTTTATTTTCCCCTACGATCTTTAACTGGCTCTTATTTCACAGTTATGCGACTCTTGTCACTGCCATGACCATTTGCTTGTTTCAAATGCCCAAATAAGTACTTTTTGATTACATATCCGTCATTGACTCTCCCTTTCCCCTTAAAGCAAACACTATATCAGTAGTCTTCTTTACGAGGTGATAGCTCTTTTCCTTTTGTCAATTCCTAGGTGCCATCGCTCTATGGGGTAGAGCTAGAGCCAAACTCTGGAGAATTCGTGTCCTATTTTAAATGGTAAAACTTCAAAAAAATTTCAAGATTTGTTGTTCCTAGTTAAGAATTTAACCTATGTTGTAAATAGTTGTTTTCTTCTTTATGTTTCTTGTAGCTTCCAGATCATGTTTGAAGGAGTACTTTTTTTTTTTTTTTTTTTTAAATTGGAAATGTCAAATTGCAGAATCATAAATGATACCATTTCTCCCTTTGTCTGTTTTCTATATTGATTGTATCAATGACTTATGAGTATGCTTTCTCATTTGTTGCCAAAATATTCCTGGTTGTTACAGGTGTGGAAGATAAATCATTTTGCCAAGCTGCAAATATTGATAATGATATTAGTAACTTATGTAGTTCTCCAAGTCTTAGGTCTCAAAATCATCCGGGAGGGTCAGCTTTTAGTTTTGAGAAATTGGATACCAATTCAGTTATTTATTGGGGTTCTTCACTTATTGATTTACTTCAATCTGATGATCCTAGTACAGTGATTTTGTTTGGTCTACTGCAATAAATTAGTTTTTACCATGTAAAGGTGATGTTTTGAGGGCATTGGAGATGATTGAAACAGAAATTAATTCACTTGAAAATGAACTTAAGTTGTTGAAAGGTGATTCTGGAAGCAGATGTCAATTGCCAGCAACATCTAGTTCTCTTCCTGATGAGGAAAATGGGAAAACTTGTGAGGAACAAAAGATTGTATCTGTTATGGTCCATCAACCTACTTCCTTGAAAATTGATAATTGTGGTAATGTTCTTAGGGAAAAGCTTCCCCTTTGTAATGGTGTCCTGCAAGAAGTTAATGCTGATGTAAAAGATGGGGATATTGATAGTAGTTTCTAAATTTGTGGAACCATTGTCTTTGGAGAAACTAGTTTCTGCATCAGATAATTTGGATACCAGTCAATTGACAACAATGGAGGAGGTGGTTTTAGTGACTGCTTCAAGTAATGAAGGGAATGGTACACCCATTTCTGGGGAAGGCAGCATGGTCAAAATGATTGATGACAATGCACATGTTCCTGGATCTTTAAACTATGATGCTGGTAGAGAAAATATAGTATATGTTGAAATACTGACCCCTTATAAGGAACTGGCAAATGGAGCTTGTAAAGTATTTAATAACCTATTGCCAAAAGACCGGTATAGGATTAAGATGTCTGATATTCACAATGCAGCAGGCTGCCAGACTGATTCCTCAATCAGGAAAAGGATTGCAATGCAGAAGCAGTAAGAGTTAAGGAGAGAATTTTGTCGCTTAAGTTTAAGGCATTTCACCATGCATGGAATGAAGATATGTGTTTACTGTCAGTGAGAAAATGCCATGCAAAGTCTCATAAGAAGTATGAATTTAGTTTATGTTCAACAGATGGTGGCTACCAAAAGCACTGCTCCTCCATTCTTTCTCAACTCACTTCTGGTAATTGTTTGAGCCTCCTGCTTTAGAGTAGCTTTATGTGTTGCTAGTTTTGTTGTGATTTTGCATATTGTTGAATGACCTTTATTTCAAGAATGTTACACTTCATTGTTTCTGCTTGGCTTTTGTCTTTTTTCTTGTGATCATTTTTTCTAAACTTGAATGCATGTGAGGTATAATGTTGAAGGATTAAATCTTATAAAATTAAATTGTGGATCATATTAACAATTTACATCCTTATCAACTTTAATTGACATGAATTATTATAGAAGTGTCGCTGAAGATTACCATGTGAAATAGGAGAATTTTCTCTGGAAGAAAGTAGAACTACAAGCTAGAATTTTTAAAAATATATATATAGACAAGAGGGTAATCTAGGTTCAGTTCTTTCAAGCTAAGATTTGAGGTTTATTTGATTTTAAATCAAATAGTAATCAATGATATCATGGTAAACAAACACTTCCATGACAATTTGATTTGGCATCGAATTGAATAGATTAACATGCTGGATGCTAGGGTCCTTGCAAAGAGATGATTGTTCTAGCTGACCCTTTACTTGTTTATAGGTGGAAGATGGAGCAGTTTAGAGGATATGAAGTTCAACTTATCTCCTAGTTTCAAGGTGCTTTTCTATATGTTGTGGTCAGTCATTCATATTATTAGATATATTGGGGTTTTGTCTGTGAATATCTGGTAGTAAGTGGAATACATAGAAAGTAACGGTTTACTGCCTTTCAACTGTTGAAATTCATTGCATGTAAAAGTCTATTTATGATTTCTTGGAAATTTCTTATTTTGATGCTAGAGAGAGGCTTGAGGTTACTAGCACTAGTATACTACATTCCATTTAATGCTGATATTTGATGAATATAGGGTAGGGTTGGATGCATTGGGGTGCATCTTCCTCAATGACTCGTACACTAGTATGACTGGTAGTATAGATTGCTTACTTGCAAGACTATTTCTGTAGAAAATTTTCTGTTTGATCCTACTTGGGAGTTGGGAGAATGTCATTTAATATTTGATTTGGCTTAAGTTTATGCTGCTGTAAATGTCGGATTGTTAAATATCTGCAATGTATATTCTAAAACCATTCAAGCTATCATGATTTCTAGGAAATATTTGGGATTGCTTGTGAGAGTGCTCAAAACTTGGGATTTTTGAGTAATTTAACTGGGATTTGCTTTATGGCTTTAGTTTTCCTGCTGAAAATTGTAAAACACTTAGGAACCTCTATTTTCCTTCATATTTTTCACTTGAATGCTTTCATCTGTACAAATGTTGTTTCTATGCATGTTACTGTTTTAGTGTTATTTCTTTTTAGTACCAAGTGAATGTATTAAGCTGCTCACTTTCAACTTGGATTTGCCTTAATCAGTGTTGCTGATATATTGTTTGTTTTCTTTAAATGTCTATCTATTTTTGTTCTATTTTTCTAGAAGATTGTTTATTTAAGGACTTGTTTTTATAGATACTGATGCTTATAATTACTTTCTGGGGTTGTTTTTGCATCATGAAATTTGATCCTGGAACCTAGTACAGTGATGATTAATATTGCAAGCTAACTGCTTCTAGATTTCAATGGCAGGCTTTACAGGAATGCTTTGAAGATGCCGGCATTAGTTTTGGATGAGAAAGAGAAACAGGTTTCTAAGTTTATCTCTAGTAATGGACTGGTTGAAGACCCATGTGCTGCTGAGAAGGAAAGAGCTTTGATCAATCCTTCGACATCTGAAGAAAAGGAAATTTTTATAGATAAGTTGGCTGCCTTCGGGAAGGACTTCAGAAAGGTTGCCTCTTTTCTTGATCACAAGACAACTGCAGATTGTGTCGAGTTCTATTACAAAAACCTCAAGTCTGAATGTTTTGAGAGAAAAAAGAAGCTTGATCTGAGTAAGCAAGGGAAGTCTTTTATGAAATTGTTGACATCTAGGAAAAAGTGGAGCCCTGAATTTAATGCTGCATCCCTTGATGTTCTGGGTGCAGCTTCAGTTATAACAGCTCATGCAGAAAATGCCATGCAAATTCAGAAAACATCTTCAGGTAGGATCTTTTTTAAAAGCCACTGCAATTCTAGAACATCTCAAATTGATGATAGCATTGCAAAAGGTCAAGCAGTTCTGATATTATTTGGAAGGATGAAGTAGCTGTTGCTGCTGATGTTTTAGCAGGTATCTGTGGTTCTTTGTCTTCCAAGGCAATGAGTTCTTGCATCATTGGTTCTGCTGACCCTGGAAAAATCTGTCTTTATACGGTCCATCTTGTCATGGTAAGGATTTTGGAATGATCTCACAATCTGTTGGAACAAGATCCAGGGATCAATGCAAGGTTTTCTTTAGCAAAGCTCGCAAATGCCTTGGACTGGACTTGATACATCCAAGAACTAGAAGCATTGGAACACCCAGAAGTGATGATGCAATTGGTGATGGCAGTGATACGGGAGATGCTTGTGTCCTGGAGAGCTCAGTTGTTTGCAGCAAAAAGTTGGTGTCCAAAATGGAGGACTTGCCTTCCTCTATTGTGAGCATGGACTCTGATGAATCTGATATTAACAGGGAAGTGAGTTTGCAAACTGACCTGAACTTATCAGATGAAAAAAATGGGAGGCTAATAGATCATAGAGATTCTGAGGCAGTGGAAGCTATGGTTTCTGATGTGGGCCAGACTGAGCCAATTTCTGAAGGTGGTGGTGATGATATTGTTGTTGATAGCAGCAAGGCTGAGTTGGTTTATGTTCATAGAACTGTTGCTTTGGCCAATCTAAATGCCGTAAGAAATCACGTTGCTGAACAGGGACCAGGTGTTTCTATTGCAGTATCAGGATCTCTTGGGGAGGCTGTTGATCCTTGCGTTTCTAGATTAGATACTGTGCTTGAGCCCAAATCTGATGCTGGTTTGGGAAATGATTTGGAGGCAAGGGAAACTTCATTGTCCAAAGATGGTCTGGATGAACATCATACAAAATGTAGTGCAGACACTAGCAGCCGAAGTATCTGTAGGCTAGATTCAAATAAAGTCAATGACGAGTGCATTGATAGAAATTCTTCTTCAGGTTTTAGCTTCAGCTCTAAAGACCCACATCAGGGTCCTCCGGATTTGAATTCAACTTCAGAGTCTTCTGGCACATTAGTGCAAAAGGAACAGTTTTCCGCTAAAAATTCTGCATTTTGTGATTCTGATGCGTTTCAATGCGAGAAAACATGCAACCAAGACAGATTGTCATCAACACTTGATTATGAGAAGAATGAAAACAAACAAGGTCAGCCAAGATGAGTCTGACCGTTTATCTGGAAAGCCCTTAGCGGATCTTGCTGATTCCTACCAAATTCTAAGGGGTTATCTGTTGCAAATTTCTTCTTTGAAAGAAACGAAAGGTAATGTCAGCTGTAGTCAGCTTCCTGAAGTTAAAAGCCTTTTGACATCTGAAAGGGGTTCTACCGGTCCATTTTTGGCTCAACATTGATATCTTCAGAATTGCAGCGGTTCAGAATCAGCCCTGAGCTTCCACATCCTTTGCAAAAATTTGAAAAAGCAAGTATTCATCAGAAATCCCATTCTCGGAGTCTGTCAGATACAGAAAAACCGTCCAGGAATGGTAATGTGAAGCCGTTTGGCCAGATATTCAATTCTAGTTCCCGAAACAATGACAAGGTAGCTCATTTTTCAAAACAAAGCTCAAAAACATTAAATTCAAAGTTCACAAGCCATGACAATGATGGTGGAGATGCATCTTTGCCTGACTCAGCTATGTTGTTGGCTAAATATCCTGCTGCATTTTAATTATCCTGCATCCTCATCTCAAGTTCACCAGCAAGCACTGCAGACTCTTGTCCGGAGCACCGAATGAAACTTTAATGGTGTTCCAGTTTATTCCCTTAGGGAAATAAACAGCACAGGGGTGGATTATCTCGTGTACAGGGGCCATCATTGCATGAAGGTTGCACCATTTACTATCGATATGAAGCAGCAACATGAAATGTTCCCCCAGATGCAAAGGCGTAACTGATTCTATGCAACCCCAAATTTACAGCAGTGGGGAAGGGGGATGGTTGGATCTATTGTTTTAGGTAGGGTAGGACTTCTTTCTGATTCGGTAGCAGTACTTAGAATGCGGTACTCGAAAACTAAGAAGCCAAATGGCGGGCAGAATGAGAGCATCATCAGGGAAGAAGATTCATGGGATTGGTAAGGGGGACATAGGCAGATAGTAGAAAGCAAATCTTTCTTTGCTGCACACAATACAATAGATTTTGGTACTGTATGCGTTTTAACGACACTTGATGACGGCGCAGTGTACAGTTATTAAGTCCAGTCTTTTGGTAGTGTGTGTGTTTTAGGTCATTTGTAATGTTCCAGCATCCTTGTATCTGTTGTATTTGATGGAAAATACACACAAAATAATAATAATAATAATCCATAAAAGTTAAAAGGAAGTCATTTGAATGGGTTTGATTTTTTTTTTTACCTTCTTTCAATATTTTCTTATTATCACTCTTCCTTAAGAATGGTCTTTCTTATTATCACTACATCCAACATGGATTTGATGGTTGTTTCTTTTCTTTTAATTTATTCAATTTAATTATATTATCGAGCTGCCGAGATTGATTTGAAGAAAAACTCGTTCAAAACTCAATGAGCTTGAATTATTGATCTCTATTAATCCTAAAACCAAGCATGCCTTTTATTAAATAACTAAATCTAATTTAAATTTTGCCTAAACATGAAAGGTTACATTGAGTATGAACTAATTTGGGTTTCTGCATCTTTTATTAAGTCCAAGATTTTTTGCCAAAACAAAAACATTGATGTCTGGGTTCAACAAAGGAACACTACAAAACATAAATAGAAACAAACAGTCCACGACTTTGGACTTCTCTGTTTAAACACATCAAGAATTACTCTCTTATGCAGAAACGTCAGTCTCTTTAAAGATATTATTAGCAAAACACATCTGTGGATGAAGAAGGCCTTGCCATTGCCACCTGTATGGAAACTGGCTCCCATTCCACCACATCTTTCCTGCAATCACTGTTCTTAGCTGCAACGATGTCCAACTGATTCGCACCACCCACAGAAACCGATGATTCCTCCATACCTAATCGCTTCGCTGCTACTGCTTTCAGTCGATATCGTTCGGCCCTAGATCCGATAACCTGTCCTAATACAGATGCTGCAATGGTAAATGCCATAGCCGTCTTTGGCATCAACACTGATTTCCGGAGCATGGCTATGAATGGAACAGCTGCATGGATAGCCACAAACCAAGATGGTGAGAATTTTTCAGTGTGCTCCCGCCATATCCCTAACGGAACATTTGCTGCCATGCCTAACATCCCGATCACCAGTACTTTTGTGGGTAAGGATTGCGGGCGGAGATTCTTGGCAAATGCGGTTTGTGCTAGTGCTGCCCGGGCTGCAACAACTGCAGGTGGGCACCTGTATTTCATCCCCGGTGGCGGCTGCAAAACCTTCGCAACTAGTGGCAAAACACCGCTGACCGCCCTATACGACTTTGCAATCGGACAGTTCCCGTTTTGCAGCCATTCATTGCCCATAGCTTCGTGATTCGATTTTCCTCCCTGAAAATTAGCATAAAATGATGTCAAAATAATAATCCAAAATCGTCAAGACATATTTCCAAACTACTACCCGCAAATCAACAGACACGATCAATGATCAGATGTTAGATTACCTGTGAAGAAGACTCATTCTTGGATGATTTTCCTTTCCCTTTTCCTTTCTGATTGTTCCACTTATTAGAAAATGCATCAAAACTGAAAGGCCCTCCCGGTCCAAAGGATGAGAGACTAATGATGGCTGCCTTTGCAGCCAAAGGATTGAACTTCGGTGGGGCTGTTTCGGTCTCAGCTTTCTCAATACGCAAGGATGATCGTCCAGATAGCGGAACTACTCCGTCACGTCCATGGAAAAGCCTGAATGCCATGTCAAAATTGGGTCCATCTTCAAATATTGGACCTTTGGCTCCTCGTACCTTGGGCCAAGAAAAAAGGAAAGGAGAAAAACTATCAAATAAAACCCACAACCCACGAAGCATATCGCTCATGACCGACACAAAACCTTACCGGCATGGGGAAAGGCAATGCAGACGAGAAGGAAAAATTAGTTGGCTCGTTAATGTTTCTCAAAAATGGACATCTAAGAACGTCCATTTGGGAAGATGAAAAATCCTCATTTAGGCCTCTGAAGAAAAAATCCATTTCCGACGTAACCTGCACAAAAACGTAAAACGGTTACAAAATATCTTAATGTGCTAAGGGTAATCTGATTCACCATGTGTTAAACAAGTTCACAATCAAGATAAAAAAGATCAAACTCTATGTATATCGACAGTTATCTGTTAATAATCATAAAACAAGGGCCATATAAGGAACCAATATCAATTGACCATAGAATAAAATCAAACATGTTGATCAGAATGAAAATAAGAACAGAAGCTTTCAAACTGCAGGTGGAAAACATTCAAAAGGACTTCCAACCTCAACTCTCTTATACATATGGAATTTACAATATCATTTGTGAATGAAATATCAAAGCTCAAAAACTACCCCATGAATCAATACAAGCCAATCTTAAACCAAAATCAAACAAGTTTTATCGAGTCAAAGCAAGTCAAGAATGAAGGCTGAAGCTTTTAAACAGCAGACTATGGAAAACATTACCAAATCAAACGCATGGATTTTACTAAATCAGTCTTGAACGAATATCAGAGCTCAAAAATTACCAACAAATCGCTATCAAAGCTTGAAAATTACCCAATAAATTGATATAAGTAAATCTTAAACCAAAATAAAATACAGGCTGAAGCTTTTAAACAGCAGATTACAGAAAAAATTACCACAATTCTAACATGAAATGTTATCAAGCACATGCAATTTATTAAACCATCCATGAATGAATACCAAAGCTCGAAAGATACAGAACAAATCGATATGAATCAATCTTAAACCAAACAAAACATGTTTAATCCACTCAAAGCAGCTAAGAATAAAGGCTAAAGTTTATAGACAGCAGATTTAACATTACTCGTTCAAAGACTCGAATTCAATAAAATAATTACCATGAAGACCAAAGAAATATGATCGGTAAATATATAATTGAAATCTTAAAAAAAAAATCCAATTAAAAAGAAACTTTTAAGTAAAAATAATTATAATAACCATTATTTTCCTCAGAAAAATAATACTCTCATTGAACCTAGAAAAACCTCTAAAAAACCAAAAATCCTAGATTACTCTACAGATCCCTAACATACGATAGCTAAGCCATTAGAATTTCACATATAAAACCTAAATAAATAAATAAATTTAAATTAATCGCCAAAAAACAGTAGAAAACATGAAAAAAAGGGGGAACAATCCATCAGAGCTAAGAAAACCAAAAATCTAAACATCCGTCTAAGAATTTGAAAAGACTACGCAATTAAAATCAAAAGGGAACTAAAAAACGGATTAAAAGCAATAGAATTAAGGAAAATCTATCCAAAAAAAAAAAAAACCAAGAACACTCTAAATAAAAATCGTACCTTTTTGCAGCTAGCAACGATCAAGGAGAGGAAAAATAAAGAAAACTAAGGATTTTGGGAGATAATTTAATTGAAACAAAGAAAGCAATCAAACAAGAGTTAGGTGAGAAAGGGGAGAATTCAGTATAAAACAAGACGTTTTGTTCATTTTAGCTGCAATGACAATAACAATAAAATAAACAAATAAACAAATAAATAAAAATAATTTCTGAAGAGTAGAAAACGGCAACGTTTTGGGCACACGCCTTTGCAAGAAAGGGGAGTGGGTCAACCTTAGCGTGTGGCGGCCATAATTGAAGTGTTTGAGTCGAAATTAATTTATGAATTATTAAAATTTAATATAAATAATAATGTAAAAGAAAAAAAAAAGGAAAAAATGGCTTTCTTTTATAAAAATAATATTAAAAAATAATTAGTTATAAAAAGAGGGTAGGAACAAATTAATTACGAAAATAAAGTCTTTACTACAATAATTTTAGGTGTCGTCTAATATATTGACCGCATTAATGAATTTTTTTTTAAAAATACCTGACATGAAAAAAAAAAAGTGAACAAAATTATTTTTTAAAATAAAAAAGTTGTTATTTTAAGTGCTAAATGTAGAGAAAAGAAATTAAATTTAGGGAAAATGCATTAAAGTCATTAAATGGAAGAAAAAGACTATTGTCTTGTGTTAGAATCACAAATAAGTTTTTTTTTTTTAAATTCCACTTTTTTAGTTTCTTTTTTTTGCTATCAGAATTTTTTGTAAATTTACGTGTGCCATCAATGTGTTAGATAGTATCACAAATTATTTTCACTTTTCACTTTTTTTTTTATTTTCCTGTCAATTTTTTTAAAAAAATTCACTTGTGCTGTCAATTCTTATAATTAATTTGTTCCCACTTTATTTTTTAATTAATTAATTTTTTAATATTATTTTTATAAAAAGACCGAAAAAAATTATTTATTTTTATCTCATATACGTTTTTTAAAGTGAAATATAAATAAAAATCAGAATAATATAAAAAATTATTTCTAAAAAAAGAAAATTTTGATAAATTATTACATTTTGCAGATATATTCACTTATTATTGAAGGAAAAGTTAATTTTTGAAGCACATTCATCCAAATTATTTTTTTAAATAATGAATTTAAAAGTCTAGAGATAAAATAATAACTTAATAATTTTATTAATGATGTAACGTAACTCTTATGTAAGATTTTATAATATATATATTTGACTTAAAAAAATTGGAAGTGGTATGTTTCATGTTTTCCATGATGATATTTACAGATTACATTTAATATATATATAATATTTTAATTAAATTAAAAAGTGAGTTTCTTTTTTAAAAAAATAAAAGAATGAAAGTTTCTTAAATTTTAAAGAATTGATATCAAATAATATGTTAGTGAAATAATAAAAAAAATACGCAATTGAAGTTAGATGTTGATATATTTTCTTATCATATATTAAAAAGTAAAAATGAAAAATGACGCATCTCAATGTTTTTTATTTTTCCTTAGTGGCGAATAGATACTTACTTATAATCTATAATATATATAAATTTGAGTTTGAAAAGAAATTTAAACTAATGAAAATACCTTTATTTTTTTCATATTATTAATTCATATTTAAAAATAATTATAATATTTAATTTAAAATTATCAGTTTAAAATAAAATAAAAGTTGTGATAATTATACATTTAAAAATAATTATAATTTAAATTACAATTATAATTATAATTTTTAATTAAAAATGTACCAATTTTAAAATAGAGTTATTACTTGAATAGAACTTTAAAAATAAAATAGAGGGAAAAAAAGTTGTGATAATTATAAGTTACCATTATTAATTAAAAAAATTTGACATAAACAAAAATTATGCTAATTTTATTGATGTAAAATAGAGTTATTGTTTGAATAATATTACTTTACATTAATTATAAACAATAAAATTATATTATATATTGAATATGTTCAAAGTATTTTAATTGTTATTTAAAAATTTTCTATTATAATGTTTGAATTGATAAGTTAATATATTTTAATTATATTTAATAATTTAAATAAAAAATATTATTTGTTAATTACTGTAATTAAAAAGTACAATATTTAAAAAAATTAATTAAATATTAACACGTAAAATCACATATAAAGAAGCTAACCTATTATATATATATATATATCAACAATTCATATTATATATATATATATATATATTTAAAAAAAATTATATTATTTATATTCATTTAATAGTATGTAACATCCAATTAACTCATGTGAGATTAAATAACTTGTAAATACCGAGTACAGCTGTTTAAATTTTTGTATTTTTAAAAAAATAACTTCTATGAACTCCAAAAAAAGGTCAACAGTCGCACCACAGAAAGTGGAAAACACTGATTTCCACTTTTATTATTCATTGAGGAAGGATTAGGTAGTTTTGATTGCTGTTAGTTCACCAGAAAGCTTAGGGTTAGGTATGAATATATATCATACATCATGTATTTGTTTGTGTTCATAAAATTTACCTATTATAATCATATTTAAAATATTAACACATTAATAATCTATGTTATTTTATAATATCATACTTCCGATACACTTATATAAACGCATATATTCATACGTTATATATCCCTACAAGGAAATCCACCAGCTAATGAAGTACTTCCATACAATCCAATATTTGCTTAGGACACTCAAAAACATACCAAAATGATGAAACTTTGCTATTTTCAGCAATTTCTTCAAGACATGCAATAGTTTAGATTATCCTTCACAAATTCGTATACACATGCTTACATTTGATCCACCAACGAGTTTGAACCATTGCTCCCAGTAGAGCTTTGCTTCCTCTCGGCTTGAAGAGATCGGCACAACGATTCAAGCTTTTCTTTCTGATTCTTTGTCTTCTCCAGTTGTTTCTTCATCCGCTCGCGCTACTCAAGCAAAGACAAGAGTAAGCGCTCGAGACAAGATTTATTATCAATGTTTATGAAACCAGTTTGGACGGAACATTCATTCCAGGTTCAACCGATTGATCCGGTCTGGTTTTTAACACTGATTATAATTCTGAAAAATGAAAGCTTAAAGTGATATTTCAAAACTATTTACCTCTTCCACAAGTTCTATGAGAGTAAAATCTGATTTGTCACATTTGCTCTTCAAGAACACATTTTCTTTCCTGAGTTCTTTGATTGATTTTGCCATCTAAATGTATATACAAAGGGGAAAAAATGTCGGTAACTTTGAAATCATAACACCACGTGCAATTGCCTATGCTACACAGACTCAAGTGTGAGTATCAGATATACAGCCCACATGGGCATATCAATGTTTTTCCAAGTTTCTCAATGTATTTGGAGGATCCTTAGAAGGTCATCTCCCTATACCAATGTTCAGATATGAGTTAGATATGGGTGTCGAACATGATTACTTCAAAAACAATGAAAAGTTGGACCAACATAGTGCCTATATCGCTCCAACTCTTCAATTTTCTTAAAACGCCTGTGTTTGACTGTATTTGACATGGATATAGGGATATAACGCTTCAATCCTTCAAATGCATGGGAAAACTTGGAAAAAAAATTAAGAATACCTGTGTCAGACACATAGTTGCGTCCAACACTCCACCTTCAAATCCAAGTAACATAGGACAATCACAACCGGCTATAGTAAAATGGGTCAATAGGAAAAGCCGAAAAGTAGAGCTTTGAGGAAAATGATTCTGTCAAAGAGAAAAGGCACATGTACCTTCTCAATCTCTTGCTTAAATGTTTCAAACACCTCATTGCTCTTTGACAATGCATCCTGAAAATTTAGAAGAAATTCAAACATCATGAAGATGATGATGAGATAAATTCAAACATCGATGGAACAACAAAAGAACAAGGAAATGCAAACCAGACTTCAACATTGCTACATCTCAGGCTAAGATTCTCAGCAGTCAAAATGAAGAGGATGCTGGATGAGTGAAGTGCATTCAATGGTAAGGTCCAAGCATACTCAAAAGGAAAACACCTCAAACATGAAAGACATATCACCCTATGTTACTCCGACTCTTCATTTTTCATGAAGTACCAATGTCCGACATATATTAGGACATGGGTATAGGAGTCTCTCAAAAAACATAGAAAGATAGAGTATACCCATGTTTGACAGATACCCACATTTGACACTCATCCCTAGGTCCGGGTAACATAGAGATCACTTCTTAATTGCCTAGAAAGGCATTGCACTATTATTTTGTCAATAATAGCACTTCGAGTAAGCTTTCACTCCTTTTCTGTCGACAAAAGACCTTTCAGTCGAAGGATCCAAGGTCCAGCCATTCAGAGACAAATGATACACGCATTCAAATACTTAATATTCTATTCATCAACGTAAAAGCAAGAGGTTGGGAATGAAATTAAGATGATAAATGAAGCAGAAAGAATTTGACCTGAAACTGTTGGAATTTT
This sequence comes from Gossypium anomalum, assembly GCA_025698475.1. NCBI lineage: Eukaryota > Viridiplantae > Streptophyta > Magnoliopsida > Malvales > Malvaceae > Gossypium > Gossypium anomalum. The sequence continues at coordinate 46,378,121 of CM046960.1, read as the reverse complement.
TCTCCATCAGCTGTCAACTGCATGCGTAAATTCTTTTCAGTCACTAATAACTGTGACACTTGTTCTGCATATACTTTCATCTGTGCTTGTTCCTGGATTAATTTCTCTTCATGTTGCTTGATTTTCAAATCCGAAAGCTGTAGTTCTAGTGTTTTTTGCTTTAGCTGTGCAAAAAATGTCCCAAACATAAGAGTAAAGCTCGCAGTCTTCAACAATAGAATTTATTAGGATTTCAACATAGAAAACCTTAGATACACCGGGATGTCAAACCCATACCTTCTGCGCATATTGTTGTTCAGAGAGGGCATATTGGTCAGCAAGCTCCTTCAACTTATTTCTTAACCTATATATGATGAATTCCAAAAAATATTATGAATAACAAAAAGGCTAGCACTAAAACAATAAAGCACCGGACAGGGCAAGCATCTGGTTCCTGATTAAAACAAACCAGCCAGTCCGATTGGGCTTTTTCATCCTTTGACAGGTATCAAAGGAGGAAAAGAATATAACAATTAGATATGCATTTCTCGTCTCTTACATCTCATTCTCCTTTAGTTGAGATAGGCAATCGTCCTTCTGCTCTTCGAGCTTATTGCTCACATCCTATAAGAGGGAAAAAAGATTGAAACCAGTTGTAGAATATACAAGAAATGAAGAAAAGAAACTAAAGAACGGATATCAACATTAAATTTCCGAAAGTTATCCGGAAGTTGAAGAAACATTTACATTTTGTACATGCCAAAACTGGAGTCACAAAGCAAATGTAGACACATTACCATTGTTCAAATACACAAATATAGGGAGAGTGAAGGTCTATTCAAATTTTTCTAAGGTTTTCCACTAGTGTCCTACGGGGGTCATATGCCTATACCCATGTTCGGAAATGCATTACACATGGATGTCAGACACAGGTACTTCAAGAAAAAAATGAAGAGTCTGAGAAACATAAGTTTTTATGAAGTAACATTACAAAAGATAGCCAGGCTAGCCAGCGTGGAAGGTAACCCATCTACATGGACTGTCAGACACTTTAAAAATCAAAACAGGGACATCAAACCTTGATTGCATCTTGGAACCTGGCTGATAAATCTAATCTTAAGTTTTGCCCTTCCATTGATACCCGTTTACATTCATCCTGCAAAGTCATGAACAAGCCATCAGCACCTTTGTTAAAGAAAGTCCGACAAATAACTCAAAGATGAACAAAGACCACTTTGTCACAGAGGTTGAAGATTTTGCAGAGATTATGTTCAGACATCAAAAAGCGAACAATCTCTTTAATATAAAAAATAAAAATTGTATAATGTACATTACAAACAGTAAAGACTGAAGGAAGTTGCTTTGCCTGTTAGTCAACTTAGTTATGGAGATCCACATTATCTAGATCAAGTACATGCCAAGCAATTTTGGAAGAAACCAAAGGTTCACAGAAAGTCCATCACAGCATTATTCTAAACACAATTTACTTCTAGAAAAATGAAGTATACTAAAAGGAGACAAATTTCAAGGTCAATCTGCAACTCATAACATTATTCAAATGTCAAACAAATTAAAAACAAAATGCAGCAAGAACAAATACTAACTGTTGTATGCAATCAGTCAAAAGAAAAGAAATGATAAAGTATTCCAAGAAAATCATACCATTAACATTTTGTTTTGACGTTGTAACTCCCTACAAAGTGATTCGAGTTTATCTCGAACAGCAATAGCTGCAAAAGAAGGAAAAGAAAAAAAAAGGGATCTTAGAAATAGCTACCTCCAATTACATCCACGGAACATCAAAGTGACCAATTAAACCAACTGGTTTCATTTTTTACCTTTGACACTCAAGTCTTAAGTAAAAGAAGAAATAATATAGGGTAATATAAATTTTAACTTTGCAACCCCCAAACAAATAGAAAGTAGAAACTACATGCATCCCACCTATATCATCTAGCAGAATAAATATCAGAGTTAAAACTTAACAGATAACTGCCATTCTTAGCAGCATAAAAGTAGCTTCATATCTATTATAAAAAAATAAAAAAAAAATAGCTTCATTTCTATGTGACTATGTCACTAGGATTCAGATGTGACTTGAATACAGGTATGTGTCTGACACGGGCATGTTCAAGTTTTTGAAGTTTTTCCATCTTTTTGGAGGGTCCTTGACAGTTCATATATTTGGGTATGTTTGGGACATTTACTTCTAGAAAATTGAAGAGTCAGAGTAACATAGCTTCACACCAAAATATTCACGATGGACTGATAAAATTTGATGGAAAATCAGGAAATTAGACTAATATACTCATTAAATCACATGATGGTGACCTTTTGGACATCAAAAATTTTATTTCAACTTACCGCTATCTCTTTCTGCAAGAACTTGTTGATATTTCAAAGAGAACTCAAGGAACTCCTTTTCTGATTTGGATGTACGTTTTGCAGTCTTGCGTTTGGTTTCAGTGGTTTCCTGATGATGAATAGTCAAATTAAGACTAAACTGAGTTCATTTAGATGGAACTGATATAAGATAAGCATAAGTAAATAACTCAGGATAAACAGAACCTAACTCAATGGACAGACTGTAATATTCTTGAAAATGCAACTCAGCATGGCTACAAACTATTACTGTTGCAACTCGAGAGATCTTCCAATCATACAAAGGAATTGAAAAGAAAATGGAGATATACCAAAACACTTTGAGAAATAGGTTAACAAAGTGAAACATTCAGATTCTGAAATTCTTAAAATCACTTAATCAACAAAACACAAAATTCTTTTTTCTCCGAAATGAATATTACTTTGATCATCATGGGTTGCAATAAAGATTGTCATCGAGACAGAGTATGTGACAAGTAAAAAATAAAGAAATGGAAGAGAGAAAAAACTGTAAAATATGCTTTCCTTATAATCAATAAATAACTATGACAACTTCTTTAAACCTTAAAAAATAATAATCATTACTCAACTCAAGACAAAGTGAAACTACAGAAAGATACATAATTGTACATGAGTATTAGGATATGACCCTTCAAATACATGCAAAAACTTCAAAAGGTCAATCATACACATATCAAACACATCCATATCCGATAACCACACCCAAATTTGAGTAATATCAACTATTACTTCTTTGAACATTAAAATAAAATCATTGATAAACTCATAAATTGCTGATGCTCGTACTGAACCCAACCTAGAACTACCAGCATAAAAATTCCAGTGAACTTAGTCAAGTAATCTACTTTTAGTAAAAAGAAAGAAAGTACTATGATCTACTAACTGTTTTTTTATTCTTTGGCAAATCTATGCTTTCGGATGAAGACGATTCCTTCAGAGCAGTCAAGTTCGTTTCAGATCCTCCTCCAATGCCTGTGAAAAAAGCTACCACCAATGAGCACTAAAACCCTAAAAAATACACCAAGTTTCATAAATGAAATTTAAAACAAAAACATTGTGAAACAAATTCAGAAGTAAGAAAATTACATGTTTCTGTACTTTCACACTTCCCTTTAACTTCCTTCACCTCACTGCATTCAGCAGCCTCGGGAACCGAGTTGCTCAACTCGGGACAGACTAATTTACCTTCTACATAGTCTGCTAAGCCCTCAAAACCATCTGCCTCAGACAATGGCACAGGGAACGTTCTTTGTTTTTGGCCCTTGTTTGCTCCAAACTCACTGGAGACTAAATCATCTTCTTTACAATCAGGTTGCAAAGGCTTTTCTTCTTTAGAAATTGGGGTTTTTGGAGCCAAAATCTCTGAAGGACTCTCAACAAAACCATCTGGCAATGAGTCCACTTCAGGAAGCTGATTTGATTCTGGGTTTTCCATTTTCTACCCAAAAAAGTAAAAAAGTGAGAGGCGTTCACATCAGATATCCATTAAACATAAAATAGATAAACCCCAGATCAAAATAAAATCTGGGTTTTCATAATAAAGAGGTAAAAGTTCAATCTTTATATTTCCCAGTCTATTCAAACATTTTCAATAAGGGGGACAAAAAGAACTTCAAAAAAAGAAGAAGAAAAAAGATTACCAGATATGAAGATGAAGAGAAGAAGAAGCTTTGCCGCTAGTTTTCAGTGTTTGTATTTTATTTTTCGTGTGAACTGAAAGTTGGAAGCAGCAAAATGATCTAACAAATCACTTTGTTGTCGTTTTTTTTCTTTTTCCGATGTATTTTTTTTTTCTTAAATGTCACTTTGCTGTCTTCTTCTTTCTTATTTTTAAGGAAGTTTTAGTAAAATTTTGGTTAAAATCTTCTCCAAGCCCCTTTTACTCTCGTATATATTGAAGTTAGTCCTATCTTTTATTTTCAAATTTATTTAAAAATGTAGGTTGAATTATTAATGCTGTTAAAATTATTTTATTAAATTCAAGTATGTAACAATAATATTTACTTTTTTATTATATGACTATCAAATGAGTGCTTGTTTATTTCAAAAGGTTACACTAGTGAATTTAACTTAAGAATTTTAATAATATTAATTATTCAACTTGGTTTTTTTTTTAAAAACAAATGAAATCATTTTAAATTAAGAAAACATCTCAAAATCAAATTTAGAAAAGTTTTACTATAATGATATGTTGAGAAGGGTTGAGAAAATAAAAATGAGATTAATTCTGTTGTTGCTCGTTTCTAGTAGGGAGAGCAAAAAGAAGAGAAAAGGATTTATTGGTTGAGCTGACTGAACATGACTAAGGTGAAAAGCATGGGAGGGATGGGGTTTAGAGACCTAAATCTGTTTAATATCTCACTGTTGGCTAAGCAATGTTGGAAGTTGTTGCAGAATCCTAAAGCTCTTTGGGCAAGGGTGCTGAAGGGGGAATATTTTCCTAAAGGTGCTTTCTTAAATGCTAAGCAAGGGTGTAGAGCTTCTTGGGTATGGGCAAGCTTACTGCAAGATAGTTTCTTAAAAAAGGGTGCAGTGGCAGGTTCTTGATGGATTGGATATCAACATATGGGGAGACTAATGGATTTCAGGGGTTGTGTTGGAGAAGCTAACTGATGACAATCATGATTTGCCTCAGAAAGTTGCAGAATTGATGGACAAGGAAAATAATTGCTGGAAGCTGAACCAAATTAGAAGATATATCTCAGAGGACCAAGTAAAAGCTAGTCAGAGTTTACCAGCTTACGGTAGAGGCCAAGACAAAATGGTGTGGACAGGTTCAAGAGATGGGAATTCTGTTGTAAAAAAAGGATGTCATGAATTGAAGGAGAAAGTGATGAAGGAAGTGGAAAGGAGAGCTTCACCATCTCATAATGTGAATGGGAAAGTTTGGAAGTGGATTTGGAGCATTTCACTTCCCCAGAAGATCAAATATTTCCTTTGGAGGGCTGTTGGGAGCCTGGTGGCCACAAATGGTAATCTGGTGAAAAGGAGAAATAAAATGTCCGAGTTGTGCCCTGTTTGTTTGAAAGAAGCTGAGACAGTTGAACATACTCTTCTGTTATGTGATTGGGCTCAGTGTGTTTGGTATAGTGGAGCTTTGGGCTTTAAAGTTGATTGTCATAGAATTACTACATTGGATCAATGGTTATTGCAGGCGTTTGATGTGGTTTTAAAAGGTAAGAAAAACAAAGAATGGATGGAGATGATCTTTGCTTTTACATGCTGGCATATTTGGAAAAGTAGATGTTCAAAAGTTTTTAAGGGGCGAGAGTGTGATCCTCGGAAATGTATTGAAAGAAACTCAGCAAGGATGGGAGAGGCCCCTGAATGGTTGGATTGAAGTTAATTGTGATAGGGCTTTTATTGACAAGGGAGATGTTGTTATTGGGGTGATTGTGAGAAATGAGAATGCGAACTTGGTTGCAGGAGTAGCTAAAAAAGATAATGTTGATGTTGTGGAGGAAGCTGAAGCTTTCGGCAGTTATGGCAGGGGTGAAATGGGTTGCGCATCAATGGTGTAATAGAGTTCTTGTTGAAACTGATTCAGATATTGTGTATAGGGAGTTTAAAGGGGATAGTGCTTGTAAATACTGGAAAATTCAACCATACATACAATATTTGCTAAAACAGAAAGGAAATTTTGTTGATTTTGATTTCAAGAAAGTTGGTAAAGAAGCAAATAAGGCGGCAGACTGGTGTGCTCACCTTGCCATGAAGGGGATGTGCTTTGATGATAGGGTTAGTGAACCCCCATCCTCACTGGTGAAAGTTTTAAGAAGTGATGGCCTCCCAGCTACGCATTGTTGATTATGCGTGTAACTTATAGGCTTGAGATGAGCTATGTTTGAGTCTCTTGGGTTTATACACTATAGTTTTAGATGAGTTTCCGATTTTGCTGGTGAGTTTATTTTGTAACGATGCTAAGTGTCTTTACATTTAATGACTGATGTCTTTCTGAAAAAAAAACTAATTTTAATCTTTAATCAAAGTCAAAATTTTAAACCTAAATATTAAATCCTAAACAATAAACCTTAAACCTTGAATCTTGTTTTATCATTACTATTGGTATATTTTGTTTAATTAATTAACTTGAAAACTTAAAATAATTAAACTTAAAGGAGAATTTACGAGACAGTTTTTTTGAAATTAACAAATGACTTTTAAGATTATAAGAAAGAAGTTTTTCTAGAAAGTTCAAAAAAAAAGTGAAAAAGATTTGTTTAACTTAATTTAATAGCAATTGCATGTAATAGTTTTTTAATGAAAAAAAGCAGAGTAGTGATTTTTTAGTTCTTTAAAGAAAATAAATAATAAATATAACTCCATTAATGTTTTTAAATAAAAACTCATGAAAAATAAATAAATATACAATACTTTTTCATGTTATTCTACAAAACTGAAAAGTAGAATCCTTCAGCCAATGGGCTCAATATAAAAGAAACTTTGCTAAAAGCCCAAAGTTTGAGGCGAAATGAAAAAAATAAACAAGTTTTTGGGGCATTCCGAGAATTGAACTCGGGACCTCTCGCACCCTAAGCGAGAATCATACCACTAGACCAAATGCCCTCGCTGATTTCTTTGAGTAACTTTAAAAATTTATTCTAAAATATATGATTTGATATATCGTAGCAAAGCACTGAGTTTTACTGTTTAATTCATAGCTTTGAAAACGAAGGCACTTTATATATATATATATATATATTTACTTCTGAGTTTCATGGATCCCAGTATGGTGGGGAAAGGAAGAATTGCTTGCGTTATTGCATGACATGTTAAGGCCACTTTGGCATTATTTTTCAATGTGGAAAATGTTTTTAAAAATTTGTATTTGGAAAAGGTGATATGTATGAAAGTATTATGAAAAAAAATGAAGTTTATTAATTTTAGATGTTTGATATTCCTATAAAAAATTATAATTGCAAGTAAAAATGTTCATATTATACAAGTTACTAATTCTCTTGTAGCGGATGCTTTCCGAATAGGTAAATGGCCAGCCACAAAATATGCTCCATTCCCATCTGTGCAACTATGCATATTTTTTTTTAAACATTAATCTCATTATAGATTATTATTATGTTTATTCTTTTTGACACAATACTTAGAACTACTCATATCACTCATCAACCTTTTAACAGGTTTTAGGAGGATAATATACTTCAGCGCACTCCTATATCTTCTTGCACTGGCAACAATGCTAATGTCAATCAAACTAAGACTCAATCGGCAACTATACAATTTAAATATTACAATAATACATCATAATGATATTTATGTAATTTAATTTAAGTATATAAGCAATATTTAACTTCACTTTGTACTTAAGTAGATAATAAAGATTTTAATAAGGGTTAAATGGTAATTTCACATCCAAACCCCAGAAGCCACAAGCCACGGCACCATATTTCCAACTTCTCAATTTAAGTTCAAAAGCAAGTATTTTTTATTACAACAATTGCCTGTTAGGAATGCTTTTGCTGCGAATAAGCACTTTTAGCACCCCAAACTCATTCCTAAATGCAGCCTAATTTGATTCTATCAATCTAATTTGATTAGTGATTGATTTGTTTTGTTTATAGATTTGACATTGATTTGGTTTCTATTTTGCCCCCATTTATCTTCTGTTTATTTGATTTTTTTATTTAATATTAAAAAATATTAATTTAAACTCAAACGCAAATAATTATTTTTGAAGTTAAGAGTATGAGAATTCAACTTTCGCTTTTTTCAATGAATGAGGAGCATATATCTCCAATGGAATTTCAAGCTTTGCAAATGAAGCTTTATATTCAAACTTCAACCCTTAAATTTCAATCATGTTTCAATTTTCTTATGGTTTAAACTTAACTCAATTCAATTTCATTAATATATATTATCAGATATACTCAACTAAACAATGCACTTCACCAAAAACAAACAACGCCATAGCTTTGTCAACCTACGGGCTCCACTCAACACAACCAATAATACCCATCATTCGTACTCCCTACGATTACATCACATTGCCAACCTAACCAAAAAAAACCTATAGAGTGAGGCTCTAGTAATAGCCCGCTAATTAGAGGAGCACATGTAACCTACAAACATCTCTCATACCTCTTTTAACTCAATCAAAATAACTCTCTGAAAATTTAGAGGGTTTAGATAAAATATAAGGTCTAAAAAATAAAATTATTTAAACATTAAGGCCTGTTTTTTATAGGGATTTTACCTTAGATAAGATTTTTTTTGACCCGTCTCAAATATATTATATTATAAAAATATTATATTAATGGGAAAGGATTGTATGAAACGGTTATGCCACGTCATCCGTGTCCCTTCCCAATCAATGAATGACATGTCAGTTAATTTTTACATGTCATTTACATCTCATTTAATTAGATTTTTAATCATTTAATGACATGTCATTTATTTTTTTACATCTCATTTACACCTCATTTAATTAGATTTTTAATCACAAATCCCTAAAATCTCAATTCTCAACCCTAATAAAATATTTAGCTTCACGTCTCTGCATTGCTGCCTCTTCCCTGCTGCTATTATTTTTATTCCGTAATCGTATTTGCCGCTCTCTTCCTGCTTTGCTTTATTTTTTCCAAAGAATCTGCGTTCTTTGCATCTTCCTCGCCGCTATTTTTTTTTTATTCAATTCTCTTTTGTCTTTCTTTGGTTTGCTTTGGTTCTTCGGCGTGGCTGCTGCAATTTATTTTACAGGTGAGGTTTTTTTTTTTTCTCTATTATGCTAAAATAGATAGGAGAGCAAGAAAGTCAATGCTAATTCCTAACAATTAAATGAATAGTTTAAACTATTCTTGAGCAGCAAAAAAAGATCTAATCTTTAGGCAGCGTTTCATGTAATAGAATATAATTAAATAGTTTTAGATAAAATTAGTGAACTCTAGCATTATGCTCAATTGGATCAACATGTTATACATGTTATTCAAGGCTGGTTGGGAGATTTAGTTTGGGATGTTAAGTATTTCCATTTGATTTTCATTTGTTTGAAATATAGTTTTATTTAAATTCTTTGAAATAATTGTGATTTTTTATAATAATCACTTAGCGTACTGAAAAAAATTATATGATTTTTGAGCTGTGTTTTTATTAGATTTTAATTGTTCTTTTAAATTTTTTAACGATTTCTTGTATTATGATAATTTTTTATTATATATTAAAATTTATTCTCAAGTTTTGTTAATATATAATTTTCATTTATGGAGACAAATCAAGATGAAATAGTTCATCTTGTCGGGAAACAAGATAATTCTGTTGAAGAAATAAAAGTGGGACTGAAAGTGCACTCCAAAGAAGAGGCTTATAGTCTTTATAATCAGTTTGCTTTGAGTAAGGGGTTTAGTATTCGAAGAGGAAATAAGAGACGAAGTATGACTAAACCTATAAGACAACGTGAATTTTTATGCTCAAAATCTGGGTATCATAAAAATGAAGATATTGGCAAAGTGAAAAAATTTAATCGTCTAGAGACAAGGACAGGTTGTCAAGCTAAAATTCATCTTACAATAGAAAAAGGTGTTTGGGTTGTTTCTTACTTTAATGATTATCATAATCACCACTTAGCAACTTCAGAAGAAAGAATTAATTTAAGACCAGGAAGAAAAAAATTGGAAGAACATGGAGATGTTATTCGTTCAATGGTTGCTGCAGGAATTAAACAAACAACTTCATATTCGTTTCTCAGGAAGGAGATTGGGTTTGAAAATATTACATTTACCAAACGAGATTGTCATAATTTCTTGCGAATTGAAAGAGAGAAACTAATTGAAGCAGGGGATGGACAGAGCATTATCAAAATTTTCAAATATAAACAAGCTGAAGACTAATGATAATTCATGAGAAAGACTTCAATTTTATTATTATTTGTAATTCTTTTATAATGTTTTGAGAATAATACTATTATATGGTTTTTATAGTGTTATCTTGTATTTTGTTTTAGTTATTATTTAATATGGAATATTTTTGTAAGTATATTGTTTTGGTAATTCGATGTATTTTTTTATTCTATCATTTACTGTTTATGTTGGATTATCAAAGGCACTTATAAATCATTGAAAATATTAATTTTAGATTATTTAACTATTTTCAATCGGTTATCTAAACAAAGATCATGTTACTTCGATAATAACCAATTAATTTTTTTTATACAATTGAATAAGTAAATTGCAATGGGGAAAGGAGAAAAAGGTTTACAAATATAGAGATTGAACCTTGAACCTCATCTCAATCAACTTAAAATCTGCACAAATTTATCGCTGGGCAAGTGAAACATCCACAATAACCAATTAGTTGCTATATTAAATCGATTGCTAAACAAAATAGCCAAAACCGAAGTTCAACTAAATATGCACAATATCAACACGTAATTTGTTTGTAAATTGAATCACAATAATAAACATTATAACATGTAGCGACGTAAAAATTTTGGTTTCGGGTCACTAATTGTGGCGATTTATTGAAATTGAAGATTGATTTAAAATAAACCGGGAGTCGCCACCGATCTTTTTTCTAGGTGTGATCGGACACCTATTAGATTTCTTTTAAAACGAAAAAAGGGCCGAGTTTAGGTCTACTTTAAAGCCAGAGAAAAATTAGGGTTCGGGAGTCGGTTACGCGCGAGGAAGGCATTAGCACCCTCGCGACGCCCAACAATTGGTATCTCATAAACACATGTTGTCTTAATTTTTAAAAAATACGAATTCAATGTAAAATTTGGTTGTGATCCGATTAAAAAGACGAGAAATTTTAATTTTTTTCGGTTTTTGAGAAGGGTATATCGCTTTAACACGAGTCAATTGACATTCACCCAACATAGCGATGAACTCGATGACTTAATGTTAAATCGATATGTTGCCTTGATTATTGAAATTAATTAGAAAACACGAATGGGGTTTTGAAATACCGTAAAGCAAATTGGAATAATTAAATGGAAGAATTAAAACATTTTTTGAAGCGAATATCGTAATATGACAATAATGTTAAAGATACTAACAATACATGCAAAATTAAATATAATTACATTATAAAATACGAGCATGTACTGAATATATATATATGTAAAATGATATCAAGAATATGTACATAAAAATACATATATATAGATACGATGATATTATAAATACATTATTGATATTAATTGAACTATACATGTAATGATGAAAATAATGAGTATAAAAATGAATAATATGATATACGAGAACAATGCAAATGAAAGAGTATATATGTATATATAATAAAACATGGGTACTAATTACGTAATAAAATATAGATATACGGTATGGTATTAAAAACATAATACTAAAATGTACATATAATATATAAAGGTATATATGGAAAAGTGTTAAAATTTATGCAAGACACATATATATACATAATATGATATTAAGAGTATACATATAAAATATAGTGTTAAAAGTACATATGCAATAGTGTAAAACTGTATATATAATATGGCATTAAAACATTTACATAACATATATATATTGGAGATAATGATGTCAAAGAAAATTATTATGATATTACATATATATATATATATATATATGTGTGTATATTTAAAGACATATAATGAAGCATACATTTAAATATTAGGATAAAGTAGCTAAAATGCTAAACATAAATACATATATATTGTACAAGGCCAATTTCAGCACAAATTCTATTTACAAATTTAAAACCCAAATAACCCCAATTACCCTTAAAATCCATTTACACCCAGGCCCAATATTGAAACCCAACTGCCCAAACCCAGTACAGAACCCAAACCCCACTAAACCCTAACCAGCTCTCCACCTAACTTCCCCACTTGCGCCGCAACACCCATACCTCCTGACACCAGCACTGGCCACCTGCTCCACCGCGCCCATCACCTGCAGAACAAATAAAGCACGCAACATCAACACAAAAAAAAAAAAACAACAGTATGTAAGGCTATATAAAGCCGATTGAAATTTCTAAGAGGGGTTCGGATTTTTCTTCTTTTTCTAAAAGAAATAAAATAACAGAAAGGTTGATTGTAGAGAAAAACAATCGGGGTTCAAACACAAAGATAACATCTCAGCAACCAAACACAGATATTAAGGCCTAAGGTAATCAAATTTCATTCCAGTTTCAAATTTAGGGTTAGTTTTGCGTAAATATATACGTAAATAAAAAAGAGACACTAAACATATAAGAATATAATATAAAAAATACTAAAATCAAAATATAAAAAAAAATATAAAAAAACTAACCTTTGGGATTCCGCCATCACAGGCGTGGTGTGCCGCCACATGCCGCGGCTTCCGGTGACCGGCCGGCGATCGGACCGGTCCCCCCTCGGCCGGAGCTCCCTCCTCTCCCCTGCTCTCCCTCTTCTCCTTTTCTCTCTTCTTTTTTTTTCTCTCCCCCTCTCAAATGTTTTTTTTCTGAAAATTTTGTCTTTTATAGGGGACCAAAACGCACCGTTTTGGTCCCCCCTAGTAGCTCGAAACGGTGCCGTTTTGCCCCTTGGATCGGGTCGACCCGACCCTACCCAGCCAAGGTCCGCGTGTTTTTACAGCGGAAGGGCTAATTGCGCTGTTGGCCCTTTCCGCATTTTTAATGTTTTGCAATCAGGTTTTATGCTTTTAATTCGACCCTAGAATTTTGTCCGTTCATCAATTGAGTCCCTCCTGGCTGCGCTGCGTCTTGGTAATAGGGAGAATTGCGCTTTCGATCCTCGTTGCTTTCGCGCGTGTCCATTTTAGTCCCTGATTCCTTTATTTCTTTTTAAATTCGCCCTGAGGTTCTATTCTCATTCTGATTTAGTCCTTTTTCGTTTATTTTCTTTTTTATTACTAATATTGTTATCATTATTTTTATTAATATATTGATTATTTTTAAAGTTATTATTATTAATGATTATTATTCCTAGTCTTAGCATTGTTAATAGTATTAATATATGTATATTATATATGTGTATATTCATACATTTGTATATAATACTATTTTAATTCCTTTATTTTTTTACTATCATATCATATATTTTTACATATATTTCATTATTATTTCTAATATTATTATTAATATTATTAGATGTTATTTACTTCTAATATGTATATATTATGTAAATGTCCTAATTTTATATCACTTATTTTTAATTTTATATATATATTATGTATATGAGTTTTCAACATCACACTTTGTACATATATTCTCATTGTTAGTCATTTATATGTATATATATATATATATACTACTATATGTATACCTATAATATTATATTTATTATTGATATCAATTTATATTTATTTTATATATATATATGTACCTTTTATATAATGTTATCGTTTCTATTATCATATTATATTTACTATATGTGTATATGTATAGATTTTTTTTTGATGCTTATTAAATACATTTTTTTCTTATCACATTATTATTATTATTTTCACTCATTTCTTCATTGTTTTTTTTTATATACTCTTATATTATGTATATTTTAAGAAACATTATATTTTTACGTATTATATATATATATATATATATTTAATATCCTATTATTTATATATTTTACTATCTCATGTATATGTTTTAATAACTATTATGTACATATATATATATATATATATTTTATCGTTTGGTGTGTATATTTCAATATATATATATATACATATAGCATTATTAGTATCTTTAATGTCATCATCACCTTACTTACTATTATTATATGTTTACATACATTCGTTTTTATTTCGTGTTTAATATTATTATTTTCACATTTAATATTGCATGTATTGTTAATGTTTTTAGTATTATCGTTATATTTATTATTTGCTCTAATGCATTTTACCCTTTTATTTTATATCAATTTTGTTTTACATTGCTTCAAAAATCACATTCTTGTTTCTAATTAATTTCAATAATCAAGGCAATATATCGATTTAACATTAAGTCATCGAGTTCATCGCTATGTTGGGTGAATGTCAATTGACTCGTGTTAAAGCGATATACCCTTCTCAAAAACCAGAATAAACCAAAATTTCTCGTCTTTTTAATCGGATCATGACTAAATTATATATTGAACTCGTATTTTTGAAAATCAAGACATCACGTGTTTATAAGATACCAATTTTGGGCGTCGCGAGGGTGCTAATACCTTCCTCGCAGCGTGTCGACTCCCAACCTAATTTTTCTCTCGATTTTAACGTAAACCTAGCCTTTTATTTGTTTTTAAAGAAAATTTAATAGGTGTCCGATCACACCTAGAAAAAGATCGGTGGCGACTCCCGGTTTATTTTAAAAATCAAAATTTCAATTTCCAAATTTTTAATCGCCACATTTAGCGACCCGAAACCTAAAAAATTTTACGTCGCTACATATATATACACATATAAAAAATATACAATAATATATGATAATAATAATAATGATAATTATAATATGAAAATACAAGAAAATTTAAATGGGAATTAAAAATAAACGAAAAAGGACCAAAATTGGATTAAAATCAAAGTTTTGGGGCCAAATCTAAAATAGAAATAAGCCACAGGGTCGTATTGCAATACGCGTGAAAAATGGGGGACCAAATCAGTAATATTCCCGTTCTAGCAAAATGCAGCGCATCAACAGTGATTAGATTGCAAATCAAATTAAATTTGCGGGCCGATTTTTAAAATAAGAAAAAACTGATTGTAAAATCCCAGAAAAGCGGAGGGGCTGAAAGCGCAATTAGCCCCTCCACTTAAAAACACGCGGATCCTGAGTGGGTGGGTCGGGTCGACCACCCAGGCCCTAAACGGCGCCGTTTTATTGGTTGAGGGGGGGACCAAAACGGTGCATTTTGGTCCCCTATAAAAGATAATTTTTTTTAAAAAATTTCATTTGAGACGGTGAGAAGAAAAAAAAAAGAAAGAGGAAAGGAAAGAAGATGGGGGAAGGGAGGCCGCAGGCGATTTTCGGCCAGGGATCCGGTCGTCGGCCGGTCACCGGACGGTCACTGGCGCCGGCGTCGGCCACCGTGCACGGTGGCCGGAAATTCAAAAAGTTAAGTTTTTTCTTTTTTTATTATATTATTATTTTATTATATTTTAACATGCATAGAGGATTTAAAAACAAATAGAAATGTTATTGAAAAAAAGGAATTACCTTTCGGTTTTTATATTTCTGATTTGTTGATATTTGTGATTTTTTTCTATTTCGAATGTTGCTATTGCCTCTTAATATTCAATGAACTACTGCTTTTCATTGATCTGTTTTTTATATTTCAAAAAAATACCAACCCTTTTTCCTTTGTACATCCGGCTTTTATAGCCATTTACAAATCCTTATTTTCCTATTTTTTACTGCTTGCGTGTTTCATTTGTTGTGCAGGTGGAGTAGGTTAGACGGCGGTGCTGAGATGACAGAGGCCGGTGGTGGATGGGACATAGGTCAGTGCAAGTGGGCAAGTGGGGGCTGAGCATGGGGTTAGGGTTTCGGTAGGTTTGGTTTATGTGGGCTTGGTTGGCTTAGGTTAGTGGGTATGGGTTAGTGGGTAATTGGGCTGAGGGTTTGGGTTTTGTAATTTGGGTTAGTTTGGGATTCTGTTGTAAAAGGGTTAGGAGTATTAGTTGTACATGGGTCAAGGGATTTAGGTGTAAATGGGCCATTCGGGTTTGGGTAATTTGCCAATGTAATTGGGCCAAAATTAGCCTATAACAGCTGCCCCTCTTTGCTCATTGTCGTGTAACGGGAATAGAGCAAAGACATAAAGAAAGGCCAATTTTGCCCCGTCTTGCTGAGTCTGGACTTCATCGGTGCTCTTGTTGTCCAGGTAGTCTTCTTCCGGTTCACCATATCTTGTAGCTTTGGTTCAATTCACTGCATCTTTTGATATGGCTTGTAAGAGATTCCTAGCTTCGATTTGCTTCACTGTATCTTCAGAAAGATAAGATCTACAGTTTCAATCTGCTCTTCTACCGCTTCAGTGAGATAAGATTTGTGGTCTTCTCTTCTGCAACTTTAGCAAGGCAAAATCTGATATCCTCGATCAACTCCACTGTAACTTCAGGAGGCAGAATCTGACATCTTCAATTAGCTCCAATCTTTATTCTTGACTCGGCATGTGATCTTGAGTTCAACTCATTTCTCGCAATATGAGTTGATTTTTGAAACATAGAAATTAACAGCAGAAATTAAAAGGCTCAAATCACCTCTCGCAATATGAGTTGATAATTTGAAAAATAGAAATTAAAAGCAGAAATTAAAAGGCTCAACTCACCTCTCGCAATATGAGTTGATAATTTGAAAAATAGAAATTAAAGGCTCAACTCACCTCTCGCAATATGAGTTGACCTTTGAAAAACATAAATTGAAGACAGAAATTTAAAATACCTCAGCTTGCCCTGAGGCTCAACTCACTTCTCGCAATATGAGTTGATTTTTGAAAAACATAAATTGAAATTACCTCAACGTGTCTTGAGGCTCAACTCACCTTTCGCATTATGAGTTGATTTTTTTTTTGAAAAACATAAATTAAAATTACCTTAACGTGTCTTGAGGCTCAACTCACCTCTCGCAGTATGAGTTGATTTTTTGAGACAAGTATAAATTAAGAATACCTCAGTGTAACCTGAGGCTTGACTCACCTCTCGCAATATGAGTCAATTTTTGAAAACATAAACTAGAAATACCTCAGCGTGTAGCTTGAGGCTCAACTCACCTCTCGCAATATGAGTTGATTTTTGAAACATAAATTGAAAACCGAAATTGAAAATACCTCAGTGTATCCTGAGACTCAACTCATTTCTCGCAATATGAGTTAATTTTCTTTGAAAGGCATGAATTAAAACATCAAAATACCAAAACCTGTCCTTTGGTAGAACTCGGGTGTCTTTTCACTTGATTCAATGCGACTCTCATTCCAGATTTCTTGCTTTGCTGGAGTACCTGTATGCCATGCATGATGTTATCATGATATGCACATGTTTGTCTTAAATGCCTTTATGCCTACATGATTATGCAGTGCTTCTTAAGCATGTTTGTCGCTTGTCCTTTTCTTTTCTTTTTGTCACGAATTGTTATGAAGATCCGCATTCATTACTTCGGCTCTTGACTTTCTCTTTAAGCCATGTACCCGTCTTCAGCCTTTACAAGTAATCAACGTTTCTCAGATATCACTCTTTAGCCTCTGGTTGAACTTTGTTCTTGCTTTGAGGCTCTTGTGCTTATCAAATTTTCATCCAGGTAATGCTTAACATTTCTTTTGTTTAGAGTGTGTCATTTCACTATTTATCATGTAAATAAACACATAATGAGATTCATGAAAAAAAAAGTCAAGTAGGGACAAAAATGATATCTCATATTCATTTATTTCAAGTGTGGCAAATAAAGGAAGTTAACCAATGAGAGTAAAAAATGTCAAAAAGAAAGGAAGGATCGTATTCAACGGATACAAATGCTCTAGATATTCAACACATGAACTCTTCCACGTTCCTCAATCAAGAATCTTTTCGAGTCTGGCTCCTTGCGTAGAAGATTTTGAGCTTTCAGATATGCTTCGCGTACCGTAGTCTCACTATTTGTCGCACAATTTAAAACACCTTGCCTTGTAAGCCGAATGTTTGCTTCATTAGAATGCCCTCTCGGGTTTTCATCCTAATCTTTTGTGTTTAATCAAAGTGCCCTTTTCGGGTTTTCACTCTGATCTTTTTTTTTTTTTAAGATGCCCTTTTCGGGTTTTCATCTTGACTTTCCTTTTTTAAGCATAGTACTTCTTCACCGCATCTGAGTTCACTGGATTCGGTAGCTCCTTGCCATCCATCTCGGTAAGGATCAAAGCTCCTCCTGAGAATGCCTTCTTTACGACGTATGGTCCTTCCCAATTTGGTGCCCATTTTCCTCGTAGGTTTTTTTGTATTGGGAGAATCTTTCTCAGCACGAGTTCTCCTTCATGGAATTCTCTTAGTCGTACCTTCTTGTCATGGGCTGCGATCATTCTTTTTTGATACATCTGCCCGTGACAAATTACTTTGAGACGCTTCTCTTCGATGAGGTTCAGCTGATCATATCGAGCTTGTACCCATTCTGCTTCTTCTAGCTTAGATTCCTATTAAGATTCGTAGAGAAGGGATCTTAACCTCGATAGGTAGCACAGCTTCCATTCCATAGACCAGAGAGAAAGGGGTTGCTCCCGTAGATGTTCGTACAGATGTGCGATATGCAAATAAAGCAAATGGAAGCTTCTCGTGCCAATCTTTATACGTCTCGGTCATTTTCCCAATGATTCTCTTAATATTTTTATTGGTCGCTTCAACAAATGACCGTTCATCTTTAGCGATAGGGCGAGGAGTTATGATGCTTTATTTGGAATTGCTCGCACACTTCTTTCATCATCTTATTGTTCGATTCGTGGCATTATCTCGAAATGATTCTTTCGAGCAAGCCATACCAAGCAATGATTTCCTTTTTCAAAACTCACAAAAAACGCAGTCCTCGTCACATTGGCAAACGAAGCGGCTTCTATCCATTTTGTGAAATAATCGATGACCACAAAAATGAATCGATGTCCATTTGATGCTTTTGGGGAAATTGGCCCTATAACATCCATGCCCCACATGGCAAAAGGCTACGGAGAGGTCATGACATGAAGAGGAGAAGGGGCTACATGAATTTTATCGCTGTAGATTTGACATTTGTGACATTTTCTGGCAAAATTGATGCAGTCACTTTCCATTGTCAGCCAATAATAACCGAGTCTCATGATCTTTCTGGCCATATTGAAACCATTGGCATGTGTTCCGCAAATTCCCTCATAGACCTCTGTAAGTATTTTCCTAACTTTAACATCATCCACACATCTCAAGAGCATCTGATCCTTTCCTCTTTTATACAGGATATCCCCATCAAGAACGAATCCCGCTGCCATTCTTCTGATTGTTCTTTTGTCGTTCTCATTCGCTTGTTCGGGATAACTTTGATTCTTGATATATTCTAAGATATCATGGAACCATGGACGCTAAATGCGCTTCTTTTTTTCAATGCTACAACGATTGTGCGGGGACCTCATATATGCTCATTTTGAGGGGCATTATTTCTGCTTCTCTACTTGCTTTGAACATTGAAGCCAAAGTGGCCAGGGCATCAGCCAATTGGTTTTCTTCTCGTGGGAAGTAATGGAAAGTTATTTCCTTAAATTCCTTGATCAGTTCAGCCATTAAATCACTGTACTTAATCAATTTTGGGTCCTCACTTCCCAATCTCCACGGATTTGGTAAACCACTAGGGCTGAATCCCCATACACCTCTAAGATTTTGATGTTTCGTTTTATAGCTGCACGAAGCCCTATAATACAGGCCTCATATTCTGCAATATTGTTGGTACAGAAAAAGTTTAGTCTTGCAGTGAATGGATAATGATTCCCCTCTGGCGATATCAGGATTGCTCCGATTCCATGCCCTAAAGCATTCGACGCACCATCAAAACACATCTTCCATTTCTTTTCTTTTGATGACTCTGATTCCATTTCTGTGATGCACATTAAGTCTTCGTCTGGGAAATCGAATCTTAACGGCTCATATTCTTCTGTCGTTCGAGTTGCTAGAAAGTCGGCTATTGCGCTTCCTTTTATTGACTTCTGACTTACATAGGCAATGTCATATTCCGAAAGGAGAATCTGCCATCGGGCCATTCTTCCTGATAGTGCCGGTGATTCCATCATGTATTTTATTGGGTCCAGCTTTGAAATCAGCCATGTCGTATGGTACAACATGTATTGTCTGAGTATCCGGTACAACATGTATTGTCTGAGTCTCCGAGCTACCCAAACCAGAGCGCAACAAAATTTTTCAATGGACGAATACTTTACCTCATATTCAGTGAACTTTTTGCTGAGGTAGTAGATCACCTTTTCTTTCTTTCCTGACTCGTCATGTTGCCCAAGTACGCAACCCATCGAATTTTCGAACACGGTCAAATACAATATCAATAGTCTCCCCGGAGTTGGCGGTACTAGTACTGGAGGACTAGACAAATATTACTTTATCTTATCAAAGGTCACCTGGCATTCCGCATTCCATTCATCCGGGTTATGTTTTCGAAGAAGCCGAAAGATTGGATCACATTAGTTGGTAAGTTGAGCGATAAATCAGGCGATGTAGTTTAATCTCCCTAAAAATCCTCTAACTTCTTTTTGCGTGCGTGGAGGTGGTAACTCTTGGATGGCTCTTATTTTATCTGGATCGACCTCGACACCTCTTTCACTGACAATGAAGCCTAGCAACTTCCCTGAGGTAGCTCCAAACGTACATTTGGCTGGATTGAGCTTTAACTGGAACTTTCTCAGCCTGTCGAACAACTTCTTCAAGTTTACTATATGCTCTTCTTCCCCTCGGGATTTAGCAATCATATCGTCGACGTAGACCTCTATTTCTTTATACATCATGTCATGGAATAACGTCACCATAGCCCTCTGATATGTTGCCCCAGCATTTTTTAACCCGAATGGCATCACCTTGTAGCAGAACGTTCCCCACATTGTTATGAAGGTAGTTTTCTCCATATCTTCAGGTGCCATCTTGATCTGATTATACCCCGAGAATCTATCCATGAAAGAAAACAATTAATGTTTTGCTGTGTTATCCACCAACGTATCAATATGTGGCAAGGGAAAATTATCTTTTGGGCTTGCTCGATTTAGGTCACGGTAATCTACGCACATTCGTACCTTGCCATCTTTCTTTGGTACCGGGACTATATTAGCCACCCATTCTGGATATTTGGAGACTTGTAGGAAGCCAGCATCAAATTGCTTCTTGACTTCCTCTTTTATTTTCAACAGCATTTCGGGTCTCATCCGTCTTAATTTTTGCTGGATGGGCTTGCATTCTGGCTTTAATGGGAGCTTGTGGACCACTAAATCTTCATTTAGTCCTGGTATATCTTGGTATGACCATGCGAAAACATCTTTGTACTCGCGAAGCAAAGTAATCAAATTATGCCTAGTGTTCTCTGAAATAGAAGTCCCAATCTTCACTTCTTATTTCCTCTCTTCAGTGCCCAAATTTATTACTTCTACAGATTCTTCATGAGGCACAATCTGTTTATCCTCTTGTTCCACCATTCTTAACAATTCAAGAGACGAGACGTAATCTTCAGCATTTTCTTCGGCTTCAAATTCTCCTAAACAAACAGCCTTCTCAAAATCAATTTCGGACTCTCATGAACGGGTTTGTTCATGTCATCGATATCTGAGCACCTGAAAGTTGAATGGAAAAGGAAACTATAGAGGGGCATCTGAGTATTGGAAACAACAGACAAAAATGTTATGGCATGGAATGTGGCAAATGTAAGGATAGGCTATGAGATGAGAAAATGATTATGAAATTAGTGATAATGCGAAAAATCGTGACAAAATGCATGTAGCAGGCCAATTTTGGGCCATACCCACCAGACCCAATTACCTTTTTACAAAAAATAAGCCAAATAACCCACTTAAAACAGATTGACCCACAACAGACCCCCAGCCCAACTATTTTGGCCCACTCACAAGGCAAACCCAATACACCTAAGCCCAACAGCCCAAATATTAACCTAGGGTTTCAGATTTTCTGAAACCCTAGCCACCTAACCTCCCCACTTGCCCACTTGCGCCGCAGCTGCCATCACCGTCCCATCTGGTCACCTACTCCACCAGCGTCGGCCATACCTGCAAAACGAGGGATTAGAAACAATAACACGCAAAAACAGAGCAAAAAATGAAAGAACAGTGTATAAACAGTACAAAAAATCAGGCTTTAAAAGCCGAATGAAAAGGAATGTAAAGGTCTTCTTCTTTCACTGAAAAAAATAAAAAAACGAAAACGCAACACAAACAGATATTATTCAAAGGCAACCAAAACATAGAAAGGTGATTTCTATATCCCCTTCTCTGTGCATCATGATTTTATAACTAGAAAGATAAAGTATAGATTTTTACCGCTCTGGAAAGGTGGTCGGAGAACTAGAAACGAAACGTTTCTTCTCATTTCTGTTGGTTTTTAAGAGGGCTAAAGGTGTTCTAAACGCAGATCTGAAGAAAAGAGAAGAAAGGGGTTGAAAAGGGGCGATTTTTGCTCCCCCGACCGCCGTATACGGTGGTCGCCGGCGACGGACGAACAGTGGTCCGATCGCCGGAAATCGCCCATGCCCAAGGCTCCTAACCCCTTCCCCTTTTTTTTCTTAAACTCTGCTGAAATGAAAATTTAAGAAAAAACCTTGACTTTTATACCGTCATTGAAACGGCACCGTTTTGATCTGGGAATCCAGGGCATAAAACGGCGTCGTTTTGCCCTGGATCGGATTGACCCGATCCATACCCACCTCAGGATCCGCGCGTTCTTGTCAAATGGGTTATTTATCCTTGTGGTCCCTCCGCTTTTACATGTTTCTACAATCGGGTTTTCCTTCGTTTTTAATTTAGCTATGTGATTTTTTTATGCTTTTCAATTTAATCCCGCCGCGTTGCACTGCGTTTTGACCCAGGGGTTTATTGCGTTTTAGCCCCTCCAGGTTACGCGTCTGTTGAAATTTCGTCCCTTCTTTGGGTTTTTATTTCAATTGATCTCAAAACTTTGTTTTTATTTAATTTCATCCGTCTTCGTTTCTTTTTATTATTTTTATTAAATGTTATTATTATTTTTGACTTATTAATATTATTAATATTGTTATTAGTATCATTGTTACTATTATTATGTGTTAATATATTTTCATGCTTCATATGTGTATGTACGTACATATTGCTTAATATTCAATATTTTTATTTCACTCTATTTAATATTTTATTAATGTTATGTTTGTTTCTTCTTATTTCAATATTATCTTTGTTATTATTATGATCATAGTACATGTTTTGTTATATGTAAAATTTGTATGTTATGTGTATTATCATTGTATTATATATTATATATAGGTCAAATGTTGTGTTGTTCATGTATTTTATTATGTATATACATAATCTTACTATATTGTATATATAAGTGTATTTGTATTTAATATTATTGTTATCATTTTAATATGTATTTAACCATGAAATTATATGTGTATATATTATATAGATGTTTTAATATTATATTATATATGTTTTTATATATGCTATATATGTAAGTTTTTAATATCATATTTCATGTATACTATTATATACATTTTAATGTTATTGGTTTTTTATTTATTTATTTTATTATATGTATATCTTCAATGCTATATTGTATATTCCTCATATTATTATTACTTATGTGTATGCATGTCCAAAATACGTTATGTATATATTCTCAACCTCGTGTTTATGCATGTTCATTGTTTTTTTCGTATTCGATATTGTTATTATATTTAATCTTATATGCATAATTAGTTTTTTATCAACACTATTGATATATGTGTTTTTGCTCCAATGTATTTTTCTTTTCTTTTACCTTTTATTTTTATTCTATATCAATTTTGTTTTACACCGCTTT
This sequence comes from Gossypium anomalum, assembly GCA_025698475.1. Classification (NCBI taxonomy): domain Eukaryota; kingdom Viridiplantae; phylum Streptophyta; class Magnoliopsida; order Malvales; family Malvaceae; genus Gossypium; species Gossypium anomalum. Next base: position 46,354,302 of record CM046960.1, on the reverse strand, counting down.
GAAAATTACGTTCTTGTTTTCTCAATTAATTTCAATAATCAATGCAATATATCGATTTAACATTAAGTCATCGAATTCATCGCTATGTTGGGTGAATGTCAATTGACTCGTGTTAAAGCGATATACCCTTCTCAAAAAAACGGAATAAACCAAAATTTCTCATCTTTTTAATCGGATCACGACTAAATTTTACATTAAACCCGTATTTTGAAAATCGAGACAATGTGTGTTTATGAGATACCAATTTTTGGGCGTCGCGAGGGTGCCAATACCTTCCTCGTGCGTAACCGACTCTTGAACCCTAATTTTTCTCTGGATTTTAACGTAAACCCAAACCTAGCCTTTTATTTGTTTTGAAAGAAAAATTTAATAGGTGTCCGATCACACCTAAAAAAAAAAAAAGATCGGTGGCGACTCCCGGTTTATTTATAAAACCAAATTTCAATTTCCAGTTTTCTAATAAATCGCCACAATTTATTGACCCGAAACCCAAAAATTTTTACGTCGCTACAGCTGGCGACTCCACTGGGGACAAGACTTTGAGAGTCGAGTCGAATTAAACATGTTTTGTCAAAGTTTTCAAATTTCCTTATTCAAAGTAAATATTTGGTCGTGATCCGTAAATCTTATTTTCAAAATTCATGCATTTGCATCGTGTTGTAAATATTTTTCTAACTCGTTTTTGCCCTTTTGTTTTTCAGCTTTAAATTTTATGGTTCTTTTTTGTTTAGTTTTTAAATAAAAATGTTCATGAGTTTCTCCCCACACACACCGTGCACTTGCAATTTGCATAACATGAGCTCTATACCCGGGCTCCGTCCGTTTAAGTGGAAGTAAACGCTACGCCTTCGTGAGTTAACTCGTCCCTCCACACAGGCTAGTGAATACTTTCGGGTTACATATGACTTATGCTTTCGTGAGTTAACTTGTCCCTCCGCATAGACATAAGTAAATGTAATCCCTCGAATTGAGCTCGTGAGCTTATGATAAGCTATGATCGAGGCCTCGTACTAGTCTTAGTAGACGACGGTACGAACAATTCGAGTACCTATCTAGAACCAAAACCGCATGTAACGAACCATACGAGCTATCCAATTAGAGCCATGCCGAACCTCTGTCCGCTTATAGTCACCAAAATAAGTACACGGGGAAATGCTTTTTGCCTTTCATCTACACTGTCTATGTAAAAGAATTGGGTTGAGTAGTTTAGTTTGTTTCTCAAATTATATTTGTGTGGTGTTACTAACCAAGTTTGTTTGTTTTTATTTTTATTTTCATCATGCATCATAGGCATCACGTTAGGAAGGTGTTGATTAAAGGATAGTTGCCAAAGAAACGGGTTTCGATGGAGGAGTCAATAACACAAATAATCGAGAAGAATGCCGTGGTTCGGATCGGCTCTAAAGACTCGAGAGAGAGAAAGGGGGACAACCTAGTGGAAGGGTGTGTTGCCAATTTGCCCGAACATACAACCGTGAATGTCCGCCAAAATAACCTTGAAGATTTGGTGCGAGTTTGGAACCAATGGGATTCGACACACTAGGGGCATTTTCACGAGAGAGGTATGGAGATATGGCTCACTTGATCACCATTCGTGTAGACGAACAGTTGATTCAAGCCATGGTTCGCTTCACGGGACCCGACTTATCGATGCTTTAAATTCAATCAAGAGGACATGACTCCAACCATAGAAGAGTATGCTACTTTACTCCGCATCGATAATGTGCAATTCGGCAAGATATACGTGAAGAAGCCTAAGCCGTTGACCTTTAGGAAAAAATTAGTAAGACTGTCAGACATGACTGATGCATGAGCCGAAAAACAAATAAAAAAGAAGAATGAAACCGTTTGCATTCCATGGTCCAGCCTACGAGAATCGGTTCTGAGTTATCCAGACATATTGAAGAGGGTTAATCTATTCGCCTTGGCCATTTACGGTTTGTTCATTTTCCCGAGAGTTCTCGGACATATTGAGGTCGCAGTATTTGATTTCTTCGAAAGGCTAAAACAAGGAGTCAACCCCGTCCCCGACTATCTTAGCCGAGACATTCGGGTCCTTGAGTACTTGTCGAAAGGGTAGGAAAGGGACGATTTATCGGTGTGCACACATTGCTCAATGTTTGGATTTTCAGGTCATTTTTGGAAAGTAGAGCGCACTCCATTCCACATGTTTTCAAAAACATTCACCCCGCTAGAAGCTTACCTCAAGAAAGAATGGCCGAGAGAAGTCACCGAGCAACATTGGGTATCAGTCTTTCAAAATCTTCGCGCGAGGATATAACGTGGAGAGCACCCACAGATCCGTCCTTGACCCCCGCTATACAAATGTGGAAGCCAAGATTGGGTACCTTTACTCGGATTATGGGGAGGAATTGGATATGCCCCGCTATTAGTCCAAAGGCAATTTTCTTGCGACAATTTATACCCATAACCGGAGAGGGCTAGTGCGATCGAGTTCGCTTTCATGGGTGAAGGATATATGAAGAAAGTCCGAGACACCGCAAAGTCTTGGAATGAAACTCATTTCATGGAATTAGCCTTGTATCTTGATACCCTTACCCAAGACTATGACATATGGAGAAAGCAACGGGTAAGTAGTCAAGAAAATCTCATCAACATATTGCCTTTGCCTAACCCCTTTTTGGAGGAAATGCCACCCGAATTGGAAATAGCTAGACAAGAATTCGAGCGAGAAAAAGCTAAGATGTCTAAGGATCTCAGTACCCTTCAAGAAGAAAACTATCAGCTGAAGATTGAAGTTCAGGTTGAAAAGTCCAGATCGAAAAAAAGTACAAAGGAAGGCCGAGATCGTGAGAAACGACTTAAGGGACCTTCATTTGGAAAACAAGAAATTAAGAAACACTATAAAGAATAGTGGATTGGGCAAGTCAACAGCTGAGTGGAAAGAAGAAATTGGTAACATCAAAGGAGGAATGGAATTTTGGAAGGGAAAAGCAAAGAGAGAAGAGGAGAAGGCCGCGCGCGCTGCAATAGAGATAAGAATGAAGAATGCCGAGTATGAAATGGTGACTGCAGAATTTGCGAATAGTCAGTCTGAACATCAAGAATTAAAAAGGAGAGTACGAGATTTAGAAAATATGCTACAATCTCATCAACAACAATTAGATAACCTCACAGGGGCTCTAGAAGAAAAGAATGATCGATCTGATAGGGACATGCACGCGTATGAAGGAACTCTCCAAGAAAGAGAAATGCAACTCAACTTCTTGATCAATGAAATTCGCCAAGCGGCTATGCAAGTTGTTCAATTATCAGAAGAAGCCGAAGTTCTCAGTTGCCAATTCCCTCCGAGCCAAAGATCGAGTATATCAGAGTTTCTAGAGCAAGTGAAGAAAAAAGGCAATGTGGCTAGAAAATTTGTGTAACTGTTGGAAAAATAAAAACTTTTTGTAACGTACTCTTCTGATAAATGAAATGCCTACATATGGGGCTATCTTGGAATCAACACCAAATTCTTGCATATTTATTCATAACTAACATTTATGCATCATTTATTCTTTGGACATTTATCCATTCATTCATTCATCGCATGTACATATCACCATAATCATCCACCGAAACTAAAAGAACCATATAATCCGCAGTTGCAAGACTTCAAGACTGGAATCACGACATTTATACAGAACGCGTCGACAAACTAGGGCAATGGAAGCTGAGTTCAATGAGAGAATCGAAAGGATGGAAAGGGCTCAAAAGGAATTACAAGAGCAACTGGCCAAATCGCAACAAGAAACGAGAGATCTAATGGTAAGATCTCGAGAGGAGTCACTCGAGCAAAGAGATCAGATGGCCAAAATGATGGAGATGATGACAACTCTGGTCAAAGGAAAAGGACCCATGCAGAACCCCGATGTTATGGAACCCCAATCAAGAATTCACCACGATCAGGATCCACTCTATCCCCCGGGATTCACTCCACCACCCGCATATACGACCGGCAGAGGGTATGCTCAAGGAGAACCACGGGCTTGGAACATCGACCTATGCCACCTGCTCCACCCACTAATTTGGGGCAAGGAATATTCACGTCGAACCCAGGGGCGATCCTGCTGATCCCTAGTTCCAGATCTGGGCGACCCATGAAGTAGCCAAATTGAAATTGGATAACCATGATGCGAAATATAGGAGTCCGGAGGAAAGACTCAAAGCAATAGAAGGCACTGAGGTCTTCTCCGCCCTAGGTGGTGCCAAGGAACTCACCTCGTGCACTGATCTAATTTTGCCTCCGGTTCAAGGCGCTGATTTTGAGAAGTATGATGGGACTAGGTGCCCAAAAGCACATCTCATCATGTTCATCGAAAAATAACCGATTCGTGTGAACGATGATAAGTTACTTATACATTGATTCCAAGACACCTAACTGGTCACCTCGTTGGTACAACCAACTCAAGCAGAAAAGATTAGATCTGGAAAGACTTGGCATCCGCGATTCTGCGAGCAATATAAGCATGTATCGGACATGGTGCGCAGATGGATGACCTTACAAATGATGGAGAAAAAGCCATCAGAGACCTTTAGACAGTATGCGCAGAGATGGAGAGACGTCTCAGCCCAAGTGGAACCCCCACTAACAAAAACGGAGATAACCGTTCTCTTTATCAATACCTTAAAGGCCCCGTTTTATGACAAATTAGTGGGAAGTGCCACGAAAGAGTTTGCGGATATTGTAATATCTGGTGAAATCATAGAGAATCTTTGTCAAGAGCGGTAGAATGGAAGGATCAGAAGGCTCCAGAAAAGCAGCACCCGTAAGGAAGAAAGAGCCAGAGGCCCACATGGTGGGAACTGGAAGTCGTTACATTCCCAATTCATATCCTAACCAACCTCGACCCCGACATTATCCACCTTCAAACTTCCATTATCCTCCTCAAACCCCTTACTACCAAACACCACCTCCTCCTACCCCGTGATCGCCATGAACAACCAAAGACCCGTCACCACTTTTTCACAAAACACTGCACCCGTTCAAAACCAACCCAGAAATGAATCAAGACCAACAAGGCCTATTCCCGAGAGACCTCAATTTACTCCCATCCCTGTGTCATATGGGGAGCTATACCCAAAGCTCTTGGAAAAACAACTGATCTCTCCCCACTACATGGTACCCCTTAAACCTCCATACCCAAAATGGTACGATCCAAACATTAGTTGTGCATACCATGCGGGGAACCAGGGGCATTCTACCGAGAACTGTTTGGCTTTCAAAAGGAGAGTTCAAAGGCTCATCGATGCGGGTATTTTGCGATTTGATGGTACTAGCAGTACAACCGGAAATCCATTCCCAAATCACACTGAAGGGAATGTGAGTGCAGTAGGAGAGGAGGATAAACGACGAAGTAAAAGATGGGTATCTGAAGTAAGAACACCTCTGCAGAGAATCTGGGAGGTGCTAGTTGAAAAAGGGTTGCGTTGTCGTTTTAACGGAGTATTCGAAGGAAGGGATGCAAAGAGTCACAGTTTTTGCGAGTTCCACGGCATCAAAGGGCACGACATTCAGTCCTGTGATGAATTCGGAGGATTATTGCAAAGTATGATGGATAACAAGGAGATAGAGATTTTTTATAAAGCCAAAGAGGCCGATAGTGGAGAAATATGTGCCTCTGACAATCAATCATCAGGTCCCCCTTACAGCGCGGATCGACCATTGGTGATTTATTATGACGCGAAAAAGGAGCCGGTGAAACCAAAGATGATCATTGAAATACCATCTCCTTTTCCTTACAAAAATGACAAGGCGGTACCTTGGAAATACGATGTCAACATCGTAACACCTGAAAAAGATAAATCTGAAGCCGCAACAGGAAGCGTCGGGGAAGTGGGTCACTTCACCCGAAGTGGACGGTGCTATTCCAAAGAAATTGAACCAGCAAAGAAAAGTAGCGATTTGAAGCAAAAAGGGAAAGCAGTGATGCACGAAGTTGAAGTCGAGCAAGAAATTCCACCCGTGCAAGAAACTAAAAAGCCTGTGAATGAGGAAGAAGCTCAAGAATTCTTGAAGTTTATCAAGCACAGTGAGTATAGTGTGGTGGAACAATTAAGTAAGCAGCCAGCACGAATCTCAGTTCTATCTCTACTGTTAAATTCAGAGCCACACCGGAATGCCTTATTGAAGGTGTTAAATCAAGCTTATGTGGCCAACAACATATCCATTGAAAAGCTTGATAGGTGGGTAAACAATCTGAATGCGGACAATTTCATCTCTTTTAGTGATGATGAGATACCGCCAAATGGTAGAGGATCAGTGAAAGCATTGCATATCACGACTCGCTGCAAGGGCTACATAATACCGAACGTGCTCATCGATAATGGGTCAGCATTAAATGTTATGCCGTTGGCCACACTCTCCAGAATACCGATGGATTTGTCCTACTTAAGGCCATGTCATTCCACGGTAAGGGCATTTGATGGGACGAGGCGTGAAGTTATGGGAAAGATTGAGATCCCTCTAGAAGTGGGCCCGTACATTTACGATGTCGAGTTCCAAGTCATGGACATTACACCCTCTTATAACTGCCTTTTGGGGAGACCACGGATCCATTCTCTTTGGAGCGGTCCCATCATCCCTCCATCAAAAGGTGAAATTTATCATGGACGGCTGTTTGGTCACTATCGAAGGAGAAGAAGATATTGTCGCATCTATCTCTGCAGATGCGCCATATCTTGAAGTAAGCAAAGACGCAGTGGAGTGTTCCTTCCGATCCCTCGAATTCGTCAATGCCACTTTTGTTGTTGAGGGAAACAAGATTCCAGTGCCAAAACTATCGAGAAATACTAGAATGGGTGTCAAGTTGACCGTAGGAAGAGGAGCTCGTGCGAGAAAAGGTTTAGGTAGACATCTGCACAGAATAGTTAGGGCTTTAAAGCTGGTGCACCACAAGGCCCGATACGGTTTGGGGTTCCAGCCTGACATGCGTCAAAGAAAAAGACAGTGGAAGAAAGATCAAGAAAGAAAGATCGCAAGAACTTTAGGCCGAGAACCAGAATGGGAGCCAATAGAATACCCTCCTTTGTCAAAAACATTTCAATCTGCGGGAATGATATACCCTGGACAAGACGATCCACAAAACATGCTGAGGATAATTGAAAGGGGTTTTCAGAATGTCAGTATAAATGTTATTGACAAAGGGGCTGGTACAAGTAAAGATGTCTCGAGGATACGCCCTTGCCCTCCTGGTTCCATGTTGAACAATTGGACTTCTGAGGAGCTTCTTGTAGTTTATAAGTCTTCAGAGTAATGCCAAACATTAACCTTCTATTGTGTCTTTAGATATAATAGAATTCTTTTGTAGTTTATAAGTCTTCAGAGTAATGCCAAACATTAATCTTCAGAGATGGTACTTCGATTATCATTTTTGGTTTCACCGGCTCCTTCTTCGCGTTATAATAAATCACCAATGGTCGATCCGTGCTATAAGGAGGACCTGATGATTGATTGTCAGAGGTACATATTTCTCCACTATCGGCCTCTTTGGCTTTACAAAAAATCCCGATCTCCTTGTTATCCATCATACTTTGCAATAATCTTCTGAATTCATCACAGGACTGAATGTCGTGTCCTTCGATGCCATGGAACTCGCAAAAACTGTGACTCTTTGCATCTTTTCCTTCGCATACTCCGTTAAAACGACAAAGTAACCCTTTTTCAACTAGTACCTCCCAGATTCTCTGCAGAGGTGTTCTCACTTCAGAAACCTATCTTCTACTTTGTCGTTTATCCTCCTCTCCTACTGCGCTCACATTACCTTCGGTGTGGTTTGGGAATGGATTCTCAGCCGTACCGCCAGTACCATCAAATCGCAAAATACCCGCATCGATGAGCCCTTGAACTCTCCTTTTGAAAGCCAGACAGTTCTCAGTAGAATGCCCTTGGTTCCCCGCATGGTATGCACAACTAGCGTTTGGATCGTAACATTTTGGGTATGGAGGTTTAAGGGGTGCCATGTAATGGGGAGAGATCAGTTGTTTCTCCAAGAGCTTTGGGTATAGCTCCCCATATGACACAGGGATGGGAGTAAATTGAGGTCTCTTGGGATTAGGCCTTATTGGTCTTGATTCATTTCTGGGTTGGTTTTGAACGGGTGCAGTATTTTATGAAAAAGTGGTGACGGGTCTTTGGTTGTTCATGGCGTATACGGGGTAGGAGGGAGGTGGTGTTTGGTAGTAAGGGGTTTGAGGAGGTTAATGGAAATTTGAAGGTGGATAATTTCGGGGTCGAGGTTGGTTAGGATATGAATTGGGAATATAACGACTTCTAGTTCCCACCATGTGGGTTTCTGGCTCTTTCCTCCTTACGGGTGCCGCTTTTCTTGAGCCTTCTGATCCTTCCATTCTACCGCTCTTGACAGCATTCTCTATGAGTTCACCGGATATTACAATATCCGCGAAATCCTTAGTGGCACTTCCCACTAATTTGTCATAAAATGGCGCCTTTAAGGTGTTGATAAAGAGAATGGTTATCTCCGTTTTTGTTAGTGGGGGTTCCACTTGGGCTGAGACGTCTCTCCATCTCTGTGCATACTATCTAAAGGTCTCTGACGGCTTTTTCTCCATCATTTGTAAGGTCATCCGTTCTGGCACCATGTCTGATACATGCTTGTATTGCTCGCAGAATGCAGATGCCAAGTCTTTCCAGGATCTAATCTTTTCCCTGCTAAGTTGGTTGTACCAACGGAGGGCTGACCCTGTTAGACTATCTTGGAAGCAATGTATAAGTAACTTATCCTCGTTCACGTAACCAGTCATTTTTCGACAGAAAATGATGAGATGTGCTTTTGGGCACCTAGTCCCATCATACTTCTCAAAATCAGACACCTTGAACTTCGGAGGCAAAATTAGATCAGGTACCAAACTGAGTTCCTTGGCACCTAGCACGGAGAAAACCTCAGTGCCTTCTATTGCTTTGAGTCTTTCCTCCAGACTCCTATATTTTGCGTCATGGTTATCCAATTTCAATTTGGCTACTTCTGCGGGGTCATCCAGATCTGGAACTAGTGGATCGTGGGGATCGCCCCTGGGTTTGACGCGAATATTCCTTGCCCCAAATTAGTGGGTGGAGCAGGTGGTATAGGTCGATGTTCCAAGCCTGTGGGTTCCCCTTGAGTATACCCTCTCTGTGTTGTATATACGGGTGGTGGAGTGAATCCCGGGGGATAGAGTGGATCCTGATCGTGATGAATTCTTGATTGAGGTTCCATAACATCGGGGTTCTGCATGGGTCCTTTTTCTTTGACCAAAGTTGTCATCATCTCCATCATTTTGGCCATCTAATCTCTTTGCTCCAGTGATTCCTCTCGAGATCTTACCATTAGGTCTCTCGTTTCCTGCTGTGATTTAGCCAGTTGCTCTTGTAATTCCTTTTGAGCCCTTTCCATCCTTTCGATTCTCTCATTGAACTCAGCTTCCATTGCCCTAGTTTGTCGACGCGTTCTGTATAAATGTCGTGATTCCAGTCTTGAAGTCTTACAACTGCGGATTATATGGTTCTTTTAGTTTCGGTGGATGATTATGGTGATATGTACATGCGATGAATGAATGAATGAGTATATGAATGAATGAGTGTCCAAAGAATAAATGATGAATAAATGTTAGTTATGAGTAAATATGCAAGAATTTGGTGTTGATTTCAAGATAGCCCCATATGTAAGCATTTCATTTATCAGAAGAGTACATTACAAAAAATTTTCATTTTTCCAACAGTTACACAAATTTCCTAGCCACATTGCCTTGTTTCTTCACTTGCTCTAAAAACTCTGATATACTCGATCTTTGGCTCGGAGGGAATTGGCAACTGAGAACTTCGGCTTCATCTGATAATTGAACAACTTGCATAGCCGCTTTGCGAATTTCATTGATCAAGAAGTTGAGTTGCATTTCTTTTTCTTGGAGAGTTCCTTCCTACGCGTGAATGTCCCCATCGTACTGATCATTCTTTTCTTCTAGAGACTTCAGGAGGTTATCTAATTATTGTTGACGAGATTGTAGCATATTTTCTAAATCTCGTACTCTCCTTTTTAATTCTTGATGTTCAGACTGACTATTCGTAAATTCCGCAGTCACCATTTCATACTCGGCATTCTTCCTTCTTAACTCTATTGTAGCACGCGCGGCCTTTTCCTCTTCTTTCTTTGCTTTTCCCTTCCAAAATTCCATTCCTCCTTTGATGTTGCTGATTTCTTGTTTCCACTCAGCTGTTGACTTGCCCAATCCACTATTCTTTATAGTGTTTCTTAATTTCTTGTTTTCCAAATGAAGGTCCCTTAAGTCGTTTCTCACGATCTCGGCCTCCCTTTGTACTTTTTCAGTTCTGGACCTTTCAACCTGAACTTTAATCTTCAGCTGATAGTTTTCTTCTTGAAGGGTACTGAGGTCCCTAGACATCTTAGCTTTTTCTCGCTCGAATTCTTGTCTAGCTATTTCCAATTTGGATGGCATTTCCTCCAAAAAGGGATTCTGGGCAGTGTAATTTGTTGATGAGATTTGCTGACTACTTACCCGTTGCTTTCTCCATATGTCATAGTCTTGGGTAAGGGTATCAGCATACAAGGCTAATTCCATGAAATGAATTTCCTTCCAAGACTTTGCAATGTCTCGGACTCTCTTTATATATCCTCACCCACAAAAAAGCGAACTCGAATTGTGCTAATCCTCCAGCTATGGGTATAAATTGTCGCAAGAAAATTACCTTTGGACTAATAACGGAGCGTATCCAACTCCTCCCCATAACCCGAGTAAAGGTACACAATCTTGGCCTCCACATTTGTATAGCAGACTCAAGGACGGATCGGGGTGCTCTCCACGTTATATCCTCGCGCGAAGATTCTGAAAAACTGATACCCAATTTTGCTCGGTGACTTCTTTCGGCCATTCTTTCTTGAGGTAAGCTTCTAGCGGGGCGAATGCTTTTGAAAACATGTGGAATGGAGTGCGCTCTACTTTCCAAAAATGACTCAAAATCCAAACATTGAGCAATTTGTGCACATCCGATAAATCGTCCCTTTCCAACCTTCTTCAAGTACTCGGGACCACGAATATCTCGGCTAAGATAGTCGGGATAGGGTTGACTCCTTGTTTTAGTCTTTCGAAGAAATCAACTACTGCAACTTCAAGATGTCCAAGAACTCTCGGGAAAATGACCAAACCGTAAATGGCCAAGGCGAATAGATTGACTCTCTTCAATATGTCGGGATGACTCGTAACCGATTCTCGTAGGCTAGACCATGGAATGCAAATGGTTTCATTCTTCTTCTTTATTTGTTTTTCGCCCATGCATCGATCATGTCTGCTCGAGTCTTACTAATTTTTTCTTAAAGGTCATTGGCTTAGGCTCCTTCACGTATATCTTGCCGAATTGCACATTGTCGATGCGGAGTAAAGCAAACATACTCTTCTATGGTTGAGTCATGTCCTCTTGATTGAAGGTAAAGCACCGATAAGTCGGGTCCCGAAATCGAACCATGGCTTGAATCAACTGTTCATCTACACGAATGGTGATCAAGTGAGCTATATCTCCATACCTCTCAGTGAAAATGCCCCTAGTGTCTGAATCCCATTGATTCCAAACTCACACCAAATCCTCAAGGTTATTTTGGCGAACATTCACAGTTGTATGTTTGGGCAAATTGGTAACACACCCTTCCACTAGGCTGTCCCCCTTTTCTCTCTGAGTTTTTAGAGACCAGTCTCGAACCACGGTATTCTTCTCGGTTATTTGTGTAATTGACTCCTCCATCAGAAACCCGTTCTTTGGCAACTATCCTTTAATCAACACCTTCCTAACGTGATGCCTATGATGCATGATGAAAATAAAAATAAAAACAAACAAACTTGGTTAGTAGACACAACACAAATATAATTTGAGAAACAAATTAAACTACCCAATTCAATTCTTTTGCATAAGCAGTGTAAATGAATAGGCAAAAAGCATTTTCCCCGTGTACTTATTTTGGTGACTATAAGCAGACAGAGGTTCGGTATGGCCCTAATTGGATGGCTCGTATGGTTCATTATATACGGGTTTGGTTCTAGATAGGTACTCGAATTGCCCGTACTATCGTCTACTAAGATCAGTACGAAGCCTTGGTCATAACCTATCACAGGCTCACGAGTTCAATTCGAGGGATTACATTTACTTATGCCTATGCGGAGGGACAAGTTAACTCACGAAAGCATAAGTCATATGTAACCCGAAAGTATTCACTAGCCTGTGCGGAGGGACGAGTTAACTCACGAAGGCGTAGCGTTTACTTTCACTTAAACGGACGGAGCCCGGGTATAGAGCTCATGTTATGCAAAATGCAAGTACACGGTGTGTGGGGAAAAACTCATAAACCTTTATGTTGTTATTTAAAGAAACTAAACCAAAATTAAAACCATAAAAACTGAAAAATAAACAAATAACAAGTTAGAGGAAATATTTACAACATGATACAATGCATGAATTTTGGAAATGAGATTTTCGGATCACGACCAAATATTTACTTTGAACAAGGAAATTTGAAAACTTTGACAAAACGTGTTTAATTCGACTCGACTCTCAAAACCGTGTCCCTAGTGGAGTCGCCAGCTGTAGCGACGTAAAAATTTTGGTTTCGGGTCGCTAATTGTGGCGATTTATTGAAATTGAAGATTGATTTAAAATAAACCGGGAGTCGCCACTGATCTTTTTTCTAGGTGTGATCGGACACCTATTAGATTTCTTTTAAAACGAAAAAAGGGCCGAGTTTAGGTCTACTTTAAAGCCAGAGAAAAATTAGGGTTCGGGAGTCGGTTACGCGCGAGGAAGGTATTAGCACCCTCGCGACGCCCAAAAATTGGTATCTCATAAACACATGTTGTCTTAATTTTTAAAAAATACGAATTCAATGTAAAATTTAGTTGTGATCCGATTAAAAAGACGAGAAATTTTAATTTATTTCGGTTTTTGAGAAGGGTATATCGCTTTAACACGAGTCAATTGACATTCACCCAACATAGCGATAAACTCGATGACTTAATGTTAAATCGATATGTTGCCTTGATTATTGAAATTAATTAGAAAACACGAATGGGGTTTTGAAATACCGTAAAGTAAATTGGAATAATTAAATGGAAGAATTAAAACATTTTTTGAAGCGAATATCGTAATATGACAATAATGTTAAAGATACTAACAATACATGCAAAATTAAATATAATTACATTATAAAATACGAGCATGTAATGAATATATATATATATATGTAAAATGATATCAAGAATATGTACATAAAAATACATATATATAGATACGATGATATTATAAATACATTATTGATATTAATTGAACTATACATGTAATGATGAAAATAATGAGTATAAAAATGAATAATATGATATACGAGAACAATGCAAATGAAAGAGTATATATGTATATATAATAAAACATGGGTACTAATTACGTAATAAAATATAGATATACGGTATGGTATTAAAAACATAATACTAAAATGTACATATAATATATAAAGGTATATATGGAAAAGTGTTAAAATTTATGCAAGACACATATATATACATAATATGATATTAAGAGTATACATATAAAATATAGTGTTAAAAGTACATATGCAATAGTGTAAAACTGTATATATAATATGGCATTAAAACATTTACATAACATATATATATTGGAGATAATGATGTCAAAGAAAATTATTATGATATTACATATATATATATATTTCTATGTGTATATTTAAAGACATATAATGAAGCATACATTTAAATATTAGGATAAAGTAGCTAAAATGCTAAACATAAATACATATATATATATATACACATATAAAAAATATACAATAATATATGATAATAATAATAATGATAATTATAATATGAAAATACAAGAAAATTTAAATGGGAATTAAAAATAAACGAAAAAGGACCAAAATTGGATTAAAATCAAAGTTTTGGGGCCAAATCTAAAATAGAAATAAGCCACAGGGTCGTATTGCAATACGCGCGAAAAATGGGGGACCAAATCAGTAATATTCCCGTTCTAGCAAAACGCAGCGCATCAACAGTGATTAGATTGCAAATCAAATTAAATTTGCGGGCCAATTTTTAAAATAAAAAAAACTGATTGTAAAATCCCGAGAAAGCGGAGAAGGGTTTGGCGCAATTAGCCCTCCACTTAAAAACACGCGGATCTCGAGTGGGTGGGTGGGTCGACCCGACCCGGGGCCCTAAACGCGCCGCTTTATTGGTTGAGGGGACCAAACGGTGCGTTTTGGTCCCCTATAAAAGATAAATTTTTTTAAAAAATTTCATTTGAGACAGTGAGAAGAAAAAAAAAAAAAGAGGGAAGGAAAGAAAAGGGGGAAGGGAGGCGCGGAGATTTTCGGCCGAGGATCCGGCTCGTCGGCCACACGGACGGTCACCGTGGCGTCGGCGCACACACCACGTGCACTGCATGGCCTTAAATTCAAAAAGTTAAGTTTTTTTTTCTTTTTTATTATATTGTTATTTTATTATATTTTAACATGCATAGAGGATTTAAAAACAAATAGAAATGTAAATGAAAAAAAGGAATTACCTTTCGGTTTTTATATTTCTGATTTGTTGATATTTGTGATTTTTTTCTATTTCGAATGTTGCTATTGCCTCTTAATATTCAATGAACTACTGCTTTTCATTGATTTGTTTTTTATATTTCAAAAAAATGCCAACCTTTTTTCCTTTGTACATCCGGCTTTTATAGCCATTTACAAATCCTTATTTTCCTATTTTTTATTGCTTGCGTGTTTCATTTGTTGTGCAGGTGGAGTAGGTTGGACGGCGGTGCTGAGATGACAGAGGCCGGTGGTGGATGGGACATAGGTCAGTGCAAGTGGGCAAGTGGGGGCTGAGCATGGGGTTAGGGTTTCGGTGGGTTTGGTTTATGTGGGCTTGGTTGGCTTAGGTTAGTGGGTATGGGTTAATGGGTAATTGGGCTGAGGGTTTGGGTTTTGTAATTTGGGTTAGTTTGGGATTCTGTTGTAAAAGGGTTAGGAGTATTAGTTGTACATGGGTCAAGGGATTTAGGTGTAAATGGGCCATTCGGGTTTGGGTAATTTGCCAATGTAATTGGGCCAAAATTGGCCTATAACATAGCAGTTTATTTTTGAAGATGGCCTTTCTAAAACCTGCAACTTCATTGAAACATCACCAAAAACTTAAAGAGAACAAAGGCAGAGTTTGGTTCCTTGCTTAGCTGTAGCGTTCTTATTGTTCCTTGCTGGAGTTTGGATACTTTATTGCCAAATTCTTGACATAGGACTTGGGATTAGTCTTTAGAGACAATCTCAAACTTGTTGGCAACATTTGATACAAATCGTCTCGAGCTTCTTCACCGACCAAATGAGGGTAGCGCAGTAATTTCTCGATCACAATTATTACATTAGCATAATGCAAGGCAAGAGTCGAACCTCCCACGATGGAGGGTGAAGCATATAGAGCTAACTTACTTTTAGGACCAAATTTTGCATTACCCAACACTCCATAACTTGATTGTCTGTGATCATCATTCAAACGATCATTTAGTCGAGGCAAACAAAAGGGAGGAGAACGATTTGGCCGCTCTCTCTTCACCCTTCCGTGAATACCCATCCATGACTGCAAAATCACCTGTAAAATAAATTGCAGCAGCCACGCCGAAGAACCAAAGCAAACCAGCAACACAGCAGTTGCCGGAATAAAAAAAATAGTAGCAGGGAAGAGGTAGCAACGCAGTTGCTGGAAAAAATATAGCAAAACGAGGAAGAGGCGGCAATGCGCATTCTTTTAATAAAAATAATAGTAGCGAGGAAGAAGCGGCAATGCGATTCTTTGGAAAAAATAACAACGAGGAAGAAGGCGGATCTGTGTTGCTAGAAAAAAAATAATAGTAGGGAAGAGGCAGCAATGCAGAGACGTGAAGCTAAATATTTTATTAGGGTTGAGAATTGAGATTTTAGGGATTTGTGATTAAAAATCTAATTAAATGAGGTGTAAATGAGATGTAAAAAATAATTGACATGTCATTAAATGATTAAAAAATCTAATTAAATGAGATGTAAATGACATGTAAAAATTAGCTGACATGTCATTCATTGATTGGGAAGGGACACGGATGACGTGGCGTAACCGTTTCATACAATCCTTTCCCATTAATATAATATTTTTATAATATAATATATTATATATGTTAAATAATAACTATATATTTATATTTATATTAAACAACTAACCCAATAACAATTAAATTCATTACCAAAACTTAAAAGAAAATTTACCCAACTAAATAACTCAACCCAAAACATAAAATTTTAAAAATTATATTTAATACAATAAAATATTTATTATATTTATTTATGTTTTTTAATATAACAAAACATTTATTATACTTACGGTAATGTTTTTTAATTATAAATACTTTTTAATATATTTTTAGTGTCTTAGAAAACTTTTATTTTAGCATCGTTAGTCTAGGGGCGTAGCCAGGGGGGCTGGCATGGGCCCTACCCCCCTAAAATGTAAAATTACATTTTAGATCCTTAAAATTTTTTTAAAATTTTAAATTAGTAAAGGTAAAATTTTACTTTGCCCCCCTAAAATTATAAAAATTCGATTTAATCCTTTACAAATTATAAAGATATAAACTATAAAAAATTAAAATTTTATCCGCCCCCCTAAAAAAATTTTCTGGCTTTGCCCCTGTGTTAGTCCATTTAGTATATTATATTTAAAAAAATTTTATTTGTAAATAAAAACTAATCTAAAAAATATCAAATATGAGCAGGCCGGATCAGGTTCAGATTTTCCTTTCTTAAACTAGGCTGAGCTTAGGTTAAAAAGTAAACCAATTTTCAAATTGAACTCGAACTTAAAAAATTGGTCTAAAAATTTTACATAAATCCGATCTGATCCAACCTATGAGCACCTCTACTACGAACCTCTCTTGACCCATGGAGTGAGTTTACTCTCTAGCCTTCTTCGTCTTTTTTAGCACCAACATATATGAGATGCAAACTTTTAACTTGCACAAATTAAAGTCCTGTGCCAATTTTCTTAATGTACGAAATTAAAGGTGAGCGTTCGATCTAATGGAGTGAAAAGATTTTGAGTTAAACGAATTGACGAATCTTATTTTATTATCTTAATTCGATTTGAAATGTTTCAAACCAAGTCGAGTGAAATGAAATTTGAATTGAGTCGAATCGATTAAAATTATTCGAGTTTAATTAAATATGTCAAATTAAAGTCTTGTTACAGTATAACTAATTTCATGTTAGAGTAAATACATTTGAACCACATATATTTGAATTTTTTTTCAAAACAAAATAATAATAAAAGATATTTTAGAATGATAAACTTGAATCGTTAATTAACTTATTTAGGTCCCAAAATTGTTATCCTAACTTTTTTAAAATTTTAACTTTCTTTAAATATTTTTTAGAATTTTTTTTGAAATTTTTATAAATATTTTGAATTTTAAAATTTATTTTGAATTTTTTTTTTGTAATTTTTGTTAAGAAAGAGACTAATTTGCTTATTTTCAAACTTGATAGGGACAAAAATGGTATTTATACGAATCTGTTATTTGAATTATTCGAGTTATTTGAATTGTAAAATTTAACTCGACTCGAACTTGAAAATTAAATAACTCAATTCGATTAACTCAAAATTCGAAAAAAAATAAAATTTTCAAATCGAATCGAGTTTTGTCTACCCCTATACCAAATAACACATAACTTCTGAATTGATTTAAGCAAAAATTATTCTAGTCTAACATTCTTTTCTTATTTGCATTAACTTGATATAATTCAAATTAATATTTTACAATAAATAACTATTTTTATTTAAAATTAATTAGAAAAATATATCGACATTAATATAATTTTATTTAATATTTTTTTGAATGATGAAATTGACTACTGAATTATTCAACCCAATTTTGAGTGAAAAACTTCAAACAAAATTAATATGAAATTCCACTCAATTCATGAATCAACCTAATTAAGTTTTTTATTTATTTAATTAGTATTTTTTAGATACTAAAATGGCTCACTTTTGGTTAAACTTTTTTTTTATCGTATGCTCTGAAAATGGCAATACCAACCTTTATTTTCTTTTTATTTCCCATTTTCTCTATTTCTCAAGCTTTTTTCCATTGGCAAAAATACTCTCTCTCTCTCTCTCCTTTATTTTTTTTTCCTTTTTATTTTTCTCTTTTCTTTTGCTATGGATAAAAGGAGAGAGAAAATCCCAATATTTTAAAAGAGATCTGGGATTTTTTTTTTTCAACGACAGGTATTGAAAAAGTTTCAACTTTCTTTTTTCTTTGACACATTCATTGATTTTCTTTTTCATAATTGATTTGAATTTGAAAACTTTAATATGAGTTTTTCATTTTCTGTTTTTAATAATCATCTTTCATTTTTTTTCTTGGTTATACTATTATTTAGATAGATTGATTCAATTTTAAATTCTGTTCAACATTGAGTTCATATGTATTAGATTTAAATATTTATTTTATTTAAACTCGAGTTTGATTTGTGATAATATTATCTTAAAAGATTTATGTTTAAAATTTAGTATGAATAGATCATGAAATTAAATTAAGATCGTAGATAAATTCTTGATCATATCATATTTATTGCAACCGTGGATATATCAATTACAATGAAGAAAAATTAAAACTGTAAAAATTTAAATCATATTTTTCTTTTGAATATTTGTTTGAACCACTTTTGACTCAATGGGAACTGACATATTCCATGGTTTTTCTCTGGTTGTGAAGAGGAATTGTTGACAGATGGGCAAAAAAAGAGATTGGCTTTGGTTTGTGAAGAAAGCTTTGACCCCTGAGTCCAAGAAAGATCAGGTAAAAGGTTTTCACAATTTAAGATTTTTTATAATTAAAAAAATTATTTATGAGAATAAATCGTTTTAAATATTATAATACAATATCATCGACTTATTGGATAAATTAATATTTTATTTTAAAAAGGGGCGAGGCTAAAACCTCAAGGCAACATCCGTTTTCACCCAGCTTTTACTCTTTTTTTCTAAAATTTTTTTATATAGTTTAGTTTTATAATTTTACAGTATAATTTTAAATTTCATACTTCTATTTTACGAAAATTAAAAGTTAATTCATTTATTTTAATTTGTCATATTTTGATGTTTGCATGTTTTGGGATTTAGAAAATTAATCAAATTATTTAATACTATTAAACCCAATCATCAAATTACTTATCTCAATCAATAGTTCATCAAATTCATATGAAAAAAAATTAATAAAATCATTTATTTAACAAGTTATGTGGCAAATTAGAAAATGACCCATTCTCATAAATAATCTACTTTCCATTTTATTTTCATAATTATTTCTTTCATATTTTTAATGTAAAGGGCCCATAATTTAATTCCTAAATTTCATTAAGTAATATTTACTTATTTTGTATTATCCTCCAAATATGGATCAAAATTACACAATTTGGTTCTAATGAATTTTTAAAAGTTGAAATCGTTTGAAAATTTTGGTTTAATTAATTTACAAAAACTAAAAAAAAATAGTCTTCCTATTTTAATTTGTCAAAATATAATCTTCATGCTTTATTAAAATTGAGAAATTATTAGTTTAATTTTATAATTTTATGTTAAGAGGAAAATGCGTTTTAGCATACACAAATTTAATGGACAATTAATGATAAGATTTAACAGTGTTACTCAACTAAATTTATGATAAAATAGGATAAATTGAAGTAGAGGATTAATTTAATGAAAATGATTATGGGACCAAAAATTTTGGGTATTGCATCGTATCCGAGTTATGTTTTTGTTCATATACTTGGTTTGCTTCTTGGCTTGTAATTTGTGATTTAAATTTTGGTGAATTTTTGGTTCAGAAGGAAAGTTCAAAATCAAAGAAAAAATGGCAAAGCAAAACCAAGGATTCGGGGCCTGCAGTTCCTTTGCCTCAAGAAACTAACACGGAAACAAAAACTGAAAAGCCTGAACCTCCTCCCCCTCAAGATGCCAAACCAGCGGAAGCTGAAAATGAGCCTAAAAAACACACCTACTTCGTCGCTCTTGCCACCGCTATGGCTGCTGCCGCCGGGGTCGCAGCTTCTAAGGCGACTGCTGAGGCTGTTCGCGTCGCTTCTTTACAACGCATATTGTCGGAGAGAACGGCTGCTACCAAGATTCAAACTGCATTTCGCGGATACTTGGTATGAGATCACTCCTTTTTATTTATTTACTTTTTATGTTAAGCTCTTAATTATTTCTTGCATACCTGATATCAATTGAAAATTCAAGAAACTATCTAAAAAGTTCTAATGTTAAAAATTCCAAGTTTTTTTTATCAATTAAAGAAATAAAAATATTAATTTATGCTATTCTTAATTTCTTTTAAGTATACGTGTTTGATTCATATTTACAATGATCTAATTTTATAAAGATATTTATCTAAAAAAAATTAGATGGAAGTTAAACATTAATGAAAAATTCAATCATGGGAGAAGGAAGTAATTCCATTTGAGTTTATCAAGCAAAGAGTGCATTGCGAGATTTAAAGTTCTAGGTATACTTGCATATAAGTTTACAATCATAAATTCAATGGAACATCCCATTGATGAGCACATTAGTTTCATTTATGCAAATGAATTTGTGGTATAGCATTGCAAGCTTTGAGAAAGATACAGATACTTGTGTTGAACATATCTCTCACATCCAAACAACATAGTTTGCCATCACAACTTCAATGAAACTTCCCATTCATGAACAGTGAGTTGTAATTATACGCAACTGGAGTGCAAAAGTTGTTTATTGGCATCCTATACCAGTATTTGAATGTAATGTGGACTTTTCTAGAAGATCAAAGATACTCGTATTAGATATATATTAATATCAATGAAACATCCCATTCATCATGAGTCATCAGTTGTATTTTATGCAAAGGAAGTGATTGCATTTGAGTGGTATGTCAGGCTCGGAGGGCATTGCCAGAATTGAGAAGGTCGGAGAGATTGAAATCAATGATAGAAGGGCAATCCGTGAAAGAGCAAGCGAAAACTGCATTAAGATGCATGCAAACAAAGGGTGGAGTGCAGTCCCGGATTCGCGGAATGAGGCTTAGAATGTTGGAAGAGAACCAAATTCTTCATCACCACCTTCAACAGAAACGCCACAAAGAGCATGACAAGTTTAATGCCTCTGTATATGCCTACCTAAAGCTTCCCACATTTTTTGATTATTATGCTTGTTTAAATGATATATTGTTATTTCCTTAGAATTATTCCGCATGCTAATTGTGGGGATATAAACAGATGGGAGGAGAGTGGCATGATGGTAGAAAGTCGAAGGAGCAATCTGAAGCAATAAAGCAGTACAAGCAAGAAGCTGCTATGCGAAGGGAAAGAGCTTTAGCTTATGCCTTCACTCGCCAGGTATTATTTGCCACTTCTCTCCCCCTTCTTTCTGCTTTTTAAAGTTAAGCATTACTTTTAAAGCTACAAGTTTTGGATAAAATACAAAAGGGATAATGATAAATTTAGCCTCTATCATTTACCTATTTTATCACTTCCACCATTTTCTTTTTGGGATCATTTTGGTCTTCAACTTTCAATATTTAGTCAAATTATTTTTTTTGGACGGAACAATAGACTAAACTATAAAAAATTTAAAGTTATTGACATTTCCACTTACATGGTAATCTATGTATAATTTATAAAAAAACAACAAATTAATAAAAATATCTTAAAGTTTAACAAATTAAAAAAAATTCATAAAAAGTTTTAGAAAAATTATTCAAGTTAGCAGTGAAGTATGTGTAGATTGCTACGTGAGCTGTCGAGTCAATGCCATTAAAATTTTAATAGTTTAATAAATTTTTCCGTAAAAAAGAAGGTAATTTAACTAAACTTTAAAGGTAGAGAACCAAAGTGGTCTAAAAAAGAATAGGCTAAACTACAATTGATCATCCAATTTTCATATGTTTTTATTTTGGGCCCTGAAAAAAAAAAAGCATATTGAGCATGGCCGTTAGCAACCATTTTCATATTCATCACCTAATTTTAATAAGCTTTCATTTTGGCCATTACCGTTTAATTTAATATTATTTTACACTCATTTTAGTCCCTCAACTTTAATAATGTTTTTTTAGTCACTCATTTTATCTTTTTCAAAATTAATTTTTTTTCAAAAAATACCTAAATTTTACAGGAAATTGAGTTATTAAATTGTGAAGATGGTGAAATCTAAACTCTGTAACTTAAATCTTTGTAAAAATTTAAAACTTTCATTTGAAGCTGAAAAAACTAAAAATCAACTCTAAAAAAATAAAGAAAATTAAAAAGATAAAAAAAAAATTCACTTTTAAAACCCAAAGTACTTTTTGTTGAAAAGCTTTAGGTTTTTCCTTGAAAAACTAAAATTAATTCTAGAAAAGGAAAAAATAAAGAAAAATGATTAGTTTTTCCTGCTAATAATCTAAATATTTTTATAAAACTCAAATAATTTCTTATAAAACCCTAATTTTTTCTTTTTACTCGAAAAAAAACTTAAAATTAATTCTAAAAAAAAGAAAAAATAAAATTACTTTTTAAAAGTTAAAATGAGTGACCAAAATAAAGTCTTGATAAAGTTAGGTGACTAAAAAGTGAGTAGAATAATATTAAATTAACTATGGGTGGCCAAAATTAAAACTTAATAAAGTTAGGTACGTAACTAAAATGAAAATAGTTGTTAACGATAGTGCTCAATTTATATATATATTTTCATTTTCAGTGCCCGAAATAAAAACTTATGAAAGTTGGGTCACCAAGTGTGCAATTTACCCAAAAGAATAAGAGTTAAAATGACAAAATAAATAAACATTAAGAACTAAATTTGTCTTTATACTAAATCAAAACATTTGAGCTCATTAAACTATAAAAAATAAAGGATTAGTATTTAATGCACTAACAATGTAACAAATATTTTTCCAAGAATAAGTTCAATTGCCACATTCAACCTTTAAATTCAATTATTAATATTTAGGATAAATATCAAAATTACACATAAACTTTGATTCTATGTGTAATTTAATACATAGAATAAAATTTTGTCTAGTTATATACACGAAACTTTGATTGTTGTTTGAATATATATATAAAAAATTAAACACAACAATTTGGCTCACTTGGAACGTTTGAAGCCGAGGTGTGTAAAATTATTATGGAGCCCTTATATTAAGATTTAAATTGTATTTCGCTCCTCTACTTCAAAATTAGGTTAATTAATTTGTGTACGTTAGGTTAAAAATAAATTAATCATTTTGTTGAAAATTTTATATATTCTTATATGTCACGTATGATTGTCTAATTATTTATCAACTATTTTTTTAAAATTAATTTACTTTTTAATTTTAGTAATTTTTAATAAAAAAGACAAAAACTCTTTTGCCGCCTCAAGTGCGATGAGAGGATGATGGAGTACAATTCTAATTATTTCTAGTATATTTATTTCGGTGCTAAAAGTACTAACTTAAATGGCCTTTTGGGGAAATAAAAAACAGCGTTCATGGAAGGTCTCTTCTAAAGCAGCGAATCAAACATTAATAGATCAAAACACTCCCCATTGGGGATGGAGTTGGTTAGAGCGATGGATGGCAGCTCGACCGTGGGATATCCCATGCTCATCACCTAACAACGCCTCCGTCAACACTTTGGCCTCCTCTTCCATCTCTAACAACGATAATAAGCCATCTCCAACACCCTCAAAACCAACCCCTCCCCCTCCGTCCAAGATACCTTCCTTTTCATCACTTTCCAGTCAAATTAGACAGCCAAGTCCAAGGGGAACACGACCAGGAGGCGACGAGTGCTCGACACCGGATCGTGACCGGAGACGACAAAGCAGCATTGGAGGTTTTTCATCGGCGAAAGATGATAAGAGCGTTGGAAGCTTGGCGGAGAAGGCGCCGTCGTGGATGAAGCAAGTCAGGACGTCCCAGTTGTCGAGTTCTTTGAGGCATGATAGGATACCGGAGAAGGGAGTGGCCGGCATTGCGAAGAAGCGGCTCTCGTTCCCTGCAACGGCAGGTAAGGTAAGAATATAAAACCGTCGTGTGCTCGAATGGCGGATAATAATGCCCTGCTTAAGAAACAAAGATGAGAAACGGAGGAATGGAGGAGAGAGTGGTGGCAGCGGTAGAAAAGAGCTGTAACATAAAGAAGACTGAATAGAATGGTGGCTGCGACGGTGGTGGTGAAGTGGTAAATAAAAACGAACAGAGATTTAAGCGGGCCATTGGAGCCTTTTTCTTTAAAAAAAAAAATATTATTTGTACATTAAACACAATATATAATAGATGGTATTTTGTTGTATTCATAAATCTTACTCGTATTTTAATTTAATATTTAAGTATAAGTAAAATTTATCTTTTAATATTTATATTTTTTGTCAATTTAATTTTTATTCTTTGTTTAAGTTAAATTTAAATCTTAATATTTTAAAAAAGTCAAATTTAATTATCAACAATTTAAAAAAGAGTTAAAATGATTTTTCTTTAACCAAAACAATATTAGCATTACGTGTACATAGACTATTATGCAAGTTGCCAAACCAATAACATTAAAATTAAACTAAAAAAACAATTTAACTATTTTCTTTTAAAAAATTAAGAACTAAATTTAACTAAAAAAAAGTTAAATTCACAAAAAAATAATAAAAAACATTGAAATGATTTTATTATTATGCCAAACTTTTAATCTCAAAACTTTCAAAAATATGAAGTTGTTTAAGAATATGTTAACTTCCTTTGTTTACCTTGTTACTCATTTATGTTTTAAAAACAAGTAAAATTCTTTTAAAAATTTTAAAAAGATATTATGTATTTTGTTGATGATATGAATTTAAAGATCTCATTAAAATTATATTCTTTTAAATCAAGGACTGAAATTAAAAAAAATCAATTTACATCACTTAAAGATTTTAACAATTGAAAAAAAAAATTAAACACCAATTCGCATCATGTAAGATTTACTTTGTGAATATAGAAATTAATAAGTTTTAAGTCAAACTTAATCATTAACCAATTTAACCAATTTCAACACCAAATGAAAGAAATTGATTTCCAAAAGTCACATGTACTATCAGCTAAAATTTTTAGCTTTCGAAAATCACTTTTTTCAAGCACTTTTAGGACATTTTCTGCTTTTGAAGAGCACTTTTTCTCTCAAAAATATTTTATCTCAAAAGAAATGCTTTTTAAAAACATTGCTAAACTAAGCTTTAATCACGTGGCATAATAGGAGTGCAGGGCAATGAGGCTGGTAACATTAGAAAACTTTAGATACTAAAGTAACGAAAAGTATCTTTTGATACCGAAATGATAATTAAGGCTTTGTTTGTTTCACTGGAAATGGCTTCCGGAAAATTATTTCTAAAAAATGATTTACTTTTCTGAAAAAAAGATAATAATTTCTGGTATTTGGATGAATCTGTGTAAAATATTTTTTATTGTTTGACAGATTTCCTAAAAATATCTCATAAAAGTTGTTTTCAATAAAATAAACATACATTTGAGATTTTATTATCTTTTCATTATTTAATTGAGTTTAT
Source organism: Gossypium anomalum (assembly GCA_025698475.1). Taxonomy (NCBI): domain Eukaryota; kingdom Viridiplantae; phylum Streptophyta; class Magnoliopsida; order Malvales; family Malvaceae; genus Gossypium; species Gossypium anomalum. Next base: position 46,328,697 of record CM046960.1, on the reverse strand, counting down.
TTCATAAAGCTTATTTATATTTTATTTAATCATGGTTTAGTTTTAATCAATCTTAATTTACTTAATTAAGCTTAATTGTTAATTCCATACATTAGGGAATATAAATTTATGTTTAATTAAGTTGAAAGTGGTAAATATTTATTTTGGATATTAGTTGGATATAGAGGTGCTCGTGGGTTGGGCCGTGCCGGGCTCAACTAAAAATTCATGCCCATTCACTAGGCTTGGGCCCGACTCAAAAAATGGGCCTAAAATTTTGCCTAAGCTTGACCCAAATAAAAATGCTAAAACCTGGCCCTGACCTGGCCCGCCTGTATTAATTTTTATATTATTTTTAAATATATATAATACATCAAAAATACTAAAAACACCAAAATAAATATTTCCCAACAAATTGAAAATAAATTTTAAAAAATATATAGACTTAAATAACACTAAGATAAATGCAACTTAACAAGCAAATACCTCTAAAATAATAACAAAATTAACAATAAAATAAGTTTTATATAATATCCAAACAATAACAACAAAATAGTAGCAACATATTAATAAAATGGTAGCAAAATAGGGAGAAAACAACAAGAAAATAACATTAAAAAAAAAGAGCAGATTTTTTTTGTCCTTTAGTGAATTCAGGCCGGGCCGGGCCGAAAATGCCTTATCCGAGGCCCTGCCTGTTTTTTAAACGGGCTTTATTTTTTCCAAGCCCATTTTTCGGGCCTATATCTTTGCCAAACCCTCCCGCATTTCGGGCGGGCATTCGAGTCGGGCTACCATGATCAAGTCTACTCCCAACAAGTGAGTAATGCTTAAAAATTAGCTCGAATCAATTTTCCACATTTCAATAACATTCGTATTTCTTACTATCACAATACATAATCTTTTTAACATATAATAATAGAACATTTATCATTTTAACACATATATACTATTACAAACCGCTTATCGTTTCACACATCACATTTAGATCGTCATTTGTTTTCATCCTATGAATACTGCTGTAGCGACGTAAAAATTTTGGTCTCGGTCGCTAATTGTGGCGATTTATTAGAAAATTGGAAATTAAAATTTGGTTTAAAAATAAACCGGGAGTCGCCACCGATCCTTTTTCCTAGGTGTGATCGGACACCTATTAGATTCATTTTTTTAAAACAAAAGGAAGGCTGAGTTTAGGTCTACTTTAAAGTCCAGAGAAAAATGAGGGCTCGGGAGTCGGTTATGCTCGAGGAAGGTATTAGCACCCTCGCGACGCCCAAAGATTGGTATCTCATAAACACATGTTGTCTTGATTTTTAAAAATACAAGTTCAATATAAAATTTAGGTGTGATCCGATTAAAAGAAGACGAGAAGTTTAAAAAAATTTTGAGAAGGGCATACCGTCTTAACACGAGTCGATTGATGTTCATCCAACATAGCGATGACATCAACGACATGGTGTTAAGTCGATATGTTGCCTTATATATTGAAATGAATTCAGAAAATAGGAACGTAATTTTCAAAGCAATGTAAAACAAAATTGATATAGAATAAAAATAAAGGGTAAAAATACATTGGAGCAAAAACATATATGACAATAATGTTAACAAAAAACTAACTATGCATATAAGATTAAATATAATAATAGTATCGAATACAAGAAAACAATGAACATATATAAACATGATATTAAGAATATATACATAACATATTTTGCACATGCATATATATAAGTAATAATAATACTAGAAATATACAATATAATATTAAAGACATACATATAATAAAATAAAAATATAACCAATAACATTAAAATATATATAATAGTATACATGAAATGTGATATTAAAACTTACATACATAGCATATGTAAAAAAACATATATAATATAATATTAAAACATCTACATAATATATACATATGTGATTTCAAGGTTAAATACAAAAAAGAAAAAAATAATAATATTACATCAAGATATATTTATATATGTATATTAAAATTATGTACATATATAGTAAAATACATAGACAATACAACATTCAATATATACATGATATATAATAAAATGATAGTATACATAATATACAAATTATATATATAACACAACATGTACTATGATGATAATAATGATAATAATGATAAGGATAATAATAATAACAATAATAGTAAAAATACAAAAGAAAATATGACGTAATAATAAGGTAAGGAAAATAAAGTAGTAAATAATAATATATTAAAAATAATAAATATAATAGTAAAAATAATAATGTTAAAAATAATACCATATAAGAAGTATATATATATATATATACATATATGTAATAAAAAATATACACTAATATTCAATAATAAAAGTACATATAATAATAGTAATAATATCAAGAATAGTATAAATAATATGTACCTAGCAATAATAATAATAAGTAGCAATAATGTAGTAATAATAATGGCAAAAATTAATATTACAAATAATATTTAAAACAAAAAGGACGAAATCGAGACCAAAACAGAATTCTTGGGGTGAAATTAGAAATGAAATAGGAAATAGGGCCCAAATTGCAACGCGCGCATGGCCTAGAGGGACCGAAAGTGCAATAAACCCCTTTCAGCTAAAACGCGCAGCAGCGTGGGGGACTCAATTGAAAAGTGCAACAAATTTCAAGTCCGAATTAAAAAATCAATATGAACTTGATTGAAAAACATAGTAAAGGCGGAAGGACCAACAGGGTAAATAACCCTTTTGATAAAAACACGCGGATCCTGAGGCGGGTATGGATCGGGTCAGTCCGACCCAGGGCAAAACGGTGCCATTTTATGCCCTGGGTTTTAAACCCAAAACGGTGCCGTTTTCAACCCATATAAATACCCCTAAATTCTGAAAAAAAATCATTTGAGAGGGGAGAAGAGAAAAAAAAAGAGAGAAAGAGAGAGGGAGAGGGGAAGGCGATTTCCGGTGGGACTCCGGCCAGGGGTCCAGTCGCCGGATGGTCACCGGAGACCCGTCGGCAGTTGTGCGCAGCTGCCATCACACGCGGTGGCTGAAAAATAAAAATTTCTACTTTTTTTTATTTTTTTTTGCTTTTAATATATGTATTTATATTTTGTTATATTCGTGTATATATGATGAGAAATGGATTCGAAAAATGAAAAAAAGAAAGAAAAAATAAATAAATAATAATAAATCACCTTGGGCTTTCTTGTTTGATTTTCTGCTATATTTTTTGTTGCTCAATCTAGAGTCACTATTTTTGTATTCGAAAGTATGTTATATGTAGTATCTCTTTCTGTTTAAGAAAACTACCGAAAAAAAAAAACCTCCCCCAATGTTTTTGTGAAAATGGGTTTTATAACCCTTTTACATCATTTTCTATTGTTTCTGTCTTGTCTCCTTTATTGTTTTGCAGGTATGGCGGTGGCGGAGGTGACCTTGGGCGGTGGCTGCTGTGGTGTCAGAGGACAGGTGGGCAAGTGGGGGTGTGCGGCGCCGAACCCTAGCTGGGGGCTAGGGTTTGTTTTTCTGACTTTTGTTTTTGTGTTTAATGGGCTTTAGGGTAATTGGGATGGTGGGTCAGGTTTAGTTTGGGCCTGGGGTGTTTGGTTTAATGTATTTGGGTTTAGGGGGTTTATTAGGTTTTAAATTTGTAAAAAGGATGGGGCTGAAATTAGCCTTGTACAACTGCAAAGATGATTAAAACCCCAATACACGTTTCCTATTGTACCATAGTCTAACTATGGTCTTACATATGCATTGCCACAGCTCTGCCATGGTCTTACATTCATAGTGCCATAACTCAGTTATGGTCTTATCATCATAATGCCATAGCCGAGCTATAGTCTTACATATAGACACTGTCATGGACCAACCATAGTCATACATCCATAGTGCCATAACCCAGTTATGGTCTTATCATCAGAATGCCATAACCCAACTATGGTCTTACATATATACACTGTCATGGTCCAACCATAGTCTTAAATACTTCAATTTTTTCAATTTCTTTTCCTTTTTCTATGAATTAATTATTTTGTTGGAATTATGTGTATATAGGTTTTCTTTTATTTTCTATTATGCTAGAAAATTAAGAGGAAGAATAAGCAAAATAAAAAAATAAAAAAAAATCAAGAATGTATATATCATAACTATTTTTCTTATGCTAGAAATTTATGTTATTCATATTATTTTCATGTCCAATCAAAATTTTTTTTCTTTATCTTATGATAGAAAATGAAGTAATAAAAGAAGCAAAAAAATAAAGAATACATGAAGAAGTTCCCGATACTGGAGTCGATCTCAATGTCTGTTTCTCTCGAACCTCATCGTTTATCACATGGGAAAAATGGGAGAATCAATGAAGCAAAAATATGAGCAACCATTGCATTATCTAACCCAACTTCTCTTGAAACAATGGGATGAATCAAGTGGCAATAGCATCAACAACAACAACATTGAAGTGGTGATAATGAAGAAGCAACCTATTGGTAATGTTATTGATCCAAGCACAGTTGAAGCAATTGTGCAGGTTATTAAAAATTTCAATAGACAATTTGTCTCTCATCATTACCGAGTTGTGTGACCTAAATTCTAAGAGATTGCTCGCAAGTCAAGTTAAACAAAAATATATTTTCTTTCTAGAAGATTTAGTATTTATTAGTATAATATATTTAACATTTATTAGCATAATTTTTTTGACTTGCTAATTTAGCCTATAAATAGGCTCTTTTACAACCTTAGAAAATACATCCATTAGAGATTAGAGCTCATAACACATTTAGAGAATTTTGTGTTTACGTTTTGAAGGTTCTTTATTTTCAAGTTTTCGGGGTTTAGTTTTTATCTCCATCTTTTGTACTCTTCATTCTTTTGCCATTATAGTAAATTTATCTTTGTCTGTGGTTTTTTTATCCTCTTCGGAGGAGTTTTTTCAGGTTAAATTTTTTGTGTTCAATTTCTCAATTTCTTCTATTATTTTTCTTGTTCGTTACTTAATCGGGTCAATTCCTAACAAGTGGTATCAGAACAAGTTCAATTTTCATAGATCAGCATATTCAGAGATGGCAGCAACAAAGTTTGAAATTGAGAAGTTCGATGGTGAGACAAATTTCAATCTGTGTCAAGTTCGGATGATGGTAATTCTAGTACAATCCGGCTTGAAAAAGGTTGTTACCGGGAAAAAGCCTGAGAATCTAAATAAAGCAGAATTGGAAGAGCTTGATGAAAAGGCTTTGTCTGCAATCTAGTTGTGCCTTGCGAATACGGTATTGCAGGAGGTATTAATGGAGAAAACCTCATCTATCTTGTGGAAAAGGTTAGAAACTCTTTATGCGACTAAGTCTCTGGCGAACCGTTTAGTGTTGAAACAACGTCTATTTACATTTTGCATGAACGAATGTGAGCTTCTTAGAGATCACATCAGTCAATTCATTTGATTTAAAAAACGTTGAGGTTCATATTGATGATGAAGATCAAGCTATGCTATTATTGTGCTCTTTACCCTTTTCATACAAGTCTTTCAGGGAAACCCTGATTTATGGCAGAGACAAACTTTCGTTCGAAGATGTGAAGGGTCATTTGTTGAGTAGAGAAAAACTAGACAATGAGCTTCATTTGGATAGCAAGGCAGATAGGCAAGCTTCCGTTTTGATAGCATCAAAGAAACGAGACAAAATGTGTCGCTATTGTAAAAAGTTAGGCCACGTCAAAGCAGATTGTTATAAACTGCGAAATAAAAGAGCTGCTGAGAGTAACGAGAAAGATGTAGCTGGTGCTAATTTGACCGATGAAAGCGGTGATGATTTCTTGTTAATGTCAACAAGCGATAACTCCAAGCTCACGTCCGAGTGGATCCTAAATTCAGGATGTTCTTTATGTGTCCCAATAGAGAATGGTTCTCCACATACAGTTCAGTTGAAGGTGGAGTTGTGCGCATAGGAAACAATTCATTTAGTAACGTAATTGGTATTGGTACTATTAAAATTAGGATACACGATGGGACGATTAGGACACTTTCAGATGTAAGGTATATACCTCATTTACGAAAGAATCTTATCTCCTTGAGTATTTTAGACTTGAAAGTGAGCAGAATCAACATCGAGTCGAGCGGCATTAAAGTATCTCGTAGAGCTCTCATTTTGTTTAAAGGTAAAAGAACTGATAGTCTTTATATTCTGGAAGGTTCTATAGTGACCGGTGAAATCGGACATCTCTCGTCCGTTACGGAGTCAAAGTCAACTTGTTTGGAGCGGAGGCAACTTCGTCATAGGAGGGAAAATGGTATGGCCATTTCGTTGAAGAGAGGTTCTCTTTTGGATACAGGTTTTGAAAAGTTAGGGCATTGTGTTCGTGAAAATCAAACCCAGGTTAGTTTTGATTTGGAAGTGCACAAGTCGAAGGCTGGAAGTCTTCCAGCTTCTAAGCATAGATTCGACTTAGTTAATTCCCTGCATAGTTCAAGATAGGCCCGTGACAGGCTTTGGCAAAGATGGCGTTGAAAGAATTCGTGTCAAGGTGGAGATTGTTAGAGTTGTGTGACCCAAATTCTAAGAGATTGCTTGCAAGTCAAGTTAAACAAAAATATATTTTCTTTCTAGAAGATTTAGTATTGATTAGTATAATATATTTAACATTTATTAGCATAGTTTATTTGACTTGCTAATTTAGCCTATAAATAGGCTCTTTTACAACCTTAGAAAATACTCCCATTAGAGATTAGAACTCATAACACATTTAGAGAATTTTGTGTTTACGTGTTGAGGGTTCTTTGTTTTCAGGTTTTTGGGATTTAGTTTTTATTTCCATCTTTTGTACTCTTCATTCTTTTGCCATTATAGTAAAATTATATTTGCCCGTGGTTTTTTTATCCTCTTCGGAGGAGTTTTTCCACGTTAAATTTGTATGTTCAATTTCTTAATTTTTTCTGCTATTTTTCTTGTTCGTTGCTTAATCGGGTCGATTCCTAACAATTACATTACTAAAATCTAGCTTTCTGATCCAAGTTATCATCATTTTTTTGTTGATGATTTGCAAAATTACTCATCCTTTAATTAGTGTTGAAAACTCAATTTTTATTAAATTTTTAAAATAAAATGTTGTTTTTGTTCTGAGTTCAATTCTTACAATTTTGATATATTGAACAATTGGGTTTGTCATCTTATTCAAGATTTTGAGAACAAATTGTTAATTTGTGATAAAAATGTCTTATTCGATAACATTTTATGTATGACTAAAAGGAAAATAAATTTGCTCATTGAGAATGGAAAAATATATGCATATATATATATATATATATATATATATATATATTAATAGAGTATAAAATATGATTATCAAATTAAATAAATATCATATAAAAATTGTATAATTTTATACTCATTCGAACGTTATTTTTTTTAAATCAAGCTTAAAATAATTTTGGACATATATGGGAAAATTCACCTTAGAAAAAAAAACCATAGTGACAATTAAAGAAAGAAATGGGTAAGAAAAGGTAACATTTTACAAATAGTGACCCAAATTTAAAAAAAAAAAAAAAGATGGATTCATCCATGGTCAATGTCAGCTCGGAGTCAATTAATTGCTAAATATTTTTTTTTGCCAATAAATACTTTTAAATTGTTACCTTAAAAAGGTGTGCATATACCATAAATGGCTTCATGTTTAATGTTTTAAACAAAAAGCTTTTAATCACTTTTAAAAATTGTAAATTTTACTTTTTCTGACTCAGATATCTACACAAATGGCAATGAGAATCCGTTTAGATTTATTAGATGTATATCAGCAATAATAATATGTCCATATTTGGACAAGAACTATAAAGTTTTTTAATATCTTGGTTAATTTCAATTTAAATCCAATAATTTAAACTCTTTTTTCTATTAAGTCCCTCCAAATATGTGTTACTCCTTAATTAACATCCACTTCCACATTTTTTAACTTGTTGTCCATGTTCTAAAATAGCTTTTCGGGAAATTCTACAAGAACTACTCATTCTTATGGGAACTTTATTAAGATTTAAAAAAAAAATTAAATACAACTATTATACAATTTAAGTGTATAGATTTCTATATTGATAACATATCACGAAACATGTAATGATTCATTTACTTAAAAATTAATTCATCTACTACTAGAATAATTGCTCTGAATGCATTGCATAAAGATTTTAACGGTTTATCTACTATTAGATTAATTGCTATGAAATAATTTGTTCTTGTCTTTTTAAACAAAAAAAATACTTCATAATGCAAATGTTTAATCAATATTTTTATCTTTCCGATGCTTAAGTTAAAAACCAAAAGTTAAAAAAAAAAGTGCACAAATTTTAAAGTAAAAAAAACACGTGGTACACAATTTTATGCAACGTACATAATTTTATTCATGCATGCACATTGCACGTCCAAATTGAGATAGGGGTATATCAATAAAAAAAACTACGCTTCCTCAACCAAATTATTGAATAATAGCTTAAATAAAAGAAATGAAACAACCTACTAGGACTAATTTATAAACAAGGGGAAAATTAAGAGCAAAAACTACAAAATTCTAAAAAAAGAGAAGCACACCAACCCTCTAAAGGCCTATAAATAGTGCACAAAAAAAAAAAAAAAACACTAGGCAACAACATATCCATAAACATTTTAGCATTAGCATTTTAGTGGTCATGACTTCAAGTGGTGAGTCAAGCTCAAGAAGAAATGCAACAACAGCGGATGCCAAACCGAAGCAATTGTCACCTCTATCGATAATCACTTTGCAGAATGTAAAAGATCGGCCTCATCAAAAGAGCAACAGGAAGCTACCAGGAGGCACTGTTAGGTATTTTGACAATAACGACCCCCGCTATAACTGGTTGTTGGATGGTTGGTTGGCTGAAGAGCGTCGTGTGCCGTCAGGCAGGCTCTACAGGGTAAAACCTTTGATAACCCATACATATATACATACAAACATATATGATTCCATATATACATGCACATAAATTTTATAGATCTTTTAGTTTTATTTTGTCAAGCAAATGATATTTCTATGTTGTTTGGATTGTTAAAATACAACATCTCAACTTAAAAATACATAGAAAATGGGGAAAAACAACTAGTCTTCTATCATTTTTATCTTTTTTTATGTGGTTGGATTCAAATTTTAATACTAAATTCTATCAAATTCATATAGATTGATACAAAATTTTGATATTTTATGTCAATTTTTTTATAATTCTATTAAAAATATATTTGTTAAAGTAAGTTATTGAACTTAAAAATTTTAAAATTTGTATGTGTGTATATGTATTTATATTATGTAATTGAGATATATTTTCATCTATGATACGTATTTTATTAAAAAAATTAAACTAAAAACATATATGTTTGAAAAATACTTGAAAATACAGATAAATCTAAAATAATAAATTAAGATACACTAGTACTATCAATAAGGCCTTGGTCGCCTTGGCATTGTTGTAAAAGGTTGTGGCCCCAGGCCTTGAAGGCTTGGGTTTCAGTCCCACCATCTACATGTGTGATGTGTGGGTTTGTCGCCTACGTTGTGCATATGACTTGTGTGGAGTTTATCTAGATTGTTGTTGTTGAAGATACACCATTTTGTATGTTTTGCACTAAATAAATATATAATGAAAATTTTACATTAATAAGAAATGGTTGATGATGATGATGGGTGCAGTATTATTATGACTTAGTTGGGCGTCAATATCGCACAAAAACTAAAGTGTTGTGTGCATGGGAAAAAATGGGCGTGATCTTCATTCATCATTGATTAATATTCAGGTAAAATAAATTAGATTTTTTTCTAAAAAATGAACATCTTTTATTAATAATCTCTTTTAATATTTTTCTGATCGTTATTTTTATCTCTAATTTATGATGTAATGTTTTTAGTTTGCAGGGTTGAAGAAATTTTCTGAAGTAGCAGTTAAGCAATTGTAAATTTTAGGAAGAAGTTTGATCTTCTATATGAGAATTGGGAGCACAATGATGTACTTTTTTGTTTAACTTCTTGGTTGTCATCTATATTTCTGTAATTCTGCATCAACTTATGGAAAATAAATTTATAATAAACTTATCTTTAAATTGCACAGTTAAGTAATATCTGCTAATTCTCTTAGATAGAAGCTTATAATTATTTGAATTAATCTTTTAAGGGTCAAATCTAAATTCCTCTCAATAGTTAAGATTTGAATAATAGTTAAATCATTAGAGGAGAATATCCTTTGCATTGCTTGTGGAAAGAAGAAGAATTGCAGCTGATATCGTGTTTTATTTGAGAGACAACCTAGAAGCTTCAACGGAGTCAAGGAACCAACATAAACAACTGGTATTGAATTCAATATTTGGTCATATGAATCAATTGCTCAAGCTATCTTGAAGTGGATTCGGAAGTCGATATCGATCATCAAGAATCCATTTAGATTTATTAGATGTATATTAGCAGCAATAATATGCCCGTATTTAGACTAGAACTACAAAGTTTTTTAATATCTTGGTTACTTTTAATTTAAATCCAATAATTTAAACTCTTGTTTTATTAAATCCATCCAAATATGTGCTACTCAATTAACATCCACTTCCACTTCTTTAACTTGTAATCAATGTTCTAAAATAGCTTTTTAGTTATTTTTGAGAAATTGTATATCAAGAAAGACGAGAACGACGGATGCAAAGTCAAAGCAGTTGTTGCCGCTATCGGTGACCAATTTACATATGGTACTTAACTGTGGGGGGTAATGGGTAGTTTTTTTTTTAAATTAATTATCCTAAAATTTCTCTAAACAAAATCTGTCTCAACCGTTCAGTATCCCACCATCGTCCCACTCTCACGTTCATTTCTCCCACTTACCCATCTTTTACTCATTTTGTTTGTATTTCACGATTAATTCTTTAGTGTTAAAGAAAAGTTTTCTGATATTATTTTTACAAAATTTGTCATTCTTCTTCTGTATCTTTCTTTATTCGTTTCTTTTCGTCTTTGTCGACCTCCCATCTTTGGGCTATTATTCTGACTTGAGTCATCACTCCACTGGTCTTCTGTTATTAGCAGTTAGTAATCGTAGTTCGTAATTTATGTGTTTCTCGGGGTAAGTGGATTGTTTTCCTTGGTAGTGTTATTTGTTGTTTCACTTCTTTTTCTGTCGCCTGAAAGGTAAGGGAACTGTTGAGTTTGGTAGTGGATGTTAGTCAAATTTCTTAATGTGTTTTGCTAGGTGAAGCACTTGTGGCGCGGAACTCTCTTCCAGCAAATTGATATTGTCGTCATCTCTCTCCTTTAAGGTAAGGGACTGATTTCATTCATCTAGGTCGTATTCAATGGCATATTTTTTAGCATAGAGGTGCCCCTTTCTAATAACCCCTATTAATACTTGACTTATTCCAGATGTGTCCTTGACCTTTTTTATTCTATCCTGCTGATTTTACATCATCGATGATGGCCACACAACTAGACATGCCAACTTTCAACTACCTTGGGCAAGATTTCATATGTTTCGTGAAATGGCGGATGTCGAAATCATTTTTTTGAAAAATGGGAATTAACTTAGATTTTGAAAATGAAAACGAATAGAGGAGTCGCCACCAATCCTTTTTAATGAGGTGTGATCGGGTCACCTCAAATTAATTATTTTAATAAAAGTTAAGATTTAATAAAACGATAATTTTTGGTCTACGAAAATCAGAAAATGAGTTCGGGAGTCAATTACGCACGAGGAAGGATTAGCACCCTCGATACGCCCAAAAATTGGTACTTAGTTGATTAATTAGTGTCTTAGTGTCGAAGATTGAAAAACTTGAAAGACTTTAAAATACGATCCCTCTTTGGACCTTCTCGTATCAAAATATAAAATCTCACATCCAGTAAGATAGGACACGACATCTTGAATTTTCGAGAGCGAGTCTGCCTTTTATATAAAATTTGCGTATTTTAACTTATTAAAAGGGTATTCGATTATTTAGAGTAAACGAGAGATATTGAAACCCAGTAAGTTAGGGTACGTTTTCTCGAATTCTCAAATACCGAATATTGTCTTTATTTTAAAATAAATTCTTATTTCGAGGTGACAAAATGTCATGCCCGGTAAGTTAGGGCATAACACCTCGTACTTCCGAGAAAAAGCATTTTTTAAAACTCGTCTTGCAATTTTTAAAAGAATATTCTGTTATTTAGATTAAATGAGAAAAATCGAAACCCAGTAAGTTAGGGCACGATTCTCGAATTTCCAAATGCGGAATATTACTTTTATGAAAGGATTATTTTTGTTGGGTAAAGGATGATATGACGCAAATTTGTCAAAACGAAAAAAAATAAATCATGATGTTAACAAGCATAATAATAAATGAGTAGCATAAATGACAAAAATGAAAGAAGTAAACAAGCTATGTAACTTAAGAAGAGAATAATAGGTAAAAATAATAAAAAACGATGAAAATAAAGATAACTAAGAATAATAAGAATAAGTAAAAAAAGGGAAACACTTAATAGTAAACCGATAAATAAATAAGTAATATATAAAATAGTAAAAGAAAAATAATAATAATATTGTCAAAAGGTAAAATGTGTTAATAAGGATAATAATAATATTGTAAATAATATGCTAATAATATAATAGTAATGATAATAGTAATAGTAGTAAAAATAAAAATAATATAGTAAAAAATAAAATAATAATAATAGCAATAAAAAAATAATAATAGTGATATTAGTAGTAATAGTAATAATGTAATAGTAATAAAAATAGTACTAATGTCAATAGTAATAAAATAAGGAAAATAAAAAATTGTAATGATAATAATGATGTAAATAATAATATTAAAATAAAATAATAACCAACAATAGTGAAAATAATAAGTATAATAATGAATATAACGATATATAAAAATAATACTATATATAAAAGTATATATGTACACATATAATAAAACATAATAGGGGTAAAATAGCTATAATAATAATATGTACATAATAAGGTATTAAATAATATATGTATAATATAGTATTTAAAAAATGTATACATAACATATATATTAGGAATAATAATAATAGTAAAAACAACCATTAATAATATTACATAAATAGATATATGGTAATAATATATACATAATATAGTTATTAAAAAAATATATGTAAGATAATATGTAAAAAAATATATAAATAATATAGTATTAAAGATATATACATAATACAGTGTTAAAAATATATACATAATATAGTTAAAATATATATATATATACATATGTAATATTGAATTTAAAATATACCTAGTATATTAAAGGAATATATACATAATATAAAGTTAAGAAAAATAATAATAAGAAAAAAAGACTATTAATAATACTATATAATATATATACATATAAGAGTTAAGTGAAAATAATACTAATGCTAATAAATAATAAATATAATCATAATGATAATAAAATATAATAGTATATATAATACTAAAATTAAAATAAAATAATGAGAAAAAGTAAAAAAAAAGGACAAAATTGAATTAAAAAATGAAGTTTTGGGGCGAATTTCAAAATAAAACAAAAGAAAGGGACTTATTTGAACACGCACAAAACATAGGGGGACCGAAACAACAATTATTCCTTCCCATCAAAACACAGCACATCAGCGTGGACTAAATTGAAAATCGCGACAAATTTCGGGGCCAAATTAAAAATAAAAAAACTTAATTGCAAAGAAATAAAAAAGCGAAAGGGCTAAAAGCGCAATTAGCCCTTCCGTTAAAAAACACGCGGATCCTAGACGGGTCGGGTCAGGTCGATCCAGTCCAAACCAAAACGACGTCGTTTTGGGGTTAAAAGGCAGCCCCCAAAACGACGTCGTTTTGGGAGGCTATAAAAGGCCAAAAATCTTCAAAAAAAAAAATTCACTTTTTGCAGAGCAAAGGGAAAAAAAAAAAGAGAGTAGGGAGAGGGAGCTCGAGCGATTTCCGGCCACAGGGCCGATCACCGTCTGGTCGTCAGACTGTCGCCGGCCACAGTGCACGGTGGCCGAAAAAGGTAAAAAATTTTCTTTTATTATTATTATTATTTTTTTATGTTTATATCTAATATATGTGTATTCTTTTTAAATAAATAGAGATTGTATATACAAACAAATTCGAAAAAAGAAAAGAAGAAAAAAAATAAAAAGAAAGTGAATGGACCTTTGATTCGGTCTTTAGTATTTCTTACTGCGATTTGAGTGAATATTTTGAGGCCTATTGATGATGTTTCTTTTTTGCATTTCAATGAAGACAAAATCCGAAAAAAAAGGAGAGGAAAAAAAATCCCTTCTCTTAGGCTTTTATAAAGCCATTACATACATTTTTTTATCATTTTCACTATTGTTTGCGTGTCTCTTTTTCTCTGTTTGCAGGTGATGGAACGAGAACAGGTGGTGGTGCTACCATGGCAGCTGGCGGCAGAGGTTAGGGGCGGCACCAGGGTCATGGGGCTAGGGTTTTCTGTTTAGATTTGTTTGGGCTTGATTTTTGGTTGTTGGGCCTGGATGAATTTGGCCCATTACAGCGAAGTTTGTTATCGACTTATCATATCATCCAAACACTTGTGCCCTCGTAATTGAACTTGTAAACATTTTCCGAAAAATATTTTCCTGGCTTCCAAACAGACCCTTAAGTTGTGAAAATTTTGTAAAGTGAAAGTGACCTGTTTTAGTGGTTAAGTGTTGTGCTTGTGTGTGAGAATTTTTGGGTTCTAATCTTTCCGTTGAATCTTTGTTATTCTTGTTCCAATCCTTATCTTTAAACATCTGGCTTATATATTATTTTTACTCAATAAATGATAAGAATGAGTTTGTTAGTTCAGTAATAAGGCTTTAATTAATTTAAAGATTATGTGTTCGAATCCTTATGTGTGCAAAGTTAAAATTATTTTAGCTTTTTAGGCTTTGGGGAAAATTTGATAGGATAACTAATCAGATTTAGTGGGGGTAATGGGTAGTTTTTTAAAATTTAATTAAAAGATTTATTTTCCCTATTTTCTTCCACTTGTTTCACATTACCCCACTTCTCTCCTCTTACACACTCTTTGTTTTATTGTTTCACGTTAGTCCAATGAAGTTGTCCAATTTTTCTTTTCTGTTCTTTTTTTTTTCCTTTTTCAATCTTCTTTTTTCTTCTTCATCGTTATTTATTGAGCTATTCAAAATTCGGTAGTGTGTGTTGTTATTCTATCGTTTACATCTCAATTTTTGCGTAAGTATCGTTTAATCTTTTTAGTTTTCGGGGATTTCTATTACCTTTTGCTAATTAGTGATTTATGTGTAGTTATGTTTCGTATTTTTTATTGTGTGGGTTTTTTAGGTGGAGATCGCAAGGCGATTAATCCTTTGAAAAATTAAGACTTGTGAAGGTGTTGATTTCATTCTAGGGTAAGTGTTTTAATGCCAATTTGGGGTTGTGGTGGCTATTTGAGTTTATCATATTTTGGTTTGATTAGTATTTTAGGAAAAATCAAGGACCATATCCTCTTAATCGATTCTCTTCCGTGGGCTAATTCGTTAAGTGAATGATGTTTTTAGGTATTGGAATACTCGATTCTTGAATCTAAATCAAAATTTGACCAAGTGTGTGACTCAAACTTATAAAAACGACGATCAACAGAAAATCAACAAACTCACTATCAGAGTCATACGACAATGTGGTAGACCATGTGATAGGCCGTGTTGGACCATGTGACCCACACGGGCTAGGCTATTTGGGCTATGTGGGCCAGACGAGTGTATGTTAGGCTATGTAGGCTATACAAGCTAGGCCAGTTGGGTGTGTGGGCCCATTTTCTGGAAAAATTGTCACTTAGGGCCATTTTTATCTATGATTCATAATTAGATTCTTCGTAGGGTCTGATTTGCTTAATAAGACTTGAAAATGAGGTATATGTTAACATGCTTATGTATATGATGTGTTCAAGGTATGTGAATTATGTATATGTGATCTATGTTTTGTCAACTCTGATAGCATGTTTCCGTTTTGTTATGTTGTGTTTGAGCATATGGTGTTTGAACATGTTAAATTCTATACTTCTGAATTTTTTATATGACTATGCATGTGACGTTATGGCAAATCTGATTTGCATTGGTTGAGAATGTGACATCTTCTTTGCGAAGCGTAGAGTTCCATGCCTTCTAACTTTTGTTATTATACAACTGCATGTTCTACATGCTTTTCATTCTGATTCAATATATGCATGCCATGTCTCATTACATGGGGTTTGGGATAATGTCTAAAGAAGGAAGTTTTTACAGTTTAATAATCTACACTATCTGGTGATTTATCTATATTTCTGTCTAGCATCTTGGCTGTAATATAATGGCTTTACCACATATCAAATCTGGCAGTTTTAATTGCAACTCTAGGGGCATTAACCACAATTATCTATTGATGTGATTGGATGGACGAGTTTTGGGAAACTTTATTTAGTGTGTAGCGGAGTTGGGTAAGAAGTTTCTAGAAAATCTACATTATGTTTTCTGAAAAGTAATGCATTGGCATAAGCATGCATTCTTAGTTTTGCTCAATTGATTGATGTGAAATTCTCTGCGATTCTATGATTTGATTATGGTGTTGTTCGTGTTCTCTGTTTGAGTTTGGTTATACACTGAGCTTTATATCTCACCCTTCTGTATTTGACTTTTTAGGTAACCGACAATCTTAGAAGTGGACAGCATGCGGGAGCTCGGATTTGTTTTCCCGCTTAAGATGGTTTCAATTATTATTAATTAAGTTTCTAGACATTTGGTTTCTAGACTAAGTTTTCAGATTTAATTTTGATTTTGGGTATTGTTATTTAGTTAAATTTTTCTTGCATGGTTTCCGTTGATAAACAAACAATGTTGGGCTTTCAAAATTAAGCAAACTAAGATTTTTCCACTAAAAGAATTTAAATTGGGTTTTATGAAAGTTAACAACGTAAGTTTTTGAATATGCAAAATTGAAAAAAGAAATATACGTTTTCAATTGTAAAAATCACGATTTTCAAATATTAACCCCAAAATTTTATGTTGATTTTCTAAATAAATGATTAAGTGATTATGTTGTGAAATAAGTGTATTCAAACTTAAGATTTTCTAAAACTCGTATGAGTCAGCTAAAATTTAAGATTTTTTTATTACACGATTTCTAAGCTGGATTTTAAATTGGTTTTTCAAACATATTGATATAACTTCTCCAGATTCAACCATAACATCTAGTCCTGATTTTATATTTAATGCAAATGTATTTTTGAAGTTTTATTTTTCTTTATATATTTGATGGACCACACTTTTATTTTTAATCTATATACTAAATCGAAATGGAAAATTTTGTCACGTGGCACATTCGAAGCTCACATTAATTTTTTCTTTTACTATAGATAATTAGATATTAGTTTTGTTCCCTCTAATATATTTTAATTTTGAAATTCAATATTTATTATTTAATTTCTAACATAATTTGATCCTAATTTATAAGATGTCATTAATTAATCTCAATGATTAATATCATCAACTTTTTAATTAAAATATTATATAATTATATATAATTTGAATTCTCTAATAGTTTTATAGATTAATATGTGGTTTCCCCTTTCTTTTAGGCTTGTCTTACTCTTTTTAACAATGATTAATTTCAAATTTAACTCCTAAACTATTTTGAAACTTAAAATTTAATTTACATACTTTAATTTTCGACATAATTTAATCCCTTTACTTCTATAATGTTATAAATTAATTTAAATAGTTAACCCTGTCAACTTAAAAAAAATACTTAATTTTTTTGGTAATTAACCTTAAATATATATTTGACAAGTGTTTCTAAAAAATTAATTTCAAAACAACAGTTACATAATACATGCTGACTCGGATTTGACTCAGATTTCTACACAAATGGCAATGAGAATCCATTTAGATTTATTAGCAATAATAATATGTCTGTATTTGGACAAGAGCTACAAAGTTTTTTCTTTTATATCTTCGTTAATTTCAATTTAAATCCAATAATTTAAACTTTTTTCTATTAAGTCCCTCCAAATATGTGCTACTTAATTAACATCCACTTCCAATTCTTTTAACTTGTAATCAATTTTCTAAAATAGCTTTCTGGGAAATTGTATATCAAGAAAGGCGAGAACGGCGGATGCCGAACCGAAGCAGTTATCACCGCTATCGGTGGCCACTTTGGAGATAGTAAAAGATCGGCCTCATCAAAAGAGCAATAGGAAGCTACATGGAGGTACTGTTAGGCACTTTGACAACAACGACCCCCCGCTATAGTTGGTTGTTCGTTGCTTGCTTGGCTGATGAGCACCTTGTGCTGTCAAGCAGGCCTTACAGGGTAAAACCTTTGATAATCTATACATATATACATACAAAGATATATGATATATGCTTCCATATATACATGCATATAGATTTTATAGATCTTTTAGTTTTATTTTTTCAAGCAAATGAAATGGTAGTAAGATTTCAACGGTCAAATCAGAGGTATTTTCTTTTTTCTTGAGAGTTTATAAGTACAAATATAATACAATACATGTACAAACAATTACAAATAAAATCAAACCAATAAAAAACACAAACAAATTAGATAGAACCCACACCTAACAATTGTGTATGATAGAGCTATAAACTCACATATGACAATTATACATAGTAAAACACGACTCATAACTTTGAACTTTACTGATAATACTAAAGCCTCCTTGACATCATGTAGTATATGGACTAGAATTTGGATAGCTGCTTTGCTCTTTTTTTTCCCTTAAATTATCTATAATTAACTAACCCTTTTGTATGTTTTGCAGTAAATAAATATATAATGAAAATTTTACATTGATAAGAAATGGTTGATGACGATGATGGGTGCAGATTATTATGACCTAGCTGGGCATCAGTACCGCACAAAAATTGAAGTACTGTGTGCATGGGAAAAAAATGGGCGTCATCTTCATTTATCCTTGATTAATTCAGGTAAAATAAATTATACCTTTTAAAAAAAATTTTTTTATTAATCATCTCTTTTAACATTTTCCTGATCATTATTTTTATCTCTAATTCATGATGTAATGTTTTTATTTTTTTTATCAATCTATATGAATTTGATAGAATCTAGTATTAAAATTTGAGTCCAACCACATAGAATAGGATAAAAATGATAGAAGACTAGTTGTTTTCCCTATTTTCTAAGTATTTTTCAATTAAGATGTTATATTTTTAAGAATCCAAACAACATAGAAATATCATTTACTTGACAAAATAAAACTAAAAGATCTATATACATGTATATATGGAAGCTTATATCATATATCTTTGTATGTGTAGATGTTTAGACTATCAAAGGTTTTACCTTGTAGAGCCTGCCTGACGGCACACGACGCTCTTCAGCCAACCAACCAGCCAGCAAACAACTAAAGAGGGGGGTCGTTATTGACAAAGTGCCTGACAGTACCTCCTGGTCGCTTCCTATTTCTCTTTTGATGAGGCCGACCTTTTACTATCTGCAAAGTGGCTATCGATAGCGACGAAAACTGCTTCTGTTTGGCATCCGTCGTTCTCGCCTTTCTTGACATACAATTTCCCATAAAGCTATTTTAGAACATTGATTACAAGTTAAAGAAGTGGATGTAGATGTGTTTTTTTTCCTTAGTCAATATAAAGATAAGAAAAATAGAAGGGAATTGGAGAAATCCAACCTCTTTCAAAAACGACAAGATTACAAAATATCCATAGCACTCTTACACTTTAAATAACAACCCGACATAAAGTAATCAACTACAACTCAATCAATCTCAAAAAAACACCATCAGGCTTTAAATAGCGAAGATCTCCTTATACTTGTTTTTACCAGAGCATTATCTATACAATTGGCATGCTGAAGTATAATTATGAATTGAACATGCAACAACTGATTAATACCACAGTCAATACCAATGCATAGACTCCGCAGCATCCACGGTCTATAGCTCCTATCCAACAACCATTTCAAAACAACACACAAGTTAAATTCAATAACTAAAGGAACTTTCTGTTGGAACATTTTCAAATATTTATAGTGTTCTAATAACTATAAATGAATGGGTGTAATTAATTAAAAGATAAATCTTTTGATCATTGGTCAAAAATATCATTTGATTTTGAAAAAGAATTATAACTGCTCAAACAATATTACTTGAATAGTTTTAAAATTAAACGAATAATTAAATGTTTTTAAATATATTATGTAACACCAATATCCTGTTCTGCTATCAGAATATGGTTACGGAGTGTTACTGTACAAGTCGGAACATTTCACTTCAATTAGCATCCAATCATAAAATAATTCCATAAATTCAGATAAGATTCAACATGAAATAAATCAAACATTTACGGGTCTTAAATCGAGCCTTTGAAGCCTTAAAAATAAGTTACAAACATTCAGGGATGAAATCGAAACAAATTAGAATATTTAGGGAAAGTTTTTAAAAAAATTTAAAACAGGGGTACACGGCCGTGAGGTACTACCCAAGCCGTGTGGTGCAGGGACATGGTCGTGTGGCCAACCGTATCCTAAACCGTTTGTCATTCGAAATGAACCCACACGGTTGTGTCGCAGGCCTTGTGCTGGCCCGTGTAACAATCAAAATACCCTCACACGGTTGTGTCTCAGACCGTATGGATACTACACTTAAACATGCTTAGGGCACATGCCCGTGTGTGACACACGGCCGTGTGATAGCCTGTGTCTCAGGTCGTGTGTATCCAAAATTAACCCAAAACATGTTATTTTATTCTCTCTTATGCATACATACCTAAACACACTCAAACATACCATCAAGTAGGTCATTTGACATTTTCAATATCAATCTACTCATATAATATAATCAATCCTAAGCCTAATCAATATGTCATCATAGACACCTCAATATTTCATTACAATTCACTTCCATATTTTCATATACAAAGCACAACACATCAAAATCTTACATCTATATCATTTCATATCATTAGTCATCATAGTGTCATTGTAGTTCATTCTTGATCAACAAATTCTACCTAAGTAAAACATGCATACCTACATAGGTTATCCAAACACAAAAACACAAGTTAAAAGTATAATTAGCACAAACCAAGTACTTATGCATCATATCCAAAAGGAGTCCTATATTACATGCCATATACCAAACCAAAATCTAAGTCTACCAAAAATTCCCGAATAATATGATTCTTCGAGCTGATCCGATCTCGCGATCCATAAAACGTATTTATAAGAAACAAAACAAATAATACAAGCAAGCTTTCATCAAGCTTAGTAAGTTCGTCGATCGAACAGTAAAGCTTACCGAATCAACATTATAATAATTCAACTAAAAGATTAATGAACAGATTTCTTGTCAATGAGGTTATTATCAAAATTCCTATCGATCACAACTCCCAACTAGAGGTGCTCATGGGCCAGGCCAAGTCGAACTAAAAATTCAAGGCCATTTACTAGGCCTAAAATTTTGCCCAAGCTCGACCCAAATAAAAATGCTAAAACCCGAACCCGACCCGGCCCACCCATATTAATTTTTATATTATTTTTATATAAGTTTTAAATATATATAATACATCAAAAAATACTAAAAACATCAAAATAAATATTTCACAACAAATTGAAAATAAATTTTAAAAAATATGTAGACTTAAATAGCACTAAAGAAAATACAACTTAACAAGCAAATGCCTCTAAAATAATAACAAAATTAATAAATGCCTTTAAAATAACAACAAAATTAACAATAAAATAAGTTTTATATAATATTCAAACAATAACAACAAAATAGTAGCAACATAATAATAAAATGGTAGCAAAATAGAGAGAAAACAACAGAAAAATAACATTCAAAAACAAAAACAAAAAGAAGATTTTTTTGTCCTTTAGTGAATTCAAGCTTGGCCGAGCCGGGCCCAAGCCGAAAATGTCTTACCCAAGGCCCGACCCGTTTTTTAAACAGGCCTTATTTTTTATCCAAGCCCATTTGTCGAGCCTATATTTTTACCTAAACCCTCTCACATTTCCGACGAGCCTTCAGGCCGGGCCAGATGGCTTGACCCATAATCAGGTCTATTTGAATGAGTAAGTTGAAAAATGATTTAATTTAATAACAATTGAAGTAAGGACTAAATAGTAAAATTTGTAAATTTTTGAATTCTAAGAATTTTAGTAGTAAAATCTGAAACATTAATGTAGTAACTAAATTATATAATTATGAAATATGAAAATTTAAAAAGTTGAGCATAAAATAGTAAAGTTTGAAACTATAGGAATTAAATTGTAAAAAATTTAAAACTTGAGTTTTAGAGTTAATTAACATTACTTGAGAATTTACAATTTTAAAAAATAGAACATGAAAATTTAACTGTTCAAAAATCAAGGACTAATAGAATTTAGACTTCAAGGATTAAATC
The DNA here is from genome assembly GCA_025698475.1 of Gossypium anomalum. Lineage (NCBI taxonomy): Eukaryota > Viridiplantae > Streptophyta > Magnoliopsida > Malvales > Malvaceae > Gossypium > Gossypium anomalum. Next base: position 46,306,315 of record CM046960.1, on the reverse strand, counting down.
ATAAAAAATATAAAATTAGAATATAAAAAATTGTTTTCTTTAACAATGAAGAGAGATTTCCCTTTGTTACTATGAAAGCTTAACTTCCCATTTCTGTTTCTTTGACAATGAAAACAGTGAACAAAAACTTGCAAAATCTTAATTTAACCTTTTTCTTTAGAAAATGATTTCCTTTGATAATTAATTTTACATGAAATCTAAAATTTAAATTATAGGTTAACTAAGAAATTTCAAGAAATCAGTGATCTTGAATTCTATTAAATTCGATTGGGTGAGACTTAAAAATCGAACCATTATTATCATAATCAGCAAGTACCATTCTGTTCATACATGATAACACCAAACAAAATGGGTTCATAAGACAACATATAAAATAATCGACCAAACAAAATTTTAGATTTGAAACCAAAAACAGAACACAGTTTGAGTTGAATATCTAAAATCCTTCATTACAAAATCCCAAACACTAGGTTTTTATATAAATAACAAAGATTAAGTGAACCATTAAAAGTTAAATTCTTTTAAGACCTTGGCTTCTCCTTCTTCTCTTTGAAAAGAGCTAGAAGAGACACACCCGAAACCTTAACAACCTTGAACCGAACTCCGGGAATATCTCCCACAGCATGCCCCTTTCGTCCAAATCCAGCAATCAATACCTCATCCTGCACCAAATCAAAACCATGCATCGCACTTAGATTACTCAACACCGAAAATCAAAACCCTGTTATCCTAGGACAAGCTTTGCACAATGTTGTCTAATAAAGAAATCATGCTGGTGAACACAACATGATGACAACCAAGAAACGATAAACATGAACCAATGACATTCAACTCAAAATGTGAATATGACACTATTAACTTACATTTTCCTCAATGTAGTTTAAGCAACCGTCATTGGGTACAAAAGCAGCAATTTTCTTTCCATTCTTGATCAACTGAACACGAGCACATTTTCGGATAGCAGAGTTAGGCTGCTTAGCTTCAATGCCACTGCAAAAGACAGTTACCAAATGGTAAAGTTCAGAATCTAATTCAAGCACAATCTGCTAACATAAATACCCTTAAAAAACATCATAACGATGCAAAATATAGTTCTTACATTTTCTCAAGAACTATGCCCTTGGCATGTGATGATCCAGCAAAAGGTTTCTTCCATTCATTTCCGAGATTTGACTTCTTATATGACTTGTCGGCCCACCTCTGCCTTCTACGGTGGGTTCTCAGCTTACGACCAGCTCCCATTCCACGAGTCTTCCTGCACAAAACTTCAATTTTTTCAGCATATTTCCATAAAATACAACATAAACCTAAGATGGATTACCAAACCAAATACCATATATAACTGAACTGATCCAACCAGAAATCCACACTTCAGTCCATTGGTTTATTAATTTAAATTATCTCTTCTTTCTCTATAGCATTTTGAAGTTCTTTTTCACCAATTTAGAAATAAAATATTTATTTTCTATATTGTAGACAATTAAATACTACGAAATATTTTAAAAAAGTATAAAATTTAGTTCGATTAGAATAATTGTGATTTTCCAACTTATGAACCAAAACCAGAACCAATCACTAAGGTTCGAATAAGTTCTAGATTTTCTCAGAACCAACCCCAAATCACCAAAACGAAAATGCAATTTCCCAAGAACAACAGCAATCTTCAAGATAAGGAAGTATCACAGAAATAAAATCTAAAAGATACCCATTGATGTAGAAGGTCATCAATCATTTTTTGACAAGTTTAAAATCATGACCAACGGCCATAACCCCACACACGACCCCAATTTTTCACATACCATTCCTTCTTCCACAGTTTTCCCATCAACCAAACAGGTACATAAAAACAGTTTCACCCACAAATTCCACAGTTCCATCACCAACCAAAACACCCAGAAGCATATAGGAAAAGAAATCATTGACCCACAAATCATCTAATCATATAAACCGAATCTTAGGTACTACTTTACTGGAATAAACAAACGGCGATCGCAAAAATGATTCACAAAGCTATCCTAGTTCAAATGCAAGTAGTAAATGGAAACGAACAAATAATAACGTTTTGTAAGAAAAAAAAGTTTAGAAAGGAAAACTAACCCCATTTTGGCTGGAGCTAAAAAAGCTTTACTGAGACTGAAATCTGAAAGTAAGAGATTACGAAGAGAGGAAGTGCCGGCTAGTGTTGCAAATTGGAAACCCTAACAGCCACAATTGAATTGCATTTATATAGATAAAGTTTAGGGTTTTGGATGGTTTTTGTTAGATCAACGGTTGAGATTTGAAGTAGGCTTTGAGGAGGGCTTGTTGCTTACACGTGTCCGATATGGTGACTAGACTGTCCAATGTCGGGCTATCCCCAATCCGAGCTTTGATTTCTTTCTTTGGCTCAATTTAATAGTTACCTTAGTTTGAATTAAGTTAATTCTTTTTTTATAGTATCAAATAATAAAAAAATATTTAATTTTTTATTCATGCAGCTTTAGTTTCTAATATTGCATTTACTTTTCATTTTCATGCAATTTTTTTTTTTAAATTGGGAGTATATAAAAAAAATGTTAAATTTATAAAAAAAAATTTATTGACTCAAAAGGGATAAATAAATATTTTTTTTAAAAGAAATTAGGGAACATTTGGTTTAGATATTTTCATATTACTTTTGGTTCAACCACTTTCTTTTGAGCCAATAATGGAAATTTATCAATAATATAGAAATTTGGTAATATGAGGAATAACATCAATGTCATTTTTTTGTCAAATTAGAGGTGAAGGATTCATTTCTTCAAAAGAAAAATTAGAGATACCAAACCAAGTTTTAAATAGTTGAGTAAATACACATGACCCCTTCTACACAAAAGTGCTCCATTTCAATTGGTTAACGAGATTTTGAACACAAAAACAGAGATTAAATAATATAGATTTAGATTTTTTATCTGGCTTGTATTGAAGCAACGCCTTCTCATCAATATGGAGCGAGCTAAACGGGGTATAGGACATTATACTTCTTGTGGCATGTATGGATATCATTCTGAAGATATTCTGCACGTTATCAGAGACTGCTCAGGAGCTAGAGAAGTTTGGTTGCAAGTCATTCCAGTTGAGAACCATTTGAGCTTTTTTGCGGGAAATCTTCATGAATGGTTAGAGTCTAATTTACACGCTTCTTCTTCAACTTTTGGTGAAGTGATTTGAACAAGTTTATTTGGTTTGCTTATATGGAGACCTTGGAAACTCTTCCTTTTTTGGGGAGCTTTATGGAGTGCAACTGAGATTGTTAAGTTTTCATATATCTCGGCCAAACAATTTGTCACTTTCCATCAAAGTGACTAGTTCAGGCAACAAGTATCAAGGTTAATAACCTTAGTGCCGGATAAATGGTTGTAGCTATGTACTAATGGTGCAATTAAGACTGATTTGGGTTTTGTTGCAGTTGGGGGATTTTTAAGGAATGAGAATAAGGAATGGATAATGGATTTTAACATATTTTTGAGAGAATGCTCAATTTTTGATGCGGAAATGTGGGGAATTTTTGATGGGTTGTCTCTTATCCATGATAGTAGCTTTGCCGGGGTTATGATGCAAACAGATAGTCTAGAGGTAGTCAAAGCTATACAGGAAACTTCCTCATTGGTTTTGAACTCTACCTTAATTAAACGTATTCACAATCTTTTAGAGAACATATGACCTTGGGCTATTCAACACATTCTCAGGGAGTTTAATAATGTTGTGGATTGTATTGCCAAATTGGCTTTTGATACAAGACACAATTTGAAGGTTTTAACAAGTATTAGCAATTCTCAAGGAGATCCATAGGGAAGTATTAGCAATATCTCCTGTTGTTTTAACAAGTGGTAATCTTGCTGATGGAATTTCTGTTGTAATCTAATTTGTTATTAGGCTCAGCCCTGGGGATAGTTTGGGAGTGCGGTCACCCAAGGCTGGTAAGGGCCCCAAAAAATTTTATTCAGCCTTTAATGTGAGTAAAAAGTCTTCAACCTTTTAAGTTTTTTGATGAACGCTTCATTGTAGGAAGGAAAAAAAGAGAGGCTCAATTTTTATTTTATTTTATTACTAGTATATGTTTTTATTTTATTGTATTATAATTTATAATTTTTTAAAAAGAATCCCAATTTATTATTTCACCTATGACCTAAAAAAATATTAAGAACCAACCTGTCTATTATTGTCTGTTTTTTCTTTTTACCAAAAAAAGTTATAAGCACAAACAAAAAATGTGGGTCAAAAGCCACTAAAACAAAGCCCACGTACAAAGACCAGCAAGAGCTTAGAGGTTCATAACATTGATCTTTCGAAGCCAATTTATACAATTGAATGGCATGTTTGACCCTCTCTAATCTCGCTTCCTTCTTTTGAGCTTTAAACCTATCCACTTTCTTTAACTTGAGAAGGCTAGTCTTATCTCGGTTCTTGTTAATCGTCCTTTCTTCCCAAATACTGAAGAGAGATTGATCTGAGCATGGCTTAGTGACAATATCACAATGGTCTCTTCCGTCTAGTTGCCAGGGAAGGCTTCCACCACTTTAATCTTGTCTAGGCTAGAATAGTGATTTTGGGCTTTTTAATGGCTACCAAAAGTGTTGGATATAAACTCCTTTAGACCGAATCACAAGCCATAAAAAATTTTGGTCTCACTTCCATCTTTCCTTGGGCTTTGGAAGAGAACTTCTTGTTAAAAGGTTTAACATACCCTTTGTTTGCTCAAACTTAGGTCAAAGCCAGGGCCCGTATAAGCTTTCAATCTCTCGAAAGGGACATTCTTTGCTTCCATGGCTTAGCCTACCAAGCTGGTAAGAAAAGTTGGACACATGTTCATAGGGAAATTTGGCATCAATGAAATCCTTATCATTTCTCTTAAACTTAAACTCCTCTAGTAGAGATTTATCTGTTAGCATGAATTACGATTTACAATATAGAGCAGCAGAAATAATCGAACATAAATATCTTCTATCATTACCTGAATCAAATGTCAAAATTTAAATTGTTGTAATACCACTGTCGAACACATCAAATCACTGACGAGCACATTAAATTTCGCTGTTAAAAAAACTAAAAATCACTAAAGTTTTCTAAGCACTTAAAAACCTTACTAGAAGGTGTTTTTTTTTTTTTTTTTTTTGATTTTTCGGTGCTTAGGAAGCTTATGCTAATTGATATTTATAGTGGTGATTCCTCATAAAAAACCCACCAACTACACATCCCACTATCACACATACAAATGTATGAAAATGATGAGTAACAAAATGTGAGCATATGGGAGTAACCTTAGGAAATGTGGGAACATGCGAGGCCTTCCCACCAACCACTTCCAACATTATCATCATAAAACACAACTTTTGGACGAAGTATCTTATTTGACATCAGTTTCAACTAATTTGGGACACAAATTTCCTATTCTAATATCATTCTCCCTAGACAAAAAAGTGTAACGATAGCAGGGACAAAGCTAGAACAATTTTTTAGGGGGCCGGATAGAATTTTAATTTTTTATAGTTTATATCTTTATAATTTGTAAAGGATTAAATTGAATTTTTATAATTTTAGGGAGGCCAAAGTACAATTTTATCTTTATTAATTTAAAATGTTTAAAAAATTTTAAGGGTCTAAATAGTAATTTTATATTTCAGGGGCCGCGGCTTCCCCTCTGAACGGTAGGTTGGAAACTTCTATCCAGAATTCTAATTTTTCAAAATTGAGTTCCTCCATAACCGCTCACTCTATGGCCATTCCTTGAGGCACAAATGCTTATCCATAATGAACCAGGGGCATTGGATTTCCACTCTTTTTTGTCATCTTCTTCACTAAACATAAAGAGAAAAATATTTCTCTCCAGTTTGAAAATGTCCACCAAGTATTTTGAAGGCCAAGCTTTAAGGAGAATAGCTTTAATGGAACAAAGTCTTAGAAATTTTCAAAGATTACCTTTCTAATGAGAGAAAAAAAAATTTTTATATGGAAAGGAGGCTAACACCTTAGCCTAATGACAAAGCTGCTTAACAAACTACTCATTAGCTATTATAACGCTTTCATCCAGCAGCAACGCTCTAATTGTAACAGGAGCTTCACGAAGGAAACAAAGGGCATTAGAGCTTTCAGTCCCCATATGCGCCAGCGAATCTGCCACAACACTTCCTTCTCTAAATGCATGGCTGATGCAACAACTCCACTGACGATCCAACAACCCCCAAATGCTGCAAACAACATTTCCTTTTTCTACTTGCATCTTCAACTTTTGCAAGTTGTTCGGTAGATCGGTCCGACTCAGAGTTATTGTTCTCCATAAAAAAGGCTTGACCAATCTTCATTAAACTCTCGACAACAGTTTTACAAACATGAGATAAAAAAAACAAAGAAAATGCACCAGAGTCTCTAAAGAATAGGAAAAAACAACACTTAACATCAATACCACTTATGTTTTAGGTAAACTTACAATAATATATGTAACATGACGAAGTTGCTCCCAATTTTCAATGACATTGCATCTTTAATCTCGTTTCCTTAGAATATCGACAAATTAGGGAGTTTGACTTATTGTTATTATATTTTGGTTATGGTTTAAGGAGAATTTAATAACAATAAGTCAAACTTTATAGTTTATCGATATTCTAAGTAGGTTTACGTACTCTTAGCTTGGTTGGCATCGATATTATTGTTATTGCGGGAAAATGTGAGTTTGAGGGCGTTGAATAGCGTTATCCTCCTATTTGAGGCCTATTTAAGGGTTAAGAGAGACTATGAGTAATTCTAAGCATTATATAAAAAATGATAAATTAAATATTCAAAATTAAGTACTAAATTGAAATTATAAATTATGTTTGATATGTTACTTAAAATTAAATACCGAATATAATTAGACTGTTTGAAAATTATAATATTTAAAAGCTTAAAAGCATAAATTGACCCAAAGTATATTTCTTTTCCACTTTAGTACCAAACCCTTTTTTTTTTTTTTACTTAGATCGGCTCTTAAAGCTACATTTTGTTAACTAATTAAATGGTTAACGGTGTTATAAACCTAGCTTACATGTGATCATCCAATTACTACACAATATGTTGCTTCCTTGCATTCTTCAAATTTTCAAGAAAATCCAAAAAAAAAATCTAGATAAAAAGAAAAAATAAAAGTTATCTTTTTCTTTAAAAAATGAAAGTTTTTTAAAAAATAGAAAATTGTAAAGTATATCAATATCATTTCTAACAAATAAAAAAATATAAAATAAAATTGTAGTTAAATTAAAATTTAGTTAAATGTTTAGAAAATTTTAAAAATAAAAAAAAAAAGAAAAATATATAAAGATTTGACAACTTTTAGTTAAACTTTATAAATTTCCAAGACAATGTAAAAATTTAATATATATATATATATATATATATATATATATGTATGTATGTATATATAAATTCTAGAAAATTGCAATAATTAAAAAAAATTTAAAAAAAGATATATAAAAAATTCAAAAAAATATAGTTAAATTAAGAAAAATAATTAGAATATGAAAATTTTAAATATATAATCTTTTTAAAAATATTCAAAAATATATGTATAACTTTTCACCTGACAATGCACGAGTTTAGTTGTATGTATCAATTAAAATATATTAAATTTATTTTATAATTTTGTATAGATTTATTTATAAATAAAATTTTTGATTTTCTTTTAAATCTAATGTTTAGGTACAAAAAAGTTTGTGCAAAGTAATAACAATATTTGTTTCAAATAGATTTTGTAAAAAAAAAAAAACAATATTGTTTATTATTATCTCTTCTTGATTTGTGAACTCCTCCAGTTATTGTCTTATCTCTATATTCAAAATATTATTGTAAGTCTCCACTTCTACAAATGATTTTTTCCCTTTTTTTTTTTTTTTTTAATTTTTCACTATTCATTATATAAATTTTGTTGGTACAATGTAAAAAGAAGGAAGAGGACAAAGAGGAGCAAGGAGGATATCATAATGATACAATAGAGGTCAGTTCACCCAAGGAGGCCAAGAGCCAAAACAAGGAAAGCCTCCTCCAAAGGTAGGGTGGGGACAGTTTAACCAAAACCCCTTTTAGTGGTGAAGAGTCCACTACTCTTGCTGTGGGAAGTCTAGAGAAAAATGTTGTTAATCTCGTTGCTTTTCCTGCTGCTAATGGTTTTAGTTGGCCAACAAGATTCTTTTGAAGCTCCACTAGGTAAATGATCTTTTATTCTTATGTGAATATTTTTGAATGGTCATAAAATGTTATGTTTGTGCCCAGGTTTTGAAGATCTCTTCAAAGGAATAAATGCTACTGTTGATATGTCTGTGCAGACTATAATAGATTTGCATGGCTCATCTAGTGCAACTGTGTTGAGGTTATCAGGAACAAGTTTAAAAAAAATATATTAGTAAAAATAAGATAAAACATAAGCAATAATGAAGAACAAAATGAATTCATCATCATTTTTCATTTAGAACAGGTTACTTAAATTAGAAACCAAGAATACCAAACTTGCAACAACTCCCACTAACATTGGGAATTACATTACATTACTTGCACACTTGTATAAGATGAGTTATCAACTAAATCATCATCTAAACACTTGTCAGACCAACTAACTAGCTTACTTATATCAGCAAAACAAATTACAATGAAACTAGATTAGTTTTTTTTTACAAAAGCTTCAATAGTAAAGTTGTGAACCAAAAACAAACTTCTTGCTGTTGCATTGTTGGCCAACATTCAACGCTCCTCATTGGCCTCTATGTAGCAGACACCAATGCTTCTTCTCAAACTTTCGAACCTCGTAGCACCAAGGGGCTTAGTTCAAATGTCAGTAAACTGGACTTTTGAACTGCAACGGATCAAGTTGCTTCCTTTGATTGTTTAGCTTCCCTTACAAAATGATATCTAATTTTGAAGTGTTTCGTTTTGCCATGAACCACAGGATTTTTTGCAATGGTAACGGCTGACTAGTTATCTACATTGATTTCAGTTGCTTTCTCTTGACTTGCATTCAAATCACACAAAAGTTTTCTAAGCCAAATGGCCTGATTAACAGTTGTAGCAACTGTAATGTACTCTACTTTTACTGTTGATTGTGCCACAATTTGCTGCTTCTTTAAACTCTAACAAAAAACTCCTGAGCCTAAAGTGAAAAAAATAACCCGATGTGCTCTTCGTATCATCAACAAAGCCTACCCAGTCACTATCTGAGCATCCAATTAGCTTGAGCTCTTCAGTTTTCACAAATTTTACCCCAAAGTTAAGAGTTACTTTGACATATCTTAGGACCCTCTTAGCTACCTTGAAATGAGTAACATTAAAGTAGTGCATGAACCTAGATAGAAGGCAAACATAATGTCAGGCCTTAATGCTGTCAAATAGACTGGAAAACCTTCAAGGCTTCTATACCCTTTCTCATCTACCTTTTCATAGTCACATTCACTAGAGAGCTTCTCACCTTGTGCTATTGGAGTGCTAGTAGGTTTGTAGCTTACCATGTAGAATTTACTCAAAATCTTCAAAGCAAATGCTTGTTGACTTATAAAAATGACTAGGGGTGAGCAAAATTTGATTCGATTCGAAAAAATAAAAAAAATTTGAATTTCGAATTATTCGAATGGAGTTAATCGAGTTAATAGAATCAACTCGAATTTTATTTCGAATTTCGAGTTCGAGTCGAGTTGAATTTTTGAATTCAAATAACTCGAATAATTCGAATAAATCGAATATAAAATATATATATTTTTAATTTTTTTAATAGGCTTTTACTTAATTTAATTACTTTAAGTCTTTAACCCAATTGCCAATTTCCCCCAAGCCCAAACATTTTATTTTTTCCTTGCCCCAAAGATTTATTTGCCCAAATCCTAATTCCTCCCCAAAAATCCAAATCACCCCAAGCAAATTCCATTGTCCACCAAACCCCTATTTATTTTTTTCTTCTCTTTGTTTCCATTCCATTCAAAGTTCAAACCCTAAAATTTATTTTTCTCAAAAAACCTTAAAATAAACCCTTCTTCCTTCTTCTTCTTCTTCTTAATTATTAGTTCATTCAAACATTCAAATCAAAACCATTACCTCCAAACTGAGTTACTGTTCCTTCTGACCGAGGCAGTCTGTAACATCCCTAACCCGTATCCGCTGCCAGAATAGGGTTTCAGAGCATTACTACCATTTGTAGATCACTAAAAAAAATTCACTTAAATACTTATCAATTCAATGCATCAATAAATATATTACCATTCAATCAATGGCTTGGCACTTGCCTAAGCATCAACAACAACACTTGTTAGTTTACTTACACATATTTCATATAAATTCTTGTTTTCTCAATATGACATATTTGAATTTAATACTCGTCTTAACTTACATATTTTTCTTATGTTAACATATAAAAGATAATCTCATATGTACATGTCATGATACATATCATTCTCTTACCGTTTCTTTAATAACATATATCATTTATTTTATTATATCAACATTTCATGCACTATCATTTCCTTATATCTTAAGTATATTTATTTCGGTAATAGTTCGTTTAAACTTAACATAATTTAAATTCCATGTACCTATACTTATTTCATTTATCTATCATATTAATTATTTCATACAACTATTTTGTACATTTATTTCCATATGACCAATTCCTGTAAACATTTCACATTACCATTTTGTATAACCAATTCATTTAACCATTTGTTATATTACCTGAATATTATTTGTTCAACAGATATCTTGGCGTTTCTCTTCCACGATCTTATTTCTCTTCGACATGATGCCATAGTGTCTTTCAACTATGGTCTTACTCATTTTCTGTCATGTTGCCATGGTATCATTCAACCATGGTCTTATTCATTTCCCCATCGCGTTGCCATGGTATCTTTCAACCATGGTCTTACACATTTCATGTCACGTTGCAATGGTATCTTTCAACCATGGTCTTACACATTTCATATCAAGTTGCCATGGTATCTTTCAACCATGGTCTTACACATTTCATATCAGGTTGCCATGGTATCTTTCAACCATGGTCTTACACATTTCATATCAGGTTGCCATGATATCTTTCAACAATGGTCTTACACATTTCATATCGAGAGAGCACACTCCATGAACCTCATCCTTACGAAGTGGGATTACCAAATCCAGCTAAATCCTCGCAAACGACAATTACTCTAATGAGCTTGGATCCGAATTACACCCAGGCTAAATCCATTTTCCACATATTCTTCGGAGAGGCTATATCGAGATAGGATCACCCGTCCGGCTAGATCCTTTTTTACCGCCAATTCCTTTTCGAGAGATCCATCGAATTTTCCTTTCATTCAACCGGATTTTCTTCCTATTTTATCAAATATATCAATGTTTCATGAATTTCCATACAATGAACATTCAAATCATATTCATATCAATTACATACAATCTCAAGCATTTAAGAATATAATTCAAGTTACACGAACTTACCTCATTGCTTGTTTGTGTTTATAATTTCATTAATCCGATATCTTTTCTTTTTCACGATCGAGTCTCATATTTGAGTCACCCGGATCTCTTTTAAATAAATTTGATCATCATTTTCATTCATTTCATATTCTAATGCATTTAATTAATGCTCTAAGCAAAATTACCATTTTGCCCCTAAACTTTTAATTAATGACGATTTCATCCTTGAGGTCAGGAAAATAAAATTCTTGCAATTTAATCCTTATTTCCAACTATTATTCTCATATATATTGATAACAGTCCATGAATTCTATAAAATATCAAAATTTTCCATAATTTCAACACTTTTCAATTTAATCCCTAAAACATGTTTTCCCCCGATCTTGAACTAAATTGATAATTTCATTAAATTTTGTAATTTAAATAATAAAATAATCTATTTCATGCAATTTAGTCATTTCTGACATTTTTACAAAATTGCCCATAAAATTTTACTTTTATTCAATTTAGTCCCTGAGCCTAAAACATGCAAATTAGCCATGCTAGATAAATATTCATACATATTTTCCTCCACCTCCTCTCCATTGCACATCCTTAAATTTATATAATATGCTTACAAGTAACATTATCAATAATTTCACTGTTTACTTATATGTATATTCAAAGCTGTCCATTTGAGTCATAGTCACTAAATTATTTATTTCTTGAGTTACAGAACTCCAAATTAAGATCTGTAAATTTTACCTGAAACTAGACTACATATATTCTTACCATAAAATTTTCAGAATTTTTGGTTTATCCAATTAGCACAGTTTATTCATTAAAGTCACCCCGTTCTGCTGTCTGACAGTTCTGACCCTTCTTCACTAAAAAATTATTATCTCCTTATATAGAATTCAAATGATGTTCTAGTTTGTTTCTATTAAAATTAGACTCATTCAGGATTCTATACATATAAATTTAAGACCATAATTATTTTTATTCATTTTTTTATAATTTTTCAAAGTCTGAACAGGGGAACCCGAATTCATTCTGACCTTATCTCACAAAATTCATTATATATCAAAATTTACAAATCCATTGCTTACACTGTTTCTTCTATGAGAAACTAGACTAAATAAGATTTAATTCTATATTTTGTTCAGATTCTAATTCGATTTCTACAATTTATGGTGATTTTTCAAAGTTAGACTACTGCTGCTGTCAATAACTGTTTTAGTGCAAGATATTAATTACCATGTTATAACACCCTTATTTTCTTTTTCTACACCATTTCTCATCACTTTCTCTTATTTTCTCTTCACTAACATATCAAGAACGTAGGACCTCATGTAAGAAAACTCTACTATAACATTATTTCCATGCTTTATCAACAATAACAAACTTAAAAACATATTGAAATCTTGATGTACTTACCTTGTTCTCTTGATACCAATCTTTAACTTGATTTTCTCTCTCCTCCAGCTTCTATTTCTTGAATCCAACTTGATATTCTAACTCCCCATGCTCTCCTTAATATTTTTCTCTCTTGGTAGCTATGGAAATTCATTTGATTTTTGGGTGAAAATGGTAAATTTTTTGTAAAAGAACCAAATTGTAAAGAAAGTAAAACTTTCTTTCTTCCTCTCTTTCTCTCACGTTAGTGCATGGGAAAATATGGATGAGAATTTCTCATCTTTCTTTCTTTATATACTAATAAAATAATAATAAAATATCTTATTAAAATATTAATAAAATAATATTTATCTAATTAAATAATTATAAAATATCAAAATACCTCTAGCATCATTATTACTTTCTAGATTTCTCTCTCTTCCAATTGACCATTTTGCCCTTCATTATCTTTTAAAATTCCATCCTTGAGTCATCATTTAATTTGGTAAAATTGCAATTTAGTCCCTCATAGTTCTTCATCTATTCAATTTGGTCCTAATTCATCCATTTTCCTTAGTTTCTAGATCATTCCACTCCTAAAATATTTACACTATTGGTCCTTCAACTTTTTCATAATTACACTTTAATCCTTTAAATTTTGAGTATTTACTCTTGGGCCACAAAACTTTTCTCACTTTTACAATTTAATCCTTTCTTAAATTAATATCATAATATACTTCTCAATATTGACATAACTCAAAATTTCTCTTTTTGTCACTTTATTTCCTTATTTTACTATATTACTGATAATATTTTACTGTAAAAATTTCGGGGTATTACACAGTTTATTCTCTTCCATTGTAAGCACGAATTTTTTGCATCTTTAAAACTTGTCTTGAAATATTTTTGAAACATTGAATGATTTTAACTCTATTTGCATGCATCTGTAGCTCTATTTGCATGCATCTGTTTCGCTCTATTAAATAATTAAAATAATTATTTTATTTGAGACTTTGAGACTTGAGTGCAGCTGCTGGAAATTGGAATCTCTAAAGCCATTTTTGGCTTTAAAATAATTAAAAATGAAACCTTTAATTGCTGCTTGTCTTTTTCTAATTTGGAAGATGTAAATTTTATTAGTATTAATAACTAAGCAGGGCAGGAAGCACAACTTAATATAATATTGTTATAATGTAATATTAATTAATAGAGAAAAAATGTTAGCCAATTAATTTCCCAAAGTAATAATGTAATATTAGTAATAATATAATATTAGTAATAACGTAATATTAATAGAGAAAAAATTGATAAAATGTATTTCTTTTTAAAGGATTTTGCAGCTTGCTAATACAATTTGATAAAATAACATTAAATGATGAATAAAATATTGGATTATCATATTTAAATTATAAATAAAAATTAAAATATTAAATACCAGACCTTATAAATAAAATAACACTCAACCAGACTTTTATTAATTAATTTATGATGTTGTATATTAATTTAGGCTTCAATTAACTAACTTTAAAGTTTAAACTATAGTTTAACATACTTTTTTTTGTTTAATATATTAATTTAGCTTCAATTAACTAACTTTAGATTCTAAACGATGGCTTAACAGCCTTTTTTTTTGTTTAATTTTACTTGTAGATGAGTGATCCAAATCGAGATGGTTCAACTCAAAGTTCACAAAATTCTTCCCCAAGTAGAGATGATCAAACAACAACCAAGAAAAATGTTCGAAAAAAGATAACTCCAAGGGCAGCTTGTTGGAACCATTTCACCAAATTTGTGATTGAAGAGGGGGAGAAAAGAGCAAGGTGTAATACATGTGATGTTACTTACACAATGGAATCAACTTCGGGTTCTACAACGAATTTGAATAACCATTTGAAAGCATGCCTAAAAAGACCTCGAGGTAATACTTCTAACCCGAAGCAATCAGAATTAACATTTGTAAAGGTTAGCCAAGAAACAACGGATTTATCAACTTGGGTGTTTGATAAAGATGCTGTTAGAAAAGCATTGGTTCATATGATAATTATGGATGAACTACCTTTTAAAATTGTAAAGGGAGAGGGTTTCAAATACTTTCTTTCTATAGCATGCCCACGGTTTAGTCTTCCATCTCGTTAGACAATTAGAAGGGATTGTCTTGATTTATTTAACTCCATGAAGAGTGTGATGAAGAATTGTTTTGAAAAAGATATAAGTAGAGTTTGTTTGACGACAGACACTTGGACTTCATTGCAGAGGATATCTTATATGGTTTTAACAGCATATTGGGTGGATGATGAGTGGAGGTTGCAAAAAAGGATTATAAATTTTTGCCCAATATCCACTCATAGATGTGAAAGCATAGGTCAAGCTATTGAAAAATGTCTTTGAGATTGGGGGATTGAGAGGGTCTTCACTATTACGGTTGATAATGCATCCTCCAATAGTGTTGCCATTGAATATTTGAGAAAGAAATTGAATCATCGAAATGCTTCTATTGCAAATGGAAAATTTATTCATATGAGATGTGTTGCACACATTCTTAATCTCATTGTGCAATACGGTATTAAGGATGCTTCTGTGCCTGTGGATCGAGTTATAGGTACTGTGAGGTATATAAGAGGATCACCATCGAGGTTGACAAAATTCAACCAACAGGTAAAAGAAGAAATGATAGACAGTAAGGCTCAATTGTGTTGAGATGTGCCTACTAGATGGAACTCAACATATATGATGTTAAAGGTGGCTGAAAAATATGAGCGTGCATTTGAATCATATGTACGTGATGACCATAATTTTTTTCTTGACCTTACTGTTGGAGATGGAGTTCCTACATTTGATGATTGGGAAATTGTTCGAAGAGTTATAAAAGTACTAGAGCCTTTTTATCATCTTACATTGAAGGTGTCCGGATCTTTGCATGTTACCTCTCATTCACTTTTTGAAGTATTGACGGATGTGCATTGTCTTTTTTATGGGTGGCAAGATTGTGGAGATCTAGACATAATTTCTAAGACTTTCAAAATGAGAGATAAATATAATAAGTATTGTGGTGAAAGAAACAAGGTCAACATGCTAGTTTACTTGGCGGTCATCTTTGATCCGTGATGTAAAATGAGTTTTTTGGACTTTGGGGTCAACTTGCTTTTTCCTAATGTTGCTAATGACATTATGAAAATGATTGATAAATAATTGCATTGCTTGTTCAATGAGTATTCTTCTAATGCCGGGAGAATTAAATTGTTTGAAGGTAGATCTAGTTCTTCGACAAATCTTTGCAGTTCAATGGAAATAGATCAGTCAGAAATGAAAACGGGCTTGGCCAAACAACAATACCTTAAGAAGAAGAAACACAAGTTGGACTAGAAAGTAAATCTGAGTTGGATAGATATTTGGGTGAGGATGAAGAAGTAAACAACTCAAGTTCATTTGATTTACTATTGTGATGGAAAATGAACAATCCTAGATTCCCTATTCTTGCACAAATAGCTCGAGATATTCTTGCTATTCCTATCTCAACAGTTGCCTCGAAAAGTGCATTTAGCACGAGTGGACGTGTTCTCAATAGTTTTAGAAGTTCTCTAACTCCTCTCGTGGTCGAAGCTTTGGTTTGCACACAAGATTGGCTTCGGAAATCTAATAATGCCATCAATCTTGAAGATTATGTTGATGAACTTCAAACCATAGAAGATGGTAATATATAAATTTTAATTTATAAAATAAGCTTTTGTATTCTTTATATTAGTAAGCATTCCCATAATTTAACTAACACTTTTGTTTTTAAATTTGCTAGACTTATCCAAAATACCCGAAGATCAAGAAGGTAACATACTTAGCATTAGTTTATAAAGTTAAATGTTTATTATTTTTTATTATTTAACTAACTTATTCAATACTTTTACTAGGTATTTCAAGATTATCAACTGTGTTTTTAATTTATATTAGTAAGCATTCCCATAATTTAACTAACACTTTTGTTTTTAAATTTGCTAGACTTATCCAAAATACCCGAAGATCAAGAAGGTAACATACTTAGCATTAGTTTATAAAGTTAAATGTTTATTATTTTTTATTATTTAACTAACTTATTCAATACTTTTACTAGATATTTCAAGATTATCAACTGTGTTTGAAGCACAAGAAGAAACTTAAACGATTCTATCATGGTTTTTGAACTGATGTGTTATTGTTATTAGTTTGATTTGATTTGTTATTGTTGTTGGTTAATTGAACTTTTGTTGTGTTCTTTTTTTTTTTTTTTTGGACTGGTGTAGGTATCTATTGTACTTGGACTTTTGCTTATGTTTTTTATTTATTGTAATGTTGTTGTTTACTTCGACTCATGCTATTTACTTGGACTTTTACTTAAGTTTTTTTATTATAATTTTGTTGTTTATTTGGAATCATGTTGTTTATTTAGGTTGATGTTGTGTTGCTTTTATTTATTCACTTATTTACTTCAATTTTTTGTTGTATGATCATGTTTAAAAACTTTAAAGAAAATTATTTTTGAAAAATTACATAAAAATAAACAACACTAATTTCATTTTTTTTTAAAATTTAACTCGAGCAAATATATTTGATTCGATTCGATTTGAATTCCATCTCACTTGATTGAAAACTCGATTAACTTAAAAATTTTCAATTCGATTCATTTCGATTCAATTCGATCGAATGCTCACCCCTAAAAATGGCATGTTGAGTTTGGTTTATCTCCATGCCAAGAAAGTAAATCATCTCCTATAAGTCAATCATCTCAAACACGTCTTGCATTTGCTTCTTGAACTCTCCAATCATCTTCTTTCTGGTATCAGTTACTCGCAAATCATCCACATGCAATGACATAATCAGCAAGGTTTCATTTTCAGATTTCTTTACATAAAGAATAACCTCACTGGTACTCTTTTCAAACCTAATATTTGATAGATAGGCATCAATTCTGTCATACCAAGCCCTTGGAGCCTGTTTTAGGCAATACAAGGCATTTTTAAGCTTATAAACTTTGGATTCTTCACCATTCACTTTGAACCCTTCTAGTTGTTCAATAAAAAATTTCTCCTTGAGAAAACCATTCAAAAAAGCATATTTTACATCTAACTGATGTATTTCCATTGCTTTGTGTTGTTAGAGCAAATAAGAATCTTATAGTGTCCAACCTTGCAACAGGTGCAAAGGTTTCTGAAAAATCAACACCTTGTTGTTAGTTGTATCCCCTCACAACAAGTCTTGCTTTATGCTTATTTAGTGACCCATCTGTATTGTATTTGGTCCTGAATACCTATTTTACACCAATAACTCTTTTTTAGACTGGTCTATCAACCAGTTCCCATGTGTCATTCTTGTGTATCATTTTTATTTTCTGCTTGCATTGCTTCTTTCCAACAGTTTTCTTTAGTAGCTTCATCAAAGCTTGAAGGCTCCAGAATGGCCAAATCACGCCTTTGATAAATGTCAGTGATAGATCTTGTACCCTGACAGGTATATCATCAAACTTTTCCTCAATGTAAACTTCATCTTCAACTGGTTGTAGATCACTTCCTTGCTAATAATGTTTAAGCAAGCTTGCATCAGTACCATCCCATTTCCATCTACTACCTTCATTGAACTTTACATCTATACTCACAATAATCTTCTTGGTGGAAGGGTCAAAAACCATGTACCATTTCTTTGTGTTGCTGTAGCCAACAAAAATTCCAAGTATTGACTTTCTTTCCAACTTGCTTCTCTTATCAATTGGGACAAGTGCATAGCAAATGCAGCCAAACACTCTCAAATGTGAAACAAATGGATTGTGTCTAAACTAAGCTTCAAAAGGTGTTTTTCCTTTTATTACATTTGTTGGCAATTTGTTGAGTAGATACACTAAGGTATTCACTACCCCAGCTGAAAAGTTGTTTGGCAATTTGCTCTCAAACAATAGACATCTAGTCATATCAAGCACTATTCGATTCTTCCTTTCACAAACACCATTTTGTTGAGGTGTATAAATTGTGGTTAGTTGATGTTGAATTTCAGTTTCTTCACAAAGCTTCTGAAACTTTTCTAACAAGTACTCAGTGCCATTGTCTGATCTCAAAGCCTTAAGCTTGCAGTTTGCTTGGTTTTCAACTAATGTTTAAACTTGCAAAAGAAATCAGCTACCTCTGATTTTTACTTCAAGAAATTCACTCAACAAAATATTGTGCAGTCATCTATAAACAGTATAAAGTACTTGCTGTCACTTGAAGAAGAGGTATTTATAGGTCCATCGATATCAGTATAGACTAGTTGAAGCTTGCCATGATCTCTCAATGCTTTGTTAACTAGAAATGGCAATCTGACCTTATTCCCAAGCTGACAGACATCACAAACTTCATCCTTAACATGAACCTTAGACATGTCTTCAACCAGATCCAACTTGTGCAGTAAACTAAGTGATTTGTAATTAATATGCCCTAGTATTTTGTACCATAAGCATGAATCATCAGCTAGACTAGCATAAGCCTTCACATCTAACTCAGTTACATCCAAAATAAAATATCTGTAATTCATTGCCATTGTCACTTATTCTTAACCAAATGAGTTCTCAATCACACAATATTTGTTTTAAAAAATAAGAGAATAACCTTTCTCTATCAACTAGCCAACACTAAGCAAATTTTGGTCAATTTCAGGTACAAAAAGGACATATGAGATTGTCTTGTTACCTAATGAGTATTGATCACAACCTTTCATCTGCCTTTGGCTTCGATAAAGTTTTCATTCCCAATTCTGAATTTTGAAACAAAATTGGTGTCCAATTCCCTAAACATTATTTCATTTGATGCCATATGATTTATGCAACCACCATCAATTAGCGAATCCTTTTTGACCCTACTGGAGGTTACAAAATAGGATGCAGTGAAAACATGCTCCTCTTGAACTTGATTTTCATCAATAGCTTCAGCTTGAACTTGATTCTGCTGCTGTTGTTGTAGCTTTGCCTTGTTTTTACAGACTTTCTCCATATGGCTTAGTTGTTTGCAACTTTTGCATTGGATGTTAGGTCTATACCAGTAATATCTTTCCAAGTGTGTGGACTTTTTGCAGTAAGCGTATAGTGGAAACTTATTCTTTCCACCATCATTCTTTGGTTTCTCCTTTTTATTTAACCAAGGTTTCTTTCCTTTGTAACTTGAGCTTGAGTTTTCCTTACTTCTAGCCTGAAAAGCTCATTCAAGATACTCCTCCAATTTGTTAGCCCTTTTTGCTTTTGTGCATAAAGAGCATTTATCAACTTTGACAATGAGATAAATGATAAATCTTTCAAGTCCTCTAATGAAGATATCTTTGACTCATACTATTTTGAAAGAGTTATAATAGCTTTCTCAACAATTCTTCTGTCATTGAATTCATTTCCCAATAGTCTAATGCTATTGACTATGGCCAGTATCTTATCAGAGTACTATTTAATAGATTCAGACTCTTTCATCTTCAAATTTTCAAAGTCTCTCCTCAAGTTGATCAACTATTGTTGCCTTGTTTTATCAGACCCCTGAAACTCTTCCTTCAGCTTCTCCTAAGCTTACTTTGGAGAGTCACATGTCATTATTCTGGTGAAGATTACATCCGAGACTCCATTTTGTAGGTAAGACATTGCCTTGTATTTCTTAGCACAATCCTCATTATGTTGTCTGGTTTGAGCTATGGTGAGATTAGCTCTCAATGGAGGTGGTTTTGTATTAGTTTTAACCACATTCCACAAATGATGAGCTTACAAATAATTTTTCATTTTCACTACCCATATATGGTAGTTTTCACCAACAAAAAAGGTGGTGGTGGTGAAAAACTCATGTTTTTACAACAACAAAAACAAAAGTTGTTTCTTTCTTTTCAAACAAACAACAAGGAACAAAATAACAAAGAACAAGAGCTCTAAAAATTGATAGGCTCTCAATACCATTTGTTAAGGTTATCAATAACAAAGTTAAAAAATGATACTGAAAAGAAGAGAAAACAAAAGCAATAATAGAGAACAAAATTAATTCATTATCATTTTTCATTTAGAACAGATTACTTAAATTACAAATCAAGAATACAAAACTTGCAACAACTCCCACTAACATTGGGAATTATATTACATTACTTGTGCACCTGTTTAAGTTGAGTTATCAGCTAAATCATCACCTAAACACTTGCCATAGCAACTAACTAGCTTACTTACAGAAGCAAAACACATTACAATGAAACTAGATTATTTTTCTTGTTACAAAAGCTTCAACAGTAAAGTTATGCACCAAAAAGAACTTCTTGCTACTGCATTGCTGGCCAACATTTAGCAAACTGATGCAAGGATTAAGGCTGTTGAGGAGAAGGCCAAAACTGTGGTGGAAAGGCTTAAGGTTGCTGAAAAGAAGACCCACAGTGATGTTATGTTTTGGAGGGACCAGGCAGAAAAGTATATGATTGAGCGAGATTCTTCTCAATCATCAATGGCTTGGAAGGAGGAGGAGCTATAGGTAGAGCAACAAGATCATATCCTTACCAAGTCCCAATTGAGAAAAATGTGTCTGATGCCTTCTACTTGGGCTTGAGGAAAGTTATCTTGGGGATGCAACTACATTATGGCCCTTTTTACATTTACAACTTAGACCTCAATCTCTCGATGATATCAAGAGTTATGAGGAAAAAAAACCCTAAGGTTTGATGTCTTTGACCCTAATAGTCCTAAATTAGAAGAATAAACCGGGAGGATTAGGAATCTATGTATAAGTGTTGTTCTTGAGGAAATAGCTTAGGGGTACTAAATGGTGTAGTGAAACGGGAGACCAATGTTTCTAGTGATGCTGAGGATCCTTCTATTAAAGACTCTACTGAGGATGTTGAGGGGTATCAACATTGTAAATTAGTTGATATTTGCAATTTGTTCTGATATTAATAAAAAAATTATTTTATTTCTCAATGTCTTGGTTTTTATTACTTTTGTTGCTTGTTTCTCTTGACATGCATTATGGGTGATATTCAGCATAACACTATATAATCATAAGTTTTAATAATTTTTTCAATATTTTGAATATCCCATATCTTGAATTTTTTTTAAATGTCATTGACCATTCGTTGATGTTGTTTTCTCTAAATGTTTATTGCAGATTGTACTAATGTGGGAATATTATCTTTCATGAAAATAATAACCTTGCTCCCAAATGCATGGTGGAAGAACTACAGAAGGTAAAATAATAACATTGCTCTCAGATGCATGTGGGGAGGCTTATAGAAGGTAGAATGATAACCCTACTCTCAGACGTATGGGGGAAGTTGCAAAAGGTAAAACAATAACCTTGTTCCCAGACGTATGGGAGGAGACTTACGAAAGGTAGTAAATAATAACCCTGTTCTTAGACGTATGTGGGAGGCTTATGGAAGGTAGAGTAATAACCTTGCTCCCATACACATAAGGGTAACCCTACTCCCAAATGCATGGGGAGGCTTACGGAAGGCTCAATGTCTCGAGACATGAACCTCAATGTCTCAAGACATCAAATATGAAAGTTAAGGATCTAAAACAAGGGAATCATGTCTCGAGACATGGCTCTCAATGTCTTAAGACACTAGGTTAAATTTTGATAATTAAGTTTGGATTTGAGTCTTGACTCCATATTTGACCCTGAGTAACCCCAAGATGTGTTAAATAAGATTGTTAAACTTCTATAATGCATGATTATATTCATAAATGGAAATGTTTTGAATTATACCATGATTATATGCTTAAATTATTTTGCAATTGATTTGAGATAGTTTGCATTGCTTCAGTAATGTAATGTGACGTCATGCATGACTGGGTTAAGTGTAGGGTGTCACAGTGCTAATTATTTGAGCTAACTAATGACACAATTCTTGTTTCTCTCTGATAATGGTAATTGCAATTTTGATCCCTCTATTACGTTCGCATTTGGGATTTATTTTTTATATTTTAATTTGACATAAATTGGCCCTTTTCTTTTACAATAGCATTAGTTAGTACAATTTTGATCCCTCTACTATGTTCTTAGTTGGAGTTAAGTGTTTATGTTTCAATTTGAATAATTTGATTTTTTACTTTTATAATGACATTAGTTAGTCCAAATTATTAACATATTTAATTATTCCAATTAAAATGATGATGTTTTCCTACTTTAAATTTTGGGTGTTACTGAACACAAGTATTTAGAAGTTACGAGAAATAAATTTGTTGTAGTTAGTTGTGACCGATAGTATCGGGGAGGACTTTGTTGAACCCGTTTCTTATGCGAGAAGTTGGGATGGTTTTAATTTCGAATCAACTCTATAGCCAATTTCGCATATTATAAATCCTTGATGGAATGTGAATATGGACCCTAAATCAATAGCATGGTGGCCGATCAACTAGTTGTAGTAAAATGACTTAGTCAAAAGTAATTCTTTTTAGAACTTAACTAGACAGTTAGATGGGGATAGAATCATGATGTTTGTGTGTAATGAAATAAAATAATATATATTATATAGTAATAGATAGTAGAAGTGTGCGTGCATGTCTCACGGTTGGTCGCCGGCTAAGATTTGTTGATTGGCTAAATTTTATTTTATGATGGGTAAAGGGTGGGGAAATGGACGGAAAGTAAGAAAGAAAGACTTCAACTTTTATTTTTCTATCTTGCTTCCTTGTCTCTTTCAAGTGAAGCTAGAGAGGAGAGGTCGGCTGCATGTAGTGGAAAACCATGAAGTTTGTTTGCTTAGAAGTTGAAATTTTCAAGTAGAAGGGTAACTCTTCTAAGCTCTCCCTTGCCCATAGCTTTTCATTGACAAATTCTGGTTGCATTGTTGAATTGAGCTTGACAGAATGTGTGGGAGAAGAGAAGAGTTTCTTTTCTAGTTGTAAATGTTGCATGTCTTGTAGATGAAGAGTTTCTCACTTGTGTTTATACTCCATTTTTGTAACTTTGGGGTTGATTGTATTTAGCTAACAAGGTGGGAGAAGGCTGTAGCGGAAAAGGGGAGGAGCAAATTGAATAGGTAGAATCGGTGTTGGGAACCTTGGTGAGTTTTCCTTGAACTTTTATTTTCTTCTGTTTGATAATTGTTGAAACTGTTGACAATTGCATGGTAAAAAAAGTTGAAAATTGCATGGTTTTGGAGCATCAAATTTATTAACATTTATGGCAGCCATCAATTTTGACTAAAATGTCAAAATAAGAGGTGCAAGTTTAGCACCGTAAATGACTTTGAAAAATTGGCATGGGATAATTTATTTTTTGGTCATTGAGATAATGGGCTATTTATTGTTTGGTACTTGAACCTCAACTATAAATAGGCCTTCCCATTTCTCATTTCAAATCATCCTAACTATTCTTTCTCACTTAGTTTTCTCTCTTCTCCCATTTGAGAATTCTTGAGGAATTCTATTTGTTTGTAATATTTTGGAGATAGTGAAGTTATCAACTGGTGTTGGTGCCCGAGGACGTAGGTATAATTTACCGAACCTCGTTAAAATTTTTGTGTTTTTTCTTGTCCTATTTTTCTTTCAATATTTGAGGGTATAATAGTAGTATTTAATTGTGTTATTAAATTACGATAGAAGGGATATTCTGTCTAAGGAAAGACTTGGTACTTAAGAGATCCTTGTGATCCACCTCTCTTTCCTGGGAATTGAACTTTGTGTGATTTTTTAGTACAATAATTTACACGCTTCCAACCCTATTGGAATAACAAGTGGTATCAAGAGCCGAAGGTTAATCGTAGTATGCTCTATGGTTGCAGTTTAAACTGATCTTCCACATCAGAAAAGATTTCCTTAGGTATATTGAAAGATTATGGAGACAACGGACGGTTTAGGTGCTTCAACATCGTCCATGTGGACAAGACCGACAATTGCAAATGTAAGATTGGCTGTGGAGATCTTTGATGGCACAAGCCATTTCGGTATGTGGCAAAGTGAGGTTCTAGATGCCCTTTTTCAACAAGGTCTAGACATTGCCATTGATGAAAAGAAACCGATGATGATGTGGGAGAAAGATTGGAAGGCGATCAATCGGTTGGCATGTGGCACAATTCGATCATGCCTTTCTCGAGAGCAGCGGTATGCTTTTTCAAAGGAGACTTACGCAAATAAGTTGTGGGTGGCACTTGAAGAAAATTTTTGAAGAAAAAGCAGTGAATAAGCTCCACTTGAAGAAAAGACTGTTTCGTTTCACCTACGTCCCAGGTACTACAATGAATGATCACATCACCAAATTTAATCAGTTAGTCACTGATTTGCTAAATATGGATGAGACATTCAAAGATGAAGATTTGGCTTTGATGCTGTTAGGGTCACTTCCTGAGGAGTTTGAGTTTCTAGAAACTACTCTACTTCACGGGAAAAGTGATATATCTCTAAGCGAAGTTTGTGCGGCCTTATACAGTTATGAGCAGAGAGAGAAGGACACAAGCGAAAAACTCAATCAGAGACACAGAAGCTTTAGTAGTCCGTGGCCGTTCATAAACTCAAAGAAAAACTCAGAAGGGGAGATCAAAGTCAAACTCCAGACTTGGGAAAGATGAATGTGCCTTTTGTCATGAGAAAGGCCACTGGAAGAAAAATTGCCCAAAGCTCAAGAATAAGGAAAAAGTCATTGTAGACGCTTGTGTTGCAAAGCATGATACCAGTGACTCAACTATCATCGTTGCATCATCATCATCGTTCCATTCGGATGAGTGGATATTGGATTCGGGTTGTACCTATCATATGTCCCCTAACCGGAGTGGTTCTCTGATTTAGTAGAACTAAATGGAGGAGTTGTTTATATGGGTAATGACAATGCACAGAAATCTGTTGGGATAGGTTCAATCCAATTAAAGAATCAAGATGGATCAACCAGAGTTTTGACTGATGTTCAAGATGCGCCCGGTTTGAAGAAAATCTCATCTCATTGGGAGCCTTGGAATCCAAAGGTTCAGTTGTTACTATGAGAGATGGGGTTTTGAAAGTGACTTCTGGCGCACTTGTAATATTAAAAGGCATCAGGAAAAATAACTTGTATTATTACCAAGGTAGTACAGTTATTGAAGCAGTAGCTGCAGCTTCCGATAATAAAGAGTTGGACTCAATGCAGTTGTGGCATATGAAGTTGGGATATGCCTGTGAAAAATCCTTGAAAATTCTGGCAAAGCAAGGATTGTTGAAAGGTGCAAAGGCTTGCAAATTAAAATTTTGCGAGCATTATGTTCTGGAAAAGCAAAAGAGAGTGAAATTGATGATCGCTATCCATAATACAAAAGGTATTTTGGAATATGTTCACTCGATGTGTGTGGGGCCTTCCAAAACACCTTCGTTGGGAGGAAAACACTACTTTGTTACTTTTGTTGATGACTTTTCCAGAAGAGTTTGGGTGTATACCATGAGAACTAAGGATGAAGTGCTTGGAGTTTTCCTTAAATGTAAAACTATGATCGAAAACCAGACTGGCAAGAAAATCAAGCGGTTTAGGACAGACAATGGAGGGGAATATAAAAGTGATCCGTTCTTCGATGTATGCCAACAGTATGGTATTGTTCGACACTTCACAGTTAGGGATACACCACAACAGAATAGAGTGGCGAGCGTATGAATCGAACATTCTTTGGAGAAAGTTCGATGTATGTTGTCCAATGCTGGGTTGGGCAAGCAATTTTGGGCTGAGGCTGTGACATACGCTGGCCATCTAGTTAATCGTTTGCCATCATCTACATTAGAAAGAAAAACTCCTATGGAGGTATGGTTTGGAAAACCGGCTACAGATTATGATTCCTTACATGTGTTTGGATCTACTGCATATTACCATGTGAAGGAGTCAAAATTAGATCCGAGGGCAAAGAAAGCTCTTTTTATGGGAATCACATCTGGAGTAAAGGGATTTCGTCTTTGGTGCTTAGACACAAAGAAAATGATCTATAGCAGAGATGTTACTTTTGATGAATCTGCCACATTAAAAAAGGTAGCAGATGAAGATATTCAGGTAAGTGATACTCCACAGCAGGTGGAGTGTACTCCAAAATAGGTGGAGTTTGAGTAGGTGAGGATTTGCCCAGTTAATAAGTCTAATTCTCCAACCACAATGGAGGAATTAGAGGTTGAAGAGGTTCTGACCTAAGAACCGTTGAGTACACCAGAACCAGTTACAGTTGCAAGGCCACGGAGAGAAATTCGTAGACCTGCTCGATTTACTGATATGGTAGCCTACGCCTTTCCCGTTGTTAATGATGATATTCCTGTCACTTATTAAGAAGCAATGCAAAGCTTAGAAAGTGACAAATGGAAAAGCGCCATGGATGAAGAAATGCAGTCTCTCCGAAAGAATAATACTTGGGAGTTGGCGCAATTACCGAAAGGTAAAAGGGCAATCGGATGCAAGTGGGTATTTGCAAAGAAAGATGGATCTCCTAGTAAGAAAGATGTTCGCTACAAGGCAAGATTAGTAGCTAAAGGCTACGCTCAGAAGGAGGGAATTGACTATAATGATGTATTTTCCCCTGTTGTGAAGCATTCCTCCATTAGAATTTTGTTGGCCTTGGTAGCACAGTTGAATTTGGAGCTAGCTCAACTTGATGTAAAGACAGCTTTCTTGCATGGTGAGCTAGAAGAAGAGATCTATGTGACTCACCCAAGGATACGAAGATGCTTTGGTGGTAGAAATTGGGTTTGTAAAAAGTTTGAACAAATCGCTATATGGATTGAAGCAATCTCCGAGGCAGTGGTACAAGCGATTTGATAGCTTTATGAGAAGGCAGAAGTACACAAGAAGCAAATATGACAATTGTGTGTATTTGCAAAAGCTGCATGATAGATCTTTCATTTATCTACTCTTGTATGTTGATGATATGTTAATTGCTTCGAAGAGCCAAAAGAGATAGATAAGCTAAAGGCTCGATTGAATGAAGAGTTCGAGATGAAAGATCTAGGTGAGGCCAAGAAGATTCTCGGCATGGAGATAAGTAGAGATAGACAGAGAGGCAAGCTTTGTTTGAATCAGAAGTAATATCTGAAAAAGGTATTACAATGTTTTGGTGTAAATGAAAACACAAAACATGTAAGTACTCCACTTGCTTCTCATTTGAAACTTAATGCTCAATTATCTCAGAAGATCAAGAAGAAAGAGAATATATGGCAAAAAGTCCCAAATGCTAATGCGATTGGGAGTTTGATGTATGCAATGGTGTGTACGCGCCCGACATTTCACAAGTTATTGGAATTGTGAGCAGTATATGCATGATCTGAAAAGGACATTGGCGTGAAATGGATTCTACGGTATCTTTGAAAACCGTAGAGCGTTGGTTTAGTTTTTAGCAGGATGAAGCACTTGGTCGGGCTTTGTAGTTAGATATGTTGATTACGACTTTGCTTTGGTGATTTAGATAAACGTCGCTCAACTATGGGGTATCCGCTTACTCTTGCTAAAGCCCCAGTGAGTTGGAAGTCTACCTTACAGATCATGTAGCTATTTCTACTACTGAGGCGCGTATATATGGCGATTCTGAAAGTTTTAAGGAGGCTATTTGGCTTAATGGATTGTTGGAAGACTTGGGAGTTGTTCAAAGTCACATTAGTCTATATTGTGACAGTCAGAGCACTATTCATTTAGCGAAAAATCAAGTCTATCATTCAAGAACCAAGCATATCGACGTAAGATATCACTTTGTGCGTGAAAGTCTTTGAAAAAGGAAAAATTCTACTTGTAAGATTTCGACAAAGATAATCCCGCAGATATGATGACCAAGGTGGTAACAACAATCAAGTTCAATCATTGTTTGAACTTGATTAACATCCTGAGAATTTGAGCACCTTCAGGTGTATGGCGCTTGAGAGCGCATTTGGAGGCACTACAAAGATAGCTTTATCAGATTTGGGAGTTGAAGGAAGTATGTGAAGATGTGATTATTCTAATCAAATCTTCAAGGTGGAGATTGTTGACAATTGCATGGTAAAAAAAGTTGAAAATTGCATGGTTTTGGAGCATCAAATTTATTAACATTTATGGCAGCCATCAATTTTGACTAAAATGTCAAAATAAGAGGTGCAAGTTTAGCACCGTAAATGACTTTGAAAAATTGGCATGGGATAATTTCTTTTTTGGTCCTTGAGATAATGGGCTATTTATTGTTTGGTACTTGAACCTCAACTATAAATAGGCCTTCCCATTTCTCATTTCAAATCATCCCAACTATTCATTCTCACTTAGTTTTTCTCTCTTCTCCCATTTGAGAATTCTTGAGGAATTCTATTTGTTTGTAATATTTTGGAGATAGTGAAGTTATCATCTGGTGTTAGTGCCCGAGGACGTAGGTATAATTTACCGAACCTCGTTAAAATTCTTGTGTTTTTTCTTGTCCTATTTTTCTTTCAATATTTGAGGGTATAATAGTAGTATTTAATTGTGCTATTAAATTACGATAGAAGGGATATTCTGTCTAAGGAAAGACTTGGTACTTAAGAGATCCTTGTGATCCACCTCTCTTTCCTGGGAATTAAACTTTGTGTGATTTTTTAGTATAATAATTTACAAGCTTCCAACCCTATTGGAATAACAGAAACTGTTAAATTGCTGTCTGACTTTTACCTTGTTGGTATTGTTAATTGCTGCCCTGTTTATGCTGTCTGATTGTGGTATTGATGCTGTTCGAATATTGCGTTGTTAATGATGTCTAAATATTGTATTATTGATGCTGTCCGAATCAGCCTCCGAATGTGGTATGTTACAGCAATTAAGCCAAGTGTTGCAAGTCCTCTTAGGCTGCCCACAACGCAACCTTTCAATACTAATGTTACCATGAATTAACCTTCAATTAATGGTGTGGTGTATGATTTATGTTAGGCCAACCCCTTTTTTGGTTGCATTTTTGAGTAATTACATAATAGTTGGTGAGTGTGATTGAATGAAGGATGTATCTTCTTGTGATGGTAAACCCTGAGATTTTAAAATTCGAAAGGGAATGTGAAGTCCTCGTTGTTAAGCCCTCCTTGGTGCTAGTGAACCACATTAAAGAGGAGAAATGGAGGGATGTATTTTAAAGTAAAATGGCTTTGCGGAGGGATGTAATTGGGAGTGTTACAGCTGATGTGATTTAACAAAAAAAAAAAAAAGAAACTTTCAGCATGCACATACACAAAAAAAAATATTTTTGGAATGAATTTTTTTTTAAAAAAAAATTCGACCTTAGTATTTTAACTGAAATAATGAAGGGTTAATTATTTGAACTAATTAATGATATTATAAAAGTACATGAATCATATTTTGTTAAACTAAAGTATAGATATTAAATTTTAAATTTAAACATAGTAGTGGGACCAAAATCATAATTTGACCTAAAATAATCTATGTCTAATATAAATGTGTTCATAGGTCAGGCTGAGCTTAAGAATGATATTAATTATTAAAACTTTGTGCTTACCCAAGCCTAACCTGACTTGACCTGGAATATGGATCTATAATTTTGCCTAAACTCATCCATATTTATAAATAGCTAACTCAAGTCCATTTTAAGTTTGTTCATATTATTTAAAAAAATTGTAAAAATATATTTATATTATTTTAATTTAATATTTAATAATTTTATACATTTTTATTTATTAAATATTTTTATAATTATTTTTAAAAAAATTTTAAAGTGTACATTATAGCATTATTATATATTATTATAAATTTATCGTTTATGCCTTATAAATTATATAATATATAAAAATAACATAATATAAAATATTATAAATTTAAAAAATAATCTAGACTTGGACTTTGAATGTTTAAACTCGAGCCTGACTCATATTTTAAACGGACATTTTTTCCCAAGTTCATTTTTTGGGCATAATATTTTGCCAAAACTCTCTCAAAATTTGAGCAAACCTTTGAGCCTGGACGAGTAGCTTGGCCATGAGCAAGTCTAATCTTTTTAGAAAAATTCAACAGTGCTAACAACTAGATTTTAGTTTTAAATACGAAAAATAAAGAAACTACATTTCTAAAAGACTAAATTTCAAATGTACTAAGACTATATGGATTTAAAATATTTTTAATTTTCAAATTTTTACTTTATAATGGAACCCAAAATTATCCTGTCCTCCATGATTAGGTATCAATTATAAAAGGAAAGAAAGAAAAGAACTCGAGAATTAGGCCCAAGAGAGTTCACTCGTACACATTATTAAGGTTTGATCCAGAAATTTGCTTGTGTGATATATGCGTGTGAGTTTAAAACTATATTGCATAAAAAAATAATCCAAACTTAAGTAAGGGCATCCATACTAGTTTAAAAAATAAAAATAAAATAAATAATAATTTAAGAGAGGTAATCTAGTAATTAATTTAAAAAAAAAACCCATAAGATATGGGCAATCAATTAAAAACTACATGATTTTATTACATTTTTTTTCTCTAATGGTTCAAAGGACTCAAACTTAGATGCTAAATAAATAAAAGAGAGCGAAAGAATTTTATCAAACATCTATGAATAAAAATATTAATAAAATAAATATTACTTAAATACATATTGAAAAAAAGGGGAAAATATCAGAGAATAATGTCGCTGCCAGATTTCCATCTTTCTCCACCCAATCTTCTTAAAACTTTCACCGCCTCCTCCAATTGTACCTATTTGGCAAGTAAATAAATTAATATATAAATGGTCTCCATAATTTCATTAAAAAAGAAATACAATTTATATTGAGAAAAATTAACACGACAACGTGTACTCTTTCAGACATGTTTAAAGAAATTTATGTCAATGTTAATATTTATACACTTTAAAAATTAGGGACAGATAATATTTATAAACATTAAGACAAATTTAACAACAATTTGGTTCAAAAAAATTAAACCCCAACACCCTAGCACATGGGTTCCCTCAAAGAGCCAGTTGGGCAGTGGGGTTTTCTCACATGACACAATGATTTATTTCCATAAGGCCTCACACTTAATTTAGAAAATAATTAAAATGAAAAGGTGAAGGTAAGCCATGTTACCATGTGAGTCACCATCATGGAGGATCAATGGGTGTTACCTTAACTAGGAGCAATTGCTGATGGGCCATGCTGTTGGTGATGGGAAGGTGTGAGCGGCTGATGCTGGTGATGATGGAAATCCCAATGTTTGTGATTGATGGTAGTGATAAAAAGGGTACACTGGCATCAATGTGTTGGCACCTACAATAGCTTGCCCTGCTGGATATACTTGAGACAAATGCCCATTCATGTAGGATCCTCCATTGTAGCTTAGCTTCTGTTTGCACCAATCATACACCACATTTTATTAAGACTATGTAAAAAAAAAAAAACAATAATTTTTGGCAAATTTATGTTATTGTACAAATATCAATTATGTTTATTTTTTTAAAAAACTATTCATTTTGGAAGGATGGTATTTCTTTATACCTTTGTTGGTCGATTTAATTCTGTGGATATTAGAAGAAATAATAATAATACACTAAGAATTAGTGATAGATGGTGAGAATTAGACATTTTAACATGTTTATACTATTTGAATAAGTGACTCGTATTAGATCCAATTTAGTTTAATTTTAAAATTTTGATGGATGTTCATAAAAAATTGATATGATTTGATTTGCATTACAATTTGGTTAATAAAAAAATATTTTTATATTTAAATCTAACAATATATAAATATCAATATAAAATTATTTTTATATATTTCAAAAAGGTATTTATTTGATACATCATTTATCAAGGTAATTTTCCAATTTCAATATATATATATATATATATATATATATATATGAGCACTTACATGGTTGTAGCTGATGTTTGTGGCAACGTAGGCAGGAGAGTACCTGAAAAGCGTTAAAAAAGGGAAGATAAAAGGTAAGGAAAAATCCACCTTTCTTACCATGAAGCTTCAATAAAGTCAATGTATCAATATCATACCCGTAAAAAGGAACGGCCTGATGGTGCTGATGGTGAAACGGCGGTGCTGATGCCCCAGCCGGGTAATACCACTGCACCTGATTGGCTGCTGCAACTGGCGTGGCCCTCGGTCCAACGTTTGATCCTTCATTGTCAATACCCTCAAAGATTAGAACCCCATGATGCTCATATTTACAAAAAATGCCATCACCATATTTTTCCAAATACCATTTGTTGTTCTCTTGTTACATCACATACCTATATGTTTAGTTTTTAAAATATATAATTACAGTTTAATAGTTAATTTTTATTTAAATTTAATTGAAACTATATAAACATAATAATAATAATTTTTTATAAGGGTAAAAAGGTTATCTAGAAATCGAATCCAAAATTAACATAATTAAGACTTAAGTACAAGTTTTTTTTTTATCACTTCAGATGTGTGTGTATATATATATATATATATATATAGATATAATTATAGAATATGTGTAAAAAATATTTATTTCAATATATTGTTATTTAATAAATAATGATCCGTATATAAATAATAATAATGATCCGGTTTGTTCAAAAAAATACCTTGTTGCGGCGGAGGAGCAGATGAGGCGGACCTCGGGCGGCGAGCACCGAGGGAGGCGATGTTACAGTTGGCACGACGGCCGTTAATGATAGGAGCAGCGTCCTCGCAAGCCTTCTTTGCAGCTTCAGCATCCTTAAAAGTAACCTTTTAAAAACAAAAACGGAAGACAAAATTAAAAGGAGAGGAATCGGTAGAAATCAAGAGTAACGAGTGCATTGCGATTGAACGAAAAAGAGGAACTTACGAATCCATAACCTTTGGATCTGCCAGTGATTTTATCAGAAATAATGACAGCTTCAAGGATCTCACCATATTTCTCAAAATGCTCTCTCATGGCTTCTTGAGGAGTTTCCCACGCTAAACCTCCCACGAAAACTTTGGTTAATGTTGTATCACCGAATTGCCCTACATTATTGCTCATTTTCATCGCCGCTTTCCCCTCAACTTTAAAAAAAAAAACTATCTTAAATGAACAAAAAAAACAGCGAAAATATATGAGGTTTTTGCAGCGTAAAAATGAAGGGAAAAGAAATAAGAACAGAATAGGGTGGGAAAGGGGAGAATATAAAGAGGAAGAAGATAGCCTGCTCATGTCCAGGCCGTAAGGTTCCATTTATTATTAAAAATAAATAAAAGGTTAAAATTTACTATTAGTCCATGTACTTTACGTAAGATGTTGATTTAGTACATGTTCTTTAATTGATATTTTTAATAGGTGTAATGATGAATTTAGCCCTAAACATTTACATCTTTTGTCAATTTGGCCATTATTCTTTTTTTTTATAGCTAAACTTAACCTTTAACCTTTCAAAAAAGAGTCAAATTGCTTTTTTCAAACAAAAATGTTGACCAAAATATTAAATTTTTAATGATGTTGGCCTGACAATCATGTGACAATTTATGTTTACTTCATGTTGACATGACATTATTTGTTATATATGTCACTTCAATTAAAAATTATAAAATATTTTAAAAAATAAAAATTAAAAACATATATAAATAGTTCATAAAAAAAAGCATAAACTACACGTCAATTGCTATACAGGCTACCATATTTAAAAATTTAACGTTTTAGTTAGTATTCCCGTTAAAAAAAAATCAACTCTTTTTGAAATGTTGATGGTCAAATTTAATTCTTTTTAAAATGTTGAGCTCCAAATTTAACTAAAAAAAGAATAAGGATCAAATTAACAAAAAAATAAACATTAATGGTTAACTTTATCATTATCCAATTTTAATATTTATACTTATTGAAATTTAAAAATTCAATCTTTAATGACCGTTGAAATTATTACAATTTTTTAAAATAAAATTATGCAAAAATAAAAGACATTATATATGTGAAATTCAAAGATTTATCTTAGATCTAATCGGCAAAGATTGAATCATTGAATAATGCAAATAATCCAATTTTGAAAAGAGTTAAAATAGGAATGAAATAACAAAATAAAGCGAAACACATGAAGACAGTGAAGCAAAAGGCAAGGTCATACTACGTTATCAGTATCACACACATTCATGCACTAATTCACCTTAAGATTACAAATATACTTGTGTAATAATTTAATTCATTTTCTTTTAATATTTTTATTAAATAAAAATATTTCAATTTTATCCATTTTAAAAAATTAATAATTCGATTGAAGCTATTTTAATTTTTTTTTCACTTTACCCCTCAAAATTTTTAAAATTTTATTCTGACCCCTCTCACAACGGTAACTTGTCTTCTAGATAAATATTTGTAAATATCTTTATTCACAATTATTTCTATACGATGAATCAGGTACGTTAGAGTCATTCCTAAATCATAAAAATTATACGTCA
Source organism: Gossypium anomalum (assembly GCA_025698475.1). Taxonomy (NCBI): domain Eukaryota; kingdom Viridiplantae; phylum Streptophyta; class Magnoliopsida; order Malvales; family Malvaceae; genus Gossypium; species Gossypium anomalum. The sequence goes on along the minus strand of CM046960.1, from coordinate 46,271,264 downwards.
TATATATGTAACAATAGTATTTTATATTACGAATAATAAATAAAATATATTTTATTGAATTTAAAAAAGAAAAACTATGAACGACATCAATGCAGAAAATCACGTGGGGACCCACTCCTTTCCAAAATGGCAAAATTCCCTCCCAATTAAATCTTAGCTGTCAATTTGTCAAAGTCCTGAAATTGCAGTTGTAAGAGACAAAATCACGTATGTCCTAATATAGCTCTAAAAACGTTTAATGTTTGGTTGAATTCTGCTATTAGTCCCTGTACTTTTATAAAAGCTGTGGATTTAATACATGTATTTTAATTTGATCAATTTTAAGGTATTTGATAAACCATTGAAAATCAAAATTTTTAACATTTAATATTTTAAATGTGTTTGATAATCATTTTAAATTTTACTTAATATAAAATTTTCAATAAAAAATATTGAATATAATAAATATTTTACTTAATGTAGAAAATATTAAGTCAATTTTTTTGTTAAAAAATAAAATAAATTATCTTTTTTTAAGTGATATATTCAAATTATCATATCTATCTTTCATCCAAAACTATCTAAAATAATATTAAAAAAATATATTACTAAGATTATAATTAAAAATAAATATTGTTTTAAAAAATAATATTTACTTTTATTAATCAACATAATTATATTCTGTACTTATATTTATAAATTTTCCAAACAGTTTTCTAATATAAATTTAGCACTTATAAAATTTAGCAGTAAAAATTCAGTATTTAATTTTTCATCATTTAAATTTCCAGTTTATCAAACACACATTTAGTTCATATATTTTTTCAATTTATCAATTTTAGTCTTTATACATTTTGAATTTTGAAATTTTAATCCTGGCCCAAATAGTCATAGTTAAATTCATTTAGTTAAATTCAATTACTAGGCTTGTACAATACGTATAATAATAGATTTAGTCTATATTCTCAAATTGTATCATTCTAAGCCTTATACATTTCAAATTTTGAAATTTCAATCTTGATGTTATCACAGTAATTAATCCATTAACTGATTTTTTAGTGAGTAATATGTGGAAATAATAAGTTGACATATCATTACATATATTATAATATGTTTGCCACATCAGATTTTGGAAATAGCAAAAGTTAACTTACTAAATTTAATAGTTATTGTTTGGTGAGGATTAAAATTTTAAAATTTGAAAAGCACAGAAACTAAATTAATCAAATTAAAATATATGAATGAAATCCTCAACTTTTATAAAGTATAAGGACTGATAGTAGAATTTAACCTGAAGATTATCATCCTATAGCTACCGTAAAAAAGAAACTATAAATGAATCTAAGATTATACCATATGTTTTTAGCATAGTTGTTTATATCAGATTGGATCGATCAATCAAATCAAAAATCGATCAAGTATCAATTCAAAAAGAGGTATTAGATTGGTTGAACTGAGAAGCCAGTTGAACTAGGCAGTTGAACCAAATTTTTTATTTTTTATTTTTTTATGAATTTTTAATAATTTATTTAATTAAATTAGACTAATTGATTGGATTGACGAACTTTTGACATGAATGGTTTGACCATCGGTTCAATTATGAAAATATTAATTTTACAATGTAATAAAAAATAAAACTCAAATGTATTCTAGAATCGCTTGTAAAATTTTTTCTAATAAAACTCAAATAATAGAAGACACTTGATCTACTCAAACTCAATTCGATAATGACCAACTTACTCTTGATGAACACTATATGAACATTACTCGAAAGCGTAATCAAAATAATATTTTTTTATAAAAATTAATATAAACACAAAATTATATTCGTATGTGTTAAAATAATATAAGATGAATTAACCTATCAAAATTTATATTAGTATACAATAACATAAGCACAAATAAGATAGATGAAAATATATGGACACAATACAATTATATGCATTTATTATGATAGGTTTTTGTAAAAATTATTTTTTAAAATGCATTTTTAGGACTATCTTGAGTCGAGTTTAATTATTTATATTGAATAGCATGTGCATAATTTATTAATTAATCATTTTGTGGTAATGAAATGATATTATTATGAACTCGACACTCACAAATGTCGAGATCTTTAATAATCACTTTTCAACATTTCTTTTAGAATCTTGTACTTTACTTCTACAAGTAGATATTTGACGTCATGAAATAGGAACTTGACTTCCATATGTGTTAAATTCAAGCATTTTGTAACCATGAAAGTTAGGTAGGATGGCAAGGGTCTCTATTACCTTAACTAATAGTTGAGGGTTCGATCCTCGCCCCGAGTATGGAGAAGCTTTAAAACTCGTGGCCAATATCTATCTCCTTAATGGCCCTACAAAATGCAAATGATTAGTTACTAGACTCACTCCGATAGATCATTCCAGAAGTTGAAACTTACTATCTCCTTAATGGCCCTACAAAATACTAGCCTACACTCTGGCAACGTACTCTCAACACTTTACCTTCAGACTCTCTCCACCTTCACTTTTTATAATCTCCAACTCTTTGCCCTGATTAGGCTTCCATCGACACCACCACATCCTCCTCCATACTCCTCCCTTGTTGTATCACAATATCAACACGGTTTAATGGGATAAATCTTAAATCTATATATGAATTTTAGTCTAATGTGTAATTTTATATATGAACTTTGATTTTGTGCAATTTTATATATGAAATTTTGATTTTATCCAATTCTTACAAATTATTAACACAGTTATTGATATAGCATCCTTTTATGTTTATAAAGCGCACACACACAAATAATTATATTCATCTAACATAAAAATAAATTGATGTAAATTTTTTCTTTAAATGTGTATAATTGAATCAAAAGGAAAGTTTCATATATATATATATATTTGAACCAAAATTAGTGACGAAGCCAAAAAAATTTTTTGGGGGGGCTGAAACTAAATTATTTATTTTTACGATAGTAAAAATGCAATTTCACAATTTTAATAGTCTATATCTTTATAAATTTTAAAGGATTAAATTAAAATTTTATCATTTTAGGGGGTCAAAGTGTAATTTTACCATTACTAATTTAAATTTTTATAAAGTATAAAATACCTAAATTTTATAAATTTTATAACGTATAAAGTAAAATTTTACCGCGCGCGAAATTATCCCATTCACAATGTAACGGCCAAATTTTTTTCAGTGGTGTCGGAAATAGTGATTTGAGATCACTAAATCCGACGAGTAAGTTTAGAAATTTTAACGAATAATAATTATAGGCCAAGCGCGAAACTTAAAAGAATTATTTTTAATTAGTGAATTTTGCGATTTTAAAAGAATTAATCGTGTAAATTGGGTTGAAAACGAGGTATCGAGACCTCGATTCATAAACCGAGCCATAAATAATTTTATAAATATTTATGGAGTGTTATTAAGTTAGTATTAAAGTTTCAGTAGAAAATTTTAACGCTTGGTTAGTCAATTAATTAAAAGGACTAAATTGAAAATAGTGCAAAATTTATTAAATTGTGATTAAATAGTTTAAGTAATTAAAAGGAGGGATTTAAAAGGCAATTGGACCCAAATTGAATGGGCTGGACGGTTGGGCAAGAAAATCAGCAAAAAGACAAGGAGAAACAAGGGCAAAATGGGAAATTTTGCAAATTAAACATATAAAACAAGACAAATTTGAAAAATCTAGAGATATCATCATTTTTCTTCAGCAAAAACGCCATGGGAGGTCTGAAAGCTGTTGGTTTTTCATACTTTGACATATGTGAGTTCAATTCTTGCCCTTTTCTTTGAGATTTTTATGTTTTTGTGACTTTTACAATTAGGTCCAAGTGTTTAATTCATTAGTTTTTATTTTATGAACAAAATTAAAAGCTATCATTGATAAGTATTGGCTGTTTATGATGAAATAAAATGAATTTGAAGCTTTGATTTTGTTGTTTGATGATTTTATCAAGTAATTTCAATAGAAATTGATTTTAGGACCTAATTGTGAAAAAGTTGTGAATTAAGGTTTAGTGTTAAAATTCTGATTTTCAAAAGTTGTGTAATAGTTTAGAATGATGGAATAAAATGTTAATTGAGAAAAATTAGCTTAATAGATGGGCTAATTGAGCAAGGACTGACTTGTATGACTTGTGAAATTTAGAGGAAAAATGGTAATAAACATCTTGAACTAAAACAGTTTTGGACAGCAGCAGTAAGTTGACTTTGAAAAATCACCATAAATTGTAAAAATCGAATTAGAGGATGAATAATATATGAAATTAAAGCTTATTGAGTCTAGTTTCTCATAGAAGAAACGGTGTAAGCAATTGAATTGTAAATTATGAGATATAATAAAATTTGTGAGACAAGGTTAGAATGAATTCGGGTTCCCCTGTTTCGACTTTGGAAAATCACTAAAAATTGTAGAAAATTAATTAGAGGCTAAAATTTATATGCTTATAATCCTTAATGAGTCTATTTTCAATAGAAATCAACGGGAACATTATCCGAGTTCTGCACTGTGATATAATTAATTTTTAGTGAAGAGAGGTCAGAACTGTCAGATAGTGAAACAGGGGAAAATTAAATGAATAAACTGTACTAATTGGCTAGACCAAAAATTCTGAAAATTTTATGGTGGAATGATATGTGAGTCTAGTTTCAGGGAAAATTTACGGATTTTAATTTGGAGCTCTGTAGCTTGAATTATAAATAATTGAGTGACTATGACTCATGTGAACAGCTTGATATGAGCATTAATAAGTAAATTGTGAAATTGTACTTACAAGAATGTTATATACATTAAGGATGTGGAATGGAGAGGAGGAGGAGGAAAACAAATGATATATGTTTATAAGAAAACAGTATGAGAACGATACATATCATGATATGTATATATATGACTAGTTTCAATATGATGCTTGTTGGGTATAAAGTTGGATTGAAATGTCTAAGGCAAGTATTTTATTCACATGATCTCAAATGTAGTATTTTATAAAGATATGATCTAGCTTTAAATATAAATGTTTGATGATTAAGCTGAAAATATTTGGTAAGATGATAATCATGGTATAAAAGTATAAGTGGCACCATAATAGACAAGGTAAAATGAGTATGAGAGATACATGTATGATGACATACAAATGCTATGTTTGTAGTTTAATTGAGAATGTTTAATCATTAAATGAATACCATGTTATATGCTTTTGATTTTATATAAGCGTTAAGAGATTAAGGTTGACCAAGGCTTGGAAAATAGCTTAGATATTGACCACACAGCAGAGACACGGCCAGTGTGTCTCACCAGATATATGGAACACGACTTTAGGACACGAAGTGCGCGATGTGGCCGTGTGCCTCTAAATTGATGATGATGTCATAAACGTAAAGCTCCACGGACAAGGGACACGGGCGTGTCCCAAGCCACACGGTGCTTGGATTCCACACGGCCTAAATCTCATGGGCGTAAAAAAAAAAAAAAAAAAAAAAAATTAAGCGAAAAATTTTATGAGAAATCAATTGAGCTCCGACTTGATTTTAATGTTCATGTTGGGTTTCGAGGGCCCAAATAAATGTCGTTATATATATATATATGATCTCAGAAAGTGAATAGTAATGTTTTGATTAATCTGTAAATGTTCTGTATGTACTGGTAACACTCTGTAAACCTGTTTCGGTAACGGATACGGGTTAGGGGTGTTACACACAACAAAACACGCAGATCCTCAGGAATCGAGTCTGGTCGTCTGCGGGTCGGCTCTATATGGCGTCGTTTTGGACGCTCAAGGGGAGGACTAAAACGACGCCGTTTTATTTGGGGTATTTAAACCCAAAAATCTTTAAAAATTTTCATTTTAGCTATGCCTTAAAGAAAAATGGGAAAGGGGTTTTGGGGTTTCTCTGGGGTCTCCTCCTCCGACGATCAGACCACCGTCCATCCGTCACTGAAGACCACCGTACGCTGCAGCCGGAGGTACGAAACTGGCCCATTTTCACCCCTTTTTTCTTTCTCGACCCCGATCCGTGGTTAAAATACTCAAAAACCTCACGAAAGCTAAAAGAAATCAAGGAAAACTCTCGGTTTCAAACTCTCCGATCACCCAAAAAAGGTCAGAGTTGATATATTTTTTTTATATCTATCCAAGAATAATAGTAGAGGAGAGGAAAAGAAACAAAAGAAACCACCTTTCGATTTTTTTATATTAGATTGCTCTCAATATTCGATTTTTTCTGTATTGATTTTGTGTCTTTGAACATTGAAAAATCCCCCCTTTACATTCATTTTCTTTTTGGCTTTATAGCCGATTACAAAATATATTATTACTATTTTGTTTTCTGTTTGCTATTGTCGCCTTTGTCTTTGCTTTTGTTTTGCTTGTTGCTTTGGTTTTGCAGGTGCTGTCAGAGGCGTGGAGGAGGCCGGTGGTAGCGTTATAGTAGAGAAGGTGCCGACACCACGTGGAGAGCGGTGCACTATGGGTTAGGGTTTCAGCTTTGCTGAAACTAGCTTAGGTAGTGGGCCTATCGGGCCCCTAGGGTTTTTTAATAGTTTTGGGCTAGTTGGGCTTGTAGCATATCGGGCTATGGACTACTATTATTATTATTATTATTTTGGTTTATGGTTTATGGGCCCCGGGCTAAATTGGGTCTCTACAAAAAGCTTGCACGATGTTTGAATTACTAACCTCTAAATATGATGATACACACATCGCCAGCTAAGCTAAAGACAAATATTAGAACATAAACTTATCTATATTAATTTGTTATATCCCACGAATGAGTACATGTTACCAATTAAAAGGTCTCCAAAAGCTCTATATCCCGTCTTAGCCACTTGGGCAAGCGAGGACTAAGACAAGAGGTAACCATTCAAGAAAACTATTCACCCCATCTCTTATGGCACCCGATCTTCTATTAAGAATGTGATTGTCATCAAACTCATTCCGCAAAATCAAAATGAATGATAGAATGTATCCCATCACAGATATCCTCGTCTCATCGAAAGCATCTGCGCCACACTTTCTGCAATGATGACTTGATTGTAGGGCCAACACGTTAATGTCATCCTACACGAGACCCCACCTATAAATACCCCCAAAGACGATGAAGAAAAGATCAACTCTCGAGCATACTAGCCTACACTCTGGCAACTTACTCTCAACACTTGACCTTTTGACTCTCTCCAACTTCACTTTTTATAATCTCCAACGATCTTCGCCCTAATTAGGCTTCCATCGACACCACCACATCCTCCTCCATACTCCTCCCTTGTTGTATCACAATATCAACACGGTTTAATGGGATAAATCTTAAAACTGTATATGAATTTTAGTCTAATGTGTAATTTTATACATATGAAATTTTGATTTGATCCAATTCTTACAAATTATTAACACAGTTATTGATATAGCATCCTTTTATGTTTATAAATCACACACACAAATAATTATATTCATCTAATATAAAAATAAATTGATGTAAATTTTTTCTTTAAATGTGTATAATTGAATCAAAAGGAAAGTTTCATATATATATTTGAACCAAAATTAGTGACGAAGCCAAAAAAAAATTTTTGGGGGGGGGGCTCAAAATAAATTATATATTTTTACGATAGTAAATATGCAATTTCACAATTTTAATAGTCTATATCTTTATAATTTTTAAAGGATTAAATTAAAATTTTATCATTTTTAAGGGGTCAAAGTACAATTTTACCATTACTAATTTAAAATTTTATAAAATATAAAAGACTTAAATGAAAAATTTTCTATTTTAGAGGGGCTGGGCTCCTGCCATCCCCTTAGCTGAACCACTAATCACAATTAAAATTTCATATGTATAATTATATCAAATTAAAGTTTATATATATCAAATTACATATTCAATCAAAATAGTGGTATAATTTTAATATCTATCAGAAATCATGCTATTTTGTTGATTTCTTTTTTAACTATGATATCGGGAGGAAAAAGAAACCCGCTCTCTCTTTGGTTTAGATCGTTGGTTTGTTTGATAACCATGAACTCAATGAAATTATTGATAATTTTTAAGTTTGGTTTCGATATTTATACTCCTTTTAAAAATTAAAAGAAAAAAAATGATATAAATATTAAATATATATAAATTTTGAATTTTAGATTTTAATTTATATATTTTTAGATTTTTAAAATTTAATTTATATATTTTTATTTTCAAATAATTTGAAAATCAGAATCGAATTATAGAATCTACAAATGTTAGGGTTAAGTTTGTCTATTTTTTTAAAACTAAGACCAAATTGACAAAAAGTGTACATAATAAAGGCTAAATATATTATTATACCAATCAAAAAATAGGATAAATTGATGAAAAGAGTAAAAACTATGATTTATTATCCTTAATTGCTTACTTTTAAAATTTGCAGGATTAAATTACTTCATTTTAGAGGCACTAATTTGCTTAATGTCAAAATTGAAAAGGACTAGAGAGGTCTTCTTCCCAATTATATATTATTATATATTTAATTTTTATTTGATATAAATTAGAAATTATGTACAAATAAAATTAAATAATATATTACAATAGGAAAAAAAAGGAGTTGGATTGAGTTCAGACTTCAAATATTTGGATCCAAACCTAGCTTATATGTTTTTTCTTCAAGCACATTTTTTAGCTTAATATTTTAGTCTAAATTTTTCCACATATCTAACAAGATGACGAGATTAAACAAACAGTATTTTATAAAATATATCATAATATTTTAAAGAAGCTTAAATGATAAATTTTCACCTAAACTGTACATATTTTTCCTTCTTGATATCTATTTTTTTTTATTAGAAGTGATATCTATACCATTTTATGATCATATTAAAACCGTCGTCAGTCAACCATTGGTGAATAATAATGTCACTCAATCATATAACATGTGGCATGAAAGCCACATAAGCACTACCTTTGATCAAGTGTAAGCCGATCAATCCCGATCAACTTTTAATTTGATCAAAGAAAACTCATCAAAGCTTCAAAAATGAAGATTGGGCAGATATTGATGCTGTTGGATTGGGCTTTTCCATTGTTGGTATTTGCTTTAGAGAGTTTCCTTTTTACAACTCTCATATGGCAAATGGCAATAAACATTACAACAATGATTTAAACAAGAATTTATAAGAGATTAACTATAATAAAGGGAAAGAAAGATGAAATCGAATTGTATGGAAGAATAATAACCCAGAAATTCAGCAATGTGTTTGAAATGACATTTTGTATTTTATGATTATATCCAGTCTGAATAACATAACAAAGTCTTCCATAAAAAGGGCTTGCAAGGTCTTCACTCTTTAGTGGCTGATATTTACAATAAAAAGGAACATGCTCCATGTTGCTTTCATAATCCAAGAATTTAATCAGACATTCAATCTCTTGCTGAGGGCAGTAGAAGGGCTGTTCAAGCTTTATGTTAGCTCCGATTAGGAACATGAATAGCCAGCAATTATATAAGTAACAGAATGCAAGTGATGAGGTAGATCTGTGTTAGCTCCATGTTGCTTCAATTCTTAATTTTCTCCAAATATATGTGCTTAACATCTTATGCATATCTGGACATTAGTACGAGAATATGATCTTTTTAAAGGATTATGTAAATGTACGGATTTCTTAAAAAAAAAATAAAAGTATATACGGGTGAGAGATATAACTGTACTGATACCCGAATACCAGTGTCAGGACATTTTCTTTTCTCACTCACTGCCCCTTCCATATGATGACTTCACCGTCAATTTGAATGACAGGGATGTGGGAAATGTTGGGCCAATCTTTACCTTTCGCCTTTTTAAGTTATTTATCCATTGTGAATAATGAGATGAGTTTGTCAGGTACCTAGATTTAAAATAGATGTTGGAGTCATTTGATGATGTGATATCTATAATGCTAATAAACTGTAGTCTAAGTATGCATATATGTATGTAATGGTATTTATGGTATGTTATGACCTTTATATAATGTTTATTATACGCTTCATGTGTTTCTTGCATGCCAAGTAAACTTATTATGAAGATTGACTTTGAAAAGGCTGTGATCATGTTGGTAGTTATATTGCTGGATGTGTTTTGACAAGCATAAATGGTGTTTGGAACATGAATTTTGAGTCTCATAAGTCTTGAAAATGAATTGGTATTGTCAAAACCGGTGACTTTAGGGGAGATTTTTTTTTGTTCCGACAAACTTATTGGTACAAGTAAATATCCAAAATTGGACGACAACAGGAACTTGTAGTGATACAACTAGGCCAGTCAGGGTCTCCTCTCTTGTTTTGAGTCATTTTGATCCTCGGACACCTATACTTGGTCCCGAACAACTCCGGTCACTTAGAACTCGTTTTAAAATGTTCTAAATAATTTTAAATGAGTTATAAACGTTTTTAACCAAAGCAAATGGTTTTCTATGAATGAGTAAATGTTGGTGTACAAATTGATTTCAGAGTACATGTTTTTTTTTCTCTCGTTACCTACATGTTTTTTTTTTCTCTTGTTACCTACATTTAGAAACAGATTAACAAAAACAGACAAGACAAAGAATATATATCATGTCGACTACAAACTACTTCGTAACCATTACAACAAAAAAGTTTTTGCCTTTGTTACCCAGATATATAAAACAATTTAGAAAAAATTGAGTCTCATAAACATAGCTTGTTGCAAAATATATAAAAGTTTGAGCTCTTGATTACCATCATGTTTTTTAATTTTGAAACGACTCTTTCATCCAACTCAAGCAACATGCAGAACAAATTTTCCCTATTACATAAACAAAACATACCATAACCAGTCAATCCTTACCAACTTTTAATTTGAGTGTCTTTTTAAGTAGATATGTTTAAATTATTTATATTTTATATAAATTATATATGGGTTAATATTTGGTACACATGTAGTGTATTTTTTTTATTTCACAAATAATTTTAAAAAATTGTTATGTGTCTCTTTTTTTAAAATTTATTTTTTAATATTTTACGATACACCTATAGAATATTTGTCAACCCCTGTCCCTACTTATGGAGTTTAAAAACTTCATTTGTACCAAATATTATTTCTTTATATATATTATAAAAATGAAATTTCATAAATTTAAGAAAATCAAAATTTTATATAAATTTTAAACATTTATTTTGAATATGAATTTAAATTTTTTAATATATATTTTAAATTTTATATAATTAACATATTATAGAACAAATAAATCTTAGTAAATGCATTTTCTAAATTTCTACTCCACAAATGTTTCAAATTACTATTCTTTTTCTGAAGATTTATATCTCCACTCCTATATTATGTGTATCGCAGTTCAAACATAAACACTTAAAAAATAAGGTAAGGATTTCCCTGCACTTGATTTGAAATCAAGGACACTGTTAATTAATCTTCATAAAATTGAAAAATGAAGAGTCAAAATCAGTAAAATCCAATGTTTTTTCCTTTCAAAGAAAACTCATCAAAGCGAAGATTGGGCTTTTCCATTCATTGTATTTGCTTTAGAGTTTCCTTTTGGCAATTGGCAATAAATACCCCCAAAATTAAGTTACAACCATCATTTTTTCATGGAATAATTCATGTAACCAATAATCATTCATCTAGATTCCAATCATGCATCAACTCTAACTTGCAATCATATATACAGAAAAGCAGGGTGGTGGAATGCTCATCTACTTCTACCAAACTTACAAATCACACTTTCTGTTTAATGAAAATGAAAAAAAATGAATCAAAATCAAAATGAATGGAATACCAGCGTCAGGATATTTTCTTTTCTCACTCACTGCCCCTTCTATATGACGACTTCACCGCCAATTTGAATGACAGGGATGTGGGAAATGTTAGCCCAATCTTTGCCTTTCTCCTTTTCACAACGTTCCTCCAGCAAAAGACAGTTCCTAATGTACAAACAACAAAGAAAGGGAGGGAGCATGTTTGGGGGCATGGATTGGAGCTTGGGACACCTGTCGATCCACAAATTGCAAAGAGAGGTGAGGTGTTGAAATCCCTTACACTCCGAACTCTTTAAATTTGGAAGACTCAAGATGGAGAGAGATCTAAGAGAAGAGGGAAGCAGATGTTCATCTAGAAAACACTCTATCTCTACTCCTGAATATGAGAACAAAAAGGATGTAAGAAAAGGGAGTGTATGCAAACTCTATTCCCTTTTCCTAATGAAGCTTTCAATTAGTTTATCACTCCCCGAGAGTGTAATGTCTTTTAATTTGGATGACAAAACCTTGTTGAGAGCACTAAGTGCTTAATTAATATGATGTGACTGTGAGAATGTAATGAAAGGAATGATTGATATATGCATTCATGTTAATAATATTGAGAATGTCCTAAAAACAATATTATATAGAGTACTCTAATTGTCGACAGGGTCGAGTTCAAATCATTAGCTCCAATTCTCGGAAAGGTTGTAAGCGTATATTAAAGTAAATTAGTACTTGTGCACTCTATCTAACTCCCAAAATTCCCTATTAGATTAATGAGAGTTCTCTAATTCCCTATTAGGTCGAGAACACATTATTATCTCGAATTCCCTATTAGGTTAAGAATAGTTCTCTAACACCCTATTGGGTCGAGAGAAAAGTGTTACCTCTAATTCCTTACTGGGTCAATAACACAATGTTATCTCTAATTCCCTTTTGGGTCAAGAACATATCATTAGCTCCAATTCTCTATTAGGTCATGACAGTATATTGGTGTAGTTATTCACATTTTCATTGTCGATTATGAAATCGGTTAATAAAGGTTAAGGTATAAAGATCGTAGTTGTTTGTTTGAAACACGGTTAGTTAACTTTGATACATTGAGGGTGCTTATAAATGATAATAAAGGAAATATAGTACATGAGGAACTTATGTTATTGGCATCTATACTCTGAGGTGTTGGAACATTTTCAAATATTTATAGTGTTCCAATAATTATAAATGAATGGGTGTAATTAATCAAAAGATTATATTATTTGGTTTTTAAAAAAATAATTATAACTATTTAAATAATATTATTTGAATAGTTATAATTAAATGAATAATTATGTGTTTATTTTAAAGACATTATTATTCAGAAAGACACTTATTGATGAAAGATGTCTCTATGAAGAGACATGAAAATTCTTATAAATAGGAATGTGATTTCATTTAGAAATCATACCAAAAAATTCTAATATTCTTTCTTTCCTTCCTTCATTTTCCAACATTATTAGATTATTCTATAAAGTATTACTATAGAAATCCTTTATAGAAATTGAGTTTCTTGTCATACATTGCTCAGTGTGTAGTGGGCTATTCTCGTTAGTGTAAAACGCAAATAGTCATTGGCTTCATTGTATCTTGGAGGTTAATTTGCTTGGAACTCGTTTGCACACCAAAGATAGGTGGGGGCGAATATAACCTTAAAGATAGTGGCTTGATACACACATTGGAGCCTTGTCCTATTTCTTCTTTTGTTCGAGTTTTGTTCGTGTGTTCGAGATTTTCCTCACCGAAGATTTGTATTAACAATTTTAAGGTTATATTTCATTATGACTACCACAACTCATGAAAGTGGAACACTAAGGGAGTTGGCTTCTAATTTTGTTAAACTTGATCGGTTTGATGGTGGCAATTTTCGACGATGGCAGAAAAAGATGCACTTCTTATTATCAAATTTGAAGATTGCTTATGTTTTGGATACTCTAAGACCTGAAGAGACTGAAAATGAATCTGTTGCTGCAACCCGAGAAAGACAAAAATGGGACAATACTGATTACATGTGCATGGACCACATATTGAATGGTTTATCTGATGGTTTGTTCGACACCTACCAAAACGAGGTCACCGCTAAAGCATTATGGGACAAATTGGAGAGAAGATACATGACCAAAGATGTTACAAGTAAGAAATTTCTTGTCAGTCTTTTCAATAATTATCAAATGGTTGATGGTCGTTCTGTTATGGAACAATTCCATGATATTGAAAAGATGCTGAATCAATTCAAGCAATATGATATGAAAATGGATGAAATGATTGTTGTATCCTCCATAATAGACAAAATTCCTCCATGTTGGAAAGACTTTAAAAGAAGTCTAAAACATAAGAAAGAGGAAATATCTATTGAGGCTTTGGCAAATCATCTTCGTATTAAAGAAGAATATTGAAAGCAAGATTAGAATCTAATTTCTGAAAATGCCAAAATGCATGTTATGGAGGAAGTACAGACTACTAAACCATTCAAGAGAAAGTTCAAACAGACTGATAGAGCACATAAGTTCAAAAAGAAACAAAAGGGTTTATGCTATCATTGTGGTAAGTCGGGACATTTCAAGAATGAATGTTGATTTTTAAAGAAGAAATCATCTTCTAAGGCTGATAATAATGAAAAGTTCATTGTAATGATATCTGAAATTAATATGGCTGAAGATAATAATACATGGTGGATTGATACCGGAGTAACCAAACATTTGTGCAAAGACAAAAGCATGTTCACAAAGTTCACAAAATGTGAAAATGACAATGTCTTGTACATGGGAAATTCTTCCACCGCAACAATCAAGAATGACAATGTCTTGTACATGGAAAATTCTTCCACCACAACAATCAAAGGCAAAGGATCTGTTGAACTACAATCCACTTCTGGAAAGGTTTTAACCTTAAATGATGTATATTATGTACCAAAAGTTACGCAAAAATCTTTTGGCCAAGTTGTTTTTATTTGAGTGGCATGTCGATAGTATATTGGTGAAGTTACGCTTAGTATATTAGCTTCTAAGTAGGAATTGGAAAGTAAGGATTCGTCACATTCTGAGATCTCTGAATGAAGTGATTGATCATATGGCAAAAATGTACTATAAGTGGGCTCACACTTCTACAATGGTTTGAGGAGCCACCATCCTCTATGGTTAATTTATTGTCAATTGATTTCAACGCTTCTATACAAATTAAGTTTGAGGGTTTGATGTAATCACTTTATGCTATATTTTTCTACCAAAAAAAAGAAAAAAGAAATTGTTTGAATTTTGCATCAAAGTCAAGAAAGTAAAAGGAAAAAAAATTGATTGATATATTAACTTGTCGCAATTTTTATCATAGTATTTCTTTAGAACACAATAATTTTATTATACAAATACCCCAACATTAAGTTACAACCATCCTTTTTTCATGGAATAATTCATTTGGATGCCAATCAACTATAACTTGCAATCATCTATATTATACAGAATGCTGTAATTCCAAATTCAACATAACTTCCTCTTCTACTTCTACCAAACTTACAAATCTCACTTTTTGTTTCTTCTCTATCCAAATATGAATGCAATACCCGCCTCTGGACTTCTTCTTTTCTCCCTCACCGCCCATTCTATATCATGAGTTCATTGCCAATTCGAATGAAAGGGATGTGGGAAATGTTGGCCCAATCTTTGCCTTTCTCCTTTTCACAACGTTCCTCCAGCAAAGGACATTCCTCAATGTACAAACGAGAAAGAGAGGGAGGTAGCATGTTTGGGGGCATGGATTGGAGCTTGGGACAGTTGTAGAGCAACAACTCGCAAAGAGAGGTGAGGTGTTGAAACCCCTTATACTCCAAACTCTTTAGATTTGGAAGATCCCAGATTTCAAGATCTGTAAGAGAAGAGGGAAGCAGATGTTCATCTGGAAAACACTCCATCTCTACTCCTGAATATGAGATCTGGAGAAATGTAAGAGAAGGGAGTGTATGCAAACTCCATTCCCTTTTCCTAATCAAGCTCTCAATTAGTTTATCACTCCCGAAGATTGTAATTTCTTTTAATTTGGAGGGCAAACCCTCTTTTGGAACCCTCTCTATTTCTGGACAATCACATATTATCAAAACCTTAAGGGATGGAAAGACAGAGTGCATTTGCTCTGGCAATGACTTTAGACTTCCGCAAAAGAATAGCGAAAGCTGGGTCAAATTGGTGACAGATAACCCATCTTCAATTTGAAAAGATATCAAATTTGGGCACAAAGATATATGCAAAGATTTCAGACATGTTAGATGCTGGTGGTGAGAGCCCTGTAAAGCAGCACTAATGAACTTCAACTCTTCACAACTCCCAATATTAACATGCTTTACCATAGGAAACGATCCTAATGGGAAAGATTCCAGTTGACCACACTTCATCCCGCCTATCTCCAAAGATTCGAGGGATGTATACAAGAAGATTTTGGAAAAATCAAAATCTTTGCACTTGTGGATGCACACATCTTTCAAAGGTAATAGACACACTATCCTCGTGAAGGATCCGATATCGAAACAATTTGAGATGGTTAACTTGTCGAGATAAGTGCAGTGTTGCAACATCTGTTCCAATATGGAATCATTCATATTCAAACCATCGATGCCCAACTCCTGAAGCGAACAAGGCAAAGGCTCCAACTGCAATGCATCGCACTTCTTTAACTTAAGTTCACAAATGCTTGGTGTCCTTGGGAGAAAACATTCAAGCTTCTCACGATCTTCAATCGCCAGATTTCTTTAAAGAGGAGGTGTTTGGGCGAGAGACTTGATTAGCTTCGGACAATCCCTGATGTGTAGCTCTTGCAAAAGGGAGAAAGCTTCTTCACTCCTACACAACCATTCTTCCCACCCAGCCATTTTCTCAAATACTAAGATTTCAAGAGATCCAAATGGTTTAGTCGAAGCTTGTCCATTACTGTAGAACTCCTCATCAACTATTACAACTCCACTAAACCCAGAAATGGAGAGAGATTTCAAAGATGATAACTGGCCAAGCGACGGTAAAGATATGCAAAATTTACAGTCTTGCAACTTCAAAGATACCATATTTGAGAAGGAAAAGTGCCCCACCCATTCTGGAAATCTCGTGCCTTTGTAACTTCTGATAACTAGACGCTCCAAGTTTGTATTAGGCTCCAGTTGTTCCAATACTTCTCTATCATGCTGTGAGCTACAATCAATATCATCATATTCATCCCATGTCAACTTCAACTTCTTAAGATTAACCTTATCCTTCAAATTGGCATCTTTGGCATCCCTGGCATATACAACATTTTTCAGTCTTGAAATGGCCAGTCTTCCCCGTAAATGCTTGAGCTTTCCCAACTCATTAATGCTTGAACCAGTTTGATCACCTAAAACAAAATCTGTTAAGATTCGAATATCTTTCAACTTACCCATCCCTTCTGGCATCCTAGTTAACTTTGTTCCCCTAATATCAAGATAAAGCATCTTGATCAATCTCCCCATGTCTCTCGGCAACTCAACAAGGTCACTGCATCCATGCAATGTCAATGCTTGCAAATTATACAATGTACACAGAGAATTTGGCAACCTTCTGATTGAAGTTTTTGAGAGATTCACATTTCGTAGATGCTTCAAACTACCAATATCTTCCGGCAATTCATTGATATTTTTATACCCAGCCAAAGAAAGCACTCGTAAGCTTGATTTCATAAACAAATCATGCATTAGCACATTGCTAACATTACAATAGGAAGAATTCACATTTAGGAAAGCACGCAGACATTTTGCTTTAGGTAAGCTCTGAAATTTTTGTCGCACATCATAAAATTGTTGGACATTGGACAAATGACGAGTCCTTTCAATTATTTCACAAGAACCATCACTACCTTCTAATCTGCAAATAAACCCTCCAGCAATAGATTTAGCCAAATCACTGATTAAATCATGCATGACAAAACTAAATTTCTTTCCATTCGATTGCTGAAAAAATGACCTCGATCTCATATCTTCAAAATAGTCATCACCTCGTTCTTCCACATCGCCATTGTCATTTGGAAGCTCTAAAAGACCTTCAGCCATCCATAATTGAATTAGTTTTTCCTTCTCAAATTCATAATCTTTAGGGAAAATTGAACAATAAACAAAACATCGCTTTAAATGAGAAGGAAGATAATAATAACTCAATTTCAATGCGGGAAGAATATCATTTGGTAGGTCCCAAAAATTGCTATGTAATATTTTGTTCCATTTAGCAGCTTCTAGATTACAACGCAGAAGACCTCCAAGAGTTTTTGCAGCCAGAGGGAGGCCGTCACATCTTTTGACAATTGCTTTACCGATTGCCATCAGATCTGGATGCATGCTTGGGATTGTGCCAACGAATGCATGCTTTGCAAATAGCTCCCAACAGTCATCATTTGATAAGGTCTGTAGAGGATAACTTGGAACAGTCTTCATAATGGAGGCAACACTTTCATGACGTGTTGTTACAATAATCTTGCTGTTTTGTGCCCCAGACCTGAAAGAAATTCTGAGCTCATCCCAATCAGCAGACCTTAAGTTCCAAACATCGTCTAAAACCAATAGAAATTTCTTTCCCGACAATTTTTGATTGAGTTTAAGTTGAAGCTGATTTAAGCTCTGACTATCATCAGGACCACCAGGGAGCTCTTGGAGGATGGCTTTAGTTACTTTGAAAGGATCGGATTCTTCCGAAACGCACACCCATGCTTTGAGCTCAAACCATTCGGCCACTTTCTGGTCATTATAGATCAATCGTGCGAGCGTGGTTTTGCCAAGGCCGCCCATACCCACAATGGGAATCACATCTACCTTATCATCAGCGGACAGATTTTGACGGTGCAGCAACTCCATTATATATTCTTTTTCAACATTTCTGCCATAAACACCAGACTCGTCCACCAAAGAAGAAGTTGCACGTGATCTCCGATACTCCTTTTCTGCTCCAGAAATTTCTTCCAATTTCAGGGTATCTTTCTGGCTGACTATAACTTCTAGTCTCCCAAGGATCTCCTCCAGCTTTGACTGCATCCCATCTTTGAAAGGATTGAAAGAAGAGAAAAAGCTACTAACCTGGTTCATAGCAGTGGTTTGATATTCGGATTCGATCTTGTTCCGAAGAGCTTCAGTAGAGATCTCGTCCAGGAGGTCCTCGGCATCATAAACAGCATCTTTGAGCTCATCAATCCAACTTTTGACATTTGGGTTGGTAATCTGCTTATTTTCAGCATCATCCAACACAACTTTCACCGACACCAAGGTTGGCTTGAGTTTGTTCAGCAGCATAGCTTCAAGTTTCTTTCCTTTGATAAACCTAAGAACATCGGCAGAAACAATCCTATCAAGCAGCACCTCAATGGAAGCAGAGAGAAAAGCTTCACCCACCATAGCCATGTTTTTCTTTTGGGGTTTTTGGTAAAGAAAGGTTTAAAGGAAGATGAAAAGGGAAGTAATAGCAAAGAAAGAAAAAGAAGAGTGGTTCAACTAAAGAGAAGAAGGTTGCAAAGATGAAGGATCTGGATTTGAAACAGAGAAAGAAATTGCAAAAAAAAAAAATAGTAAACAAGGAGGGCAAATTACCAATAAAAGTTTTTTTTTTAATTTACCGAAATTGGTCAGGTCAGAAATTATTTATTAGTATGGGCTAGTTTTTATAAAACGCGTCCACGTCAGCGCGTTGTCAGGGGAAAAAGTAGGAAAACGCTTCCTTAAGGAAGCGCTTTGCCTACATGGATAGAAAACGCTTCCTTGAAGAAGCGCTTTGCCTACGTGAATAGAAAACGCTTCCTTGAGGGCGCGCTTTTTGTCTACGTAGGCAAAGAGCTTCTTCAAGGAAGCGTTTTTTCTGTGTTTTTATTAGAATTTTTTGCAATTAGGGTTAGGGTTTTGAGAATTTAAGATTTTTAAATTTTAGGGTTTTAAAGAAAAAAATTAAATAAATTAGGTTTATTGTTTGTTAATTAAATTAATTATTAATTTTAAAAAATTAGATTATGATTTAGTGTTTATGGTTTTTAAGGAAAAAATAAAATAAATTAGGGTTTAAGGTTACTTGAGTAAATTAATTATAAATTTAAAAAAAATTACAAAGGCTTAAATCTGAATCAATATTTTTCATTTAAAGTTTAATTTATATTTATTTAGAATTAAACTAAATCATATTTTTCTTTTTACAAAAATTGATTAATTTTTTAAAATAATTTAAGAAAATAATAAATTCAAAGAATTTTTAATTCGACTTTATAATTTAGTTGTCAAAATTCAAATTATTTAAACCAAGTTTTTATTTTAAAATACATATAAGTTATTATGTAGTGTGTCTTAGACCTGATCATATGTTGAGTTAATGCAAAATTTTAGGTTTGAGTCTGGCTTAAAAAATGAGCTTAAAATTCTATTCAAGCTCGACTCAAATTAAAAATGTTAAATCTAAACTTAACCTAACTTCCCCGTATCAATTTTTTTAGATTTTTTATATAAAAATAACTTTTAAATATATAATACATCACACTAAAATAAATGTTTCCTAACAAATTGAAAATACATTAAAAAAAGTCTACTTAAATAATACTAAGATAGTTGCAACTTAGCAAATAAATGTCTATAAAATAATAGCAAAACTAACAAAAAAAAAAAAAGGTATACAATATCCAAACAATAACAACAAAATAGTAACAATATAATAACGAAATAACAATAAAACAATATATTTGGGTCAGGCTCGTTCTAGACTAAAAAATCCTATTGGAGGCCCGACTCGTTTAGAAAATGAATCTTATTTTTTGTCTAAACCTATTTTTTGAGCCTATATATTTATTCCAAAACTTTCCAATTTTCAAACGAGCGTTCAAGCTTAAATGAAAAGCTCGATCCATGATCAATACGTTGACATGCATGTTTTATTTAAGATTAATTTTGTAGTAGATCAATACGTTGCCAATTTAGTACCTCTTTTAATCATACAAGTAAGATGCTAACATTGCTTTTCTATATATTGGATTAGATTAAATATAATTAGTTGTAGGTGCTAAAGTTATACTTTCATGTGTGAAATAGATTAGTTATTGGTGATTACAAATTACTGATTTAAAATTTTTAATTTAATTCAATTAAACGAATATAATTGAATAAATTAAAGTAATTTAATTTTTATCTAAAATCAAATTCTAATTTTAAAATGTAAAACTCGATTAAAGTTAAATGTGAAATATTTTGGACATTTTCCCTATATTTCCATATCTTGATGTTGGATTTTGTTTTTATGCGTTGATTATTCGTAAATCAGCAGAACATTATCTCTTTTAATGAAAGATATTTCATAGGAAATAAGAGAAATGGGTCTGAAGTGCTGAGAATTTTTTATACCAAAAAGTTGTGTCTCAAAACTCAAATATAGAGTTAAAATCTTATTACATATGATTAAATTAAAGTTAAAAAGAATTTTTTTAAAATTTCCATTTTATGATTCCCCCACTTTACTTTAAATTATGAAAAAGAAAGGTTGGAGCTAGTTTTTATATGTTGATTGATTATTCATTTTAAAAATTAATGAAAGAAAATAAGAAATTACTTTTATATTTTTAGGATTGAAGCTCGGGTAATTTTGGAAAGTCCATACATTGCGTGAGATAAAGGAGTCAGGTAGATTGAATTGGAATGTGATAATACACTTTTAGTCGAGTTGCTTTTAGCTGGATGGCATGCCGATACTAAATTGGTGAAGTTACCCTTAGTATATCAACTTCTAAGTAGGAATTAGAAAGTAAGGATTCGTCATATTCTGAAATCTTTGAATGAAGTGGTTGATCATATAACAAAAAGTTATTGTAAGTGGGCTCGCACTTCTACAGCGATTTGAGGAGCCACCATCCTCTATGATTAATTTATTGTTGATTGATTGCAATGCTTCTATGCAAATTAAATTTGAGGGTTTGATATAATCGCTTTATGCTATCATTTTCTAACAAAAAAAAAAAGCTTGAATTTTGCATCAAAGTCAAGAAAGTTAAAGGTAAAAGGAAAAAATTTTGACTGATGTATTAAGTTGTCACAATTTTTATCATAATATTTCTTTAGAACATAATAATTTTGATATAACCATACCATATTGAATTTTTGAAAAATGTCGAAAAAAATTTACCAATTTAAGTTATTTTTTCAAAAAAATTACAGGACTAGGTCGATTTTACGAAAACGCTTTTGGAAGCGCTTTTCTGCATGTCAGCTGAAAACACTTCTAACTAAAAGTGATTCCTTGTGTTACATTTTTATGGGTAGGGTTTTGTTTTTCAAAAATTAGGGTTAGGATTTAAAGTTTTTAAAGTAGAGTTAGGGTTTTTTGGATTTTAGCAGTTGGGGTTTGTTTTTATATTATTTGTAAAATATTTTTAAATTTTTTAAATTTTTATATACTATATTTTTATAAGTTTTTAGATGTAAAATTAATAATTATTTAATTCAATGTTTAGAAGAATCGTATTTACATTAATTGTATACTCTAATTATTTGAATTGTGAAACTCGATTCACATCATAATTGAAACTTTTCAAACATTGAGATAGGTTCAGAAAATATATACTGGGAATCTCGAGATATCTGATAGTTGAGTGACAAAAAGTTTGGAGTTGAAATTTCTAGAGAGAAAGCGCTCTATGTAGGATGCTTTTTTAGTGCATGTCAGATAAAAGCACTAAAAGCCCTTCCAACTGGACATATTTTCAGCTGATGTGGCAGGAAAACGTGTCTTGCTAGAGGCACTTTCAGTGGTTTTTTTTTTTTTTGACATGCACTATAAAAGCGTCCTGCATGGAGCGCTCTCTCTCTAGGAATTTCAACTCCCACTAGCCCGGGAAACTTTTTTTGAATTAATTGGGACTCACCCCCGGGACTATAAAAACAATCTATTTCAGCATTAAATGGCATAAGGCATTTACGAGCCAAGAAAATTGAAAGAAGATCAGAAGAAGAGAAGTTCGCACATAAGACATAATTTGGAACTATAACGCAATTTGCATAAAGTAAGGATTGTTTTTTGTTGTTTATATTTAATTACGACACTATTTCTCTTCATGATTTCGAACATGTGGAATAGGTTATTTCGTTAAAAATGAGTAAACAAAGTAATGTTATTGTTTATTATGACGGTGAAGTGCGTGACACCGAGAGCAGTGTCATTTTTTATCTGAGAATACAACACGGTTAACTTTTAACAATAACATATAATTGTCAAAATTTCAGACAAAAATTAAACAAAAAATCGTCGGATCCAACTAGATAAGAATATCCTCCCTTAAATATCAATTTTTTGCTTCGGTCGACCTAAAAAATATGATGCTTTCGGTATTTTTTGAATTTCTACTCTACAAATTAGGGGTGAGCAAAACTCAATTCGACTCGAAAAATCGAAAAAAATTGAATTTTGAGTTAAACGAACCGAGTTATTTGAGTTGATCGAGTTATTTGAGTCAACTCGTATTTTTTTCGAATTTCGAGTTTAAATCGAGTTGAGTTTTCGAATTTGAATAACTCGAATAATTCGAATATCAAATTATTATTTAAAATTATTATTTTTAAATTTTATTATTAAAATAAAATTGAAATATTAAATAATTTATTAAAATAATAAATTATATTTATTATATTAATAATTTATTATATGACTAAATATAAATAATTAAATATGTATGTTTAATAATATTGAAAAATATAATATTTTTAAATATTTTTAAAAATAAAAATAAAATTTATTATCAATAAAATTTATTATCTATAGATGAGTTTTTTTAGAGGAAATGACTTACGTTTTTCAAAAGGGTAAGTCATTTTATAGGAAAAATGGCTTATTTTACCTTGACCTATAAGTCATTTTCTGTTTACCAAACTATTTTCTATGAAACGAACACAGAAAAATATAAAAAAAAAATTATAAAACTTTTTACATGTAAACAACGGAACTTTAATTTCAATAAAGATAAAACAACCTTATCCTTGCAAACGTGACTCTTTTACAAGCAAAGGAGGCATTAGTAAAATGTTTAGTTCCCCTATTTTGTTAGAATAATATTATATTAATTAATAATTAGTTTTTTTTTTAAATGGGAAAATAGGTAATTAATATTTTAGGATTTAAAAAATATGTGTTGCTTTAATTAATTGTTGATGAGAACTGAAACTAAGCAATGAAAACCAATGTAAATTAAAATATATTAAACTATTTTATGTAATTAAATTTTATAATTATATGTGTTAACAATATTCTTAATTATTTAATATTTTAAAATTTTTAATAATATTTTTATTGGTTTAAATATTGGTTTAAACCCTAGACTTTAATTAAAGCCTAAGTAAATCCAGTTATTTAAGTATAAAATGATTTATATGATTGAAATGATTTAACTATCAATTTACTAGTCAAACCGGTTTAATCAATTTGACCGATATAATCAGTTTGACCGATTTACCTGACTCTATTAAATAAATCATTAAAATTTCATAAAAATAAAAATATAAAAAATGTTATTTCAATTCAACCGGTTCAACTACCCAATCAATCGGTCAGTATCAGTTCCTAGATTAAACAGTTTAATGCCTTTCTTCAAACCAATACTCCGGCCAATTCTCAATCTAACCGGTCGAACTAACCTAGTTTAAACAATAATGTTCAAAAACCTCCTAAATAATAAAAAGTTAAAATACGGATTCCAATTCTCAAACAATACCTAATAGTTTAGCCGTGTTTGCAGCACATACAAAATCAATTAATACTTAGTAACACAATAATTAATTGCTATTTTTTTTATGACCACTTTTTTGGTTGTTTGCAAATAATCTAGCATAAAAAAAAGAATATCATATTCTAACATAACCAATAGTATTATTATTCTAAATTAAAAATCTTATTATACGGAAATAAATATTTAGAATATAAATGTGTGTTTAAAAATATCATTTAATAATAAATAATGAAACTTATGGTTTGAAACTAATTAATCATAACAACACATGAAATATATACGATATTAAAATTTTAATAAATAGATTAAATTATGAGTAAAATAAAATTTAACCACATACATATATCAGATAAACAATATTAAATGCATTACAATTATTTGTCATTAATTGTAAGTTAGAGTTAAGTTAACTTGTTATACCAACTTAATTAATAACATTATATAGATATACAACTGATGAAGATAATAAATTATGCATATTAAAATAAAAATTTATAAAATATATCAAATTAAAATTTAGTTAAGTGGTAAATTTAAAGTTTTTCCAATTCAATTAGCATGGAATCAAATCTATCTATCTATCTATTTATATATTGGTTTTTTAATAAAATAAAAAGATTAAAATAACCTCGAATCTAATCCTACCCAAATTGATATCTGATTGATACGTGATACTAACTCAAACAAAAATTATATTATTAATTATTTTAAAAAATATATAGCATGCATCAACAAAAGACTAAACAAAACAAATTACATTTATTTATTTTGTAATACTAATATTTATTTATTTACTTAGTATATTTATCACCATTTACATTTTTCTTTCTAACAAATATTTGAACACTAGTAGTCGAATAACATGCAAACCTTTGTAAAGTAGTATTTTGATGTCATTTCAGTGTAAAGTAGTAATTGTTGCTGCTACTGCTATTCATGATTGTTTGTAATTGTAGCGACGTAAAAATTTTTTGACTTCTTTAGGGTCGCTAATTGTGGCGATCTATTAAAAACTTGAAAACTTAAATTTTGATATTTAAAATAAACAGGGAGTCGCCACCGATCTTTTTTCCTAGGTGTGATCGGACACCTATTAGATCTCTTATTAAAACAAATAAAAGGCTGAGTTTAGGTCTACGTTAAAATCCAGAGAAAAATTAAGGTTCGGGAGTCGGTTACGCACGAGGAAGGTATTAGCACCCTCGCGACGCCCAAAAATTGGTATCTCATAAACACGTGCTGTCTTAATTTTCAAAAATACGAGTTGTTCAATGTAAAATTTAGTCATGATTCAACTAAAAGAAGACGAGAAATTTTCAATTTCTATTTTTGAGAAGGATATACCGTCTTAACACAAGTCAATTGATGTTCACCCAACATAGCGATGAAATCGATGACTTGATGTTAACTCGATCTACTACCTTGATTATTGAAATAAATAAGAAAATATGGATAATTTTTCTTAATAATGTGAAGCAAGCTAGTATGAAATAAACATGAATAAAAGACGGATCTAGAAGCAAATAATGAAAAATAACAATAATATTAACGAGCATAGCAATGCACGCGATATATTAAACATAATAATGTTAAACACGAGGATAAAAACAATGAATATATATGCAATAATGCTATTAAGAACATGTACACCGAGAAAAATATATAGATAGTAATAGTGTCAAAATATACTATATAATATTCAGAATATATATATATATATATATATATATGTGACAACCCTAATTTGACCCTAGTCGGAAAGTGGTTTCGGGACCACAAAACCGAGTCTTATAAATAATTAAAATTTTTTATTTCATGATTATGATGTGAGTAAATGCATGTGTGAAAGTTTCGTACGTTAATTTGGTCAATTGTATGTGAAATTATTAAAATGGACTTATATGAAACAAATTAGAAGGTGATAGGATAATTTAACAAGGATCAATTAGTGCATAAATAGACAAATGTGGTTTTGCATGTCAAATTTTCCTTTTTTCAATTAGTGGCCGGCCATGAAATGATGATATCCACTAAGTTAGATTTAATACAATTTTAAATTATATTTGAGAAAATAATAATATTAGAAAAAAAAAAAGAGAGAAATATGTTCATCTTGGTTCTTCTCTAGCCGAAAAACAAAGAAAAAGGAAAGGAAAGAAAAATTTAAGGGATTCGGCCATGCTTGTATGCTAGAAAGAGGTATGTTTGGTGTTATCTTTTGAAATTCATGCATGTTTTAAGTTGCTAGCTTGAATTCAACTTAGCCCATGGTTTAAATTTTTTTTATAATTGATAGAAATGAATTCGGCCATGGATGTTGTACTTCTTGATTAATGTTTTGATGTTGTGATGATGGAGCATGAAAATGGTTAATTGTGAATGTGTTATAAATTGGGATTAGATGTGAGTTTGGGTGAATTAGTAAATGATGAATTTTGGTAATTTGATGGCATGTTCGGCTATGAGATGGATATGAAGAAATGCCTTAAAATTTCTTTGTTGAATATGGTAAGAAATGAGAGTTTATGTTTGATTATTGAAAGTTGAATTTAGATGATAGTGATTCGTGGTTATGGTATAAACAAATGTGTAAATTCGCTAGCTTAGGATTTTCGGCTAAGTGATTAATTGGTAGAAATCAAGGGTTAAATGAAATGAAATTTACATTATATGAGAGTATGTATATTCGGCCACATGGATTAAAATATATAGGTGAAGACAAATTTGATTATTTATAAATGGCCATAAAAGGGTACATGTTGTGAAATTAACTTAAATTCTTTATAATTGATTAAGTGAGTGATGTTGGTCTAATTGATTAAATTTTGAATAATGAATATGAACCTTGAAATGAAATAAATCCTAGACTATATAACCTTGGAAGTAAGAATGCATTCGGTTTTGAGATCACTTATATTAAGTAGTTAAAGTACTAATGTTTGAACAAAAGTGGTTGATTTTATATATATATATATATATATACATATTCGGCTATCAAAGTAAGAACATAGGTGATGTTGAGTCTAAGTCTTGCACATATGGCTATATATATATATATCTATATAAATGTATGTCCATTCATGATATCACTTTTGGACTATATACATAAAAAGTTTGACTAGAAATGAGTAGTTAGCAAGAGTGGTTGCCGAATGTCAATTATATATATATATGCATGTGTGATCGGATTATTGATAGTAGGGTAATAGCATGAAGTTATTAGCCAAATAGCTCAAAAACATATGGTAGGAAAATAAAAATTTATCATGTATATTTTATGAGATGAGATCATAAATATTTTGATATAAATATTTAACAAGGCGGTTAAACTAGTTAACTTATTGATTTAGCTCAAGAAGTTAAAGGAGGAGAATCAAGCAAAGGCAAAGGAAAGGACATCGAGTAGCCGAGTTGGAACCGTTCTACCCAACACAAGGTAAGTTGTTAAGCACAAATTTTGTATTGATTTGTATAATCATACTACCCATGTATGTATGCCGAATGGAAGAATATAACTATATATATAAATGCTTGTATTGAGTTGTTGATCTCGGCACTAAGTGTGCGGGTATAAACATTTATGATAATGAGGTAGGCACTAAGTGTGCGAGTTTGATTCCTCAGCACTAAGTGTGCGAGTTTGATTATTAAGCACTAAGTGTGCGAATTCGATTATTAAGCACTAAGTGTGCAAGTAAGATTAATAAGCACTAAGTGTGCGGACTTACTGTGTATTTTCGAATAATTATGAACGTAAAGTGTATGACTTTATCGAGTAAATCATGAACAGTTGAATGAGTAGATACTTTAAATTTATGAGGAATAGATATTATGTTTATATCTAGAACTGAGCTTGGTAAGCCCTAAACCTATGTGGTGATTGTATTTAAAATGAAGAACATAAGATCATGGTGGTATGGATGAGATATTAATATTACTATAAACTAAACAACAACAAAATGATAAGTAGCAATGCATCGAGAATCGTATAAAATGTCATATGAGATGGAAATGAGGATTTGGTTATTTGGGAACTTGTAATGATAAAAGTGTGTGGAATTATAGAGTAGACGGTATGAATAGAGCCCCTAATCTTGTAATATTTTTTTTTTCTTTTCTTTCAAGCCCCTTTTTAAATGGACGGTAGTGCAATGCTTATAACTTACTGAGTTTTATACTCATTGTGTGTTTGTTTGTCACTTGTTTAGGTTCTTTCGATCCACTTTTGTATGCCCCAGGATCATCGTCAAAGTCATCACACCATCTTTCAACGTTTTGGTATTTACTTTTGTTTTAGTCGAATTCTAGTGAACATTACGGCATGTATAGGTTAAAATGTATCTCGTTCAAAGTTGTATGTGTAAACTTCGGCCATGCTAATATGGTTTAATTACCAGGCTTAATTTGGTCGTGTTTAGTTATGGTTTAAGTCATTTTGGTTAAAAGATTATATTCTACAAGTGAATGTTGTATATAAAATGTTAGGAAAAATTTACATACTTAGTTGTTTTTATTAAATTTGTGAGTTAACGTAATCATATTTTATTAGTATGTTATGTAAACCTTCTTCACTAAAGGACTTAGTATTATGGGTGTTACATTTTATTGGTATCAGAGCTACGGTTTAGTCGACTCTAGGACTACCGTAGCGCGTATGAGTCTAGCTATACATGCCATAATATTAGTATATGTTAGTATGATGACTTCTGACAGGGGAAAATTATTGTTTTGATTAGTAAATAGAACCTAATTTAGAGAGAGCCTTAGCAGATGACGTTGAGAGTGTAGCGGCTGCTCCTGCACAAGGGACACCACCAGTTGAACCTCAATCATCTGCAAATATTCAAAATGATGGGGCAAAGCAAACCTTCTTTACCATGATGAACGAGTGGGTCACACAATATGCTCGAAATAACCCGGCTGCTCAACCATTTTCGAATTTGAATAATTCGCCTACGGTGCCTATAATACCGGCAACTACTGATCCGTTGAGGCCGAGTAAACCTCCTGTAGATTTGATTAGGAAGCGTGGGGCCGAGGAATTTCGAGCCATAGCTACTGATGATGCTGAAAGGGCCGAGTTTTGGCTTGATAACACTATCCGTATCTTTGAAGAGCTGTCATGCACACCTGATGAGTGTCTAAAGTGTGCCATATCCTTGTTACGGGACTTGGCCTACTATTGGTGGAGGACTCTGATTTCTATCGTTCCAAGGGAACGGGTTACTTGGGACTTTTTCCAGACGGAGTTTCGCAAGAAGTATATTAGTCAACGATTCGTGGATCAAAAGCGTAAAGAATTTTTAGAGCTTAAACAAGGTAGTTTGACAGTAACCGAATATGAACGTGAGTTTGTAAGACTCAGCCGATATGCTCGGGAGTGTGTAGCTGATGAAGTTGCCATGTGCAAAAGATTCGAAGAAGGATTGAATGAAGATTTAAAGCTACTGGTGGGTATTTTAGAAATAAAAGAATTTGTGACACTAGTTGAACGGGCTTGCAAGGCTGAAAACTTGGGAAAGAGAAAAAGAAAGCTGAGTTTGAAGCTAGAGACTTTCGTAAAAGATCGGCGAGTAAAACTTCTTTTCCTACTGGAAAGAGATTCAGAGATGACAGTAATAAAACGAAGACTACTGCAGGGATTTCTATTAGGGAGTGACCATCAACGGACTCCCGAGCCACTTCAGTTGCAAGTGTTGGTAATAATCGACAAGAGAAACCTGAATGTCCACAATGTGGAAGACGACATGTTGGTGAATGTTGGGGTAAGTCTATCAATAGAGCCTATTATAGATGCGGTTCGAGGGATCATTTCATTCGAGATTGTACGGAATCTGACGGGAAAAATAAGATGCAAAGGACGAGATCAAGTGGTGCAGCAGCTAGAGGTAGACCATCGAGAAACATAAGAGGTAGGGGTGGTAGTCAGAGAGGGACTTCAGATACGGCTGTTCGATCTGAGATTCGTGCTCCTGCCAGAGCTTATGCCATCCGTACGCGAGAGGAGGCATCCTCCCCTGATGTTATCACTGGTATTTTCACACTTTTTAATACTGATGTGACTGCATTGATTGACCCTGGCTCTACTCATTCTTATGTATGTGAAACTTTAGCATCCAGTAAGACTCTACTTGTTGAGTCTATTGAGTTTGTAATTCGAGTGTCGAACCCCTTGGGTCGATATGTACTGGTCGACAAGGTGTGTAAGAAATGTCCCCTAATAATCCAAGATTCCTGTTTTTCGGCCGATTTGATGCTCTTGCCGTTCGATGAATTTGATGTTATCCTCGGTATGGATTGGCTAACCGTACATGAAGCAGTTGTAAATTGCAAAAGAAATACCATTGATTTGATATGTGCAAGTAATGAGATAATCCGAGTTGAGTCTACTGGCTTGAACAGAATGACAGTAATAATATCCTCAATGACCGCTCATAAATATGTGAAAAAGGGGTGTGAAGCATATCTTGCGTACGTACTTGATAACAAAGAGTTAGAAAAGAAACTTGAATCTGTACCAGTGGTTTGTGAGTATTCAGATGTTTTCCCTGAGGAGTTACCGGGATTACCACCCGTTCGTGAGGTAGAGTTCGGCATCGAACTCGTACCTGGAACCACACCAATTTCAATCGCTCCATATCGCATGGCACCAACAGAATTGAAGGAATTAAAAGTTCAGTTACAAGAGTTGACAGATAAAGGTTTTGCACGACCGAGTTTTTCACCTTGGGGTGCACCAGTGCTATTTGTGAAGAAGAAGGATGGAACCATGAGGATGTGTATCGATTATCGTCAATTGAACAAAGTAACGATAAAGAATAAATATCCGTTACCGCGTATTGATGACTTGTTTGATCAACTGAAGGGAGCCTCCGTATTCTCAAAGATAGACTTGAGATCGGGTTATTATCAGTTGCGGGTTCGAGACTCTGATATACCTAAAACTGCTTTCAGAACGAGGTATGGTCACTACGAGTTCTTAGTGATGCCGTTTGGACTCACTAATGCCCCTGCGGTATTTATGGACTTGATGAATCGAATATTTAGACAGTATTTGGATCGATTTGTGGTGGTGTTTATTGATGACATC
Organism: Gossypium anomalum; assembly: GCA_025698475.1. Taxonomy (NCBI): domain Eukaryota; kingdom Viridiplantae; phylum Streptophyta; class Magnoliopsida; order Malvales; family Malvaceae; genus Gossypium; species Gossypium anomalum. Next base: position 46,239,738 of record CM046960.1, on the reverse strand, counting down.
CTAATTTATTCGCACGATGAATCTGAACATGCCGAGCACCTGAGATTGATATTACAGATTTTACGAGACAAGCAGTTATACGCGAAATTTAGTAAATGCGAGTTCTGGTTAAGAGAAGTTAGTTTTTTGGGACATGTAGTGTCCGCATCGGGCATTCGAGTTGATCCGAGCAAAGTTTCGGCCATAATAGATTGGAAGCCTCCGAGGAGTGTTACTGAAGTTAGGAGCTTTTTAGGGCTCGCCGGTTACTATAGACGGTTTGTGAAGGGTTTCTCGATCATAGCCACACTGATGACAAAACTACTTCAAAAAGATGTTAAATTTGAGTGGTCTGAGAAGTGTCAGAAAAGTTTCGACCGACTGAAAACCTGCTTAACTGAGGCTCTAGTGTTGGTACAGCCATAATCTGGAAAGGAGTTTGTTATTTACAGTGATGCTTCTTTACTTGGGCTGGGTTGTGTGTTGATGCAAGAAGGTCGAGTGGTGGCTTATGCGTCAAGGCAGTTAAAGCCGCATGAAAGAAATTATCCAACCCATGATCTTGAATTGGCGGCCATTGTGTTCGCTTTGAAAATGTGGAGACACTATTTGTTCGGTGAGAGATGTCATGTTTACACAGACCACAAAAGTCTCAAATATCTGATGACCCAAAGAGATTTGAATTTGCGACAGAGACGTTGGCTTGAGTTGTTGAAAGATTATGAGCTCATTATTGACTATCATCCAGGAAAGACTAACGTAGTTGCTGATGCTTTAAGTCGTAAATCATTATTTGCTTTGAGGACGATGAACGTTCACTTATCCATTACATCTGATAATGTGATAATAGCGGAATTAGAGGCCAAACCATTATTGATCCATCAAATACTTGAATCCCAAAAAGTCGATGACGAATTGATTGCAAAACGAGCTGAATGTGTTTCAAATGTAGAATCAGAGTTTCAGATTGACGAAAATGATTACTTGACTTTCAGAAATCGAGTATGTGTTCCAAGAAACTCGAAACTTATTCCGATGATTTTGGGTGAGGCTCATAGTAGTCGAATGTCAGTACACACGGGAAGTACAAAAATGTACAACGATCTAAAACGTCAATTTTGGTGGCCTGGTATGAAACGAGACATTTCTGACTATGTTTCGAAGTGTTTAATATGTCAACAAGTGAAAGCTGAACATCAAGTGCCTTCGGGATTACTTCAACCAATCCTGATACCCGAATGGAAATGGGATCGAATCACTATGGATTTTGTATCTGGTTTGCCGGTGACTCAAAGTAAGAAAGATTCAATCTGGGTTATTGTAGATAGATTGACGAAGTCCGCTCATTTTATCCCTGTCCGTATGGATTTTTCACTCGATAAATTGGCAGAATTATATGTTTCTCAAATCGTTCGATTACATGGAGTACCTAATTCAATTGTGTCTGATACGGACCCGAGGTTTACATCACGATTTTGGAAGAAATTGCAAGAAGCCTTGGGTACCAAGTTGCACTTTAGCACTGCTTTTCATCCCCAGACTGATGGTCAATCCGAACGGATAATTCAAATACTCGAGGACATGTTGAGATGTTGTATCCTAGAGTTTGGTGGTTCATGGGAAAGGTATCTACCTTTGGTCGAATTCGCTTACAACAATAGTTTTCAATCAAGTATCAAGATGGCACTTTATGAGGCTTTATATGGTCGTAAGTGCCGTACACCGTTATTTTGGACTGAGCTTAGTGAGAGTAAAATTTTCGGGGTTGATTTAATCAAGAATGCTGAGCAGAAAATAAAGATAATCCGTGAAAGTTTGAAAGCAGCTTCAGATCGTCAGAAGTCGTATGCAGATTTGAAACGGAAGGACATTGAATATCAGGTTGGAAACAAGGTGTTTCTTAAAGTTTCACCTTGGAAAAAGGTACTCAGATTCGGCCGTAAAGGCAAATTAAGTCCGAGGTTCATCGGGCGCATCAGAGATATCCGAACGAATTGGGCGATTGCATATCGATTGATTTTACCCCGAACTTGAGAAGATTCACAACGTTTTCATGTCTCAATGCTTCGACGTTATAGATCCGATCCATCCCACATAATTAATCCATTAGAAATTGAAATTCAACCTGATTTGAGTTACGAGGAAGAACCGGTTCGTATTCTGGCGCATGAAGTAAAAGAATTACGAAATAAGAAAATTCCTTTAGTAAAAGTACTGTGGGTTAAACACGGGGTTGAAGAAGCTACTTGGGAACTTGAAGACACTATGAAGGATCGATATCCTAACCTATTCACGGGTAAGATTTTCGGGGACGAAAAATTCTTTAAGAGGGGGAGAGTTGTGACAACCCTAATTTGACCCTAGTCGAAAAGTGGTTTCGGGACCACAAAATCGAGTCTTATAAATAATTAAAATTTTTTATTTCATGATTATGATGTGAGTAAATGCATGTGTGAAAGTTTCGTACGTTAATTTGGTCAATTGTACGTGAAATTATTAAAATGGACTTATATGAAACAAATTAGAAGGTGATAGGATAATTTAACAAGGATCAATTAGTGCATGAATAGACAAATGTGGTTTTGCATGTCAAATTTTCCTTTTTTCAATTAGTGGCCGGCCATGAAATGATGATATCCACTAAGTTAGATTTAATACAATTTTAAATTATATTTGAGAAAATAATAATATTAGAAAAAAAAAAAGAGAGAAATATGTTCATCTTGGTTCTTCTCTAGCCGAAAAACAAAGAAAAAGGAAAGGAAAGAAAAATTTAAGGGATTCGGCCATGCTTGTATGCTAGGAAGAGGTACGTTTGGTGTTATCTTTTGAAATTCATGCATGTTTTAAGTTGCTAGCTTGAATTCAACTTAGCCCATGGTTTAAATTTTTTTTATAATTGATAGAAATGAATTCGGCCATGGATGTTGTACTTCTTGATTAATGTTTTGATGTTGTGATGATGGAGCATGAAAATGGTTAATTGTGAATGTGTTATAAATGGGGATTAGATGTGAGTTTGGGTGAATTAGTAAATGATGAATTTTGGTAATTTGATGGAATGTTCGGCTATGAGATGGATATGAAGAAATGCCTTAAAATTTCTTTGTTGAATGTGGTAAGGAATGAGAGTTTATGTTTGATTATTGAAAGTTGAATTTAGATGATAAGTGATTCGTGGTTATGGTATAAACAAATGTGTAAATTCGCTAGCTTAGGATTTTCGGCTAAGTGATTAATTGGTAGAAATCAAGGGTTAAATGAAATGAAATTTACATTATATGAGAGTATGTATATTCGGCCACATGGATTAAAATATATAGGTGAAGACAAATTTGATTATTTATAAATGGCCATAAAAGGGTACATGTTGTGAAATTAACTTAAATTCTTTATAATTGATTAAGTGAGTGATGTTGGTCTAATTGATTAAATTTTGAATAATGAATATGAACCTTGAAATGAAATAAATCCTAGACTATATTACCTTGGAAGTAAGAATGCATTCGGTTTTGAGATCACTTATATTAAGTAGTTAAAGTACTAATGTTTGAACAAAAGTGGTTGATTTTATATATATATATATATATATATATATATATATATATATATATATATATACATATTCGGCTATCAAAGTAAGAACATAGGTGATGTTGAGTCTAAGTTTTGCACATATGGCTATATATATATATCTATATAAATGTATGTCCATTCATGATATCACTTTTGGACTATATACATAAAAAGTTTGACTAGAAATGAGTAGTTAGCAAGAGTGGTTGCCGAATGTCAATTATATATATATATATATATGCATGTGTGATCGGATTATTGATAGTAGGGTAATAGCATGAAGTTATTAGCCAAATAGCTCAAAAACATATGGTAGGAAAATAAAAATTTATCATGTATATTTTATAAGATGAGATCATAAATATTTTGATATAAATATTTAACAAGACGGTTAAACTAGTTAACTTATTGATTTAGCTCAAGAAGTTAAAGGAGGAGAATCAAGCAAAGGCAAAGGAAAGGACATCGAGTAGCCGAGTTGGAACCGTTCTACCTAACACAAGGTAAGTTGTTAAGCACAAATTTTGTATTGATTTGTATAATCATACTACCCATGTATGTATGCCGAATGGAAGAATATAACTATATATATAAATGCTTGTATTGAGTTGTTGATCTCGGCACTAAGTGTGCGGGTATAAACATTTATGATAATGAGGTAGGCACTAAGTGTGCGAGTTTGATTCCTCAGCACTAAGTGTGCGAGTTTGATTATTAAGCACTAAGTGTGCGAATTCGATTATTAAGCACTAAGTGTGCAAGTAAGATTAATAAGCACTAAGTGTGCGGACTTACTGTGTATTTTCGAATAATTATGAACGTAAAGTGTATGACTTTATCGAGTAAATCATGAACAGTTGAATGAGTAGATACTTTAAATTTATGAGGAATAGATATTATGTTTATATCTAGAACTGAGCTTGGTAAGCCCTGAACCTATGTGGTGATTGTATTTAAAATGAAGAACATAAGATCATGGTGGTATGGATGAGATATTAATATTACTATAAACTAAACAACAACAAAATGATAAGTAGCAATGCATCGAGAATCGTATAAAATGTCATATGAGATGGAAATGAGGATTTGGTTATTTGGGAACTTGTAATGATAAAAGTGTGTGGAATTATAGAGTAGACGGTATGAATAGAGCCCCTAATCTTGTAATATTTATTTTTTTTCTTTTTCTTTCAAGCCCTTTTTTAAATGGACGGTAGTGCAATGCTTATAACTTACTGAGTTTTATACTCATTGTGTGTTTGTTTGTCACTTGTTTAGGTTCTTTCGATCCACTTTTGTATGCCCCGGGATCATCGTCAAAGTCATCATACCATCTTTCAACGTTTTGGTATTTACTTTTGTTTTAGTCGAATTCTAGTGAACATTACGGCATGTATAGGTTAAAATGTATCTCGTTCAAAGTTGTATGTGTAAACTTCGGCCATGCTAATATGGTTTAATTACCAGGCTTAATTTGGTCGTGTTTAGTTATGGTTTAAGTCATTTTGGTTAAAAGATTATATTCTACAAGTGAATGTTGTATATAAAATGTTAGGAAAAATTTACATACTTAGTTGTTTTTATTAAATTTGTGAGTTAACGTAATCATATTTTATTAGTATGTTATGTAAACCTTCTTCACTAAAGGACTTAGTATTATGGGTGTTACAATATATATATATGATATATATAAAAATACAATATTAAAAAGGTAAATATCTATACATAATATATAAAAATGCATATACAATATAATGTCAAAATATTTGCATATGTACATGCATAATAATAATGTTGAAAGCATCTATTAATAATAAACTTATACTTATATGAATTAAAGATATATACATAAATATTAAAACATATACTAATATTAATGACAACAAAAAATAACATAAAAATATATACATGAGATGGTATAAATATTATGGTATAAAAAAATATATGAAATAGAAAAAAAAACATATAGCAAATGGTATAAAAAAAAATACATAATATATATATATATAACATATATGGTATATTCAATAATTTTATTGTGTCACATAGCTTGACTACATGGCCGTATGACCCCTGTTTTCCAAATTTTCATTTTTTTTTCTAGAACTTTCTGTTTTGCTTTGATTGAATCCTAGATTGTTCCCAAACTATTTTTATAGACCCGTAGACTCGATTTAAGGGCCCATAAGTGTATTTTTGCCAAGATTAGATTAAATTGTTATATGTTAGAATTTAATTTGTATAACTATTTTTGTTGTGAAGTTAATTGTTAAATACTCTGTAACCCTAATCCGACAACGGAGATGAGATAAGGGTATTATAAATTTTCTCAATTTTTAGGGAGTTCCATAGAGTGTGGAAGAGATTATCAAAGAGTCATATAGTTGATCAAAACAATATGCATCCTTACCCAAGGCTAATTCTTTCGTGAAGTAAAAGGCGAATGTAGAGCCTAACTAGGTAGACAAGAGGATGCAACTACGAATTGATGATTCAGTTAAAGTAGATTCAGATTATGCTGTTGTAGGAGGAATTTTAAGGAATAACCATGGAGGTTGGATCATTGGCTTTAATCATCAATTGGGAAAATGCTCTATCCTTGAGGTTGAATTATGGGGTTTCTTGGTCTGACACATGTGCAAGAGAAGCAAGGTAATAAAGTGTTGATTCAAACAAATAGTTTGGAAACTATTAAAGCTATCCAAGATTCGGTTTCAATGCCTTCTAGGTCGACGCTTATCAGGCGAATCCATCATTTCTTGAAAAATGTAGAGGACTGAGTAATCGAGTACATCACTATGGAAGAAACAAAAGAGCTAATAGATTGGCAAAATAGCTTTTAATAAGGAGGATGGGTTGCAATTGTTTAGAGACAATCCTTTTGATTTGGCTTAATTGTTTGCATTCTCTTCTCACCAAAAAAAAAAAAAAAAAAACTTTAGTTAAGTGGTAAACTTAAGGTTTTAGCAATCCAATTGGCATGGATTTAAATCTCAATATATGTATATATATATATATATATTAAAATGAAAAGTTTAAAATACTTTCAAATAATATGACTTTTTTTAATTATGGAAAGACATTTTTAAAATTTCCTACCTAAATTGATACCCAGTTAACCCGTTACATCAACTCAAGCAAAAAATTTATTAATAATATAGATATTGTATTAATATTTTTAAAAAAATAGTTTTTACAAAAAAAAATTCACGGAAGATCGCTTATTTATTATACAATATCATCTACTAGGGATGAACAAAACTCGATTCGATTCAAAAAAATTGAAAAAGAAGAATCTTATACTTTGAACAATTTGAACAATTTGAATAATTGATTGGTTTAAGTCATTGGTGAAATTTGAAATAATATTTTTTATTAGAAAAAGTTATAAATTTATTTTATTTCATTGAATTAAAATTTATTTATATATCTTTAAATAAAAATAAAAATAAGAATAAATCAATTAAATAAATTTACTTTAATACACACCTTAATGTTAATGGTAGTAATACTAAATAAAAACAATAAATAATTCACTTAATAAAAGATAAAGATATTCCATGAAAAAATGATAAAAAATAATTCACTTAGTAAATCATTTGGATGCCAATCAGCATGGTGGTGGAATGCTAATTAATCTTCATAAAATTGAAAAAGGAAGAGTCAAAATCAGTAAAACCCATCAAAGCTTCGTAGGCACTACAATGATATATAAAATAAAAAAAATGAGTATATTTGTATTTAAATAAATACCCCAACATTAAGTTACAACCATCCTTTTTTCACAATCATAATTCATTTGGATGCCTATCAACTATAACTTGCAATCATCTATGTTATACAGAATGCTGTAATTCCAACTTCAACATAACTTCCTCTTCTACTTCTACCAAACTTACAAATCTCACTTTTTGTTTCATCTCTATCCAAATATGAATGCAATACCCGCCTCTGGACTTCTTCTTTTCTCCCTCACCGCCCCTTCTACATCATGACATCACTGCCAATTCGAATGATGGGGATGTGGGAAATGTTGGCCCAATCTTTGCCTTTCTCCTTTTCACAACGTTCCTCCAGCAAAGGACATTTATTAATGTACAAATAAGAAAGAGAGGGAGGGAGCATGTTTGGGGGCATGGATTGGAGCTTGGGACACCTGCCGATATACAAATAGCAAAGAGAGGTGAGGTGTTGAAACCCCTTATACTCCAAACTCGTTAGATTTGGAAAATATTGGACGTAGAGAGATGTAAGAGAAGAGGGAAGCAGATGTTCATCTGGAAAACACTCCATCTCTACTCCTGAATATGAGAAATTAAACAATTGAAGAGAAGGAAGTGTATGCAAACTCCATTCCCTTTTCCTAATCAAGCTCTCAATTAGTTTATCACTCCCTAAGATTGTAATTTCTTTTAATTTGGAGGGCAAACCCTCTTTTGGAACCCTCTCTATTTTTGGACAATCATATATTACCAAAACCTCAAGGGATGGAAAGACAGAGTGCATTTGCTCTGGCAATGACTTTAGACTTCCGCAACCGACTAGCGAAAGCCCGGTCAAATTGGTGACAGATAATCCATCTTCAATTTGAAAAGATATCAAATTTTGACAAGACTCTATAAACAAAGAATCGAGACATGTTAGATGCTGCTGGTGAGAGCCCTCTAAAGCAGCACTAATGAACTTCAACTCTTCACATCCTGAAATCTCAACATGCTTTACCATAGGAAACGATCCTAATGGGAAAGATTCCAGTTGACCACACTTCATCCCGCCTATCTCCAAAGATTCAAGGGATGTATACAAGAAGATTTTGGAAAAATCAAAATCTTCGCACTCGTGGATGCACAGATCTTTCAGTGTAATAGACACACTATCCTTAGGAAGGGATCTGATATCAGAACAATTTGAGATGGTTAACTTGTCGAGATGAGTGCAGTGTTGCAACATCTGCTCCAATATGGAATCATTCATATTCGAACCTGCAATTTCCAACTCCCGAAGCGAACAAGGCAAAGGCTCCAACTGCAATGCATCGCACTTCTTTAACTTAAGTTCACAAATGCTTGGTGTCCTTGGGAGAAAACATTCAAGCTTCTCACAGTCTTCAATCGCCAGTTTCTTTAAAGAGGGGAGGTGTTTGGGCAGAGACTTGATTAGCTTCGGACAATCCTTGATGCGTAGCTCTTGCAGAAGGGAGAAAGCTTCATCACTCCTACACAACCATTCTTCCCACCCAGCCATTTTCTCAAATACTAGGATTTCAAGAGATCCAAATGGTTTAGTCAAAGCTTCTCCATTACTGTAGAACTTCTCATCAACAATTTCAACTCCGCTGAACCCAGAAATGGAGAGAGATTTCAAAGATGATAATTGGCCAAGCGGCGGCAAAGATATGCAAAATTTACAGTCTTGCAACTCCAAAGATACCATATTTGAGAAGGAAAAATGCCCCACCCATTCTGGAAATCTCGTGCCTTTGTAACTTCCGATAACTAGATGCTCCAAGTTTGTATTAGGCTCCAGTTGTTCCAATACTTCTCTCTCATGCTGTGAGTCATCAATATCATCATATTCATCCCATGTCAACTTCAACTCCTTAAGATTAACCTTATCCTTCAAATTGGCATCTTTGGCATCCCTGGCATTTACAACATTTTTCAGTCTTGAAATGGCAAGTCTTCCACGTAAATGCTTGAGCTTTCCCAACTCATTAATGCTTGAACCAGTTTGATCACCTAAAACAAAATCTGTTAAGATTCGAATATCTTTCAACTTACCCATTCCTGCCGGCATCCTAGTTAACTTTGTTTCCCTAATATCAAGATAAAGCATGTTGATCAATCTCCCCGTGTCTCTCGGCAACTCAACAAGGTCTCTGCACCCATGCAATGTCAATGCTTGCAAATTAAACAATGAACAAAGAGAGTTTGGCAACCTTTTGATGGAAGTTTCTGAGAGATTCAAATTTCGTAGATGCTTCAAACTACCAATATCTTTCGGCAATTCATTGATATTTTTATACCCAGCCAAAGAAAGCGCTCGTAAGCTTGATTTCATTAACAAATCATGCATTAGCACATTGCTAACATAATATATCCAACAGGAAGAAGACTTCACGTTTATGAAAGTACGCAGACCTTTTGCCTTATGTAGACTTTGGAATTTTTGGCGCACATCATATCGTTCTTGGACATTGGACAAATGACGGGTCTTTTCAGTTATTACACAAGAACCACCACTTCCTTCCAATCTGCAGATGAATTCTCCGGTGACAGATTTAGCCAAGTCACTAATTAGATCATGCATGACAAAACAAGATTTTTTTCCTTTTGATTGTTGAAAAAATGACCTCAATCTCAAATCTTTGAAGTACTCGTTACCCCGTTCTTCCGGATCTCCATTATCTTTCGAAAGCTGTAAAAGTCCTTCAGCCATCCATAATTGAATAAGTTCTTCCTTTTTGAATTCGTAATCTTTAGGAAAAATTGAACAATAAGCAAAACATCGCTTTAAATGTGAAGGAAGATAATGATAACTTAATGTTAGCGCAGGAAGAATATTACTTGCAGTATTTGGTATGTCCCAAAAATTGCTATGTAATATTTTGTTCCATTCATCAGCGTCTAGTTTACAGCGAAGGAGACCTCCAAGTGTTTTTGCAGCCAAAGGAAGACCGTTACACCTTTTGACAATTGCTTCACCGATTGCCATCAGATCTGGATGCATGCGTGAGTTTGTACCAACGAATGCATGTTTTGCAAATAGCTTCCAACAGTCATCATTTGATAAGGTCTGTAGAGGATAACTTGGAACAGTCTTCATAATGTCGGCAACACTTTCATTTCGTGTGGTTACAATAATCTTGCTATTTTGAGCCCCAAATTTGAAAGGAATTCTGAGCTGCTCCCACACAGCATAGTTTTCATTCCAAACATCATCCAAAATGATTAGATATTTCTTTCCCCACAGCTGCTCTTTGAGTTTAAGTTGGAGCTGATTTAAGTTCTCCCATTCATCACACCTACATTTGATCTCTTGAAGAATAGTTTTGGTTACCTTGAAAGCATCGAATTCCTCTGAAACACACACCCATGCTTTGGGGTGAAACCATTTATCCACTCTGGGGTCATTGTAGATCAATTGGGCAAGGGTGGTTTTGCCAAGCCCGCCCATACCCAAAATGGGAATCACATCAAACTGATTTTCAGACAGATTTTGAGGATCCAACAATTCATGATTTCTTCTTTTTCATCATCTCTGCCACAAACATCAGACTCGTCCACCAAACAAGTTGCAGGCGTTCTTTGAAATGCGTTTTCTCCTTTAAAGTTTTCTTTCAGACCCAGAATCTGTTTTTGGTTGAGTAGATTGTCTAGTCTCCCAAGGATATCCTCCAGCTTTGACTGCATCCCATCATTGAAAGGATTGAAAGAAGAGAAAAAGCTCCTAACCTGCTTCATAGCAGTAGTTTGATACTCAGATTCGATCTTGTTCCGAAGAGCTTCAGTAGAGATCTCGTCCAGGAGGTCCTCGGCATCATAAACAGCATCTTTGAGCTCATCAGTCCAACTTTTGACATTTGGGTTGGTAATCTGCTTATTTTCAGCATCATCCAGCACTGCTTTCACCGACATCAAGGTTGGCTTGAGTTTGTTCAGCAGCACAGCTTCAAGTTTCTTTCCTTTCATAAGCCTCAGAACATCCCCAGAAACAATCCTATCAAGCAGCACCTCAATGGAAGCAGAGAGAAAAGCTTCACCCACCATAGCCATGTTTTTTTTTTTTTTTTTTTGGAAGGAAAGGTTTAAAGGAAGATGAAAAGGGAAGCAATAGCGAAGAAAGGAAAAGAAGAGTGGCTCAACTAAAGAGAAGAAGGTTGCAAAGATGAAGGATTTGGATTTGAAACAGAGAAAGAAATTGCAAGGCAAATAGTAAATAAGGAACAGTAGAACGATTGGATGAAAGGGGTTTGCAAATACTTTTGGCTTCAATAGAGATGAATTGAAAAAAAAAATTGATTTTTGAATTAAAATAATTTGAGTTAATTTTAAAAATTCGAACAATTTAAATAAACTTAATATATTTTAAAATTTTTTAATTATTTATTGTTTTAATTATTTTATTATTTTACCTTTCTCCCAAATCTATTTTACTTTATTGCCCCTGCCCACCCCACCATTTTCCCCAAATGAATTTTTAAAATCCCTAAATCAAACCTATCACTTATCAGTTTATTCAAAGTTTCAAACCCCCTAAATTAAAATTCCACTATTATTTTGTATTTAATGTAGTTTTTTTATATTTTGTATTTGTTAAAATTAGTTTTTATATTTTTTTATTTTTTTAACAATTTAAGTTTTTTGAGTGAGGCAAACTTATGGACTAATTTTAACAAATAAAAAACATAGAAAAATTGTGTTAAAAGAAATTGGGAAAAAGAAAAAAAAATAGAGAAATAGAAGAGAATGGAAAAAAAAAAGAAAGTTAAAAGATTATGAAAGAAAAAAAATTAAATTACTTAAAATAAAAAATATGGACTAATTGTATAATTTAATTTAAAATCAGACGTAAATATTTACGTGAAAAAATTCTTTTTAAGAGAATAATAAATTTATTGATTAATTATAGAAGGGACTTAATTGTTTAGTTCTCCTATTTTGTTAGAATAATATTATTAATTAACAATAAGTTTTTTTAAAATTAAATATTTAATATTTTTAGGATTTTAAAATATGTGTTTGTTCAGGAGAACTGAAATTTAATTTTGATTAAAAAGTGAATTCAGAGTTAAAAATATGATTAGAGATAATTTTTAAAATAATTCCTTAAAAAGCTACCTTGAGATTTTTTTTATATTAAAAGTTTGCATAAGTTTAATTAAAATGTTTCAGAGGATCATATTTTATTACAAAGGTGAATCAATTAAGATTTCAAATATATTACTAAACAAATAACATAATTATAATACTTTTACAATATTTGTATAAAAAATAATACTTTTATTACATATATAAAATTTTCATTACTACATTTGCTCCTGGATGATTATGCTTGTTTTATCATTCAACTCATTTACAATATAGTTGGTAAGTAGCATTAGCTTTATTTATTTATTTTCATTTAAAGTTTAGTTTAAATTTATTTAAAATTAAACTAAATCATTTTTTTACAAAAGTTGATTAATTTTTTAAAATAATTTAAGAAAATAATAAATTCAAAGAATTTTTAATTCGACTTTATAATTTAGTTATCAAAATTCAAATTATTTAAACCAAGTTTTTATTTTAAAATACAAATAACTTATTTTAAAATTTTAGGTTTGAGTCTGGCTTAAAAAATGAGCTTAAAATTTTACTCAAGCCCGACTCAAATTAAAAATGTTAAATCTAAACTCAAATTTTTAATTCGACTTTATAATTTAGTTATCAAAATTCAAATTATTTAAACCAAGTTTTTATTTTAAAATACACATAAGTTATTATGTAGTGTGTCTTAGACCTGATCTTATGTTGAGTTAATGCAAAATTTTAGGTTTGAGTTTGGCTTAAAAAATGAGCTTAAAATTTTATTCAAGCCCGACTCAAATTAAAAATGTTAAATCTAAACTCAATTATTTTAAATATTTAAAGTTTAATTTGAATTTATTTAGAATTAAACTAAATCATTTTAATTCGACTTTATAATTTAGTTGTCAAAATTCAAATTATTTAAACCAAGTTTTTATTTTAAAATACAAATAACTTATTTTAAAATTTTAGGTTTGGGTCTGGCTTAAAAAATGAGCTTAAAATTTTACTCAAGCCCGACTCAAATTAAAAATGTTAAATCTAAACTCAACCTAACTTCCCCGTATTAATTTTTTTAGATTTTTTTTATATAAAAATAACTTTTAAATATATAATACATCAAATACATTAAAAACACTAAAATAAATGTTTCCTAACAAATTGAAAATACATTTAAAAAAAGTCTACTTGAATAACACTAAGATAGTTACAACTTAACAAATAAATGTCTATAAAATAATAGCAAAACTAATAATAAAAAAGAGTTATACAATATCCAATGATTTTAAGTGTTCACATTGTCAACATATTTATTTAATCACATTTTATTACACAATATAATTGACTTGCACTACTATTGAGCTCGCACTTAGCATTTCACAATAATATATATAATTTTGCACTAACCAAAACTCGTAATATTATAAAACTAATAATTCACTTGCGAGTTCATGCATGCATAAATGTGCACTATCAATAGAATTCGTATGTTATAAAAAGTTTACATTATATTATTTATTTTTATGTCCATTCGCAAGTACTACATAATCAAATACGAATATATATTACATATATATATATATACATACCTATTTAGTGACCTTTGTCACGTCAAAATTTTAACATACATTAAAAATCTCATATATTTTTATATAATATAACCTAGAAACATATATTATATAATAAAACTCAGGCATATAATATATAAACAACAACCCACTAATATATTTTATAATTTTTAAATGCATAAGTAAGAAATAATGAAATTTCTAAGGAGGTACGAAAAATTCTAACCAATACCAATTATTACAAATAAATTAACGGACTAAAAACCCATTGCTAAAAACAAAAACAGTACTGTCGGTATAGGTATGAAAATCTTATATTGACAGTCAAAAAGGTTATTTCGACGAAAAATAATGGTTAGCATGTGTAACGCGGTATAGACCTTTAGTGGTGGAATATATGATCATCAGAATAGGTCCAAAGTCCCATAGCAACTGTGGATAGAATAAAATTTCAGGTATACCCCTAGACATGTGACATTCATACTATTGATAAAGTATGTTAATAATATAAATATATTGATGATATTTCTTTTATTGGTATGGGTGATCCTTGAATATATAGTGACAGTATAGGGCATTGGTACAGGGTTTAATTAATAAACAATGTTAACTAATGATACTTTATATATAAAATATATATAATAATCCAAATATCAACATAAACCGAATTCATAATCCAAACTAAGTAGTAATTAATCTTCAACTAAACAAAATTTAAACATAGTCCACATATTCCTATGAAACATCATCTCTACAAAAAGCTTAAGGAATCGATGTTTGATATATATTACTTGGACTCTGAGTGGCATCAACATGGGTCCCAATCAATGTAAATATTGTCTCAGCTCCTGAAGCTTGCAATGAGACTTTTTATGAAAGTGAACAGAACAAAGCAAAGAAAAAGAGGGCTGTAGTATGAACATGTAAGCATGGCATCTCAAAAGAGATGGAAGCAACTCTCTTTATTTCAGATAATTCATTTGCTCTTCAAAGACGATTTAATGAGAAAATTACCAAAAATAAAATGACTATTTACAGCTTGAAAACACTAAAAGAAATCAAGAAATGGTTACTAAAATCTAAGCAATTCATTTTGTTTCTGCATACATAGTCTTCTTCAACTCATACAATCATGAGCTATTACATTTATAGGAGCATTACTTTTTATATATGTTTAATACATGAGTTAGCAATTAATTAATTTAATTGGTAATATTTAGTTATTCTTATGACTTATTTTTAGTAAAGAGAAGTTTTTATTTATTTTAAAAATGTCTTATTTTTTACAAGAGTTACTAATTATTTTCAAACATTGAGATAGGTTCAGAAAATATATACCGGGAATCTCGAGATATCTGATAGTTGAGTGACAAAAAGTTTGGAGTTGAAATTCCTAGAGAGAAAGCGCTCTATGTAGGACGCTTTTTTAGTGCATGTCAGATAAAAGCACTAAAAGCCCTTCCAACTGGACATATTTTCAGCTGATGTGGCAGGAAAACGTGTCTTACTAGAGGCACTTTCAGTGGTTTTTTTTTTTTTTTGACATGCACTATAAAAGCGTCCTGCGTGGAGCGCTCTCTCTAGGAATTTCAACTCCCACTAGCCCGGGAAATTTTTTTTGAAGCAATTGGCACTCACCCCTGGGACTATAAAAGCAATCTATTTCAGCATTGAATGGCATAAGGCATTTACGAGCAAAGAAAATTGAAAGAAGATCAGAAGAAGAGAAGTTCGCACATAAGACATAATTTGGAACTATAACGCAATTTGAATAAAGTAAGGATTGTTTTTTGTTGTTCATATTTAATTACGACACTATTTCTCTTCATGATCTTTTGTTTCGAATATGTGGAATAGGTTATTTCGTTAAAAATGAGTAGGCAAATTAATGTTATTGTTTGTTATGACGATGAAGTGCGTGACACTGACACCGAGAGCAGGGTCATTTTCTATCATAGAACACAACACGGTTAACTTTTAACAATAATATATAATTGTCAAAATTTCAGACAAAAATTAAACAAAAAATCGTCGGATCCAACTAGATGAGAATATCCTCCCTTAAATATCGATTTTTTGCTTCGGTCGACCTGTAAAATATGATGCTTTCGGTATTTTTTGAATTTCTACTCTACAAAATTACAAATGTGTCAAATTGGTATTAATGAAATGAAAGGACAGAATGTTAATTAATCTTCATAAAATTGAAAAAGGAAGAGTCAAAATCAGTAAAAGCCATCAAAGCTTCGTAGGCATTACAATGATATATAAAATAAAAAAAATGAGTATATTTGTATTTAAATAAATACCCCAACATTAAGTTACAACCATCATTTTTTCACAATCATAATTCATTTGGATGCCTATCAACTATAAGTTACAGTCAAATATATTATACAGAAAAGCAGGGTGGTGGAATTCTGTAATTCCAAATTCAACATAACTTCCTCTTCTACTTCTACCAAACTTACAAATCTCACTTTTTGTTTCATCTCTATCCAAATATGAATGCAATACCCGCGTCTCGACTTCTTCTTTTCTCACTCATCGCCCCTTCTATATGATGAGTTCACTGCCAATTCGAATGACGGGGATGTCGGAAATGTTGGCCCAATCTTTGCCTTTCTCCTTTTCACAACGTTCCTCCACCAAAGGACAACTCCGAATTTCCAAATTAATTACGATTTTAATGTGTTAAAATTATAAAATTAATTTTAAAACATTAAATTCAATTTATTTTTTTTAATTCTACTATTAAAAATTATTTTAGCATTTTACATTTTTTTTCTAATTTAAAACCAAATAATAATTTTATTAATTAAAAAGATAAATTCAAATTGTATCAAATATAATCAAAGTAAACTCCATGAATCATAATATAATTTCTAATTGTCTAATAGCTTATTTTCGTAAATGAAACAATTATTGAGATTAGATAATCTAATTGCATTAAAGTTAGAATAAAACCTAATTTCAAGACAAATACTAACAATATTACAAATATATTTAAATTTTCTATCTTACTCTTCTATTTCGAATTCGATTCATCAATCTCATTATCATCTTCCATCTTGACCTTCTTCTTCAAGCTATCATCATCACCATCGTTTTCGATCAACATTGAATTTTTGATGCAATAAATTGATTTGGAGTTGCAAATTACTTAAATAATAATAAATTGAATATTTACATAAAATTATAATTATAATTATAAATACTATCTAGAAAAATAGTATAAAATAAAATTAAAATTAAAATTAATAAAAACATACAATTATAAAGTGAAACTTTCATATTAAACAACGATGAGAGGAAGTGAATAAGGCAAGTTTAAAACAAATTTAGTAAAATATGTATTGTAAACTAAATAAATGTGGGATGATAGAATTTTCCCTTAAAAAACACTTTAATACTCCATTATTTTTGAGATATTTCAAATTTACTAATATTAATAATCTCTATTTTTTAAATGCTATTTATAATGATAAATCTTATATTTAGTTGCTATATAACTGTAATTAGAACGACCCGATTTTAGTATGCGTAAAAAAATATAATTTTGTCATTTAATAATAAATGTGTGTTTGTCATACCCATATTAATTATGTATAAATTTCTTCAAGTAATCCATTATAAACTTCAGCATTTTCTTCTTGGCGATACATATATGCCGAACTTTGAAAGTTAAACTTGGTAAAGTAGTGTTTGTCTGCTTGCATTTCTTACCCCCCCAAAAAAAAAAAAAAATCACATGGAAACTCGTCGATGCATGGTAACAACTACTGAGACTTTTGTGAAAGAAAATAAGAGGTATGAAGTTTGAATTTGGTGCTGAAAAACAGTGTCACGTATTAAATAAATTCATGGTTTCTTCATCAACCCTATTTTATTTTATTTTATTTTATTTTCTTATCTCAATTTTTTGTGTCACGAGAAACTTCAATTGGTAACTCAAAAGAAAGCAATTTTAATCGAATAAGTAACTAGAAGAAAGTGAAACTCGACACAAAAGAAGATAAAAGATGAAAAAGAAACAGGGCCCAAAAACATGACAAAACATGAAAGAGGAAGGGAAGGGGAAACCGTGAACAAGGATGTCAGAGTTACACGTGTCGAAAACCCAGAAGGGAAAAAGGAAGAGAGGGTAGTAAAGCAAAGCAAAAGTCATTTCTCTTTCACGTGGATCCCTCCATGAAAGGGTATAGTCACAGTGTGACAAATTTTTTACAGGTTATGTCCTTTTTTCTTTTTTTCTCTGATGTTTGTTCTAATTAAGCAAACCCCCCAACTCCGCGGCCAATGTTTTTTTTTTTTTTTTCTACCACCAGCTTTTTACCTCGCTCTCTGTCGCTCACCCTTTCTCCGATGTTGTCGGCTTTTCACCCTCATGGATCAGCATTTCATAAAAATTAAAATTAAAAATATAATTTATTTAGAATATAAATGTGTGTTTAAAAATATCATTTAATAATAAATAATAAAACTTATGGTCTGAAACTAATTAATCATAACAACATATGAAATATATACGATATTAAAATTTTAATAAATAGATTAAATTATGAGTAAAATAAAATTTAACCACATACATATATCAGATAAACAATATTAAATGCATTACAATTATTTGTCATTAATTGTAAGTTAGAGTTAAGTTAACTTGTTATACCAACTTAATTAATAACATTATATAGATATACAACTGATGAAGATAATAAATTATGCATATTAAAATAAAAATTTATAAAATATATTAAATTAAAATTTAGTTAAGTGGTAAATTTAAAGTTTTTCCAATTCAATTAGCATGGAATCAAATCTATCTATCTATCTATTTATATATTGGTTTTTTAATAAAATAAAAAGATTAAAATAACCTCGAATCTAATCCTACCCAAATTGATATTTGATTGATACGTGATACTAACTCAAACAAAAATTATATTAATAATATAGCTATTGTATCAATTATTTTAAAAAATATATAGCATGCATCAACAAAAGACTAAACAAAACAAATTACATTTATTTATTTTGTAATACTAATATTTATTTATTTACTTAGTATATTTATCACCATTTACATTTTTCTTTCTAACAAATATTTGAACACTAGTAGTCGAATAACATGCAAACCTTTGTAAAGTAGTATTTTGATGTCATTTCTAGTGTAAAGTAGTAATTGTTGCTGCTACTGCTATTCATGATTGTTTGTAATCCTTTATTTTCTTTGAGAAAAATCCCATAATCTACAAAAACACATGTAAGTTGAAAGGGAAAGAAGTTCCAAAACTACCTTTAATTCCACTACATTGGGTAGTAAGTAGACCTTTTTAGCTTGGATTAACTTTATCGCCAGGTGCAAGATTTTTCACACGGGTTCAGTTTGTTACACGGCTTGACGATATGGTTGTGTGACCCTATTTTGATTTGTACACGGTCTGGGGACATGGGCATGTGAAAAAGTCACCTGACTGTGTCTGAGACTACATAGGCTGGTCTCTTTCGCATGGCCGTGTGACCCATGTTCCCAGCTTGTACCTTGTTTTCATATTTTGATTCGATTTAATCCCTAATTGTTTCTAAATAATTTTTAAGGCCTTGTAGGCTTGAATTAAGTTTCGTATATGATTGAATGATATGTTTATTAAATGAAATTATTGTTGATTGTTTCAAAAATAAAATTTTTAATTGAAGTGTTCTATTAATTGTCGTAACTTCCCATAACCCTATAATTAGATGATAGTGATAGGTGAGGGGTGTTACATTTATATTGTGAAGTCATGATATACATGATTGAATTGGAAAAACCTTGTTGAGAGCACTAAGTGCTTAATTAATATGATGTGACTGTGAGAATGTAATGAGAGGAACGATTGATATATGCATTCATGTTAATAATATTGAGAATGCCCTAAAAACGACATTATATAAAGTACTCTAATTCTCGAAAGGCTCAAGTACGAATCATTAGCTCCAATTCTCGGAGGGGTTGTAAGTGTATATTAAAGTAAATTAGTGATTGTGCATTCCATCTAACTCCCATAATTCCCTGTTAAGTCAATTAGAGTTCTCTAATTCCTTGTTAGGTCAAGAACACATTATTACCTCTAATTTCCTATTAGGTCAAGAATAGTTCTCTAACACCTTATTAGGTTGAGAAAAAAGCGTTACCTCTAATTCCTTGTTGGGTTGATGATCGTTCTCTAATTCCCTATTGGGTCAATAACATAATGTTATCTCTAATTCCCTTTTGGGTTAATAACATATCATCAGCTCCAATTATATGTTGGGTCATGTGAGTATATTGTAGTAATACACGTTTTCGTTGCCAAATATGAAATCGGTTAATAAAGGTTAATGTATAAAGATCATAGTTGCACGTTTGAAACACAATTAGTTAATGTAGATACACTAAGGGTGCTTATAAATGATAAAAAAAAAGGAAATATAGTACATGAGGAACTTATGTTATGGCATCTATACATTGAGGGTGCACTATGATAACAAAATGAATTTGTAACAAAAATCAAACATCGTGGTACCTATTGCCGTGGTACTTAGATTTAAAATAGATGCTGGGGTATCTATAATGCTAAAAAAAATTATAGTCTAAGTATGTATATATGTATGTAACGGTATTTATGTATTTTTAAGATGGTATGTTATGACCTTTATACAATGTTTATTACACGCTTCATGTGTTTCTTGCATGCCAAGTAAACTAATTATGATGATTGAATTTGGAAAGGTTGTGATCATGTTGGTGGTCATATTGTTGGATGTGTTTTGACAAGCATAAATAGTGTTTGGAGCATGAATTTTAAGTCCCATAAGTCTTGAAAATGAATTGGTATTGTCAAAACAAGTGACTTTGGGGGATTTTTTTTTCGTTCCGGCAAACTTATTTCGATATAAGAGGCCAAATGCATCGATACAAGTAAGTCAATATCCAAAATTGAACAACAATAGGAACTTGTAGCGATACAACTAGACTAGTCAGGGTCTCCTCCCTTGTTTTGAGTCATTTTGATCCTCGGCCACCCGCACTTGGTCCCGAACAACCCCAATCACCTAGAACTCGTTTTAAAATGCTTTAAATGATTTTAGATAACTTATAAACGTTTTTAATCAAGGAAAATAGTTCTCTATGAATGAGTAAATGTTTACATATTTTTTTCAATTTACTTACATTTAAAGATAGATTAGCAAAAATAGACAAGACAAAGGATATATATCATGTAAACTAAAAACTACTTTGTAACTATTACAATGAAGAAATTTTTGCGTTTTGTTTTTTTTTTCAAATATAGTAGCTAAGTAACATTAGCTTAATTAATTGGTAACATTTTTATATATAAAAAAAACAAAAATGGGAGAAATTTAAAATAGCAAAAAGTAAGCAATGAATATTAAAAGGAAAGTCATTAATCAAGTATTAAAATGGAAGGCACATTCTATCTTTTTGTACCAATCTTACTGTAAATTTTCATCGATTTCTTGTATTGCTTTGTCCATATGCACTGCTCAACAAAAATATATTTTCACTAAAAAAAAAGATTTTAGGAAAATGTGAGCTCTTAAGTAAGATTCTCCTCTTGAGTGCTTTTGAAATATTCATCGTAAAAAATTTTAAAATTGATAATAAAATTTTAATTTTAAATTTTTCTACGTAATAAGATTTTTTAAAAACTTTTATAACTATAATTTTATAATGTAAATCAAATTGATAATAAAATTATTTTTATTTTTATTATCAATTTGATTTACGGATACTGTATAAAATTATAATTATAAAAGTTTTAGAAAAATTTTATTATCTATTAATTATAATTATAAGTTAAATTTATAGTTTTTAAATATAATGTGAGCAAAAGAAAATTACTATTAATACCGTTAAATATTATGTCAAATATTATTTAAACAAAAAAATATTTTTCAAAAAATAAATAAAATTTATTTTCGATTTGAATCGACTTTTTTTACAAAAGTACTTTTTGTTAGAAAAAAAACTTTTTAGACTAATTAGTAAAAGGTCTCTCTATTTTTTGTGTTGAATGGGAATTAAAGGAAATAATAAATATGGAGAGCTTACGAAGGAATTTACCCTTAAAGTTTGGTGCCTTTCTTAGCTTTTTTATAAAAATGACCCTAAAAATTTCATTATTTACGAAAATAACCTATTTTTTTATTATACACATAAATGATCTAAAATCTGCCTTAAAAATTGATGGAGCCAGAGGGTTTGACACCACCAACATGCCACAACAGCAAAGCCAATAGAAATTTCATTTTTTTGGTGGAGTCATGTAGAATGTCGTCACCAATATAAATATTTAAAACATACTGCTATTTCTAAAAAAATTGGTGCTTTAAAAGGTAATTCTTATTTGGAGCCAAAGAATTTGGCATCACCACTTTTGTATGTGTTAGTGCCATTTTTTTTAATTTTAGAATTATAAAAAAATGTTTTTTTTTTTTGTTCGTGAAGTCATTCTAAATAGCGTCACCACTTTATTACCCTGGTTTCTTTTTAAATTTTTTTTAAATTTAAAATTTTTAAAAATAATATTTTATTTGGTGAAGCCATATAGAATGACACCACCAGTATATTTTGTGTGTATATATATATATTTAAATGTGTTGTTTTTTATTTAATTTTTTAAAATATTTTATATTTCAAACATTCTAACATAGTTTCACTTAACTTACAATATATAATTTAATTTACAACACGAGCAATTTTCTCAATATTAAAAAAATTAAATGATTTTGTTCAAGACTGACAACATTGTGTCTTACAAATAAAACATAATCAAACGATTTTGTTCAAGACCGACATCATTATGTCTTACAAATTGAAAAATAAATTGTTTAACAGCATCAAGAGCGACTTTATTAGTGCTATTAAATTATAGCTCAGATTCTGCTGATATTGATGATCTCACCTGTGCAGTTCTATTTGGGATTCCTTAAAACCTTCAAACATCCCGTTAACCCAATGAATCCCAAATAATCCACCTGTTGGTTGCATAACCAATTTAGAGTCGTTATCGTCCTACTACAGCCAACGAAAACACTTACATAACCAATTTGAACTCGTTACCGAATAAATAACTGGTATCCGAAAATAATCATTAAATTTATCAGTGTCAAAGCTCCATCGAATTATCGTTAAACAAAAGATACTTTTAAAATAAAAAATTTACTAAAGAAACAAAAACACAAATACATAAAAAAAAAATGATCCACATCTCTCTCCCATTCATCTTTTAACAAATTATAAGTAATTTTTTTTTCCTTCAACTCAGTTTGATTAGGGGTTATATATACCAATTTGGTCACGCCAAAGAGAATGACTCCACCAAATAAAATATAATTTTTTAAAATTTTTAAATTAAAAAAATTAAAAAAACACTGTTAACAAAGTGGTGATTTCATTTAGAATGGCTCCACCAGTCAAAAAATAATTTTTTATAGTTTTAAAAGTTTAAAAAACAAAAAAAAAATGACACTGACACATACAAAAGTGGTGGTGCCAAAACTCTTTAGCTCCACCAAAAAAGGATTATTTTTTTAAAGTTCCTAGTTTTTTAGAAATAATAGTATTTTCTTGGTATTTATACAAGTAGCGCCATTCTATATGGCTCCACTAAAAAAATTAAATTTTTTTTATTGAGTTTGCTAATATGACATGTTGATGGCACCAAACTCTTTGACTCTACCAATTTTTACTGTAAATTTCACGTAAACTTATTGTGATGGTTGAGTTTGGAAAGGCTGTGATTATGTTGGTGGTCATTGTTGGATGTGTTTTGACAAGTATAAATTGTGTTTGGAACATGAAGTTTGAATCCCATAAATCTTGAAAATTATTTGTTATTGTCAAGATAGGTGACATTAAGGGTGATTTTCTTTCTTGGTTCTGGAAAACTTATTTTGGTACAAGAGGCTACATGTTTTTAATTAAGACATTTAATTCCGAACAACTTCAGTCGCCTAAAACTCTTTTTTTTTTGCTAACTTAAAACTCAGTTTAAAATGCTTCTAAATGATTTTAAATGACTTAAAAATATTTTTAATCAAGGCAAATGGTTTTCTATGAATGAGTAAATGTTGGTGTACAAGTTGATTTCAAAGTACGAGTTAGTTTGAATTGTTCTGGCAACGAATGTGGTGTCTCGCATTTAGATCCAACGACTAGATCGAGTGCGGGGTGTCACACCTCCATTATTAAAAATAAATTGAATCATTGAAATACAATCAACAGGCTACCAAAAATAAAAAACCAAGACGTTTTTTTTTTGAACTTGCATTTAGAGATAGACTAGCAAAAATAGATTAGATATCGGAAGAAAGGGTCCTTTAACTGCAAAAATTTTCAAAAAATTTTGGTAAAAGATAGTCGTTTTTTGGCCGAAGGATATACATATCATGTCGACTATAAACTGCATCGTAGCCGTTACAATGAAGAAGCTTTTATCTTTGTTATCCAAATATATAAAGGAATTTAGAAAAAAAAATGAGTATAGTTGGTAATTATTTTTTTTATTTTACAAGCAATCTTAAAAGTTGTCATGTATCTTTTTTTTTTAATATTTATGATAATTTTATAGTTTACTTGTTAAAAATATGAATTTAAAATTTCTAATATATATTTAAAATTTTTGATATAATATTTTTAATTTTATATAATTAACATATTATAGAAAAATAAATCTTACTAAATGTGTCAAATTGCTTCTTCTTTTTTTCTGAAGAATTACATCTCCACATGTATCGTAGTTGAACATAAACACTTAAAAATTAAAGAGTCCAAATAAGGTAAGTATTAATACATTCAAAGGGCAATTTACTAAAAAATGCCCTTTTTTTTTATATTTACGGAAATGATCCGACTTTTTTATTATTAACAGAAAAGATTCATTTTTTCCGAAAGCGCGTCCACGTCAGCACAAAGTGCTTCCTGGAGTGCGCGTTTTGTCCCGCTGCAACAGTAAAAAAAAAACTATAAAAGGCCCCCTCCCCCTGTTATTTTTTCACACAATAGTCCCCTCACAATTCTCTCTAGATTCTTTCCAATTTCTCTCAAATTTCTCTCAATTTTTGTCAAAGTTGTCTCTAATTTTTGCAAAAAAGCTGTGTTTAATTTTTTTGAATTAGTTTTATTTTTAAAATTATAAAAATATTCGATTGTGTTAGCAATGGCCGGTTCATTAATTCGTCTCATCTCGGTCGATCAAATGACAATGGTAAGTAATAAGTTTAATTAATTTTTTAATAGTATTTAATTTTTTAATTTAATTAATTTTAATTAATATTTATTTTATAATTTTTTATAACAGTCTGTAGATCGAGTGTTGCAATGCTATATGCGTAATATGCCTGGTCCTCCATTGCCGTTGATAGAGAATTACCTGCGGGAAATGGGTTTTTGGCACGTGGCCACGATAGGCCGGGGGTGCAAGTTGGACCCGAAATTAATCAGTGCATTCATAGAGAGGTGGAGACCCGAGACGCACACTTTCTATCTTCCATGCGGAGAGTGTACTATCACTCTAGAAGACGTGCAATTGCAATTGAGATTGCCGGTCGATGGGTACGCAGTCACCGGGTCCGCTCAATCTGCTGATTGGGGGGCCTATGCTACGAGCTTTTGGGTTCTATTTCGGATAAAATTAGTGGAGGTTAAATTAAGATGGGCTGGTTACGAGACACATTTCCAGAGCCGAATAATGATTCGACTGAATTAGAAAGAATACGATATGCTCGGGCGTACATTCTTGAGATGATTAGAGGTTATCTGATGCCAGACTTGTCACGAAACCGCGTACATTTGAGATGGCTGTTGAAAGTCATTGATTTTAAAGCAGCAGGTTAACTAAGTTGGGGGTCTGCAGTGTTGGCAACATTGTACCGGGAGATGTGCGGGGCGACACGACTGAATAAAGCCAAAATCGGAGGATGCATATCACTACTACAATCATGGCCACGGTTTCGCTTTTTATTTTTATGTCTTTGAATGAACCACCCATATACATTCCCACTAATAACGAGGTAAATTTTATATTAGATTTTACAATTATTACGTAGATTTAAAATATAATTGTATGCTAAAAAATTATTTAATTAAGTGAACCATTCGGCAAGTTATGTTAGAATACCCACATCTCTTGAAGACATACAGCTTTTATTAGACCAACGGCCGGAAGCACAAGTAAGTATTAAATAAAATATATATACATAATAAAATAGTCATTCCGTATTTAGTATTTAGTATTTATTATTTAGTATTACCTATATAAGTAATATTTTTATCATGTTCATATAGTTTCAATGGACACCATACGAGGATCCGGCAATTCGGGCAGTAATTCTAGATGATTTTTTTCAAAATCCGAACATTTGGCATGTGAAGGTCCTATTGGTAAACTATACTATCGTGGAGATGCACTAGTCAGATAGGGTATTGCGGCAATTGGGATTCTGACAACCGATTTCTGTGGAACCTGAAGTGCTCGATGTATGTGGACATTTGTACTTTTTTATCTCCCAGAAGCCTGTCCTTTTCCTCAATAAGGCCATGATTTTCCATGAACACGTACCGTCTTGCACTGCACACTTGGCCTCAAACTTATCGGATTTGGATTTAACCATGTTGTAGTTAACCCCATTCATGATGCTATGTTGTTTCAATGCAGCAAGAAAACTTTCCTTATTGGAAAACTCCCCACCAACTTCAATTTCACCCGAATCCAATGACAAACTTGTACGGTCACGCCTTTTGTGTAGTAGATCCAGAAACTCCAACGCATCATCTTGAGATAGATCGACATTATGCATGTGGGCTGAATGCGAGTTCGCCCTTAATCGCGGATCTTTTTCTTCTTCATCTAAAGCCCCTTCAACATCTTCAAGTATGGTTGGAACAGGCTCCGGTTTAGAAAATAATCCAAATTTTGCACCATCGGGGCCGGGCTCTCGAGGTGGATCCACACCGGACTCATCATCCGACCCACCATCATTTGTAACGAATGAGGTCCTCTCACCGATAGATGTCGTAGGGAGTACATTATCCCTTCTTCTGGATGTTTCACAATGTCCCCAATCCGATGTGGACTGCCAACCACTAGAAGTTGATGCCATTCCCTAGTACGTATTTCCAGTATCAAACATCGACCCACCGAGGTGCATGTCCCATCCACCAAAGGAGTGTCGTGCAGGGGTTGTGTATTTTATACTGCTACCAAACACGGGCGCTTCTGTGTTTTGCCACCCACTAACGGAGTGTCGGGTAGGGATCGTGTATTCCTCTCGAACATCATTAGATGTCGAGGTCGCAAATGCATCATTTGGTGATGAAAATTGTACATATAACTCAAGATAGGGTGATCCACTAGCAAGATGAGTCTGCACCATTGCCTCCAAGCTACGAGGACCTTTGATGTCGAATGAGTCATATCT
This sequence comes from Gossypium anomalum, assembly GCA_025698475.1. NCBI lineage: Eukaryota > Viridiplantae > Streptophyta > Magnoliopsida > Malvales > Malvaceae > Gossypium > Gossypium anomalum. The sequence goes on along the minus strand of CM046960.1, from coordinate 46,212,362 downwards.
CACGGGATCAACCGAAGTACAAAATCGATACTTAATAGACAAAACTTTCATTGGCGTTGTTCTGAAGATTTTGCGCTTAATTCTTTTACGAAGTTCTGCGAAATCTATGTTCTGGTTAAAAACCAGTCATGCTGCGCTCTCCAATAAAAAAATAACACCGTTCTCGGTGTCACGAACCTCGCCATCATATTAAATAACAACATTAACACGTTCACTCATCTTCAGTTTCTATTTTACTTTAGCCTCAATTTCTCTTGTTGTAACTTATGCAACCTGAGAATGAAGTTTGGCTCATTTATAGTCTAAGGCTTTTTCAGATACTATTGTAGCAAAAGAGTGTCTATGTGGGAGCTTTTTTCCGTAATTAATAGTTAATTTAATTAATAAACCCTAAAAAAACCCTAAACCCTAATTTAATTAATTTTTTATTCTCATAGTTATTTTAATTAATTAACCCTTAACTCTAATTAACTTAATTTTTTTCTTAAAAACCCTAAAACCCTAAACCAGTAAAAACCCTAAACCCTAAACCACTCAAAAACCTTAGCCTTAAAAAACCTTAAACCCTAATTTAATTAATTTTTTTATTCTCATAGTTAATTTAATTAATTAACCCTCAACTCTAATTAACTTAATTTTTCCCTTAAAAAACCCTAAAAACCCTAAACCACTAAAAACATTAAATCGCCAAAAACCCTACCCTAATAAAAAACCCTAAACCACTAAACCCTAACCCTAAACAAAAACCCTAGCCCTAAATAAATGGGGTAAAACGCTCCCCTGGACATTAACTTCGCGCTGACATGGACGCGTTTTCGGGGAAAATGGTCAGTTTCCATAAATAATAAAAAAGTCGAACCATTTCTGTAAATATCGAAAAAAAAAGGGCCTTTTTTAGTAAATTTCCTGAAATCAAATGACAGAATGTTAATTAATCTTTATAAAATTGAAAAATGAAGAATCAAAATCAGTAAAACCCAATGTTTTTTCCCATCAAAGCTTCCTGGCAATTACAAATTATAATGAAGAAGCTTTTTGCCTTTCTTATCCAAATATTTAAAGGGTAAACTATAAAAATAATCACTTTTATTTGACTCAAATTACATTTTAGTTGCTTATGTTTGAAATTTTATACTTTAATCACTTACGTTATTGTTTTGTTACGAAGTGGTCATTGTACCGCTAAACTCTGTTACCTACCTAACAATAGCCTTATGTGGCAGTCCAAATGGGTTTTAAATGCCAAATTGGATGTCTAGTTGCTGGGATGAAAATAAATTTTTAATTAAATAAATTTAATTTAGATTGTCATGTAGGACATTCAAGTTGGCATTTAAAATTCATTTGAATTGCCACGTAGGATTACCGTTAAGGAGATAACGGAGCTTATCGGTAGAGTGGTCACTTTAACGAAACGATAACATAAGTGACTAAAACGTAACATTTCAAAAATAAGTAACTAAAATGTAATTTGAGACGAACAAAAGTGATTATTTTTATAATTTACTCATATATATATAAAAGATTTAGAAAAAAATGAGTATAGTGGTGTTAAATACATTTCAGTTTCCAACTGCCATATGACAACTGGCAATTGTCAATAAATACCCCAACATTAAGTTACAACCAAAATTTTTTCACAATCAGAATTCATTTGGATGCCAATCATGCATGCATCAACTACAACTTGCAATCAAATAAACATACAGAAAAGCAGGGTGGTGGAATGCTGTAATTCCAAATTAAACATAACTTCCTCTTCTACTTCTACCAAACTTACAAATCACACTTTTTGTTTCATCTCAATCCGAATATGAATGCAATACCAGCGTCGGGACTTCTTCTTTTCTCACTCACTGCCACTTCTATATGATGACTTCACCGCCAATTTCAATGATAGGGATATGGGAAATGTAATGGCCTAAATTCAAGGTTATCGGAATAGTGGTTTCGTAACCACAAATCCGATTTAAAGAGAAATTTATTTTAATATTTTTGCATGAAAATTTATATGATAGGAAAGTCGTGTGAAAATATTGATAGAAAAATTTTATCGATTTAGTGGCTAGTTAAAAAAAATTATTGAAGAAATTAGGTAAAAATAAGTTATCGAGACCTCTATCTCGTAAAAACTGAGTCGAAAATAATTTTATAAATATTTATGAAATGTTATTAATGTGGTATTAAAATTTCATTAGGAAATTTTAATGTTTGGGTAGTCAATTAAATGAAAAGGACTAAATTGTAATAGGTATAAAAGTTGCTAGAGTGATTAAATAGCTTAAGAGTCTAATGAGAAAGGATTTAAAAGGAAATTAGACCCAAAAGTTATTTGGGCTGGACGGCAAGGGTATGAAATCAGCAGAAAAATTGATAAATTAAGGGTAAAATTGGAATATTGCAAAATTAACTAAATAAAACTAGGACTAAATAGGAAATATCTAGATTTCTCTTCATTTATCTTCAATTCCAGCAGCTAAAAACGCCATAGGAGGGTTCTCTAAGCTGGTATTTCATAATTTTTGCACCAAGTGAGTTAATCCTTGCCTTTTTCTTGTAATTTTTGTGTTTCTAAGACTTTTACAACTAGGTCCTACTATTAAATTCATTAGTTTTGATTTCATAAATGAAATTGAAAATCACCATGGTTGAGTGCTGTAAGTTTATGATGAAATAGAATGAAATTAAAGCTTTAATTTGTTTATGAGATGATTTTATTAGGCAATTTCAATAGAAATTGATTTTTAGGACCTAATTGTGAAAATGTTTGGAATTAAAGTCTATTGCTGAAATTCTGATTCCTAAAGGTTGTAAACTAGTTTAAGGTGATAGAATAAAATGTTAATTGAGAAAAATCAGCTCTATTGAGAGGCTAATTGAGTAGGGACGAAATTATCATTTATTAAAAGCTTAGGGGAAAAATGGTAATAAACAGCTTGCACTAAAACAGTTTGGACAACAGCAGTAGACTAACTTTGAAAAATCACCAAAAATTGTAGGAATCGAATTAGAAGATGAACAAAACATGGAATTAAATCTTATTGAGTCTAGTTTCTCATAGAAGAAATATTGTAAGCAATGGATTTGTAAATTTTGAGATATAATGAATTTTGCGAGACAAGGTCAGAATGAATTCGAGTTCCCCTGTTCTGAGTTTGAAAAATCATAAAAAAATTAAGAAAAATAATTAGGGGTTTAAATTTATATGTATAGAATCCTGAGTGAGTCTAGTTTTAATAGAAAAAAACTAGAATATCATTTGAATTCTGTACAATGAGATAATTAATTTTTAGTGAAGAAGAGTCAGAACTGTCAGACAGCAAAACAGGGGTGATTTTAAAGAATAAACTGTACTGATTGGCTAGACCAAAAATTCTAAAAATTTTATGGTAAGAAGATATATGAGTCTAGTTTCAGGTAAAATTAACGGATCTTAATTTGGAGTTCCGTAGCTCAAGTTATAAATAATTTAGTGACTATGACTCAAGTAGACAGCTTTGAATGAACTATAAATAATAGTTGAATTATAGAGAATGTTGCATATGAACATGAAATGTATTAAATTGATAATTAAATTTATTTATTTAGATCCAGAAGATTCAAATACGAAGCTAGATCGAGGAAAGGAAAAAGTTCGGGATTAGTAGATTTTTGCTGTTTACAAACAAGTATCAAGGTAAGTTCATGTAACTTGAATTATATTCTTAAATACTTGAAATGTATGTTATTGATGTGAATATGATTTGAATGTTCATTATATGAAAATTGATGAAACATTGATATATTTGATATAAAGGGAAGAAATCTGGTTGAATGAAAGGAAAATTCGATGGATCTCTCAAAAGGAATTGACGGTAAAAAGGATCTAGCCTGGACGGGTGATCCTATCCTGATATAGCCCTCCCGAAGAATATGTGGAAAATGGATTTAGCCCGACGGTAATCCGAATTAGGTCCAATTTAGCTCGGACTGTAATTCAGATCCAAGCTCATTAGAGTAATTGTCGTTGCAGGGGATTTAGCCTGGACTGGTAATCCCGACAATACTCTATGAGTTTATATTGCAGGGGATTTAGCCTGGACTGGTAATCCCGCTGCAAGGTTGAGGTTCGCGGGAGTGTGCTCTCTGAAATGGAAATGTGCGCACATGAATATGAATTGACGGACCCGGATTTGTACACTAAAAGTGTACCTCTGAAAAATCCATCAAAATTCCGAGTAATTCAACGGGATAAATATGGAAAAATAACAAGGGAATGGAAATCATAGTAATGATGAGCTCATCAATCATGATATATATTATTGATACATAGAAATTATTGTACTAACTTGAATGTTGAGTTTGTGCATGTTAGGGTAATAATGCATTGAATGGATATATGTAATGTTTATTGTATTGTACTGAAAATATTAGGTAAGTGTAATTCTTGTTACATGAGCTTACTAAGCACAAAGTGCTTACCACATTTCCTTTTCCCTGTTTTGTAGTGTTAAGAGCTCGGAGGTTGGATTTGGTCGAGACACATCACACTATCAACCTCGTGGATTTCGGTATATAAAGGAACTTTATTTTGGAAATCAATGGCATGTATAAGCTAACAAAGTAAATGTTAACGTGAAATGAATGTAAAGTTAGCCATTAGTATGGTTAACAAACACAGTTATAGATATGTGATGACGTTATCTTATATAAATGCATGAATCTATCATGAAAATATGTTAAATTGATTTGATTGATGTGGATTGGTCTCGATTTAATATTACAGGGAAGTTTAGATATTTATAAAAGGGCTATATTGAATAAAAAGAAAAAAAAATTTAATTCGTAAACTCCGGTAATGCCTCGCACCCTATTCCGGCAATGAACACGGATGTTGGCCCAATCTTTGCCTTTCTCCTTTTCATAATGTTCCTCCAGCAAAGGACATTGTATAATGTACAAACGAGAAAGAGAGGGAGGCAGCATGTTTGGAGGCATAGATTGGAGCTTGGGACAATCCCATATTAACAAATTGCAAAGAGAAGTCCTTTATACTCCAAACTCGTTAGATTTGGAAAACCATGGATGGAGAGAGATGTAAGAGAAGAGGGACGCAGATGTTTATCTGGAAAACTTTTGTGTATTTTTTAATTTTACTAAAATTTAGGAAATATATTGATTATATTAACTGTGTTTTTGTTTGACTTAAATCTACAACAAATATTCATTCATTATAAGTTCCGATTATATATGCTCTTTTTGACACAATGTTTAGAATTACCATAACACCTCTTAACCCATAAATGGGAGGATAATACGCTTCAACACACTCGAACTTATTTTCTTCTACATCGGCATTTCTTAAATCTTCTTAGACAATAAAATACAATAATTTAAATATTTTTATATAAAATATAGCTAGTCTTTTTTAATTATGCATGGAAATTAATTTTTTTTAAATATGATTAAAATGTCTAAATCAATGGTCTTGTATAAGTTATTGATGATAATTTTCTTAATTAATTATAGAAGCCACCTAATTGTTTAGTTCCTATATTGTTAAAACAATATTTTATTAATTAACAATATGCTTTTTTTGAAAAATGAGAAAATAAGTATTTAATATTTTTAGGATTTTAAAATATGTGTTTTTTTTGTTAAAAAAAGAAAACATCAAAGTAAAACAAAAATTTATCAGATTTGTCTTGTCATTGAGCTGGGAGTCTCGGCCATCACAATATCATACACCGCCCAGCAAGGTTTGTAAAAGACTTTCCATTCAACATTCATTCTCATGGCAAGGTTGGTCATACCATTGCTATTTTGTTCTTCTATCTTGATACATGTGCCATTCAAAATTTCTCTATCCATTCCAATATATCCTTTACTCCCATCTTGAGTATTATCACTCAATAAGTTAACTGCCTCTATTCGGTCCACCTCCAAGACAATCTTCTTAACTTCTTTCTCCTACACTAGCTTAACTCCTTCAAAAGTTCCCTATAACTTAGCTTCTAACACAGGTAAATCCCTATTTTACTGTATGTTAAAAAAGTGAATCTAATATATTAAGAGTTAAATACATGATTAGAGATAAATTTTTTAAGCAATACCTTAAAAAGCTACATTGAGATTTTTTTATATTAAAAGTTTACATAAGTGTAAGAATTTGTATTAAAATGTTTCAAAATTATAAACCATCTTATTGAGTTGATTAAATTATTACAAAGGTTTAAATTTGAATCAATTAAGATTTCAAATAAATTTCAGATGCTTATATTTTTACTCTGTTTCTTAGCATGTTTTGCTTAGTTTGTGGTTTCTTTTTGTTTTTGTTTCGTTCTTCTTTCCTAGGGCGTGTAGTGTAGTAATGTCAGACGTGGAAGGGAATATGGCAGATTTATCTTTGGAGGATGCAGATGAGGAGGAAGTGGTAAAACTTGATGCCCTCCAAATACATGAAAATGGAAAATAGAAATTAAACATCCACATACCCTTGACCGACACTAACCCCATGTACAAGTACATATATGCTAAACATCATATTCAAAACAAGACTCTGAGTCTCAAAATGGCACCCTCATATGTATTTATTGTTTTAGGTGTAGGTTCCACACGGCCTGAGACACGACCTGCGACACGGTCGTGTGGCCCAACTTCAAATACACACACATTTTGGCACACGACCCATGGCACAGCTATGTGACCCTATTTCGAATATACACTCAAGTAGACACACAGACTGGGACACAGTCTGGGCTATGTTCACACGATCTGAGCTATGTCACACGGCCGGACCACACAACCGTGTGACCCCTGTTTCCTAAAATTTCATGTTTTCCCAGAACTTTCTGTTTTGCTTTGATTTGATCCCAGATTGACCAAACTGTTTTTAAGGCCCCGTAAACTCAATTTAAGGCCTATAAGTGTATTTTTGCCAAGATTAAATTCAATTGTTATATGTTAGAATTTAATTTGTATAATTATTTCTATTGTGAAGTTAATTGTTCTGTTTGCTCAGTAATACTTCGTAACCTTAATCCAGTAACAGAGACGGGATAGGGGTGTTACAAAATTTCTCATTTTTCAAGGAGTTCCATAGAGTGTAGAAGAGATTATTAAAGGGTCATATAGTTGGGCAAAACAGTATGCATCCTTACCCAAGGCTAATTCTTTCATGAAGCAAAGGGCGAATGTAGAGCCTAACTAGGCAGACAAGTGGATGCATTACGAACTGACGATTCAATTAAATTAGATTCAGGTTATGCTACTGTAGGAGGAATTTTGAGGGATAACTATGGAGGTTGGATCATTGGCTTTAATCATCAATTGGGGAAATGCTCTATCATTGAAATTGAATTATGGGGTATCTTGGATGGTTTGACACTTGTGCAAGAGAAGCAAGGCAATAAACTGTTGATTCAAACAGATAGTTTGGAATCTATTAAAGCTATCCAGGATTCGGTTTCAAAGCCTTCTAGGTCGACGCTTATCAGGCGGATCCATCATTTCCTGAAGAATGTAGAGGACTAGGTAATTGAGTACATCACTAGGGAAGAAAACAAAAGAGCTAATAGATTGGCCAAAATAGCTTTTAATAAGGAGGATATGTTACAATTGTTTTTAGACAATCATTTTAATTTAGCTTAATTGTTTGCATTTTCTTCTCACCAAAAAGAAAAAAACTTTAGTTTAGTGGCAAACTTAAGGTTTTAGCAATCAAATTGGCGTGGATTCAAATCTCAATATATATATATTGATTTTTGTTAAAATGAAAAAATTAAAATACTCTCAAATATTATTATTTATTTTAATTACGAAAAGACATTTTCATAATTTTCTACCTAAATTGATACCCAGTTAACCCGTTACATCAACTCAAGCAAAAATTTTATTAATAATATAGATATTGTATTAATCTTTTTTTAAAAAAAATAGTTGTTACAAAAAAACTTTCATGGAATATCGCTTATTTATTTATTAAACAATATCATCCACTGGGGATGAGCAAAACTCAATTCAATTCAGAAAAATAAAAAAAAATGAATTTTACAATTTGAACAATTTGAATAATTTGAATAATTGATTGGTATAAGTTGAAGTTTAAAATAATATTTTTTTATTAGCAAAGTTATAAATTTATTTTATTTAATTGTATTACAATTGATTTATATATCTTTAAATAAAAATAAAAAAATTAAAGAATAAAAATAAATCAATTAAATAATTTTACTTTAATACACACCTTAATGTTAATGGTAATAATACTAAATAAAATCTAGAAATAATTTACTTAATAAAAGATAAAGATATTCCATGAAAAAAAAAGATAAATATATAATATTTTATTTATTGGTTTTCACTTCAATTTTAAAAGGATGCATTTTATATTAGGTGGCATCGGTGTTGTTGCCAAATAAAAAGATCTGAGTTTGAATGTGTGTAAACACATTTATCCTTCTATTGAAGGGTCGAAGAGAGACTATGGGTAATGCTATAATACCCCAAACTCGGCCTAGAAGTTTAATCCGAACTTGGACGAGCTACACCAACGCATTAAAAACTTATTTCTTTTCAAAATTTTAACTTTGAAAACTAGAAATTTGTTTTTGCCGGTTTAGGTGATTTTATAGTTTTGTTTTAGAAATTGACTGATACGGACGAGATTATCAAAAGAAAGCAAGGCAAGTCCAAAGACCATTTATAAACCCAAAAGATCAAATCACAGTTATTACAATGTAAGACAATCCGAGCTCCCGTACGCCATCCAATCCTAAATTCGATTTTTTTCTGAATAGATAAAGGCAAGACAAAGGGTGAGTTACCAACCACCGCGTATAACCAGACTCAATACAAATAAGCAGAGCACACTACATAAATCGTAGTAACACAAAAAACTTAAGAACAATTGTATAACCAATACGGACAAATCTAGAGTCTCACAGATATTTAATCAAAAGTAGTACAATAGAATAAAGCAAAACAGAATAGAGCAGAACAAAACCAAATAGTATAGAGCAGAGCAGAACAGAACAAAATGGAGCAGAGTAGAACAGAAAGAGCAGAGCAGAATAGAGCATGTATGTTTATGCAGATGCAATATTTTTCTACCAGACCAAAATGCAGATTTATCAAAAATATCCTACCCAACTCCGCTACACAACGAAATAGAGTTCCTTAAAACTCGTCTAGCCAAATCACACCAACAGAACTGTGGACAGTGCCACTAGTATTTTACAGTTAAAACTATCAGATAAAATACATGTGGTCAAGCCACAATAGTACAATCGAACTGTCGGAATAGAACTGTGGATAAACCTCCAGATAATGTAGATCATTAAACTGCCAGAGCTTCCTCTTTTTACATCAACCCAAGTCTCATGCAGTGTGTCATGGAATGCTTTTACATAATCAGAGTAATGAGCATGTCAATCGTGCTATCTCTCAATAACAGAATTAGTAAATATGGAAGTTCATGTTTTGTAAAATAGACTTATCAAACCTCAACAGACCATATCAAATTGCCATAAAGTCACATGCACGGTTATAAATCAGAATCAGTAACAATCAGGCTAACATGTTCAGATATCGTATATTCTTCATCAACAGAGCAACGCAGAGGCTTACCAACAAACTTAAAAGAATGCAGATCATACCTGATAATTCGCACACATAGACAATAGCACATTACGTTCTGACGGATCCTACTCACTTAGGTTCAAATATAATAGATATACGTACAGATCACAAGTTGTTCATCATCAGTCTAACACATTTAGGTATTGCATATATCATCCATATATCAGTCTTAGAGCATCAGATAGTCCTCTTACAATCAAATTCAGATCATAAATACATTGTGGAGGTCAATGCTCGTGTTGGGCAACACTCACGACCTCGAAAATAAGATTCGGATCCTATTCATATGCCACACGACTTGGACACATGCCAGTGTCCTTGCCCATGTGGCTCACACGACCTGGGCACACGCCCATTTCTTCTACTTGTATGGTTCTAAATCATAAACAGCGAGTTATACAGCCTGGACACCGCCCATGTCTTTACCCATATAGCTCACATGGTCTGGGCACACGTCCATGTCCTTAGTCGTGTGGCGTCTATAGTCCCATTTTTCGACGATTGAAAACGTAGAAAAAGAGGGGTTTCGGCACCCACCTGATATGGACTCGATGCAAGAGCAAACAAGGATGAATTCCCATCCCTAAACAACAAGCAATTACCCAACAAAATGATTAATTCGTAGTCAATTTGCTAGAAACTAACATTCCAAAATCACAATTATGTCGAAGAACTTTTGACACCAAAACTTTAAATCAAACTTACCGGCCAATGAATTGAACTAGAAAGATAAGTCAGATATCGTATAAATCAACGCAACGTAACATAATAAAAGGAACGGTCACTTTGAAAAGAAGAAACCAAAACGAATGACTAAGTATTTGGAATGAATGACAGAAGAAATATGCCAGGAAAAGAAAAGAGCAAAAAGATGTAGAAACTTCATCAGAGGTTTCTGAAAGGTTTTAAATAACCAACCGACTAACTATCACTCGCCGAAATGCAAAAATAAAACATTTCATAATGTACAGGTTGGGATTTGAACACAAGACCAAACCAAATGTATCCTAATATCAATTGGCTAAGTTTAACTTATAAACCAAAATTCAAAGGTAAGGGTTTAAGTAAAATGAAAAAAATTTTAAAAACAAGATTCAAACCCAAAACCTCGCAGGCATACTCAAAACACTTAACCACTAAACCAAACTAATTTACTTATAAAAAATTTCTAAAGTCTAAACTCAAATTGAGGGATGACCTCTTTTGATTCCAAAACACGATTTCTTCTAAACTAATTTTTGGAATGTTACAAATTCTAAGCAATTTGTATAAAAAATAATTAATATTTTATTTTACTAGAAAACTGATTTGAATGAAATATTAAAAATAACTTATTTCTAATTAGAGTGGTAAATAAAGCATTGTACCTTTTCCTTTTCGAATACGCGGTCCTATGTCTCTCCTTTTAGAATACATGGTCCTATGTCTCTCCAAGTAACTGGTGGGGACTTGATGCTTTACACATGATCATGCAGGATCTATCTTTTTACATTACTACAAAATGACATGATAATTAAACCAAAACAAAAATTAATGTATTACACAAATGACGAAATAATATGAAAAAGTAACTCTGTCTTGATGAAATAATAACAACACAATAATACGTAAATATGTCCGGAATTTATATTTATAAAAAGTTTTATGTATTAAGAGCTAAATTGTCTCAAATGGTTTATTTTTTTCTATAAGAGTGAATAAAACTTAATTTGACTTAAAAAAATCGAAAAATAAATTCGAATTTCGAGTTAAACGAATTGAGTTATTAGAGTCAATTTAAATTTTTTTTTGAATTTCAAATTTGAATCAAGTTTAGTTTTCAAATTTGAATAATTTAAATAAATCAAATACCAAATTAGAATATTTTACATTTTTATCCTTAACTTCCAAATCTCTTTACTTTCCTCCCCCCCAAAAAAAAAAAAACTTTACTTTCTTCCTATTCCACCCCCTTCTACCCTAAACCTATTTCTCTTCTATTTTTTTTTAAATATTTCTCTCTCAAAATTTTACTCCCCCATTTATTCCCCCCCCTCCCCCCAAATTTTATTCTCACAACCATCAAAACTTTCTATTTTCTCCTTAAACGTTTACTTCTCATACTTTAGCCTAAAATCAAACATTAAAATCATTCAAAAAAAATTTTTAAACCTAAATAGTAATAATTTTATTTATATCTATTATTTATATTATTAAATTAAATTTCATATTTTGTATTATTTATATTATTGAATTGTTTAATCATATTGAATCTTTATAAATTTTTGTTAAATTCGAATTATTAATGATGCTATAAAATATTCATGCTAAAATTTTATGTTGGTATCAATTTCACATTTTATCTTTAAAACAACTTTTATTAAAAAAAATCACATCTTTTACATTTAATATATTTTTTAATTTCAAAATATATAGTGACAAGAATCAGAAGATAATTGAAGTAACTAAGCAAGCAAAGAAGCGTATATAAAAAATTAATAAAAAGTTAATAATAAATTTGATTACGATGGGTGGCAATAATGACAAGGACACAAAATTATTATTTTTTAATTTAACTTGAACAAATATATTCGATTCGATTCAATTTAAATTTCATTTCACTCGACTTGATTCGAGAAAATTTCAAATCAAGTTAGAATAATAAAATAGGATTCGTCAATTTAATTAACTCGAAATATTTTTATTCGATTTGATTCAATCGAACACTCACTCTTATTTCTTTACATCTTAGAGTCCTATTATGCGAACACTCTCCTAACAATGTTGTCCGAGTTCTCAATAAATTTGGTGACTTTCTTACTTGATAAATCTAATATATACGTCAAAATACAATTAAAGACAAAAACTAAAATCATCACCCTTTTGGATGAAAATTGAAAATTGAGGATCTAGTAGACTAAAATAACCCCAACTTTTTAGAAAAAGTAAAGTTTACTAAAATTAGAACCATGAAGAAAAATAAACAAAATTGTTGAATGAGCGGTGACCAGTATTAACTTTAAATTAAGAAAAAGAAAGGTCGTAGTTGTACTTTTTGGTAGGTCAAAAAAAATTATTATATTTTTACAAGAGGTCATTAAATTGTTGTACCACATTGATGTGATGTGTCTGTAAATTATTGTACTATATTTGATGTCATATCTCTCTGAATTATTTAATGCCACATTCAATTAATTTCAATACTACAAAGCCAGGCTTTTTTATAAATCATTATTTATTTATTTGTGAAGTTTTGATTTTTCCTATCTACCAAATGAGCCTTTAAAGTAAAGTCTACTAAGAAAAATAAACAAAATTGTTGAATCAGCTTTAAATTAAGAAAAAGAAAGGTCGTAGTTGTACTTTTTGGTCGGTAAAAAAATTATTATATTTTTACAAGAGGTCATTACATTGTTGTACCATATTGATGTGATGTGTCTCTAAATTATTGTACTATATTTCATGTCATATCTCTCTAAATTATTGCTAAAGCATCTCCAAATTAAAGTTTTGATATTTCCTATCTACCAAATGAACCTTTGGACCCCAGCCGAAACAAGAACACTCTCATCGTGGAAAGACATTAAAGATTGTATATAGAATACCCATCAAAAGCCAACTTTGACTGTTATTAGTCCAGAAATGAAGCATGAAATAGTAGAATGGTATTGTATAGTATCTATACTTGATTAGAGGCGCAGGAAGAGGAGCAGCACTAATAGTCAAGAAATACAACAATGCCTAGATTAGAGGTCATCATAGTTGGGTAACAAAATTTTAGAGTCGTTTTTATGCTTAGGTTTAGTATGAAAAATAGACTTAAAATTTTATCTAAGTTAACCCGAATTAAAATGTTAAAATCTAAACTTAATTCAGTTTACCCGTATTAATTTTTTATATTATTACTTTTATATAAAAATAAATTTAAAAAATATAATACATCAAATACACTGAAAACATTATAATAAATGTTTCCAATAAATTAAAAATATATTTATATTTAAATAACACTAAAATAGATGTAATTTAACAAGTAAATACCTCTAAAATAATATTAAAATTAATAAAAAATAAAAGTTATATAATATCCAAATAATAACAATAAAATAGTAACAATATAATAGCGAAATAGTAGCAAAACACGCTCAACTGGATTCGCTTTTCACCAACAGTCATTTTCCAATAGCTTTTTGAATATTGGTTGGCAACAGTAAAAAAATAAAAAATAAGGGCCCAATGGTAATTTTATTCCTACAAATACCTGGTCATTTTTTATTTTTTTAACTCAAATCCAACTCTCTCACTTCTCTCAAATTTAAGTTTTGTTCTAAATTTTCAGATATGCTTGTTTAAAAATATTATAGTTTTTCTTTGAATTATTTCATTTATTATTCATTTTGATTAAATTTTCACGAATGACAACATCTCTAATTTGTTTCGACGATAAGCACATTTTCGCCGCTCAAGAGATAATGGTAAGACAAAATTTAAAATGTAATAAATCCATTGAACAGCGGGAATCAATCCCTAAACAGATACTTGTTTTTGGAAATAAAACATAATTTGGAATAAAATTGTTAAACGGCAGGAATCAATCTCAAAACTGATTTTATTTACCTTTAATTTCCCGTTTGGAAATAGAATCAAAATTAATGGAATAAAATCCGTTGAACTGCGGGAATTAATCCCAAAATGGATCTTCCCTACTTTTAATTTGGAAACAAAATCGAATAAAAATCTATTAAACGGCGAGAAAAATCTCGAAACAGATTTTATTAGTTTTAATATTCATTTGGAAATAAAGAACAAAATAGAGGAAAAAGAAATCTGTTAAACGGCGGGAAAATCCCGAAATAGATTTTTTTAAAAAAAATTGATTTTTCGGAAAAAATATATTTTTTTCTTTTTCGCCTTGGTGTTGTGTCGGATTAATAAATTGCAAATAAACGGATCTGCTTTAAGATTGTTGGACAAAACACATTAGTGAAAAAAATAAATTAAATATAAATAAAAACATATGAAATAAAATATAAATAGATTGATTTATAATTAATCTATCAAATACGAAAATCAAATAAACCATAATAAAAAGTTAAAATAAAGAAGAAAGAGATTTTACGAAATGTTGAGGCCTGTGAAATACAGTTTCCTTAAGACAGATTCGGCCGCTCCTACGTACTTGGAGTAATGTTCGTCAAATGTCTCCCAGGATACAACAACAACGGTGATCGAAGTAATAGTACCTCTACCACGATCAATGAACGAACAATGCATTTTTCTATCACCGGAATGTTTGAAAAACACGAAAGAGGAAAAGGAAGAGTTTTGAGAATAACAGAGTTTCAGCAAGAGAAATTATCAGAGAGTATGACTGTGTGTATCCCTTTAGAAATTATGGCCTTTTATAGGCATTGTGAATGTTAGAATTTTGGAAAAAAATGTCCACAAGATCTACCATTAAATCAATTTGATTTAAAATTTTAATCAGATTTTGTTTGCTGGGGAAAATAAATTCGTGTTGGGATAAAATATTCGCAGGCCTATTTGGGCCCGACCGGTCCAATCATTTCGTGTCGCCTACATTGTGCTGGTACACCCCAACCCTGTCGGGTTTGGACCTACACTCCCCCTGCGCACGAGGCAAGGTTACAAGTCTAGTCATTCAATTACCCTTTAAGAAAGTTCACATATATAAACACATCTCACACTTGATATTTAACCAATGTGGGATCTAAGCCTTTTACTTTTCTTCAACAATATTTCCAAGTAGCTTACTTTGAATATCAATTTCTCATTCACCACTCAACCATTTTGAGCATATGATATACCGTTATAAAGGCCTCATGGAGTAGAATATGAAACCATAATTTTATGATTCAACTCTCTACCTTTACCTATTGAGAATATGCCTTAAAGTTCTTATAAAATGTAATTTTTTCAACAATCCCCCACATGAATGAAAGTTGATAGTTTTATTGAAAAATGTTGACTCGATGTGGTGATATAATTTACGACCAATAGTTGCATAGGATAGGTAGGTATCCACCCTTAAAACTTCCATTGCGAAAGTAATGTCCTTGAATTGTTTTGCTTTTTGTGTAAACGATGATATACCTACACAACTACCTTTCTGGCAAGGCTTTAGTTCTCATGGGTATATTCATATAGCCGTGAACACCTCTTGGTTTTGTAAGAGTTTGAGAGAACTATGCGCCAATAGTCTCCTCGAAACGACCCCACTTCACTCTCACGTAGGTGACTTATGTTGTTCAGCTCATCGAAACACACAATGGTCATTAAAAGTGTTGCTTAACCTATCCCATTTTTAGTCATTATTTACATCATTGGAACGAACTTGGGATAAGTACCCTCACAATGACCTCCAAGGTTTATGCAATTAGGTTGTCCCTTTGAACTTAGATCTTGGGATCTCCAGTCAACTAGGTAGGGTTTTCCTTCACACAGCGCCTTTTATTTTCATGGGCTTTAGTCACATTCCTTTCGATGTTTTAACAACATGATCTTGATTTTAAGCCTTTAGTTAGCGGATCCACAATGTTATCTTTTAATTTTTTAAAATCAATATAAATAACTCCATTTGAGATCATTTGTTTAACGATATTATATCAACGATGCATATGTCTCGACTTACCGTTATACGCTACGCTAACAAAACACGCCCTGCACTTTCAAGTGGTTGTAGGATGGTTTTCTACCTTTTCATAACCCTTGCGGTGTCTTGTCCCTTTTCTTGTGGGGTATCTTATTTAAAAGATAATTTACTCATAGAAACTCTCCCCTCACATTTCATATGATAACCTAGAGCTTTTTAATAGTGTGTTCATCTTTTCCTTTAAAATTTGATTTTCTGCTCGGTTACTCTATTTGAGGAAAGTATGCTGCTGTTATTGAAATGATTCAATATATCCACCACCATGATTACTTAATCTTTTTATTAAGTTGGTTTTCAACTTCTTGCTTACAGAGAATAAATTCATTTTGTCTTAGCTCGTAGCAATGAAAGTAATAAACATTTTTATTCATTCTTCTTATTTAAACAAGCTTTACAAGCATTGTTGTGTATTAGATCAAGTGATTTTTTTACCTTTATTACTTTGCCTCAACAAATGTTTCCCATTTATAATTATACTTATTGTGAAACGAAGGAATGTGCTTTAATTTAATTATTATACGTAAAGTATCACAATTAACATATCTAAGCCTATTATGCTATAAATTAAATGACTTAAGCATATAAACAGAAAAAGAACAACACTCTTATTCATAGTTTTGCTTTTACAAAGATAGCATTTAGTTTAATACATATCCTCTTCCCACAAACTTTCCGCTTTACAAAGAACATTCTTATTCATAGTTAGGCACATAATTCCATATCAGACACTTCCTTGGAAATTTCTTCCACGGCCTTTGCCTCGTTAGCTCTAACTTTCTTTAGGATCCTACAGTCGGCTGATTTGTGCCCCATCTTGTTGCAATTGAAGCATTTTCCTTGAAATTTTTGCTTTATGAAAACACCACCTTTTGGTCCCAGTTTAGACCCATTCTGCGGTTGTTTTCCCTTCTTGAAGTCTTTCTTGACTTTTACGACATTTTGCCCTAGCAACATTGTCATTTTTTGCTTTGTTGAGCCTCTATTGTCTTTTTCGATCCGAAATCTGACAATTAGGTTTTCCACTGACATTTCCTTTCTTTTGTGCTTTAGGTAATTCTTGAAGTTATTCTAAGCAGGAGGCAACTTCTCAATAATGGTTGCCACTTAGAAAGACTCACTTATTATCATCCCTTCAACAAGAATTCCTTGAATGATTAGTTGAAGTTCCTACACTTGATTCACAACTAATTTAGAATCAACCATTACAAAATTTAAGAATTTAGCAACTAAGAACTTTTTAGTTCCAGCATATTTGGCTTTGTATTTATGATCCAACGATGTCCATAATTCCTTAGTTGTTTTCTTAACACTATATACTTCGTATAGTGCATCCGACAATCCATTCAGGATGTAGTTTCGGCATAAGAAATCTGAATGTTTCCAAGCTTCAATAGGGGTGAAAGCACTAACTTCATTTACCTTGTCCTCTTTAACAGCAGGGGGGTCATCTTTCAAAATCTTGGCCAAGTTCAACATGGTCAAATAAAACAGCATTTTCTATTGCCAAGTCTTGAAATTCTGTTTTGAGCATTTTGCAGGTTTCTCGTTGTGGCTTATAGCAGCCGCCACAGACAATACTGAGTTTTGGATCGAAGATTGCGTTTGAACTAAAGCTTCAAATTGCGAATTAATTGAGTTAGTGGGAATCTCCATTTTTCTGTTAAGAACAAAAACCAGAATTAGAAAACTTATCAACTTTTGTTAGACGGCGAGAATCTAATAAAACCTGAAACAAAAGTTTATACGATCTAATAAAAAATATAATAAAACAATGTACCAGGTAGGTAACCCTAAAAGAGAGGTGGTGCACTTGGCACGCTTAAATACCAAGTCTTTCAAGGAACCAATCCTAAACATGCATTCTCATCTTATCTTTTTAATTCACCATCAATAAATTTCATTTAATTCAATTTAAAGCCACATTTAAGGCTACCATAAATAGAAAATTTCCCCTTTAATTTGTTAAACGACAGAATAAAAATTTTGAAACGAAATAAAAAAATAATTTTATTAAACGGCATGATTAAATCTTAAAACAAAATTATATCATTAAATCAAAATAAAATCTACCTGAAACAGAATTATTTGGTTACGACTTTGTTTGGAAACAAGACAATATCAAATAAAATCTTGTTAAACGGCAGGAATAAATACTGAAACAGATTTTATTTGATTTAATTCGAATTTGAAAACAAAATAAAATCAAATAAAATCTTGTTAAACGATGGGAATAAATCTCGAAACATATTTTATTTTTATTTTATTTCTCTTTTTTTTTTTGCAACAAAATCAAAATGTAGTAAACCCGTTGAATGGCAAGAATCAATCTCAAAAGGGATTTTATGTTACTCATTTTTGGAAATAAAACATAATTTGGAATAAAATCATTAAACGATGGGAATCAATCCTAAAATGGATTTTATTTACCTTTAATTTCCTGTTTAGAAATCGAATCAAAATTAATGGAATAAAATCCATTGAACAACAGGAATCAATCCCGAAACGGATTTTACCTACTTTTAATTTGGAAACAAAATCGAATAAAATCTATTAAACGGAGGGAAAAATCCTAAAACAGATTTGATTAGTTTTATTATTCATTTGGAAATAAATAACAAAATAGAGGGAAAAGAAATCCGTTGAACGGCAGGAAAATCTCGAAACAGATTTTTTTATTTAAATTTATTTTTCAAAAAAAAATTACTTTTCGCCTTAATGTTTTGTCAAATTAATAAATTGCAAATAAACGGATCTGTCTTAAAATTGTTGAACAAAACACGTTAGTGAATAAAATAAATTAAATATAAATAAAAACATATGAAATAAAATATAAATAGAATGATTTATAATTAATTTATCAAATAAGAAAATCAAATAAATAATAATAATAAGTTGAAATAAAGAAGAAAGGGATTTTACAAAACGTTGAGGCCTGTGAAATACAGTTTCTTTAAGACAGATTCGGCCGCTCTTGCGGTACTTGGGGTAACGTTGGTCAAATGTCTCCCAAGATACAACAACAGCAGTGATCGAAGTAGTAGCATCTCTACCACGATCAACGAACGAACAATGTCTTTTTCTATCACCGGAATGTTTAAAAAACACGAAAGAGGAAAAGGAAGAGTTTTGAGAACAACAGAGTTTTGGCAAGATAAATTATCAGAGAGTATGAGTATGTGTAAACCCTTCAGAAATCATGGCTTTTTATAGGCATGAAGAGTGTTAGAATTTTGGGAAAAAAAATCCATAAAATTTGTCATTAAATCAATTTGATTTAAAATTTTAATCAGATTTATTGGAATAAAATCAATAAGATAAGTTTCCATATATAAGTAGATTTTGTTTGCTGAGGAAAATAAATGTGTTGGGATAAAATATTCGCAGGCCCATTTGGGCCCAACCAGTCTGGTCATTTCACGTCGCCCACCTCATGCCAGTACGCCCCAACCCTATCAAGTTTGGAGCTGTACCCCCTGCACGCGAGGCAGGGTTACAAGCCTAATCATTCAATTATCTTTCAAGAGAGTTCACATATATAAACACATCTTACACTTGGTATCTAACCAATGTGGGATCTAAGCCTTTTACTTTTCTTCAATAATATTTCCAAGTAGCTTACTTTGAGCATTAATTTCTCATTCACCACTAATCATTTTGAGCATATGATATACCGTTGTAAAGGTCTCATGTAGTAGAATATGAAACCATAATTTTATGATTCAACTCTCCACCTTTACCTATTGATAATATGCCTCAAAGTTACCATAAAATGTAATTTTTCCAACAGCGAATGTACAACTACACTTGAGGACGTAGCTTTACAACTTGGTTTATTGATGGATTGGTCAGTTTTCATAGAGTCAGCAGTCATTCTTGATAAAGAGGACCTTTGTGGGGCATTTTTGGGGAAGTGGGCAAATAGGTTTTATGGTAGTCAGATATAAATGAAATGGTTGGAAACCAATTTCAAAAATCTTTCTAAAGACGCACCCGATGTTGTCAAAGAATAATACACTCGAGCATTCATCCTTAAGTCAACTGGGGGCATTTTAGTACCCGATAAATCTCAAAATTTGGTATACATAAGGTGACAACTACACTTAATCAACTTTGAATAATATGAATGATTGAGTTAGGGATCAGCCGTGTTGGCCACATTGTACCGGAAGTTATGTCAGACGACGAAATCTCATAAGATGTCAATCGATGGTTGTCAACTCTTGTTGTAGTCATGGGCCTGATGGTGACTGCTATTTCTACATCCCTGAGTGACCAATCCATATACATTCCTATTGGTGACAAGTTAAAAATCATTTGATATTAAATATATAGTTTGTACTGTAAATGTTGTTTATTTATTACATGTTTGAATCAACATATCACTTAAATAGGTGGAACCAATGGCCAAGTTACGTGGGACTATTAGAGCAACTCGAAGATATTTGGCTCTTGTTGGATCAATTCTTGGAAGCCGAGATTAGTTACTTATTCTTTGAAACATATAATAGTTACGCAATTATTTGAAAAACAAAATTCCTTACATAACAGAATTTATAATTATACACTACAGTTTGAATAGATGTCATATGTCGACCTAGATATCATAGAATGCGTCTCGCCAAAAATTTTGACCATTTGGAGTATGTGGGATATGAAGATGTCGTTGATAATGAATGAGATGGTAAAGATACAAAAATCAGATCATGTGGTGCGACAGTTCAAATGAAGGAAAAAAATTTCGTTGCCGCCACGAGGCATGAAAGCACTACACAAGTTGAATATGCGGGGGAAGGTCAATGAAGATTGACAGGATTACCATAAGGAGTTTATTAGTGTTTGGGATCATAAGATAGAATTTTTACCATCCGTCAACCTTCTTCTCATCAGACACGGTAGCTTGTTTGAAGTACATGTTGTGGTTTAGAACCATCGACAAGCCATATCTATTATAGGTAGAGGCAGGAAGTGGAAAACTTCGTCAGAAGAGGCCACGACGAGTGCCCTAGTAGTGTACGTCCTAACGTATTCGGGTAATGGGTTCGTTACCGGCTCCAACCTAACGAGCCCCATCGACATTTACGTCACATCCTAGTCAATTCATTCCACTTATTCTTGTTTATTTCACTAACACCATGTTTTTTTTTCACAAACACCACACTATGCACCACCGTAGTACCCTGCTTCTATTAGGACCATCAGTATGCCCCGTCGCATAATGGAAAAATATTTCAACAATCCTTAACCATGGATCCATGTTCGAGTAACGAAACGAGTTGAAATAATGTTGAAGATATACCTTCTTAACTAAAAAACGATAAAAAGATGCTATTGATTTGATATTGATTCTAAGTCATAACGAAAACATCTCGGCCTCTACGTAGTCCACTCAGTATTAAAATGAACAACAAAAACTCTCCTGAAACTTTTCCAGAGAAAATCTCCCAAGACTACTAGACCTTTTTCTTATTTTTCTTTTTTAAAACACTCTTACCCTAATTCAAGATTTTTGGTAGCCATATATTGAAAATCGAATAATCATATAAAAAACATATGGAAAGCATTAAAAACGTTAAATTCTCTCTAAAAAAATTATAACTATCATATTTCAATGTTTGACTGAAATCATAATTATAATAATTTCGATAAACTATATTTTGTTAAAATTTTATATGAATCAAATTTATATATTAATTTTAATTATGCTCTTTATTTGTGTACAATAAGCTTGTGCATTTAATTCGTTTAATATTTAACTAAATTAATTAAATAATTAATTTAATTATTTGTCTCTATGTGGACAATATGTTGATTTTTAGGACGAACATGAAAGGTGTTTGTGAGACCAAAGAATATCTAGCCTCAAATTTTAAGATGAAGGATCTCAACGAGGTAGATACAGTTCTAGGTATAAAGGTGCAAAAGTATGAAAAGGGCTTTGCACTAAGCCAATCTCACTATATCGAGAAAGTATTGGAAAAGTTTAAACATTTGAATATCAAGGATTCGAACACTTCATACGATTCAAACTTCAAGTTAAGTGAGAATAATGGCAGAGCTATAGCGCAACTTGAGTATGCCAGCACAATTGGAAGTCTAATGTCTACAATGCATTGCACTAGACCCGATATCGCATTTATTGTGTGCAAATTGGCGAGATTTACAAATTGTCCTAGTACTGATCATTAGAAAGGAGTTTGTAGGATTTTTGGCTATCTTAAGAAAAAAATTAGGATTATTCTATAGTGATTATCCTATGGTACAAGAAGGTTACTCAAATGCAAGTTGGATTACAAGTCTAAGTCACAATAAGTCCACATCGAGATAGCTTTTTATGATCAGAGGTGGAGCCATTAGTTGGGCCTCCAAGAAACAAACTTGCATCTCACATTCAACTATGGAGGTTAAATTTATAGCCTTAACGACTACGGTCAAGGAAGCGAAATGACTAAGAGATATCTTGCTAGATATAAAGTTGTGGCCACAATATAGGTTCGCCATTTCTATATATTGTAATAGTGAATCCACCATGTCTTGGGCGTACAATAAGGTGTACAATGGAAAGTTTAGACATATAAGTTTGAGACATGAGTATATGAGACAATTGATTAGGGACGATGAGATAATTGTCACCTATGTTAAGTCAATTGAAATTCAGAAGATCCATTGACAAAAGGTTTGTCAAGGGATTTGGTTAAGAGTACCACCACTAAGATGGGATTAAAACCATTCTAATCGCATCATTGATAATGGTACCTTATTCTAGCCAAAAGTTAGTTTCAAGGTTCAAAGGGTAACAACAAGTTATCGAATGACAACATGCACTAAGAGTTAGGATTTAGTGTTTATGTTTTAAGAAGATGAGTTTTACTCTTAATGGATGGACATTAGCTGTCATGAAATCCACCTATATGGACATGAAATGGTGCCGCTTCAATGAGATTTTCTTTATGATTTTCTCTCGTACATGTTCATGAAATGGGATAAGCACATTGTCATAATAGTGCTAAAGCAAATAAACTCTTACTCTAATACTTTACGATTATGTGTGAAATTTTTTTGGTATTAACTTTAAGAGTGATGGTTCAAGTGACTAGCCACCATTCACTTTGTTGATACTTTGAGAGTTTGCACTAAAGGAAGGTTTAATTTGTAGACACCATTCTTTATGCATAATCATTATATACTTATTTTCTAAAATTAACAATCTGGTGGGGGATTGTTGGAAATTGTAGATTGCAAATTAATTATTCATAAGCACTATTCAAATTAAAAAGTGATAATTTATCATCCAATGGATACATTTCCATGGGATATGTTTCTTCTAAGAAATATGTCCAACATGAAGGGTTATGGCTATTCATAATAGTATCAATTGAATGCATAAAAATAGAGGGGCTATGGTGCTCACAATGTATATTACAATCAATCCAATTTCAAAAATTAGAGTAAGAGTCAAGGAATTCATCGATTCTACTAATCAAAGGAAATTCAACAGCTTTGTTGCATCCTAGGAGGACCTTTGTCTTAACCCTCTAGCAACTTTGTGTGGGGGCAAATAGTTCTATTTGGAAAGCCCTACTCGCAACCCAAAGTTTATTGTTTAATTCCATATAGTCTCTGGATCTATCGTCTCCACTCAACATTTCCAACAGAATCAAGTTCCACAATTACCACAAAAGAGCTTCACATTGAAAACTCTTTTAAAAGAAACGATCCTTAAAATTAAATAAATCATCAATATCACAATAAGAAAACATTATTGTTGCATGAACTCAAGAACACTGGAGCTATGACAGCCTCCGGACGTACTAACGTCCAGAGTGTGAATACTGCAATAAAATGGAAAATTATGAGGCAATATTTGCAAATATATGGGTTAAGTTGTAATATAGATTTTACAACGAAATAGGTGAATAGTCCGAAGATTGTACCCAAGGAAGGCGAGTACTAAATCAATATTAACCTAAACACTTAAATATCTAATTAATACTTTTAAATCAGTTATATTACGAAAGTAAAATAAGAGATATTTTTAGGGTTTTTAAATTAATAAAATAATATAATATAAAAGAAGTAAAATTACAGAAGATCAAGAGAAATAAAGTGAATCAAATATGAAAATGTGTGATTAACTCGTTTCAGTAATCCCAACCAACTGTTGTCTTGGGTGATTCTTCAATCAACTAGTCGCTACCCTAGCAGGATCTTCTGATCTTAACATAACTAGTTAGCAAGAATTACTTATCTTCCGACCTCATAGTCCAGACTGGCTTGGGGTCAATGTGTTCACAAATGGGAAATACCAATTTTGGGTTAATTCCACCTTGATGACTTCTCAAGGTTGTTAAACCTAGGATTTGTTTCACGTCATTCCTTTCCTAAACAGTTGATCCATTAAGTAACCCTACAAAACAGTTAAGAGATCATGACTCCACTCGCTAATCCCCCATAAAAGGATTAGTTCCTTATGGTTATCATAAACAACTTGGAATAAATGGAAGAATTAATCATAACGAATAAATTAAAGTAGAGAGTTTAAGAAAAGTCTGATTGATATTGATAATGGGTTCAAATCCACAAGAGTTTATCTCCTTTACAAATCAGATCTCTTAAAATAAAATAAATACAAATAAACTAAACTCTAAAAAACCTTAAAAAAAAAAAACTAAATCTAAAGATAGAATCTAAGCTAATGGAATGATGTCCATAACATGGCCAAAATGGCCTATTTATAGCTTTCAGATGGTCGTCGTCCTTAACCCTAGGTTAACTGATGTTCTCAAGCTTTAAGTTTGATTGTGCAGACCAAAACACCCCTACTTGTATTTAATTTCCGTCCCAAGGTCGATGTCGCAACACACCAAGACTTGTGTCATGACATTAAAGTCAGTATACTCCTCTATGGAGTGTCTTCAGGGGTATGTCACTACATCAAAGGCGGTTTCATACTCTCTCCATTCTACTATCTATGTTGTGACATCGACTCTTTCGTGTTGCGACATAGCATCTAGTATCGGTCCTGAATGTCTTCTAATGGTCTTATGCACACTTACGAAGTACGTTAGCTCTCCTTTAGGCCTCATTCGACCTTTAAGGCCAACAAATGACTCATTTCACACATTTTATTACCTAAACGTAAAACTAAAGAAACTTAACTAAACTGTAACAAAAATGCTTGTATTCAAGCTCTTTAAGTGCGAAAACTAGTTTAATTTGTTACACCGAATTACGACAGATCAAGCTACTGATTTCATATTGCAAAATCGATACACTTAAAATCCTTATTCTTTGTGTTGAGGATTGAACACAATACACGTTCACAAAGTGAAAACATTTCATCAAATGCCTAAAAATGCAAACCATGTATATTAAATATTGTTGTATTCAAATTCATGTCGTATAACATATATAACATTTTCGAAATCCAACTTCAAAGCCAAAAATTCAAAGCTTGATGCAAAACCTTTGAAGCATTGAAAACTTTGATGCAAATAATTCTAGGATTGAAAATTGTGGTCCTACATTACCAGGTTAAAGAAATCGTGTAAAATTTTGGGTTAATTCAATTTTTGTTCCAATTTTGGTTTTATTTTTTTCATTTTTGGTTCACTTTTTTTTTTTTTACATTTTTATTGAAAAAGGAACTTTTAATTTTTAAGAATCAAGACTAAATTGATAAAAGGTGTAAAGTTAAGAAAATTTCTTAAATTTTTTTTATAATTAAGACCAAACTGATAAATTTGTAAATATTGGGGGCTAAATTTATTATTATACCAATAAAAAAATCATGTCAGCATTCCGTTAATAATTTAACGAATGAGGGACCAAAATATCAAATGTCAATAACATAAGCGACTAAAACAATTCTTTTAAACTTGGATAACCAAAACAGAAGCACACTAACAATTAAGTCACTACTTGTGAAGTTTACATTATTATATTTTACAATGTTATTTTTTAGCTATGTTTTCATTGCTTATATTGATTGTTTTTGTTTTTGTTTTTTTGTAAAAAAGTTTTATTTAAGAAAAAGAATACTTAAGTACATATCATTAGAAGTAACTACAAACAATCCGTGCATAAATATAATATATGGTGCATACAATACATAAAACACTATAAGCTTATGCATAAATGTCACCGTATATAGAAAATTCTCCAATAAATGAGAAAAACAAATTGACAATAGCCACAACATTGAAAAAAATCAAAACAATCTAGAGATGTATTACCTTAATCAATTTTTAATATTTACCTCTTACCATCATCAAAAGCTCTAAGAGACCCATTATATCATATGTAGAAAAAATCAAGTCTCAAATGATTTATCTTTTTCTCGATCTTAAAGTCTAATTTTATGAATTCTCTCATGATGAGGTTCTTTGTGCTCCCAATAAATGTGATAGCGCCTTTGCTTGGTAACTTTCATATATATATATATATATATATATATATATATATATATATATATATATATATATATACATGACAAGAGACAAAACTAAAACCATCACCACGTTCAGTGAAAATTGAAAACATATTGAACTAGAATCATCACAACTTTAAAAAAAAATAAAGTGCACTGAAAATAAAATCATAACAGTTTTTTTTTTTTTTAAATAATGGAGTAAAACTAAAAACTAAACAAAATTGTTGAAATAGCGGTGATTGGTAACTAGCCGGAGGTTGGTGTGGCTGCCGGCAAGACCAAGTTAATAACTTTAAATTAAGAAAAAGAAAGGTGGTAGTGGTAGGCCGTTGTGCTTTATTTGCTTTCATTTATTTCATGCCTCCATAGTGGACTTTGTTTTTATATGTCATAAATTAATTGAAAAAGAAAGGAACGAATTTGCCAATCAAGTCAAGAAAGTAAAAGGAAAAAAACAGAACCCACTTCACTTTAAATTGAGAAAAAGAAAGGTGGTAGTTGTAGGCCTTTTGCCTCCACTCCATTGTGGACTTTGTTTTTATGTGTTTGCTGATTATTCAATTGGTTAATTAATAGAAAAATGAAATTGCTGGAAACTCTCAAAATTTATATAAGTATTCATGATATAATCAATAGTACAAAGCTTTTTCTTCTTCTTTTTTTAATATATAGTGGTACATGTTATTTATATGTTAGTGGGATATAAATTACATCAATATAATGTTATTTTTTATTTTGATCACTTTAATTAAAATAATTATTTGAATTGATCATTATTATTAAAAATTCTATTAATCCATTAACGTATTGCTCAGATGTCATTTATTTTACTTTCAACTAAAGTTATGGCTTTACTATAATTAGTTCAATTTTTTTTTTTTTTTTACACAATGTGAATCACTAAAGTTTTGATATTTCCTATCTACCACATCAACCTTTTGAGCCCAAGTTCATGTTCCTAAGCCGAAACAAGAACACTCTCATCGTAAAGACATTAAGGACTGTATATAGAATACCCATCAGAAGCCAACTTCGACTATCATTAATTCTGGAAGGAAGCAAGAAAAAGTAGAATGGTATTGTATAGTACCTGAACTTGACTAGAGGTGCAGGAACAAGAGCAACACTGGTAGCCAAGAAATACACCAATATATGGATTAGAGGTGATTTTAAGTGTATTTTCTAGATTTAAATCCAGCCTGAAAATTTAAATTTAAATTTTGTTTAAGGTGACTCAAATAAAAATGTTAAAACCCAAACTCAACTCGGACTGCACATATTAAACTTTTTTTATATTATTATTTTTATATAAAAATAATTTTAAAAAATATAATACATCAAATACACTAAAAATATTAAAATAAATATTTCCCAATAAATTAAAATAAATTTAAAAAATATTTAAACTTAAATAATACTAAAATAGATGTAATTTAACAAATAAACACCTCTACAATAGTAGCAAAATTAACAATAAAATAAGAGTTATATTGTATTCAAACATTAACAATAAAATAGTAACAATATAATAGCAACATGACAACAAAACAGTGACAATAAAAGCATCGTTTTTTTTTTTTTTTTTGCAAATTTGGACCAAACCAAAACACACTTAACCGAGGTCCAGACCATTTAGAAAATGAACCTTAAATTTTGTTCAAACACATTTTTTAAACCTATATTTTTACTCAAATCTTCTATTTTTTAGACATATATATATATAATCAAGTTTAAGAGCAAGTGATACTATATATAAAACAGGGCAACTTTAGCAAATGCAGTAAATTTTTATGTTTTTAGTAAATCAAATATTTTAGCACATTATAAAATTTTTACCCTTAAGTTGATTTTAAAACAGAAAGAAACAGAACGTTTACCATTGACATTGAGACATAAAATAAAATAAAATTTATAGTTAAAAGTATCTTTTATAATAAAAGTTGAATTATATTTTTTATTAAAATAAAAAATTATACACTAAATTAAAAAATAAATTAATCCTTTTTATTAAAAATTTTATATATTTTTATTATTTTAAAAATTAGTCTTGTTTGATAGTATTAGGTATATATGATACATTTATGTATCGTAATATGATTATTTCATCAACCACATCAAATTTTAACAATATAAATAAATACAATTTTTAATAAAAGATAATTTATTCTTTTACCTAAAATATAAAAATTAGATAAATTTTTAATTAAATGAACAAAATATATTTACTCTTACTAAAAAAATTCCGGGGTATTTTTACCTTGTTTTGTGCGAAAATAGTACTACACTTATAAAAATTGATCGTGCTTGCCTCATGAGATTGCAAACCTGTCGACCTTTCAACCCAAAAATCATGTCACCTGCTGCTAAACTGTGGTTAGCATCACGAATCCACAAATGATAAAAGAGTAATGATCACATAAGATCATGACTATTCTATCCATTCTCCAAAAACTGACCAATCCAATTGAAACCCAACCAAAACAACTCAGTTCAATTTGATTGGTCATTTCGGTTTCTTACTCATGTTGGGTTGAGTCCAATAATGGTAAAAAGGATTAACAAAAACATAAAACCAAATTGAATGAACCAAAATTGATTGGTTTCTATCAAGCTTATTCGGTAAACCCACATTTTTTTCATCCCTAAACAATATCTCCAAAAAGGAATTGTAAAAGCTTAAAATGATTCATTCATGGCGAAATATGGAGAAATGAAGCATAAAGCATTCAAATATCTGAAACCAATATTTTTCTCAAATGCACAATGCAACTAGTTATCTATCATATAATGCTACCACACCAAGGCATGTGGTCTCTGGTGGTGCTCGAGCATTAAGACCGGCAGGTGCCTATGCTGCTCGGATACCATGGCACAGAGGTACCCAATGGACAGCACTTAAAAAAGACTTTTTTATAACTCCCAAATCACCTTAGAACTATGTAGCTTTTCATAAATAAGATGAATCCCACAATTTAACCAGCCCTTGTAAACTTGGTAGCGAATGCTAGGATCGGGCTACAGCTACTTACTCGTTGCCTTGCATGGAGGGAATGATCATATGCTGTCCTTGTGCCTGCATTATTAATAGAAAACTGAATCATTGAAATACGATAGGTTGCAACAGATCAACCTGCTACCAAAAACAAAAAACCAAGACAGTTTTTTCTTTCTTTTCTGGCATTTAGAGATAGATTAGCAAAAATAGACCAGACAGGTTTCAAGAAAGAACAAGGAGAAATAGTCCTTTCACAGCTAAAATTTTCAACAATTTTTGGTAAAAAACCCTGATGTTTTTGCACGGAGGATATATATCATGTAGATTACAAACTACTTCGTTGCCATTACAATGAAAAAACTTTTTGCCCTATGTTATCCAAACATATGAAAGAACATAGAAAAAAATTGAGTATACTCATGTTAAATACACGATCCTGAATCTCGGACTCTTAGAAACATATCTTGTTGCAAATGCTAATATGTACATCTATTATTTTACTAACTAGATAACATATTGAGCATAGCATAAGTTTGAGCTCTTGACTACCATCGTGTTTTTTAATTTTGAAACAGCCCTTTCATCCAACTCAGGCAACATGCAACATTTTCCCTATTACATACGCAAAAGATACCATAAATCGTTTTCTTTTAAGAGATATGCTGATAATCTATAGGCTATAGAGCTATGGTACTTAAACTTGGGTGTAAGAATTGGATATGGGCATATTTCTGACACAGGTATATTCTTTTTCATTTCTTTCCCAAGTTATTTCCTTTTATTTGGGGAGTTTTTACAAGACCATATCCTCAGACCTATGTTTGGAAATGTGACGGACACCAAATGTCATATATGAGTACTTCAAGAAAAACGAAGACTCAGAGCAATATAGCTATAGAAAGATCCTATATTAATCAGCACAGCTAAAAATAGGTGTACTCTGGAATCTGCATAATATCCTGCCATTACAAATAAGCATTTCTTTTCAAAGCTATACAATTGACAACACAGTGTTTATACATAGGCCAGCAACTAGACAGAAACACAAATGAAATTGGATATGGCAAAGTATGATGATCCCTCTTATCACCCTGTAATGCTATTAATTGTTGCAACTAGCATGGGTTTAGGATGGGCTTGGCTTGGGTGTAGCTAGCTTTTGTATATACCTAATACCTAAACGTAGAAACATGCACCGTACATGCAAATGCAACATATGGACGTAATATCTAAAAATCTTTTACATAATATTTGCTACGAGTATATTTTCCTCGAGTCTTTTTTATACCAGATTTATCAAATTTGATTGCTCTTTTCTTACAAGACAGTCATTATATTAGCTCTCAATTTGGCTAGACAGGGTGTCACACAGAGCAGTGGGAAGTAATAGCCTCACATGCCCTTGAAAGCGTGTAAAAGGAGTATTAGCTGCTGGATGAACTTTTGCTGTCCGGTATTGCGATCAAGAGAGCAGAAAAAATGAAGGGCAAAAGGGAAGACAAATGGGGTTGATAGCTTTGCAAAAGGCTTCCCAATCCAACTATCTAATTTACTTAGAACTAGATGTAAGTGCCCTACACGAGTATGTGTCTATCATAGGCACTTCTAATTTTTCTAGAAATTTTCATATATTTGGAAAGGCTCTAATAGGGTTACATCCCATACCCAGGTCTGGAAATGCTCTGGAGAAAGGCACTTAAAAAAACATGAAAAGTCGGAACAACAATACAAGCTGTTAATTCTTGAGTGATTAAAGATGGAACACTGTAGAATCAAAGGGTCAGTCAAATTGCGGATTGGCATTAAATGTGATCTACAATGTTTGATTAAATGACAGTAAAATTGAAGTAATCATATGTGCAAAATCATGCATGGAAATAGTTATCCAATCAGTTGATTTTAATAAAAACTATAATATTGTAATCCAATCATTCATCCATTAATCATTTAATGTACAAGTACTCGATCCACAATGGAGAAGAAAGTTTCCTAAAATAATCAAGATACTGGTGTGCAATGCTTTACCGGATCCAACCCTTTATTCATTCATCAAAGATCAATGTAGGATTGATGCATTTTTGTTAAAAACCCTGAAGTGGCAAAGCCTTTGGTAAAAAGAGAACTCAGTGTGGTTATTGAAATCGAATCAATTTCACACTTTTTAGAATAGGAAACCAGGTGACTAGGAGCGAAGACCCACAAGAGAAAAATTCATTTTGTAAAATAAAGGTTAAAATGAGAGATAACCTTGAACCCCAAAAACACTTTACTCAAACTAGTGAAATTGTTGGAAAAAATAAAATGCATGGTGCTAACTGCTAAGGTAACCAAAATAAAATGGAGGACTTGAGGCACAGACAACGAAAATATTCAACTCTACCAGTACAATCTAGTGCTAATCAAAGCCTGATAAGTGAAAATGTTTACAACGAAATTAATGAGCAGTGAAACATTCAACAATGCATTCTTAAAGGAAAGATACATACATATGTATATACATAAACAACAAATGAACAACATTGTCGAAAAAATGAAAAATAAGAGAGACGGGAAAAAAGAGAGAATTACTTGGGAATTAATATAGTTCAATGACCCTTGGATTGAAAACTGCAGAATTTATTCGCCGCCAATGCAAAAGAATATCGTAATGTCAGTTGAGGAGTTCACAAAATGAAAAAAGAAATGCCAGGTATATAAAAATTTTAGTGCAGAAATAATAATATGTACTGTTCCGACTCTTCATTTTTCTTGAAGTACTGATGTACAACACACATCCAACACATATCCAGACACGGTAATAGGTATCTGACTGTCCAAGGGCCTCAAATACATGGGAAAAAACTTTGAAAAATTTTAATATACCCATTTTAGACTCATACCCATACCCGACATTCATAGCTGAGTCTTAGTAACAAAGACAAGAATCCAAACAAAATCTTTGTTTCACCTGTGGATTTTGGGCAGGAAGAGCTCCGGCTGCGTCTCTTTTAAAAGATCCATCACCACCACGGGCTGATCCCTTGGTGTCACCCTGTCAATTAGAAAGTTTGCGGTTAATGTTTACCTTTGGCATTGGAGACACTATCCAAATAAACTACAAGAAAGTATATTAGTGGTGAACAAAAGAGCATAATTACCTCCAACTGTGCATCATGTTCATTCCGAATATAGCAGTCCCGGGATAAAGGCAAAAACGAAATAAATAGTCAGATCAAATAAATAAAGACTGTGAAAATGTCAGGAATCGAACATCAAGTTTTGGAGTTCTAAATCATGTCAATTGAGATTTAAGGCTAGTTTAATATTGTTGTTAAAAATACCTGTTTTAAGAAAGTTTGGGCTTAAAAAATGTGGTTGAGAAATTTTAAAGGGTTTGACATTGTATTGAAAAGTGCAGTGAAAAATCTAAGAGGAGAAAAAATGTTTAAAATAATCAAAAGTTGAAAATGTGAGGATAATAAACTTATTTTGTCCAAAAGTCAGCTTCCAGACCACAAAAACTCCATTTTCTTGGCTTTTTTATTTGAGTTATCAAATAATGATTTGAACCACAGAAGCCAAATATTTTTACTCGTTTAGCATTGTGTTTGCGGTGAAATGCACTATTTAAGGTAAATTGGGCCTAAATGGTTCGCAAGACAATGATCATAAACATAAAATTTTAACTCCTAATTATGATAAATTGACAAATTGGATCAATTGAAAAGTACGTCAAAAGTTAGAGCTACAAGCTAAGAAAATCAAGCAGAAAGTGAAGAAATAAACAAATAGGTCAAAAGTTAAGGCCCACTTACCTCCCTGTATCTGGCAAGGTATATTTTAAGTGGCTCGATATAGTCTTCGAATCCTAATGTTGCCATTGCCCACAACAAGTCATCTCCATTAATTGTCTTCCTTTTCTCTTTTTGACATTTATCACTAGCCCTACAAAACAAACAGCCAGAACCATGTTCAGAAAACTTAACCTGAATTCTGACAAAAAGAATATTAACATACAGAAACCTAAATTTCCATTAACACCAAAATTGAACACCAAACAGAATAAACATTAACATAAAAAACATCAACAAGCAAACCAATGAGCTTTCACACCAGGCACAACGAATTTCTTGTTCACAGGAGAGAAGGAAAAAAAAGGCTCATTAAAAGGCAAAATCCCATCATTCTAAACAAAATCGTTGTCCGACCCAGAAATCAACAAAAGTTGGAATTAAGAACAAGGATCCTACTTTCTCACATAAACTAAAAATTCCCTTGAAAACAAAACTAAAGAACAGCAATAAGCATCCAGCTTTCAAAAACACCAGAAAATTAGTATGTCAAAAACAAAAGGCAACGTCTCAGTCACATCAGCCACGTCATGAAACACCAAATTCACAATTTACAATTCATATAAAACATAACCAAGTTTCACAAATTACTGAGAAACAGTAAAAATGAAATAAGCACCAATATCAACCACCGTTTGTCAAAGAATCTCTAGCTCGTACAAAAAGGGCTCAGAATACATCATAAGGTTGTGTTTGAGAATTTAGAATTCAAATTTTACATTCATGATTATTTTTCAAATTCATTGATTTGTTGAATGTTTATTTAGTGATGAATTTGAAATACATATGGATATTTGCAAACCTGAAATTCATGTTTTATACCTTCCAAATATATAAGCATATTGAATCATAACTAATCTATACATAATGTAGGCATTTCATTGTCACAATTTATATATATAACAAACGAAATCCAAATCCAAATTATAAATTCATGTTTCTGGACATAATATAATGTTATAATCCAAAATCCTATGACCCTACTTTATAAACACCAAAATCGCATCCAAGTAAAATAAACTCTAATCAAGTCACTCCCAACTTTAGTAATTTCCTAAAAAGTCACCAAATGTTGCAATCT
Source organism: Gossypium anomalum (assembly GCA_025698475.1). Taxonomy (NCBI): domain Eukaryota; kingdom Viridiplantae; phylum Streptophyta; class Magnoliopsida; order Malvales; family Malvaceae; genus Gossypium; species Gossypium anomalum. The sequence continues at coordinate 46,177,757 of CM046960.1, read as the reverse complement.
AAAACACATAATCTACTTTCTCATACATGCTAAACTATGTTGCTCCGACTCTTCGTTTTCTTGAAGTATCATGTCCAAAGTATATCCAAACATGGACATAGAAATACGATCTTTCAAGGCCCTCCAAATACATGAAAACCTTGGGAAATAGAAATTAAACATACACATAACCTAGTCCAACACTAACCCCATGTGCGAGTAACATATATGCTAAACATCACATTTGAAACAGAACTCTGAGTCTCAAAATGACATCCCCATAATTTCAAAATCATCAAATTCTCAGTTAAACAATTTGAAGAAACATAAAAAATTTCCCAAAAGAAATCAATAAAACCAAGATTAGAACTTAACATACTCGCTAGTGATGAAGCTGATGAACTCGGAAACACATTCTTGAACAGTATCTTTAGCATCCTTAGCAATTTTCCCATTAGAAGGCAATGCTTTCTTCATGATTCTACTTATATTAGCAATTGGGAGGTAACGATCTTGTTCCCTCACAGTTGACTGAGGACTGCTGTGCTCTCCTCCACTCTCATGGCTCCCTCCTGCCGGACTCGTTGGCCCTCCTCCCATACCATCCGCCATGTCCCCAGAAAACCTAAATCACAACTAAAATTCACCAGAAAAACAAAAACCCATTAATGGTTTCTCAATCTTTTTACAAATAAAGAGATACCCAGACGCATATATGCTTAAAGAAACATCAATCCATCCATACAAATACGAACATGTCAAGCCATACATACAAAAATCTCAAATTCAACCAAAAAAAAAACAAAAACTTAAAATATTTATCAGTATTTTAGCAAAAAAGGAGATACCCAACTGCAAATGTACTTAAGCACACATAACCACCTAAGTAGATCCATTCATACATAGAAATACAATCATGCCATACATAAAAAAAATCTCAAAACTTCCAACTAAAAAAAAAAAGCGAACTTCAATTATTAAATGGTTTATCAGTATTTAACAAACGATGAGGCGCCAAGATGCATATATGTCAATCACAAAATAAAAAAATTAAAAAAAAAAAAGCATAGATGCTCGTATACATACATACATACATGCATAAAAAGCATGCCAGTTACTGATTTTTCATTATTTTCAAAAATAAATCCAGACGCAGATGCCTAAGAGATATATACATACATACATGCAAACAACAAACATTTAGGGGTTTTGAAGAAACAGTAGAGAGGGAAACCTGAAGGGAAAGGAAATAGAGAAGAAAAAAAAATGGAATTTCTCTCTTATTTGGCGCGAGAGGATTTGATTGGTTAAATTATTTGTTTTATTTGGTGCAAGGAATGAAATAGAGATCTGACGATGGAGAAGAAAGGAATGATAGGAAAAAAAAATTGAAAATTTGAGAGAGATTTTTCTCTTTGTCGTTGAAGCAAAGATTTTTTTTTTTTTACGGCATCTGTATTCTAAAGCATCTCTAATACGCATTTATTGTTTCATTTAATAATAAATGAATGTTCTTTTTAATTAATTTTAAAAAATAAAATATAAAAAAATTTACAGTGATTTACCAATTTTATAGAAATTTTAAATTATCTTATTATTTTTAATTTTTAATTTTAGTTTGGTAGTGAGCTTTTTTTAAAAAATTAAATATTAAATTTTTTAAAAAGAATTATCTTGTAGATTTAATAATTTATCTATTTATTAATTTTTAATGTAATTTCAGATCACTTTAAAATAATTATTATATACTTATATAATCTTAAATAAATAAAAATATCTAAAAAATAATATATTATAAAAAAATTGAATGGTAATTATAAATATTTGTTATCTGATAATTAAATATTTAAAAAAATTAAAATCTAAAATCTAACTCCATTATCTAACTTTATCATCCGGTAATTACATAATTAAATGTATATTAAAATTTATTTTAAAAATCAAATTATGTAGTTCAATTAGAAATAATTAGATTATCATCAACAAATAGTTAGATATAATAGTAAGGAGAATCCAAATTTCAACTTTGAAAAGTACATGAATAATATAAAAGAAAATTTAAATTATTTACATGTTTTACTTTATTTTCTTATTACTTGATCATGCCTTTTTTTTTTTCTTTCTTATAATAAAATTGTTGTGACACTTTTGTAGTTGTTCTGCGTGGGATGATGTTTCTGATGGAGTTTGATTTTGCTTGGGTTGATCTTGTTATATATCGTGTGGATTGTCTCCTACTCAATGGTTGTTAATGGTAACTCGTATGATAATATGTTCGTACGTGTGAAATTCGATAGAGGTGTTCATTGTCTCTTTACTTGTTCCTCATTTATAGCCAGTCTTCTTTTATTGCTTCATAGAGCTCATGTTTTGGGTACGGTTATCGATGTTAAGGTTAGTCGAGGTAATCCTTCTATTACTTACCTTTTTCTTGCGGATGACAATAAAATTTTTAGGGAGATTTTAGTTCAGGGTGTGATTCACAGTCCGAATATTTTGCGTGAATATGAAGCTTGCTTTAACTAGTTTATTAATTTTGACAACTTTTTACTTTTTTTTACTCTAATGTTTCTGTCAAGATTCAAGAGATTGTTTTACAAATTTTATATATTCGTATGATTTCGAATTAGAAACTAATTCTTACTAATTTGATTTCGATGATTTATGCCTTTAAGACTTTAGCACCTTATATCTTGAATGTATCCAAAACTACAATAAATTCAAGTTTTTGTTCTTGAGATCTCAAGGCATGTTATTGACTTCTTGAAGCAAAAAAAAAAAAAATACTGCAAATCATGCAATTGTGTCCCTAAATACACCTAAACATGTTTAACATACAATCAAACCAATAACAACACATTGGACACGCGAAAACAATTCCGTAACATGCAGAAATATAACACAATAGATAAAGATTTCAACAAGCAAGTATTGTGAAACAAATAAACTATGCTTAAACCATATAAAATTATCCTCAAAATTGGTCTCCAATATGGTATCAACACATATACCACATATCAAAATACTTTCAAAATATCTAATTAATATCTAATTACTAACTAATGAATCTCTAATCCACTTCTGTAATTATTCTTAAATATTTTATATGTGACTTTTTAGAATGACTTAACTTAAAAAATTTAGCATAAAATTGAATTTTCCGATACCGATAAAAATCGAGTTGTTATAGAATTATTGAAATATTTATCTACAAATATAAAAAAGTAGTTAATATCAATATTTCAAAATTTTAATTTAATATATATTTACCTGTAGACTATACTCTAACGTCAAAAAATTATTGTTTACCTATATTTAGAGTTAAAATAATTTTTATTAAGTTAAAGTTACTTTATTTTTTAAAACATGTTTTTTCATTTACTTTTATCTTTACTATTTTGAAAGGAAATAGAAAAGAAAAGAAAAACTACATTATATTCAATGTTTCTCATATGAGATTAATTTAAAATATTTTATTTAAATGTAATTAATAGTTAAAATAGTTTAATATAAGCATATTCATATGGTTAAATTATCTTAAATTATTTGAAAATTTTGTTAATAATATATGGTTCTCTTTCTTTTTATAGTCTTAGATATGAAAATAAATATATATATATTTGGTTGGATTTAAAAATTAAAGTTATGTCAAAGTATAATATGTAACTATAATTTTAGTGCTATAATTTATTTTTTATTTTTAAAGAATTAAGCAATAACATAATATCTCATTTTTTATGAGGTAATCTAAGAATTCATTTGATAAGTATTCTCCATTTTGATCCAATCAAAGTGTTTTTATGGGTAAATGTAATTGTTTCTACGCTTCTACACGAAACTCTTAAATTTTATCAAAGGTTTCACTCTTGCAGTGCATTAGATATATATACCTATATCTGAAATAATCATTTATAAAGGTTACATAATAATTGTAATCACCTCATGCACTAAAGTTCATAGGGCAACATACATCAAGTTCTAATGATTGAACAACCTTCATCTCTTTTGCATTAAAAAAATCGCTTAGTCATTATATCTTCTAGCAAGATTCACATTGTGAAAGATCAACTTCCTTAAGTGTACTTAATGTGTCTTATTTCATAAGTTTTATGATTCTTTTTTAGTTAATATGACCGAGTCTCAAATGCCAAAGGTACACCTCTTTAGAGTGAGAGGTTTTAAGCTTCTTATTCATGATTTCAGTTTTAAGCAATATGTACATCTTTGGTTTGATAAAGTAGAGATTATTTATCACCTATCCATTACAAAAAAGAGAGTGACCATTTTTAAATAAATATGCAATTAAAATTAAGCTTCTTTCAAAACTAGGTACATAGAAAGCATCTTTCAAAATAATCTTTCTAAAATTATTAAAATAAAGATGTACATCTCCCACTGCTTCAGTCGTAACATTTGTCTCATCTCCAATCCACAACAAGAGGCCTTTATTTGTAAGATCTTTCATTTCTTTGAACCCATGTAAAGAAACAAAAACATGGTTAGTGACTCTAAAATCAATGACGTAGTGGTCTATTGAATCTTCCACCAAGCAAGTTTCAATCATTAAAAGTTTTATACATTTGCCTTTTGTGCCTAGGTAGTCTTTCCACTCTTTACAGCTAACCTTGAAGTGCCCTCTCATATTGCAAAAGAAAGATTTGGACTTAGATAAGTCTTTAGGCTTTCTAGTTCTCTTCCTTTCCACTTTAAGTGGCAAGAGGACTTGCTTTGTTTCTCTTAACTTGCTTTCTCTTTCCTTTAGAGGAAGAAGAAATAACTAAGTTAGCATATGCTTTTTGGATAAGTTGATCGCCATTCAACAGCAACTCATAAGATTGTAGTTCATTCATGAGTTATGTAAGTGTCAACTACTTGTTCATAAGGTTATATGCAACCTTAAAGCCAACAAAATCTTTCAACAAGCTTTTAAAAACAATCTCATTCTGTATGTTCTGGTCTAGCTCAACCATCATTGTCCCTAGCCTCGAAAAGTATCTCATAAGAGAAATCATATGATCTTTGACCAGAGTGTCGGGTTTTTGCTAGGCATTCATCAAACTAGTTATCGCTGACTGTTGAGCCAAAGTAGCTTGGCCTCCGAACATGTCCACCAGTTTATCTAACGCCACTTTGGCAGAATCACAACTCTCTAGTTGTTTTAGTAAGGTGCCATTTATGATTTTTATTATGTATCAAAGAGCTATCTATCAGATTCCTTCCAATAAGCTCTTGACTCAACTTTGTTAGCCAGAAGACATTTATTATCAAGGACCAACTTACGTTTCTCACAGCTTAAAAAAATGTTAAGATTCTTCTTTTATGTCTCATAGTTGTTTTCGTTCATTTTGTTCTCAGGTAAGATATTAATTAAGGGAGTTGGTGTCATTTTCCGACCAAAAAATAAAACTTTCATCCATTAATTATCTTTGTAATAAGTAATATTCCTAAATTTGTTTTGCAATATACAATATGCATATAAATGATGCATACGCCTTACATTAAACTTTGAACACATTTGTAAGCATTCACATATTAAGAACATGAAGTTTCATCTAATTAATATGTAAACATAATTCATTAAGCATTCATACATATTAATAATCTTTTCATATTTAGTAATTATTTTAACTTAAACAGAGCTTCATAGGAAGTTACTTAACTAGAATAATCTTGAGTGTATAACTATTAACTCAACACATATCATAATATGTACTACGAATAAGTTATCGTGGGGCAATATCAACAAGTAATATATATGAAATAGTTGTCCTCTTAAAGGAAACCTTCTCAGTAAAATCCAAATGATAATACTTATTGTAGGGTGCGATCGGGGTAAAATTGACTACAAGTAATATCATGCCATTACGCAGAGACCGTTGATGGATGTCATAGGTCTTGTTTAGAAATCTTCTCCTATTTAATATTTTAATAGACATGCAAAGTTTTTATTTTCAATAATGAATGATTAAATATTCAATGACAAGTACATACGACATTCTTTCCCTAATCTGTATGCCATGCTTATATCATTTATGTATGAACATACTTTTTTCAATTTAATCTCATCACATTTATATATAGCACGCTATAATATTTGCAGAAAATAAATTGACTCTGACCAGTCAAATGTTTCCACGATTCCATCCTATAGAAAAGTAAAATAATAAAATTACAATATTTCTCCTAAAGTATTATTTGGGTATTTTGGGTGAAAGGTGTTCGTGGGCCGGGCCGGGCCGGGCCGGGTTCGGGTCGGGCTCAACTAAAAAATCATGCACATTTATTGGGCTCAAATTGGGCAGGCCAAAAAAAAATGGGCCTAAAATTTTGCCCAAGCCCGACCCGATAAAAATACTAAAACCAGCCTGCCCGTGCCCTACCAGACATATTAATTTTTATATTATTTTTAAATATATATAATACATCAAAAATACTAAAAATATCAAAATAAATATTTCCCAACAAATTGAAAATAAATTTTGAAAAATATGTAAACTTAAATAACACTAAGATAAATACAACTTAACAAGCAAATGCTTCTAAAATAATAAAAAAATTAACAAATGCCTTTAAAATAATAAGAAAATTAACAATAAAATAAAATTTATACAATATCCAAATAATAACAACAAAATAATAGCAACATAGTAGTAAAATGGTAGCAAAATATGGAGAAATCAACAAGAAAATAATATTCAAAAAAAAAATATGCAGATTTTTTTTCCTTTAGTGAGTTCGGGCAGGTGGCACAGCTCGCTAAAAAAATACCTTACCCGAGGCCCGGCCCATTTTTTAAACGAGCCTTATTTTTTTGTCCAAGCCCATTTTTCGGGCCTATATTTTTGCCCAAACCCTCTCACATTTCAGGCGGGCCTTCGGGTCGGGCCGGGTAGCCCGGCCCATGCACACCTCTAGGTGAAAGTCAAATATATTTTTCGTTTCCAAAAAAAATACTTAAATGTGCTAAAAAGATCCCAAAACCTGAAAACTCAAACACGTGGCAGAAAGGGATCTACCGTCGGCCACTTCCTTCGCCACCACCACTAACATCGTTACCGCTGGCAGCCACCAGAGCTGTCGACCCTAACACCGGCCATTTCCGGTCAGTTCTTTCAGGTTCGTCTTGTCTTGTACAATTTTTGTTACATCGTTGGTCGTCTTGTTTCTCCGAGTTTCATCAAAAAACTTAGGTTCCATATATTTCTTGTCCATTTTTTACTCACACCATTTTTTTCTAATTTTTAAAAAATAAAATTAAAATAAAACCTACGTGAGGATGATAATTAGAGGTGATCATGGGCCGGGCCGGGCCGGGCTCAAACAAAATTTTAGGCCCGTCTACTAGGCCCGGGCCCGGCCCGGCCCGAAATAAAATTACTAAGCCCGAGCCCGGCCCGGCCCAGCCCATATTAAATTTTTTTCTTATTTCATTAAATAAAAAATTTAAAAATATAATAAATCAAATATATTTAAAAACATAAAAATAAATATTAAAACAAATAAAAAATAATACTAAAACAATTCTTAAAACAATACACAAATTAACAATATAATAAAAATAATTACATTAAAAATTTAAAATAATTAAAAATAAAATAAAAATATATATTAATATATAATTGGGCGGGCCCGCAAAAAACTCTTACAGAGCTGGCCCATTTTCAAAACGGGCCTCGTTTTTTTGCCAAGCCCATTTTTCGGGCCTATATTTTTACCCAAACCCTCCCATTTTTCGGGCGGGCCTTCGGGCCGGGCCGGGCCGCCCAGCCCATGATCAGCTCTAATGATAATCCACGATCTAATTATATAACACAAAATTTATGCAAAACCTAAATTACACCCAATCTAATTTTTAGGGATTACAACTTTTGGCAAAATTACTTTATTATATAAATAAAATAAATTCAAAATCCAAAACATGCATAAAATTTTTAAAGAACGTTATATCTTATTTCAATTTAATTAAATAATGAGAGAAATAAATAAAATTCAGTATCAATTTATATTATAACATAGCACAACCTAATTTTGATACCAATTGTTGGAAAAATCAATTTATAAAATAGTTATTTTAGGTACAATGGAAGTTCTAAAATATTCTAAATCGGCCCTGTTGTGTTATTTATTGCGATAAATTTATTCAAAATTATACATGTGCTTTGTAGGAGGCAGACTAAAGTCGATCCCAACTTTCTATCAAACGACCTTCTTCACTATTCTCGAACCATGAACTGCTTGAATGTGATTCAAAGTTTATCAAACCAATCACAAAGAGTGAAAAACTTTATTAACTTTCAATACAAAAATTTAAATTTTTGTTTAACCAAAAACTATGTGCTTTTCTTAAAAAAAATAGAATTTATTTTGCAAAATAAATTTTCATTATTTTATGATAGAATAAGAGCGTATGATAAGTGTTGTGTATTGCTTAACAATATTTAAAAATAAAATAATATCTATTTTTCTCATTCTTTAAAATGATATTTATTTATCTACTAAGGTAATAATTTCATAAATAAAATAATTTAAGGAAAAAATTGTGAAGAAAACTCAAGCAGGTTTAACTTTTTTCTTTTTTTTTTTTCCAACAATAATGACCATTATATTTAGGTTGGGTCAAATACTATATACCGAGGTAAAAAAAAGGTAAGGATTGATCTCTTTTAAGTTATTGCACATATCAAGTTTGTTGTGTTTGGGGTTGTGCTTGAGGGTGAGCATAATTGGAGATAGGGATGAGTAAAACTCGATTCGATTCGAAAAAATTTAAAAAAAAAACTCAAATTTCGAGTTAAACGAACCGAGTTAATCGAGTCAACTCGAATTTTTTTTCAAATTTCAAGTTCGAATTGAGTTGAGTTTTTGAATTTGAATATCAAACTATAATATTTTACATTTTTACCCTAAACTCCTAAATCTTTTTACTTTTCTCTCAAAACTTTTACTCCTTCCAACTTTCCGCCCAAAACTTTTACTCCCCTTCCATCCCAACCCCCCCTAATCTACCCAAATTTATTTCCCACCAAAATTTTACTCTTTCATTTACTTTTTCTCTAAATTTTACTCTCAAAAACCCTCAAAATTTTTTATTTTTCCCCAAAATTTTTACTTCCTCCCACTTTCCCCTTAAAACTTTTATTCCCTTCCCATCCTACCTCCCATCTACCCCAAACCCATCCCCCCCTAAATTTTTTTTAATATTTTCTCTCCAAAATTTTACTCCCCCATTTACTTTCCCTCAAACTTTTATTCCCCAAAACTTTTTATTTCCCCCTTAAACTTTTACTTCTCACCCTTTACTCTCAAATAAAAAATCAAAATTATCCAAAAAAAATCACTAAACCTAAATAGTAATAATTTTATTTATATATGCTATTTATATTATTAAATTAAATTTCACATTTTATATTATTTATATTATTGAATTGTTTAGTCATGTTGAATATTTATATTAAAATTGAATTATTAATTATGCCATAAAATATTCGTGTTAAAATTTTATATTGGTATCAATTTCACATTTTATCTTTAAAATAACTTTTATTAAAAAATCACATTTTTACATTTAATATATTTTTTAATTCCAAAATACATAGTGGCAAGAATCTGAAGATAATTGAAACAACTAAGCAAGCAAAGAAGCTGAAGATAATTGAAACAACTAAGCAAGCAAATAAGCTAACTCGTATATAAAAAATTAATAAATAAATTATGAGGTGATAAAAGTTAATAAAAAAATTTGATTAAGGTGGATAAAGTTTATTATGGTAGGTGACAGTGGTTAAAAGGACCCAAAATTATTTTTTAAAATTTAACTCGAACAAATATATTCGATTCGATTCGAATTCCATCTCACTCGACTCGGTCGAGAAAATTTCAAATCAAATTAGGATGATAAAATATGATTCGTCAACTCGATTAACTCCAAACTTTTTCATTCGATTCGATTCGATTCGATCGAACGCTCACCTTTAATTGGAGATATAGGTAAAAATGAGGTTTTGGAGACCCAGTAGGTAGGAAGTCATGTTAGTAGCTTCACAATCGATTCTTAATTTGATGATACAACAATGAAGGATGTGAAAATCGAGAAGTTCGGAGTAAGGGTTATTGGTGCCATTGGTTGTGGTCGAAAGTAATGCTCAACACTTGAAAAGTTTAGCAATGATTAAGGAACAATGCCGATGTATAATAAATAAATTATTATTTATAAAATAAAATAAAATAAAATAAGGAAAATTTGAATATGATTTAAGTCTTGTTCGTGGGTGTTTTTAAAAATTATTTTATTTGTAAATTTATTATTTTAAGAAATTAATTTCACGATAGAAAAGGAGAAAAATGAGTATTCATTTATTTATAATTTTATATGCATATTTATAAAAAATAAGAAATTTTAAATAATTTTTTCAAGTTTTATAATTTATAATTTTATATGTACTTTTATTAAAAAAACTTTTAAATTTTTTTTATCTTTTAAATTTTTTTTTAAAAATTTTAAGTACCATGACTAAATTGATAAAAATGTTTAAAGTTGAGAGTTAAATTTGTTGAATTTTTTTAAAATTAAGACCGAATCGATCTGTAAACATTGGATGCTAAATTTGTTATTATACCAATAAAAAAAGACACATGAATAATCAATTATTGATTTAACTATGAGCAAAATATTAAATTTCAATCATGTTAGAGACTAAAATAAGATTTTAAACCTAAACAAGGGCAAAAACAGAAATAAGCTAATGGTGGGTGCCTATTTGAATAGTTTATTAAGAAAATGGTTAATATATAATTTGGTTCTAAACTTATCCATATGTACTTATTTGGTCCCTAAACTTTTTTTAGGATCTAGTTAGTTTTTAAACTTATATTTCGTTAACTAGAGTGATGCCCTCCACTAATACTATTAGTTGTATTGATGTGATTCTGTTAACTAATCTCATGATATTACATGGTAGGTTCTCATTCAGGGGCGAATTCGGGGGGGCTGGCATGGGCCCCCTAAAATGTAAAATTTTATTTTGGACCCTTAAAATTTTTTAAAAGTTTTAAATAAGTAAAGATAAAATTACACTTTGGCCCTCCTTAAAATTATAAAAATTCGATTTAATCCTTTACAAATTATAAAGATATAAACTATAATAAATTAAAATTTCATCCGAACCCTCTTAAAAATTTTTTCTGGCTTCGCCCCTGTTCTTATTATACCACATAACATATATAAAAGTATAAATTATATTTACCATGTGACATTGTGAAAGGTTGTCACATGCACCACCAGATTGGGGTGTTAGTGTAGATGAAGAACACAATACAAATTCAATGATTAACTAGATTAAAAAAAGAAAAGAAAAGTTAAGAACCAACTAGATATAAATGGAGATGTTGAAGGGGCAAATTATATATTATCCCTAAGAAAAACAGAATTTGAAATTTTGTCATTTTATTCAACATACTGTTAATTTAAACACATAAACGGTGTCGCTTAAATACTCAAAAAGAAGCGGCCAGGAAATCCCTATGACAAACGAGTGATTTTCAGAGGAAGAGGAAAGCTAAGACTAAAAATCAGAGATGAAATTTCACGCATCAACCATTTCCAGGGTTTCTCAATTCAGAAATAAAGCTCCCTTCTCCTTTCACTCCTCTTCTAAGCTTAGCTCAAACCATAAAAAACGGTCATTTTAATTTCCTTTTTTCTTTTTTTTCCTTAAAGAATCTGAAATTTGCTTCAATTTCTTGTTTGGTTCCCTAGAAAATGTATGAAACTTGAGGTTGTTATTCTTTTCCAGGTGTAATTTTGGAATAGCATTTGATATCGATGGCGTTATCCTTCGAGGCCGTGTTCCCGTTGGAGGTTCTCCACAAGCTTTGAGAAGATTGTATGGAGATTCTGGTACTGTTATATATATTTTCTATTGATTTACTTTTCAATATCATGAATCTTGTTTGGTTGCACTCAAATGCAAGGACATTTTGAAAATGATATTGTTAATCAGTGTGTTTTTTTTTTCTTTTATTACTTCCACAGGTGAATTGATTGTCCCGTACTTATTCTTGACTAATGGTGAGTTACTCTGAAGTGAGCCTACTGTGTTTCATTGATGGGAACATAACTATTTCCATTGATAGCAGTATTTTTTTTTTAGCTGTTATTTGAAGTGATTATGTGTAACTTTAATATAATTACGGTAGAAATTTGTGTCGGAAAGTATGAACTTAGTTGGTATTGTTTGGAATCCAACTGCTGAAGCCAAAATTAACCTACAAAACATTTTGTGTGAGAGTCGTATGAGGAGTGTTATTGTATGTCATTGGTAAAGTAAGATGGTCGTTTGATTTGAATAGGAGGTGGCATCCCAGAAACTAAGAGAGCCAAAGAGTTAAGTGAACTTTTGGGAGTAAATATTATGGCTTCTCAGGTAATGGTTTGGCATTTCCATATGAATGCAGAGTTTTTCATCTTTGATGTTCATGTAGTTTATAGATAAATTGTTGTCATTTTCTTGTGGTGCAGGTTGTACAAGGTCACTCACCTTTTAGAAACTTATTGAAGAAGTGAGTGGATACAGGTCTTCACTGTGTTTCGATTTTAACATCTCTAATTTTAAAGTATTATCAAGCCTTGCAGCATATTTTACTCTAGCATACCAGCTTTTTACTTGGGTCACCATCTCTTTTAGGTTTTGATTTGGATGATTGCTACTCACCAAAGATTTTAAGGAGAGGTATTTGAATGGATTAACCAGATGCTGTAACTTGATAGTCAATAAATGAAATCTTTGTTTCATGAGGTGCGAATTTGGATTTATGCAAGTTTAATGAAATCTTTGTTTCATGAGGTGCGAATTTGGATTTATGCAAGTTTACTTTGGAGTTTGATTGGTTAAAAAAACTGAACATTTGTTCTGGTTCTGGTTGCATCAGTGCTTACCTTTTGCTGGTAGCTTCAATGAGAATGACTGGCGGTAAAGTAGAGCTAAGTTTCCATTCTAAAGATTTCATAGTTGTACCACACATTATAGGTTGTTGTTGATTTAATTGGGTGAATCCAACATCATCCTGTTTTATGAAATATTTCTTTAGGATGATCTGTCTGATTGAAAGGAATTGATTTGTTTAATTTCTATTTCTAGGATGTGGAATCCTTTTCTTTGGCTTCTAAATTTCTTTTCTCTTGAATATTGACATTGTTAACAAACTATCCTATGCATCACTCCATTCTTTCTGCGGCTAGATGTTATCATGATCTTGTTAGCTGATATTTTATTACGTCTTCATCTCTAAGTCAGATTTGAGAACGAGCTTATTATTGCCACCGGAAAAGGTGACCCCGCTTTGGTTATGTCTGAGTATGGTTTCAAGTAAGGGATCAAATTCAAAATTTTAAGTCTGGAAAAGTCCTGCTGTTCTTTTTTGTAGCATATATCTTATATTATTTGGAATGCTATACATCTGAATTGGTGCTAGAAAAGTTCTGTCATTGGAAGAGTTTGCGTCTTACTTTGAGAGCATTGATCCTGTATCTCAATATAAGAGATGGACAACTATGCCACAGTCAGATAGGAAGGAACCAGCAGTGCCAAGATATAATGTTCTCTCAAAGAGGATTAAGGCAGCATTTGTTGTCAGTGATCCTGTAGACTGGGGCAGGGACATTCAGGTTTGTATTCTACTTTTGAATTAAATTGTAATTCTATATGTGTTTGAATCTCATTGAAAAATCTCTGAATGATCTTAATAGAAATGATCTTGCCATACCACATCTCAAAAATTGATTAATGAATTGCGTCAGGTGCTATGTGATGTTTTAAGATCTGGAGGCCTTCCTGGAGGTGCAAATAATAACCAACCACCGTTATATTTTGCCGCTGATGATCTTGAATATCAGGTCCGTTATTGTGCTTATTTATGCCTAATGGAGTTTCATGGAATTCATTGCATACATTTCACGGGGACTCTGTACTGAACCACATTATGCAGATAAAAAGAGCAGTCCTGCAATGTTGCTCTGGCTTCCCATTTTTCTTGAAGTACCAATGTCCAACATCTTTGTACACTGCATGTCCGATGGGTATGGGATATGATCCTCCAAGGATTTTCCAAATACATAGAAATCTTGAAAGAAATTGGACTGACCTATCTCGGATGCATTCGTGTCTGACACTTGCATGCAAGTCCAAGTAACATAGCAATCTTGAATTCAGGGAGCTCTTTTTTCTTCTTTTTGCCTATATATATGTCTGTTACCTGAGAGTTTGAGTCTCAGTTCACTAGATTACATTTAGAAGCATAGTTATAGGCTTAGCTAGCAATTTGGAGCTTCATTGGTTGGAAATCATCTGGCTATGTTGTGTTCTTGGCATCAAGCATCTTGATAAATATAATGTTGACTATTTTGCTGTAGTTACTAGAAACTCCACTTCTGTGGACTTGACCGTAAGAAAGCTTCCATTTTGAGTTGTGGAGATAGGGTTTGATCCTTCTAATGCTTCTTGCTTTCCCTTACGTGAATTTGGCACTAAACTTGCTAATAACCTGATCTGCTAATTATGCAATTCAGGCTGCCTTTCCGTCTAAGCGTCTTGGAATGGGTGCTTTTAGAATTGCACTTGAGAGCGTCTTCAACAGGTAAGGTTAGTGTCTCATTGCATTTGATAGTTCTCATCGGATGGAGAATTCAGATTAAGCTACCTTTCCAAGTTGCATATAATTAAAATATTAAAATGCTTTTATTGAAAAATGAAAATGGAAATGTTTCTTCATTATACTGAAAGAGTTTAATTTTTCTTTGAATGTCCTTTATTCATTTACTACCCAGAGCATGAGATAGCAATCGATGCCATAACTCCTTTTCATTTTAACAAACTAAGAGATCGTTTATTATCATTTTTTATCTGTTGAAAAACTAATCCTTCTAAAATCTAAACAAAGGAGATATAATCCTCCAAATACATGGCAATATTGAAAAAAAAATAAAATTGATATACATTCTTTGGACATGTACCTATATCCTGCTCTGACAACCAAGTCCGAATAACATGGTAACATAGTTAGTAGAGTTTCTTATCTGAAGCTTAATCTGTCCTGAAGGATACTTAAAAGAATCATATGGCTTAAGACTTTTAGAATTCTATGTAGTTACGTCTTTAGGACAGTTGTCTTTTTTTACTATAACGGTACATCTGTTCTTGCAGAATCAACCCGAAAAGGCTGGAGTATGTAACATATGGGAAACCAAATCCATTTGTCTTCAAGAATGCTGAAGTAATATTGAGCCAACTTCAGTCATCTTCTTGTCAAGATCATTCCAAGAATAATGGAGTCCCTGGATCACATCCTTTTGAAACGCTTTACATGATTGGTGATAATCCTTCGGTTGATGTCAAAGGTGCACAACAGGTTTGTCTACATACTCCTCGACGTTTTCCTCAATCGTGTTCATAGATCCTGTGCACCCATTTATACAAAGTTTAGAACATCTTTACATCATTCGATTTCCAGGCAGGGCATCCTTGGTTTTCTATTTTGACAAGGACGGGAGTTTTCCAAGGAAAAGATAATCATGCTGAATTCCCAGCAGATCTGGCAAGTTGATTAAATCTAATCTCAATACTTGAGAATTCAACTATGATTCTAACAGATTGTGCAAATTGTCCCAAAAAGATCTGCCGTACTTCTTTGCTTTACCTGATCAGATTTCGCCGTTGGTTGTGCAGGTTGTGGATTCGGTCGAGGAGGCTGTGGACTACATTCTTAAAAGAGAGTGTATTGAACTCAGAGCTTAACTCAATTGGTTAATACAAATATTTATCAAGGAGTTGACATCAAACATGTCAAATGTATAGATTATTTTGGAAATGGTATTCATATTCACAATTTTTTTTTTATACATAAATGGAAAATCTAAGAGGTTCTTTTGAATGTCAAATAATGGATTCCACCATGTGCTCTACTCTTCTATTGAATGTGGCTTCCCCACTTTTTGGGATCTGATAATTCTAGATGACATGGATGTTTAAATAAGATTAATATATGGTCGGTAATTCTAGTAATTAACAAAACAAATTTCATTTATTAAAGAAAAATGTTTATCCATTTTTAGTGTTATTTGTATATTATTTTTTGTAAAATTTGAGAACTTGAACAATAATGTATGAAACTTAGAACTAGAGCTAAGGACTAGGTTGAACTCATTGGTTAAAAAGTTGGTATTTTATTTAATTTTTTTTATAAAAATGTTTTTTTGAATAATTTCATTATAGATTTTAATTATATATATATTTCTTATGTAATATTTAGAACAATCCACAAATCCAGGTAATTATTTAATACAGGATGAGCGGAATTGGCAAGTGTGATTAATCATAAAATGTGGTTGATTGGAGTGGAAATTGGAGCTCTTTATTTACCTAAAAAAGAAAGCAAAAATGAGAAGGGGTTGGTCGTAATTTTACCTCAACCCCCTTATCCAAGAACAATTCTTTTCTTTTCAATTCTGAGTTCTTCAAAAACAACTAGATAAGCCCCTTTCAACCCCAAAACTCTTTCACTTTTCCCCTTCATCTTCTTCTCTTATTTCCGCCATGGAAATAGCTCTCCTTTCCTTCCCTTCCTCCAAACCCCCGCTTTCCCAAACCCTAACTCTAAAACCCACCGCCCCATTCCTCCGACCTTCCAAACCCAACCTCCCTTCTTTCAGACCGTCCCCATTCCCTTCCATCAGAGCCGCCATTTCCCGAACCAAGAAGGAAGAAACCGTCGAAACTGTCAAAACCCAGTTGGAGAACTGTTACCTCTTGGCAGCCGTCGAATACAAGGGCTTCACCGTCAAGCAGTTCCAGGACTTGCGCCGATCGCTTCCCGAAACGTCGAAACTGCTCGTCGCTAAGAACACTCTGGTCCTGAAAGCCATCGAAGGGACTAAATGGGAGGCCTTGAAACCCTGCATGAAAGGGATGAACGCTTGGCTTTTCGTTCACACCGAAGAAATCCCGGATGCCATTAAGCCTTACAGGACTTTCCAGAGGGAAAAGAAAGTTGAAAATGACTTCACGGGGGCTGTTTTCGAAGGCAAATTCTACGGGCCTGGAGATTTTAAGCAGTTGGAAAACATGCCTACGAGAGCTGAGGTTTATGCTAAGCTTTTGGGAAGTTTACAGAGTCCTGCTATTGGACTTGTTTCCACACTTCAAGCTCCCGCAAGAGATGTTGTTATGGTTTTGAAGGCTTATGTGAAGAAGCTTGAAGAGGAAAGTGGTGGAAATTAATGGCTTCTTTTTTGAAGATTGCTCGCTGTAAGTGTAATTTAAGAAACCCCCCCCCCCCCACACCACTTTTTTTGTTGTATTTAAACACAGCATTATGTGCATTGTGCTAATATGTTGTTTTAATCTTGTAGAATCATGTAATACTGGAATTTGAATCGCTGATATTAGAATCACATTGCAAGTTGATTTTTTAAGTGATTCTTTTGATATTTTTCGTAATCTTCTAGTGTGTAATAGTTCTGTTTAGTTCGAGCTCTTATTGTTAATGCTTGTAAGTATATGTTAGTACTTGAAAGAAAAATGAAGAATAAGGTTAGCATAGATGCCCTGACATTGATGTAGCATCTGAATATGAAGAACTTGAAAAGGAATGGCGTGAGATTGAGGCAATACAAGGGTATTATATATATGGGGGATCATGTTATGTGACTGGAGTCACTACTTTATGTTACTATAGCTCAAGATTGTAGAGTTCGAGCAACATAGAGTTAAGAGTGGGAACAACTCGGGTTCTTTTGTATATTCTTAGTGATTTTTGCTTCTGCTTGAAATCTTGCATTTAGTTTGAACTGATCTTTGAATGGTAACTGCTTAAATTTGTAGTTAGTTATTCGGATCAACTCGAATATGAATTACACAATTTGAGTTATCTGAAAATCTGAATAAGGAAAGACAAAATTAAGTCGTTTTGATAAATGTTTACCCATCGGTCTTTCTTATATAGTTAAATAATATTATACTTCATCTACTAGTTAAATAATCAATCCATGTAAAAGTAACATTGAGTATAAATAATATGATTGTTAACTTAACTCAACTTGACTCAAAATTTTTTGACCCGATTCGACTTTATTTGAAAAATTTTCAAATTGAGTTCGGTTGCTAAAATAGGATTCGTCAACTCAACTAACTTAAATTTTTTTTACTCGATTCGGCTCGACTCAATTAAATACCCACTCATATTCTTAATATGATATACTTTGTTATTCTTCATTGTATGTATCAATTAAGCTCGATAGTTTTGGGGAACTTCACAAAGGACTTGAAATCTAAATTAGCTCTATTATGAAGCTTGATGGTCCTTTTTACTTTTGTGAAGTTCAATGATTTCTATCAAAATTAATGAAATAATGATTATAAGTACCGAATTAAATAATTAACTAAAATTATCTTTATGATAGACTCGAATTAGAGCACTTAAAGTGTTAAGGTTAGTTTAAACTTTATCATTTCAACCAAGATTTTATTGATTATGAAAGAGGCTTGTAGTTGTGAATGGAAGAGGTGCACTTTTTGATGACAAAAGGTGATGATGGAATCACTATATTCCACTTGTCTTCAATTAGCATTGTTTATTTCCATTGGCGTTCATATAAGAACTGCTTTTTTCTAAGATATTTGTGTATATAATCTTTTAAATATTTATAAAAAAATTGACTACTGTTTCATTGAATATGTTCGTAAATCTGACTCACATTGCTTGAATAACATAAATTGTATTAAAAGCTGACTAATCAATTAGCATATGCATACATATATGTTTTTGAGTAATTAATATAAATACTAATTTACTTGTAGTTTTTAAGGTTGGGATAAAAATGGTGTCGTTTTATAATTGAATATTATGCAAAAATCCAGTATGAAAAAGATTTGCCCTAAATTCTCTCTCACTAAATCTGGGCGACTTACAAACAAATTATATATAAATATATGTATATTTATATATCATTGAAAATTACTGAATTAAAATACTCATTAAAAATCCCATAAATAAAATGTGGGTCGACAAAGATTGCACTTTCGAAACATGGATTTTACCGTCCAAAACTACGTATTGTTAATATCCAACCCAAAAAATTAATATTAGGGTAAATTAATAAAATAGTCACTTTTTTGTCTCAAATTATATTTTAGTCGCTTATGTTTGAAATGTTATGTGTTTAGTCGCTTATGTTATCGTTTTATTACGAAGTGATCAATGTACCGTTAAACTTCGTTACCTCCCTAACGGCAATCCTAAGTTGCAGTCCAAATGGGTTTTAAATGCCAACTCGGATGTCCAGTTGCTGGGATGAAAATAATTTTGTAATTAAATAAATTTAATTTAGACTACAACGTAGGACATCCAAGTTGGCATTTAAAACCCATTTGGGTTGCCACGTAGAGAGGTAACGGGCCTTAACGGTAGAGTGATTACTTCGTAACAAAACAATAATATAAATGGCTAAAACGTAACATTTCAAACATAAATGATTAAAATGTAACCTCAAGCAAACAAAAGTGACTACTTTTATACTTTACCCTTAATATTATACATTGAGACTTTAAAATTGTTGGACCTCATTTTACTATTTAAAATATATTAAAATAAGTCGAGTAATTTTTTATAGTGTTGGTAAAGTTTGACGTCTTGAAATCTTAGTGTTTATATTGAGTTAAAAAATTAAATATTGAAATTTTAGTTTAAATTCTATTTATGTTAAAAGTAAATATTAAGTATTTAAACTTTAAATACTAAAATTTAAAGTATAAAATTTGTTCGATACATTATTTAAAATTAATTATTATTTTTTATAATTTATCCTTAATTTATAAACTTTTACTTCATTCTGATCAAAAATCAAATTTTAAATATAAAGTTTTTATAGAATAATATAATATTAAAATAAATAAAATCAATTTGAACTAATTGCAAATATTTTACATTAAGTAATAAATAGCTTTTATCTATTTATCATTTATCACACTTTTTTATTGAAAAATTTTATCGATTGTTATTATCAAACATATGTAAACAAATTAAACCAACTGAAAATATCAATTTTAATTATTTATTTTTATTTTTTACAATTTATCAAACTATACCTTAGATTAAGTTCCACAATGTATGTATGCTGTCTAGATTTTTCTTTGGTATAAATTCAGATATATTTCGATCATCAATCCTCCTATTTGTGCATTGTAATAATTTGATTCTAATCATAGTAATATAAATCTATTGATGATAATTGTAGTTTCGGTTATGTACTATAATGATATATTTTGATTGTGATTGTACAAATATATTAATTTTATTTATACCTTAAAAAAATATTAAGATGTTTACAAAATTATTTTTTCATTAATATTTTATATTTTTAAAATTAAAAATATTATTATTTTAATTTGGGTTAGATCATAACACATTAAATTATTGAATTGTTGAAAATATATTTTAAAAAAACAAAAAAAAGCCCTATTTAAAGGGAAAAAAAGGGGTATAATATGTAATTATTAAGAAAATTTGAATTTGTTAACAAATGATAAAAGAAAGGGAAAAGCAAAATGTAAGTATATTATTATAAAATCATCATTTTAGGTATATCCAATCATATGCATTTTCACCATCTAAATGAATGAAAAGCACATTTTTAATGTATTTTCAAGATTTGGTAAAAGAATGAAAAATGTTATGGCATGAGTAGAAATTTTCTAAAACCCAAAGGGTACAATTGCAAAAAGAGAGAATTAAAAAAAAAAAAGACCTTCTTGTGAATTTTAACCTTTCTCTCTCACTTTCTTCCCTAAAGTGTGTGTTTGGGTCTGATTTTCTTTTTCTTTTTTTTTTTTTTTCTCTCTCTCTATATGTCTGTGTTTATCTCTATCTCTAGTTGTCTTAGCCGTTGGAATCTGAGGTAAGAAAGTGGAGAAAGAAAGTTAAAAAAAAAAAAAGTGTATTTCATATGGGTTGGTTCCCTTGTGGTGGAAAACCAAACAAAAAAGGAAAGAAAAAGCTGCCCAATAATAATAATACAACCACCATCAATTCATCTGATGATCAGATCCCATCTACTTCAGGTTCTTATTGCTTTTATATTCTTATGATTTCGAATACCACTTCAAATTTTTATTCTTCTTTTTTATGCCCCTCACTGAAGATTTGTGTTTTTTGTTTCTTTTTTAAAGTGAATTCCCATTTATCTTAGCTGCAAATTGTTTAGTGTAAGACCCATCTATTTTTCAATGCTTTAGTTTGATCTGATGTAGGACCTTTTTTTAAAGGTTAGTAATTTTCTTTTTATTTTTGTTTGATTATTTGTTTGAAATACCACCTTGGGTTTGTTTTGAAACTATAAAGATGAGAATTTGATGGGATTTTGTAATTCTAAATTCTATTGATTCTGGGATTCATATTATATACATGTATGTATGTACTGATTTGGAATGCCAGTTGTTAGCTTGACTGTGCAATTCAACTAATTTGATGCTAAGTTAATTCTTTCGGAGGAATTTGGGGTTAAATTGTAATCATCATTGAACTTCTAGAGTTGAAACTATGTTATATTTTTGTTCTTAATGTGATTATAGTGTATAGATTAGATTTTCTTTGAAAGCCTAAAGAATTATTGCTAGTTCAAGCATATTATTATTTGTATGGAGAAAAAGAATACTTGAAATGAAACATATTCTCTTTATTCTCTATCTATGTTACTTGGATTTGAGTGTGACTGTCGAATTCGAGCATGTTCAATCTTTACCTATGTTTGGATATGCATCGGATATGGATATTTAAAGAAAAATGAAGAATCGAAGTAACAATTTTTTTTATGATAAAAGGGTATGGAATCTTGAATTTTGTTTGCGTGGTTTTCAGTCTATTGATTGTTATTATGAGATTGATAATAAAACCCGTCTTTGGCTTCTGTTGCTGTGATAGTATCATAGTTGTGTGTGTTGCCAGATCAATTTCTGGAAGTATTATATTAAGTTTGTTTTTCACGCCGTTGTAGAAAAGCTGAAGGTGAATTCTGTGCCGGATGCTAAGAAGGAGGCTAACAAGGATGGAGGGTCGGATCACATTGCAGCACACACATTTACTTTCCGTGAATTGGCAGCTGCAACGAAGAATTTCCGGGCAGATTACCTTCTGGGTGAAGGAGGTTTTGGCCGAGTGTATAAAGGGCGATTGGAGAGCACTAATCAAGTATGTGTATTAATAAGATTGTAAATTTTGTAGGAAATACAAATACGTGAGATCAAAATGACATGGTACTCCTCTCAAATGATCTCATACACCTTCAGTCGATAATAGGATCATAGAGGTCATAAATTTCATTGTTTTGTTCTGCTAAAAATATGATTAGGTTGGCTTGTGAAATTTCATTCTTCATGAATATTTTTAGTTTCGGAAATAAATGTCCCTTAACCATACATAACTTCTAGTCGACATTAAGTTTGTCACCTGTATTGCATAGGTTGTGGCAATCAAGCAGCTTGATCGTAATGGATTGCAAGGGAACCGGGAATTCCTTGTCGAAGTATTGATGTTGAGCCTGCTTCACCATCCTAACCTTGTCAACTTAATTGGATATTGTGCTGATGGAGATCAAAGGCTTTTGGTGTACGAGTACATGCCGTTAGGATCTTTGGAAGATCATCTACACGGTATGTATGTATAGCAATTATCAAATTCTAAACTCGTGTTCTGTATCTTGGTTTCTTTTGCAACATTGAATGTCATACTTTAGTTGTCATGGTTAATGTTAATTTTCCTGTTCTGAATTTCTGGTGTTCGGTTGGTGCCTATTTTTTAGTCCGTTCTTGCAATTGTTT
The DNA here is from genome assembly GCA_025698475.1 of Gossypium anomalum. Classification (NCBI taxonomy): domain Eukaryota; kingdom Viridiplantae; phylum Streptophyta; class Magnoliopsida; order Malvales; family Malvaceae; genus Gossypium; species Gossypium anomalum. The sequence goes on along the minus strand of CM046960.1, from coordinate 46,154,916 downwards.
TACATACCTTATCTTATTTTTCTTGTGTGCTTTTATATTCTAGACTTACCTCCTGATAAAAGGCAACTAGATTGGAATACAAGAATGAAAATAGCTGCAGGTGCTGCAAAAGGTTTGGAGTATTTGCACGACAAAGCTAGTCCGCCTGTTATATATCGTGATTTAAAATGCTCAAATATATTGCTTGGTGAGGGCTATCATCCCAAGCTATCGGATTTTGGCTTGGCCAAACTGGGTCCTGTTGGGGATAAGACTCATGTATCCACAAGAGTGATGGGCACGTATGGATATTGTGCACCAGAATATGCAATGACTGGTCAGCTTACATTGAAATCGGACGTTTATAGTTTTGGTGTTGTTTTGCTTGAAATCATTACTGGAAGGAAAGCTATCGACAATTCGAGAGCTGGTGGTGAGCAAAATCTAGTTGCCTGGGTAAGATTGCTTTGGCTTCTCTCTTTAACTGTATTGATGAGAATTCAAAGACACATTTTGTTTCTGTGGCTTATATTTTTGCATTATTGTTCTGAAATCTGAAATGTCTGAGAGTCTACATTACTTGGGCTAGGATATGAGTATTGGATATGGTTATATTCATTTTTTTTGTAAGTTTTTTCATGTATTTGGACGGTTGTTTCCCCATAGCCCGAATATGCATTAGACATGAGTGTTGGATACCGAGACATCAAGAAAATCAAGAGCCAGAGCGTCGTAGAAGAGAATTATTTGGTCACTGAGGCAGAATCCTTCTGATGAAGAAAGTAAAACTAAAAAGAAGCATAATAATTTTTGCAAATCTTTTTAGTTTTTTTCCCCATATATTCTCTAATTGCATAATTGTTCGTTTTTATTTAACAGTTTCGTTCATTTTTGTTTAACAGGCTCGTCCTTTGTTTAAAGATAGAAGGAAATTCGCGCAAATGGCCGACCCATTACTTCAGGGACAATATCCGGTAAGAGGTTTGTACCAAGCTCTAGCTGTGGCTGCAATGTGTGTTCAAGAACAGCCGAATATGCGACCACTGATAGCCGATGTAGTCACTGCCCTCACCTATCTTGCTTCTCAAAAGTATGATCCAGGAACTCAGACAGTTCAAGGATCTCGTACTGGTTCTTCCACTCCGAGAATGAGACGGGAATAGTTTCAAGTAAGGGAAAGTAACCATTTACTCCTATGAGAAGAATTGAATCTCTTGGCAGCTGATGATTGAGATTAAGAAGCAACAGGTTTTTATATGTTTGAGATTTACAATTCTCGGGCCCGGAGTCCCTTGCCAATCTGTCCCCGGATGTGGAAATTTGTGAGTCCAGATGGCCGGTCCGATGCCCGATCTTACCTTGTTTAATGTAACAGTTTTCCCCATCTTTTGTTTTTGCTTGAAACCCTTTTGGCCTCTCATTTACTCTTTCTTTTTTTTTTTCTGTCCAAGAATTTGTTCTTATGTACAATTGAGCTTTGTATCTAAAATGTCTTTGATATACAAACTGCTGTTCCTTTAAAGATGTTCTATATCTGCTTGTCATTATTATTTGGTTTAATTATAAAAAAAGAACCTCGAACTAAAGTTCACTAATCAATCACGATATTATCTTTTTATTCAAATCAATTGAACCCTCAAACATTTGTATTCATTCAATTTAGTCCTTAAAACTATTTAAATGTTGAGATAATTTTCACCAAATTTGAAGATCGAAATTTAGCATTTACAATTGCTCTTAATCTATATGTATGTATGATGATGCAAATCAAGCTTTAACCTTTACAATTGAAGCCTTAGATATTTAATTATTTATTTTATCAACCAATTTTAGATGGCATAAATTATCGACATATTATTTAAATATAAATTAATGATCAAATACTTAGTTATTAGAAGTTAAAAAGTTATTTGAGTGCAATAAAAACATAGTTGATTTACGAAAAAAGAATGTACCAGTTGGCAACCAACTTAAAAGGGTCAAGAAACACTTGTAAACACTTTTTTTCCACCCACTCTTTTTCTAACTAAAAACAATACTAAATTAATCCGAAATATTTAAATGAAAATTATTAACAAAAATTCAAAAAAAAAAGAAGTGAAAAAACATATACTTACAGTTGATCTCCTATTTTTATCTCTCCTTATTACATTTTCTTTATTTCTACAAACAAGCATTATTAGTTACTAAATGATAAACAAATGATAAAATAATTTATATGAGTATTATATTGGTTTTCCGATCAAAAATTATTACAACTGACTATAAAGTTACCAACTCTCCAGAATTGCCGATACTAAATTTGAATATATTATCTACCCTGGCTTATGAATGGATGAACTGCAGGCTGCAAATGATGGATGTGGCAATGTATGCAGGAATCGAAACAAGACATACCGGTATGTCTCTCATTCCTTATCTTGAACTTCGATGCTATTCGTTTCCTTGCCATGAACTTCGATGGTATTCGTTTCCTTGCCATTTATTTCCATAGCGATTGTGTCTTTTTGCTGGATTTCGGTATTCTGATCTGCATTTGGGGGCTTTCCGTCCTGCGACGAATCTGGACTCGCCTGTCCCTGTTTTGTTTGATATTGTTAAGACATCCCAAAATTTTAAACAAGCTAAGCAGTCATCTGATCATCCCACAACTTATAAGAAAGTAAATCTATGAAAACAAACCTTGTTTCTGTCACGCCAGCCAAGTCCAAATGGTCGGGCAAGTAAGCTAATCTTACGGGCAGGGATTTCTTGTTGAGGCTCTTGATTGCTGCGTGCTGGTGAATCTGGATGTGGCGATCTGCAATCTTATTTTTATTAGAAGGGAGAAACCAATCCAGAAGCATGATGAGTCCAAAACGAAAATAGAAGCTCATAACATCATAACATCTTTGCATTGAGCGTAGCTTTAGAATAGTATTGCAAGAAATAGAAAGAATAAAATCAGAGAAAAACAATGTATTGCTTTGTTGCCAAATCTTTGCCTCCTGACATACATAGACATCTGGCACACTGACTAAAAAATTCTCATGCAAGCATAAAAGACTTGAAATTGGCGAAAGGTCAACTACATACCGTGGAGAAGATAGGGCTTTAACTTGTCCAGACTGGTACTGTAAGGTAGCCTCTAACATCGATTCTGCCATTACCACTCTTTTCTCCATTTCAGCAAGTGAAGCAATGGCCTCTTCATACTTTTCCTGCATTAACATAAAAGTTAAACCCATGAATGGCAATAAAAAGATATAAGAACTCAAAATTCCCCCCACACCCCCAGAAAAGTCTTTTGAGGGGCAGAAATTTATGCAGAAATGGAAAAGAGCATTTTCTTAACCAAATTTCTAGTTAGAGTACATCAATAAACATTGTTATGAACGTGTCCCAGTGCTTGGTTAGTGACAGCTTGACAGGTGCCTAAATTTCTTTTCCTAGTTTGCAACTATATTGCATAGTTGGTCTGACTCTTCATTTTTTTTAAGTACTTGTATCAGAGATCCATGTTCAATGCATTTTTGGACATGGATATGGAGATCTGATCCTATAAGGACCCTCCAAATGCATAGAAAAAAATAGGAATACTTGTGTCAAATAAGTATCCTTATCCAACACTCACACCCAAGTCAAAGTAACAAAGGCTTACAGCATGATTAGACCTATAGTTTTTAAACCATTATCATTAATTGAATGATCTCCACTCAAGAACCAAAGGAAATGTTTAGTGACGAAAGTTTCATGGCAAAACAAGAGCTTTGAGCATGATGAGTACCTGGAGCACTTGAGCAGTATGTCTTTGTGCAGCGGCATCTTGTTCAGCATACCTGCGAGCATCTTCAGTTACCCTTTGTTCTTGCTCCACTCTCATTAGAACCTGTGAAATATGTAATGCATCTTCTAATTATCAAGATGTATAATAAGATAAGACAATCTTCCACTAATTGAACATGAGGAAAACAAATCAAACCTGAAGCATTGCATTTTCTTGTTCTTGCTTCTCAGAAAGTGCTTTACGAAGCTCAGCAACTTCTTGCTCTAATTGCTCCACCTAAACATCAGAAGCAGATTCTTAGTACACATCAAGAATCCCAGCATACAGCTCAATTAAGTAACACAAAGTGCCAGGTAAAAACAAGGAAATAAGTTGCATGGAGATGACTTGTAGTTTGACAATAGTCCTAAGAAAAAGCTAGAAAATCGAATGCAAAAACTGGGCAAGGAAAAATGGAAAAGAAATGCAGGAACAACAATGATAAATATTCATGTCAAAGGAGATGCCACTAGTAAAGATATTCCAGTTTACCCTAGCACTTAATTGCCGCCGGTTATCGTGCTTAACCATTTCCATCAAAGCAGTCTCCAGCTCTTCAGATCTGATACAAACGAGGAAGAATCAAGATTGTCACTGTAACATTCATAACGTTTCCAGAATAAATTGCAAATATTACGTTGTTAGATATATCTAATTTGTAAACCATTGTAATGTGGCTAGGATATGTCCATGTATAAAACAGGTGAAGAGCAAGTGAGTAAACAAATTTGCAACCAACGAAATAAATTGCATTGCCTCTATTAAACAGTCTATAGCAAGGTGAGGGTTGCAAAACTTGAAAACCATCGAGATGATATAAATTATTAACCTGAGGACAGCTGATCTTTTCTCTTCCAGCAACCTGCATAACTCAACCTTTAGCCATACAACCTGCACATGATTGTTTACAAGACATTAGGATTATGGGAACAACATAAAACAAGCTAACAAAATCCCATGCATGAACACAAGACATGAAAAGAATACGTTTGAGTATGATCTTCCAAATTTCAACTTGCCAGTGCCTATAAATCCACAAGATATTAGCATAGCTTATATTAACCAAGGTGGAATGTTTCAATGCATACGAAAATAACACAACAAATCCACACGGGTAGATAAATAGATTTTTGTTATTGAAAGTTTATGAAACATGGCAAAATAATAGTTCTGATATGAACTTCAAGATCAATTCGAAATTAGGTCCTATAAGACTCTAAAAATTAGATGCTAAAAAGAGAGCTCATGCCACAATCTAACATATGCATGCAGTCTCGTCAATAAAGAATTATTCAACTAACAAAACACACATTTTCAACCAAATGTGAGTGGTAACATAAATCCTTCTGAAGCTCCTTTTTAGGCAATATCTTGTGTTAAATCCTGTACCATTATAGGTATTGTAGGCCCTAATATATGGAATTAAAAAACTCTCCTAAAATCAGAATACATCAGATTATTCAAAATATAAACATATTTCTGATTTACTATGAAAATATGTAAGCGGTCGTGCAAGTGGGTATATTCTACTGGATAAGGTACCAAGATCATTCACACACAGACAAAATGCAACATTGAATAATGAATTGTTCTTGAAAAGTGAAATGCAAATTGAAACCTGCTCTTGAAGATCTGGAACTGCATCTAGCTCAGCATCCCCATTCAGACTGATAAGAACTTTGTCCTCATTCCTGGTCCCAGACTCGGAACAAGAGTAATCCACTTTTTTTTGTGAATCAACAAGCTGCATTGTCTTATTTGTTTCAGTAAGCACTGATTTAGGGTCATGCTTAAAATTATATAGCTTAGTTGCCAGGCCCTGACAATCCTTCCAATCTTGAAGCCCCTTTGATCTTTCCTCAACTGCAGTTATTACAGCTGAGCGGTGCTTCTCACTCAACTCCTTTAATCTTTTTTCATTGACATTTTGGTAACCCATACAAGCTGTCAATACAAGTTGACTGCTGTCGAATGTTGAACCAGCCAATGACTGTAGTAAAGTAACTGCATCTCCCGCATCCTTACTTGTAACTAGTGCAGGGCCTATAAGAAAATTAAGTTACATTTTGTAGATTAAAACAGCTCATTTGTCACTACTTCCACACTTCCTCTTCCCTAATAATATAAAAAATTTCAGAATGCTCATGTGTCTTTTACCCCATACCATATAACTCCATTAAAGCAAGTGCAGTCCTAAAAAGCATGACACGATTTCCTTCATACAGGAGCACATCCCAGACTCGAAGCACTGTAGTGAGGAGAAACCCATCAGGAAGCTTGTGAGTAAGCACAGGTGATTCCAATTACTAAAAGAGAGTGTAACACTAGTAAACTAGCAACAAAAGCAGCAACTGCAGAAGGAACTTTTTGAATAATGTGATAAATTGCGCAACTAGTTAAATATAGCTACAAGACACAGCATGAAACCTGACCACTTTCCCATGGAAGCATGTTCATAAAAATGGAAAGGAACCATGGTCCAGTAACCCATGCCACTTGCACTCCCAGATAATCTAGGTGATTGACTGCAAAGAACATAAAAATGTCTATCATAAACTGCTTGCCCAAAATACACAATGGAAAGAGAAATGTGGAAAGTTCAAGCACAAAAAGAAGAATATTGAAAAAGAAAAACAAACCCAGTTTGGGAAATCTTTCGCGCATCAACTCCTCAAAAACAAGTTGGTCAACCTAACAAAAGGCCACAAGTTACCAGGATAATTATCTAAAGCAGAACCATTAATCACTTTAACGTTCTCAATTAGGAGAAAGCAGATAGTAGAAATCAATTGGCAAGAAGAAAGTGTTAAGCAAAATATTACCTGAGACTCAATCATTTCCTCTGAGTAATAACCGTCAAAATAGTCATCAATAATGCCCACCAAAGTCCTGGAATGTATACCACAACTTAGAAGAATACAAAGCCAATGATGCACTTATTTTAAAAACTAAATGTCTGTCTTGCCGCTAAAAATAGAGAATCCCAACAAATAAGAAAGATAGGAACATGCAAATCATGTGCATGAAGAGAGTAAATACATTCCAGTAACAAAATATGCCCTGATCTGTAACTTTTAAAAACGAATTTCATGAATAGAACAAGGAATGTGGGATATGTAAGGAATTTTCTCAACTGAGTCTCAACCTACCAGAAGGCATTTTCTTCAGGCATCAAGAGGAGTAACAAGGCAGCAAAGAAATTCATGGCCTGCATGAGAAAAACACATATCCCAAAAAGCTCTAAAACACTCCAGACATGGCCATAGGAAACATATTTCTGGACCTAGTACCTGACAGTACCCAACAGAGGGGTTATGTCGAGCATATGCTGTAAGCAACCGTCTCAGAGCATTTCTACCATCATCATCCAGAGCAGGGTGACCTGGGAATGTTCTGGGCAAATCCTGTTTTTAGAACCATTAATCAGTTATGAAACTCAAACTAATAACAATAACACCAAACAAGGCAGCACCAGCTGCTGAAGAAACAAAATACAGATTTCAGAAAACCGCACGTGAAACAACCTTCTCAATTTGCCCCTTCCATTTCTCAGGCTCACATATTGACTCTGTGGTTGAACCCTTACACTCTGACAGGAAGCTCAGTTGTTCAGTGTTGTTGCCAGAGTTAGTTTCATTAGCAAGCAGACCCTTGTAATAATTCTCCAGTCGGCGGGTCCTCACACCAACAAAGGCTTGCCAAAGCTGTAATGACCAAGTTCATGAAAGAAAGAGAGAAAGAGTGGAAAATCAAGAGAGAGAAAGAACATCAAATAAAATACCTCTCCCCTAAGAGCCATCGGTACTCCACCACGAACAAGAACTTCCAACTCCTCTTTCCAGGGAAATAAAGATTCTATAGGTGCTGCATCCGCAGCAGCAGCAGCTGTAGTTGTACTTCCGCTGTCACTTGTAGGGGAATCCTGAACTGGGTCAGATCTCTCTGCATCATAAAATTCATCCTCAGAATCCTCCTCTGATGCTCCCTTTGGGACTCTAGCATCTTCAGTAGGAGCTAATGGTTTCCCTTGACCTGTTTCTTGCTCATCTTTAGATAAATTGTCTTTCTTCTTTACACGGATACTCATTAAATCTTCAATGGCTCGAAGGGATGGTCTAATTTCAGTCCATATCTGGATCCGATGAACTCTTTTCTCTGGTTCAGATTGTACCTTCTCTTTTTCTGTATCATTTTCAGACACACTATCCAAACCAGACTTCTTTTCACATAAATCATCTCCTTCAGCTCCCTTGTGCACTTCATTGTTTCCATCCTCTGCAGCTTCAGTGTGTGAGACCTCCTTGCCTTCCTCTGATGATATCCCTTCGAGAGGCAATTGAGGAGACTCTGACTGGCGTTCCAAAAAATCACTCCACCTATCTGATCTTTCCTCCTCTTCTTCCTAAAGTCACATGTATAGATACAATATGAACCTGTTATTAATCTTAGTTGAAATTATTTCTTTTGATTACCATTCAGTCACCCAAGAATTAGTCAAAGAAACTATTAAAGTTCTGAATCATTGAGCTTGATATCATTCAGGGCCCATAATTGGCAAGAAAAAGGATTAAAGATAATATGCTAATTTAAGTCTTAACATTACTTATATGCTCAAGTTATTCTATAGTTTCAGAGAATACGACACATTATCAATATTACCATGATATATGAGTTAGCATTTAAGTATCCTTTTCTTTGGCAACTGAAAGAAAGGCAGGATAGAAACAAGAGAAGTACCTTGTAAATATTAGCATATTCTCTGTATGTTTGCACATGTTGAGGTCTCACCGCAAATCCATAGGCATCCCTGTCAATAGCAAATAGCTTTATATTTGCAAAAAAAGTTCAATGACACCTTGATCATTCTATGAAAAAAATCTCAAACAAAGTTTGCAAATTTCCGCAACATTAACTTAAATTACTTGTATTTCCGCAACATTCTAATAATCAAAGTAGCAATATTAACCTAAGCTTATCAAATTCATGTCAAGACAACTCATTGCGAAATAAAATCTAGAGCAACAAATAAGCAGAAACATCAAACTAAAGGTGAAATAGCGAGTAATTTTATCCGAATACAACCTGCAATCGACATTCGAGCTCTGCCTACTTTCACAGTTTCACTAGAAAACAACATATCCTAGTCAAATCTAAACTAGTCTACTTTCCATTATCACTCAACTTCCAGTCAATTTGCTCAAAAACTCGAACTAAGTTCCATTGAAACAAAAAAGGTCAATAAAAGATCACGGATTTCAGCAACGTTCTTGGTGAAACTAACTTAAATCACTAGCAACAAGCCACCGCATTCGTCAATTACTAAACTAAACTCTGATCGTAGTCAATAAGGTCTTGATCATGAAAAAATCTAACTAAAAAAAAATCAAAATCGAACTTGAATTTACCTGCAATCGGCATCCAAAGATTGGCAAGTTACACTAGGAAGCAACATATGCTCATATTCTATACTCAAATTAGTTCCAAGAATTAAATCACATTTCACATTATCAAGTTCAAATCGAAGTCAAAACAGTGAAAAAAAAGTTACTGAAAATAAAAAGATCTGACCAAAATGTTGAAGGATCAGAGACAGAGATAGAAGGGACACGTGGCGATAAGATAGTACCTCTTGTGGTCGAAGGTTGCAAGGGGGTTCACCGCATTGGTGGCGGCGGCGGAGGATCTCATTTAGTTCCTGCTGAAATGGAAAGATTTGATTGGACTGTGAGATACTGAGGATGTCGGTGACGGTGACGAGAGGATCTCCTGTATTCTGCAACGGAAAAAAACAATGGAAGAGAAAAGAAAGGAGATATATAATAAAGAGAGATAAAATTGGAAGGAGGGTGGAGTTCTCTGTTTGGGCAGAAGGGAAGTGTGGGGAGAAGTGAGAGGGAGGAAAGTGAGGCACATGCAAAATGGCGAGATTAACGTCACATTATTACCATGTGGACGGATTTCTTAGCACGGAAATCGATGTCGGAAAAAGCCAACGCTTTGAATATGAGAAATTTTAATAATATAAAGAGTTAGAATCCAGACCATAATCCTGGGGTAAATTTCATGCCATGTTATTATGTGATTAAGTTATTAATAACTTTACGTTTTAGTCATTTAATTTTAAAAAATTATAAAATTATAATTAAATTATTCGAAAGTTTTTATTTAAATCACAGAACTATTTAAAGTCACTAGACTATTAAGTATTATTTTTTAAGTTTGGCAAGTGAGATCTAAGTGATGATTCGATGATTAATATGACGGATCAATACTCATCAACAAGTAGAAGAACATACATTAGATTATGCTAGAAATTAGAGATTAATTTGTTTAGATTTTGGTTCACAAATTCATGACGTTCAAAGTTATTTTATAAAAAAAATTTGAACAGTAAAAGAGAAGGGAAATAAGATCTTTTAATTAGTGTATGCGGTGTAAATAGAAAAAGTAATACAACAATAACTTTAATAAACTCGGTAACTTAAATAAATTTTTTAAATAATTTAGTAACTATTTTATAATTTTTTATAATTAAATATTCAGAATATAAACTTATTAATAATTTAATTACTTTAAGTGTAATTTACCTTTATAGTACTCATATTCATTTCTTTACAAGACCAACCTTAAAATATGCCCAACTCAATTACACTCGCACTTAAAATATCAAGTCCTACATTGAATAGGGTTAAGTCCACAAGACGAAACAAGTAAAACATATAAATATTAATATAATTTTATAGTATTTTTATATAATTTTAAATAGTAAAATATGCATGATCAAATTTAGTTGTGATTATGAGAAAATTATACATATTTTTAAAAGGCAGATTTATATGATCCATCAATTAAAAAAAAATTAGCCCATCGTTTAAAATTTTTATCTCTTTTTATTTTTAAATTTATATTATTTTTTAAATCACTCCAAAATAGATGAAAAAATTAAACGTCAATTAACTTTGTTGACCTGACATATATGAACTGTTTTATGGATACCATGATAGCTGATATTAAATTTCTATTCATTGTGAGGTGATTTAATAAATAATACAAATTTAAAATAAAAAGAGGTGAAAATTAAATAAAAAACTTGAATAATTTTTTTTTTTTGTAAAATTGAGTAAATAAGTTATCATATATATATTTTAAAATGAGTTAGAAGGATAGGGATGTATGTTAAAACTTTTAGTCTTTTGATTATATAAAAAGAAGCAATTATTTGTCACCTTTTATCATATTGTGTCGGCAATGAAAAATATTTGCTTGAAATTGTAATATTATTATCCACTATATATATATATATATATATATATATATATATATATATTTATGTATCAAGTGAATGTTAAAACATGACCATACCATGGCCGTATTGATTGCACTTAGCAATAGCATGCCAAAAAAGAGTAGGGCCTTTTGGAAACATGTAGGCCATGATCATGATTAATTATCGAACCAAGATACGATAAAAAATTTAAAATATAATTTTATATAAAAAATATAAATTTAGTAAATCTACCCCTTCCTCACCTAGTTTCTTAATGATGAAGTTGAGGATTCGATTCCAAATTATGGAAATAGAAAATATTTCATAATTAATTTATCTCTTTAAAGAATATCTATATTAATTATACTTACTTATAATAGACACGTGAAATATTTACGATCAATACAACAAAAATTTAATAATGAATTGTGAGTTTATTGCTTATTAATAGTACTAGTATGGGTGCAAAAAAGTTTGCACTTTTTGCCTTTTCATCTTTTATTCTAGTAGGATGTTGGAATAAATATTACATTTTGCATTATCATATCTACTTAAATAATGATTTTGTGTTAGTACAAATTTTATTATAATCTATTTTAAAAATATTAATGCAATACATTTTTATTATTATTTGAATCTATTAAATTTTTTGTTAAAATATACTTTAAATTTAGCTACTTTTCAAATATTTAGAATTTAATTTTCGTATTTTTAATTTAAGAAAATTAGTTTCTTCACTTTTTTGAATTAAAAAATGAAAATCTAATTTTTGACACTGATATAACTTTTTTTTGTTAAATTTGGTTCGTTACAACAACTTTTTTTTAGATACATGGCTACTAAGTTAGTATTTATTTATTTATTTAAAGATGTCATATTAACGAATTTAACAGAAGCATTTTAATGATTTGAATAATTGGACCTAAATTTTGAAATATAAAAAATAAGAAGACTAAATTTTTGTAAATAAAAAGACTAAATCTCAAAAATGCGAAAAAATGTATAGACTTAGAGTATATTATAACCTAAACTTTATATGATTCGACCATAAAATTTTACTATTTAAAATAAAGTTTAAACTTAAATATCACTATTATTGAAAGAATTTTACCTAAATAATTATGATCTCGAACATAATTAAACGCAAACCATTAAACAAATGAAAATATAAAAGAGAGATAAGTATAAAGTTTTAATTTGGGAATTAAATGGAAAAGCAAATCTCTTCCTTTCTAAATCTATACAGCCTTTTTGTTTTTGGTTAAAAATGGTACACATAGACGTGAATACTTCTTTCTAAATTTTGCATGTGACATACCCAAAGTTTGGTTTAAGTCATATCGGACCCACAAATTTACTCCTCCATTAATATTTTTATTAAACAATCGCCGAAATTACATAAATAAACCCTACATTATGCAAATCTAAATACATTACTTTATATATATATATATATATATATATATATATATATATATATTACACTTAAAGATAATTAAATTATTACTTTATCTATATTTAGGTTATTCAAATTCGAAAAGTTACAAAATGTTATTTGAATTATTTGAAAAGTTACTTATTGATGCGTACTAATCTATCATAGTAGTCGTTGAATAATTGTTTAGAGCTCACTAGTTGGAATTAAAAAAAAAAAACTTAACAGCCCAATAAGTTGAATAATTATTTTAAAATCATTTAGTGACTATTTTATAACTTTTTAAAGTTGAGTGATCAAAACATAAATTTATTAATAGTTTAATGACATCGAATATTGTTTATAAAAAAAAAATACTATCTTCTTTTGTGGATTTTATGGCTTGAAAAAGAGTTGTACAATATTATGCATATTTAAGTTTACCGTTACAAATGAAATTTATTTTTGAATTAACTATAATCCATTACAAAACATTCTTGATTAATGATCAAAATATATCCATAACCAAATTAGAATCCGTGAATTGTTTTACAAAAAATTCACACTTAACAAAATTTAAATTAAAATAAATAATATAAAGATAACCTGTACATAATTTACATAAAAGTGAAAATTAAATTTGAGACCTCGATTATCAGTAATACCATGATTTTATTCTTACTATATACATAAGTTTATGAAATTTGAATTTGATGGCTTGAAAGAGGGGGCACGCAAAATTTTATATATTTTTTAATGAATTATAAATGAAACCCCAAAATTTGCGTGATATATAAACAAATTTTACTTCCATATTACAACATTTTCTATGTCATAAAATGATTTAATAAAGGTTTGACTTTTGAATTTTATGCCATTTTTTTGTTCTTTTAGCACAAACACTACATTCAAGGCATAAAAATGGGGAAATTTATATCTAAATTATGCTTCAACTATAAGAAATATAGGTTCAACATTTAGTTAGTTGGATTTTAAATCTTAGAAACCCACTAAATTTAATTTAATTTAATTTAATTATAAAGTTAATTTAATTGATTGATAAATTAGAAATATCAAAATTTAATTGTCCATTTTAACTATTTGTTACCACCTTCTCAAGTTAGCTAAGCTGGGACTTGTCCTACAAGAAAGGAATTTAATTAAGATGTGTTAGAGTTGGTATTTCAATCCTTCTTAATATAATGTTTAAAACTATTCACAGTCTCTCCTCAATTCATAAATAGGGAGATAATGCGTTTCAACACACTCAAAACTACATCTTTCTTAGTATTAAATCAATCTTTTTACGATAGATGGTGATAAAAATGATAACAAGAGAGATTAATAATGTATATATATTTTTATCATTTACCTTAAAATATTTGTCTCTTATTTTTCATCAACTTAGGGCCTAAGGTCCTTTCTTTGTTGACTCACCTCTCTTTCTTTGTCGTCAATCATTTTGTCCAAACGTAACACGATTGATGCTAACCAAATATTACAAGTTGTATAGAAAATTGTGGTTTTTTTTTTCCTCCTTTACTTTTATGATAACCTCTTTTGGACTTATATTTTATATGGGATTTGGACTTTAATTATGATCTTGGTATAACAATAGTTCCTCTCTCAAAATTCGACAATAGCTTGACCAAAACTTATAATTAAATTATAGGCACCAAAGAGTGGATAAATTATACCAACGTCCTTTTTCAATGGCTTATCACTTCTTTTTTTTGCCAATCCCCTCCTTCATACGTAGTAAAATTGTTGCTAACTAAACATCGAAAAAATGTGGCTTTTTCCCTTTACTAAAGGGATATTTTGACACATATGGCCAAACATTAGCCTACATAAGTAAGTTATACCTTATGGGGGTTTTTTTATTCAGCGAAGGTAGCAAGGTAATCATCAAGCTTTTAATTTTATCATGGTAAAATTTTGTTTTTATATAGACAAAATGTAGGTTGTAAGAGATATTGTTGGAGCGGGAAAGTCTGGAGAGTTTTTAAGGCTAATATTGACAGCATGTTCAGAGAGATAAGATAGTGCTTCTTTTAGTGCAATCAAGCATGTAAGGTAATAGGTTAAGTACATGCAGTGTAGTGTAGTTTAACATTTGTTTATATATTTAAAAAGTTTTACGGAAATATTTTTTTACATTTTTTTACGTTTATTTCACAAAAAATAACTTGATCAACGGAAAATAATTTACAGATCAACATACAGTAAGCCATTTTTCTAAAAAATGACTTACCATTTTAAAAAGTATAAGTCATTTTCCGAAAAAAACTTCTCTATAGGTAATTTAATTTTTGTAATAAAATTAACTTAAATCAAGTTTAATATTATTGTATTGAAAATCAAATTCAATTGTTGATATTGTTAATTTTTTTGTTAATTATGTTGATGTCACATTTTAAAATAAAAAATATTTACTTGGTAGTCATGTAACTAAAAATTGACGTTGTAATGAATCTGAATTTTAAAAAATATTTTTAATATATGCAAAAATAATGTAAAATATAAATTTATAGATATAAAGATAAAAAAAAAATCTCATATGTATGTTTGTTTCATTAAAAACAGTTTTTATGAAATATTTTTAAGAAATCTGTCAAACAACAGAAAAATTTTACATAGATTCATCTAAACACCAAATAATATTATTTTTTTAGGAAAGTAAGTCATTTTTCAGAAATTATTTTTCGGAAGTCATTTTCAGTGAAACAAACAGACTCTTAATACCTACAAAATCTAAAGGATACAATATAATAAAGATATGATGATAAGTGTTATTGATTCGAGATAAAAGAAGTACTTATATAAAAATGTAGCTGCCCGTTTGAAATGTAACAGAAACATCTTCCTTCTTTGAAGTTGTTTCGTCTCTATCTAGTCATAGAGCCTTACACGTTCCTTTCGTGCAAGTTTTCTTCATCGTACAAGTTAGTAATCTTCAAAGGATATACTCTTTATCTCTTCTCTTGCTTCTGTTATTGTTAGTAATTTTCTTGGTGTTCGCGATATAGCCACGTGTGAAGTCGAAAACATTAAGTGCAAAATTTAAAAAATAGGTTTGGATATTTAGAAGAAGATTGGCCAAATGTGGTTAGGGATGGTGGGGAAACATCCATTTTATCTATATATCGAAGAATGGGGTTCCATCTGCCTCTCCAATATGGCTTTAATCCAAATCAAGTAATGTCTAGGGGATGGGCTTTGTTTACTACGTTCTTTGGTATATACTAGCGTCACGGTAGGAGCTTAGCCTAAATGCCTTATCTAACATAATGACGATGAATGCTAGGGGAAAGTGTTGGTATTACTTCCAATCATAGAAGGGGTAAAATTTATTGAATTGAAAAATATTGTTGAGAATGTTAGAGGAAAGTTTTTTTGGTTTTTTTTTACTCAAATAATATAAAAAATAATTAATTACGAAAAAGGTATGAAAAATAGAGGAAAGTTTTTGTGGTTTTTTCTACTCAAATAATATAAAAAATAATTAAATACGAAAAAGGTATAAAAATAGATTAATTACGAAAATAAGTATTTGCTACAGTGTTCTGATGATGTCGTCTGATGTATTATGTAATGACTTAAAATATTTAGGGACTTGATATGTAAATATCCTGTTTTGATTGGCAGCTAAAAAAACCTTTAAAGGTGTCGTGGCACACCAAACTTTAAATGGGTGAATTCTTCATAAACCTCTCTTGTTTATTGTTTTCTTTTATTCTCTTTTAGCATAAAAAATAGACATCTTTTACCTATTTAAAGTAGTGTGGCGGCATTCTTGAAATTTTTTTCAACTGTCAATTAAAATGAAATATTTACATATCAGGTTTTTGAATATTTTAAGTCATCACATTTTAGCCTGGTGTCGTCAATATATCAGACCACATCTGTAGCAAATGCCTATTTTCGTAATTAATCTATTTTCCATATTATTTTCATAATTTAGATAAAAAAGCCTTGTAGTAGAAATTTAGAGTTGAGGGATGGCGGTCGATGGCGGCATGTGGTAGCCGGTGGCAACAAAAGTTCATCAGAGTTTGGATTGCCATGGTGATTTTTGATAATTACTTTAAATGTCAAAGAAAGAAAGGATTAGCCCACATAAAGTTGCGCACGAGAGAGACTTCAGTAACACTAAATATGATATATATTTTTATTTAACATTAAACATTAAATTTTTATTTAATTAAAATTTTACAAACAGCTCTGAAAATATTTAATTGAGATAATGTTTGGTATTATTTAGAGAAATCTTATCATACGTATATGTGTATAAAAGTCACAAATTTAGAATACAAATGTATTTTAAAATAACACGCAATAAACAGTGAAATATATGGTTAGAAATTAATTAATCATAATAACACATGAAATATATATGATATTAAAATAAAAAAATTAGATTAAATTGAATATATTAAAATTAAAATATATAAAATATATTCAAATAAAGCTTTGGTTGGGTGATAAATTTAAAGTATTATGGATTGACATAAATTCAGATCTAATTGTATTTATGTATTTTTTTTTTACTTTTATTAGAGTAAAAATATTAAAGTACCCTCAAATAATGTAATTTATTTTAATTACAAAATGCTATTTTCATAATTTTTGGTCTAAATTAATATTCAGTTGACTTATAGCGCTAACTCAATTAGAAGCTTAAATGAAAGTAAATAAAAATAAAAAATATATATTTTAATTATCACTTTTTTGACAAAAAAACTGGTATTATTTAAAGCTAATTTTGTATTTGAACCTTTTTATATTTCAATTAGCGTTATTATTGTGTTTGTAGTGTGACTTTATATTTGATCAAATTCAGTAAATCGTCCCGATACTATGAGAAACTTGTGAAATTAGTCTTTTTAATCTAATTTGTTCTAATTTCGTCCTCTATTTTTTTTTTCATTTTTTAAAATTTAAACCTGAAGTTAAATTTTGCGTTATCTCCCTTAAAGAAATCTGATGTGGCAATTTTGTTTTTTTATATGTGGAATTATAAAAAATAATGCAAATATATTTCCACGTAGGATTTAATTTAAAAAAAACAATAATTAAAGGTAAATAATAAAAGTAAAAGTAAAAGTTGAGTTTAACTTAAAGTAACACATTAAAATTCTGGATTAGGGATGAGCGTTCGATTGAATCGAAAAAAACTTTTTAAGTTAATCGAGTTGACGAGTGAAATGAAATTTAAGTTGAGTCGAATTGAGTAAAATTGCTTGATTTAAATTAAAAAATCAACATGTTAAATTAAAATCTTGTTACAGTATAACTAATTTCATATTAGAGCACATAAATTTGAAACTATATATATTTGAAAACATTTCCAATGCAAAATAAAAAAATACGTTAGTATAATAAACTTAAATCATTACTTAACTTATTTAGGTTCCAATATTATTATTTTAATTTTTAGAATTTTTTTAGAATTTTTATAAATATATTGAATTTTAAAAATTATTTGAATTTTTTAAAATTGTGTTTTTTTTTTGTAGTTTTTGTTGAAAGAAAAACTAATTTATTCATTTTCAAACGTGACAATGATTCGGATATTTACGCCAATATGTTATTCTAATTATTCAATTTATTCGAATTGTAAAATTCAACTTGATTCGTTGAAACTCGAATTACTTATTTAAGTTAACTCAAATAATTTGAATAACTCAATTTAATTAACTTGATATTTGAATTTTTTTTGAAATCTTTTCAAGTCGAATCAAATTTTGCTCACTTATAGACTCTCCAAACCCTAAACACACACAAGGAAAACCATTTGATTTCAACCCTAATAGTAAAAGTTTGATTCCTCAATCTTTAAATAGACAAGTTCATAAACAGAAATCCCAAAATATTAATGGAGAAGAAGACAAAAAGGAAGATGAAAGTAAGTGTAGGATCCTTTCCAATTCAAAATTCAGCTATATATTTATTGAAAATTTAAAAATTTTGATTTTACCAAAATACAAGAATTTATTTAAAGTTTTTGTAGAAAAAATAAGTCTAGCGAGAAAGATTTTAATGATGAAGTGAAAATTTATTTATTTATATATTTTAGAGTAAATCACATTTTATTTAAAAAATAAAAAATCTCTAATAATCTTCAAATATGTGCATTCGAATCTGATATATATTTTTTTATTTCCTTCTATCTTTTTTTCTTTCTCCCAAAAAGTTAACCCTAGCCGTCCCTCACCCTCAATACTGCCGGCACCTCCTCGTTGGTCTCCAATCAAAGGCCACCGTTCCTTCCTTCTCTTTCTCTTCTCTCTCCCGCTTCTGTTCTCTTCTTTTTCTTTTGCCCACACCCCCAACCCGCCGTTTGCTTCTCAACGCCGTTGTCGGCACCGCCGCAGTCCGACGCCTTCGACCTCTTCTTGGCCTCCGTTGTCTCCCTTCTCTCCCACCTACTTCTTTCTCGTCTTTTATTTGAAATCCATAGCGCCGCCGCTCTGCTAAGCCGTCAGCGATGGTCACCGTCGCCGTCGTTGTGCGCTCTCCAACAGAGTCACCGCCGGACTTTTTTCCTTTTCTTCTCCTTCACTAGCCTCCGCGGTGCGCAGCTATTTCCAAGTCCAGAACCCCAGTGCCACCGCCGCCGTCCGGCCTCTACATACGTAGATAGATCTATTCAAAATTATAAAACTAAAAGCTAATGGGCTGAAGCCCAAAAAAATTATTTAAAATAAAAAGAAACCATCTAAGCCTAAATTCACTTTGGGTTTAAACCCAATTCCGTCAAACCAAATTACAAATAAACTCAAAATAACTTATAAAATAAGTCTAATCAAACCATTATTAGTTCTAGCAAGGTTTTTTCTGCTGCCAAATCCCATTTTCCCCCCTGTTCGTACGAATGACAGATAGAATTTTTTACTTTTACAGTCTCAGTGTGGTTTGCTGCTAACTCACCGGCCCTGTTGCTACCATCTGCGGGTTGTGTTCATTGCTCAGGTATTCTCTTGCTGCCTGCCGTTTCTTTAAAATTTTAGAAATTCAATATAAATACGTTGTTTTGGTTTGTATCTTTCAATTGGTTGGTTTATTTTACTTAGCTCAAAACAAATATAATTTCCTTTCTACCATTAGTACTTATTTTGTTTCCTCAATTTGTTTATGATTTATTAATTCTTTTATATTTTTTCCTTTATTTTTAAATTTTTTTTAATGAATTTTAGTGATTTTTAATCTATCTACTGATGAACGGGTGATTTGATCAATTCGAACATCTACCTAGTTTTAACAATAAGGTATATGGCTATGTTCAAGTACCAGCATTTTACCCGGTTAATTGCCCAATCTTTAATCGAGATCATTTTGCTACTACTAATAATAATAGTCTACTCTTCTTTAAGGAGGAGAGAAGCAAAAACATGGGAAGGAGAGGAAGAGGCGGCGGCAGAGACGGCGGAGGCGTGAAAAGCGCAGCAAATACGCCATCAAAGTTCCAAAAGACGGTGTCACTCAGAGAAGAAGCGAGCGGCAAGAAGCAAACAAGGGGAGGAGGTTCCACCAACGTCAAAGCTGTGTTGAAACACGAGCACTTGCAAAACCTAGCCGTCTGGGCCAGCGGCGAATCTTCAATCCCTTCTTTGGCTTCCTTCTTTGGGCACAGATTGGCTGCTGATG
The DNA here is from genome assembly GCA_025698475.1 of Gossypium anomalum. Classification (NCBI taxonomy): domain Eukaryota; kingdom Viridiplantae; phylum Streptophyta; class Magnoliopsida; order Malvales; family Malvaceae; genus Gossypium; species Gossypium anomalum. The sequence continues at coordinate 46,134,801 of CM046960.1, read as the reverse complement.
GAGAAGCTTCTGCAATCCCCCAGGACCCTTCTTTCTTTCCCTGCCAGAGGTTAGTATTTTCTGGTATTGAACTACATGATATGGGAGTTTGAGATCTATTGGTTGCCTTTGGATTATGTGCGCGTCAAATTAAGCAATTTTTAATAGAAGTCATGTAAGCTATTCCCAATTAGAAGTTTAATCGAGCTAAATCAAGTAGCTTGAACTTTATTTGAAGTTTGAGGCTCTAAGTTCATCTCTAGTTATATAAGTTTCACTTTTAAATTTTTAAGATAACAATCTGCTCGAGGTCGCTCGATTTGTCTTGTTTATTTATTTAATATTGAGCTAAATTCAATAATATTTTAGAAATTAAAAAAAAAAAAAAACTCAATTAGATTCTCTAGCCATTTGAATAAAGTATCAGAATACTTTGCCTCGTTCTATAGCTTTAACTCAACTCAACAATGAAGTCGATTTTGAATTTTTTATGGCAGAGTAGCACAATTGATCTTAATTCAACAATTATATATTAAAAATACGAAAAACTCGATTAGGTTGGGGAGTTATTTGAATAAAGTATTGGAATACTCGAATTTGGCTCGTTCCATAGCTCAAAGTCCCTCAAAAATGACGAAGTTGAATACTGAGTTTCTTTTTTAATGGACAGAGTAGCTAGTGGGTACAATTGTCTTGTTTACAGCCCTGTTTCATGTATCGTGCTGGTGGGTCCTATAACGGAATACAATTGACTCCAAACACTGGATAAATCTTTCTCTTGGTGTTTAGCCTTTAGACTGATATTTAGTGCTTGGATGCGTTTTTTGCATGAAGTTAATGACTAAAAAATAGTTCTTTGTTTAATGTAGGTTTACTTGTTATTAATCATACACTTTGAATGTATTGAAATCTAACCGGTTTAGCTTGAGTGAATCCACTCTTAGCAATGTTAGGCATTGAGAACGGATAAAATGTGGGGAGATTCTCTTGAGGGTTCATGTCATCCAGACGGTTAAAAAGTATTGCCTTGTTGTCTCATTTACTTCTTGATTCTTGCTGTAGTTGTTTTTAGATGTTTGTTTGAGACTAAGTTCTCTACACGATGACTTACATTGAGTTTTCTCTCATGTATGTCTCCAAGCTAAGGAATTAACATGTTGCTTTAAGCAGCTTTCATATCAGTATGTGTTTCAATTCATCAACTAACTGGGTGTGTTTTTGAGAAAAATGTAGACAGTACAAAATTTAATTATTTTCAATCTTAGCATTTATGACTTATGAGCAAGAGAAATGCTATCCAGTCTGTTACCGGACTTGAGAGGTTCATGTTGGATATGGATGCTTTGAACATGGATTATTTTCAATCTTTCTCATAATTTTGAGGATCTTACCTTCATGTCCTAGTATGTGCCTGACATTTATCTCAGGCATGGGTACTTTAAAGAAAAATGAAGAGCCTGTGTATAAGTGCTATTCAGTTGTTTCTTTTGACCTTTTAGATGTGATTGTGATTTGTGATCGACACCTACTGTTTAGTGCTAAGTAACAAAAGATAATACAAACATTGGATTGCCAAATCTATTTGTTTAGTTCCATAGCTAGTTTGATAATTTTGCTTAATCTACTCTGTTTTACTCTGCTGTCACATTATATGCAATAGGAAATATGGCGCTCTGTGTGATTTCTATTTAATGTTCTGCAGATGTGAGACAATTCTTCATCCTGGCTTTAATTGCACTGTTCGTATCGAAAGGAATCAAGCAAACACAAGGCATAGACGTAAGAAACCTCATATTTTGACACAGAATACTGTAGTCTACAACTGCCACTTCTGTTTGCATCGGAATCTAAAACGAGGCACTCCCAAAGGCCACATGAAAGAGATGTACCCTCCCAAGTCAAAAACGTCTTCAATCTCCAAAGTTGTCAAGTCTAGAATTTTGAAGCCTATTATTAGTTCAGATAAAGAAAAAAGCAAAGATAATGAGATAATTGTAACAAGTTCACCTGCAATGGCTGCTGCCGAAAATCCGTGCACAGATGATTCAGTGACTCCTGTTAGAGGTAGGACTTTGTTGGATTTGAAAAAGAGAAATAGGAAGAAATCCAGGTCCAAAAGACCGGCTGAACCCGAAAACAATCCGATGACACCTGATGCAGAAAAATCTGTTGGAGCTTCAAGTAAAAGGAGAAAATCTTGGACGAGCCTCAAAGAAATTGTTGAGAACAACGAGGACAACCGCTTCTAATTCTACAATACCATTCTTGGTTTAATGATACATACCGGACCGAATTGATCACCGATTTTTGGTACGATTGACCGGTTTGATATGTTTTTTTAAATATTTAGTAGTAGAATCAGGGACAGCTGATTATGCAAACGACTGATGCCCCTTGTGCATAATTAAAGCAATCTTATTTGATACGAAGGTACTCCATTGTCATTTAGAAATTTCAGATACGGGTATGTTCAATGCAAATATTCGTTCTTCCCGTATTTCTGTTAGTCTAATTTTTCAAAACTCACCAACAAGAACAATTCTTGCCGAGGAGTCATGGGAGGACTGAAGTAGCTAAAATATCAACAAGAACAATGAAACCCATACCCATAAATTTGGCACCCGAAAACCCTTCTACTTGGATTGTCAAAGAAGATAGTAATTTACAATACCAAGTTGGGTACTTGTACTCTTGCCATTGATGAAGACTGTTCTTCCATTTTCTTCATCACATGCATGCTTACAAGAGAAATAAGGAAATGAAATTGATTCTCGGTTTATGTTTATTTATATTAAAAGACAAATTAATTACATATAGGATAAAAAAAAAAAAAAAAAAAAAAAAAAAAAAGGTGACAAATCAGAAACACATGTGGAGTGGATAATAGTACCTCGACTAAAATGAGAAGTTTGTTTAACGAGTCTTAAAACTGAGAATTTTTTTTAACCAAAAAATTTATATTTAAATTATACAAAAAAAGTTGAGATTTTTCCTATTTGAAAATTTAATCAAGTTAAGTGACTAATTATGTAACTTTCTGATTTTTTTTGTGTTATTTTTAAATAATATTTAAATTGTACCCAAACAAATTTGAATAACCAATTATATAGGTTATCCTTAATTTGTTTTACCCATGGCCATTTTTTATAGGAGTTTTTAAACTCAACTATGATGTCCTAAAATTGAGAATTTTTTTACTAAAAAATAATATTTACATTGTATCAAAATATTGAGAATATTTTTTTTTTACCAAAATAAAAATGTATTAAATTTAAGCAATCAATTATGTAGTTTATTATTAGTTTTTTTTAGCCATGTCCATCTTCTGACCTTATTTGTGGAGTTTATGGAATCCTAAAACAGAAACTTTTTTTTATAAAAAAAGACATTTTTTTGAACATTAATGTCATTATAGGTTCTTACAATATCTGCTCTTTTTAATATAAAGTCTAAAACTATCCATTATCCTTCTCCAACCCTTAAATAGGAGAATAATTTATTTTATTACACTCAAACTTATGTACTCTCGCACAGGAAACGATATTATTATCAATCAAACTAAGACTCAATAAAAAATAATATTTAAATTGTACCAAAAAAAATTGAGAATCTCTTTTCTATTGACTAAAATGACTAAAATGAAGTGACCAATTATTTTGTTTTATCTTTTTTTCTTTTTACGTGTATCCATCTTTTGGTCTTATTTGTCACTTTTCTTAAACTTAGAGAATTTTTTGACTGAAAAATAATATTTAAATTGTAAAAAATAATTTGAGACTCTTTTAGGTTTAAAAGAAAAAAAAACCCTTAAAAATGAAGAAAAATCAATTGAGCCCTTAAAAAAGTGCACCTAAATCTTAATTATTTTTAAATTAAAAATATTAAAAATTGATTTATTTTTAATTTTTAAATAATTATTAATATTTTTTATAATTTCTCAACTTTTAATAGTTTTTAACTCATTTAGAATGAATTTGGACAAACTGATGAACTTGGACAATTGAATGTCAAGTTCATTCTAGATGTATTTTTATTAATTATTTTTTATAATTTTTAAAAAAATATTTTAAAAAAAATTTGTTGATATGGCATGCCATGTGGTGGCTGTTATTAGCCGTATCAACACTTTTAACGGTCATATTGATCAACTAATTTTCGTTAACAAAAGGGAGTAATTAGTATTATTTTTGGTCATTAAGGACTTAATAATAGGTACACATTTTTTAAGAGCCCAATTGTTTTTTTTCCATTTATTATTAAGGGAATTTTTGTAAACTTTTTTTTATTGCTCAAAATGAAATAGGAGAATAACGTATTTTATTACACTCGAACTTATGTACTCTCGCACAGGAAACGATATTATTATCAATCAAACTAATACTCAATAAAAAATAATATTTAAATTGTACCAAAAAAAATTGAGAATCTCTTTTCTATTGACTAAAATGACTAAAATGAAGTGACCAATTATTTTGTTTATCTTTTTTTCTTTTTACGTGTGTCCATGTTTTGATCTTATTTGTGGAGTTTTTAAACTTCACTTTTCCTAAATTTAGAGAATTTTTTTACTGAAAAATAATATTTAAATTGTAAAAAATAATTTGAGACTCTTTTAGGTTTAAAAGAAAAAAAAAACCCTTAAAAATGAAGAAAAATCGATTGAGCCCTTAAAAAAGTACACTTAAATCTTAATTATTTTTAAATTAAAAATATTAAAAATTTATTTATTTTTAATTTTTTAAATAATTATTAATATTTTTTTTATAATTTCTCAACTTTTAATAGTTTTTAACTCATTTAGAATGAATCTGGACAAACTGATGAACCTCGACAATTGTATGTCCAAATTCATTCTAGATGTATTTTTATTAATTATTTTTTATAATTTTTAAAAAAATATTTTAAAAAAATTTGTTGATATGACATGCCATGTGGTGGCTGTCATTAGCCATATCAACACTTTTAACGGTCAAATTGATCAACTAATTTTCGTTAACAAAAGGGAGTAATTATTATTATTTTGGTCATTAAGGACTTAATAGGTACACATTTTTTAAGAGCCCAATTGTTTTTCTTTTTTAATTATTATTAAGCGAATTTTTGACTCTTAAAATTTTTTTAATGCTCAAAATGAAATTTTACTGAAGTTAAGTGACCAATTATGTAGTTTATCCTTAATTTCCTATATTCATCATTGAGTCATAGTTTAGTTGACGCGTTATTATTACAACAATCATAAAAACTTTAGTTCAAATACAGTTAAATATGTATTTTCTTCCTAGATTGAGTTACACCTAAAAATAAACATTGGAATGTTGGAATAATTCCCATTTAGAGGAATCTTGATAAACCAGAAGCAAAGTTAAGTTTGAACTTTAGTTTAATGATATATTCCATAATTTGGCCAAAGAACCGACAACTTCAGGCCATTGTTATATTGTATAGAAATCATTAAGTTTTGATGAATGAGAAAATCCCAAATTTGACGGAGCTACGTACGTAGGTCGAAAGCATGGAGCTACTTTTTTTTCTCAATAAATTTTACTCAAACCAAAAAAAAAAATTCAATAATAATAGTATCCAACAATCATACATATGGAATATATAATCACTCATCATAAAACCTAAGTAACCTAATACTTAAGTTAGGAATATATATAAAAAATGAAACTTCTTTTCTTCTGATTCTCTCACTATTATATTCATTTGTATCATTTTTTTTTAGTAATTTTATGCCATATCAGCATTTTCATATTAAATTTAAATATTTTCAACTTGAAAAAAAATAAATCTAAATTAAAATCTTGAAATTCAAAATAAAATTTTTAATGTAACATAAAATTATTAGAAATGGATAATATCCCTATTTCATACAATGATACACTTATACATATTTATGTTAATAACTTACTCAAGTTTAGGGACACTTTATGCTGAATTTGCATTAAAATATGCTGCGTTTATCCTAAGCTGAGAATCCTACTCAATTATATATATGATGTTTGATCATATAAAACTATTAAATGGATGTATATGAAATGCATTTGTATAAGACACTAAACTTGGTAACCTAAAGCTGATACAAATCTTGATGAAACCAAATCAAATGCCGGAAAGTGTGACAAACAGTGGAGACTTCCACCACAAAGAGATGAGCGATTCTCCTCAAACCTCGCCTTCACGTAATAATGCTTATCCACCATCGGGGAAACCAGTTGGTGGCAGCCATGCCGGCGCCGGCGAGGATTCTCCGCAAAGTGCCAATACCCCCCATGCATCTCCTCCTCCGGTGATGGTTCTTGCAGAAAACGACAATCCTCACAAGCAAAACAGTCATGACAACTCCCACCTGGAACGTCAGCAAAGCGTTCCATCGGTTGTCGTTCCTTCATCATCATCCGAGTTTCATCAAAAAGATCAAAGTCCAATCCAGGATCCTCCTCAAGATTCAAGTTTAACGTCAAGTCATCCCTCAGTGAGATCAGTTGAAGGTCCTCTCACGGATCATCCCAAGAACCCTAAGCTCACATCTTCTGACCCTCGCCCAGTTGACAACCATGGAGGGAATCATCTTTCACAGAAAAATCATAAGGAAACAGAGCCAAAAGCTGCTTATGAAAAGAGGAAATTTCATCCTAGGCAGGATCCGCCACTTCCAGAAACAAGGCTTCTAAAGCCAGATGGGTACCCACCGCCTGGACGGCCAACTTCACCGTCTAAGCTGGAGCCTCAGCCTAAGAAAGGAAAAGCATGGTTAGAGAAAATATGTTGTTGCTGCTGCTGGTGTTGTTCAATCTGATCACCTGGAGAAGCGCCGCCACCGCCGTTATCGGTGGTTGCTTTGTTCTTACTTCACTTCAGTTCTCTTTGTGTCGGAAAAGGAGTCGAGTCTTTTTTTAATCTTTCTAATTCGCGGTCTTTCATTAATTAATTTCCTTTTTTTACACAAAAGCATTTACTTCTTTCTTGTCCAGCAATAAATCTTCAGCGGTGGATTTGGTTTTTCATTGCAACAATTTCCATTAACATTAGCCATCAAAAAAACTGAATCCTTATGTCAAAAGAAAACAATAATATTTATTTTTATTCCATCTTTACGAAAAAATCATTTTACTCAATCATATGAATTTCCACGTAATTAATTTTTTAAAAATTTAAAAGTCTTATTTTTTAAATAATTTTTAATTCTTTAAAATATTTTTTATAAATTTTTAGAATTTTTTTAAATTTAAAAATAATTAATTACTTACATGATAATTCGTATGTATCCACCACATCAACAAAATTAACAAACTAAAATTTTCTATCCATTTTGTGTGTAATTTAACAAATAACGGTTTAAGGGCTAAATATATATATATATAAAATTAAAGTATTAAATAAATCAAAATACGAAATGCATTTTACATAATATTAATTTACTATATATGACAAAAATATTTATTTTAGTATAATTATTCTTAGGTAATAACTATTAAAAATATAATAAAAATATTATTCTATTTTGATAAAAAATAAAAATAAAAATGATTGCGTATTAGACGGGGTGATGTTAGAATGGAGTATAACTTTAATTCTTCTGCTCAAGAAATGGAATCATGTGTGGAAGGCAAGTTTTTGGTCCTCAAAATCCACTGCTTGCTCTTGCATCTTATATCACTGAATTACAGGATTATGTTGATTTCCTGTATAAAGAGAAAATGTTGAGTCTCTGTGTTTTCTAGATATTCGTGAAAGGCATCACTTTAGAATTAGAAAATTTAACAGTGATAACAAAAAAAAAAAAAAACTAATTAAATTATTCAAAAAGAAAAATTATAGCACCGTTTATATAATTTAACTTTAATTTTTTATTTGAAATGATGATATTATTGTGCCACATCAATTTGTTGCCGCGGTTAATGGTTTTGTGACCATAACATAATAAATTAATAATATTAGTGATCATATACTAATTTTTAAAAGTTTAATGACTAATATGTAATTTTAACCAAACTTAAATTACTAAATTTGTTGTTAAACATGGTATTTCGTTAATCTATAATCTATAATATACTAGAAATCCTATCACATGTGTAAGCGTGTAAAAACTACAAATTTAGAATATAAATGTTATTTAAAAATAACATACAATAAATAATAAATAATAAATAATAAAAACCGCATATTTAAAACACAAATGTGTGCATAATAAAATTGATGGAGGTAATAAATTGTGCACATTAATATAAAAACATATAAAAAAAATATTAAAATGAAGCTTTAGTTGAGTGGTAAATTTTAAGGTTTTACCAATTCAATTGGCGTGGGTTTAAATCTCATTATATGCATATTCTTATTTATTTTTCTTAAAATAAAAAAATTAAATTACACAACTTATTTTAATTATAGAATGATATTTTCATAATTTTCCTAACCAAATTGGTGTCCGACTGACTTATGACACCAACTCAGTAAAGGGTTTTATAAATAATATAGATATACAACTGATGTAGGTGATAAATTGTGTATATTAAAATAAAAAATATATAAAAAAATCAAAATGAATCTTTAGTTGAGTGGTACATTTAAAGTTTTACTAATTTATTTGGTGCGAGTTTAAATTCCGTCATAAGCATGTTTTTATTGATTTTTGTTACAATAAAAAACTACAATACCCTCAAATAACATAACTTATTCTAATTACGAAAGGACATCTCCGTAATTTTCCTCACTGAGTTGGTGTCTAGTTGAGATAATTATACATTTAAAAATAATTATAATTTAATAAAAATTGTGATAATTACATATTTAAAAATAAGTATAATTTAATTCACAGTTATTAGTTAAGAAAGTTTGATGTAAACAAAGCTTTGCTAAATCTAAAATAGAATTATTACTTGAATAAAACTCTATGCATAAAATATAAGATAATGTTATGATAATTATAATTTAATTCACATTTGTCAATTAAAAATAATTATAATTTAATTTTAAAATTCTTATAAAAATGACTTTTTCCTTTTTATTTTAAAAAGTTTTGTTAATTTTATTTATATAAAATAAAGTTATTAATTGAATAGAATTATAAATATCTTAATTATCTTTTAATTATTAATAGAATTATATACCAATTACAATTTAACTTTAGCTTTATAAATAACATTAAGTAGTTAAAGAACATTCAATCAAATAATATATAAGAATAAATTTCGGTAAAAAAATAGAGATTGATAGCAATAATAAGTTAGCGTTATATAAAAAAGAATGGAGTATTAAAGTAATAATTCTTTGAAGAGGCAATATTGATTCGTATTTGAACAACAATGGTATCGGAGATATATAAAATATTATTTTAATTGATAATAATGAAGTACAATATCATGATATTAATTTTTGAAGTTGTTGTACATTGTTTATATCATGCAAAGCAAGCAATTTTAAATATGTTTTTTTGTTTTTGTTTTATCCATTATTTATTTGGTGGAGGTGAAAAATGTTTTATGGATTATTAAATGAGACCATTAATTTAGCATAATTTTTTTGTATTTATTTTCTTATATAGTTCTAAATTTGTTTATATTATTTTAATTTTTTGCTGTATTAATTCAATTTTTTTATTTTAATAGTTTTTTTTTTCAAAAAAGTTCAAATGATAATGTGTTACAAACTCAAAATTGTATTAATTATACTTAAAAATAATAAACAGTATCATTAAAGATATAATAAAAAATAAAATATAAGATAAATTATAAAAATAGTCTGTAACATCTTAAACTCGGCCTAAATATTATGGCCGAATTCGGAAGTGTTACGAAGAAAAGTTATAAATCCGAATTTTTCTTTTTGAAATCACCGTAAACCGTTGTTACTTAGTGTAGCGACGTAAAAATTTGCTTTCGGGTCGCTAATTGTGGCGATTAAGTGAAAGAGTTTGAAAACTGAAGTTTGATTTTAAAATAAAGAGGGGAGTCGCCACTGATCCTTTTTATAGGTGTGATCGGACACCTATTAGATTTCCTTTTAAAAGCGAGAAAAAGGCTAAGTTAAGGTCTACGTTAAAAACCAGAGGAAAATTAGGGTTCGGGAGTCGGTTACGCGCGAGGAAGGTATTAGCACCCTCGCGACGCCCAAAATTGGTATCTCATAAACACATGTTATCTTAATTTTCAAAATAAGAGTTCAATGCAAACTTTGGTCGTGATCCGATTGAAAGAATACGAGAAATTTTTGTTTATTTTTTTTAGAAGGATATACCGCCTTAACACGAATCAATCGACATTCACCCAACATAGCGATGAACTCGATGACTTAACGTTAAATCGGTATATTGCCTTGATTATTGAAATTAATTAAAAAAAACATGGATAAAATATTAGAACAACATTGTAAGAAAATGCGATTTACAGATATATGAAGCGAATGATGAAATAATAACAAAAGATATTCATGATATATTTGATATTATGCATGATAATAATAACATTAAACACGAAGTAAAACAATGAATTATGTATATATGTTATATGATAATGTGTAAAGTGACTAAAAATATAATATTAAAAATATTAATAGTGTTATATATATGTACATATTAAAATATATACGTAATTGTAGGAATAAATAAACGTATACATGATATTAAAAATATATATACATGATATAAATATACATAATATATGAGAATGAATATATACAAGACATATTATAGATACTATAAAAATTATATACATTAATAATACTACACCAATATATACATATATTTAAAATAAATACATAATAACGTTAGAATAAAATAATAAGTATAATAATAAATGTAAGGATAAATAAAGATCATACTATTTAAAAAACATATATATACATTAGAAGCAATAAGTAGAAATGTTTATGTGATAGAAAATACATACGTATATGGTAATATCACTAGAAATACTTAATATATGATATTTAAAATATGTATACATAATATAAAAATATATATAATGTAATATCGAAATATAAATACAATACATATACTTCAAAACTAATAAATAATAATAAAAAACATTGATAACATTTCACAAGTATAAATATACTAAAATATGCATAATAATACTCAAAATATAATACTAAAACACAAGTATATAATATATGAAAAACGTATATATATGTATAATAAAATATTAAAATATTTATACGATCCATACTCATAAAAACTAATAAGGAAGCCACATATATACATATAAATGTATGAAATATATCTACTTATATGTATATGAAATATATACATCACTATGTATAGTAAATACAGTAAATAAAATGAATGTATAAAAACTATAACTAATAATAGTAAATATCAGAAAATGAAAGAAGAAGAAAAAAAGGCTGAAAATAAAACAATAAACGAACAAGAAGGACTAAATCAAATAAAAGGATCGAATTTTGGGGCAAAATTAGCAATATAATAAGGCGCGGGACCGAATTGTAATGCGCGCGTGACCTGGGGGGACCAAAAGTGGAATTTGTCCAAGCCTTCTAAAACGCACCATATCGAACGGGACTGAACTGAAAATCGTACGAAAACTCGGGGCCAAATTAAAATAACGATAAGCTTGATTGCAAAATAATAAAAATGCGGAAGGGTCAAAAGTGCAATTAGACCCTTCCGTAAAAACACGCGGATCCCCTCTGCGTTGGGTCGGGTTGCTTTCGGGTCAGACGGAACGACGCCGTTTTGGCCTTCAGACTTTAGGCACAAAACGGTGCCGTTTTACCCTGCTATAAAAGTCAATTTTTTTTGAAAAATTTTCATTTCCTTCCTCTCTTCCAAAAAAACTGAAAATCTTCTCCTTGAAACTCTCTCTAGCTTGCCTCTCTCCGGTAGAACCCCGATCACCGGACCACCGTCGTCCGCCGCGCCGACGTCGGTGCCGGCCACCGTACACGGTGGCCGGAAAGGTAAAACTTTGTTTTTTTTTTTGTTGTTGTTTTTTTTAGTTAAATATATAATATATATGTATTTGGTTTTATATTTGAATAGGAAACGGAAGAAAGAAGCAGATTCGAAAAGAAGAAAAAAAACAAAATTTAATCACCTCTTTTTATTTCGATCTTTGATTTGCACCCCTCTTCTGATCTATCCTTTTCTTTTAAAACTAATGTATGTGTTCTATATTTGCTTGACTTGCCAGAAAAAAAATGAAAATCCCCCCTTACAATTTTTATTTCGGGTCTTATATATTCCCCTTTTTGCATCCAATTTCTTATTGCTTCTATTCTTGTTTCTTTGCAGGGGATGGGCATGGCGGATGTGACCTTGGCAGAGGCAAGGGCTGATGGAGCGGTTGGGGGGCAGAGGGGTAGGTGCGGCGCACAAGTGGGGAGATTAGGTGGCTAGGGTTTCAGATTTTCTGAAACCCTAGGTTAGGATTTGGGCTGTTGGGCCTAAGGGTTTAAACGGGCTTGGGTAGGGTTGTAAATATTGGGTTAAGTGGTATTGGGTTTAAGTGATGGGGTTTGGGTTTGGGTAGGTTTAGATTGGGCTGAGGGGATTGTAAATGGGTTGGGGATTTTGTAAAATGGGACTAAATTTGGTTTTAGGGTTTAAATGTTGGGCCTGTTTGTAAACAGGCCAAAATTGGGCTGTAACACTTAGTAAGCTCGTTTTGTTTGGAAAGCGTGTTGTTATACTTATTTAATTAAAAACGTTGTTCATTTACGTCTTTCAAAAAAATCAATATTTTGTGGCAGAGTTTCTTAAAATGTTATATTTTGGTAAATCGATTTGTTTTCTTAAAAACCATTATTTTAAAAAAAAATTGTCGTTTTCATAAAAACTAATTTATCAATTATCATGCTAGAAAACCAAAATAAAAATCAGCAACCAAAAATAGTTTAAGTCTGACGGTTACCTAAAATTATATAAAACTCTTAAAACAAAAATTTAAATAAGCCAAATTTAAGTAAAAATAGTTTTACAACAAGGTGGACACAATTGAGCTCCCATCAACCCCACGGAAGGCCCACAGGGGCTCGGGACGACGTATACGACCCTAAGAAAAAAAATTGAAATTTGGGCCCACACAAGCCCATGTGGCCCACACAACCTAAAATGGCCGAGGCCGTGTACACATGACCTGACACACGACCGTATGGCGTCGACAGGCCCCAATTTCGACTATCGCCGTTTGCTATTTTTCGGATTTCTCATTACACACCTGTTTCAATACTGATGCGAAATCATTCAGAAGTATTTCAGAACCTAAATGCGTGAAATAACACCAGATTTTATCAAACTTAATTCGAAAAAAAAAAAAAAGGCACGGCACTAAAAATATCTATTTCCTACAACCAATAGCCCTCAAACAACAATTATCACCTACTCCTGAACGCAAACAACGAACAGCTTATAATCAAATCAGTGGAGGGTCACCTAATGTTTCTTGTTCTTCACCTAAAAACACATCAAAATCATTAATACTACCGAATGCCGACTTAACATAACCCCAAACCAAATTCATTAAAAACCCCAAAATTACCTTACGAATCAATTACGACAACCACAGTCACCAAATACGAACTCAAAAGCCAAGAGAGTAGGAAGCAAAGTCGATGATAGATATTAGCATAAAATAGAATAAAGGGCCCAAATAACTAAATGGAAGAGATTAATGATGGCGACGTGAAATGGGAGATTGAGGGAGCCAAAACAAACGTGGGGTTTTTTATTTTCTATATATTTATTTTTTATTTTTTTAAAAAAGAATAGGATAAAAGTGAAATTCCCTTTCTAAACCTCACAACCAATCTCCTAAGAGTTTAAAGCCCGCACGGACAGCAAAATAAAATCACCCCACTCCCAACAACTCAAACCAAAGACCTCTCTCCAACTTAACCACGGAAGCAAGTGCCAACAAATGACACAGTTCATCAAAACAAAAATTTATTATTTCGGGGCCTTATATAGTCACTTAATTATTGTTTTGGTCACTGAAGTTTTAAATTTTCTATTTTAGTCACAAACGTTGCCAAAATTTCATTTTTTTTTTCACTCCTAAATCACTAAGAATTGCATTTTTTGTTGACATAATAACAAAATTAGCTCTCTAATGTTTATAAATTCCATCAATTTAGTCTCAATTCTAAAAAGATCAACAAATTTAGCCCTCAATTTCACAAATTTTGTCAATTTATTTTTATTTCTTAAAAATTCAAAATTCTAAATAAAAGATATTTTAAAGTTCATTTATAGATAAAAATATTTTTATCCTAAATGCCATTTTAATTATTAAATGGATAGTAATATTTTTAATAGATGGTTATGAATTTTGAATCTAAAAGAATATAAATTTCAAACATAAAATTCTCAGTTATAATCTAAATAACACATTTTATAGATAATAAAAATTATAGAAATTACCTTTAAAAACTATAAAAATTAAATAGAAAAAAATAAAGATGTGCCATTTGTCGCAATATCATGCATTTGTGCCTTGTTATCTATACCATTATTTAAACTATTGATTGAGTTGGTTTCACAAGTCAAATTAGTATAAACTCGGTTAGAAAATTATGAGAATGCTCTTCCATAGTTAAAATAAATAATATTATTTTAGGATATTATAATCTTTTCACGTTAGAAAAACCAATAATAATATGCATATAATAATATTTAAACTCGTGCCAATTAGATTAATAAACTTTTAAATTTACAATTCAACCAAAACTTCATTTTGTATAGTTTAAACATTTTTATTTTAATATGTACAATTTATTATCTCCATCAATTGTATATATTAATAATGTTGTTAATAGACTAAATGTATTATTATCCCAATTAAAAAAAGGCAACATCATCACTTCCATTAACCATTTATAGGAGAAATGACTTAAAATATGAGTGACCAAAATAAAAATGAGCTAAAATTTTAGTGACTAAATTGAAAGTTTTATAATGGAATAACCAAAATACGCTAATAATTTAGGTGACTAATTCTAGAATTTACCCTATCAGATTTTATAATGACAAAGTCTAAACACCAGTTTTAAACTTTTTTTAGGCTTTGTTTTCAAAATTGACTCAAATAAATTAATTATCTATAAAAATGACTCAAGTACAAAATATTGTATGAAAATAACATGTTTTTTACAGTTTGCCAGCACCACCATCCATCATCCTGTAATGATTGTCCGATGATTGTTCAGTATATAAAAAATAAATTTTTTTGTGTCGACATTGTACTCACCGGCACCGGTATGTATTTTTTTTTAAAAAATATGAGTATTCCACGATTATAAAAAATGAAAAAAAATTATTTTAATAGGTGTTGGCACTCAAGTTTCCGACACCAGTTCAAATTTTTAAAAAAAATTCATCTGTGCTTTTTTGGTGCCAACATTCTTGTTGTCGGCACTGGTGTCAAGGAAATAATTTTTTTTGTGCTGGCATTTTCGTTGGCACCTATTAAATTATTATTTTCTCTTTTTTTTTTATAATCGCAAAATACATGTATTTTTTAATTATATTTGAAAAAGATACATATCAGTGTCGATGAACACAATGCCAACACTAAGAAAACCATTTTTTATAGACCAGACAATCATTACGAGATGATGGAGGGCGGTGGCTGTGTAAGATTCCTGGAACCAGCATGAACTATAAAAAAAAATTATTTTTGTAAAAGATTTTACACCTAAATATTTTTTGTTAATAATCAATTTATTTGATTCAATTTTGAAAAAAAAACCATTTTTTTATGATTCTCCTACAATAACTGTTTTGGCTTTTTCCAAAAAAAAAAAAAAAAAACACTGTTCCAATGATAAGAATCACATTTTGCCGTCTAGACGTGACCTAAGACTGTTTTCGTCAATAATTTAAGGAAAAAATCGGCTCTTTTACTAAATTAACTAAAAAAATTTTGATATTTATAAAAATGACCCATGTTCAAAAACAATCACAAAAATAACCTGAAATGAACAGTAAAATTGGGTTTTGGCCTGTCAATGGCCGGCACCAACTCGTATTTTGTACCCATTATTGCCAAATGATTGTGTCAGGCTTTAAAAAATTAATTTTTTTGGTTCTGACCTGTCAATGGCAGGCACCAGGGTATTTTTTTTTTAAAATCGTATCATATTGGTATACAAAATACGAGTTTTAAAAAAAAATTTTGGGTGCTGGCCTGTCAATGGCCGGCACCAAATACGAAAAAAAATTCAAATTAAAAAAATATTTTTGCTCTCCAAAAATACGAGTTTTAAAAAAAAAATTAGGTGCTTGTCTGTCAATGGCCTGCACCAAGTACAAAAAAAAATTAATTTTTTTTTAAAATTTGTATTTTCGAAGAGAAAAAAAATATTTTAAAAAAATTGAATTTTTTATCTGGTGCCGCCATTGACAAAGCCAAAGACTAAAATTTTTTTTAAAACTCGTATTTTCGGGGATGAAAAATTTTTTTTTAAAAAAAATTTGGAAATTTTTTTTTGTACTTTTTGCCGGCCATTGACAGGCCAGCACCAATTTTTTTTTTAAAAAAAACTCGTATTTTGGGAGACGAAATTTTTTTAAAAAAAATTAAATTTTTTTTGTACTTGGTGCCGGCCATTGACAGCCCAGTACCCAAATTTTTTTTTTAAAACTCGTATTTTCGGAGACGAAAATTTTTTCAAAAAAAATTTGTATTTTTTTTTTGTACTTGGTGCCGGCCATTGACAGGCCAGAACCCAATTTTTTTTTTAAAATTTTTTTAACGCTATCAATAAGTTTGACACCCAATGTCTCATTGGTATAACAGAAGCAAATTGGCACCCAATGCCTCATCGACATATAGCCGAAGAAAACCTAAACTCTTTCTATCCTATGGCATGCCAACTATATCTGATTTAACCTGAACAGTTAATAGGGTATTCATTTCATATTTCATTATCAACCAATACCGCAATTCACATTTATTATCATTATAAGCACATTTATCCAACTTATGGCAGCAATAAATCATCTCAATATAAGCTCAATTTCACATTATAACATTATATTATACTTTCACATATATTCAATTTAGTCGTTATCATTATCAATCTGCCTAAAACAAATAAATTCAGCTCATTTCATCACATCATCACATAATATATTCTATTTCAGTTCAATTTAAGATCAATTTTATAATTATTTCAATTTGCAATTCATCGAATTCAATTTAGTCCTCTCACTCACCTTTTTGTATTGAATTGTAAACAATTAAAATTTCAATTAAATATAATTACAATTATAATTGTAAATGCATAACCATTTAATAAAAAACATATTGTATGAACTTATCTGGTCAAGACAACAAACGAATAATCTTTAAGAACTAATCAGCAAATTTTGCCATTTTCTAAACTACTTCAATTTGGTCCAATTTTCGATCTATTCAATAATTTGATTAAATTTATCAATTCCAACCCTTTTATTTCATCCAATTATAAATATGTATCAACTCAATTTCATTATTCGACTACCCCTACAATTTTACATTTGATTCAATGTAGTCCCTAAAATCGAACTTATTATATTTTCCAAATTTGAACTACAAATTTTAAAACCACTTCAATTATGTCCATATACAGGCTCCTATTATCACAATATACAAAAAATTCATACCGATTTCAAAATATTCACAATTTAATCCCTAACTTAAAACTAAAAAAATTTGCTTAACAAATTAATCCTATTTCATTCCTATGCTCCAAAATCTATCATAAACAATCAAAACTTCACTTAATATCAATGACAACTTTAGAAATCTTTAACATTTTTAAAAACGAAGATACAAATTAGCTGAATCTAATTGTAACGATCTTAAAAACATAAAAATTATGAAAAACAAAATTAGAAAACATTACCATGCAAGAAAAATATGTAGGTCGAACCATGAAGGTTCTCCCATGGTGGTTTTGGATTTCTTATTCGGTGAAGAAAACAAATGAAAGTGATATAATATTAATTAAAATTAATATTAATTTAACTATTATAATATTAATTTAACATTAAAATTAAATAATAAATTTAATAATAAAATTCAATTAAAACATTTAACAACCGGCCACCAACAATTAAAAGGGTATTTTGTAACTTAAAACCCTTAACGTTAATTAAGTAAACCTTTTAACTAATAAAAACTAATATCGATTAACTTTTACTAATTTTATGATTTAATCCTTTTTTCCTTAATTAACCATCCAATCACTAACATTTTATTACCAAACTTCAATTCACCATATAACAGCTCTGGAAATATTTAATAAAAATATTCACGGGCTCGATTTATAGAAACGAGGTTTTGATACCTTATTTTTCAAAACCACTTGACTTTCGATACACACCACTTGTACATCAATTAACTGACCAAATAAATAAAATTTATTAAATCATGATTCCTTATTATACTATAATTAACTCATAAATACTAATTAAATATATCTATAGACTCACTTGTCAACATTGTGGTACTGAAACCACTGTTTCCAACACCACTGAAAAATGGGTTGTTACAATGCCCTTATTTGTCATTTTACACACATCAAATTTCAGCTATCAACTATCAACTATATTTTATCAAACACTTTTAAATAAACAATTAATAGAATTAATTAGTCAAACCAGCCATTGCAATCAACTATTATCCAATTGCCAAACAAGGACTTAATCAAATTATCATTGTTAAACTTTATAATTAAATTTGTTGGGTTGAAAATAATCAACCCCAATTTATATGATAAAAACTATTAATTTAACAATTTATATATGATAAATTAGTAACAAAAATAGCAATTGAATTTGATAATTTGATGAATTAGTTTATTTTAATTTTCTTGAAAAATTGATAGGTAAATATTTTTTTTCAACATTTAATTTAATTGTGAAAGCATTTGAAAGTTTCTAAGTTGATAGAATGTTTAGAACTACCCATAATCCACCTCAACTCTTAAATAAGAAGATAAACACGTTTCAACATGCTCGAATCTATGTCCTCCTGCATTGACAATAATACTAATGTCAATCGAGCTAAGACTCAATCGATTATGAGTAAATATTTTTAAACTATTAAAAATCAAGGAAAGTAAATAAATTATTTTTAATCACGTTTATAAATTATTTTCGACCCAGGTTTCTTTTTTAAAATTCTAATTTTCCCATTTTAGACTGATATATTTTTTGAAAGGGAAGTTATTTATCATAATTTTAAGTAGTTTTACATGTTTGTTAACCTTTTTTTTTTCATTTAGAGAAGTTTCAAATTTTATTAATTTATGTAATTATATTTGTTTTTATGATTTTTAAATTACTTTATATTTTTATTATATTAGCTTTTAATGGTAGATACATTGTATGTGCTTTTATATATTTAATATTTAATTAGTTTTTAAATATCGTATTTTAATTGCAGTAGTTAGCATAAAATGATATTTTTTATTTTAATTAGCATCATTAATTCTAATATTAATTAAGTGATAATTAATATGCTTAGAATTCTATTCAAGTAATAATTCTATTTTACAACAATAAAATTAACACAATATAAAAAAAACTAATAATTGTAAATTATAATTATAACAAACTTTTTATTATATTTTGTACTTAGAGTTCTATCTGAGTAATAAATTTATTTTAAAAGTAGTGTAATTTTTTTAACTAATAATTGTAATTTAAATTCTAATATTTTTTAATGTGCAATTATCACGACTTCTATTTTATTTCAACTTTTTAACTAATAATTCTAAATTAAATATTATAATGATTTTTAAATGTGAATTATATAATATAGTGAAAAATAAAAGGGTATTCTCATTAGTTCAAAAGTTTCTTCAAACTCGTGCTATATATAAATATATATTATTAATTAATTCTCAAAATTTTTTATACTATTATTTAAATCATTGATTGAGTTGATGTCAGAAGTTAACAGGGCACCAACTCCATTAAGAAAATTACTAAAATGTCCTTTTTTTTTAAAATAAATTATATTATTTGAGGGTATTTTAGTAATTTAAATTAAAAAATAATAAAAAAAATGGATATGGTGGGATTCAGACCTACGACAAATGGGTTAAAAAGTCTTAAATTGACCATTCAATTAATGATTTATTTGAACATTTCTTTATATATTTTTAATTTTATTATGCTCACTTTTTAACATCTATTAATTGCAACTAAATATTGATAACAACACCATGATGAACAATCGAATACATTTAGTTGGGGTGAGCAAAATCTGATTCGATTCAAAAAATTTGATAAAAAATTTAAATTTTGAATTAAATAGTTCGAGTTATTTGAGTTAATCAAGTTATTCGAATCAACTCGAATAAAAAATTAAGTTTTTCGGTTTAACTCGAATATGAATTACACAATTCAAGTTATCCGAAAATCCGAATAAGAAAAGGCAAAATTACGTCGTTTTGATAAATGTTTACTCATTAAGTAGTTAAATAATTTTGTACTTCGTCTACTAGTTAAATAATCGGTCAATGTAAACGCAACATTGAGTATGAATAATAGGATTCGTTAACTAAACTTGACTTGACTCGAAATTTTTTGACTTGATTAGATTCGATTAAAAAAAATTCAAATTGAGTTCGGTTGCTAAAATAGGATTCGTCAACTCGACTAACTCAAAATTTTTTAACTCGACTCGATCGAATACTCACCCCTAGATTTAGTATTCTTAGTCTATTTAAATTTCACTTTATTCACAATTTAATCTAATATTTTCATTTTAATATCATATATATTTCATGTGATATTATTAATTAGTTTCAAATAATACGTTTTATTATTTATTATATGTTATTTTTAAACACATTTTTGTGTTCTAAATACATAGTTTTACACGCATACACAAGTGATAAAATTTCTATTTTTATTAATACATTTATTTATTTATTTATTCAAAATATAATGGATTTTAAAAATATTAATCCTCTAAAACATCAATAAAATTTGTAAAATTATTTAAGTTTTAGATTATTATATCAACAAAAATATTATGGAGGTCATTGTACTAGTAGTCAGATTACATTTTGCCTTCTTCATCTAAAAAATAAGCAAATTAGTCCTTGTACATTCAAAGAGGAAACTAATCATTTTTGTTAAAAATTGATGTGGTTGACGGAATTGTTGCAGGCCAATTTTGGCATTCCATTACAAAAGCCCATTTAAATTAAACTTACCCCTAAACCCATTTACAACCATTAGCTCAACTAACCTTAGCCCACCTAAACTAACCCAATACAAAACAAACCCAATATCTAACCCTAAGCCCAAAACAGCCCAACACCCAAATTAGAAAACAGAAACCCTAATTACCCTTAGCCGAACCTACCCCCACTTGCGCCACCTACGCGCCGCAACACCCATGCCCCTCTGACACAACTACTCCGCCGCTCCACCAGTCATGTCTCCACCGTTCAACTGCTCCTGCAAGACAAAAGGGACAAGACAGAAACTAATAAAAAATAAAATTGTAAGGCTATAAAAAGCCATGAAAATCAATGTAAAACGGTCGGCAAGTCTTGATATGAAAAAACCAAAAATTTCAGCAATCAAAAACAAACTTTCAACAATCAATAAATAGAAGTAAAAACAAGTGTCAAAACAGAAGGACCATCACGAATCGGAGAACCAAACACCATAAAATCTAAATCGGAAGACTAAGGTGATCTAATTTTTTTATTTCTTTTCATTTTCTAGTCTACTTTTAATCTAAACACAGATTTAATAAATATATATCAAAAAAATAATATAAAAAAATTTTACCTTTCGGATTCCGCCATCGCGCGTGCGGTGGTCTGCGATCGACGACAATGACGATCGTGGTGGATCGCCCCACTGAGAATCCCCTTCCCCTCCCTTCTCTCTTCTTTTTTTTTCTTTCTCCCCTTCCAAATGAAAATTTTTAAATTTTTTTATCTTGTATAGGGGACCAAAATGGTGCGTTTTGATCCCCTCCGTTTAAACTAAAAAACGACGCCGTTTTGGCCCCGGGTTGGGTCGACCCGACTCGCTCCGACTAGGATCCACGTGTTTTTTTAAGGGAGGGGCTATTTGCGCAATCGGCCCCTCCTCTTTTTCATGCATTTACAATTAAGTTTTTATATTTTAATTTGGACCTGAAATTTTGTACAGTTTTCAATTTAACCCCGGTGTTAAGTGCTGCGTTTTAATGACTGGGGATATTGCTATTTTGGTCCTCCCATGTTGCCCGCATTTTGTAATCTGGTCCTTTCTTTTATTTTCTTTTTAAATCTGTCCCAAAACTTTGATTTTAATTTAATTTTCGTCCTTTTTCATTTTATTTATTTATTTTCGTTTTTTATATATTATTATTATTTTTACTAATATTATTAATATTATTATTTCTATTATTATGGTTGTTATTAACACCCTGATTATTCACATATAATTATTTTTAATGTACTATTGTTATTAATTATTACTATTTGTAGTATTATCATTATATGTAATATTAGTATAGGTTTTATTATATATGTAAGTATATGTATATGATGTTATTTTGATTATTTTATTTTAATATTATTATTATATTATATTTATCTTTCATATTGCATCATTATTTTAGTATTACTATTATGAATATATTATTATTTTATTTAGTATCAATCATGGTACCTATTTTGTTATACATATATGTATATATACTTTTTAGTATTATTTTCATATTATCTATTACTATACGTATTCTTTTAATGTGTATTACACGTATATATTTTCTATGTTACGTATTTTTCAATATTGTGGTTTAAATTACATGTCATCTTATGTATATTTTTTAAATCCCATATTATGTATGTATATTTCTAATATTATGTTATATTTTCACATATATTAAGTATATACTTTAGTATCATAGTTATATATCATTACTATTTTATGTATATATTTTTATCTTTATTACTATTGATATTAATATTAGTATATGTTTTAAATATGTATGTATATATTTCTAGTATATATAAAGGTAAATATATTCATGTAGTATTGGAATAGGTTTTTTATTATTCCCAATGTATGTATTACATAAATATTTAAATATTATATTATATATGCATTTTCTACGTGTATATACTTTTTAAAATATCGCATTTTTATGTATCATGCATGTATTTCGAATGCTATATTATATTTTTAATACTATATTATATATATACATTTTTTACATTATGCATACATACTTTTAACATTATATTTTATATGTATACTCTTAACATCATATTATATATATATCTTGCACAAATTTTTAATACTTTACTATATATATACCCTTATATATTATATGTACATTTTAGTATTATATTTTCATATCTATGTTTTTAATACCATACTATATATAAACTATTATATTTTATTACATAATTAGTTCCCATGTTTTATTATACATATACATATATATATACTTTTTTATTTGTATTATTTTCGTATGTCATATTATTCATTTTTATACTCATTATTTTCATTATTGCCACTTATATATTATTATTTGGTATACTTACATCTTTCATTATTATTATTAGTATAAATATATTTTCCATGTTTATAGTATTCCTAATATATTGCATATGTTCATTTATATTATGTGTACATATATCTAGTATGTATATATTTAGTATTATAGCACATATATGTCTTTTAGGCATTATATTTTCATACATCATGTATATATGTCATATATTATATTTTTGCATGTTATCTTATGTACATATTATCTTATATTATTATGACTAAGTGTATTTTGTATTTGTTCATGATTTGTCTTTATTTTTATTTCTTTTGCAAATATCATTGTAATTGTTTTTCTAATGCTCTAGTATTCTATGTTAACATTTTTCATTAATAATATCGTTTTTTTTTTGCATCTTTAATTTATTTTAAATTCTTACTTCATAAATATTTTTTATGCTTTAATTAATAATCGAGGCAATATATTGATTTAACCTTAAGTCGTAAATTTCATCGCTATGTTGGATGGATTTTGTCAACTCATGTTAAAACGGTATACCCTTCTCAAAAAAACGAAAAAAACTAAAATTTCTTGTCCTTTCGATCGGATCACGACTAAATATTTCATTGAACTCGTATTTTTGAAAATCAAGACAACACATGTTTATAAGATACCAATTTTGGGCGTCGCGAGGGTGCTAATACCTTCCTCGCGCGTAACCGACTCCCGAACCCTAATTTTTCTCTGGATTCTCATGTAGACCTAAACTCAGCATTCTTTTGTTTAAAAAATAAATTTATTAGGTGTCTGATCACACCTAGAAAAAGATCGGTGGCGACTCCTTTTTTTAAAACCGAGATTCTATTTTCAAATTTTCGCTAAATCGCCACAATTAGCGACTAAGCTAAAATTTTTACGTCGCTACAGGAATAATCAAACAATTACACGTGGCGTGCCGCATGTACCTTTTATTGATATATAAGGACTGGTTTGTAAGAGTAGAAATAAATATAATAAAAAGACTAATTTACTTTTTGATGTAATATATAAAAATTAATTTATCAATTTTTAAATAAAAAATAAATTATAGTTTTACTCCTAGAAAACTCAATTTCTATTATATAGCTCCCTATGTTCAAATATAGGCAGCATATTTATGAGTAGACAAATCAAAGTTGAAACTAGATTTGAAAACTTCGAATAAGAAAATCAATTCTGGGTTGCGGCGTTGCACGTGATCAAAACTATTGAATATGCTACGTCTGTGCTTATAGTACATATATTATATGGCATAAAACGTTTTTAATATTTAAACTCTCTCTCTTAAATACGAAGTTAATATATTTTGTTTAAATTTTTATTTAAGTTTATTTATATTCGTAAATAACTAACCTAAATTTATTTTATGCTCGCCTACATTATTTTTAAAAAAAATAAAATTATATATTTATATTATTTTTAATTTAATATTTAATGATTTTTTATTAATTAAAATTTTATATTTGATTATGTTAACATTTTTAATGTTTACATTATAGTATTATTATATATGACTATAGATTTAATTTTTATGCTTATAAATTACATAATATATTTTAAAAGATAATATAATATAAAACATTACAAGCTTAAAAGTAGGCAGGGCTGGGCCGGGTTCAACCCTTGATTGTTCAAACCTAAACTTGGCTCATATTTCAAAAGAGTTTAATTTTTTTTGCCCAAAACCTCTCAAATTTTAAGTGGACTTTCGAGCTTAGGAAGGTAGTCTAACCCATTAACAAGTCTAATTTAAAGTATCTTCTATTTTATTACACTATTATTGGATATGCTAATAGGTTTTATTTATTTTTTCTTTTACTATGCTATTATTTACTAAGTTGGGATCGGTTAGGTTATTGGAAAGATCAAACGGTTGTTTAAGAATAAAGTAATTGAAATCGGATTGAATTAGTTGGATTGAGAATCTTTCAATATATCGAGTGAATCCAATTATTTTATTTTAAATAATTTTATATTTTTATAAATTTTTAATAATTTATTTAATAAAATCAGACAATTCAATCAAATAAAAAATTGGTGGCCTAATTCATCCACCCACTAATCAAGTCAAATTATAAAAACATTAATTTAAAATATATATTAATAAAAATAAAATATATATTAATAAAAATTGCCAATCAAATTAGTCTAAAAAAACTGTATCGGTTTCATATGATTAAGTTTAGGTTTAAGATTCAATGGTTGTGTTTTTAATCTAATTTTCCTTCTCCATTTATTGGTTCTAATATGGTTGTAAAGAAAAATATAGAACATAAAATTTTAATTGATAAATATTAATTAGGGTTGGATTGAGTTAGCTTGTATTAGAAAACCGTTATTTCTACTGTGAGTTTAGATAGATGGTATGGTGTGTTTAGTTTATTTTTTATCTCACGTTGTAATATCACTACAATATCTAATCTCATTATTACCGTTTTTTTACACTAACCATAGATAAACTCATCGCCAATCCAAACCCACACTTAATCTTGTATGAGCCAAGTCTTTTTGGTCCGACAAGTAGTTCAATCTATGTATTTAAATGTTTCATTTCTAATTTTTTAGATTTAATATATAAATTGGTATTTGAATTTGATACTTTTTAATGTAGTATTTTATTTTTTATATCAAATGTGGTACATGTATTTGACAAAAGTTATACATTTTGGCACATATGAAGAAAACAATGTTAACATTTTTTTTTGTTTAATTCAGGTTTTAGAATTAATTTGATGAAAATTTATAATTAGTTAATAATATTATCAATCAACCCTAAAACTTGAATTACATCACATTGATTGAACTGTATTTGATGAATTAAACGCAGAATTAAACAAATACACTGTTAACACTAAATTTTAACAAAATCATGAAAAATTCAAACCTAATAATATTGGCAATTAATTTTCATCAAATCGACTGTAATGGTAAGTACATTACATTTTGAAGGGAAGACCGAAGTTTAAACCTTAGAGACAATATTGTTGGGAGGGATAGCCACAAACCCTGAATAGAGGAGCTCATGGGTCGAGCTGTGCCTAAGCATGATATTAATATACTTTATGCTTGCCTAAGCTTTACCCGACCTCAAATATGGGACTAAAATTTTACTCAAACCCATTCATATTTGTAAAATACTAACCCAAGCCTATTTAGGCCAGCCCATATTATTTTTATTTTTTTTAAAAATATTTATGTTATTTTAATTTAATATTTAATAATTGTATATATTTTTTATTTATTGAAATTTTTTATATAACTGTCCTAGCATTATTTTAATGTTTACATTAGAGTAATATTATATATTTACTGTAAGTTTATTTTTTAAAAGTGTTATAAATTACATAATATATAAACATAACATAGTATAACGTATTATAAACTTTAAAATAGGTTGGGCTGGGCTTGAGTCTTGAATGTTCAAGCTCAAGCTCGGCCCATATTTTAAATGGGCTTAATTATTATTCGAGTTCATTTTTCGAGCTTAATATTTTTACCCAAACCTTCTCAAATTTCGAGTGAGCTTTTAAGCCTAACAAATAGCCCAACCCATAAATAAATCTAACACTGAAAATCAACCAAGATGAGTGATAGTAAAAGAAATAAAATTTTAAACCACATTTTTTCATGAATTGAATATTTTTCCAAGTGCAATGTAAATAGTAGGGCACAAGCAAATAATATAGCAAAGTTTTCTTTTGGATTGTTATCAACGATAAATATGTCTGTCAAACATTAATACACATATTAATATCACGCGAGCAGGGGGGAAGCCCGGGGGCGCGGTGGCAATGCGCTCGCCCCCAAAAATTTAAAATTTTATTTTAGACCCTTAAAATTTTTTAAAATTTTAAATTAGTAGAGGTAAAATTACACTTTGATCCTCTTAAAATTATAAAAATTTGATTTAATCCTTTACAAATTATAAAAATATAAACTATAAAAAATTAAAATTTCATCTGACCCAGTAAAAATTTTTTCGACTTCATTTGCATGCGAGGCCAGGGTTATTTGAGAGTGTCTTTGTTTAAAATTAGACGAGGTCTAAAATACATATATATATATATATATATATATATATATATATATATATAGACATATTAATTTTTCATGTGGAAAATTTTTTTTAGATTAAAATAAAGTAATTAAATGTTTAAAATTTTTAAATTTTCACCATAAATGTTTCATTTTTTAGGGTCCTAAAAATTATTCAACTTTTATAATATTACATTGTATATATATATTTAAAGGGATCTAATTTATTGTGTGATCTAGGGTCCAAAAATACATGTGTGAATAGTAATAAAACAATATTTAAAAATTAATTAATTAAATGATAAGAATCCCTGTTTGTTGGCTTCCAAGAACGAAACAATGGGCCAAGTCTGAAGAAAATTGAGGCGGAAGGAAACATAAAGCGACAGAAGAATCTGGCCACAGTACTAAAAAGGAAATTCCACGCCTGTTATTTGTAATTAGCTTCAAAAAGATTCATGTTCCACGTTTTCTGAGTTGGAACCGGTATATCATAATTCTTATATATAATCAAAGATCAAATACCTGGAGAGACCAGAGAAAAAAACCCTACCTATCTCAATTTTCGAAAATGAACCGGAATTTAATCGAAAAGGAGCGGAGATCCAACATGAGACATCTCTTTTCCAGGCTTTTTTCTCTCCTTCCTCCTCCCACCACTCGAGTATGTTGTTGTTAACTCCTTCTCCTCCTCCTTCTTCTTCTTAGTTCAGTTAAGTCTGGATTCATGTTTCTTGTGTGATTTTTTCTCTTAGTTTGAACATGGGTTTCGTTGTTGTTGCTGTTTTTTTTTTTTTTTTTTTTTGCATTTGTAGAGGTCGGCGATTCCCGACAGATTGGAGCAAGCCACTGTGTATATAAACCAGATTCGAACACGTTTAGAGGGACTTAACCAAAGGAGGTTGCAACTTGAAGAGGGTAATAGAAGGACAAGTAGGAGGACGATGATGTCCCCAGTTATAAATATATCAGAATATTCACATGTTTCTGGTATGGAAATAAATCTAATTACGGAATCCGAGTTGAATCTTTCGTTGAGTGAGATTATCAGAATCATTCAAGACGAAGGAGCTGAAGTTCTAACCCTTACGTACAGTAATGGAAGCAATAGGAACATCCTTACCATTCAGTGTGAGGTAAATCTCTAATATTTCCATTTTCCTTCGAAAATATATGAGAGACACTCACATTAATTTTACACATTTCGTAATACTATTATTATTTTAATAACTCATCTTCCGAAATATGGAATTGATTCAAAACTTTGTGTGCATAAAATATAGATAAATTCAATAATAAAATTGTTAATACATTAATGAAAAAAATGTAAACTGGTTTCTACCTTTTAGAACCAGAGATCCGACTATAATGCATTTGCTTCATTTTGTATATCTAGAATGTTGGTAAGAATAAGTAGATTCGACAAAGCTTTACTCATGGATATATATATTCATCAAATTAAAATGGTGTTGAACGTATTCATCAATTTTTTTCATCTAATATAAATGTTTTAGTTCATATATATATGTATATTGCTTTTAATTAATGCTAAAACCTTGGCATTCGTGGTTTTTCTGCAGGCTGCAGTCAGTTATATAAATGGAATTGATCGTTCAAGATTGCTTCAGAGATTGAGGATTGTGATTGAAGAATAAAGTTCTCATTGAGTTAGCTATTTTCTACCAGCAATAAAAATCTTTATTATTGTTACGAAGAATTATATCACGTATTCAGAATAAAAGTGTGTGGTTTACAAATAATTCTAAAAAAAAAAAAAGTTTATAACTAATAATAATAACATGTATGCATTATAAACTAAATTAAAATAAAATAAATTAGTTTAAATGGTAAGTAAAAGGAAACTTAAATTGGTAAATAAATATGATTAATAATATTAAATGCACTCCAATTGTTTATCATTTTTCTTGAATTTGTTTTGAGTTTACTTGTGACTTAATATATACAAACAATGTAGGAGAAACAATTTGTGTAAAACATTGGAACGTATAAAAATATCAAAAAAAGTTTTGGATGAAGTCAAAAAATTCTTTGCATATAGATTCGAACCACTGTTGGTCATATTTCTCTTTACCGAGAAATCGAAGAAGCTATACAAGGATTTTTTCGAGCCTACTCATATGATACCCAATCATAAGGTATCTAAGCTAAAAAATTCTATGACACCAATATGAATTCGAGTCTCTCCGGTTCAACTAGGACCCCAGTTCCTGACCTGACTTTCTACTAAAATCAAGATTGAGAAACGGAAGTTTTCCAATCATGGACTCAAACCCATTGACGAAGTCCACTTAGCAGAATAATGGGGTATTTATGGCCATTAAACTGCTTATTAGCAGATTAATAGATCACTTCGGAATGACATATACATCACACTATCCTGGATCAAGTAAAAGCTCTGGGTTTCATAAAAAAAATATTTTATAGATGCTGGTAGCATGGGTTCAAATCTCACTGTATGCAAATTCTTTACTGTTTTTTTATTTAAAATGTAAAAAGACAAAAGTACCCTTATAATAATGTAATTTATTTCTACATGAAAGGTATTTTTATAATTTCGTTTATCAAATTGGTGACTGATTAATTCGTGGCATCAATTGAAGTTTAAATAAGAATATAGACTATTATTATTATTATTATTAGTATGACACAGGGGCGAAGTCAGAAAATTTTTTTAGGGGGTCGGATGAAATTTTAAAATTTTATAGTTTATATCTTTATAATTTGTAAATGATTAAATCGAATTTTTATAATTTTAGGGGAGCCAAAGTGTAATTTTATCTTTACTATTTTAAAATTTTGAAAAAAGTTTAATAGCAAAAATAATAATTTTACATTTTAGAGGGGCCGGGGCCATACCAACCCTTGGCTTCGCCCCTGGTATGACACGTAGCATGACAAAATTGTAGTATGTCATAATGATGATAACTTGGTAAGAATGTCATCTTTGAAAATTGAAAAGTAATTTTAGAAAATATAACAATTATAAAAATTAAAATTTATATTAAAAAATATAATAAGTTAAAACTGTAGCGACGTAAAAATTTTTTGGTTTCGGGTCGCTAAATTGTGGCGATTTATTAGAAAACTGGAAATTGAAATTTGGTTAAAAATAAACAGGGAGTCGCCACCGATCTTTTTTCCTAGGTGTGATCGGACACCTATTAAATTTTTCTTTAAAA
Organism: Gossypium anomalum; assembly: GCA_025698475.1. NCBI lineage: Eukaryota > Viridiplantae > Streptophyta > Magnoliopsida > Malvales > Malvaceae > Gossypium > Gossypium anomalum. The sequence goes on along the minus strand of CM046960.1, from coordinate 46,104,089 downwards.
GCAAATAAAAGGCTAGGTTTAGGTTTACGTTACAAACCAATGGAAAATTAGGGTTCGGAGTCGGTTACGCATTTGGAAAGGTATTAGCACCCTCGTGACGCCCAAAATTGGTATCTCATAAACACGTGATGTCTTAATTTTCAAAAATACGAGTTCAATATATAATTTAGTCGTGATCCGATTAAAAGAAGACGTGAAATTTCAATTTTATTTCGATTTTTGAGAAGGGTATATCGCTTTAACACGAGTCAATCGACATTCACCCAACATAGCGATGAACTCGATGACTTAATGTTGAATCGATATATTGCCTTGGTTATTGAAATCGATTAACAAAACAAGAATATGATTTTCAAATAATAAGAAACAAAATTGATATGAAATAAGAATAAATGAATGGAATAACTATAAATGATTTAGAAACAAATAACAAAGATTACTATAATGTTGAAAGAAAACATTAATAATGCATGCAAGATTAAATGTAAAAATAGTATCAAATACAAGAAAATAATGAATATACATATATATAGAAAAAATAATATTAAGATCATGTTCATAACATAAGTGAGAAAAGTATATATATACATAACATATTTAATACTGAACATATACGATATACATAATAATATACGTGTAATAGTAAAAAAATACATAACTAATAATATTAAAAGATATATACATACGTAAAAATGAATGAATAATAAAGAAGTATACCAGAAATGACATTAAAAAATTATATATGTACAATATATATAAATACATAAATGTGTACATGTATTAGAAATATTGATATGAAAGAAGAAACCATTAGTAATTTACATAAATACATACATACATATATAAATGATAGTGTTAGAATATATAATATAATATTAGAAGCACATGTAACATGAAAAACATATTCATAATACTTAATATGAACACTTTAGAAATAATAATAACCATTAATAATATTACTTAAATATATTTACATAGATATTTAAGACATATATATTTCAACACATAATAATAATAATAATAATAATGATAACAATTATTATTATAATAATTATAATAACCATAATAAATATAAGAATTAATTAGTGAATAGTCAAGGAACGAAAATAAACTAAGAGGGACCAAAATAGAATAAAAACCAAAGTTTTATGGCTGATTTAAAATAAAAATGGAGGGAAAGGACTTATTTGAATGCGCTAAAGACATGAAGGGACCAAATCAGATAATAAACCAACTTCCTGAAACGCAGTAAGCAGTGAGAGGAGTGATTTGAAATCGGTGAAAGATTGCATGGCCAAATTAAAAATCATTAAAACTTAATTACGAACATTTAAAAAGCGGAGGGGTAAACGCGTAAATAACCCCTCCTTAGAAGAAAACACGCGATCCTAGCTCCTGGGTCGGGCAATCGGTCGAGCTTGAAACGACACCGCTTTTGAGGCCATCAAGAGGCCCTAAACGCGCCGTATGGTATGCTTATAAAAACAAAAATTTTTTTAAAAATTCATTTCATTCACCGCTAAAAAAAAAAAAATGAGAAGGGCTTTGGATTCTCTCTGAGGAGTCCGTTCTCGTGCCACAAGGCCGATCCATCCTCCGTCGTCGACGTTGCGCACTTCACCGCCACTGCACACAGTGGCGCTTAAATCGCCTCTAGGTAAAAAAAAAAAAACTTTTTTTTTTTTTTTTTTTTCTACTTAATATATTTATATGTATTTTGTGGTATTAGTGTGTGTGTGTAATGAGAGAAAGAAAAAAAACAGATTCAAAAAGAAAGAAGAAAAAAGAAATAAACAATCACCTTGGGTTTTATTAGTTTAATTTTCAGTATGGTTTCTCTGCCTTGAGATCTTTTTTCTTTTTTAGACTATATGTGTGTCTAGAAAAATCTAAAAAAACTTCCCCCCCATTTTTACCAAGTTTTATTCGGGTTTTTATACCCTATTTCTTTTACAAATTGCTTTTTTTCTTTCACTTTCTGTCTTGGCCTTGCTTGCAGAGATTATGGCGGTGCTGAGCAGATCTGATGGAGGTGACAGCGGCGTGGGGGTGCAGAGGGTGGTTGGCCGACAGTCAGAGCAAGTGGGGAAGGCTTGCGGCGCTAGGCAAGTTTAGGGTTTCAGCTACTGAAACCCTAATGTCTAAAATTGGGCTAAACGGGCTTGGGGTTAGGTGTTTAGTTGGGCTCTGAAATGTAGTTGGGTAGATTTAGTTGATCTAATTTGGGGTGTAATTTAGGGTTAATATAGATGGGCCAGTGGGTTTAATTGGGCTCCGGGTTTATAATTTTGTAAATGGGTTGAGGGTTGATTTGGGTTGTTTGTAAATAGGGTTAACGGGCTAAGGGTTTGGTTGATTGTTTTAGCAGGCCGAAATTGGCCTACTACAGCTGCCCCTCTTTGCTCATTGTCGTGTAACGAGAATAGAGCAAAGACATAATGAAAGGCCAATTTTGCCCCGTCTTGCCGACTCTTGACTTCATCGGCGCTCTTCTGGTTCATGGAGTCTTCTTCCAGTCCATCGTATCTTGCATCTTTGGTTCAATCTACTGCATCTTTTGATGTTTGTCTTGCAACCTCGATCTTCTCCAATGTAACTTCGAGGATATGAAGTTTGTGGTTTCGATCTGCTTCCACGCAGCTTCATATAGGTGAGATCTACAGCTTCAATATGCTCTTCTACTGCTTCAGTGAGATAAGATTTGTGGCCTTCTCTTCTGTCACTTTAGCAAGGCAAACTTTGATATCTTCGATCAGCTCCACTGCAACTTCAGGGGGACGAGACTTGCAACTTTGACCTGCTTCATTGCAACTTCAGGGAGGCCAAATCTGGTGTCTTTAATCAATTCCAATCTTTATTCTTTACTCAGCCTGTGACCTTGAGCTCGACTCATCTCTCTCGCAATATGAGTTGATCTCTCGCAATATGAGTTGATTTTTTTGAAAACATGAATTTAAATTACCTCAACGTGTCTTGAGGCTCAACTCACCTCTCGCAATATGAGTTGATTTTCTTGAAAATCATGAATTGAAAAGCAGAATTTGAAAAACAGAAATTGAAGGTACCTCAGCGTGCCCCGAGGCTCAACTCACCTCTCGCAATATGAGTTGATTTTTGAAACATAGAAATTAAAAGCAGAAATTAAAAGGCTCAACTCACCTCTCGCAATATGAGTTGATAATTTGAAAAGTAAATTTCGAAAAACAAGAATTAAAGGCTCAACTCACCTCTCGCAATATGAGTTGATCTTTGAAAAACGTAAATTGAAAATAGAAATTAACATACCTCGACTTGTTCTTGAGGTTCAACTCACCTCTCGCAATATGAGTTGATTTTCGAAACATAATAAAAAGGCTCAACTCACTTCTCGCAATATGAGTTGATCTTTTGAAACTTAATTTGAAAAGCAGATTTTGAAAATACCTCGACATGTGACCCGAGGCTCAACTCACCTCTCGCAATATGAGTTGATTTTTTTTTGGGAAACCGAAACTGAAATTACCTCAACGTGTCTTGAGGCTCAACTCACTTCTCGCAATATGAGTTGATTTTTGAAGGACAGAAATTAACATTACCTCAATGTGTCTTGAGGCTCAACTCACCTCTCGCAATATGAGTTGATTTTTTTGAAAAACATAAATTAAAAATAGGAATTGAAAAGCAGAAATTGAAAATACCTCAGCGTGCCCCGAGGCTCAACTCACCTCTCGCAATATGAGTTGATTTTTTGAAAACATGAATTTAAATTACCTCAACATGGCGTGAGGCTCAACTCACTTCTCGCAATATGAGTTGATTTTTGAAACATAGAAATTAAAAAGCAGAAATTGAAATACCTCAGCTTGCCTGAGGCTCAACTCATTTCTCGCAACATGAGTTGATTTTCCTTAAAAGGCATGAATTAAAAACATTAAAATACCAAAACCTGTCCTTTGATAGAACTTAGGTGTCTTTTCACTTGATTCAAGATGCCCATCATTCCATTTCTTACTCGCTAGAGTACTGTAGATATGCCATGCATGATGTTATCATGATATGCACATGTTTGTCTTAAATGCCTTTATGCCTACATGATTATGCTATGCGTCTCGCAGCATGTTTGTCGTGTGTCTTTTCGCCACGATTGTTGAGGATCTGCGTTCATTACTTCGGCTCTTGACTTTCTCTTTAAGCCATGTACCCGCCTTCAGCTTTACAAGTAATCAACGTTTCTCGAGATATCACTCTTTAGCCCCTGGTTGAACTTTATTCTAGCTTTGAGGCTCTTTGTGTTTATCAAATTTTCATCCAAGTAATGTTTAACATTTTTTCGTTTTAGAGCATGTCATTTCACCATTTATCATGTAAATAAACACATAATGAGATGCATGAAAAGGTCGAGTAGGAACAAAAATGATATCTCGTATTCATTTATTTCAAGTGTGGCACACAAAGGAAGTTAACCAATGAGAGTAAAAATGTCAAAAAGGAAAAAAAAAAGGATCACATTCAACGGATACAAATGCTCTAGATATTCAACACATGAACTCTTCCACGCTCCTCAATCAAGAATCTTTTCGTCCGGCTCCTCGCGTAGAAGATTTTGAGCTTTCAGAGATGCTTCAAATACTGTAGTCTCACTGTTTGTCGTACGGTTTAAAACACCTTGCCTTGTAAGCCGAATGTTTGCTTCATTAGAATGCCCTCTCGGGTTTTCATCCTAATCTTTTGTTTAATCAAAGCGCCCTTTTCGGGTTTTCGCTCTGATCCTTTTTTTTTTTTTTTTTTTAGGATGCCCTTTTCGGGTTTTCATCTTGACTTTCTTTTTCAAGCATAGTACTTCTTCACCGTGATCCGAGTTCACTTTGGATTTGGTAGCTCCTTGCCATCCATGTCGGTAAGGATCAAAGCTCCTCCTGAGAATGCCTTCTTTACGACGTATGGTCCTTCCCAATTTGGTGTCCATTTTCCTCGCAGGTCTTTTTGTATTGGGAGGATCTTTCTCAGCACGAGTTCTCCTTCACGGAATTCTCTTGGTCGTACCTTCTTGTCATGTGCTGCGATCATTCTCTTTTGGTACATCTGCCCATGACAAATTGCTCTTAGACGTTTTTCTTCGATGAGGTTCAACTGATCGTATCGAGCTCGGACCCATTCTGCTTCTTCTAATTTTGATTCCATTAAGACTCGCAGAGAGGGGATCTCAACCTCGATAGGTAGCACAGCTTCCATTCCATAGACTAGAGAGAAAGGAGTTGCTCCCGTAGATGTTCGCACAGATGTGCGATATGCAAACAAAGCAAATGGAAGTTTCTCGTGCCAATCTTTATACGTCTCAGTCATTTTCCCGATGATCTTTTTAATGTTCTTGTTGGCTGCTTCAACAGCCCCGTTCATCTTTGGGCGATAGGGCGAGGAATTATGATGCTTTATTTGGAACTGCTCGCACACTTCTTTCATCATCTTATTGTTCAGATTCGTGGCATTATCTGAAATGATTCTTTCAGGCAATCCGTACCGGCAAATGATCTCCTTTTTCAAAAACCTGCAAACTGCAGTCCTTGTCACATTGGCAAACGAAGCGGCTTCTATCCATTTTGTGAAGTAATCGATGACCACAAAGATGAATCGATGTCCGTTTGATGCCCTTGGAGAGATTGGCCCTATAACGTCCATGCCCCACATAGCAAAAGGCCACGGAGAGGTCATGACATGAAGAGGAGAAGGGGCCACATGAATTTTATCGCCGTAGATTTGGCATTTGTGACATTTTCTGGCAAAATTGATGCAGTCACTTTCCATTGTCAGCCAATAATAACCAAGTCTCATGATCTTTCTGGCCATATTGAATCCATTGGCATGTGTTCCGCAGATTCCCTCATGGACCTCTTCAAGTATTTTCCTAGCTTCAACTTCATCCACACATCTCAAGAGCATCTGATCCTTTCCTTTTTTGTATAGGATGTCCCCATCAAGAACAAATCCCGTTGCCATTCTTCTGATTGTTCTCTTGTCGTTCTCATTCGCTTGTTCGGGATAGCTTCGATTCTTGATATATTCTAGGATATCGTGGAACCATGGACGCCCGTCTTCTGCTTCTTTTTCAATGCTACAACAGTGTGCAGGGACCTGATATATACTCATTTTGAGGGGCATTATTTCTGGCTTCTTTACTTGCTTTGAACATTGAAGCCAAAGTGGCAGGGGCATCACCAGTTGGTTTTCTTCTCGTGGGAAATAGTGAAAAGTTACTTCTTTGAATTCCTTGATCAATTCAGCCACTAAATCACTGTACTTAATCAATTTTGGATCCCTCACTTCCCACTCTCCACGGATTTGGTAAATTACTAGAGCTGAGTCTCCGTACACCTCTAGGATTTTGATGTCTCGATCAATAGCTGCACGAAGCCCCATGATACAAGCCTCATATTCTGCGATATTATTGGTACAAAAGAAGTTCAGTCTTGCAGTGAACGGATAATGATTCCTCTCTGGTGATATCAGGACTGCTCCGATTCCATGCCCTAAAGCATTCGACGCACCATCAAAACACATCTTCCATGATTTCTCTTTTGAGGACTCGGATTCCATTTCTGTGATGCACATTAAATCTTCGTCTGGGAAATCGAATCTTAACGGCTCATATTCTTCTGTCGTTCGAGTTGCTAGAAAGTCAGCTATTGCGCTCCCTTTTATTGACTTCTGACTTACATAGGCAATGTCATATTCCGAAAGGAGAATCTGCCATCGGGCCATCCTTCCTGATAGTGCCGGCGATTCCATCATGTATTTTATCGGGTCTAGCTTTGAAATTAGCCATGTCGTATGGTACAACATGTATTGTCTGAGTCTCCGAGCTACCCAAACTAGAGCGCAACAAAACTTTTCAATGGACGAATACTTTGCCTCATATTCAATGAACTTTTTACTGAGGTAGTAGATCGCCTTTTCTTTCTTTCCCGTCTCGTCATGTTGCCCCAAAGATCGCAACCCATTGAATTTTCAACACCGCCAAATACAAAATCAAAGGTCTCCCCGGAGTTGGCGGTACTAGCACTGGAGGACTAGACAAATATTGCTTTATCTTATCAAAGGCCACTTGGCATTCCTCATTCCAATCTCCCGGGTTATGTTTTCGAAGAAGCCGAAAGATTGGGTCACATTGGTTGGTAAGTTGAGCGATAAATCGGGCGATGTAGTTTAATCTCCCTAAAAATCCTCTAACTTCCTTTTGCGTGCGTGGGGGTGGTAACTCTTGAATGGCCTTTATTTTATCTGGATCAACCTCGATACCTCTTTCACTGACAATGAATCCTAGCAACTTTCCTGAGGTAGCCCCAAACGTACATTTGGCTGGATTAAGCTTTAATTGGAATTTTCTCAGCCTGTCGAATAACTTCTTCAAATTCACTACATGCTCTTCTTCCCCTCGGGATTTAGCAATCATATCGTCGACGTAGACCTCTATTTCTTTATGCATCATGTCATGGAATAATGTTACCATAGCTCTCTGATATGTTGCCCCAGCATTCTTTAACCCGAATGGCATCACCTTGTAGCAGAACGTTCCCCACATTGTTATGAAGGTAGTTTTCTCCATATCCTCAGGGGCCATCTTGATCTGATTATACCCCGAGAATCCATCCATGAAAGAAAACAATGAATGCTTTGCTGTGTTGTCCACCAACGTATCAATATGTGGTAAGGGAAAGTTATCCTTTGGGCTGGCTCGATTCAAGTCACGGTAGTCCACACACATTCGTATTTGCCATCTTTCTTTGATACCGAACTATATTAGCCACCCATTCGGATATTTGGAGGCTTGTAGGAAACCAGCGTCAAAATTGCTTCTTGACTTCCTCTTTTATTTTTAGTAGCATTTCGGGTCTCATCCGTCTTAATTTTGGCTTTGGATGGGCTTGCATTCGCTTTAATGGGAGCTTGTGGACCACTAAATCTTCATCTAGCCACTGGCATGTCTGGTATGACCATGCGAAAACATCTTTGTATTCGCAGTAGAGCGATCAAATTATGCCCGTGCTCTCTGAAATAGAAGTCCCAATCTTCACTTCTTGTTTCCTTTCTTGATTGCCCAAGTTTATTGTTTCCACAGATTCTTCATGAGGCAAAATCTGTTTGTCCTCTTGTTCCACCATTCTTAACAATTCGAGACGAGACGTAATCTTGACATTTTCTTGACTTCAAATTCTCCTAAACAAACAAACCTTCTCAAAATCGATTTCAAGACTCATGAACGGGTTTGTTCATGTCATCGATATCTGAGCACCTAAAAGTTGAATGGAAAAAGAAACTATAGAGGGCATCCAAGTATTGGAATCAACAAAGGAATATTATGGCATGGAATGTGGCAAATGTGAATATGGGCTATGAAATGAGAAAATGATTATGAAATTAGCGATAATGCAAAAAAATCGTGACAAAATGCATCTTTATTGATATTCATTTAAATGATAAAGAGAGCTAATGCACGCTCTTACAAAAGAATTCTATTATATCTAAAGACACAATAGAAGGTTAATGTTTGGCATTACTCAAGTCTTATAAACTACAAGAAGCTCCTCGGAAGTCCAATTGTTCAACATGAAACCGGGAGGGCAAGGCGTATCCTCGAGACATCTTTACTTGTACCACCCCCTTTGTCAATGACATTTATCTCGACATTCAAAAAACCCCTTTCAATTATCCTCGGCATGTTTTGTGGATCGTCTTGTCCAGGTATATATCATTCCATGATTTAAATGTTTTTGACAAAGGAGGGTATTCTATTGGTTCCCATTCGATTCTCGACCCAAAGTTCTTGCAATCCTCCTTTCTGATCTTTCTTCCACTTGTGTTTCTTCTTTGACGCATGTCAGTGGAACCCCAAACCGTGATCGAGCCTTGTCTTGCATGGCTTTAAAGCCCTAACTATTCCTTGCAAATGTCTGCCTAAACCTCTTCTTGCTCGAGCTCCTCTTCCTACGGTCAACTTGACACCCATTCTGGTATTTCTCGACAGTTTCGGCACTGGAATTCTGTTTCCCTCAGCAACAAAAGTGGCATTCACAAATTCAAGGGATCGGAAAGAACACTCCACTGCGTCTTTGTTCACTTCCAAGTACGGTGCATCAACGAGAGCGAGATGCGACAATATCTTCTTCTCCTTCGATCGTGACGAACAGGTGTGCATGATAAATTTTATTTTTGGTGGAGGGATGACGGGACCGCTCCGCGAGAATGGATCCGTGGTCTCCCAAAAGCGGTTATGCGATGGCGTAATGTCCATGACTTGGAACTCAATCATCATAAATGTAAGGGCCACTTTCTAGAGGATCTCAATCTTTCCCATAACTTCACGCCTCGTCCCGTCGAATGCCCTCACGTGGAATGACGGGGCCTTAAGTAGGACAAATCCATCGATGATACGGAAAGTGTGGCCAATGGCATAACATTTAACGCCACCCATTATCGATGAGTACGTTCGGTATTATGTAGCCCTTTGCAAATGAGTCGTGATATGCGGCGCTTTCACCGATCCTCTACCGTTTGGCGGTATCTCATCATCACTAAAAGAGATGAAATTGTCCGCATTCGGATGGTTTACCCACCTATCAAGCTTCTCAACAGATATGTTGTTGGCTACATAAGCTTGGTTTAACACCTTCAATAGGGCATTCCGATGTGGCTCTGAATTTAACATGAGAGATAAAACGAGATTCGTCTTTGTTTGCTTGCTCAATTGTTCCACCACACTATACTCATCGTGCTTGATAAATTTCAAGAATTCTTGAGCTTCTTCCTCATTCGCGAGCTTTTTAGTCTCTTGCGGGTGGAATTTCTTGCTCGACTTCGACTTCAGTACATCACTTTGCTTTCCTTTTTGCTTCAAGTCGCTACTTTTCTTTACTGGTTCAACTTCTTTGGAATAGCACCGTCCACTTCGGGTAAAATGACCTACCTCCCCAACATCTTCAAATATGGATTTGGACTTTCTAACTTCCGGTGTGACGATATTGACATCATATCTCCACGGTACTATTTTGTTGTTCTTATAAGGGAAAGGAGATGGTACTTCGATTATCATCTTTGGTTTCACCGGCTCCTTCTTCACGTCATAGTAAATCACCAATGGTCGATCCGCGCTATAAGGGGGACCTGATGAATGATTGTCAGATGTACATATTTCTCCATTATCGGCCTCTATGGCTTTACAAAAAATCCCGATCTCCTTGTTATCCATCATACTTTGCAATAATCTTCTGAATTCATCACAGGACTGAATGCTGTACCCTTCGATGCCGTGGAACTCGCAAAAATTGTGACCTTTTGCATCCCTTCCTTCGAATACTCCGTTAAAAGGACAGAGTAGCCCTTTTTCAACTAGCACCTCCCAGATTCTCTGCAGAGGTGTTCTTACTTCAGATACCCATCTTTTACTTCGTCGTTTATCCTCCTCTCCTACTGCACTCACATTCCCTTCGGTGTGGTTTGGGAATGTATTCCCAGCCGTACCGCCAGTACCATCAAATCGCAAGATGCCCGCGTCGATGAGCCCTTGAACTCTCCTTTTGAAAGCAAGACAGTTCTCTGTAGAATGCCCTTGATTCCGCATGATATGCACAACTAGCATTTAGATCGTACCATTTGGGTATGGAGGTTTAAGGGGTGCCATGTAGTGGGGAGAGATCAGTTGTTTCTCCAAAAGTTTTGGGTACAATTCCCCATACGACACAGGGATGGGAGTAAACCTGCGGTCTCTCGGTATTAGGCCTTCTGGGGTCTTGGCTCATTTCGAGTTGGTTTGAGCTGGTGCAGTGTTTTGTGAGAAAGTGGTGGCAGGTCTTTGGTTGTTCATAGCGTATACGGGGTAGGAAGGAGGTGGTGTTTGGTAGTAAGGGGTTTGAGGAGGATAATAGAAATTTGGAGGTGGAAAATTTCGGGGTCGGGGTTGGTTAGGATATGAATTAGGGGCATAGCGGTTTCCCATCCCGACCATGTGGGTTTCTGGTTCCTTCTTTTTCATAGGCACTGCCCTTTTCGAACCTTCTGAACTTTCCATTCTACCGCTCTTAACGGCGTTCTCTATGAGCTCCCCAGATATTACAATATCTGCAAACTCCTTCGTGGCACTCCCCACTAGTTTGTCATAAAACGGCGCCTTTAAGGTGTTGATAAAGAGAACGGTTATCTCCGTTTTTGTTAGTGGGGGTTCCACTTGGGCTGAGACGTCTCTCCATCTCTGCGCATACTGTCTAAAAGTCTCTGACGGCTTTTTCTCCATCATCTGTAAGGTCATCCGGCCCGCACCATGTCGATACATGCTTGTATTGTTCGCGAGAATCACGGATGCCAAATCTTTCCAGATCTAATCTTTTCCCTCTTTGAGTTTGGTTGTACCAACGGAGGGACGACCTGTTAGACTATCTTGGAAGCAATGTATAAGTAACTTATCATCATTCACGTAACCAGATCATTTTTCGATGAGAACATGATGAGATGTGCTTTTGGGCACCTAGTCCCATCATACTTCTCAAAATCGAGCGCCTTGAACTTCGGAGGCAAAATTAGATCAGTGCACGACTAAGTTCCTTGGCACCCAGTGAAGACCTCGGTGCCTTCTATTGCTTTGAGTCTTTCCTCCGGACTCTTATATTTCGCGTCATGGTTATCCAATTTCAATTTGGCAACTTCGCGGGTCATCCAGATCTGGAACTAGTGGATCAGCAGGACTAGCCCTGGGTTCGACGCGAATATTCCTTGCCCCAAATTAGTGGGTGGAGCGGTGGCATAGGTCGATGTTCCAAGCCCGTGGGTTCTCCTTGAGCATACCCTCTCGTGTTGTATATGCGGGTGGTGGAGTGAATCCGGAGGATAGAGTGGATCCCGATCGTGGTGAATTCTCGATTGAGGTTCCATAACATCCGGGTTCTGCATGGGTCCCTTTCCTTTGACCAAAGTTGTCATCATCTCCATCATTTTAGCCATCCGATCTCTTTGCTCAGTGACTCCTCTCGAGATCTTACCATTAGATCTCTCGTTTCTTGTTGCGATTTGGCCAGTGGCTTTGTAATTCCTTTTGAGCCCTTTCCATCCTTTCGATTCTCTCATTGAACTCAGCTTCCATTGCCCTAGTTTGTCGACGCGTTCTGTATAAATGTCGTGATTCCAGTCTTGAAGTCTTGCAACTGTGGATTATATGACTCTTTTAGTTTCGGTGGATGATTATGGTGATATGTACATGCGATGAATGAATGAATGAGTATATGAATGGATGAATGTCCAAAGAAATAAATGATGCATAAATGTTAGTTATGAGTAAATATGCAAGAATTTGGTGTTGATTTCAAGATAGCCCCATATGTAGGCATTTCATTCATCAGAAGAGTACATTACAAAAAGTTTTCATTTTTCCACCAGTTACACAAATTTCCTAGCCACATTGCCTTGTTTCTTCACTTGCTCTAAAAATTCTGATATACTCGATCTTTGGCTCGGAGGGAATTGGCAACTGAGAACTTCGGCTTCATCTGATAATTGAACAACTTGCATAGCCGCTTGGCGAATTTCATTGATCAGGAAGTTGAGTTGCATTTCTCTTTCTTGGAGAGTTCCTTCATACGCGTGCATGTCCCGATCGTACTGATCATTCTTTTCTTCTAGATCCTTCAGGAGGTTATCTAATTGTTGTTGACGAGATTGTAGCATATTTTCTAAATCTCGTACTCTCCTTTTTAATTCTTGATGTTCAGACTGACTATTCGCAAATTCTGCAGTTACTATTTCATACTCGGCATTCTTCCTTCTTAACTCTATTGCAGCGCGCGCGGCCTTTTCCTCTTCTTTTTTTGCTTTTCCCTTCCAAAATTCCATTCCTCCTTTGATGTTACCAATTTCTTCTTTCCACTCAACTGTTGACTTGCCCAATCCACTATTCTTTATAGTGTTTCTTAATTTCTTGTTTTCCAAATGAAGGTCCCTTAAGTCGTTTCTCACGATCTCGGCCTCCTTTGTACTTTTTTTTTCATCCTGGACTTTTCAACTTTGAACTTCAATCTTCACCGTGGTAGTTCTCTTCTTGAAGGGTCTTGAGGTCTCTGGACATCCCGCTTTTTCATGCTCGAATTCCTGTCTAGCTATTTCCAACTCTGATGGCATTTCTTCCAAAAAAGGATTCTGGGCAGTGCAATTTGTTGATGAGATCTGCTGGCTACTTCTCCGTTGCTTTCTCCATAGGTCATAGCCTTGGGTGAGAGTATCAGCATACAAGGCTAATTCCATGAAATGAATTTCATTCCAAGACCTTGCAGTGTCTCGGATTTTCTTCATATATCCTTCACCCGTGAAGGCGAACTCGGACTGCACTAGCCCTCCGGTTGCGGGTATAAATTGTCGCGAAGAAAATTGCCTTTGAACCAATAGCGGAGCGTATCCAACTCCTCCCCATAATCCGAGTAAAGGTACCCAATCTTGGCTTCCACATTTGTATAGCAAAACTGAAGGACGGATCCAGGGTGCTCTCCACGTTATATCCTCGGCGCGAAGATTCTGAAACACTGATACCCAATGTTGCTCGGTGATTTCTTTCGGCCACTCTTTCTTGAGGTAAGCTTCTAGCGGGGCGAATGTTTTTGAAAACATGTGGAATGGAGTGCGCTCTACTTTCCAAAAATGACTCAAAATCCAAGCGTTGAGCATTGTGCACATCCGATAAATCGTCCCTTTCCAACCCTTCGACAGTACTCAAGGACACAGATGTCTCGGCTAAGATAGTCGGGACAGGGGTTGACTCCTTGTTTTAGCCTTTCAAGAAATCAAACACTGCGACCTCAATATGTCCGAGAACTCTCGGAAAATGACCAAACCGTAAATGGCCAAGGCAAATAGATTAACTCTCTTCAATATGTCCGGATGACTCGTAACCAGATTCTCGTAGGCTAGACCATGGAATGCAAACTGTTTCATTCTTCTTTTTATTTGTTTTTCGGCCCGGGCATCAGTCATGTCTCATCGATCTTACTAACTTTTTCTAAAGGTCAAGGGCTTAGGCTCCTTCACGTATATCTTGCCAAATTGCACATTATCGATGCGGAGTAAAGCGACATACTCTTCTATGGTTGAGTCATGTCCTCTTGATTGAATGTAAAGCAACGATAAGTGGGTCCCGAGAATCGAACCATGGCTTTAATCAACTGTTCGTCTACACGAATGGTGATCAAGTGAGCTATATCTCCATACCTCTCGGTGAAAATGCCCTAGTGTCTGAATCCCATTGGTTCCAAACTTGCACCAAATCCTCAAGGTTATTTTGGCGGACATTCACGATTGTATGTTCGGGCAAATTGGCAACACTCCCCTCCACTAGGTCGTCCCCTTTTCTCTCGAGTTTTTAGAGACCAGTCTCGAACCACGGCATTCTTCTCGATTATTTGTGTAATTGACTCCTCCATCAGAAACCCGTTCTTTGGCAACTATCCTTTAATCAACACCTTCCTAATGTGATGCCTATGATGCATGATGAAAATAAAAACAAACAAACTTGGTTAGTAAACACAACACATATGATTTGAGAAACAAATTAAACTGTCCAATCCAAATCTCTTTGTATGAACAATGTAAATGAAAGGCAAAAAGTATTATCCCCGTATACTTATTTTGGTGGCTATAAGCGGACAAAGGTTCGGTATGGCTCTAATTGGATGGCTCATATGGTTCATTATATGCGGTTTTGGTTCTAGATAGGTACTCGAATCGTTCGTACTATCGTCTACTAAGACTAGCACGAAGCCTCGGTCGTAGCTCATCACAAGCTCACGAGTTCAATTCGAGGGATTACATTTACTTATGCCTATGCGGAGGGACAAGTTAACTCACGAAAGCATAAGTCATATGTAACCCAAAGTATTCACTAGCTTTGTGCGGAGGGACGAGTTAACTCACGAAGGCGTAGTGTTTACTTTCACTTAAACGGACGGAGCCCGGGTATAGAACTCATGTTATGCAAAATGCAAGTGCACGATGTGTGTGGGGAGAAACTCATAAACATTTTTATTTAAAAGCTAAACCAAAAAGAACCGTAAAAATTTAAAACTGAAAAATAAAAGGGCAAAAACGAGTTAGAAAAATATTTACAACACGATGCAAATGCATGAATTTTGAAAACGAGAATTTCGGATCACGACCAAATATTTACTTTGAACAAGGAAATTTGAAAACTTTTGACAAAATGTGTTTATTCAACTCGACTCTCAAAACCGGTCCCAGATGGAGTCGCCAAATATGTGACGTAAAAATTTTTGGTTTCGAATTCGCTAAATTGTGGCGATTTATTAGAAAAAATGGAAATTGAAATTTGGTTAAAAATAAACGAGAGTCGCCACCGATCTTTTTCCTAGGTGTGATCGGACACCTATTAAATTTTTCTTTAAAAGCAAATAAAAGGCTAGGTTTAGGTTTACGCGTTACAAACCAATGGAAAATTAGGGTTCGGGAGTCGGTTACGTCTGAGGAAGGTATTAGCACCTCGTGGCGCCCAAAATTGGTATCTCATAAACACGTGATGTCTTAATTTTCAAAAATACGAGTTCAATATATAATTTAGTCGTGATCCGATTAAAAGAAGACGTGAAATTTCAATTTTATTTCGATTTTTGAGAAGGGTATATCGCTTTAACACGAGTCAATCGACATTCACCCAACATAGCGATGAACTCGATGACTTAATGTTGAATCGATATATTGCCTTGGTTATTGAAATCGATTAACAAAACAAGAATATGATTTTCAAATAATAAGAAACAAAATTGATATGAAATAAGAATAAATGAATGGAATAACTATAAATGATTTAGAAACAAATAACAAAGATTACTATAATGTTGAAAGAAAACATTAATAATGCATGCAAGATTAAATGTAAAAATAGTATCAAATACAAGAAAATAATGAATATACATATATATAGAAAAAAAATAATATTAAGATCATGTTCATAACATAAGTGAGAAAAGTATATATATACATAACATATTTAATACGAACATATACGATATACATAATAATATACGTGTAATAGTAAAAAAATACACATAACTAATAATATTAAAAGATATATACATACGTAAAAATGAATGAATAATAAAGAAGTATACGAAATGACATTAAAAAATTATATATGTACAATATATATAAATACATAAATGTGTACATGTATTAGAAATATTGATATGAAAGAAGAAACCATTAGTAATTTACATAAATACATACATACATATATAAATGATAGTGTTAGAATATATAATATAATATTAGAAGCACATGTAACATGAAAAACATATTCATAATACTTAATATGAACACTTTAGAAATAATAATAACCATTAATAATATTACTTAAATATATTTACATAGATATTTAAGACATATATATTTCAACACATAATAATAATAATAATAATAATAATGATAACAATTATTATTATAATAATTATAATAACCATAATAAATATAAGAATTAATTAGTGAATAGTCAAGGAACGAAAATAAACTAAGAGGGACCAAAATAGAATAAAAACCAAAGTTTTATGGCTGATTTAAAATAAAAATGGAGGGAAAGGACTTATTTGAATGCGCTAAAGACATGAAGGGACCAAATCAGATAATAAACCAACTTCCTGAAACGCAGCGCAGTGAGAGGGAGTGATTTGAAATCGGTGAAAGATTGCATGGCCAAATTAAAAATCATTAAAACTTAATTACAGAACATTTAAAAAGCGGAGGGGTTAAACGCGTAAATAACCCCTCCTTAGAAGAAAACACGCGGATCCTAGCTCCCTGGGTCGGGCAATCGGGTCAGAGCTTGAAACGACGCCGTTTTGAGGCCACTGAAGAGGCCCTAAACGGCGTCGTATGGTATGCTTATAAAAACAAAAATTTTTTTTAAAAAATTCATTTCATTCAGCTGCTAAAAAAAAAAAAATGAGAAGGGCTTTGGATTCTCTCTGAGGAGTCCGTTCTCAGGCCACAAGGCCGGCCATCCTCCGTCGTCGACGCCGCCGCACCGGCCACCGTACACGGTGGCCGGAAATCGCCCTAGGTAAAAAAACTCTCTTTTTTTCTTTTTTTTTCTACTTAATATATTTATATGTATTTTGTGGTATTCGTGCGTGTGTGTAATGAGAGAAAGAAAAAAAAACAGATTCAAAAAGAAAGAAGAAAAAAGAAATAAACAATCACCTTGGGTTTTATTAGTTTAATTTTCAGTATGGTTTCTCTGCCTTGAGATCTTTTTTCTTTTTTAGACTATATGTGTGTCTAGAAAAATCTAAAAAAACTTCCCCCTTTTTACCAAGTTTTATTCGGGTTTTTATACCCTATTTCTTTTACAAATTGCTTTTTTTCTTTCACTTTCTGTCTTGGCCTTGCTTGCAGAGATTATGGCGGTGCTGAGCAGATCTGATGGAGGTGACAGCGGCGTGGGGGTGCAGAGGGTGGTTGGCCGACAGTCAGAGCAAGTGGGGAAGGCTTGCGGCGCTAGGCAAGTTTAGGGTTTCAGCTCATCAAACCCTAATGTCTAAAATTGGGCTAAACGGGCTTGGGGTTAGGTGTTTAGTTGGGCTCAAAAATGTAGTTGGGTAGATTTAGTTGATCTAATTTGGGGTGTAATTTAGGGTTAATATAGATGGGCGATGGGTTTAATTGGGCTCAGGGTTTATAATTTTGTAAATGGGTTGAGGTTGATTTGGGTTGTTTGTAAATAGGGTTAACGGGCTAAGGGTTTGGTTGATTGTTTTAGCAGGCCGAAATTGGCCTACTACAAAAACTTTAAATAAAAGCTTAAATTTTAGAAATTTGGGTTTCAAATAATTGTCGATGAAATGCTATTTAGTGCAAACTAAATACTTTAAATAAAAATTTGAAGCCTACACTCATGATGAAAATATCTTATATTAAAAAATATTATTTATGAAATAAAATTAACAAATAATTATTAGCTGAGTGATAAGGGTTTTTATATAATTTGTTGATTTTGTGTTTGATTTGTAAATAAAATTTTTTAGTAGTTGTTTTTGAAAATTATATAAAAGAATGAAAACATAAAAATACCTTATAATAATATTAATTATAATTTAAAATAAGAGTATTTTGAAAATTTTACAGTTGAGTTAGTACTGAGTTGAATCATGATACTAACTCAGTCATTCATTTTATATATAACATAGATAGACTGTATATATATATACACTGTTATTCCACAATTTTTAAATATTTATTTTTTAATATTTTATTATATTTCTATAGGATAGTAGTCAATATTAATCTTACTTGTACAGTCTAAAATGAATACCAAACATTATTCCTTATATATAAATTTGAGTATTTCAACCCAAAGTTTGAGATTATCCTCGGAAATTCATACCACCCTTCCAAGAAAACCCACCATTTACTTCAGCACATCAATTACCAAAATAAGCCGATTTAGCATATGATTTTCCCGCTTCAAACACGGCAGCTTGAACTGGAAATAGTGACAGGACTCAATGTGTCAGATCCCATCATTTTTGTCTCTGACTAGATTGCACCATTTTTAAACCAACCAAAAGGAAACACAACCCAATAGAGGGTTCACAATGTTTGTGAGAAATAGGGTTTTTAATTTTTGTTAGGGTTTATGACAGAATATTTGATTTATAGCAGTAGGAAGTACCTTTTGAGGTTTTTTTTTAGATTTTTTAAATTTTATATATTTTAATTTTGAAGTGATAACCTGAGTTAAATTTTAATATCGTCATTAAAAAGTATCAAAATAGTAAACAGAAAAATATTCAAAAGACAAAAAACATCTTAAGTATCAATCTGGAATGTTAAGTTTAGAGATCAAATATGTATTAAAGTATTATTATTATTATTATTAAGGATAAAGCAAAATTTTATCTCTAAATTTGACAACTTAGGCCTTAATATTTTGTTGTTCCACATTAGTCTCAAAATTTGACAACATTTTTTTCATTTGAGTTTGGATTCATTTAAGATATAATGATGTGGTATTTTCTTAGAGATTGATTATGCAATGTTGCATTCACTTGGGTGGGGACATGTAATTGGGACAAATTTTCATCATAATAATTTTCTTTCAAAGTTAGATCCATAATGTTAATGAATCTTCTTTCAAAATTGATCCATAATATTAATGAATCTTTTACATGCTTTCTTTGTGAAGTTTCAATAAAAAATCATGATTAATATCATTATATGGTTTAGTTTATTTATATTCTTCAATAAATTTAATTGTGAATCATAATTAAATGAATTGTTATATTTACAAAGAAGTTTAATTATGAGGATTAAATAATGAAGTTAATTTATTTTTGGATTATAATATTTAGGGTAAATTACAAAAATAGTCACTTTTGTTTGCCTCATATTACATTTTAGTTACTTATGTTTGAAATGTTACGTTTTAGTCACTTATGTCATCGCTTTGTTACGAAGTGACCACTCTACCGTTAAGCTCTGTTATTTCCCTCATGGCGGTCCTATGTAGCGGTCCAAATGAGTTTTAAATGCCAACTTGGATGTCCAATATGACAGTCCAAATAGAATTTATTTAATTAAAAACCTATTTTCATCCCAGCAACTGAACATCCAAGTTGACATTTAAAACCCATTTGGATTGCCACATAGGACTGCCATTAGGGAGGTAACGATTGAGTAACCACTTTGTAACAAAACAATAACGTAAGTGACTAAAATATAATTTGAGGCAAACAAAAGTGACTATTTTAATAATTTACCATAATATTTAACATGATTTATCATAGTTATTCAATTTAAAAGGAAATATATTTTTATATTGGGTTCACCTTATTTCTTTGTGTTGAAACTATTATAATTTTATATAATTTTTGACCAGTCGATAATTTGTTTTATGTACATTTTTAATAAATTTGTATATTTATATCAAATTAATGTTATTTTTGAGAGTGTAGTGTATTTTACTTGTCGAAACCTTTTTTGAAATTGACTTTTTATTTTAAAAAAAACGAGAATGGGGCCGCCACCAATCCTTTTTATTAGGTGTGATCAGTTCACTTTGTATTTGATCATTTTAATAAAAGTTTTAGATTCACTAAAACAATGTTTTTTAGTTTATAAAACCTAGGAAATGAGTTCGGGAGTTGGTTACGTACAATGAAGGATTAGCACTCTCGTAACGCCTAAAATTGGTACCTAGTTGATTAATTGATGTCTTAGTGTCGAGAATTGAAAGTTTAAAGAGAATTTAAAACACGATCCTGCCTTGCTTAATGATATTTTAATTAAAATTACTCCTTATTTCGAGGTAACCAAAACGAAAAGATCACGTCCCATAAGTTAGGCCACGACATCTCGAATCCTCAAAAATAAGCTTGCTCATTAATTAGTTACTATTTAAATCTCACGCATTTTAGTTTAAAAAAGGATGTTCGGTTATCTAGGTTCAAGGAGAAAGTCGAACCTCGTAAGTTAGGGCGCAACTTCTCGAATTTCCAAATACAAAACATTGCATTGATTTTAAAATTTTCCCTTTTTTATGCATCGAGTAAAAACGAATGTAACATTTAAAGTAATGTGCATTTAACTTAATCAGGTGTAGAATAAAAATGAATAAATATATTTAAACACGGTTCGTGGCATGGTTGTAACAAAAATAAAATAAAATGGAAGTATAATAGAATGCTTAGCAGAAATAAAGTTGCTATACGAGTTCAAATAATATTATAAATAAAATATAAGAAATGAAATAATAGTAACGATAGCAATAATAATGTATCATGAATAATATAACTATAATAATAATGATGATAACTTTGATTGGTAGCAATAAGGATAACAATAATAATAATAATACCATGCTAGGTATTAAAATAAATAAGATAACTCAAAATAAAAAATAAAATTGAAATATGCATAATTACGAAGGTAAATATAAATGACGTGAGAGTAATAAAAGAAATAATAAAATAACAAGAATAAAATAAAAATAACGACAATCATAATAAATGGGCAAAAAATGCACAAATAAAAGGAAATGTAAATAATATAATTTTTAAATATATAAAAAAGAAAAGGTTGAAATTAAATAAATAAAGGACTAAATTGAAATTTAAATGAAATTAAGGGCATAAATTGTAAATAAACTAATAAAGCAAAATAAGGGACCAAAACTGAACCCTTGAAAAAGAGCAGGTATCAAATGGAAAATTATTCCTAGACCCCTTAAATGCACCGTTCCAAGAGGGACCGAAACGAAAAATCCAAAATCTCATGGAATTAATTTTTTTTAAAAAAAGGAAAAAAAAGGACTGGATTGAAATGCAATTAAAAAGCAGAAGGACCAAAAGAATAAATAGACCCCTATATCGAAAACGCGCGGATCCTATGCGGTTCGGGTTGGGTCACTGTGTAGCGCCAAAACGAAGCTGTTTTGGGGCCTCTAAAGCCAAGCCAAAACGATGTCGTACCAAGGCCCTATATGAGTAAACAAATTCAGAAAAAATCATTTCAACTGTGTTTTAAAAAAAAAAACTTTTTTTTCCCATTTTTTTCCTCTAAAACATGCCCCAGGGTCCGGCCATAGGGCCGTCGTCACCTCGCCATGGTCCACCGGTAATCGGCGATGGTGGCCAGAAAAGTACCTTTTAGCTTTTTTAAAAAAAAAAACTATTTAATCTCTTTGAATTCTGATCTGAAGGCAAGGCCTTCTATTCGCAAAAAAAAAAAAAAAAAAACTTTCAGCTCTTTTCATGCCATTCATGCCTTGCTCCATCGAAGCCTAGGCCGAACCTTAATGGGTTCTGAGATTCGATGCCGGAGAAGGTATCCGATGACGGAGGGAGGTGAAACGACTCAAGTGAAAATTGATTATTATCTTTTTATTAATAATTTTTTTGAAAAAAAAAATAGAATGACCTTTGTTTTTTTTCTTTTAACGCTTTTTGTTCTTTTTATTTTTTTTTTTGTGTGTTTGATTCTTTCGTAAATAATACATGCACTGTTATGGCTTTTATAGCCATATATTCATAATATTTATATTTTTTACTGTATTTTCCTTACTGTTTCTGCCATTTTTGCCTTTGTTGTACTTCTTTCTTCTTTGCTGGTGGTGGTGGCAGAGGTCAACGGCGACGACGAGAGTCGCATCTTTGCTATTTGGTGCAACGGTGGTAGAGATAGTGTCAGACCTCGGGCGGCTTGTTCGCTGACATGGCGAATTCTGACTTTCTAAAAAATGTTTAGGTTATGGGCTTATTAGGCTTTGGGTGGACTTTTAATAATGGACTTTGTTTTTTTATTTAATTTTTTATTTTTTTTTGGTTTAGTTTGGGTTGGGCCGGGCAAAATTGGGCTGTTACATTACTTATTTTTATTTTTTTACATCTCAAACATTTTATATTTTGCTTAATTTATTATAATAATTTAATTTAAACCTTAATTAAGAATTTTGTTGAGTAATTTTCTGTGTGTTTTATTAAAGGAAATTGCAACACCCTTAGCCCGTGTCCATTGCCAGATTAGGGTTAAGAGGTATTACTGATCAAACACAATAGTTATCTAACATTTCACAACTCATTAATCATTCATTATCACACATCATTCATTCACATGCACAACGTCCCTTAAATAGGTTTACGAGACCTTAAAACATGTTTAAAAGAGGTTCGCGGCTAAACCGACCACATATAAAATTTTTTGAAAACTTAGAAAATTATCATGCACTCAGGGGTTATACGCTCATGTGAACAGGCTGTGTGCTTCACAAGGCTACCAGACACGCCCGTGTCACAGGTCGTGTGAAAATAGGGCATACATACTGACTTGAACCACACGACCAAGGACACACCAGTGTGCCAGGTCGTGTGAAATCTAGAGGGGTTACTGACTTGGGTCACATGGCCGACCACAAGCTCGTGTGTCTAGCCCGTGCCCCCTTTGAATTGGCCACATACGCCCATGTGCCAAAGCTGTGTGCCTCACACGGCCACCAGACACGCCCGTGTATCTAGGCTATGCACAAGACAGACTTAAATTTCTAATTATTCCTCATGGGACACATGGCCGTGTACCAAGGCCATGAGTCACACACGGTCGAGCCACACGCTCGTTCGCTCAGCCGTGTGGAGTGAATATATGCTTGATTTAAGCCACATTTCTCACCCTCCTCATGCCTTCCTACAACAAGATATTTCATGCCATTTCCATACATTTATAGGCAGTCAAAACATGCCAAAACATACAAATATCAAACCATCTATCCTCAACCATTTCTACTACTCAATTCCATATTCAAAACTTACCAAATCATTATGCCAAAATCATCAAAACTTACACATCTTCTAAATACGTATACTAACCAAATTATCATCTATTTCATGTCACAAAACACACCATATCATCATCTCAAAATCAAACCACAATATGCTAACTTCCAAGTAATAATACTTCCACTTACAAATATCCAAAAAAGCAACCATATAACCATACCAAACAAGCCAACACCTAAGGCAATATATACATCACATATATTACTTATCAAACACATATCTTAAGCCAACTTAAATGGCCAAATACACACCAACATTTACATCATTAGCAAGCCAAATCTCATGGCTATTATCGTAGCTCAAAACTTATTACCAATTCACTAGCCTATACATGCCATATACCATAAATACAAAGTTCCAAAAGTACCAACAAAATAATCGATAGTGTGATGACATTTCCCGAAAATCCCCGAGTCCGAACTAGCTTTGATTATCTATAAAATATAGACAAATAACACACAGTAAGCTTTATAGCAGGCCCAATTTGCTCGGCCCGTAATAAACCCAAAAAAATAATAAACCAAAATAATAAAAGTCCAGTTTTTACAAAGTCCAAATAATAGGCCCAAACTAAAAAACCTAGACCAAAAAATACATCCCAATGGCCCAATCCCAAAACGAGCCTAGGCGACCCAAGCAGTTTCGACTGTTGAGAACCCTAGCAAGGGGGCCTTGTGCCACTGCCCACGAGCGGCCTTCTCCTCCGTACGGCACTCCCCGCGTCAGTAGAACTGCGAGAAGAAGCCAAAAAACAACAAAAGCAGGAAAGGTAGCAAAGAAATAACGAAAAATAAAAAAAGAATGATTGTAATTTCATATTTTTCATTTTTTGCGTCGGCTATATAAGGCCGATTGTAAACAAAGAAAAGGGAGACTGAATACATATACAAGGGCCATTAAAAATTAGTTTTAAAGGTGATATTGGATCTCACTTTTCTTTTAATTTAATTTTTATTTCTCTGATCTTCATTTACTGCATGTAGAAAATATAAAGGGAAAAGGGGAAAGGGAACAAGAATCTCATCTGGGTTTCGTTCGTTGCCACCACAGTGGCCTTCTTTTTCGACGGAATTAGCGTTCAGATGAAGAGGTTGAGAGCATTTGGAACGTTTTAGGTGTTTTTTTAGGGGCAAAATAATAGTTTTTTTTCCTTCTAAAATTTTGCTAGCATTTGTACGTCAATCAGACGACGTCGTTTTAGGTCAATTTCAATGGCCTCAAAACGGCGCTGTTTAGGCGCAAGATCTGTGGGACCCGACCCATTACCCATGAGGATCCACGCATTTTGCTAAAAGGGAATATTTGTGCAATTAGTCCCTCCCTTTGGTGTTGACATTCAATTGAGCCTCTTTATATTTTCTTTGATTTTTTTAAATTATCCCTGGAATCCGCATGTAAACTCAATTTGGTCCGCGCCTGAACGTTGCGTTTTGAGATTTGGGATACTTGCATTTTTAATCCCTATTAGTTTACGCGCATTGTATTATAATCCTCAATATTGTTTTATGGTTTTATTTGTTTGTAAATTATCCTTTTGACTTTGTTTTCATTTCAATCGGGTCTTTTTTTTAGTTTTAATTTTTATTTATTTATTCATTTTAATTGATTCTTTGTAAAATTCATTGTTTGTTTTAACATATATATTGTTTGAATTATATTGTATATATTATGTTCGCATTATTTTAGTTGTTATTTTTGAATTCCCCTTTATATATATATATATATTAATTTATTTATATATAATTTATTTCTTTTAAAGATTCTATTTTACTATATATATATATATATATATATATATATATATTTAACACTCTCATCCATCATTATTTTTATATATGTATCATTTATACTAAGTTTTTTCACTTTATGTATATTATTAATTGTTGATGAATAAATCTTGTTTCAAATTATTTTGTATGATCATTGATTTGATATTATATAGATTGTTATTCATATATATTCTTTTGAATATTTTTTATATGGTTGTATTTGTAATTCATTTATATTAAAACTTTCTAGTTTGTACATTATTTATTTTAAAATTTTTATATGGGCATACATTATTTTTTTATGTACATAATTTATATTATATATTTATTTATAAATTTTGGTTTTAAATTGTTTTGTATAGCACTAATCTTAAATTTCTTCTTATAATACTTATTTTGAAATTCATTTATATGTTAAACTTTATATTTTATATTTTATGTATTATTTATTTTTATTTTTATGATTTATTTCAAATTTTTGCATGCATTATTTGTTTAGATACATATAATTTACTTTTAAATAGTTTTTTTATTGTCAATTTTAAAATTATCTTCCTTTACATTATTTGTTCTAACATTGTTTATTATCATTTAAAAGTTTTTTTGTTTCATTGTTCAAAATAGATTTTTTTATTCATTAGTCTTTATTTGGAAACTTTAAATAGTGTATGTTGTAGGTCATTGGGTGTGTTTTGATTTACATATTTATATCTTTATATTATTGTCAATAATTTGTATAATATACTATCCATGTATGTGTTCCATATTTATTACTTTGTTTTTCATTTCCATGTATTGTATTATGATCGAAATTGCTAACTTATTCTCCTAAAATTGATCATTCCATTTTCTTTACTTCAAAAATACCAAATAAATGTATTTCAAGTCCGTTTTTATAATCGCTCCTATTTGAAAGCTTCTAAAAAATAATGCAATATTTTGTCTTTGGAAATTTAAGAAATTGTGCCCTAACGTGCTGGGTTTCGATTTTTTGTTTGACCAAATAGCCAAATATCCTTTTAATTGCATGTTTTGAAAATCATGAGACGATCTCGGTTTTTAAAGGCTTAAAATGTCGTATCCTAACGTATTGGATATGGTATTTTATTCCTTCGAAATGAGTGATTCTTGAATTCCAACTCGAGTTATTCAAACATTCTTTAAAAGGGATTGTATTTTGAAACTTTTCAAAATTTAGACAATAGGACATTAGTTAATCAATCTGGTACCAATTTTGAGCGTTACGAGGGTGCTAATCCTTCCTCGTATGTAACTGACTCCTGAACCCGCTTTCTTGAATTTCGTAGGCCAAAATTGAGTTTTTGATAAAATAAAATATTTTACAAGGTGATCCAATCACACCTCAAAAAAGGTTGGTGGCGACTCCCTATTTCTTTTTAAAGTCGATCCTCTCTTTTTCAAATTAAAAAGATGGTTTCGACAAGCTTCATAGCTTAGTAAGTTTGTAATTAAGTAATTCAATTCATCAAATAAATATAATTCAACCCTATACTCATTACCAAAACAACATTACAATTAACACAAACCTTTCTCATGTCTTAAAACATGATTAAATAGCATCTCATTGAACTTTCTCAATGTAATACTCAAATAGGTTCCATACGTACCTGTATCACATCATACTAACCTCTTTCTTAACCACGTCATTCCTTTACCCATTGAACCATTCGGAATAGAAATCAGATACTCAAAGATCACAATTGATAAATACCTATATCGTGGCCCGTAGCCAAATCAAGGTATCATTCGCACCCGTAGTGCCGATATCATGGCCCGAAGCCAACACAATAGCCAAATGACATGATATTAACATCCTAATTAGCCCTAAAGTTCAACCGAAAAGTTTCACTTGTCGATTTCTTTGTCGAACACCTCTATAGATTTGTAATCACAATTCAAACATTATCTAAAATCTCATTTTCACAGTTTATGCAGTATCAAAGCATTTAACATGCATTTATAATGAAATTGCCACATAGAACTTACCTTGGATATGAAAATGGTGAAATGAGTAAATTACTCGATAAGCTTGCCTTTCCACCGATCTAATTTTGGTTTTTTTCTTTCTTGATCTATATGTATTCAAAATTAACTCAATTAATCACCTATTTATTAAATTATTCCAAAAATACATATTTGGGCATTTTTTCATAATAGCCCTTAAACTTTCACATTTATTCAATTTAGTCCCTATTTCATAAATACACAAAATTCACAAAATTCAATATGGCCCATGCTTAGCTAAATTCTCTATAGCTTCATAACAACCCATATTTTCATTTATTTCACACTTTTAACCACAACATTTCACATTTTCTCAAGTTAATGCCTAATAGATATTTTTACTCAAAATCACTTTACAAAACATGTATATCAAACACCGAGCTTTCATAATTCATCATTAAACATCCAAAACCACATGAATTCATCAATGAAAACTTTCAAAATCTTCAATACTTTTAAAATTTGAGGCATGGGCTAGCTAGTACTTAAAGCAATGATCACAAAAACATAGAAATCATTAAAAATCGAGCTCAAAACATATCTCAATCAAGCTAGAGAAGTGCCGAATGTTTGAGCCCTAAAATGACTTCTTCTTTCTTCTATTTTCAGTGCAAAAAGATGAACAAAATGACCACCATTTTATTTTGTTTAAATTATATTAATTTAATAACCAAATTACCATTTTATCCATTAATTAAAACATTATAAATCATATGATTCAATGCCATTTACGTCCATCTCCACTATCAATGGACTAATTACTACATAAGGACCTTTCATTTAATAAGCCATGGAAATTAAGCACTTTTAACTTATAGCATGCTACTTTTGCATTTTACGTAATTTAGTCCTTTAGTCAAATTAACCACTTAAACGTTAAAATTATTTCACAAAACTTTCACACATATAAAATAACAGGCTATAAATACCAAAAATAACATTAAAATAATTTTATGACCTCGAATTTGTGGTTCCAAAACCACTATTTTGATTTAGCTAAAATTAGGCTGTTACAGAAACATTCAGGTATTTATACATATTATCACTGTTCATGACTTAACCTTACTATTCATAGGACTGACACTCTAAGTAGGCCTCAGGCATGTTGGACATGTGTACCGTTCTAGGTCGCATGCTGGAGTTCGCGATCCACTACATGCAAACTCATTGGATGTATGCAAGCTAAGACCACGAACTCCTTTCAACTTCTACAAGTCGGTACTGTGAGATCCCTTAACTATCCTCTCGTTGTACGTCTCATATGGTCTAGACGGGTCCTGGGTAGGCGACTCGAAGCTTCTCTAGATCTCAGGTCAGTAACTATTACAGTGTGACAATTTGGCTTCGACAGAGGTTTTGGAAGCATGCTCTCGCGGTGGGCAATGCGGAACTAATTGACCATGAACTTCTCTCATTCTTGACATGTTTTCGGTGCAGAAAGAAGAAGAAAGAATAGAGGAAATTTAAAACCTAAGACGAGAAGTTACTGTGATTTACATTAAAGAAAAGCTTCGACTGATTCTAGTTACAAAAATATTAAGAGCGTGAGTTTTAGGGTTTCAAAAAACCCCATTTTAAAAAAGTCTCTTCCTTCTACATTTTGACAGTTCAAATAAACAAAGGACACCAACGATCAAATACACGTGAGTACGATCCGTCCATACACATAGCGAAGCTAACATCATATCACAATAGACGCTGTGTATTTTGCAGGCTGTAATAAATGTGAAGTGATGGCCTTAAGGAGTGCCACTTTATAACCTTCATTAGGCCCACTAGAGGGGACTAAATTGTCATACAGTAATAGTCATTGACCTAAGACCCAGATAAGCTTCGAGTTGCCTACCTGCCACCCGGCCAGGCCACACGACATGTACAATGAGAGGACAGTTAAGAGAGATCGCGGTATCAACTCGCAAGAGTTGAAGGGAGCTCGCAGTATCGGCTCGCATGAGTCGAAGGGAGTTCACGGTCCTAACTCGCATACACCAAAGGAATTCGCAGTGAGTCCACATTGAGGGGACTGTGAACTCCAACATGCGACTTGGAACGGTACACATGTCCAACATGCCCGAGGTCTACTCAGAGTGACAGTCCTATGAATAGTGGGGTTAATTCATAAACAGTGGAGTCAAATCATGAACAGTGATAATATATATAAATATCTGAATGTTTCTTTTAATGAGACACACAAAAAATTACTTAACGAATTTAATCATAACTTAAAAAAAATTTGAATCATTACATTAACATAAATATCATAGTTAAAGGTATAATTCAACTATTCTAAGCGAATTGATCCATTATTCTAGTAAATATATTAATTAATGGTATGAACAACGTAGTTAATTTAATAAAAGGTATTTAATTTTGAATAATATAATCGATCGTTCAGTATCATGTTTATGTCTATAACTGCTCATTAAAATTACTTAATATATTATTTTAAAAAATATGTAATAATAAAAAGTTTTATTTGGATTTAATAATAAAGAAGTATATAGTTCTAGAATATTTTATTTGTTTAACCGTAATGGTTGGGTTGAGGACCAAAAAATTCACTCTTGAATTTCACTTTTCAATGTTTGACCAAAATCGAATCAATTCTAAATAAATTCAAATTCATTTATTATTAAAGAAGAAAAGTCAAAGCTTGTATTGAATGACTAAACATGTGGATTGCAATTAAACTTAAGTGACTACACATGAAATAAAGGCAAATTATTAAAATAATAATTTTTATTTACCTCAGATTATATTTTAGTTATTTTTGTTTGAGATGTTACGTTTTAGTCACTTATGTTATTGTGTTGTAACATTTTAGTCATTGAACCATTAATTGTTGTTAACGGTGTAACGGTAAGCTAACATGGCACATTAAATCATCATTTCAAATAAAAATTTTAGGTTAAATTATACAATTGATCCCCATATTTTTTCGTTTTGAGTAATTTAAATTTTTTATTTTATGTTCTTTCCTTCTTCTGTTTTCCTCCCTTCTCCATTTCTTTTAACGTATCAAACAACAAATAAATTTTGAACAGGATGATCTTAAAATACAAGCTAAGCCTTAATAACGTAAACAGCAGAAAAGAACTCTCTAAATCCTGAAATGAAATGTATCATAAGCAATCTTGATAAAGAATCAATTATTGTGAAAACAAAGGTAAACCCAAAAAAATAGGTAATAAAAAAACTCAAGATATTATCTTCATTTCCAAAAGTAAACCAATTTTTTTCCTTCCCATTTTCCTAGACTTTCTCAACATCCAAACACCCAAAAGAGTCCACAGAAAAAAAATCACAAAAAAAACTTGTCGATGACTTTAGCAAGGGTTTTGATATAGCAATCGATCATTTCATGCTTAGTAGTTCCTTCTTCATTGGGCTTATCCATAACGATTAGTCAATGCTCATAATCACAACTCGAAAAACAGCCAGGCTATTTCAGTCATCAGTCGGTCGCTGAAGTTCGACCCAGAGTTGAACAGACAGTAAGCAAAGTTCCTAGAGAGGTTGACGTGGCACTGGATGGAGGTGAAGCGCATAGGGACGAGAGGGAGACATCAGACGATGTGGGAAAGAGGGGTAAGAGGGCAGAGAGAAGGGATGGGAGGAGGATGGGTGATGGATTTAGAGGATAGGAGGCATTTGGGGAGGAGAAATAATAGAGTAAGGTGGCGCGTGAGGGTGGATGTGGTGGCATGTGTAAGCGTTTGTGCCATGGTGAGTAAGAGATTAAATTCGATGAGAATTGAGAGTGTAAGAGATGATAAGCTGAGAGAGGGTTTGTGCCATCATGTTTGATACGTTAAAAGAATTGGAGAAGGGAGGAAACAGAAGGAGAACCAAAAGAGAATGAAAAAAAAGAAAAAAAAAGAAAAGTTAAAGAACATAAAAGAAAAAAAATTAAATTGCTCAAAGCAAAAAAATATGGGGACTAGTTGTATAATTTAACCTACAAATTTTGTTTGAAATGATTATTTAACGTGCCACGTCAACTTATCGTTACACCCTTAGCGGCAATTAACAGCTCAGCTACTAAAATATTACAACACGGTAACGTAAGTGACTAAAACGTAACATTTCAAATATAAGTGACTAGAATGTAATCTGCGGTAAACAAAAGTGACTATTTTGATAATTTACCCCATAAAATAATCATATTTCAAAATTATAGGAATCCAAAATGATACAATAAGAAAAACCCAACCCTCAAATTCAAAATCAAAATGACTTGTACCTAAAATTACCCGAATTCAAAATTAATATTAATCTAAAATAATCCAAATATTAAAAATTAAATAATTGCGTAAAGAGGAAAAAAAATATTATTCAAGCTTAAGTTAGCCGTTAAAGAGAAAGAAATAATGGATTAGCCAACCTCCAAGATCTCTTTCTATATTTTCAAGCCTATGTTATATTGAAATATATATTATTATAATGATTTAAGTTAAACCTTAAACTTTCAAAATCTTAAATTTTAGGTTAACTGCATCATTAATCACTAAACTATAGATAAGTTTTTGTTTTTGTCATTTAACTAAAAACATTATAATTTGGTCATTGAATTATTCGAAGGTTTTTATTTAAGTCACTGAACTATTTTAAAAAAAATTATTTAAGCTACTGGATTATTAAGTTTTTTTTTTTAAGAAAAGTTCTGCCAATGAGCTCTAAGTGACGATTCAACGATTGATACAGTGGATCAATATTTATCAATGAGTAGAATAACATACCTTAAATCCAAGTCGATCTAACGATTAATGATGAAGACTGGAGAAAAAAGTTGTTTGAATTGTGGTTCGTAGATTCATGACATCCAAAGCTGTTTCACATAAAAAAAATAAACTGTAGAAAAAAGAAGAAGAAAGTGAGCTTTCGATTAGTGCAGATAGTGTAAATAAATAAAGCTATATGACATAGATTTTAACAACCTAATGATTTAAATAAAATTTTTTGAATAATTCAGTGATAAAATTATAACCTTTTTTTAGTTAAACGATTGAAACAAAAACTTAACTATAATTAAGTGACTAATGGTATAATTTACCCTAAAATTTTAAAACTCTTATTATTGTACGCGTGTGTTTCCCATTTATGATAATTGTGTTTCTTTCTTTGGGTACATATCTGTTACTTCACATATGTGTTTTTTTTACCAAGTTTTCTCACATATCTTTTAGAAAATTCAATAATCTTTTTCCTCTACGAAAGTCGGTCTGTTATAATTTAATATAAATTACTTAGTTGTTTTAATGAAACTCCTTTTTATTCGCTTTTACCGGAAAATTCTTAAAAATCTTTTTAAGGAAAACTTTCTTTTTTCAACTAAATTTGATTATTATTATTATTATTATTATTATTTGGTAAACTAGTAGTGGAAAATTTTAACTCCATAAGTGAGGTTGAGATTTTACCATTTATCCTTAAGTTGTATTTAAAAAATTTAAAAATAAATAAATAGGACATTTGCCAAAATAAGAGTCTCATTTGTGAAGTTAAAAATGTTCGGTACTTGTGTACCAAATAATTACTCCAATTATTATTATTATTATTATTATTATTATTACCACTTTTTCTTCTACTCATTGTTCTCTATAAAACCATGTCTTCGCACTATCTAATTCTCTATAAATTGAGAGTAAACGAAGTTGAAAGAGTCTATTATTATTCTTCTCTAATTCGAATCAATAGCCTTTGAAATATTTGATAACTCTAAAGTCTTTGAAATTAAGCAAGAGAGTCCTATGGATGATGTTAGATCTACCAATACTACTCTCATCTCCAGTGTTAATGACACTACGAAGAATTGCTCTAACATTAATCAAAGTGCAAAGCATAATGAGGTAAACTATTAGCCAATTTAATTTCCTCATATATGTATTCTTTATATAGTAGATTATTCATGTCAAATTTATCAATTTTTAGCCATTTTTTTCTCTTGTTAAAATTCTCTGAGTAAGTCCGTGCAAGGCCGAATAAATGATTAAAATTCGATGAGGTCTGACGATACTCTTAACAAAGAAATTCATTTCAATTTATCAATTTTTTATGTTTCTGTGATTTTTTTCTCGTCTTTTTTAAGGAATACCATCAGGTAGATGCTCGAAAGATATGTTTGATTGAAATAGGCAAAGAAGAAAACGAAAGAAGCATAGACTTGAATCTTGAGTTAACTCCGACAGGTTTGCCCTCGAAAATTTGTTTATCTACTAACCAATGTTTGGAGATCTCATCGACATCACTATCAGCAACGTCACACATGCTTCGGAATCAACAAGATTCTTCTAGTGAAGAAGTTGAGTTCAACAACATAGCACTGGAGGAACCATCACTTGTTGTGATGGGTTGTTCTCGTTGTTTAATGTATGTGATGGCATGTAAAATCAACCCTAAGTGTGCCAATTGCCAAACCTCTTACCATCTTATTGATGTAATTCATAATAATCCCCTAAGAAACCAAAGAATGCTTAGTTTATTTTAATTTTAATATTGTTCTCCAAACTATATAGGCAAGATGTTGCTCTATTAGGCTTTAATTTCAAGTGTAATGTTGTTCTCCAAAAGTTATTGCTCTATTAAGTATGAAGTTTAAGTTTAATGTTTGGTTTATTTTAATGTTAATGTAAGTTTTAACTTTAATTTTATTCTTGTTGTCCAAATTATATATGTAAGATATTGTTTTATTAAATTTTAATTTTAGTTTTGTTGTCTAAACTATATGTTATATATTACTGTATTTATTTTCTCTTTCCTTCCAAACTTTTGTTAAATTATTTATGATAATTTTATACCTTGTCACCAACATTAAATGTTATTTTTAAATAGAGAGATTAAGAGTGAATTAATTCAGCCATGTGGAAAGAAGGATGTAAATTTCAAACACATCTAGAGAATTATAACTTTTTTGTAATTATTACTTTAATAACTTGATTTTCATTCAATTACTTTGTACTATCCAAATAAACCTTAAAAAATAACTAAAAATTAGTGGTTAAACTATCTAAATACCAAGATGACACCTATTAAAATTTGTAAACTTTTATAATAAAAAGAAAAAAAATAACGTCTAAAATAAAGTGAAAGTTCCACATGCTCCTAATCACAATATAATACCTTAAACCTGATCCAAACGCTATGGTCATATTTTGAAGGTTACATTAATAAATTGAAACTTCGATCCTTTGTTCACAAAACATATATTATTCTAAAATAAAAAGTAAATTTTTTTTATAAAACTTGCCTCATTCCTTTGGTAAGAATATTTGTCAAATGAAGGTGTGTGCGAGGATTTTGAAATGTTATCTTATAAATCTCAATCTATTTAAAAATGTCATGCGATCAACTTTATTTACTTGCTTTGTGAAAGTGCAAGTTCCTGATTAAAATTTTGCAGTGGAAAGTTTCTTAGACTTGTTTAACCATGAAAATCAAATGTTATGTTTTAAATTGTCAGAAAACATGCCGAATTTTAAATTAACTAATTAAAATACTTAACAAATCCAAAAAACCAAAATTAAAGTCCAAAAAACAGTCCAATCATCCAAAAGTCCATAAAATTTAATATAAGAGTTACTGAATAAGTTTTATACGGAAAAAAATTTGGATCGAGCTCCCGAGAGCCGCCGAATTCTAAGTCTGAGGGTTACTTGAAAAATTAAACAAACATAGTGAGCTAGAAAGCTCAGTGTGTGCCTTGACCCACAAATAGAATCAGGTATACAAAATCATATAACAGAATTCATGCATAGATGTATATACCAGAACAGACTGAGAAAAAATTTCAACATGCTTAGCATGGCAGAATCATACAGAATAATCCTACCCCCCATCCACTACACATTAGCTCCGTCCATCCAATCACACCAGTTAGGGCTACAAGAATCCATCCATCCATTACACCAAAATGTGGTCGTTTGCCACTCAAAAAGTATTGTCACATCCCAAATTTAGGGTTAGAAGAATCAAGGTTTGCTAGTTGAGTCAGTAGTCACAGTTAGATTTTTAAGTTTAACCTTGTGTTTTTAAGACAAAATGAGCATGTTGGTTTAGTGGTAAGGTGTTAGCTTACTCTTTAGCCTTATGTTCAAACATCTGCATGTTGGTTTATTGGTAAAGTAGAATTATTTTTGCTAATTCTTGTCAAATTTGAGTAGTAGAAATCTGATAAGTTAGGATTTTGGTTTTAGAGTATTTTAGTTTTTGAAAGTTAGAATTCCTACAATTTCACCTAGAGTCGTTTCCCTCATTCCCACTCCTATTTTTTCTTTTGACTTGTTTTGTCACTGTGTTTTTCTTCTCCACCATCTTCTTTCCATTTTCTTCCTTGTTTTTCAACAATTGCTATTGGTTTCGCTGCTAGTATACGACTAAATTCAGGCAATTTTGTGTCATTTTCCCTTTGCATTTAAGCTTTCATCTTTGACATCTCTTTAAAGTTTTGATTGCCCTTCTGTATTTTTGCTCAACAAGGATTTGAAATGAGTGTAGTGTAAGTGTTGCTTTCTTTTGTTTTAGATTATTTTTTATTCGATTCTTTTGTACCGATATGATTGAATCCTTATAAGTTTGGTGGATATTTGTAATTAATTTTTTAGATTCATATAATAAAGAGAAATTGGGTGATTGTTAGTCCTTTAGAAACGCATTTTCAAGTGTGTTTCTTAAACACTTTGTAATTAGTGGATGGTTTATGGTATTAAATTCGTGTTTTGTAGCAAGTTTTGGTGTGGTTTTTAGACCACATGGGTAGCCACACGTGCATGTACCACACACGGATGGTCCATACAGTCGTGTGTCATTTAAAAAGCTAGGGTAATTTTCTAGTCACACGGCCTAGAGTGAGTCACACGGGTTGGCACACAGCTGTGTGATCTTTGTTGGTGATTTTTTCGATCGCACACGGCCTGGGGAGTTTTCACACGGCCTGAGACACGACCGTGTCTCCCCTGTTTCTAAATTTTGTATTTTGTCACACAGGCATAGAGAGTTACACAGTCTGTCCATGTAGCTATGTACCCCTGGCAAACGGTTTGAACACTCCCACACAGCATGGCCACACAGTCATATAGTCTTATTTTTGCAGTTCTTTTTCCTTTTTTGTAAATTGATTCATTTTAATCCCTAAGTGATCCATTGCATGTTTAAGCCCTTTAGGAGTAATTGAGACATTGATATTGATTGTTGAATGTCTATGAAGGGTACTGAACTGTTTGGATTCATATATAAATATGTGTACATGTGTTTAAATTTTGTTATTCAGGTAGGATGCTAATATGACTTTGTTATACTAAACTTTGTAATAAGATAGTTCAGATGAGTTGGTTAGAATTTATGGATGTTGTTAATTCTGCTAAATGGTGTTGGATACAATTATGTTTGAGGATATTTGGAAACTAAATGTGAACATGTCCGATTTTGTATATCCATATGCATAACACTATTTGCATTTGCATTTGTGGTTAGGACAAGGTTATGAAATGAAAAAAGTTTGTTTGGTAATTAAACTGCATTGTTTTAATTTGGTGGTAAATCCGCAATAATGTTGGCAGCTTGACTACTTAACATTCCAGTGGCATATGACCACTTTAAGGTGTGTTTTAGTTGGGTGGGTCCACCATAACCTAATATTGGTGTGTAGTGAATCGATGGGTCTAGTGTATTCTATTCAATGTGTAGGTTGGACGGAGTTGGTACGTTGGGATGGTTAGGTGGGATTTATTAGAAATTGTCATGCATTTGAGTATGTCCTATATATATGGATGTTGTAACATTTTTGAAATTGAAATACTTTATGTGATGTGCTTTGTTACCATGAGTTATTTGAGTTTTCTATACGTTTGTTTGACAGATTGACTCTAACTCTTTATGTGTGTTTTAAACTCACACTGGGCTTCATAGCTCACCCCCCATAATTTACTCTTTTCAGGTAACTCACGTGGTTAGGTCTCAAATTCAGCAAATTAGAGTTTTTCATTTCGATTTTACTTTAACAAAGTTTTTCCTAAGATATAAGCATTTATGTTCAGTTGGACTTGTAAATAAGTTGATAGACTATGGTATGGGTTTTAGCCAACTGAACTGCTACTTTTCTTTAATAATCTCTCGGCTCTTCAGTAATAATTAATGGATTTTTGTTTAAACTAAGATGTCAGATTTTCCGCTGCAAATCTAGTTTTGAAACTTCAGTTAACAAAATTCCTAAGTCCGATTTGGTTAAAAAGATAATGCATAAGTTGTTAATTTGGCTTTAAATTAATTTTAATCAACGATTAAACTAATGCTTGGTAAACGTAAGATAAGTTTATTACTAGATTTTGTTAAACATGAGAAAAAGTGGTTTCAAAAAATGGTATTGGTAAAGTTTGAATAGTTTTTGTAATACCCCCTACCCGTACTCATTGCCGGAATAGGGTACGAGGCATTACCGGAGTTTACGAATATTTTTTTTTTTGAAAAATTCAATATAATCCTTTATACATATATCTAACCTTCCCTGCAATATTAAATCGAAACCAATCCACATCAACCAAATCAATTCAACATATTTTCAAGATAAATTCATGCATATTTATAAGATAACGTCATCACATATCTAAAATCAGGTTTGTTAACCATACTAATGGCTAACTTTACATTCATTTCACGTTAACATTTACTTTGTTAGCTTATACATGCCATTGATTTCCAAAATAAAGTTTCTTTATATACCGAAATCCTGAGATTGATAGTTTGATGTGTCTCTGACCAAATCCGACCTCCGAGCTCTTAACACTACAAACAAACAGGGGAAAAGGAAATGGTAAGCACTTTGTGCTTAGTAAGCTCATGTAACAAGAATTATACTTACCTAATATTTTCGGTACAATACAATAAACATTACATATATCCATCCAATGCATTATTACCCTAACATGCACAAACTCAACATTCAAGTTAGTACAATAATTTCCATGTATCAATAATATATATCATGATTGATGAGCTCATCAATACTATGATTTCCATTCCCTTGTTGTTTTTCCATATTTATCCCGTTGAATTACTCAGAATGTCGATGGATTTTTCAGAGGTACACTTTTAGTGTACAAATCCGGGTCCGTCAATTTATATTAATGTGCGCACATTTCCATTTCAGAGAGCACACTCCCGCGAACCTCAACCTTGCAGCGGGATTACCACCCGAGCTAAATCCTGCAATATAAACTCATAGAGTATTGTCGGGATTACCAGTCGAGTTAAATCCCGCAGCAACGACAATTACTCTAATGAGCTTGGATCTGAATTACCAGTCCAGGCTAAATTCAGACCCTAATTCGGATTACCCGTCTGGGTTAAATCCATTTTCCACGTATTCTTCGGGAGGGCTATATCAGGATAGGATCACCCGTCCGGGCTAGATCCTTTTACCGTCAATTCTTTTTCAGAGATCCATCGAATTTTCCTTTTATTCAACCGAGATTTCTTTCCCTTTTTATCAAATATGTCAATGTTTCATCAATTTTCATACAATGAACATTTAAATCATATTCACATCAATAACATACATTTCAAGAATTTAAGAATATAATTCAAGTTACATGAACTTACCTTGATACTTGTTTGTAAACAATAAAAATCTACTAATCCCGAACTTTTTCCTTTCCTCGATCTAGATTCATATTTAAATCTTTCGGATCTAAATAAATAAATTTAATTATCAATTTAATACATTTCATGTTCATACGCAACATTCTCTATAATTCAACTATTATTTATAGTTCATTCAAAGCTGTCTACTTGAGTCATAGTCACTAAATTATTTATAACTTGAGTTACAGAACTCCAAATTAAGATCCGTTAATTTTTCCTGAAACTAGACTAATATATCTTCTTACCATAAAATTTTCAGAATTTTTGGTTTAGACAATAAGTATACTTTATTCTTTAAAGTCACCCCTGTTCTGCTGCCTAACAGTTCTGACTCTTCTTCACTAAAAATTAATTATCTCCTTGTACAGAATTCAAATGATGTTCTAGTTTTTTTTCTATTAAAACTAGACTCATTCAGGATTCTATAAATATAAATTTAAACCCCTAATTATTTTTATTCATTTTTTTATGATTTTTCAAAGTCAGAACAGGAGAACCCTAATTCATTTTGACATTGTCTCACAAAATTCATTATATCTAAAAATTTACAAATCCATTTCTTGCACTATTTCTTCTATGAGAAACTAGACTCAATAAACTTTAATCCCATATTTTTTTCATCTTCTAATTCGATTTATAAAATTTATGGTGATTTTTCAAAGTTAGTCTACTGCTGCTGTCCAAACTGTTTTAGTGCAAGCTCTTTATTACTATTTTTCCCCTAAACTTTTAATAAATGATAATTTCGTCCCTACTCAATTAGCCTCTCAATTGAGATTATTTTTCTCAATTAACACTTTATTATATCACCTTAAACTAGTTTACAACCTTTAGGGGTCAGAATTTCAGAAATATACTTTAATTCCAAACATTTTCACAATTAGGTCCTTATAATCAATTTCCATTGAAATTACCTAATAAAATCATCTCATAAACAATTTAAAGCTTTAATTTCATTCTATTTCATCATAAAATTACATAACTCAACCATAGTAACTTTAAATTTCATCCATGAAATTAAAAACTAATGAATTTAATAGTAGGACCTAGTTGTAAAAGTCTTAGAAACACAAAAATTACAAGAAAAAGGCAAGGGTTAACTCACATGGTGCAAAAATTATGGAATACCAGCTTAGAGAACCCTCCTATGGCATTTTTAGCTGCTGGAATTGAAGAGAAATGAAGAGAAATCTAGATATTTCCTATTTAGTCCTAGCTTTATTTAGTTAATTTTGCAATATTCCAAATTTGCCCTTAATTCATCAATTTTTCTGCTGTTTTCATGCCCTTGCCGTCCAGCCCAAATAAATTTTGGGTCTATTTTCCTTTTAACTCCTCTCTCATTAGACACTTAAGCTATTTAATCATCCTACCCACTTTTACACCTTTTACAATTTAGTCCTTTTCATTTAATTAACTATCCAAACATTAAAATTTCCTAACGAAATTTTAATACGGCATTACTAACATTTCATAAATATTTATAAAATTATTTTTGACTCGGTTTTATGAGATAGATGTCTCGATAACTTATTTTTACCTAATTTCTTCAATAATTTCTTTTTCTAACTAACCACTAAATCGATAAAATTTTTCTATCAATATTTTCATACGATTTTTCTATCATATAAATATTCATACAAAAATATTGAAATAAATTTCTCTTTAGATTGGATTTGTGGTTACGAAACCACTGTTCCGATAACCTTGAATTTAGGCCATTACAACTCTCCCCCCTTTAAGGATTTTCGTCCTCGAAAATCTTACCAGTAAAGAGGTTTCGGTATTGTTTCCTCTTTGCCTCCTCCTGTTCCCATGTCGCTTCCTCAATCCCGTGCTTTTGCCACAATACTTTCACCAAATTTATCTTTTTATTTCTAAGTTCTTTTATCTCTCGTGCCAATATCTTGAATGGTTCTTCACTGTAAGTCATATCCGGTTGAATCTCTACTTCTGTCGGAGAAATAACATGTGAAGGATCTGATCGATATCATCGTAACATGGATACATGGAAAACATTATGGATTCTATCAAGTTCCGGTGGTAATGCCAATCGATAAGCGACCAGTCCAATTCTTTCTATGATTTCATAAGGCCCGATAAATCTTGGACTCAATTTACCCTTTCGACCGAATCGGAGGACTTTCTTCCAAGGAGACACTTTCAGGAATACCTTGTCACCGACTTGAAATTCAATCTCTTTTCGTTTAAGGTCGGTATATGATTTTTGACGATCGGAAGCTGCTTTTAGACTATCCCGAATAATCTTTACTTTTTCTTCTATTTCCCGGATCAAGTCAATCCCATGTATCTTCCTTTCACTGAGCTCTGTCCAATATAACGGTGTTCTACATTTTCTCCCATACAAAGCTTCATACGGAGCCATTTTAATACTGGATGATAATCATATTGTCGAGAAATTCAATCAAAGGTAGATACCTCTCCCAATTACCTTCAAACTCTAGTATACAACATCGGAGCATATCTTCCAATACTTGAATTACACACTCGAGATTGGCCATCTGTGCGAGGATGAAATGCAAAGATCTTGAAATACAACCCAGTACCCAAGGCTTCTTGCAATTTGTCCCGAAAACGAGACGTAAATCGGGATCTTTATCTCGATATAATGGAGACAGGCACTCCATGTAACTCAAAATCTCGAGATATATACTGATTCAATTAGTTTATCTAAAGAATAATCCATACGTACCGGAATAAAGTGCGCTGACTTTGTCAATCGGTCAACAATCACCCAAATAGCATTTTTTTTCTCGGAGACAAAGGTAATCCCGATACAAAATCTATAGTGATTCTTTCCCATTTCCATTCCGGTATAGTAATTGGTTGAAGTAACCCTGAAGGTACCTGATGCTCAGCTTTAACTTGCTGACATATTAAACACCTTGATACAAACTCAAAGATATCACGTTTCATTCCCGACCACCAGTACATCTTTTTCAGATCATTATACATTTTATTACTTCTCGGATGTACAGACATAGTACCGCTGTGAGCCTCGCGTAGAATCTTCTGTATGAGCTCTGAATTCTAAGGTACACATACCCTACCTCTAAATAATAAACAACCATCAGAACCAACCTAAAATTCAGAATCATTACCTGACTCATACTGTGCCCGTTTAACTTGTAATTTCTCATCATTCTTCTGAGCTTCACATATTTGCTGTAAAAATGTCGGTTTAGCTCTCAATTCAGCTAGGATTGAATCATCATCGATCGATGATAACCAAGTATTCATAGCTCGCAAAAGCAAATAGAGA
This sequence comes from Gossypium anomalum, assembly GCA_025698475.1. Classification (NCBI taxonomy): domain Eukaryota; kingdom Viridiplantae; phylum Streptophyta; class Magnoliopsida; order Malvales; family Malvaceae; genus Gossypium; species Gossypium anomalum. Next base: position 46,062,039 of record CM046960.1, on the reverse strand, counting down.
TTTCGGCTCAAAGCATTAGCTACAACATTAGCTTTACCTGGATAGTAATCAATAATCAAATCATAATCCTTTATCAGTTCAAGCCACCTGCGCTGTCTCAAATTCAAATCTTTCTGTGTCATCAAATATTTCAAGCTTTTATGATCAGTATAAATATGACATTTCTCACCGTACAAGTAATGCCGCCATATCTTGGTATAAATACAATAGCAGCTAATTCGGGATCATGTAATCGGATAATTTCTTTCATGTGGTTTAAGTTGTCTTGAAGCATAGGCTATTACTTTACCTTCTTGCATCAAGACACAACCTAAACCATTTAATGAGGCATCACTGTAAATAACAAATTCCTTACCCGGTTCAGGCTGCACTAATACATGTGCTTTTGTTAATAGACCTTTCAATGGTTGAAACTATGCTGACATTTATCAGTCCATTCGAACTTTACATCTTTCTGCAATAATCGAGTCATTGGAGAAGCTATCATAAAGAATCCCTGTACAAACCTCCGATAATAACCAGCTAAACCCAAGAAACTTCTAACTTCAGATACATTCTTCGGTGGAGTCCAATTGACAATAGCTGAGATTTTACTTGGATCTACCCTGATGCCTTCGGCAGATACAATATGTCCTAGAAAACCCACTTCTCGAAGCCAAAATTCACATTTACTGAATTTAGCATACAATTGCTTCTCTAGCAGAATTTGTAACACAGTTCTCAAATGTTCTGCATGTTCTTCTTCATCCCGAGAATAAACCAAAATTTGTAACACAGATCCATGAATACTGCAGGTGTATTTTTTAGCCCAAACGGCATAACCAGAAACTCATAATGCCCGTACCTGGTTCTAAAAGCTGTTTTTGGCACATCTGACTCCTTTACTCGTAGCTGATAATAACCCGATCAAGATCAATCTTTGAAAACACAAGAGCACCTTTCAACCGATCAAATAAATCATCGATCCGGGGTAACGGGTACTTATTCTTTATAGTTACTTTATTAAGCTGTCGGTAGTCGATACAAAATCTCAAAGACCCATCTTTCTTTTTCACAAACAGAACCGGAGCACCCCAAGGTGAATAACTTGGTCGGATAAAACCCCTGTCAACAAGTTCTTGCAATCGTGTCTTTAACTCCTTTAATTCTGTAGGAGCCATACGATACGGAGCTATGGAGATCGGAGTAGTTCCCGGAATCAAATCTATAGAAAATTCCACTTCTCTTTCTGGTGGCAATCCTGGTAATTCCTCTGGAAACACATCGAAAAATTCACATACCACTGAAACTGCCTGTATTTTTGACTCGAGATACTTTGGTGTCAAGTACATAAGCCAAGTCAAGACATCATACCCTTTTTAACATACCTCTGTGGCTTATTATACGAAAATTATATCGATAACCCCTCTGGTTCGATCGATTTAACCCGAAGCAACTCACCATTCTGACATTTTAACATAATATATTTATGTTTACAATTTACTACTGCATCATGCTGGGTTAGTCAATCTATGCCCAATATCACGTCAAATTCATCAGATGGCAGTAACATCAAATAAGCCAGGAAACAATAACCTCTTACCATCAGTGGACAATTTTTACAAATTTTATCCACTAACACGGACTGGCCCAGGAGGTTCGAGACTTTAAACACAAATTCAGTAGGTTCAACAGATAAATTTTTAACAATTGCAAGTTTAACACATATATATGAATGCGTAGAACCAGGATCAATCAATGCAGTAATATCAGTGTCAAGTAAAGAAAATGTACCAGTAATAACATCGGGTGCTGAGGTATCTTCTCTGGGACGAATGGCATATGTCCTAGTAGGTGCTCGTACCTCAGGCCTACCTGCAGTATCTTTTGTAGCTCCTCGACTACCGCTGACATTACCAGATGGTCGAGGTGGTCTGCCCCTCGAAACTAGATTACTCGACTTCGATATCTGTTCAACTTCTTTTTCAACCTTTTCTGGACAATCTATTTTGGCTTAGGGGTACCAACACTGCCAACACTGGTAACTGATGGAGTGAAAGGTCTTGGATTAGTATGTTGAAAACCTCGCTCTCTACCCGAATACCCAGTGGCTGAGGTAGAACGATCTTGGTATTTTTTAATTTTTTGAGGCGTAAAAACTGGATTTTCCCATCGGTCTTTTACTAAAAATTTGAGCTTCCTCTCTCGGCTGTTTCTTTTTTACTCAATTCTTCTGCTTTATAAGCTCTCTCTGCCAATGTAGCAAACTCTCGAATTTCAAGAATTCCGATCAGTAGTTTAATGTCTTCATTCAACCCTTCTTCGAATCGTTTGCACATTTCAGCTTCTGACTGTACCCATTCTCGAGCATATTTACTCAAGCAAACAAATTCTCTTTCATACTCGAATCTTCGATCTCATTACCTGCTTCACTCAAGAAATTCTTTTCTCTTTTGATCGAGAAACCTCTGGGCGATATATTTCTTTTTGAACTCTATTCAAAGAATTCCCATGTAATTTCTTCTTTCGGAACAATCAAGCTTTAGTATTCCACCAATTGTAAGTCGTGTCTTTTAGCAAAGAGACGGCACATTTTAGACATTCTTCGGTGTACAAGATAATTCCTCCAAAACTCGAGTTGTATTCTCTAACTGTAATTCAGCCCGTTCGAATCATCATCAATCAATGCTCAAATTCTTCTTGGCTCCATATTTTCGGATTTTATCTACAGGAGCTTTCCTTTTCTCTCCAGCATTCAAGACTGCCTCTGTGGGATCTCTGGAACCGGTGGAGGAGCAGGGGAAAGCTTGAGCTTGGCTTTGGACTACGAGGTTAGTTCTTAAATATTGACTAAACCATTCATTCATCACTTGAAAAAGGCTCGCTTTGCCTCCTCCCCTTGGCCCTCGACACGGGCCTTGTACTACTAGTTACTTCGCTTTCCTCTGTGCCTGCTCTGAGTCGAGCATGACTCCGGCTTCCTCAGATTGAGCTCGGTCGGTAGACATTTACTATAAAAAACACATTTAAATGGTCGAGAGATATCACACTATCAATAATAATTTAAATGGCATGTATAGCTAATCCGTGTTTGCTACATCGGTCCTAGAACCGACTAAACCATAGCTCGATACGATACCAATAAATGTAATACCCCTACCCGTACTCATTGCCTTAATAGGTACGAGGCATTACTGAGTTTACTGAATATTTTTTTTGAAAAATTCAATATAATCCTTTATACATATATCTAACCTTTCCTGCAATATTAAATCGAAACCAATCCATATCAACCAAATCAATTCAACATATTTTCAAGATAAATTCATGCATATTTATAAGATAACGTCGTCACATATCTAAAATCAGGTTTGTTAACCATACTAATGGCTAACTTTACATTCATTTCACGTTAACATTTACTTTGTTAGCTTATACATGCCATTGATTTCCAAAATAAAGTTTCTTTATATACCGAAATCATGAGACTGATAGTGTGATGTGTCTCTGACCAAATCCGACCTCCGAGCTCTTAACACTACAAAACAGGGGAAAAGGAAAAAGGGTAAGCACTTTGTGCTTAGTAAGCTCATGTAACAAGAATTATTCTTACCTAATATTTTCGGTACAATACAATAAACATTACATATATCCATTCAATGCATTATTACCCTAACATGCACAAACTCAACATTCAAGTTAGTACAATAATATATATCATGATTGATGAGCTCATCAATACTATGATTTCCATTCCCTTGTTGTTTTTCCATATTTATCCCGTTGAATTACTCGAATTTCGATGGATTTTTCAGAGGTACACTTTTAGTGTACAAATGCAGGTCCGTCAATTCATATTCATGTGCGTACATTTCCATTTCAGAGAGCACACTCCATGAACCTCAACCTTGCAAATGGGATTACAGTCCAGCTAAATCCCTGCAATATAAACTCATAGAGTATTGTCGGGATTACCACCCGAGTTAAATCCCCTGCAACGACAATTACTCTAATGAGCTTGGATCTGAATTACCACCCAAGCTAAATTGCACTCCTAATTCGGATTACCCGTCTGGGCTAAATCCATTTTCCACATATTCTTCTGGAGGGCTATATCGGATAGGATCACCCGTCCGGGCTAGATCCTTTTACCACAATTCCTTTTCAGAGATCCATCGAATTTTCCTTTCATTCAACCTAGATTTCTTTCCCTTTTTATCAAATATGTCAATGTTTCATCAATTTTCATACAATGAACATTTAAATCATATTCACATCAATAACATACATTTTAAGTATTTAAGAATATAATTCAAGTTACATGAACTTACCTTGATACTTGTTTGTAAACAATAAAAATCTACTAATCCCGAACTTTTTCCTTTCCTCGATCTAGCTTCGTATTTGAATCTTCCGGATCGAAATAAATAAATTTAATTATCAATTTAATACATTTCATGTTCATACGCAACATTCTCTATAATTCAACTATTATTTATAGTTCATTCAAAGCTGTCTACTTGAGTCATAGTCACTAAATTATTTATAACTTGAGTTGCATAACTCCAAATTAAGATCCGTTAATTTTTCCTGAAACTAGACTCATATATCTTCTTACCATAAAATTTTAAGAATTTTTGGTTTAGACAATAAGTACAGTTTATTCTTTAAAGTCACCCCTATTCTACTGTCTAACAGTTCTGACTCTTCTTCACTAAAAATTAATTATCTCCTTGTACAGAATTCAAATGATGTTCTAGTTTTTTTTCTATTAAAACTAGACTCATTCAGGATTCTATAAATATAAATTTAAACCCATAATTATTTTTATTCATTTTTTTATGATTTTTCAAAGTCAGAACAGGAGAACCCGAATTCATTCTGACATTGTCTCACAAAATTCATTATATCTCAAAATTTACAAAATTCATTATATTTCAACATTTAATTCCAAACATTTTCACAATTAGGTCCTTAAAATCAATTTCCATTGAAATTACCTAATAAAATCATCTCATAAACAATTTAAAGCTTTAATTTCATTCTATTTCATCATAAACTTACATAACTCAACCATAGTGACTTTCAATTTCATCCATGAAATCAAAAACTAATGAATTTAATAGTAGGACCTAGTTGTAAAAGTCTTAGAAACACAAAAATTACAAGAAAAAGGCAAGGGTTAACTCACTTGGTGCAAAAATTATGGAATACCAGCTTAGAGAACCCTCCTATGGCGTTTTTAGCTGCTGGAATTGAAGAGAAATGAAGAGAAATCTAGATATTTCCTATTTAGTCCTAGCTTTATTTAGTTAATTTTGCAATATTCCAATTTTGCCCTTAATTCATCAATTTTTCTGCTGTTTTCATGCCCTTGCCGTCCAGCCCAAATAAATTTTGGGTCTATTTTCCTTTTAACTCCTCTCTCATTAGACGCTTAAGCTATTTAATCATCCTACCCACTTTTACACCTTTTACAATTTAGTCCTTTTCATTTAATTAACTATCCAAACATTAAAATTTCCTAACGAAATTTTAATACGGAATTACTAACATTTCATAAATATTTATAAAATTATTTTTGACTCGGTTTTACGAGATAGATGTCTCGATAACTTATTTTTACCTAATTTCTTCAATAATTTCTTTTTCTAACTAACCACTAAATCAATAAAATTTTTCTATTAATATTTTCATACGATTTTTCTATCATATAAATATTCATGCAAAAATATTGAAATAAATTTCTCTTTAGATCGGATTTGTGGTTACGAAACCACTTGTCCGATAACCTTGAATTTAGGCCATTACAGTTTTTATGTTTTAAGCCATTTCGGTGGCTAATGTGACCTCCAAGATCCGATTAAAATTTCTGGGTCAGGTTTTAGGGTGTTACAAGTATGCAACTGTGCTGCCATAAATAAATTATAGAAATTCCACCAGATTTATATGGTACAGTTAAACTAATAAGACCACACTTCTTCCATCATATAACTATATCCCACTCCAATGCACATGCAGAAACATAGTACATATTCAAATGTAATCAAAATAATCATGCTCTTATATGCTCATAGAATAGAAACATGCTAACATTACACACGAATTACAGATATGGTTTACAGTTTTTATGCCTAGCATGCTTTAAGAAAATAGGCGAACGCATCAAAATAATATATTTTCCCCATAAAGTACCACATACATATCACATATCAAAACCTACAGAATTCCTGAAGTCAAAACGCATTTCGGCATATAGCCTTAACTAAACTTACTCAAAATTGGCCCACACGCCCTGCTTGGCCCAGCTCGTGTGGCCCATACGGCCAGACACACAATCATGTGGCTTACACAATTTAGTACAAGACTATGTGGAGTCAATACTAAGGTTTTAATTTTGCGCAGTTTACAAATTAATCGGGTTTAGAGTCATACACCTTACTGCTATTGGGATGTCAACACTAAATCAATGATACATATTCCTGAACATGACATCCGCATTAACCCAATTAGTAAATTAATACAAATAATATTTAAATCATACTCACTTAGATATTGCCTTACTAAAAATCTCACAACCAGCCCCTAAATTAGAGTATTTAGAACACTTACCTAGGAAAAAGAGCGATTTCTATAGCATCTAACTCACTGGAGAAATATCCGTTCCATGACCATCACCTAACAAGATTGTAAAATTAATCAAAATCGATCTCAATCTGAAACAATCAATCATCCACTTACCTCCACACGAATAAGAATAACAATATCATATTCTTAAAAGGTGAATAACTTAACACTAACCTGAAGAAAAATAGAGGGATTGACCACGTGAAAAGATGAAAAATCGTAAAAGAAAGAAAGAGAACAGAGGGAGTGGCGGCAAGAGAGGAATAAATGTTATCTATGAAAAAAATTATGAAAATAAAACACAACAAAAGAGGATAGAGAGAAAAGGGATGGCTGAGATGGCTTATAGAAATTAAAATGAAACAAACAGAAAATGGAGAGAGTGGGTGTAACATTCCAAAAATTAGGTTAGAAGAAATTGAGTTAGTGAAACCAAGAGTGGTCGTCTCTCAATTTTTAGTTAAGAACTTGAAAAGTTCGCAAGCAATTTGTTTTGGTTCAATGGTTAAGTGTTGTGGTTATGAGTGTGAAGTTCTGGGTTTGAATCCCGCCTCTTGAATTTTTTCCATTTGATTAAACCCCTATCTTAGGACATTTGGGTTATAAGTTATTTTTGATCAATTGATGACAAGAATGAGCCTGCTGGTTCATGGTTAAGCTTCTGTATACTCTTTGGTCTTGTGTTTGAATCCCTATAAAAGTAATGGAAATTTGTTTTTCTTTTCTTTTTCTTTGCCTTGAGAGGTAGTTTTATTTCCTTTTAAGTTAACTAAACTTCCTCAGAAAACTTCCTGGGTTCTTCATGCTTATTTATTTATTATTTCTATTCATCGATTTTTTTCCTCTTCGTTTTGAATTCTTTCTCTTCAAACCATCTTTTCGTTTTCTATCTTGTGTTAAATTGGTTCTGCACAAGGTCTGACTTCTCCTTCTGGGTTTAATTTGTTGTCGATTTTGGAATCATTTCTATTGCTTCTGTATCAAAATCGTATCAAGTGTGTAATAAAAACCTGATTTTCTGTGATTTTTGAACACTGTAAAACATGGTTGTCGACGCCACACGATCGTGTGGTAGGTTATGTGCCAAGCCACATGGTAGGCTGCATAACTCACTGTTTTGGAAATAGGGTTACATAGGTCAGAGACACGGGTGTGTGTCCAAGCCGTGTGAGAGATATGTTGGGTTTTGGGTCATACAGGCATGTGCTAGGCCGTGTGATAAGCTGTGTGACAGGTTGTGTAACCCACTCTTTTGAGCCACGCGGTCGTGTACTAAGCCATGTGGCAGGCCGTGTGAGATGTTAAGAAGGCCACACGGGCGTATGCTAAGCCATATGACCACAAGGGCCAGACACCTAGGTTGTGTGAATCCACACAGATGTGTGGGCCAAAAATCAAATTTTTTTCCTAGGGTTGTATTTGTTGTTTGAATCAAACGTAGGCCTACCGTAGGGTCTGTATGATTTGAATTAGGCTATATAATTGATGTCTAATTATCTGGTGATGAATAACTGGTTATCGTTATGTATGCTTGATATGTTTTAACCTATGTAAGTATGATTTGTTAGTGCGTAATGTGCTCTTATTTAAGGTATGCAATTTATCCAGGCATGATACATATTCTATTAAGTTGGATGGTACACCTCAGTGTTACTTTGTTGATTAAGAGTATGTGATATTTGAATTGTTTGGTACTGATTCTGATTTATAACCATGCATGTGACTTCATGGAAAATCTGCTATGGTCTGTTGAGGTTAGATAAACCATAAATCTGTAGTACAAAGCATGGACTCCCATGCCTTATGATTTTGTTATTGTATGATAGCATGACCTACATACTTATCACTTTAATTATGTATTTGCATGTCATGACACATTGCATGGGGTTTGGAATAATGTGAAAGGAGGTAGTTCTGGCAGTTTAATGATCTACACTATTTGGTGGGTTATCCATAATATTTGTTCTGGCAGCTCGACTGCAACATAGTGGGTTGACCACATTTGTATTTGATCTGGCAGTTTAAATGCAATGTGATACACCATCATTGCCGGGCAGCCTAGGGTGACAGATCATCATTGTCGGGCAACCCAGGGTGACCTGTTTGGTGTGTTTTGGTTGGATGAGTTCAGGGGAAACTCTACTTTAGTGTGCAGTAGAGTTGGGTAGGATGTTTTCTGAAAAATCTGCATTCTGTTTTTCTAAAGAATACTGCATTGGCATAATCATACATCATTTGTTCTATTATACAATTATTATGGACATCTCCACGATCTTCTGTTTTGTTTCGCTCTGGTTATATAATCATTTTGAATTCCTTGTGTCACTCTGATCTGTATATTGTGTTTTATTTGATCTTCATTTAATTCATTGAAGATTATACCTCACATTTATGTTTGTTCTTGATTGTTCAGGTAACCCTCTGACTTAGGAACAGACGACGTGTGGGAGATCGGATTGTTTTCGCAAGTATGAAAATGCAATGACTTTTGTAATTAATTTGGTTTGAACTTTGGGTTTGTAATTTGTTTCTGAACTTGTTTTTGGATTGTTATTAATTTGTCGATAACGGATATTTTCAATCGTGAATCTTCAAAATCACTCAAGTCGACAAAATGGATTTTGGTTTTCAAAAATTAAAACTCTGAAAAGATTTTTCGCTACTAATCAAGTAGCTTTTTGAAGGTTTTCTGAATAGTTGCTAAAATCAATTTTGCAATGTGTTCGTGTAACACCTCCATATTCGTCTCAACTTCTAGGCCGGGTTTGGGGTATTACAGTGGGGAGAGAGGAGGGACGACAGAATGAAAGGGAAATTTTAGAGGATATTCTCCTTTCAAAAAATAAGATAAAATAAAACCAAATCAAATCTGTTATTATTGAGTTAGGATTTCACCCAAATTCTCATGTTTTATACGATACAGTAAGAGGGAATAAAAATTAATTTTGTTTTGGGCACCACGAGATTCAAACTTAAGACTTGTAGGTAAGCTAAAGTCTTATCACTGAATCAGTAAGCTCATTCTTATCAACAAATTTACAAGAATAAAAGATAACCAACATATCACTAGTCAAGTGAAAAAAAAAATATTTAAGGGAAGGGATTTGAACATAATACCTCAAACACATAAACAAAACACTTAGCCATCAAACCACATTGATTACTTAACATATTTTGGCAAATCAAAACTAAGAAATTTGAGGCGTTACACACAAACTTAAATTGTTCTATCACTCCTAAGTTTAAGATTATATGGTTCTCAAGCATGTATAGATCTGAACCTCAAACTTTAGTCATTGCATATACGTTTTTACAATAGATAAGAGCAATCATAAGAATATGCAAACAAGGTGGAGATCCCAAAGTTTATGGCAAGTAAACATTTTCACTCACATCCCTCAATGATCATATATCTTAATCAAAATTAAAACCAAACTAATTAATTCTATTAAAAAAGAACTAATAAAAAATAAAAACAAATACCTCCACATAGAAAGTCCAATAATTAAACACGAGAATTGTTTTATAAATTCATAAAGATGTGAATAGAGAATTCAATAAATTGAACTTATTAATAGAAATCAAATCAAATTTCAAAAGAAATTTATTAGACTTAGGTCATTAAGGATGAGAAGTAGTGACTATGAGCAATTTTTATAGCAAACAGAAAAATATAATTCCCAAGCATATTTTGGGCAAGTCATTGATTCTTATGGTTCTTGAACCATACAATTAAATTTTAATGCTTTTAATGCTTGGAGTCCAACAAAATTTTGACATAAATTAAGATTCCATTACAGTTGGGCAAGGTAGTACTCATAACATGTTATGAAATAATCTAATGAAAATTAAATTAAAGAAAATAACAATAAAAAGAGATAATATAATAGAAAGACAAAACAAAAAAAACCTTTTATTTCATTTCTTTTCTATCTCCACAAGTTTTATACATGTTTATTTTTATATGCCTTCTAATATAATTAATTACTAAGAATAAAATAGAAAATTAATTGAATTGTAAAAGAAAATTAATGGTTGGGCTTAGGTGAAAAAAAATCACTTATCAATGTTAGACCAAAAATGGAATCAAATTTAAATAAAATCAAATTCATTTATTAATAAAGAAGAAAATTCAAAGCTTGTGATTTTAATACTACTTTTATGACACATGTTTTACTTATCCGTACACTTCACAAATATTTTTTTCTTTTTCAAGATGACATCCGTTGGTTCGATAACATGTTGGGGTTAATTTTGACTCGAGCTAATTTAAATTGAATTGTTTTTTTTTTTTATAATTTTTGAGTTACTTCGAGTTGTAGTTAGTTTTAAATTTGAGTCATTTTGATTTTGGATTTGAAGTTTGGGTTTTTTAAGTCAGATCATTTCAAGTTCATATTATTTTAAGTTATGTGTAACCTCCCAAATCTGGCCTAGACGTTATGGCTAAATTGAGAAGGCTACATTAGCCACCGAAATGACTATGCTAACTTGCGTTACTTTTGAAGACTTTTTAAATAAACTCATTTTAGAGAAAACTGTAATTATACTTTGAGTTGGCTTAAAAGCATTCGTTCATTAGGTCGTGTGTACTTAGGACTCATTTTATTATTGATAGAGTTGTTTTAGAAAAATCATTTTCTTGTCTCTCTTCTTTAAAAAAAAAACTCAATGTTAAACTAATGCAGCAGAAAAACCATTTTTCAAGTCATTTTGGAAACTTAGTTGTCTTGTCAATTTCTTTTTAAAAAATGGTTCCTTTACAATGCAGTAGAAACTAGGGAACAATATCAAATTTTACTTAAGTCCAATATCATGCATTATCCAGTTATTATGCTTGAGTAATCCATGCATGCAAAAATCCCCAAAAGAAAAGTTACCAAGCCAGAAACCAGAAATAATTAAAAATTACAAACCAACACCAATAAAGACTTAATAATACTTAATTAAAAAAATAATAATCCAAGGTCCAAGTTGATTCTCCGAATGCCGAGTCCGGTCTTAATTTTGAGCTTAACCTAAAAAGTTAAACACTATTGGGGTGTGAGCTTATGAAAAGCTCAGTGTGAGTCAAATAATTATTTAAACGGGCAAAAACATCAAATACAGTGAAACATATTAGCATTAACAGAAGAAAACAGAACCATCATAGGAATTTCATGTCATTATATATCCATTAACAAATTGATGTCAAACGGTGTATGAGCATAGGTCATCATTCATTCGAGTAACAATCATTAATTTCGATATCATTCAATACAACAAAATACAATGCGTAGCATAAATCAATAACATTCGAATATGTCGTGCACATGATGCAATGCAAAAAGGTTCCTACCTATACCATCCGCTACACACCACGAGTTCCCCAGAACCTGTCTGCCAAACTCCAAAATATTATGAGCATAGCTCGATGTGGTAAAACCATCGAACAATCAATAATGCAGAAAATCTGCTAGATATCAAATAGAGAGATACAATTGCCAATAATATATAATATGCGATAAAATCACCAATCCCCTCGGTACTCCAGGTGCAGTGCACTGACTATGAATAATGTGGACTTAATATGTTGTCGGTACTCCACAGAACTCCTCTGTCAACCACAAAATCCCAACCCAATACATATGTTATATGTCACACAATCCCATACATAATCATATCTCAATACTTTTCACATTCATTTGACATGCTCAGCATGTCCTCAATAATTACATACTTTCAGTAAATGGAAACAGTGTTCCAATTTTTCAAAATACCATTGTGTTGGTATCAATCAATATCGTTCATTTTCACATACTTTACGGATTTTCATTTTGCATAAATAGCACTCTTTTCAGTACACATATAACAAATATCTCATGCGTTTAAATCATACATAAGCTTAATATCTTAACACATTATATCATTCAGTCAAACATTCTCATATCTCATAACTCAAATATGCAATTACAAACTCAATCAAACATCCATACTATCAAACTAGCAATTTTGCCAACATGTCAATCTTTTAAGGCTTGAAACATACCTGGTTCGGCCACTCACAAAATCAATAATTTGGATATTAAGACAATCCAATCAGCAAGCTAATTTATCATATATAACATGATATTTAACATTTTCAAACAATTTTATGAGTTTAGGACCCACATCTTATTTTTCGCTTCCTCATAGCATACTAGCGAATTTTTCAATTTTCCTTAATAATTCCTTAAACGAACCAAAACCAAAATTCAGTATAAATTCAATCAATTTACCATTAAACCAGCCCCCAAACACCCACTTATGAGTTCAAACCAATCGTTGAAATTATAACTATTTTATGAATCTAAACTAGTTAGATTCCTTACACTGTATCGATGAGAATCGTACGTATAATCATTCTTTGCCTTTATAGATGATTTAGGGCATTTGGGTTAGCACCTAATTCAATACTATACTAGAAAATTAGTAGCTAATTAATGATTAAATTCCTTCATTCAATCAATTCATAACCTTTGCCCAACAACTATTTCGAAATAACAAACTAGTTACCCTTAATTGCACTTACGCTTCACGATTTGTGAGTTTTGAATGGCCAATCGATCAAGAACATTTTTCCCTAACTGAAATGAGTTTAAAAGTTGATTATGAGGGTTCAAGAACTCAAATTAAGGCTTGAAAAATATAAGCAAGAAGCAAGAAACAAAAATATAAGCAAAATAATAAGAATGGTGAGAGAGAAAGGATTTGAACTTGGGTTTCAAAAAACATTTTACTAACACTTAACCAACAAACTAATACCTTATTTAGTTCCTAAAAATGCATAGATAATTTCAAAAATTAAGGCATGACCACTCTTTCTCGATTCACAAACCCAATTCTATTAACCCCTGATTTTTGGGATGTTACATTATGTTCATATCATGTTTAGTCATTTGGGTTTGATTATATATCGCAATTGAACTTGTTTAAGGGTGAGGCTATCCACCTAAGCTAGAAGGTCTACTCAAAATTTAGGAGAGTTTGTATAAAATTATTAAACCCAAAAATGAGTTTGGAAAAAAAAATAGACTCGTTTAAAATATAGGTTAAGTTTGGGCTCAAGATTTCAAGGCCCAAGCCCAACTTGTTTTATAATATTTTATTATTTTTATATATTATGTAGTTTATAATACTTAAAAATTTAAATCTATAGTAATATATATTACTATAGTTTAAATGTACATATTAAGACAATATTAAATTGCATATATATAATTTTAATAAATGACAAAAAGGACATAATGATTTATTTGGCCTTCCAACTTTACAAAAAAAAATTATTTTAGTTATACATTTAATATTTCACCTTTTTTGGCCCTTAAACTTACTTTTTTTTTTGTCAAATCACCCCAAAAATAGATGAAAATATTATTTTTTTTTAACTTTGACGGCATGTTAGCATTTAACTTATTTTTTAACATTTTAAAAATTCAAAAAATAATTATAATTTTTTTAAAAAATTTAAAATTATTAAAATTATTAAAAAGTATAAAATATATTCTTTAAATTTAAAAAAAAATTAGTTAAATGGTGACATGTCATCCACGTGGTAATCCACGTGTATGACATGATAGCAAAGTTAACAAACGTTTACTTTTTCATAAATTTTGAGGTGATTTGATAAAAAATACAAATTCAATAGTTAAAAGAGGTGAAAAAGTAAACGAATGGCTAAAATGACTTTTTTTGTAAAGTTGAAGGGCAAAAAAAATCATTATGCCATGAAAAATTAAATTAAAAATAATATAAATATTTTTTAAAAAATTTAAAAATAATATAAGTAGACCATTAAGGGCTTGGTTTACCCTTTTAAAAATGGGCTCGGCTCATGAACACCTTTTTCGACAATCTATATGTATTCATTGTTGATATGACACTATTATCACAAAAAAAAAGTAATTAAAAATTCTAAAAGTAAAAAAAAATATCAAAAGCATAAAAAAGTTATAGAGTTAATTGCACCATACATCCCTAGACTTTGACCCTTATTCTAAATTGGTCCCCAAACTTCAAAACGTTCTAACATCCCAAACTATGAATGATATGTCAAGGAGGTCATTTCATTATTGATGTAACACCCCTAGCTCGTATCCGTCACCGGAATAGGGTTACGAGGCATTACCAGACTTATACACTTGCATTTATACAAAATCGAGTCATAAATTTGCATTTCAAATCAATTCTTTTCAAATTTCACCATTAAGTCCCTAATATAGGCCTACGGGGCCTAATACATGCTTTGGAAGTGGTTCGGAATTAAACTGGCAACTTTGGAAATTTTTCTTTGAAGATAGGGGCACAAGCCCGTGTGGCCTGGGACATGGCCGTGTGGCCTGGGACATGGCCGTGTGGCCAGCTCGTGTGGAATTCTGACTTGCATTTTCTTAAGTATTAAAGGGGCACACGGCCTGGGCACATGCCCATGTGGCTAGGCCGTGTGGTAAATTGATTTTTCACCATTTTTAAGCCATTTTCACACGATTTTGACACATGACCATGCTTGAAACCCGCGTTCTTCACACGACCAAGATACACGGCGGTGTCTTTGGCCCGTGTACTATCCTGACTTCGTATTTAAGGATGCAGGGGACACATGGTCATATCACACGCCCGTGTGTCTACCCGTGTGGACGAAAATAGGTTGTTTTAGGCCACTTTTCTCACCCTTTCATCCATTACCTGTACTTAAACACAATTATACACTAATAGAGTCCAACCAATCAATTATTTCAAGCCAAAACATGTATATTTCATTTTCAAATACAAAACATCACATTCAACTTACTTTGCATACTTAATCATTCATACAATTACATTATCAAATCAACCCCTATACATGCCATATAAATCAAAAAGTTGTTTAACAAAATCTACCGGAATAAATCTGGATAGTGTGATCCTTGATGTAGATCCGATCCTCCGTATGTATATAAGTCAATCTACAAAACAAATAACATACACAAGTAAACTTATAGAAGCTTAGTAAGCTCATATGCATAAATATAAATCTTACCAAATATTGTACACAATCATATATCTATTAGTTTAACTAATTCATCCTGCAAATCACAATTTCATTAATAAACTCATTTGGATAATTTTCATGTTGCTATTCACGAATTTAACTCATTTGGGCCCATTTCTCATTTACTTCCATTGTCAAATTAGGGAACAATAATGGAATTGAGTGCTTCATTATCACATTGCCATAATAAACTATGGACTTGCATATTTTCACATATTACACACCGAAGCCATAGCCCTGCCATGGTCTTACACAGATCACATATCATACCAATGTCATATCCCAGATATGGTCTTATACGGAATCACATTATCACATCACACCGATGCCATAGCCCAGCTATGGTTTTATACAGGAACACGTATCACATTGCACCGATGCCATAGCCCAGCTATGGTCTTATACGGGCACACATATCACATCTATTCCGTCAATTCATCTTGTTCATCGAATGAAAGCACTCAAAACCATTGTTTCGACTAATTTGCACTTTTAATTAAATATCATTTGGAAATTAATACAATTTGATAGTGTTCATCTACAATAAGATATCTTAGTAATCATAATATTTTTATAATAAAACATTAAACTTTTCCATATGAACTTACCTGGGCTGATTTACAAAAGTCATAAAAATTCAGGGACTATTCTTGTAATTTCTCTTGTTCACGATTCATTTCATTTTCTTGATATATAATTATAAAATCATTCCTTCATTAGCATCTATTTCAATTCTATTCTACTTCACAATTTATGCCCTTAAATTCTTGAAATTACACTATTACCCTAACTTTTTAGTTTTTACAATTTAGTCCCTGCTCAATTTATTCATCAATTGAGCTAATTCCTCTCAAATAACACTTTATTTAAACATTATAAACTATTTCAAAGCCTTTGACATTCAAAGTTTCAACATAAAACCCTAATTACAACAAATTCCACAATTAGATCCTAAAAATTAATTTCTATAAAAATCTCTTCATAAAATCATCATATAATAAAATTAAAACCTCAATTCCATTATAAATCATCATAAACTTTCAGCACTTGTTCATGGCAGCTTTCAAAATTATCCATGAAATAAAAAACTAATGAATTAAACATGTGGATCTAGTTGTAAAAGTCTCAAAAACACAAAAATTACAAGAAATAATCAAGAATTGAGTTTACATGTAGTAAAAATATGAGAGACCAACTTAAAAGAACCCTTCAATGGTATTTTTGCCGGAGAGGATGAAGAAAAATGAAGAAAACTCTAGATTTACTTAATATATCATATTTTACAATTAAATTTTTACCCTATTTCCAATTTTGCCCCTTGTTCACACTTGACTTTTATTTTTCCTGCACACTCATGCCGTCCAGCCCAATAATAGGTGTTTAATTGCCTATTTAGTCCTCCTTTAATTATTACTAGAGCTATTTAATCACATTTCACAATTTTGCACTTAATTCAATTTAATCATTTTTACCCAATTAACTACTGAAACCTTAAAATTTCTTGACGAAACTTCAATACTAACTTACTAACACTCCATAAATATTTATAAAAATATTTATGACTCGGTTTATGAATTCAAGGTCTCGATACCTCATTTTTATCTCATTTAATCTACAAATTTCTTTTAATTCAGAATTTCACTAATTCAGAATTATTTCTAAAACCACACTTAACTTTTACTTACTAATATCTAAACTCACATGTCGGATTTAGTGATCTCAAATCACTATTCCGATATAATTGAAATTTTGGCCGTTACAATTGAAACCATTAATTTAACTATTAAATGGCAAGTAAAATCTTATGTGGCATAATTTAAAATAAAAATTTTAAAGAAAAACAAAATGGTGCCACATAACTTCTAAAATTAAAAGGCAAAAGAAAAAGTAAAACCGAAAAAAAAAATAGAGTGAACTATAGTTTCTGTAAAAGTTTCGAAAACCCCAACACCAAGATTTTTACAACATTTATTTTTACAATTTTCGTTGTAAATTATGTCACATAAGATCTAACGTCTCATTTAATGTTAAATTAACAATTTTAGTAAAAAAAGGACCTTAAGATCAGGAAAAAAATTTGTTTGAATTGTGGTTCTCATGTTCGTGACATTCAAAGTTGTTTCACATAAAAAAAATTGAACTATAGAAAAAAAAGAGAAAAAAAAGTTTTCGATTAATGCAGGCAGTGCAAATAAAGAAAGCTATATTACATTGATTTTAACAGCTTAGTAATTTAAATGAAAACTTTTGAATAGTTCAGTGATCAAATTATAAGTTTTTTTTAGTTAAATAACTGAAACAAAAACTTACCTATAATTTAATTACTAATAATATAATTTACCCTAAATTTTGAACTCTTATTATTGTAGGCGTGTATGTTTCTTTTTTTGGGTACATATCTACTACTTAGAGGTGTGCATGGGCCGGGCCGGGTTCGGGCCGGGCCCATAAAAAATTTCGGCCCGTTTTCAAGGCCCGGGTCCGGCCCGGCCCGAAATATGGGCCTAGAATTTTGTCCAAGCCCTACCGAGAAAAAATGATAAGCCTTGAGCAGCTGACCATATTAATTTTTTTACTTTTTATTAAATAAAAACTTTAAAATATAATAAATCAAATGCATTTAAAACATAAAAAATATTAAAAAAATGGGACTAAAATAATTCTTAAAATAATATATAAATTAAAAATATAATAAAAAATAATTATATTAAAATTAAAAAATTGAAATAAATTAGAACTAAATTAAGAACTAAATTATATTAATAACAAAAATTTTACAATATCAAAATAACATTAAAAACAATAAAAAAAACCTAAAGTAAAAAAAACTAAAGTTACTTAAAATTTAAAATAAAAATAATTTAATATTAAAATCGGTCGTGTATGGCGGGCATTTAAAAAATCTTGCAGGCCCACTCCCGTTTTCTAAACGGGCCTCTTTTTTTGTCCAAGCCTATTTTTCGGGCCTATATTTTTACCCAAACCCTCCTATTTTTCGGGCGGGCCTTCGGGCCGGGCCGGACCGCCCGGCCCATGCACACCTCTACTACTACTTATACGTGTTAAGAGAGAGAGAGAAAGAGATATTTGTACAGGCCAATTTTGGGCCCTAAATCCAATACCTAATACAAATATTAAACCCTTAACCCTATGGCTCATTTACAACAATTACCCAACCCATTTACAAACCTAAACCTACCCAAGCCCACCTAAGCCAACCCATTTACCACCAAAACCCTAGCCTCATTCTCAGCCTCCCCACTTGCCCCGACTGTCAACCGCCGTGCCTAGGCTAGCATGCCCATCCCTCTGTTGCTGCCACCACCTAACCCCGTCCCATCACCTGTATCACCTGCAAAATGAGAGGAAACACGCAAAGCAGAGAAAGGGCAGCAGACAACACGAAATAAGAGAAAGAAAAATGTGTTTCATTCGGCTATAAAAGCCAACAAAGAACGAATGTAACAGGGGGGTTGATTTTTTTCTTCTTTTAAATGAAAAATAGTGACATTTTCAGAATAAAAAAAAGAGAACTTCAAAACACAAGCAGTGATCTGAAAGAAGGAACATACAACACCAAAACAGATATTCTATAAACGAAAATCAAAATCAAAATAAAAAGGTGATTTTTTTTTTGTTTGTTGCGATTCGGTTTCATTGTTTTTTCTTTTTTTTTCTTCTGTTTTTTTTTACTTATACTTACATATATACACATATGTGACAAAAAATAAATAAAGGATTAAAAATATAAAAAAAATAGAAAAAATAAAATTTTTACCACGCGGTGGCCGGCACCGGCGACGGACGGCGGCCGACGGTCGGCCGGTGACCCCCCTGGCCGGAGCTCCTTCTTCCCTCTCCCTTCTCTCTTCCCTCTCTCTTCTTTTTTCTCTTTTCTCCCTTCAAATGATTTTTTTTCTGAAAATGGGCCTATTTATAGCACCTGAAAACGACGTCGTTTTGGGGGCTACACTTAAGCCCCAAAACGACGTCGTTTAAGCCTTACCCAACCTGATCCGACCCGCTCCGGACAAGGATCCGCGCGTTTTTGCTCTTAGGGGTTATTTGCGCAATAGATCCTTCCGCATTTTTGATATTTTAAATCAGGTTTATATGTATTTATGAATTGGCCCTAAACTTTGTCCCGTCTTTCAATTCAACCCCTGTTGATGTACTGCGTTTTAGAATGTGGAAATATTACGATTTTGGTACTCTCAGGTTATGCGCACCTTGCAATCTGGTCCTTTCCTCTTTACTCTCTTTTCAAATTACCCCAAGACTCTGATTTTAGTTTCGATTTGGTCCCTTTTTCACTCTAACCCGTTTGATACTATTATTTCTATTTCTCTTATTATTATTTTATTTTCTACTATTATTATTATTATTATTATTATTATTATTATTATTATTATGTATCCCTTAATACTTATATGTGTATATGTATATGTAAGTATTTATGTAGTGTATTAATAGCCTTTTTTTTTTTTTTTTACTTCTAATATAGATATCTACTGTGTATGTTTAAATATTACTATGTATACACTTTTTAACTTTATCTTATGTATATATATATATCTTCAATATTATTAGATATGTGTTTTATATACTATTCTGTGTACATATTTCATATATAGCATTATTTTAGTATATCATTTTTATTTATTATTATACCTATTATTTTCATTATTATCATTCATTATTTTTATTTTAATATATTTTTCATAAATGTCACTTACATACGTTTTTATTTATCTTATACATATATGTACATATCATGTATATATTTTATCCTTACTATTATGAATACTATTATATGTTTTATTATTATATATATATATATATATTTAATACATATAGGTTTATGTTTATTATTAATAGATGTTTTCAACATTATAATTATGTATGTATATATTATATAAGTGTTTTAACATTATATTGTATATGTATTTCATTATATATGTGTGTATATATATAGTAGTTTTCATTATTTCATTTCAATATTTTGTATTATGTGTTTCTTTTTCTTTTATAATATTATTGTACATATTGGTGTATATATCTCTTATGTGTGTATATATATATATATATATATATATATATATATTATATATTATTTTATACATATGTGAATATTACGTATGTATTATAACATTACAAGTCACGTTTTGCTATTCTATATATATATTTCAAATTCTATATATCTTTAACATTATTACTACCTATATATATGTTATTTGGTGTACATATATCTTTTATTGTCGCTATTTTTACTATTATTAGTATATGCTGTTATATATATGTATATTGTATATGTTCATTTTAAATATGTTATATATATATATATATATATATATATATATATATTCATTGTTTCTATTTCATGTTTAATTCTAGTATGACGCTTAATGTCGTATATATCTCTATCATTTCAATATCATTATCGTATTGATTATTTACTTCAATCTGTACCTAGCCCTTTCATTTATTTATTTTATTCCATATCTGTTTTGCTTTGCATTACTTTGAAAGCCATATTTTTGTTTTCTATTTGATTTTAATAATCAAGGCAACGTACCGGTTTAACATTAAGTCATCGATTTCATCGCTATGTTGGGTGAACATCAATGGACTCATATTAAACGGTATGTCCTTCTAAAAATCAAAAGATTAAAAATTCTCATGTTTTAATCGGATCGCATCTAAGTGTTACATTGAACTCGTATTTTTGAAAATCAAGACAACACGTGTTTATAAGATTCCAATTTTGGGCGTCGCGAGGGTGCTAATACCTTCCTCGCGCGTAACCGACTCCCGAACCCTAATTTTTCTCTAGCTTTTAACGTAGACCTAAATTCAGCCTTCCTTTTGTTTTAAAAAATGAATCTAATAGGTGTCCGATCTCACCTAGGAAAAAGGATCGGTGGCGACTCCTGGTTTATTTTAAAACCAATTTTCAATTTTCAATTTTCTAATAAATCGCCACAATTAGCGACCCGAATCAACCGAAATTTTTACGTCGCTACAATATTGGAAGCCGAAACGTATAAAAGAAGGGAACGGCGGGTTCACTTCTATTTGTTTTCCAAACAATCATGTGAAAGAGACCCTACCTACAAAAACAAAAAGCCTCTCCCTGATTGCGTGCATCACCTTTCTTTCTCATGTAACTCTCAGCCATAGGAATGAAGTAGAGCTGATCATGGGCTGGGCGGCCCGGCCCGGCCCGAAGGCCCGCCCGAAAAATGGGAGGGTTTGGGTAAAAATATAGGCCCGAAAAATGGGCTTGGGCAAAAAAACGAGGCCCGTTTAGAAAATGGGCCGGGCTCGGGTAAGAGTTTTTTGGCCCGGGCCCGGCCCGGCCCGGCCCGAATTATATATTAATATATGTACAGCCCAATTTTGGGCCCTAATACTAAAACCCAATAAAATACCCCTTAGCCCAACTAACCCATCAGCTAACCTAACACCCAAGACCCAATACAACCCAAACCCAATTCGGAAGCCCACTAACTAAACCTATTTTGAGAAAATGACAAAACCTAATCCCCTAACAGGTGAGGTGGCGCGCAGCCTTACTACCACTGTCGAGCACAGAGCCACCGTCGGCCACCTACTCCTGCATCACCGGTCAACTCATTTACTAGTCTACCACCACTGGTACTGCAATGAAGAGACAAAGCATAATAGAAAAGGATATGTAAGGCTATAAAAGCCATGAAACAAAAGGCAAAGGGGTTTTTTTTCTCTTTTTCCTTTCTTTGAAAATCAATACAAAAGAAGAACATAATCAAAACAAAAATCGAAATGCAGAATCAAATCTAAAGCAAAGGTGATTTTTGTATTCCTTATTATTTTTCAAACCCTTTTTAGAGTGTTTCTTTCTTTCTTATTTTGTGTACAAATAAAAATACAAGAAAATAAAAAAAAAAAGGGAGCGTTTTACGATGGTAAACACGTGTGACAGAGACGGAGGCCGAGTTGTGGCCGGCCGACCTGACGGTCCCCTTCCCCCTGGCCGAGCTTCTCCTCTTCTTCCTCCTCTCCCTTTCTCCCCTCTCTCTTTCCCTTTCTTTTTTTTCTCTTCTGCTGCTACAAATGAAAACAAAACAAAAATTTTGATTTTATAATTTTTTAAAAACGGCGCCGTTTGAAGAACCCCCAAACGCGCCCAAAACGGCGTCGTTTTGGGGGTAACCCGACGACCCGACCCAGGGAGGCCTAGGATCCGCGTGTTTTTGGACCAAGGGTCTATTTGCGCCCTTGGTCCTTCCGCTTTTCTGGACTTTCGCAATCAAGTTCTAACAGTTTTGCAATTTGGCCCTATAATTTTCAATGGATTTCAATTTAATCCCTTGCCCTACACTGCGTTTCGGACAATAGGGATTATTGCGCTTTTAATCCCCCGGAGTTGTCCGCGTGTTCCAATAGGCCATTCCCCTTTATTTTCTTTTTAAATTAAGCCCATAATTCTATTTTTACTCCAATTTAGTCCTTTTTAGTTTATTTTCCTTTTTACATATTATTAATATTATTATTATTATCATTTTATTTCTTTTATTTATCTTATTATTATTATCATTGTTGTTAGTACTTTTATTATTAATACATGTATATTATATATGTATGTATATATATACGTTTATATATTCTATTATTATTTTTAATATTATTATTCTTAGTTGTTATTTATCTCTAATATGTGTATATATATATTAGGTAAATGTTTTGATATTGTATTATTATACATATATTATACGTGAATTTTAATACTTTATTATATATATTTTATGTATTATTATACATATTTTAGTATATATATATATATTTATACTTGTAAAATGTTATCAATGTTTTTATTTATTATTTATTAATTTCGAAATATATGTATTGTATTTATGTTTTGGTACTACGTTATATATATTTTTGTATTATGTATATATATATTTTTTTTTATGTCATATACTAAATGTTTCTAGTGATATTACCACATACGTATGTATTTTTTTTTATCGCCTAAACATTTTTACTTATTACCTTTAATATATATATATATATATATATATATATATATATGTTTTAAAAAAAATGGCATGATCTTTATATATCTTTACATTCATTATTATATTTATTATTTTATTCTAACGTTATTATGCATTTGTTTTAAATATATGTATATGTTGGTGTAGTATTGTTAATATATACAATTTTTATATTGATAGTATCTATAATATGTCTTGTATATATTCATTCTTATATATTACGTATATATATATATATATATATATATATAATTCATTGTTTTACTTCATGTCTAGTGTTATTGTTATCATGCATAATATCAAATATATCGTGAATATCTTTTGTTACTATTTCATCATTAAACCTTCATATGTATCAGAAATCGCATTTTCCTACAATGTTGTTCCAATATCCTTATTCATGATTTAAATCAATTTCAATAATCAAGGCAATATATCGAGTTAACATCAAGTCATCGAGTTCATCGCTATGTTGGGTGAATGTCAATTGACTCGTGTTAAAGCGATATACCCTTATCAAAAACCGAAATAAAATTAAAATTTCTCGGCTTTTTTCGGATCACAACCAAATTTTAAATTAAACTCGTATTTTTGAAAACCAAGACAACATGTGTTTATAAGATACCAATTTTGGGCGTCGCGAGGGTGCTAATACCTTCTTCGGGCGTAACCGACTCCCGAACCCTAATTTTTCTCTGGATTTTAACGTAAACCTAAACCTAGCCTTTTATTTGTTTTTTTAAAGAAAAATCTAATAGGTGTCCGATCACACCTAGAAGAAAAAAGAGATCGGTGGCGACTCCCGGTTTATTTTTAAAACCAAATTTCAATTTCCAGTTTTCAATGAATCGCCACAATTAGCGACCGAAACCAAATTTTTACGTCGCTACAGCTGGCGACTCCACTGGGGATCGATTTTGAGAGTCAAGTCGAATAAACACGTTTTGTCAAAAGTTTTCAAATTTCCTTGTTCAAGAAATATTTGGTCGTGATCCGAAAATCTCACTTTCTAAATTCATGCATCTGCATCATGTTGTAAATATTTCTTCTAACTTGTTATTTGTTTGTTTTTCAGTTTTCATTTTATGGTTTTAATTCTGGTTTAGTTTCTTTAAATAAAGCATAAAGGTTTATGAGTTTACCCCACACACCGCACTTACTTGCATTTTGCATAACATGAACTCTAAACCGGGTTACGTCAGTTTAAGTGAAAGTAATCGCTATGCCTTCGTGAGTTAACTCGTCCCTCATACATACAAGCTAGTGAATACTTTAGTTACATATGACTTATGCTTTCGTGAGTTAACTTGTCCCTCCGCATAGGCATAAGTAAATGTAATCCTCGAATTGAACTCGTGAGCTGTGTGATGGGCTATGATCCAGAGGTTCCGTACTAATCTTAGCGGATGATAGTACGGGCAATTCGAAGTACCTATCTAGAACCAAAACCGCATGTAACGAACCATACGAGCTATCCAATTAGAGCCATGCCGAGCCTCTGTCAATTCGCTTATAGCCACCAAAATAAGTACACGGGAAATGCCTTTTGCCTTACAATCGTTTATGTGAAAAAAATTTGGGTTGAGTAGTTTTATTTGTTTCTCAAATTATAGTTGTGTTGTGTTTACTAACCAAGTTTGTTTGTTTTTGTTTTTATTTTTATTTTCATCATGCATCATAGGCATCACGTTAGGAAGGTGTTGATTAAAGGATAGTTTCCAAGAACGGGTTTACGATGGAGGAGTCAATTACACAAATAACAGAGAAGAATGCCGTGGTTCGAGAGTGGTCTCTAAAAACTCGGAGAGAAAAGGGGACAGCCTAGTGCAAGGGTGTGTTGCCAATTTGCCCTTAACATACACAATGTGAATGTTCGCCAAAATAACCTTGAGGATTTGGTGCGAGTTTGGAATCGATGGGATTCGGATACTGGGGCATTTTCACCGAGAGGTATGGAGATATAGCTCACTTGATCACCATTTGTGTAGACGCAAGCAGTTGATTCAAGCCATGGTTCGATTCTGGGACCCGGCTTATCGGTGCTTTACATTCAATCAAGAGGACATGACTCAACCATAGAAGAGTATCTTTGCTTTACTCGCATCGACAATGTGCAATTCGGCAAGATATACGTGAAGGAGCCTAAGCCATTGACCTTTAGGAAAAAATTAGTAAGGCCCAGCGGACATGACTGATGCATGGGCGAAAAACAAATAAAAAGAAGAATGAAACCGTTTGCATTCCATGGTCCACCCTCGAGAATCGGTTACGAGTCATCCGGACATATTGAAGAGAGTTAATCTATTCGCCTTGGCCATTTACGGTTTGGTCATTTTCCCGAGAGTTCTCGGACATATTGAGGTCGCGATATTTGATTTCTTGAAAGGCTAAAACAAGGAGTCAACCCCATCCCGACTATCTTAGCCGAGACATTCGGTCCTTGAGTACTTGTCGAAGGGTAGGAAAGGGACGATTTATCGGTGTGCACAAACTGCTCAATGTTTGGATTTTCAGTCATTTTTGGAAAATAGAGCGCACTCCATTCCACATGTTTTCAAAACATTCGCCCAGCTAGAAGCTTACCTCAAGAAAGAATGGCGAAAAGAAATCACCGAAACAACATTGGGTATCGGTTCTTGAGAATCTTCACGCCGAGGATATAACGTGGAGAGCACCACAGATCCGTCCCTTCATCCTGCTATACAAATGTGGAGGCCAAGATTGGGTACCTTTACTCGGGTTATGGGGAGGAGTTGGATACGCTCCGCTATTAGTCCAAAGGCAATTTTCTTCGCGACAATTTATACCCGCAACGGGAGGATTAGCGCAATTCGAGTTCGCTTTCGCGGGTGAGGGATATATGAAGAGAGTCCGAGACATTGCAAAGTCCTGGAAAGAAATTCATTTCATGGAATTAGCCTTGTATGCTGATACCCTTACCCAAGACTATGACATATGGAGAAAGCAACGGGTAAATAGTCGACCAAATCTCATCAACAAATTGCCTTTGCCCGAACCCCTTTTTTGGAGGAAATGCCGTCAGAGTTGGACATCGCTAGACAAGAATTCGGCGAGAAAAAGCTAAGATGTCTAGGGACCTCGGTACCCTTCAAGAAGAAAACTATCGATTGAAGATTGAAGCTCAAGTTGAAAGGTCGAGAATCAAAAAGTACAAAGGAGGCCGAGATCGTGAGAAACGACTTAAGGGACCTTCATTTGGAAAACAAGAAATTAAGAAGCACTATAAAGAATAGTGGATTGGGCAAGTCAACAGCTGAGTGGAAAGAAGAAATTAGCAACATCAAAGGAGGAATGGAGTTTTGGAAGGGAAAAGCAAAGAAAGAAGAGGAAAAGGCCGCGTGCGCTGCAATAGAGTTAAGAAGGAAGAATGCCGAGTATGAAATGGTGACCGCAGAATTTACGAATAGTCAGTCTGAACATCAAGAATTAAAAAGGAGAGTACGAGATTTAGAAAATCTGCTACAATCTCGTCAACAACAATTAGATGACCTCCTGATGGCTCTAGAAGAAAAGAACGATCAATACGATAGGGACATGCACGCGTATGAAGGAACTCTCCAAGAAAGAGAAATGCAACTCAACTTCTTGATCAATGAAATTCGCCAAGCGGCTATGCAAGTTGTTCAATTATCAGATGAAGCCGAAGTTCTCAGTTGCCAATTCCCTCCGAGCCAAAGATCGAGTATATCAGAGTTTTTAGAGCAAGTGAAGAAACAAGGCAATGTGGCTAGGAAATTTGTGTAACTGGTGGAAAAATGAAAACTTTTTGTAATGTACTCTTCTGATAAATGAAATGCCTACATATGGGGCTATCTTGAAATCAACACTAAATTCTTGCATATTTACTCATAACTAACATTTATGCATCATTTATTTCTTGGACATTCATTCATTCATATACTCATTCATTCATTCATCGCATGTACATATCACCATCCACCGGAACTAAAAGAGCCATATAATCATGATTTGCAAGACTTCAAGATGGAATCACGATATTCATACGAGCAACGCGTCGACAAACTAGGGCGATGGAAGCGAGTTCAATGAGAGAATCGAAAGGATGGAAAGGGCTCAAAAAGAATTACAAGAGCAATCACTAAATCACAACAAGAGGCGAGATCTAATGGTAAGATCTCGAGAGGATTCACTCGAGCAAAGAGATCGGATGGCCAAAATTATGGAGATGATGACAACTTTGGTCAAGGAAAGGGACCCATGCAGAACCCCAATGTTATGGAACCTCAATCGAGAATTCACCACGATCAGGATCCACTCTATCCTCCGGGATTCACTCCACCACCCGTATGTACAACACAGAGAGGGTATGCTCAAGGAGAACCCGCAGGCTTGGAACATCGACCTATGCCACCTGCTCCACCCACTAATTTGGGGCGGGAATATTCGCGTCAAACCCGGGGGCGATCCGTGATCCCCTAGTTCGGATCTGGATGACCCATGAAGTAGCCAAATTGAAATTGGATAACCATGACGCAAAATATAGGAGTCTGGAGGAAAGACTCAAAGTAATAGAAGGCACTGAGGTCTTCTCCGCCCTAGGTGCCAAGGAACTCAGCCTCGTACCTGATCTAATTTTGCCTTCGAAGTTCAAGGCTTTGATTTTGAGAAGTATGATGGGACTAGGTGCCAAAAGCACATCTCATCATGTTACATCCGAAAAATGATCGGTTACGTGAGCGATGATAAGTTACTTATACATTGCTTCCAAGACAGTCTAACAAGGTCACCCTCCGTTGGTACAACCAACTCAAAGCGAGGAAAAGATTAGATCTTGGAAAGACTTGGCATCTGCGTTCTGCGAGCAATATAAGCATGTATCGGACATGGTGCGGGCCGGATGACCTTACAAATGATGGAGAAAAAGCCGTCGAGAGACTTTTGACGCATATGCGCGAGAGATGGAGAGCGTCTCACCCAAGTGGAACCCCACTAACAAAAACGGAGATAACCGTTCTCTTTATCAACACCTTAAAGCGCTGTTTTATGACAAATTAGTGGGAAGTGCCACGAAAGAGTTTGCGGATATTGTAATATCTGGTGAACTCATAGAGAATCTTTGTCAAGAGCGGTAGAATGGAAGGATCGAAGGCTCAGAAAAGCGACACCCGTAAGGAAGAAAGAGCCGTGAGAGCTCACATGGTGGGAAGCGAAAGTCGTTACATTCCCAATTCATATCCTAACCAACCTCGACCCGACATTATCCACCTTCAAACTTCCATTATCCTCCTCAAACCCCTTACTACCAAACACCACCTCCCTCCTACCCCGTATCGCCATAAACAACCAAAGACCCATTACCACTTTTTCACAAAACACTGCACCTGTTCAAAACCAACCTGAGAAATGAGCCAAGACCAAAGCAAGGCCTAATCTGAGAGACCTCAATTCACTCCCATCCTGTGTCATATGGGGAGCTATACCCAAAGCTCTTGGAAAAATAATCGATCTCTCCCACTACATGGCACCCCTTAAACCTCCATATCCAAAATGGTACGATCCAAACGCTAGTTGTGCATACCATGCGGGAATCAAGGGCATTCTATCGAGAACCGTCTCGGCTTTCAAAAGGAGAGTTCAAGGGCTCATCGATGCGGGTATTTTGAGATTTGATGGTACTAGCGATGCAGTGCGAAATCCATTCCCAAATCACACCGAAGAATGTGGCGTAGTAGAAGAAGAAGATAAACGACGAAGTAAAAGATGTGTTTACGATAAGAACACCTCTGCGAGAGAATGCAGGAGGTGCTAGTTGAAAAAGGGTTGCTTTGTCGTTTTAACGGAGGAAGGGATGCAAAGAGTCACAGTTTTTGCGAGTTCCATGGCGTCGAAGGACACGACACTCAGTCCTGTGATGAATTCAGAAGATTGTTACAAAGTATGATGGATAACAAGGAGATAGGGATTTTTGTAAAGCCAGAAGAGGCCGATAGCGGAGAAATATGTGCCTCGACAATCAATCATCGAGTCCCCTTATAGCGCTGATCGACCATTGGTGATTTACTATGACGTGAAGAGGGAGCCGGTGAAACCAAAGATGATCATTGAAATACCATCTCCTTTTCCTTACAAAAATGACAAGGCGGTACCTTGGAAATACGATGTCAACATCGTAACACCTGAAAGCGAAAAACACAAGCCGCATATTTGAGGCGTCGGGGAAGTGGGTCACTTCACCCGCGATGGGAGATGCTATTCTAAAGAAATTGAACCGACAAAGAAAAGTAGCGATTTGAAGCAAAAGGAAAGCGAAGTGATGCACGCGAGTTGAAGTCGAGCAAGAAATTCCACCGTGCAAGAAACCAAAAAGCTGTGAATGAGGAAGAAGCTCAAGAATTCTTGAAGTTTATCAAGCACAGTGAGTATAGTGTGGTGGAACAATTGAGTAAGCAGCCAGCGCGAATCTCAGTTTTATCTCTACTATTAAATTCAGAGCCACACCGGAATGCTTTATTGAAGGTGTTAAATCAAGCTTATGTGGCTAATAACATATCCGTTGAAAAGCTTGATAGGTGGGTAAACAATTTGAATGCGGACAATTTCATCTCTTTTAGTGATGATGAGATACCGCCAAACGGTAAAGGATCGGTGAAAGCGCTGCATATCACGACTCGCTGCAAGGGCTACATAATACCGAACGTGCTTATCGATAATGGGTCAGCATTAAATGTTATGCCATTGGCCACACTTTCCGAATCCGATGGATTTGTCCTACTTAAGGCCCCGCCATTCCACGATGAAGGGCATTCGACGGGACGGCGTGAAGTTATGGGAAAGATTGAGATCCTCTGAAGTGGGCCCTTACATTTATGATGTTGAGTTCCAAGTCATGGACATTACGCCATCATACAACTGCCTTTTGGGGAGACCCTGGATCCATTCTGCTGGAGCGGTCCCGTCATCCCTCCACCAAAAAATAAAATTTATCATGGGCGGTTTTATGCAGTCACGATCGAAGGAGAAGAAGATATTGTCGCATCTTTTCTGCTTGATGATGCACCGTACTTGGAAGTGAACAAAGACGCAGTGGAGTGTTCTTTCCGATCCCTTGAATTTGTGAATGCCACTTTCGTTCTTTGAGGAAATAGAATTCGATCTGCAAACCGCGAGAAATACCAGAATGGGTGTCAAGTTGACCGTAGGAAGAGGAGCTCGAGCAAGAAGAGGTTTAGGCAGACATCTGCAAGGAATAGTTAGGGCTTTAAAGCCAGTGCATCACAAGGCTCGATACGGTTTGGGATTCCAGCCTGACATGCGTCAAAGAAGAAGACAGTGGAAGAAAGATCAGGAAAGAAGGATTGCAAGAACTTTCGGCCGAGAACCAGAATGGGAACCAATAGAATACCCTCCTTTGTCAAAAACATTTAAATTTGTGGGAATGATATACCCTGGACAAGACGATCCACGAAACATGCTGAGGATAATTGAAAGGGGTTTTCAGAATGTCAGTATAAATGTCATTGACAAAGGGGCTGGTACAAGTAAAGATGTCTCGAGGATACGCCCTTGCCCTCCTGGTTTCATGTTGAACAATTGGACTTCCGAGGAGCTTCTTGTAGTTTATAAGTCTTCAGAGTAATGCCAAACATTAACCTTCTATTGTGTCTTTAGATATAATAGAATTCTTTTGTAAGAGCGTGCATTCGCTCTTTATCATTTAAATGAATATCAATGAAGATGAATTTTGTCACGATTTTTTCGCATTATCGCTAATTTCATAATCATTTTCTCATTTCATAGCCCATATTCACATTTGCCACATTCCATGCCATAATATTCCTTTGTTGATTCCAATGCTTGGATGCCCCTCTATAGTTTCTTTTTCTATTCAACTTTCAGGTGCTCAGATATCGATGACATGAACAAACCCGTTACGAGTCTTGAAATTGATTTTGAGAAGGCTGTTTGCTTAGGGGAATTTGAAGCCGAAGAAAATGCTGAAGATTACGTCTCGTCTCCTGAATTGTTAAGAATGGTGGAACAAGAGGATAAACAAATTTTGCCTCATGAAGAATCTGTGGAAACAATAAACTTGGGCACTGAAGAAAGGAAACAAGAAGTGAAGATTGGGACTTCTATTTCAGAAAGCACTAGGCATAATTTGATCGCTCTACTTCGCGAATACAAAGATGTTTTCGCATGGTCATACCAGGACATGCCAGGGCTAGATGAAGATTTAGTAGTCCATAAGCTCCCATTGAGGCCAGAATGCAAGCCCATCCAAAGCCAAAATTAAGGCGAATGAGACCCAAATGTCTTTGAAAAATAAAAGAGGAGGTCAAGAAGCAATTTGACGCTGGTTTCCTACAAGCCTCCAAATATCCAGAATGGGTGGCTAATATAGTCCCGGTACCAAAGAAAGACGGCAAGGTACGAATGTGTGTGGACTACCGTGACTTGAATCGAGCCAGCCCAAAGGATAATTTTCCCTTACCACATATTGATACGTTGGTAGACAACACGAAGAAAGCATTCATTGTTTTCTTTCATGGATGGATTCTCGGGTATAATCGATCAAGATGGCCCCGAAGACATGGAGAAAACCACCTTCATAACAATGTGGGAACGTTACGCTGCAAGGTGATGCCATTCGGGTTAAAGAATGCCGGGCAACATATCGAGAGCCATGGTGACGTTATTCCATGACATGATGCATAAAGAAATAGAGGTCTCGTCGACGACATGATTGCTAAGTCCCGGGGGAAGAAGAGCATGTAGTAAACTTGAAGAAGTTGTTCGACAGGCTGAGAAAGTTTCAATTAAAGCTCAATCCAGCCAAATGTACGTTTGGGGCGACCTCAGGAAAGTTGCTAGGCTTCATTGTCAGTGAAAGAGGTATCGAGGTTGATCCAGATAAAATAAAGGCCATTCAAGAGTTACCGCCCCACGCACGCAAAGGAAGTTAGAGGATTCTTAGGAGATTAAACTACATCGCCCGATTTATCGCTCAACTTACCAACCAATGCGACCCCATCTTTCGACTTCTTCGAAAACATAATCCTGGAGAATGGAATGAGGAATGCCAAGTGGCCTTTGATAAGATAAAGCAATATTTGTCTAGTCCTCCGATCCTAATGCTAGTACCGCCAACTCGGGGGAAGACCGTTAATTTTGTATTTGACGGTGTTCGAAAATTCAATGGGTTGTGTATTAGGGCAACACGACGAGAGACGGGAAAGAAAGAAAAGGCGATCTACTACCTCGAGTAAAAGTTCACTTTGAATATGAGGCAAAGTATTCGTCCATTGAAAAATTTTGTTGCGCTCTAGTTTGGGTAGCTCGGAGACTCGGACAATACATGTTGTACCATACGACATGGCTAATTTCAAAGCTGGACCCCGATAAAATACATGATGGAATCGCCAGGCATTATCGGGAAGGATGGCCCGATGGCGATTCTCCTTTGAAATATGACATTGCCTATGTAAGTCGAAGTCAATAAAAGGAAGCGCAATAGCCGACTTCCTAGCAACTCGAGCAACAGAGAATATGAGCCTTTAAGGTTTGATTTCCCAGACGAAGACTTAATGTGCATCACTGAAATGGAACCAGAGTCATCAAAAGAGAAGTCATGGAAGATGTGTTTTGATGGTGCGTCGAATGCTTTGGGGCATGGAATCGGAGCAATCTCGTGTGTCACGGAGGGGAATCACTATCCGTTTCTTGCAAGGTGAACTTCTTCATGTACCAATAATATTGCAGAATATGAGGCTTGTATCATGGGGCTTCGTGCAGCTATTGATCGAGACATCAAAATCCTAGAGGTGTACGGAGACTCAGCTCTAGTAATTTACCAAATTCGTGGAGAGTGGGAAGTAAGGGATCCAAAATTGATTAAGTACAGCGATTTAGTGGCTGAATTGATCAAAGAATTCAAAGAGGTAACTTTTCACTACTTCCCACGAGAAGAAAACCAACTTGCTGATGCCCTGGCCACTTTGGCTTCAATGTTCAAAGCAAGTAAAGAAACAGAAATAACGCCCCTCAAAATGAGCATATACGAGGTCCCTGCGCACTGTTGTAGCATTGAGAAAGAGGCAGATGGACGTCCATGGTTCCATGATATATTAGAATATGTCAAGAATCAAAAGTATCCTGAACAAGCGAACGAGAACGACAAAAGAACGATCAGAAGAATGGCAGCGGGATTTGTTCTTGATGGGGATATCTTGTACAAGAGAGGAAAAGATCAAATGCTCTTGAGATGTGTGAATGATGTTGAAGCCAAAAAAATACTTGAAGAGGTCCATGAGGGAATCTGCGGAACACATGCCAATGGTTTCAATATGGCCAGGAAGATCATGAGACTTGGTTATTATTGGCTGACAATGGAAAGTGACTGCATCAATTTTGCCAGAAAATGTCACAAATGCCAAATCTCTGGCGATAAAATTCATGTGGCCCCTTCTCTCTTCATGTCATGACCTCTCCGTGGCCTTTTGCTATGTGGGGCATGGGCGTTATAGGGCCAATCTCTCCAAAGGCATCAAACGGACATCGATTCATCTTTGTGGTCATCGATTACTTCACAAAATGGATAGAAGCCGCTTCATTTGCCAATGTGACAAGGACTACAGCTTTTGCGTGTTTTGAAAAAGAGATCATTTGCCGGTATGGCTTACTCCAAGAATTATTTGAGATAATGCCACGAATCTGAACAATAAGATGATGAAAGAAGTGTGCGGCGGTTCCAAATAAAGCATCATAATTCTTCTCCTTATCGCCCAAAGATGAACGCAGAGTACATTGAAAGCAATTAACAAGAACATTAAGAGGATCATTGGGAAAATGACCAGAGACGTATAAAGATTGGCACGAGAAACTTCCATTTGCTCTGTTTGCATATCGCACATCTCATGCATTTAACATCTACGGAGCAACTCCTTTCTCTCTGGTTTATGGAATGGAAGTCGTGCTACCTATCGAAGTTGAGATCCCTCTCTGCGAGTCTTAATGGAATCAAAGTTAGAAGAAGCGAGAATGGGTGCGAGCTCGATATGATCGAGTTGAACCTCATCGAAGAAAAGCGTCTAAAGGCAATTTGTCACGAGCGGATGTACGAGAAAAAGAATGATTGCGCCCATCACAAGAAGAATGCGACCAAGAGAATTCCATGAAGGAGAACTCGTCTTTGAGAAAGATTCTCCGATACAAAAAGACTGCGAGGAAAATGGGCACCGGCTCGGAAGGACCATACGTCGTAAAGAAGGCATTTTCAGTGGAGCTTTGATCCTTACCGAGATGGATGGCAAAGAGCTACCAATCCGGTGAACTCGGATCACGATGAAGAAGTACTATGCCTGAAAGAAAAAGTCAAGATGAAAACCCGAAAAGGGCATCTTAAAAAAAAAAAAAAAAGAGAGAGGATCGGAGCGAAAACCCGAAAGGGCGCTTTGATTAAACAAAAGATTAGGATGAAAACCCGAGAGGGCATTCTAATGAAGCAAACATTCGACTTAAAGGCAAGGTGTTTTAAACCGTCATTTACAAACAAAGTGAGACTACAGATGTTTGAAGCATCTCTCGAAGCTCAAAATCTTCTACGCGAGGAGCCGGACTCGAAAAGATTCTTGATTGAGGAACGTGGAAGAGTTCATGTGTTGAATATCTAGAGCATTTGTATCCGTTGAATATGATCCTTTCTTCCTTTTTGACATTTTTACTCTCATTGGTTAACTTCCTTTGTGTGCCACACTTGAAATAAATGAATACGAGATATCATTTTTGTTCCTACTCGACCTTTTTCATGCATCTCATTATGTGTTTATTTACATGATAAATGGTGAAATGACATGCTCTAAACGAAAGAAATGTTAAGCATTACTTGGATGAAAACTTGATAAGTACAAGAACTTCAAGGCAAGAACAAAGTTTAACCAGAGGCAAAAGAGTGATATCTGAGAAATGTCGCTTACTTGTAAAGCTTGAAAACGGGTACATGGCTTAAAAAGAAGTCCATAGCCAAAGCAACGGACACAGATCATGAAAATTCGTGACAAAAAGGACAAGCGACAAACATGCTTAAGGAGCACTGCATAATCATGTAGGCATAAAGGCATTTAAGACAAACATGTGCATATCATGATAACCTCATGCATGACATATATAGGTACTCTGTTGAAGAGAGCAGAAATGCTGAATGATGGTTATGCTGAATCAAGTGAAAAGGCACCTAAGTTCTATCAAAGGACAGGTTTTGGTATTTTAATGTTTTTAATTCATGCCTTTCAAGGAAAATCAACTCATATTGCGAGAAATGAGTTGAGCCTCAGGCAAGCTGAGGTATTTTAAATTTCTGTTTTTCAAAGATCAACTCATATTGCGAGAGGTGAGTTGAACCTCGGCTCACATGCTGAGGTATTTTTAATTTTTGTTTCTAATTTCTTTTTTCAAAAATCAACTCATATTGCGAGAAGTGGGTTGAGCCTCGGCTCACATGCTGAGGTATTTTCAATTTTTTGTTTTTAATTTCTGTTTTTCAAAAGTCAACTCATATTGCGAGAGGTGAGTTGAGCCTCGGGGCACGCTGAGGTAATTTCAATTTCTGCTTTTTAATTTATGTTTCAAAAATCAACTCATACTGCGAGAGGTGAGTTGAGCCTCGGGGCACGCTGAGGTATTTTCAATTTTTGCTTTCCAATTCCGGTTGTTCAAAAATCAACTCATAATGCGAGAGGTGAGTTGAGCCTCAGGACACGCTGAGGTAATTTCAATTTCTGACTCTGCTTTTCAAAAAAAAAAAAAATCATCAACTCATATTGCGAGAGGTGAGTCAAGCCTCAGGTCACGCTGAGGTATTCTTAATATCTGTTGTCTCAAAAATCAACTCATATTGCGAGAAATGAGTTGAGCCTCAAGACACGTTGAGGTAATTCCAACTTATGTTTCAAAAATCAACTCATATTGCGAGAAGTGAGTTGAGCCTCGAGAACACGTCGGTACCTTCAATTTCTGCTTTTCAAATTTCGCTTTTCAAAAATCAACTCACATTGCGAGAGGTGAGTTGAGCCTTAGATCACACTGCTGAGGTATTTTTAGTTCATGTTTCAAAAAGTTGACTCATATTGCGAGAGGTGAGTTGAGCCTCAAGACACGTTGAGGTAATTTCAATTTATGTTTCAAAAATCAACTCATATTGCTAGAGGTGAGTTGAGCCTCGGGGCACGCTGAGGTATTGTCAATTTTTATGTTTTAATTTCAACTCATATTGCGAGAGGTGAGTTGAGCCTTCAGGACAAGCTGAGGTATTTTAAATTTCTGTTTTCAATTTATGTTTTTCAAAAGGTCAAATCATATTGCGAGAGGTGAGTTGAGCCTTTAATTTCTATTTTTTGAAATCTACTTTTCAAATTATCAACTCATATTGCGAGAGGTGAGTTGAGTCTTTTAATTTCTGCTTTTAATTTCTATGTTTCAAAAATCAACCCATATTGCGAGAAATGAGTTGAGCCTCAGTTCACATGCTGAGGTATTTTCAATTGTTGTTTTTAATGTGTTTCCTTAAAAGAGTCGATTCATATTGCAAGAAATGAGTTGAACTCAAGATCACATATCAAGTAAAGAATAAAGATTGGAATTAATTAAAGACACCAGATTTGGCCTCCCTAAAGTTGCAGTGGAGCAGGTAAAAGTTGCAAAGTCTCGTCCCCCTGAAGTTGCAGTGGAGCTGATCGAAGATATCAAAGTTTGCCTTGCTAAAGTGACAGAAGAGAAGACCACAAATCTTATCTCACTGAAGCAGTAGAGGAGCATATTGAAGTTGTAGATCTTACTTTTCGGGAGTTACAAGTGAAGCAGATCGAAGCCTTAAAATCTCATATCCTTGAAGCTACATTGGAGAAGATTGAAGCTACCAGACGCATATCGAAGATACAAATGGAATGATGAAAGCAACAAGATACGGTGGAATGGAAGAAGACTACTTGAACAAGAAGAGCACCAATGAAGTCAAGACGCAGCAAAGACAGGGCAAAATTGACCTTTCTTTATGTCTTTGCTCTATTCCCGTTACACGATAATGAGCAAAGAGGGGCAGCTGTACAGCCCAATTTTGGGCCCTAATACTAAAACCCAATAAAATACCCCTTAGCCCAACTAACCCATCAGCTAACCTAACACCCAAGACCCAATACAACCCAAACCCAATTCGGAAGCCCACTAACTAAACCTATTTTCAGAAAATGACAAAACCCTAATCCCCTAACAATAGGTGGTGCCATGACCTACCACTGTGTCGAGCTCAGAGCCAACGTCGGCCACCTACTCCTCGCATCACCTGGTCAACTCACGCCTACTAGTCTACCACCACTTTGGTACTGCAAATGAAGAGAGACAAAGCATAATAGAAAACAGATATGTAAGGCTATAAAAGCCATGAAACAAAAGGCAAAGGGGGTTTTTTTTTTCTCTCTTTTTTTCCTTTCTTTGAAAATCAATACAAAAGAAGAACATAATCAAAACAAAAAATCAGAAACAGAATCAAATCTAAAGCAAAAGGTGATTTTTTGTATTCCTTATTATTTTTCGAAACCCTTTTTTAGAGTGTTTCTTTCTTTCTTATTTTGTGTACAAATAAAAATACAAGAAAATAAAAAAAAAGGGAGCGTTTTACGGTGGCTGGCACCGGTGACAGACGGAGGCCGACGGTCGGCCGGTGACCGGACGGTCCCCTTCCCCCTGGCCGAGCTTCTCCTCTTCTTCCTCCCTCTCCCCTTTCTCCCCTCTCTCTTTCCCTTTCTTTTTTTTTCTCTCTTCTGCTGCTACAAATGAAAACAAAACAAAAAATTTTGATTTTATAATTTTTTAAAACGCAGCCCGTTGAAGAACCCCCAACGCGCCCCAAAACGGCGTCGTTTTGGGGGTAACTGACGACCCGACCCAGGGAGGCCTAGGATCCGCGTGTTTTTGGACCAAGGGTCTATTTGCGCCCTTGGTCCTTCCGCTTTTCTGGACTTTCGCAATCAAGTTCTAACAGTTTTGCAATTTGGCCCTATAATTTTCAATGGATTTCAATTTAATCCCTTGCCCTACATCTGCGTTTTGACAATAGGGATTATTAAGCTTTAATCCCCTGGAGTTGTCCGCGTGTTCCAATAGGCCATTCCCCTTTATTTTCTTTTTAAATTCGCCCAGCAATTCTATTTTTACTCCAATTTCGTCCTTTTTCGTTTATTTTTCCTTTTTACATATTATTAATATTATTATTATTATCATTTTATTTCTTTTATTTATCTTATTATTATTATCATTGTTGTTAGTACTTTTATTATTAATACATGTATATTATATATGTATGTATATATACGTTTATATATTCTATTATTATTTTTAATATTATTATTCTTAGTTGTTATTTATCTCTAATATGTGTATATATATATTAGGTAAATGTTTTGATATTGTATTATTATACATATATTATAATGTAAATTTTAATACTTTATTATATATATTTTGTGTATTATTATACATATTTTAGTATATATATATATTTATACTTGTAAAATGTTATCAATGTTTTTATTTATTATTTATTAATTTCGAAATATATGTATTGTATTTATGTTTTGGTACTACGTTATATATATTTTTGTATTATGTATATATATATTTTTTATGTCATATACTAAATGTTTCTAGTGATATTACCACATACGTATGTATTTTTTTATCGCCTAAACATTTTTACTTATTACCTTTAATATATATATATATATATATATGTTTTAAAAAAATGGCATGATCTTTATATATCTTTACATTCATTATTATATTTATTATTTTATTCTAACGTTATTATGCATTTGTTTTAAATATATGTATATGTTGGTGTAGTATTGTTAATATATACAATTTTTATATTGATAGTATCTATAATATGTCTTGTATATATTCATTCTTATATATTACGTATATATATATATATATATATATATATATATATATATATATATAATTCATTGTTTTACTTCATGTCTAGTGTTATTGTTATCATGCATAATATCAAATATATCGTGAATATCTTTTGTTACTATTTCATCATTCGCTTCATATGTATCTCAGAAATCGCATTTTCCTACAATGTTGTTCCAATATCCTTATTCATGATTTAAATCAATTTCAATAATCAAGGCAATATATCGAGTTAACATCAAGTCATCGAGTTCATCGCTATGTTGGGTGAATGTCAATTGACTCGTGTTAAAGCGATATACCCTTATCAAAAACCAAATAAAATTAAAATTTCTCGGCTTTTTCTGGATCACAACCAAA
Source organism: Gossypium anomalum (assembly GCA_025698475.1). NCBI lineage: Eukaryota > Viridiplantae > Streptophyta > Magnoliopsida > Malvales > Malvaceae > Gossypium > Gossypium anomalum. The sequence goes on along the minus strand of CM046960.1, from coordinate 46,022,034 downwards.
TTTTAAATTAAACTCGTATTTTTGAAAACCAAGACAACATGTGTTTATAAGATACCAATTTTGGGCGTCGCGAGGGTGCTAATACCTTCTTCGGGCGTAACCGACTCCCGAACCCTAATTTTTCTCTCCGGATTTTAACGTAAACCTAAACCTAGCCTTTTATTTGTTTTTTAAAGAAAAATCTAATAGGTGTCCGATCACACCTAGAAGAAAAAAAGAGATCGGTGGCGACTCCTGGTTTATTTTTAAAACCAAATTTCAATTTCCAGTTTTCAATGAATCGCCACAATTAGCGACCGAAACCAAATTTTTACGTCGCTACAATATATATTTTTTTATTTTATTTTTAATTATTTTAAATTTTTAATGTAATTATTTTTTATTATATTGTTAATTTGTGTATTATTTTAAGAATTGTTTTAGTATTATTTTTATTTGTTTTAATATTTATTTTTATGTTTTTAAATATATTTGATTTATTATATTTTTAAAATTTTTTATTTAATGAAATAAGAAAAAAAAATTAATATGGGCCGGGCCGGGCCGGGCTCGGGCTTAGTAATTTTATTTCGGGCCGGGCTTGGGCAAAATTTTAGGCCCATATTTCGGGCCGGGCCGGGCCCGGGCCTAGTAGACGGGCCTAAAATTTTGTTTGAGCCCGGCCCGAACCCGGCTCGGCCCAGCCCATGATCACCTCTAGAATGAAGTATGACCAAAGAATTATTTATTTATTATTATTAATAAATATTTTGGTTTTGATAAAAACAAAAACACAACAGATACTAGTATCTTGTGTGATATTTTAATTTTAATCTAATTCTCACCACCAGTAAGATTCTCCTATGAAGTTATCTAGTCTCACATTTTGAAATTAAAAATTATATATGAACTTGATAGTCATGTAAAAATAAAAATGATTAGAATTTTTTTTCCTATTGGAATAATGTTCATCAACATTTTGATTGAAATAATTAAAAATATTAACTATTTAGATTAATTAACGACATTATATAAATGAAGGGACCGAATTAGGGATGTTCAAACGGTCAGTTCGGTTATGAACTGAACCGAATTACTGTTAACCAAATTACACGAAATGTAAAAATCTCTAAATGTTATCGGAACCGAAATTTTTAACAAATACATTAACCAAACCGAAATATTTCGGCTAATTCTACCGGTTAACTGAATTAATTGAAATTTATATGTTTTTGTCTTTTGGTTAAAATGAGTATAAAACGTATATAAAAAATACATTGCTAACGTTCATTATCTTCTTCTTTTTTAAATAGCTCAAAGAAATATATTATATATATTATATATTATTTATTTCAATTAATATAAAAAAATAGTTCAAAAAATACATTGCTAATATAAAATTATTTTTTATATAATACATATTATTTATTTCAATTAATTCTGTTAACAATGCGATTTCAAACCAAATTAACCAATAACCAAAATTTCAAAAAACCATCAACTAGCCTCCGATCGAACTAAATTTGGCCACTGACTGATTAACTGAATTAGATCGGTTCGGTCAGTTAATTCGATTTTAACCGAACTATGAACACCCCTAGACCGAATCATGTTAGAAATTAAAATATATAGATTAAATGTCAAGTTTCAACATGGTTTAGGGGCCAAATTTGAAATTTAACCATCGTCTTATAATGACACTCTTAGGGCTTTCAAATTATATATAACTATGTAATACTTTAATCGAAAAGTTAACTATATCAACTATTGGAACTAATTAATAACATTATAAAAATATAGGGATCAAATTATATTAGAAATTAAAGTATACAGATTAAATCTCAATTTCAGATATAGTAAAGAGACCAAAACTAAAATTTAACAATTTTTAAAATACAAAAAAAGAAAAGAAGTAATAACACACCTCAGGTGTGTCAACAGAGGAAGGTGGACCTTCCTTTAATTTATAGTTATATAAATATGACTGAATAAGGTAATTATTGTAAAGTTAATCCTCTTATAATCAGCTACCGTTTATAATATCATTTCAAGTGTGTTATAGAATGATTTTATATTTATTTTAGGTAAATTATATCACCTGTCCTTACCCTTTGATTAAAATTATATTTTAATCACTCAACTTTTAAAAATTATATAATTGTCACTAAAATTATTGAAGTGCTACATTTTGGTTATTCATCCGTTAATTTCCATTAAGAAGATTACATGGTATGTTAATTTAAAGGGTTAATTGTAACGACCCAAAGTTTACGGGTATCGAAAAATCAAATTTTTGGGTCATTATTTCCACAAAATGAATTCGTAAATATTTATTAGAAATATTTACGAAGCTAGTAGTGTAGTTAATTAGACTTTGGTTAAGTGAATTAGCTAGAATTAAAGTTAATTTAGTGAAAGGACTAGATTGAATTTAGTGTAAAAGTTTAATTACAGATTAAAGAAAAGTCAAAGGACTAAATTAGAAATAAACCTTAAATGACAAATGTGTGGTAAAAATTAATTACATGTGTATAAAGTGTAATACATATATGTGTAGTATAAATATATATTTGCTTATATTATAAGTAAATAATAATAAAAATAATTACTAAAATATAATAATAATAATATAATATAATAATTAAAAGTAAATAAAAGAAACAAAATAGAAAAATGGAACAGAGAATGAAAACCAAATAGAAAGGAAAGAAAAAGAAAAGGGAAAATTAGGGTTTTGAAGTTTGAAGCTTATTTGGTAAGTCAATTTAGTCTATTTTCTTGTAATTTTGATGTTTTTGGAATCTTAGAATAAATCCCTACTTGAATTATGTTGAAATTTAGAAAGTTAGTGAATTTTTAGATGTTAACTAGATTGAACAAATAGATGAATTATGAGATAAAATGATAGAAATTCAAGTTAGAAGTGAGAGAATGATTGAATTGTAAAAAGAGATATAAGTTTTGTTATAGTAGGGACTACATTGACTAAATTGTAGAATTAGTGTTTTATGAAGGAAGTTAAATGTTAAAACTTGTTAAAGATGGGTTAGAATGAAAATATGAGATTGGTTTTGAAGAAAAAAGAATTAGCTATGGCTTAAGGACTAAATTGGAATTTTTGTAAAAGTAACATGGAAAATATAAGAGTGTGTTATTAAATGATATGTATTGATGATTTTAAATGTTAATTTTTCCATAGCTAACATAGCACCGGAAACGTCATCAAAGAAGGGAAAAGAGAAAGTAAGCGAAGATAACGAATAAACTCGAGAACCATGGTTTGTATTTCTATAAACTAAGCTTTTAAATTAAATGTTGTATGTATTACTTTACTATGTATGGTAAGTAAGTTAAAGGTGAGTATTGTTAAATTTTAAATGTAATAACTATTATACGAAAATTTGAAAGTGAAATGAAAACCCTATTAACAATATCGGGCTAAGTCGGATATAGTTGGCATGCCACAGGATTGGAAGTATTCAGGGATATTCCAACTTTGTGTCGATAAGGAACTATAAGTGTCAATTACTATTACTGTTTCGGATTCGTTTCGATGAGGTACTCGTACCGCCATCACTCATCATATCATTCTTCATTACTATTACTATTACGGTGTATTTAGGCTTTGGTCGATGAAACACTGTATACTATCCCAGTGTGTGGGTTGGATCCGTGTATCCGTCCAAGTCCGAGTTATGTTAATAGGGGTAAATTATTGCACTGAAGACTGAATGATAACAACTGAATTGAATATCTTACTGGTTTCGATTCTAATGATAAATGTTATTATGAAATGAAGACAATTAATTGAATGTTCACGATGTGTTTATTTATTGGATTCTATAGTTTAAGTATAAATGTATAAATTAAGTATTGGTTTATAGAAATACCACTGAGTGTATACTCGGCGTACGGTTTGTTTTTGTGCACAGGTTAGGTACAAAGTAAATAACGTTTCAGCATCCAAGCCAACTCCCGAACTCAAATACTTGGTGATTTATCTTATCTTGAGGAATGGCATGTACCTAGGTTGTCTTAATGTTATTTTGAGTATGAATATTACTAGTGTAAGGATGATAAAGGTTAATCTATATAAGCAAAATTTATGATTATAAAATAGTCACTTATATAGTTTATTTTGAATTGATTTGGATGACATTTAAGTATAATGTTTGGAAATTCTATGTTAAATAGTTATTGAAAATACGTGAGTTAAATTGTTATACTAGTGTTTTTAGTGTGTATTAGATATGTTTAATCATGTTTTGGACTAGCTGAAAGATTGTATTTTAAATTGCTTGCTATTCAAGGTGTGCAGGGTTGGTATATTTGAACTATAAGGTTCATTTTGAGTCCACACGGCATGTCACACGGGCGTGTGATTAGACCGTGTGAGACACACGGCTTGCACACAGGCATGTTAATAGACCATGTGTCCCCTGCATCCTTAAATGTGAAGTTAGGATAATACACGGGCAAAAGACACAGCTGTGTGTCTTGGTCGTGTGAAAGACAAGGGTTTCAAGCATGGTCGTCTGTCAAAATTGTGTGAAAATGGCTTAAAAATGGTGAAAAATCAGTTTACCACACGGCCTAGCCACATGGGCGTGTGCCCAGGCCGTGTGCACCTTTGAAGCTTAAGAAATTGCAAGTCAGAATTGCCCACGCGTTGGCCACAGAGCCATGGGAGCCATATGGGCTGGCCACACGGGCATGTGCCCTTAACTTCAAGAAAATTCTTTTCAAAGTTTTTCAAAGTTACCGGTTTAGTTCCAAATCACTTCTAAAGCATGTAATGGACTTCGTAGAACTCACTTTGAAAATACAAAATCAATAGTTATAATTCAAAATCATAAAAATCCACAAAATGCTCCCACTTTGAAAATAGGACTCACTTTTAATATAATTAATATATATATATATATATACTTGCGTTCCTTATATATATATATACTCATAACTCAATTATTTTATTTTATTTTTATATTTTATAATAATCTTTTTATCTATAATAGCAATAGTCAAAATATGAAGTATAGTTTTTATTAAATTGGTGTCTTATCTCAAAATTGACTAAAATTAGTTCCATTTTCCAAGTGAAATAAGAAAATCATTAATTTTAATCAACATACTATTTCAATAAAATGTTTATAGTTGACCTAAAATTAATATATTAATCATACCCTATTTAATAAAAAATATTTATAAATTTTATTAAAGATGCAATCAAAAACTCAGTAATTAATATTATTAAAATATTATGATTTTTAATTTAATTAAAAAAATAAAAAAATCTAAATAGTAAATGTTGTTACAGGTTGACTTCTCTATAACATTCAAAATGTTTGATTGAGTAGTTAAAAGTTAATAATGAGTAAATTGACATATATAGTTACTAAAAAGTAGATAAATATTAAACCAAAATCATTGTTAGGTATGAGTAAAAGAACAGTCCCTCTTCACAAATATTTTATTTATATTCAAAACCTTAAACTTTAAAAGTCTACTGAATCTATAGGGTGAGCTTTGAATCACCTTCTATTCCGCTAAATATTCATTATATCAAATTATTACAGTATTTATAATGTTGTGTAATTACATAAATTATAATTTAGTCCACGTGCCCTAATTAAACACAATTTTGACTAAATTACTTATCCAAAATTTAATTTACTTATATAATAACTCCATAAATATCTTCATTAAATATTTACGGGCTCGATTTACGGAAATGAAGTCTCAAAATTACATTTTTTGACATCTGGAAACCATGTCGTTACATTCATACTAAGCTAAAAGCAAAGAAAGATCCTTACAATTAATTAAATCAATTAATTTTATCTTTCATGTCAAACAAAACCCAGAATTTTTTCATCACTTTTTTACCCAAACGAAGAATAAACAATTAATTTAATTAATTATAATGATTTTTCTTTACTTTTAACTTAGTATGAAAGATTTGAAATTATATAATCAAAATAAACTTAAGTTTCACAAACAATTATTAAATATGAGTTATCGAGTTGATTTCATTAAAAACAATATGAAAACATAAAATAAAATTTAGAAGGAGATTAATTTAATTAATTTCAATATTATAGTAACAAATCGATTAACAATCTGTTTAATTGTTTTTTATATTTTAAAATTTAAAATTTAAATATTGAAAATAATTAAAATTTTCAACAATATGATAAACAAGTACAATTTGATAAAATTTTAATGTATTTTTTTAGTCCAATCAATATTTTAAAAAGGGATTTTTTTTATGACTAAAATGAAAATAAAAAATTAAGTGACAAAAAAGATGTTTTAGCTTCCCATAGAAATTTTCAAAAGGGATTTTAAAATCCAAAAACGTATAAAAGAGGGAGACGGTGGGTTCACATTGGTTGTGTGTTTTAGAGGCGAATAAGAAGAGCTGCCATTAGTGACCAACATTTTCCTTTAAGTCTTCGTGAAAATAGTCAATCCACTTCATGATTTTAAGAAAAGAATATTAAATTATAAAAAAATTTAATTTCGTTACTAACCTTTTAGGTTAGTTAATGACAATAGTGATGCGATTTTTTCAATTGCCATAGTTTTTAATATTTACATATTTTATCAATTTGATCTACAAACACGTTTGTTCTTTAACAAAACAAAAATGCCCTCACCCTCCTTTTTTGTTAAATATTTAACATTCAATTTACTAAAAGAGAGAAAAATGATAATAACTTTTTTCTTTAAATGATCACAACTGCAAAGTGCCAAAAGTAAAATCAGTGGAGATATTCTTGCCAATCTACCATTGTTTAGTGAGATTTTTTACATTTTTAGGTTAAAATGTGTCATGGGGTTTTTATGGTAAATAATATAATATTTCCTTAAAATATATAAAAGTAATAGGGTTGAGAATGTATTTTTTAATTTTTTTTTGATATTTTATTATGATCTTATAGGATATTTGTCAATTTACTGGTCCTACTTGTGGAGTCAACTTCACTTGCAATGTACTAATTTTTTCCTATTATAATATTATATTTTGTATTTTTCGTAACATACAATATTTTTTTTAATTATAGTTATATTTAATTATATGTATTTGAGGATTAAATTGATAGAATTTGTAAATATGGAGGATTAAATTTATTGAATTATTTAAAATTAAGATCAAATTGATAGAATGTGTAAGTATTGAAGGCTAAATGTGTTATTATACCAGTTAGAAAAATGTCACATCATCATTTCTATCAACCATATAACAGAAAGTGACTAGAACAGAAATGATCTAAAACGTTAGTGGCTAAATTGAATATTTTTATAATTTAGTGATCAAAATAGAAATATGTTAATAGTTGAGTGATTAATAGTATAATTTATCTTTTTTAAATAGAAGTGAACATTTACGTTATAATGAGGGAAAAAGTTTACAAATACAAATATTATCAAACCCTAAACTTTATGCCAATCAACTTGAAAATCACACAAATTATTACTGAACTAATAACGTAATTGACAATTAAAAGAATAATTTTATATATAATTAGTGGAGATTTTAAACACCACAAATAAAATCAAAATGAGCATATACTATATATTTTAATCTTACTTGTAAAATTTAATACTTCTAATGAAGATTATAAAATAATTATCCTTTCTCCTTTGCTATGCCTATATATAAACTTTCATACTATCAATATCTCTTCTAATCTTAACTGAGTTAAATGAATGTTAATTAGTTGGAAAATTTACAAGATTATTATTTTTTTTATTTTTAATAAAATTAATGAAAAAATTGTATATAGTGAGATTTAAACTCATGATATCAATATTTATAAAACTTTAATTTTATTGCTTTATTTTAATTTTTTTATAAATTTTAATATTTTACACAATTTTTTCCATCCCATTGTTTGTATATTTATCTCTATTACTAAGTTTAAACCTTTGATTAAGTTGATGATAAAACAATAGAGATATAATGAATAGGATCGAGTTCAAATTGTTTGAAGCAAAAGAAAATTGAATCAAAGAGAGAAACCCTATCTTGGTGGCTAGGCAACCTAAAATTGAACAAAAAGATAAAAGTATTAGAAAATGTTTTTAATGAACATAATCAAGATAAATAAAGATATAAAGAAGATGGAAAAAGATAGGATGAAAGATGATAAAATGACAATGTCCTATTAAACCATTTGAAGAAACAATCTTCAACAAGCTTCACAAATGGTTCTAACCAACCCCTTAAAGTCAAACCCTACTAAATTGAGGGTGAAGAGTTTCCCACGACTTCAAATAAAAACCCAAAAAATGTAACATCCTAAATTTTTCGAAGTCAAAATTCGTATTGTATTGGTGACCAAGAAAATAAAATTCAAGTACGGTGTTAGATAAATGTGAATTGTTTATTAATTAAATAATAATATAACGACTTGATTTTCGCCAGTGTCAATAAAAAATTCGAGTTCAAGGCCGAATTATTAAGTCAAAGCTAAATCGAAAATATTATTCGAGGAGCTCATGTGGTATTTATGAAATTATAAGACCAAATTGCAAAGTGATAAAATTGGATAAATTATAGTGCAGGGGCTAGATTGAAAAGATTAGTAATCACTTATTGTAGCAGCCTGATTTAGACCCTAATCGAAACGGTGGTTTCAGGACCACGAATCTGAGTCAGAAAAATATTTAAAAATTATTTTTTGTTTTTATTTTGTGTGATATATCTGTGAAATTTTCGTGACTTAATTTTGTCGTTTAGGTATCCGATTAACTAAAAAGACTTAATCGCGTAAAAAAGAAATTTGGTGGTTATTTCTAAAAGGGGACTTAATTGCTAATGGCTTTCTAAATTGGAGTATTTATGTTGTAAATATTCCATTAGCATATTGTTTGGACGGTAATGGACATATATTACATGATTTTATTATTATGTCATTAAGGTTATAAAAGTAATTTAGTAAATAATCATATAATAGTTAAAAAACAAAGCCATCAAATTCATTTTATTCATTTTTTCTTCATTGCCGAAACTAAACAAAAGAAAAAGAAAAGAAAGGAAGATAGGGTTCGGTTGTTTTCAAGCTCAATCAAGGTATGACTTTAGCTCGGTTTTTGATAATTTTTACGTTTTTGAGATCGTTGCTTCGAGTACTACAAAACCTATGCTTGAATTTTTGATTTTGATGAATATTTTGAGTTATGCCATTGATGAGAGCTTGTGATTTTTGTTGTTTGATGATGAAATATGAAAGATATGTTTTAGATTAACATGTTTTGTATTAGAGTTTTTGATGATTTTGAGTAATTAGGACTAAATTGCAAAAATAATAATTTGAGGGACTAAAATGTGAAATAAATGAAATATATGGACTTGTATAAGTATGGATAAAATTTGGCCCAACATAGGTGTATTGAAATTTTGTATATTTTGTGTTTTGTGCAATGGGGACTAAATTGTAAAAAGTGTAAATGTAAGGGGTGAAATGGTAATTTGTCCATTTATGTGTTTTTGGACTAAATTGAATGAAAATATGTTTGGATGAGCTTAATTTGAATATGTTTAGATCAAGAACCAAAGAAATTGGATTTGGATTGGGGAAAAACGAAAGTTGTTGACTAGCTACTCTGTTCCGTTTTACATCGTTCGAGGGAAGTTTATAAGCAAATAGATGTGTTTAATTGTAGTTAAATGCTAGATATATATGCTGTTATGAAATGTATGAAATTATATTTGTTAGGTATATTATGAAAAGGCTTGACTACTACATTTCTGAATTCGTTTCGACCGAGTTAGGACGTCCGAAAGCCCCGTATGAACCTTAGGAATAATTAGGATACATATGTCATGACATAGGATTCCAATATATGTGTGTGAGTAAGACCATGGCATCGATATGTGATTCCGATATATGTATACGAGTAAGACCCTGTCTGGGACAGTGGCATCGATATGTGATTACATGTAAGACCATGTCTGGAACGTTGGTGTAAGGCCCAAATTTTGCCCGGCCCGTTACAACACAAAAACAAAAAAAAAAGAAAATAATTACAGCCCAATACCTAGACCCAATGACTAAAATCCTATCAGCCCAAAACCAAATTAACCCCAATAACCCAAATACCCCTGGCCCAAATGGCCCAAAACTTAAAAAAACTTCAGCCAACTAAGAACCCTAGCAGCAAGAAGCGCCGCAGCCCTCGCTTCCACGTCGACACCACCAGCAGCTTCCGTACGCACCAGCTACCCCCACCACGTTGCCTCTGTACCTGCAAATGAAGACAAGCAAAAAACGACAGCAATAGCAGAAAACAAGCAGAGGAATGAAAAAAGAAAAAGAAAAAAGAATTGTATTTTTCTTTGTCATTTTCTTTGGTTCGGCTATAAAGCCAAGAACCTTTCCTTTTGTAAAGGTTACGAGAGACACACACATACTGAATAACAAAAAGAAATAAAAAAAAAAGCCATTGAAAGGTGATTTCACTTTTTTTCTCATTCATTTTCGATCTGCTTGTGATTTTTTTTAGCATAGAAAACGAAAGGTGTGTTTTGAAACAACACCGATGAAAGCCCACACGTCTCGGAAATATGGAGATTTGGGCTAGGGTTGTTTTCTTTATTATTATCTTTATTTTCATCAGATTTTGCTTTGTTTTTGGTAGAATAGCATAAGATTTTAAGTTTTTCCTAAAAAAAAAGAATAAGAAAAGGGAGAAGGAGTGCGCTTACCCGATCTCCGTGGGCGTGTCCTCCGTTGACAAGGTTCGATCGTCATTAGCGCACAGTCGGCCATCAAATAAATGATGGTTTAGGCAGCTGCATGTTGAATCAAACACTAGGGGGAGGGGTTAAAGCTCCTGTTTTAAAAAAAAAAAATGAAAGGTTGCTGGGTTTTGCAAAAGGAAATGAATGGGAATTAAAGTAGCATCAGACTTGGAAGTGATGGAGTTTAAAGGAGGGGACCCACGCGTGTTGACCCAATTCAAAAGATTGGATCTGCATTCTTTTGTTTCAAATGGGTTAATGGCGCATTTGGTCCTCCTCTTTCGCGCCAATTTTCAATCGGCTTCTGTTTGAGCTTTGTTTATTTTTTTAAATGTTCCCTAATATTTGTATGTTCTTACATTTTAGCCCACGGTGTACCGCTGCGTTTTAGGCTCTGGGATATTCCCAATTCTAGTCCTCATACGATCATATGCATTATATATTGGCCTTATAAACTATTTCATTCCTAAATTATTCTTATTATTTTTAATTTGATTTCAATTAGTTTCCTTTTTCTTCATTTCATACTTCTTTAATCTATATTTACCATCATACGTCATTCGATTACTCATTTTGGAGTAGTTATATTTTCATGTTCTGGACATTATCTTATGAAGTTTCTTTTTATACATTATCATATACATATAGATACATATATATTATAATAAGGCTAATATCACTTCATTTGTATAATGTTTTCTTTTGTATTCTAACCATGTATTTTAGCATAAATTTTTGCTACGATAATATGTTTTGTATATATATATATTTTGCATAAAATTATTTTTTCTACTTGCTTATATTAGTATACACATATTTGATTTATATACATTAATTTAATCCTATACATATTACCATTTTTATATAAATTTGCATGTACTCTTTTTTAAATTTATACGTACATATATATTAATACACTTATTACTTTAATAGATTTTTTATTTAAAACACTTTTGCTTTGTGATTTATCGAGTATTTTCTCTCTATATATATATGTGAAATAATTTTGGAAATTTCATTATTTTTTTTTAAATTATTATTGTTTGAGTATATCTACATATTATATTGCTTTTGTGTATATATAGTCTATTATTTTAAATGCTTTAATATAAGGATGTGTACAATTTTTAGATTATTTTGAAAATTTATATGTATTTTATTGTTAATCTCATGTTTTTTAATAGATTTACATGCATATATGTTTTATAAATCATCATGTAGTTTGTCAATTTTGAATGTACTTATGCTTTAAAATGTTTCATATGCAATTTGATTCAAACTTTTATTTTATAATATCTATTTCAAAAATCATATATCCCTAGCCTTTATGCTAATTTGTTAACCTAGATTATGTGTACATTTATTCGTTATTATTTTAAAGCTGTTTTATAGCACATTGGCTTCTAATTGCTATGTTGTTTTTATATCTTGCATTGGTCATGCCATGTATATTATCGTTGCATATTATTTATTCATGTTGTTGGTATATCAATTATTCTCCATCCATGTTTAGAATTTCGACCATATTTGCCTTAGATTAGCTATACTTGATTATTAGTTTGTTAATTGGCATTGCATTTTATGGATGTATGTTACCCCACGTTTTTATTTCTCTTTCGAGTTTACAAATATCGCATTATAGTTTTTAACCCCTCTTTTAAACTTTTTTAATTATTCCATCATATTTCGAGTCGAATTAATGCATTTTAAGCTAGTTTCGTAATCATTCAAGAAATTTTTAAAACGAAGGCTATATTCGATACTTGGTAATTCGCGGAATCGTGCCCTAACGTGCTGGGTTGCAATTTCTCATTTGCTTAAATAATCAAATATCCCTCCAAAATTTCACGCATGTCTTCTAAAAATCATTTAAAACGAAGGCAATATTCGGCGTTTGACAATTTGGGAATCACGCCCTATCGTGTTGGGTTGTGATTTTTCGTTTGCTCAAAACAATCGAATATTCCTTTAGGTTTTCACTCATGCTTATTAAAAACCTTTAAAACGAAAGAAGTGTTCGATGTTCGGGCAGTTCGGGGAATAGTGCCCTATCGTGCTGGGTTGCAATCTCCCGTCTGTCCGAAATAATCGAATATCTCTCCGGGATTTCATTCGTATTTTCCAAAGTGAGGCAATGATCAATTTTTGGGAATTCGAAGAACCGTGCCCTACTGTGCTGGGTTTCGATTTTTCGTTGGACTAAATATTTGAGCATCCTCTTGTTAATTTCAAGTTATAAATTTTTCGGACGTCGAAACAAAAAGATTTTTGACAATCAACTCGGGTTATTCAACTTTTATTAAAAGGAGCCACATTTCAAAAACATTTTTAATTTTAGACATGAGGACAGTATTTAATCGATTTGGTACCAATTTTGGGCGTAGTGAGGGTGCTAATCCTTCCTCATACGTAACCGACTCCCGAGCTCATTTTCTCATATTTTCGTAGACCAGAATCATTGTTGTTAAAATAACCAAATTCTTAGGTGATCCGATCACACCAAAACAAAAAGATCGGTGGCGACTCCGTATTTTATTTTCAAAAAGTCGATTCCCCGTTTTTCTTTAAACTCCATAAATGGTCTCGACAGTTGGCATTGTACTATACATGTGTGATTATCCAAGTGTCCTATCTAATTCTGAATGATTCATCGGGCATCGATAAGTGGTGAACAAATATGTAAAATTAGCTAAGTGATCAGGTATGTATTTGCTTGGTACTTATTTGAAATAAGGTAAGTGAGTATTATGATATTAGTTACAAGCATGTGTAACATGAATGAAAAGTATATGTGAATATGACATGTGTATTCGGCCTTATGAACAAGAAGTATGATTCTTGTTGAATTGATTTTTATTACGCAGATCTTGCATATTCAGCCATTTAGTTAATGTATGTATATAAAATTTTATTTTGATTTAAGAGCTTATGTACACAAATGCATGTGCATTAGGTTTTATAATGACAATTTGGCTTTTGAAAATTGAACAATGATTTGATGATTTAACCTTGTGAATATTCGGCCAAGGTAATGGTTATGTGTACAGGTATATTATTTATGAAACTTGTAAGTTGAGAATAAACTTGACAATTATAATGTAATTTGGTTGGTTAAAATGAGTTGGTTACATTATCGGTTTGTTTGTTTGCTTATGACTTACTAAGCTTAAATAGTTTATTATGTGTGTATATTTGTCTTTGTTTTATAGATTTTGGGCTCAAGTTACAAGCTCGGGGATTGTCAGCAAAGTCTATCACACTATCGATCGCTTTCGGTATTTTATAAACTGCATTTTGAAACTATGGCATGTATAGGCTGAATTACGTTTTGAAATAACGAACTTTGGTTTTGTGTTAGGGCCATGCGAAAATGGCTAAATACTTACTTAAGTATATATATTCTTGGTTATGGTTTTTACGTGTGGTATGTATTGACAATGGTTATGTGAATCTGGTTGTGATCTAAGCATGTTTCGAAAGTAATGTGCATTTTATGTGTATATGATATAATTGAGTTATGCTTGATGTTGTGATCTTGAGTTGTGGGTTGAATAATTAGTAAGATGTTAGATGTATTATAAATGAATTAATGGTTGGATTTGGTTTATATGATGTAAGAATTGATGGTTTTGATTTATATGCGTCAGCAATGTGAAGTTCTAGAAACGATATTATAATATGTAAAATAGATATGACTTGATTTAGCGTTTGTATTTATGTAATAAGATGAATTGGCTTAATTTCATGATTATATTATAAGCATGTTATATTGGTTATGAATGGTTAATAAGTAAATTAAAATGCATGTTTATATTCGTAAGTATTAAGTATGTTTCATAAACGTATGCCTTTGATCAATCTTTGTTATGAATAGGAAATGTCATATTTTAGTTTATGATTAAATGGCATAATCTGTACTATCTATGTAGTTAACTTTATTAGCCGAATAGGCAAGAGATAAATTTGCTAAGTGTGTATAAATTTTGGATGTGATGTTTAGTCTACAATGTTGGTGTTTAATAAAGCTATGGTTTTTGATGATGATTTGCACATATTTTAATAAAGCTAAATATACAATAGAATTATGCTATAATGTTAGTCATGGTTTTATAAGTTAATGAATTTTATAATCATGTGATACAGATTGGTGTATTTAATTATGGGCTTAGTATATAAAATGAAATATATTTAGCTTTTATTTAAGAGTCCGAATATCATGAATTTAATAGCCATATATTTGTTTGATTTAGTAATTGAATTAAATTGGTTAATGTTTTAAGTAGGTAATAATTGTGATTCATGATTGGTATTGAATTATTGTTTTGGTTTGGCTTAATGATTTTTATAATTCAACTTTGTAATGCTGTAATTATATGTTATAACTTTGTGTATATATTAATGTATGCACATGAAATTAGTAATGCACTAAGTTATATTATAATTTGATTATTCGAATGAAATAAGTGAGATGTGCATATGATTTGTATAATTGAGGTTATATGATCTTACATATGAATAGTAATGAATGACTATCCTGAGTTGTGATTTGTTCGGTAATACCTCGTAACCCTAATTCGGCGATGGATATGGGTTAAGGGTGTTACACTTATCAAGGATTAATTAGTGAAGAGAGCAAATTGTAACTTTTTTAGTTAAATGATAAAAATAAAAACTTATCTTTAGTTTAGTGACTAATAGTGTAATTTACTCAAGTTTTTATAATTTTTTATAATTTATAAAAATTAATTAAACTCTCGTAAAATAATTAAAAATCAATTAAAACCTTCCATTTGTCAACATTTTTCATGTGAAATACTATTTCATCTGCCATGTCATTATTGTTTCGACACCACCACCACATCTTCACTCAATCGATTACTATCTTTAAATTAAAAACTCAATCGGTTGCAGATTTTAATTAAGAGTTTAATTGATTTTTTAATTATTTATAAAAACATTCTAAACATTTAAGCATATTTTATATTATTTTATAGTTTTCTTGATAAGCTATTTTATTTAATTCATTATATCGAATTTAATAGAATTAATAAAAAGAAAGATAAACAAAAATAATCAAAACTAAAAAATATAGTTGAACATAAATAAAACCATAACTACATGAGATAGAATTTTTAGTGGAGAAAGAAAATAATTAAATATAATTTATAGTAATTAGATTTAAAGTAATCACAACTATTCAATCTTTTTAATGCAAAATTTTTTATGCTAAAGTTGTGAGTAAATGTGATAAAAATAAGTTATTAGATTTATTCAATTCTTTCGTAATTAAATTATCGACACTGAAATTGTAAACAATTGTGATAATAATAAACGATTATATATATATATATATATATATTTATTTTGACAAATAATCTTAATTCTAGAAGTAAATTTATGGCAAAAAAAAAGTTATCATAATAATTAATTTTGTTGTGATAAAAGAATATTTGTTGATATGAACTTGCTCAATTTCATTGCCAGCATTATTCCTGCAGATATTTAGTGAAGTTTTGTACTCTACTTAGAGCTGCCCACCACACCTTCCAACTATACCCACTTGGATTGGATTGGGTTGGGTTGGGAACAACTCCTTTAGAATGCATATCATGATTCCTATGCTTCTACAAGTGCCATAATACAAGACACAGGATCCCAACATATAGCCACTCTAGGATCCATTATCTTATATCTCTAATTGAATCCACATTCCAAGTCTTCCATATTGGGTTCATGAGCCAATCTACCATACACCCCTCCCAAACATATATGTTGGAGAAATAATTGAGTTTACCCAAACCACCAATTTTAATGTCGAGTTCTTACTTATTTATATATATATATATATATATATATATATATATATAAAGAATCTCTTGGCTCAATCACAACAACTATATGTTGTAGACATAAAAATTTAGGTTGAATATTAAGCTTATTTTCCTCTAATTTCTTTATGATGGTGCGGATAAATTTTTTTTAGAAATTTTTTTATTTTTCATGTTTATTTTAGAGTTTATATTCGAGGTTTGTCGTTGCCTCTTCCAACAATATTGTTTTTAATGTTCGAATATATATTCTCTCATCAATACTGTAATATGAATTATCATTGTACCCAACATTTGTTAATAATTTTAAAATTCATGTACAAATCAAATTAGCTTGAATTGATTTAGTAGTTGGTTTCATTATTATAATATAATAATTTTTTAATAACTTGATAGATTATATAATTAAATATTATTAGGATAAATTACATCTAAAGTCACTCTAAAATAGGGTTTGTCCTATTTTGATCACTCTAATTTTTTCTCAATTTAGTCACCCTAATTAAAATAATTGTTCGAACTAGTCACGGCTATTAAAAATTTCGTTTAATCCACTAACGAATTATTGGCATGGCACATTAACCAATTAAATGTCTACACATGGTAATTTTTTTACTTTTGACTAAACCTTAAAGACCTTTATGTAATTATTCCAAAACTTTTTTTTTTCTTTCTCTTCTTTGTCGTCGTCTTGCCACTCCCTGCTCAAACTCTCTCAGAACTTACAATCAATCTCCGCCACCCCATCTGACTCCCTTCTTTATTCATATAAAGAATCAAACACCCTCTTTCAATATAAAATGTATATGATGACATCCCTGTTAAAAGCTTCAAACAATATTTCATCATATAGCGACAAATCCCGTGCCTTTAGTTCCATAATATTTGAATCCATTTGTTAAAAAAAAAAAAAAAAAAGCTATCTAAAAAATGTACTTACTTCCTCAAGCTCTGAAGATTGGATCAATTGGTATATTAGTTGTTGATTTTGTGATGTCAACTTGCTTGAGATGAAATGTGGGGGAAAAACCCAATAATAAATAGTTAGAAATGAAAGTTTCATCAGTGAATATATATATATATATATATATATATATATATGGTAATTTATTCTTACTTATTAGTTGTTGATTTTGTGATGTCAACTTGCTTTGAGATAAAATGTGAGGAAAAATCCAATAATAAACAGTTAGAAAAGAAAGTTTCGGGAATATATTCTTACTTAGAGGTGTCCTAGATATGAAAAAGCAAGCTCTAATAACATTGAAGAACAATATAAGAATAAATCCTTTGAGGGAGTGAGAATTACCATCCTACAAGGTTTTAGCTCAAACTTGGTGTGTATATAAATATATATATATATACTATTATAAATGAGGCTTGTTTGAATTATTGAAATAACGACGATGATATTACTTGTAAAGTGAAGGCAACAACAGCAATTGATAGGGTGAGATAACCAGTTTCAAGGAGATTGAAGTTAAGATCCATGTTAATACCCATAACTTAAGTTGCAACCATGCAGAATATTCAAACCTTGAGTTTTCTGAAAAACTAAATGTTCCAGAAATTGAAAGCTTCAATTAAGAATACAAATTGGTACCACAAACATCCTCTTACGAAATAAAGGAGTCAGATGGGGTGGTGGAGAGTGATTGGAAGGTTTGGGATGGCTTGAACAGAGAGTGGTTAGATGATAGAGAGATGAAAAAAAAAACTTTTCAATTGTTACAAAAAGTCTCTAAACTTTAGATACAATTGACTCATTCAATTGATTAATATACCACACCAACAATTCGTTAATAAATTAATATAATTTTTAACGACAGTGATTAATTTAAATAATTATCTTAATTAGAATAATTAAATTAAAAAAAAACTTAAAATATCAAAATAGATAAAAGCCCATTTTAAAATGATTATTAATTAGTATTTCATACTCACCGACCCCCTTCAAATTCAAATAAATCTTATCATGGACTCAACTCATATAGGTCTACTCACCTTAGTCTTGGAGGTGGATGAAAGGTGATATAGAGTTAATGATGAACCCCATGAAAGGAACATAAAGGTGTAATTGAAAAAGGATTATACAAATATCAAATTTGTCTTATCTTTTACAATTACACCATCATTTACATTTTGCAAACCCCCCCTTCAATCCTTTCCTTTCAACATCAAGTAGCATAATCAATACAACATTCGTATATTTATTGAATCCATTTTACTTTGATAAATATATTTTTTGAATAATCTTATTATAAGTTCTAAATATATCTGTTCTTTTTGACACAATGTTTAAAACTATCCATAACCTCTCTCTAACCTATAAATAGGAGGATCATGCGTTTTAACGCACTCGAACTCATATCCTCTTATATTGATAACAATACCCATGCCAATCGAATTAACATTCAAATCAACATTCATTTTAAATATTTGAATTTGCTATACTATGGTATTTATTTTTATTCTGATTTTTAAAATTTTAAATTCAACATTCTTTTTTGAATTTAAAATAATAACATTAACTTAAATTTAAATATTAAGAAAAATAACAAGAAGCCGGAGATGGGGATCAAAGGTGTTTTAAAATCTCTTCTCAAAAGCCAGCACTTAGCCCAAAACAACCCCTTTTTTCTTCGTTAGCAATAGTCTCTGTCGTCCCAATTTCATAGCGATTTTCTTTTTTATCTGGTGCTGGTTGGATGGCCGGCAATGGTGGCCCTGCGGTGGAGCTCCGACAAGGCTCTGCTTTTATCATTTGCTTTCACCACTGAAAGCAAGCCACAACACTGGAAAAATACCAATTTTGTGGGGGGGTGGTGGTGGGTCTTTGGGATTAATGCATCTGTGGCTATCTTTTGTTCTTACTTCCATTAATTGTCGGGAAAACAAATCGATTTCTTTCTTTGGATAGCCCAACAAAATCATTTCTTACCTTTAGGATTGAATTCGTCCCATTATGTCTTTTATCTTTTCACCTCTTCTTTAAGAAAGAAATTGTATCATACATTCAGATCCCACCACTGGACCAAACCTATTGTTGTTTGGGTTTGGGTTATATATCTTGTCTTGAAAGAAGAGGCTTGTAATTGCAATTTACTCCTTTTTTTTTTTTTTTTTTTTTTTATAATCCAATTCTGAATATAGCACACAAATAGTTGAATTTAAAGATAATCCAACCCATTTTTATTAAATAAACCAAATTGATGATAACATAGATTTTGGGGTCATTATCGAGCTTTTTTATTTGATTTAAGTCGTGGACTTTTTATTGATTTCTCAGAGATAAAACGTGGACTTCATTTATTTAATTAGTTTTTGGTTCCTTTATGCAACTTTTATTTTGTGACCTTGCTTTACTGACGACATGAGGTCTTAAAATCGGGAGAGTTTATCATAATTATGTTCCATATCAACAATGCAACAATACCCTTCCTGTTGCTTGTTTTCAACACACATTTTAGCTTTGCTCACCAAAAAGGAGAAATTGTTTTTTGGCTCAATACACTCCATCCATACAACTCGAGCTTAAGATAAGAGGTTTTTAGGTTTGGGTCCATTCTATTGGAATTAAATCTAAATAATAATGATTGTTTTTAAACACTAAAACAAGCTGACAAGTCAAGCTAAGGGCATGAGATTTTGTTGAAAAACCAGGCCACGAAGTTTCACCCATGGATACGTCTAATCGAAAGAAAAAGAAAGTTAAATCTATTAGACTTTGTATTTAAATTTTTTAATGGATTGGTAGGGGGAAAGGGGTAAGGATGTGATTGGGCTATGGATTTAATGCTTAAAAAGGAAAGAAAAAGAAAGGAATTAATTCTGGAATTTCATCCACAACATAATTCCCAGCCCACCATCAAATGTCGGATCACTTGTTGTTTTCTTACTTAAAGTCAACAACTCCCACATTCTTAAATATAAAAGACCTTGGTCTCTGGATTTATTTTACTGAAATAAATAAAAGAAAAGAAAAGCAGATTGATGAACAAGTGAGGGTGAAAAAGAAAAGATGAAAAGAATGCAGTCATGTGGATCATTTTAAGGATGCAGTGAGTGGAAATATTGTTCCTGGGAGTTTTCCATTATTTATAATAAACAAAACAAAAGAAAGTCCCTGAAATCCAGTAAAAGTAGTAAATCATGCAATCAAAAGTATTTCTTTACTTCTGGAGAGATTGTGCTTGATATATATTGCATTATGCATGCAAGTGACAAATTTATGTAAAAATATATATTTATAAAGTTTTTTTTTTATTATATTACGAATAAGATTTTGATTAAATAGTAACATTAAGATTTGGAGATTATGAGCTTTTCATTTAAGTTACAATTAATTGACTCATCACACTAATTTAATTAGGGACTTAAATATAATATAGATAAATAGATAATTCATATATACTTAAGTTTATTTGAAAAGCTTTCATATATTTTGAAAATTATACTTTCCTACACATTTCGTATATGTATTAATATTGAATATAAATATAAATAATGACTATGCTGAGGGCGGCTATAGGTGGAGTGATGAGAGGGCCGAATAGAGGATGGATGGGGGTTTCGAGATGATGATAGGTATGTCTGATATCTTTCAGGTTGAATCTTGGGCAATGCTAGAAGGATTAAAGCTAGCTTGGGCACAGGGCTTCCGTCAAGTGGAGCTAGAGAGTGATAATGCTTTGCTAATTGACGTTATACAGGATGGGTTAGCAGCGGGCAACAATTGTAGCGAAATTAGGCTAATACATGACTGGTGTTCTAAATACTGAGATGTGAAATTCCGATATATTTTGAGGGATAATAACAAGGTGGTAGATTGCATCGCCAAAGAGGCTAGAGGTGGAATGTAACAGTTGATTATTCATGTGAATCCACTGCCATATGTGAGAGATTTATTGGAGGAAGATGTCCAACGCGCCATTCATACAATGGATGATGGAGAATAATACTACTGTACTTTTACCTTATGGCTAAACTCTTATTTATTTTCCAAAAAAAGGAGAATTGAAGGTTTTGAAGGAAAAATCAATTGAGGTATCTTATTACACATCAAATATTTTATGGGTAAACTACACAAATCATCACTAAATTAAAGTTCGGTTTTTATTTTTAGTCACCTAACTATCAAATGTTATAATATAGTCACCCACATTATTGGGTTATAACATTTTAATCACTTGTCTGTCAATCAACGTTACCTCTTTAATGGAATGATGATGTGACACATTAACTCAAGGGTTAATATCTAATTTGGCCTCTAAATTATAACTAATTATAACTAAAATATCAGTTTGGTACATTTACAATTATTTAATGATAATTCTAAAAAAATTTAAAAAATATATAAATAATCTAAAAATCTATAATTATATTCTAAAATTATAAAAAAAGTATTTTAAAAATTATGATTATGTGAAAAAAAAAATTAAAATTCATAAAAGTTTGAAAAATACCTTAAATGTATATAGTTTTTAAAAATAACATCCAAAAAGTCTAAAAGATATTTTCTTTTCTTTTCTTAATTTATGCTTCTCATTTGTTTATAGAATGGCTTTTATAAATTATGGAAGATGATGATGATTATTATTACAATGATATATATTGATGTTGTTATTGAGAATTTATTTCATATTTATATTAACAGTTTTTTAAAAAAAAATGGTAATGTTGTGTGTAATGATAATTCATATGTTAAAGACAAATATATATGTTGATACAAGATTTTAAAAAGGGAGGAGATAAAGAAGAGAAGGTGGTGGAGGCAAGGTAGCCTATTCACCTATTACAGACGGAAAGTTGGATGAGATGGTTATGAATAAAGAGAAGAGATAAGGTGGAGAAGGAGTTTGATACTTAGCTTTTTTTGGGGGAAGAAGGAGATCATTTATCTCTCATGCTTTGGGTATTTATAGAGGAATACCCTTTTGTCCCCTTATGCCACATAGCCAACAATATGGGAGGTGGGTATGATCAAGTTGTCGACTAGATGGTAATGGCCGTTAC
This sequence comes from Gossypium anomalum, assembly GCA_025698475.1. NCBI lineage: Eukaryota > Viridiplantae > Streptophyta > Magnoliopsida > Malvales > Malvaceae > Gossypium > Gossypium anomalum. The sequence goes on along the minus strand of CM046960.1, from coordinate 45,999,462 downwards.
AAGTAAGTTGTCACCATATGTGGTAATGTGTGGTCTTGTCTGACATTGTCCTTGATGAGGTTGTTGTGCCTTAGTGGTGCCTCAATGATCCCTATAAAAAGTTCATAGCGGATCATCTTTAAGGCAACTTAGGTAGGACTCGCGGAGGGTCAGTCATGTATGGTTCTAGGTAAAAGGGTCACTACAAAGGGTATCTAACGGAGGGTAATTAGCAAGTCGCTTCCTATCCTTCCATGTGTCCTAAGTAATGTAACACCCCAAACTCGGCCTAGAAGTCTAGACCGAATTCAGAATGCTACATTCATCACCGAAGTGATCGTGAGAAAATCTTATAAAACTAGTCAACCTTAATTTCATTTTCGAAAACATTAATATCAAAGTATTTAAAACCGGTATAATAAGCAAATAAGTCTTAAAACAGTTTAAATCTTTTAAACAGAGTTTGTACCATAGTATTAAAATCCTTACATTCCAAACTGAATATCCAATTTAAAACTGAAAACACATCTTATAATTTATTTCCCTTTTAGACTGCCTGAGTCATCCGCCTATCGAGTCCAGCAGCCAAAATTCTGAAGTGTACCTGAAAGGAAACAGAAGAGGGGGTGAGCTACACAAGCTCAGTGTGAGATCAAACCAATTAAACTACAAAAAGGAAACCAGGAAACTAGAAGCAGATAAAAAATAGAACATACTTACAGGCCGACTAAAACATATTACAGACAGACTAATACATATACAGACCATATGTAACTTTGCAGTCATATGGCTCTGCCAGACATAATAAAGGTAATTCTGAATAGTCACAAACTGAGCCTAAGCCCTTTTCCAGAATCAGCATCAGTTTTCAGTTGGGATGCGGTAAATCGCTATACCGTTATCAGTAATGTCCACGACCCTCAGGGTATTGGGACTCCAGTATGCAGTTAAACTGTCAAATCATAAATCTCCCTTCTCTTCAAAATCCTACCCAAAACTTTTTATGCAAATGTGTGTATGTATGCAATCAGATGTACATAACCAGAATACCACTCTCAGTTAAATAATTAGAAGCAAACATTCACATCCAATCAAACAGATAGAACCAGTTGCACACACACTCACCCAGTTAACCGGGTTCAGAATCAAACATGTCACATACCCAATCACAAATACACATCATCCAAACTCAGTTCAGAGTCAGAAATACCCTCACTAGAGCTTAACCAAGGGTTAGGTCGTACAAAGTAACAATTACAAGCAACCTTGACCTAAAAACAATATCTGACGAGATAGGGCCACACGGAGATGAATGAATTTTTTACCATAAAACTAAAAAATTTCCTCCTTTTTTGAATGTGAATTTTACTGATCAGTAATAATAATATCAGTCATTTTGATATACACGATGATTTTAAGTTCATTATGAACTTTATCATTTTTTTTTCAAATAAAATTAATCAATCCGGGTTTCGATTTGATTCGTATAGGGATACAAAAGAGTGAGAGATTTTTACAAAAGAGAAAATTTGAGAGTTCAAATAAGAGGATTTTGTTGATTCATTTGTCGATCTAATTGCTTCGGCCATGTGGAGCAATCCAAGCCGTGTAGGGGTCCAAACGCTCGTGTGAAAGGTAGCATACAACCGTATGACAAAGGCACATACCCGTGTGAAGTAGGGACACGGCCGTGTAACTTACTGCCCAGATTCAATAAAATCAAGTGTAGAACGGACATGGTCGTGTGAGGGTTTCACACACCTTGTACCTACCAGACACGGCCTTGTGTTTCGAACACACGCCCGTATGGAATCCCCACTTCCCAAATCAGTCACACGGCCATGTGGCCAGGCCGTGTGTCCCAAAATCTCTGAAATCCTAATTCCCAAACTCACACGGCCGTGTGGACCAAGGGACACGGCCGTGTGAGAAAATGACAAAATCCCCAAATCGACCACACAATTGTGTGGTCAGGCCGTGTGGCACCAAAATTAGCCCAGAACCCTAATTCCCAAATCCACACGACCGTGTGCCACGGCACACGCCTGTGCGGCCATCGTGGAGGTCACAAAACCACCCCATAATAGCCCTAAAACCATCGTTTCAGCCACCAAACTCGTCCCTAACCTCTGCCCTATCAATAATCATCAAAAAGTGACAATTTGTCATCACTTTCGTTGATCATAAATACTAAACCAACAATAGCATGCAATAAAGAAAAGCCGAACATAAACTTGGCCAAATTAAAACAATGTAGTAAGAGTTTAAATCCCATACCTGTATTGCAAAAGGAGATGCTCAGTCACTAATTCGACGATAGAGGAGCGGAATTCCTGAAATCCACCCGCAAAAACATTTTTCAAAAAGAAGTAGCAAAACCCAGAGAAAAATAAAAAAAAAGAAAGCATAGAACGTCCCAAAAAAAAAGAAGAGAAAATAATAATAATAATTAAAATAAATAAATAACTGAATAACCTAATAATAATTAAAAACAAAACAAAACCTTAAATAAACTTTCTTCAAAAGTACCAACAATGATTCGAACTAGGGACCCCGAGGTACACTAACACCCCACTTAACCACTGGACCAGCAGGCCCATTCTTACACTAAATTGCACAACTAAACACATGTGTGCAACCACCTCACTGTCCCTATGCTCAAATCCCAAAACTTCTAGGCCTAAAATTTGGGGCGTTACAAGTAATGTAGGGGTATAACAATTGGCTCATGATTGAGAGGTAAGTTACAAAGTGGCTTACTTTGGGACCTTCCAAACAACTTTCTTAATATAGTTTAATGGAAGATGAAGAGATGTGTGGTTTGTACATGCTGAGAATGCTTAAAGAAAAAGGGGAGTGCACTGAAGGTTCTAGAATAGTTACATTAGTGCTAAAGTTGTGTCTTAGGAAGCAACACCAATGATGAGGCAAACTTTTCTGTCCTTTCGTGGAACATGTGTTCTGTTCAGACTGGACATGAATCATAAGGCTTGTTGGTTTTCTAAACATACCATTTTGAAGAAACCATTTAAATAGTCGCTAAACTTCAACAGTTGAAGTCTATTTGCTTCAATTGAAAATTTTTGAAGTGTTCTTGAAATTTCTACTCTCTGCATCATTAAGAATTTATTCTTCTTTTATTACTTTCCTTAATTGTTATTCACTTTACATTCTTATTCTTTCTTTTCCATTCTTCTTTTCTCATATCCAGGGTTTTAAGGGAAAGATTCTATCTTTCAACCTTTTCGCTTTTGTTTTTATTCATTTCATTTGATTCAATGGCCAAAGATACTCGTAATAGAGAGACCAACACCAGCAAGGTCATTACAAAGAAGATTAGGAAGGGCCTAAGGTTAGAAATGGAATTTGTGGTGGGTTAGAGTGAGAGGGATGAGGTAGTTACTCCGCTTTCATGGGCTAGAATTGGATCATTACAAATTTTAGTTTAGCATCCCCACAAGGGCTAACTTTCTAAGTACCCCCAAGCACGATGGTGGCTGTCAGGTTACTATTTTTCTTTCTATACACTAGAGGTAGGGTTCCACTTCTTCATCCATTTGTTTATGAGAAAAAATTTAAACTATTATAGGGTTGCATAGGAGAAACTATCAAAGCCTCTTGGTTGATCATTATAGGGTTTATTATCTATTACAACGAACCGAGAGGGTGGCCTAAGTTGAGGGTCTTCCAAAATTTATTTTAGTTGGCCCAAGTGAACAAGACTACAAAACCAGGGCTATTATACTTTGCATAATGGTTGGGTCCCCTTCTGTGGAGAATTACTTTATGGAAAGGTTTGTAATTTAAGCTTGGATCGGTACAAGTACATATTTGTAAAATTTTAGGGCAATTTAACCTTGCCTCCCACCGAATTGTGCAATTAAAGCCTTTATTGCAGGGTTACGAGGAGGTTAAGACCCAATTCAACGATTTGCAGAAAGGGTCTTGTTGTTGTGCCCTAAGACATTACCCTTCGGGAGGGTGTTCAAATATTGCTTGTTTGAGGAGGGTTCAAACAAATTCAATAGCTTGGATTTTAGTTAGACTTCATCAATAACAATACTAGGAGGCCTAGTGACCATTTGTAGGCTTTTGGTGTAGATAACATTTGTAACACCCCTCATCCAACCTGATCGTCAATTTCGAGTTACGAAATGCTACAATCATTGTCAGAGAAACTACGGGTAAAGAAATTTTACATTAAAACATAAATCATACAATACAACCTTTTTCAGGTCTTATACGAGTATGGATATGCTCTAAAATTAACCCAGAATCGAACAAGGACCAATTTGAATTATTTCCAAAACTTTAGCTTGATGTTACAACATGACATATTGACATGCCTCGTTATGACATCAAGGGTTTCTTGTTATGCAGTGGTCTAAAATCCAGGTCTCGTCGTGATGACCATCGCTTGACGTTGCGATGACCATCACTTGACATTGTGACGTGGACTTTGTTTTTGGCACCATTTAGGTCATTTGGTACCTAGATCAATTCAACCTAACCAAATACACATTTGGTGTATAATTGTACACCTTTACCTGCGCAAGATCACCTCAAAAACATACCAAAACATCACATTTAAACAAATTCAAATCAATTAAACCAATATGCTAGAATTTGACACCAAACATGCTGATTTAACTTGTTCAAAATTTACCTATACAATCATGCTTTTAACCATTCACACCAACATTTAACAATGTCATTTTAAGCTCAATTATTCCAATTTGAATATCATTCATAGGTCTCAACACATTACCAAATTATGTATAACTACATATATGAACATTAACATATCATAATTTAATATTAACACATATATTAAAACCAATGTACATGCCAAAAAATAGGACTTAAAACGATCAAAAGACTACCAAGTCTAAAGTGGGATAGTGTGAGCTTTAGGCGATCTGGTCGGCACATTCCGTAAGTCAACAATCTAAGGAAAAAGGAAAATAATGGGGTAAACATTTCGAATGCTTAGTATGTAACACCCCACACCCGTACTCCATGCCAGGATGGAATACGAGACATTACTAACTTAAACACGTGCATACAGACACTCCCGAGTCATAAAGACTTGTTCAAGTTTAAAACTTATTCAAACTTTATCTAAACTCCATAATGTGGGCCTGCGAGACCCAAAACATCCATTAGAAATCATGCAGGACTGATTCGGACCCTTTAAAGAACTCTAAAAAATAATACTTTAAACAGGGGCACACGTTCGAGTGAGAGGGGCGACACGCCCGTGTGATCATTTCGACATGGTCGTGCTGTAGACCCGTGTAGCTCTCACGGCCTAAGCATATAGGGACATGCCCGTGTCCCTTACTCGTGTGGATTTATTTTTCAATTCGAATCTATAGGGGTTTTTACACGGCCTAGCACACGCTCGTATCCATGACCCGTATCCCCCAGACGGCCTCGACACACTCGTGTCTCAGCCTCTGTCCAAAAACCTGGACATTTTGTTTCTGACGTCAGCAACCCTTAAGGGTCACACGGCCAAGGCACACGCCCGTGTGCTAGGCCGTGCCCTTCACATGACTGAGACACACGGCCGTGTCTCTACCCGTGTGTTTACTACCATGCATACTGACTTACAAATTTAACACGTAGGGGACACAAGACCATGCAACACGCCCATGGGGCTTCCCATGTGTCACACACGGCCTAGACACGCCCGTGTGTCCAGCTGTGTTGGCAAAACAATGCTATTTTCCAAGCCTTTATGCCACCCTTACATGCACCAACCTACAACATCATCAAACATGACCAGTCCACACAGCAATATAAGGTTTAAGCAACCACAATGGATATCATTTCAATCATGCAATTTACTCATCCATGAAAATATCATCATTTGCATAAATCAATTATGAATATTAGCCATTATCCAAGGCTTTACACAAAATGGAGGGTTTATCCCAAGCAAAAACATTTGGCCAAAATAACAATGACACAAAAGTTTAGGTTCCTATACATGCCATACTCAAAATAGAAAAAGACTAACTATACCAAATGCTTCAAGGATAGTGAGACTGACTTCTCTGACGAAAGGCGATGATCCACGAGTTACTTTGGCGGCACTAAAAAAAGAAAAGAAAAGGAAGGAGGGTAAGCATGGGAGCTTAATAAGTACATATATGCAAATAAAGTGTAATTAGAAACACATTCATCAAACAATGGCTTATCATACTTAAATGATATGTCATTTGAGCCTCACTATCTTACTCTTCACTTCGTCTATACATATTTATTACATCTCATCACATACTATGGTCTTGTTCATGAGTTTAGTATACATACCTATAATTATCCGTAAAAATAACTCAAACTCATCCTCTTTAATGACATACCTCATTGGAATTATCCCCAACTCATTCTTCGAGTTACCTGCTGAACACTCGAAATACTAATGGATACACGGGAAGTTTACACCTAAGTGTCATATCAGTAGTTAGAGCTACCTCATACTTTGTAATGCTCGCATTTTGAGTTACTTACGGGCCTTTTTGCCAAGCCAATACCCGGACCCCATAACTCTATCATGTAATGCCCGCTCATTGAGCTACTTACGAGTCTGCACACAAAGTCAGTACCCGGACCCACATTACATATAACATTTATCTCATGAACTCATATACGACTCATGAGTTCAGACCACATAGTTTCTCACGACTTACCCTTTTGTATCCTATACTATTTTTGAGGTTCAACGAGATTTCGTATCTGACTAGATGTTGTCACACTTGTTCATAATGTAGGTTACTCTATTATTACATTAATTATACTTTCATGGTAGCAAGTAGGATTATGATACATGATATCACTAAAACATTTAAAAGTAAGTTATAATGACACATTATTTACATATGTACTTACCTCAGAACAAAATGATGGAAACGAGCTTAATCCTCGTAAGCTTTGTTCTTCCCTCGGTCAAGACCCGAATCACGTTTCTCTTGATCTATAATGTTAAAATTTAACTTATTTAATACAAAAATTATTCAATTCAACTCAAGACTCATACTTTGGTAAAATGACCGTTTTGCCCTTAAACTTTACAAAAATTACAATTTTACCCCTAAGCTCGAAAACCAATTTTTATCAGATTTCCTCATTAGCCAAGCCTAGCTGAATTAATTTTATAACTATAGCATCTCACAATTCTCATTATTTCACACATTTATCACCTATTTCATAACTTATGCAAAATGGTCCTTAGTTAGGGTTTCCATGAAAACTACTTCACAAAAGTTGTTTATTTCACAACCATGATTCATTTTCTTCCATAAAATTTTAGAAAACAACATGAATACTCTCATGGCAAAACCCTAGACTTTTAACCATCTTGCAAAATAGTCCCCTCATTAGCTAGCTCATGCTACAAGGGTCCTAGAAATACAAAAATCATTAATAAAAACTATCTAAATCACTTACTTGCAAGGATAAGAAGTTGCAGAAATTTTGAGCTTCTAAAACCCCTAGAATGGCTGGAATTTTCGGTGGAGAGGTGAGGAAGATGATAGCCCTTTTTCTTTTGTTTTATTTTATTCAATTAAGTCACCAAATGTCACCTAACTTTGACATTTTGACCAATCTTCTCCCCTATGGCCGGCCACCTCTATTAAAAAGGGTCTAATTGCCCTTTAAAGGCCTTAAATTTTTGCTCTCTAGCTATTTAACGTATTTGGGTAGTAAAACAAAACTTTTACTTTTTATGCGATTTTGTCCTTTTTCGCAATCAAGCATGCAATCGCTAAAATTATTTTACCAAAATTTTCATGCACTCTTATAATCATGCTATAACACATAAAATCATATCAAAAATAATTTCTCCGACCTCGGGGTAGTGGTTTCAAAACCACTGTTTCAACTAGGCCTAAAATCGGACTGTTACATAGTAAGTCTATATGAAATTTATTTAACTTATTTTGACATTACATTAAATTAAGAAATTGAAACATATTGGCATAAACACAATATTCCCTTGGCATCCTTAAACTTTCATATTCAATTCAACAATACAACCAAAAGGACAAGAACATAGTACTCAATTCATATACATGTATAACCATATCATTTTATATTTGATGGTCGCTAAACTAACTAAAAATTTGACTAAGGCAAGCGCACCTATCGAACAGTAGTATAGTTCTGGTGAGACCAAAAATATCGTATCCACGATGACTAAAAGTACTAGTAATTACTATCTTCTTATTATCTAGCCTAAGAATTAAAGGGTGTTTTTAAACTAAACTAATTATCTAATTAACTAAGATTACGACAGAGATGGAAATTGGAAAGTACTTTAGGAAAAGCCGATTGAGAAGACAATACCCAAGAAAGAATCCACCTAGACTTCACTTATTATCTTTGAATTAGACGATTTATTCACTTGACTTATTCCGTAGAAATCCTTGATTTATGTTCATATCTCTCTCGAGACTTAAAACAACTGACTCTAGGTTGATTAATTGAAATCTCTTTCTAATTAAAACCCCTATTATCGCATTAACTCGATCTATGGATTCCCTTATTAGATTTGACTCTAATCCGACAGATTTATGTCATCTTATCTCTAGGATTACATTCAACTCCGCTTAATTATGAATGATCTAATCTTAAACAGGGTCTTTTGCTCCACTGAATAAGCACATCAAAACTTGGATTAATACCCTGGAATATTAAAACAAGAGTTAAACTCACAATTAAGAATAAGAACAAGTATTTATCATATAAATCAAATGATAAAAAGATTCATCTTAGGTTTCATCTCCCTTAGGTATTTAGGGAGTTTAGTTCATAACAATGGAAAACATCTCAAAGTATGGGAAACAACAAAACATAAAGAACCCAAAGAACTTGTAGGAAATTGAATGGAGATCTTCAGTCTTGATATAAATCCTTGCTTCTGAGATGATTCTGATGGCTGTCCTTAGGTATTTTCTGCTTTCTATTCTGCGTCTCCCCTTAATCCTCTTCTAGGGTGTTTATATAGAATTTCGAATGCCCAAAATAACCCAAAATTAGCCTTTTTTGAGTAAAACTAGACTTGGGCTCGATAAGGACACGACCGTGTGCGCCCATGTAAAGAGACTCAGGCCGTGTGGAATTCTGACTTGGATTAGTGTTGACATGGCCATGACACACGGGCGTGTGGTGTACCCGTGTGTCGCATACGGACGTGTGGATCACCCGTGTGGAAGTGCTTAGGCCGTGTGGAACACTGTTTTAAGCCCATTTGGTCTATTTTTATCCCGTTTCTTGCTCTTTTTTGCTCTTCTAAGCTTTCCTGAATATAAAACATGAATTTTAAGGATTAAGAGCATCAAATTCAATAAAATCAAGGAGAAATCATCCATAAATATGCCAAGTATGGGGTAAAAATATGTATATTTTACGATCTATCAATATCATAAACAATTAAAATCATGCTCATTTTGCAAACATAATAATTGAATTCATATCCAATCCTTTCAACCATTTCATTTTTGTTTAATTACCGTTTTTGCTCAGGAGAACTATAGTGAATTGAATTCGGATACCAGACTTGTGTGCTTTCATAAGTTGATATATATTGGGTTGCTCACACAAGCTTCAAATTAGGTACAATGATTGCTCACACAAGCTTCAGAAAATCCGCAACACATGTTGGATCTCAAATCATCATATAAGTCTCTGATCAAACTCCCATTCCCTTTTTTGTTTGGACCCTAATGATAGTCATTCGTATCCTAATCGTTTACTAAGTACACACGGACACTGTTACCATTTTTGTATAATTTCAAACCTTGTAACATCATCATATACATATCATTAAATCATATAACAGTTTCACATCCATTAGATACCATGTACCTATTCATATTTTTTATTTAGTTCATATTTTACGATTTAGTCCATTTGATGCCAAAAGACATTATATTCATAACAATTCAAACTAGAAAAAAACAATACAATACAAACATATTATGAATTAATAAAGTATGTCTCATATGAATTACCTAGCAAAACATCAAGCAAAGAATCTTTAAAGACTAATAAACATTTTTGCCTTTTCCTTGATTTTCTTCTAATTGATCCAATTATCGATCTATAATAATTCAATTCAATCTATCAACTCCAACCCTTTTATAACATCCTATAATATGTATATGTTAATTCAATTTTATCATTCAAGTGCCCCTAAAGTTTTACATTTTATTCAATTTAGTCCCTAAAATCGAAATTGTAATAACTTTCAAATTTAAGTTTCGATTTTGAAATTGATCTTAATTTCATCATTATATACCCTCTATTATAAAAAAGTACAGAAATATTATACCAATTTCAAAATTCATGCACTTTAGTCCCTATATTAAAAAACTAGCAATTAAACTTTATAAACTAGTCATTTTCACTTCTAAGCTTAAATTCTAACAATTTAGTACCAAAAGTTCAAGAAATCAATAACAAAAAATTTTAAAAATTTTAACAGTTTTACAAATTGATACACGAGCTAGCTAAATCAAGCTCCCAACACCTCAAAAACATAAAAATTACAAGAAAATAATTTTAAATTACTTACCTAATAGGGATCGAATAGTGAAAAGCTTTCAAGGGTTTTCTTCTTTTCTTAGAACTGGTGGTTCGGTTGAAGAAAGAAGAAAAGATGAACATTTTAACTTATGTTTAATATATATACTTTATTAATTCATTAATCATTTAATTAATATAATTAATCTTTAATTAATTAATCTTAATCACAATAAAAAAATTAATGTATGATAACATCATCCTCCACTAATTGATGAAACAAAATGATTTAATTACCATTTTGAACCTTTTGCTAATTAAAAATCTATAGTGATAAAAAAATTATAATTTAGTCATTGTACTTTAATTAAACAATTAATAGATAAAATTGAAAGACCAAACTTTAACAAATTTTTATATGGCTAGCTAAATTAAGCTCTCATGGCCTCAAAAACATAAAAATTACAAGATAATGACTTGAAATTACCTACCTAATAGGGACCGAATAGTTAAAAGCTTTCAAAGGGTTTCTTCTTTTCTTAGCAATGGTGGTTTGATTGAAGAAAAAAGTAAAGATGAGCATTTTTAAATTATGTTTAATATATATTAATTAATTCATTAATCATTTAATTAATCTTTAATTAATTAACCTTAATCTCAATTAACAAAAATTAATGGATGATAACATCATCCTCCGCTAATTGATGGAAAAATAGTTTAATTATCATTTTGAACCTTTTCCTAATTAAAAATCTACAACGATAAAAAATTTACAATTTAGTCCCTATATTTTAATAAAATTTTAAATATAAAACATTTACAGAGTTGGTATAAAAGTTTATTAAAGTTAATTAAAGTATAAGGACTACATTGTAAAAGTTTTATTGCTATAGATTTTTAATTAGAAAAAAGGTTCAAAATGATAATTAAACCATTTTGTTTCATCAATAAGTGGAGGATGATGTTGTCATCCATTAAATTTTATTAATTGAGATTAAGATTAATTAATTAATGATTAATTAGATTAATTAAATGATTAATGACTTAATTAAAGTATATATATTAAATATAAGTTAAAAATGCTCATCTTTTCTTATTTCTTCAACTGAACCACCATTTCCGAGAAAAGAAGAAAACACTTGAAAGCTTTTCACTATTTTGTCCCTATTAGGTAAGTAATTTCAAGTTCTTTTCTTGTAATTTTTATGTTTTAGATGTCATAGACGCTTGATTTAGCTAGTCATGTACCAAGTTTTTGAAAGTTGTTATTGTTGATATCTTGAAGAAATTGCTGTTAAATTGATAGATTCTAAGCTTAGATATGGAAAAAAAAAAGAGAGACTAAATTGAAATGATTAATTGTTAGCTTTTGTACATAAAGACTAAAGTGAATAAATTGTGAAATTGATGTGAAATTTCTGTAATAATAGATAGTAAAGGGTCTCTAAGGGATGTGATTAAGATCGGTTGTGAAATCGAAACTCAAATTTGAAAGATATTGTTATTTCGGTTTCAGGAACTAAATTGAGTAAAATATAAAACTTTAGGGGCATTAGAAAAATAAAATTTTATAGATTCATACATACAATGGCACATGAAAATGTTTGGTATTGATAAATTTTCTAAAATAATTGTTTAGATCAAGAATTAAATCAAACTTGGGATAATCGGGAAAAAGCCAAAATTATTGAATAGCCTTAAAGATTCAATTTATTTGTTGTTTTTTTCCAGGTAAGTTCATATGATATAAATGTGTTTAAGTTTTTGTGTATTTAATTTGTGATCATATGTGTTTGGTCGTGAATTGGTATAAATGAGATATTTGGACTAAATTGTAAAGAAATATATATGTGTGTCTTGAAAATGATTAGGTGAACTTAGTAAATGTTAGGATACGATTGAAATGTCAATAAGGTTTTGTGCACACTCATATAGATTGATGATTGATATTATCAAGGTCCTGCATTTTTTTGTGGACTCAAAGATACATGTGACATAGGTTTAGCCTGGATTGGTAACATGATGCTGTTTTAAAGGTTTAGCGCGAATGGGTAACCTGACATGCATATTTCTAGCTTGGACAAGTAATCAGATGTGTCGATATAAAGGTTTATCCTAGACTGGTAACCTAACATGAATATGCTTAGCTTGGACAAGCAATTAGTATGGTGTAGTACCTGTGTATCCGAGTCCATTTACTAGGGTTCATCAGGAGAACAATTTATATGAAATGAAAAATTGAAATGATACGAAATAAATTCGATGTTAAAATAAAGTGTTAGTGAATGATTTGAGTATAAGCCTTGGTATATATATGATACATTACTCTTGAATTGATTGAGATTTAAATTGGTTACTTATTATGACATAAAATGGTATGTTACATACTTGCGATATTACATGGTTTGATTATGTGCAAAATCTCACCTTGTTTATGTTGTGCTTTGCCATGTCTAGTCAATTATGGCAAGTTTAGTAGTTACTGTATCTAAATGAAAGATAAGGTAAGTTTTTGTTTAATGCCTATGAACTTACTAAGCATCATAAACGCTTACCCCGTTTAATTTTCTCTTTTCCCTTATAGATCTTTACCTTGCAGAACACGTCAAGCTGGCTCGTTTGAAGCTCACACTATCCAATCACTGAATCAATATCTTTTTGGTCATTTTGAGTCTTGGATTGTGGCACGTACATATAAGGTGTTGATGATGATTCACTTAACTAACTAAAATCACGACAAAGGCAAGCACACCTATCGAATAATAGTACAGCTATGGTGAGTCAGAAATATCATATCCACGAGGACTAAAAGTACTAGTAATTACTATCTTTTTATTATTTAGCTGATAAATTGAAGGGATTGTTTTTAATCTAAAATTATCTCAACTAATTATTAAGAACTCGACAGAGAATAAAGTAAGAAAATAATCGAATAAACCAATAAGAGAGACAATACCTATGAAAGAATCCGCCTAGACTTCAATTATTATTTTGAATCTGAATTAAATGATTTATTCACTTGCCTTGTTTCGTAAAAATCCCTAAATTATATTAATATCTCTTTAGAGAGTAAAAATAACTGACAATAGGTTGATTAATTGAAATCTCTTTCTAATTAAAACCCCTATTGTCGCATTAACTTGATCTATGGATTCCCTTATTAGATTTGACTCTAATCCGGTAGATTTATGTTATCCTGTTTCTAGGATTGCATGCAACTCCACTCAATTATGCTAGATCTACTCTTAAATAGGGACTTTTGCTCCATTGAATTAAGCACATCACACTTGAATTAATATCTTAAAAATATTAAAGCAAGAACTAAGTACACATAATTGAGAACAAGTAACGGGTATCTAGGAATTTAGTTCATAATTTGAAAGGAAAACATCTTAAAATTAGGAAAACAACAAAACGTAAAGAAACCCAAAAACTTCTAGAGAAGTTGACTAGAGATCTTCAATCTTGAAGGAGATCCTACTTCTGAGTTGATTCCGACAGCGTTCTTCGAGTAATTTCTTCATTCTACTCTACGTGCTCCATTAAATCCTCTTCTAGTGTGTATTTATAGACTTTAGAATGCTAAAAAAACCCTAAAAATTAGCTTTTTTCGCGTGTTTGGGAAACAGGGAGCGATATCGACACGGACAGGCACATGGGCGTGTGGCCAGCCCGTCTTGCTCACACGGGCGTGTGCTCAGCCTGTGTGGGAATGGCCAGGCTATGTGGATCCTAAAGGTAGCTCGTTTTGTCTAATTTTGGCCCCTTTTTTTGCTCCTTTTGCTCCCTTATGCTCTCCTAAGTATAGAAACATGAAATTAAAGGATTAGGAGCATCAAATTCACTAAATTACATAATAAATCATCCAAAAACATTCCAAGCATGGGATTAAAACATGTTACTTTTATGGTTTATCAGGTGTCTTGATGTTACCTTATTGTATATGTGTGTTTTTGGTAACTTGTGATGACTTGGTATTTTAACTCACATATGGTGATGGATATGTAGGTGTACTTTTATGCTAAATGGTGTGATAATTTATATCTAAATGTTAAGCTATGGAATGGTATAAAATGAGGAGGAAATGGTAGCTTGTTTGAAGGTGAATGAGATGGAATTGTAATTAAACATTATTAACTTGAAGTATGCTTGTAAATGTGGCCTAAAGTTGATAATTGATAGTTATGTTTAATGCCTATGAGTTATAGATATATTTATGTGTTCATAAATGGTCATAATGAAATTGAAATGACATATTTCAAGATGCCTTGGCTTAGGTAATGTGTTGAGATTGAAATACACCAGGAGGGAGTGAATTGGTGAATTAAAACGTTTTCGGGAAAGGGCAAAAATAAAATGACTCAAGTATTTATAGTGGTTCAGCCTCAATTGCCTACATCTACTACCTTAGCTTTCTTCAATTAAGGATTTCCTGAATCCACTAGATTTGAACCTTTAAGGACAATGTTTAACCTTACAAATCCCTATCTTTTCAAAGGTAGGATAGAACCACTTCCCCTTAAGGTTTTTTTACCCAAAACCTTAAGTAACACCTCACAAATGAGAGAAAAATAATGCTGAAGAAGATGATACCTCTAAAAGGTAGATAATTAACAATTAAGCAATCTCACACAAAGTTACAACACTTTAAAGAATGATAGAAAACTTAACCCATAAGTGTATACAAGAAATATTTAGTAAAAGATTGAGAAAGATTGGAAAATTGAGTTCTTGGAAGTTAGGTACTCGTTTCTTGTCCTTTTGACTTTAATTGGGAGCCTTGACCTTGTATTTAAGTCCTCTAACAACCTTGTGGATGTTTGTAGCCGTTAGAAACAAAATGGAGTCGTTGTAGCCATAAAAACAAGCATTAAATGTAGTCTACAACTTCGTTGTATCGGTAGAAAGAAACTTGTATCAGTAGAAGTCTTTTCAAATATGACTGTTGGGCTTGTTATATCAGTATAAGTGCTCTTGTATCGGTATAAATCTAAGGGTTTCATTTGGTATCGGTAGAACCCATCAGAGTATCGATAAAAGTGCAGGGGATGTTGAACTTTGGCTACTGATTTGACTTGTTTCAGTAGAAGTCCTCAAGGTATCGATAAAAGTACAAGAGATGCTGAACTTTGGCTACTAACTTGACTTGCTTTGGTAGAAGTCCTCAAGGTACCGGTAGCACTTTGGTTGTATCAATAGAATAGACTAGGGTACCGATAGAAGTCCTAGGCCAAAACTACCTTGCTTAATGGAGTGTATTCTACCGATAGAAGTTCGGGTTGTATCGGTAGAACCCAAAGTTGTATCAGTAGAAATGAAAGTTCTACCTGTAGAATTCTATAGCTTTTTCAAAGCCTTTTCATCTTGAGTTCTACCGATATTTGTCCACCTAAATATTGGTAGAAGTTCTTCGAACTTCAAAAACTCGTTAAAAATTAAGATAATTCAAGGCTTTTTAAAAATTTATTTTGTCCAACAATTTGAAAATAATTTTAAGGACTTATAAACAATTTTCGCAAATTTAAGTAGGGAATTTTTAATATACTTTAAAATACTTGAAAAAATAGAGCTAACATAAGGTTTGATGAGTTCATGACTTGATATTGAATTGTTTAGATTTAATGGTGTATAAGTAGTGATAGCCTTGCTAAGCACTTGAATATAGATGTCTGAACTATTTGACATGTCTTCGGTATTATTTTGATTCAAGAAAATTGATATTAGGTGCAAATGTTGTAAGTTTTGGTTGAACTTGAAATAGGTTCCAAAAGGGTTCATTTTTACCAAAAACAAAGGTCATATCGTGACCTCAGATTTTGGACGTCGCAATGTTGCTATTACAGTGAGTGGTGTCATGATAACATAAGGCTTGTCGTCATGACATGACATACTAAATGGCCACATTGTGACGAGAACTAGAGGAAGTCGAGATGCTGATCCATACATTTTTAAAACTTTATAATTGGTCCTATTTCAAGTTTGAGTTGACAAAAGAGCTGTCGTAAGCTCTAATAAGACTGGTAAATGATTTATTAATGTAATTTTGATGATGTTTGATGTTTGACTTCATATGTGAATGCTTATTTATTGTAAGCTTTTACTGTAGTTACTTCAGCAACGAATGTGACATCTTGTAGCTCAGATTCGGCGATCGGATCGAATGAGGTGTGTTACAAACCATAAACCTTTCAACGCCCTTCTTACTTCGCATTGAATGGATAAATTCTTGCACAATAATTATATTATCAGTTATGCTTCTTCCTAGAACAAAGCTGATTTGATTAGGATACACCCATTTCGGGGCAAAAGGCTATAAACAATTGACAATCGTCTTTGTTACAATCTTGAAAAGAACCATGCAAGGACTAATGGGGCAGAAATGTTGTCGTGACTTCAAGCTATCGGTTTTAGGAATCAAAACCAAAAGTGTACGGCTAAACCAACTAGAGAAAAACCCACCTGAAAATGTCTTGTGAACACCACATGGATTCCATCTGCTCTTAGAGCTTTAAATGAGGGCATGTCAAATACCACATATTAATTTATCTAGTTTGATATACCACCCAGCAAAAAAGTTTGAATTCATCATTTATTTAACATTAAAGGTTAAAACTAATTTTTATTTATATTTTTTATAATTTACATTTAAACAAAATTTATTTTCTAATTAATAAATAAATAATTCATGTTATGGCAAATCAAGTCAACTTGAGGTTAAATTTACTATATGAATAACTCAGCTCTTGGATACGTAAATCATGACCATTTATCCCAAAAGTTTAAGCCATTAGGAAAGGTTTGAATACTCGTTTTTTCATGTGCAAGTTGGACTAAAAACTAATAAAATTTACTTGGATTAATCCTGAGTTGTGTGGTGATTGCTCATCTTATTTTTTAATCATGTGGTTGGGGGTTCGATCCCCGCTCATAAGAATCACTACTATTAGTGGAGAATACCCTAATTTCGACAATAAAATAAATAAAATTTACTTCGATTTGCACGTGAATTCAAGCATATGATTAGTACTAAAAAAGATTTGAAAAAAAAAATTATTACTTAAATATATTTGGTTACAAATAATTTTTATATATATATATATATATATATATATATATATATATTTTACAAAAATATAATATATTAAAAACACTAAAAATATTAAAATAAATGTTTTCCAAAACTTGAAAATAAATTTAAAAAAATCTTTATACTTAAATAACACTAAGATAAATGCAACTAAATAAGTAAATGCCTTTAAAATAGTAGCAAAATTAACAATAAAACAAGAGTTATACAATATCTAAGAAATGACAACAAACAGTGGGAAAACAACAGCAAAACAGTGGAAAACAACATTTTTTTTATTGCAAAGTCGGGTCAAGCCCAAAAAATCTTACCCGAGGCTCGACTTATTTTCTAAACAGGTTTTATTTTTTTCGCCCAAGCCCTTTTTTCGAGCCTATATTTTTGCTCAAACCCTCTTATTTTTCAGGCGAACCTTTGGGCCAAGTCCGGCCATAAACAAATTTATTTAAAATAGAGAAAAATGTATAATTATCCTATTTAAGTTATAAAAGTGAGCTTCATTGATAATTAAGGACTAGTTTAGCAATACTTTTGAAAAGTGTTGTGGAAAAGTGCTTTTAAGAAGTGCTTTTGAAAAGTTTGGTTTAAAATTTGAGTATTTAGCATTGCTGTCAAAAAGTGCTTTTGAGAAATAAAATGCTTATTTTAGACATGTTATTATCAAGTAACAAATATGTATTTAAATTAGTTAATATTATTATATTTTAGTAAGAATATAAAAAAATTATTATAACTTGTTGTTAATATTTTAATATATGAAATATAAATTTTAAATATTTTGAAGTAATAAATATTAATTATTTATAAAATTTAATTAGAATATATAAACTATATTTTAAATGTTTAAATATAACCATTAAAAATTTGTAATTAATATTTAAAAAATATTTTTAATTAATGATTTTAACATATTTGTAATTAAGCACCAAGAAAAAAAAAGGAAAAGTACTATGTTATTGGAGGGGTAAAAAAGTAATTAAGTACTAAAATTGCTTTTGGGAGAGGAAAAGCTAAAAATTTTAGCTTCTCCTTTTCAAAAGTACACTTCTGAAAAGCCAAAAATTTCTGTTAAAAGTAACTTATTTAGCACAACTTTTCTTTCAAATGTGCTTTTGAAGCCAGAAGTGTTTTTTTTAAACACTACTAAACACAAACCTAGCTTTTGATCTCCACAAATAATAAATAGTTAATGATGACACTAAAGCCACCATGATTAAAAGAAAATATACTAACAATTAATTCAGCTTGGAAATCATTAGTTGATTCTTTTTGTGTTCTAAATATTTAACTAAGTATCAAAAGAAGGGATATTCTATCAATGCTTTTAGGGTTTTTTTTCCTTTTAATTAAGGAAAAAGCAGTGAGGGTTGGCCCTGTCAGGATGAATTTCCATAATTTTCTATTATGAACCTTCCATAATGTTTATTATTTTATACGTCCAAGCCAATTGTGTTCAATATTAGCAATAAATACAAATATAATAGGTAATGAGGTCATGACTTGATTACAATGTTAAATTTTTGTGAAATTTAAGGGTTTAAGTTTAAATTTTATTTATTTTATTAGAGTGATTGTAATTTCAAGAAAAATGATAATTATAATAAAATGAAAAAGTATAATGTCAAATTTAATTCTCAACGTTTATATCTTTTATTAGTTTGATTAAAATATTATTTTTTCAACAATATTGTTCTAGCAACCTGCAAGTGCTATTAGTCTTATATGCCACGCCGTTTTACAAATATTAAAAAATAAAACATTTAAAATTCAAAAAGTATCAAAATTTCATAACAAATTTTAAACAAATAGTATCAAGTATATGTAAATTGTTATGCAAGTTTTCATGTTAAAAAACTTAACATTTTAGTCCGTATTTATTAAAAGAACAACAATTCGATTTGTTTTGCAAGGTTGATGACTAGATTTGACTCTTTTTGAAAGGTTGATAATCAAATTTAGCTTAAAAAAATGAGGGCCAGATATAAAAGCATTGAAGGCTAAATTTGACATAATTTTTAACACTGAATTGAACTCCATTTTAATTAATTAATTAAAATAAATATAAAGAAAAATTCGTAGATAAATCACATATGAGATTTAAATTTGAACAATCAAAGTGATAAGCTTTCAACTCTGAGCTTGGCAAAACAATGAAACTACCAAAATAAGGATTGTAATATTACTTTATGATTACTATGTATCCATAGTTATTTTCTTCTCGTAATTTGACAAAACAATGCTCATTGGCCGAGTTATGAAAATTTTAAAAATCATAGGTATTATTGCATATGAGAATTTTATTATAAATTAATATCTCAATGTTAAAAAAAAATTTTACTGTCTATCTAAAATAATTAAAATATCATAAATATATTAAAAAGAGTAAGATGTGTTGCGTTAAAATCAAGCCCGACGAAACATGGCAAATACATACATGGTGTTTTCCCATTTTCGGAAAATAAATTTAGTAATTATAGCAAATCCACTAGCAAAATATATCAATAACCGATTGATAAGCTGTCGTTATGATGTCAAAAATAAATAGTCTTAATCTCGATAAAATGATTGGAATAAATAGAATAAAGAGCGTAAGGGTCGATTCCACAGGGACTAGGAGTTTGATAATTTTCTTGCTTTTAACTTTGCTTAGGCATGATGAGTAAAGAGAGGAGTAGAAGGGGGGGTTTGTTTGAAGTGAAGTAAATGATTGAAATTAAACAAAAAAAGATTGAAATTGAAATCAAGAGATAAAAGTCAGCCTTGGGCTAAAGACCTTGCCTCGATTTAAATCGATCCTCGAATGGGATTTTACCTTTAGGCACATGCCGGTTACAGCCTATAGGGCCCAACCTTTATAACTTGTTTTTCTCTCAAGTGAATCGAGAATCTAAAATCAATTTTTAGATCTTAATTCTTTATGAGCTAACAGCATCAATCGCTTATTAATTCAATGCTTTGAAAATCTAGAAAAACCCCACTCGGATTCTGTCGTCTCAAATAAGAATCTAACCCGATTTCAGTTTCCCTTAGCGGACCGCCGCTAAGCGTGTTCACAGGAAGTCGAAGTGCCACAGGCCGATCCTTCCTCCCAACTGTTAATCGAAACCGTATTTTATTCTAACGTGCACTTTTTGAAATCAAACCGATTTGACTCTAAAAGGATGGTCGATTACCAATCCTTGATTCCCGAAAACTGAAAATGTAACCCTCAAGTGTATGAAGTGCTTTGTGATTCTCACGACTTAGAATCGAGTCATCGCTTTAGCCTTTGGCTATGGAAAACTTAGCTAAGCATGGTAGAGATGGTAGAGACCATACTTAGCATTTTAAGAAAATAAAGTAAGAACTAAATCAAAAAGAGAAATTTATTAAAACTAGAAAGAAACAAAGAGTTTAATAAATGCAAAGTGAAGAATGCTCGATGGATAGGTCCCCCCTCCCTTGAGGCTTACCCCAATGGGGCATTTATATTCCTTAAAAATCTTAAAAAGTAGCATTCAAAATTAAGAGAAAAATCCTAAATAAATAAATAAAAATAAATCTTAATCCTAATTTGAATTTAAATGGGCGACTAAGTCTCTTTCTCCACGCCAAATGCCTTTTAGAAATTGCTGACTAGACCTTCTAGAAACTACTGACTGGACGCCACGTCAGCGATATCATGCCCCAAGTCACACCCGGTAATTCGGCCATGTATCCAGAAAATCCAAAATTGCTCAATTTCGTCGACTTAAGCTCAATTTATGCAATTCAATGTCCTGAATAAAAAAGGAATGAAAAATGTCAAGTTAGCAACTCAAAATAGCTAATAAAGGAGTAATCAACCATGAAATAATATATAATTTAAACACTAATCAAATTCCCCCTCACTTATTCAATGCTTGCCCTCAAGCATTTCTAAATTATCATGCAAAAACTCAAAATTGCCAATTCCAATTTCAGAAAATTTCCAAGGTTTCTAAGCAAACCCAACCAAGCAAATGTCGAAATTCAAGCTCAATCAAGCAAGGTATAATCAATTAAGTGCAAATAAACCATGGCATTTCAATCAATCATCAATTCCAAAGAATTCAAGACTTAGTTCCTCTCATGGGTTCACTTATTCCGCTCAAGTGTTTCGGGTGAAAGAATCGCTTAAGCCTGAACCACCCAATGCATTACCATAGGCTTGTAACTAAATCTCATCTCCACTACTTAGTATGAAAATAATGCAACAATCAAGAGGACTTCAAATGGGTTGTAATGGGGCTAAGTTCGGGTAGGATAAAGGCTGAAAAAAATGAGGTTTCAAAATTCCAAGTCAAAAAAAATTATTCCGAAAATTATTCAAAGAAAAATAGAAGGTAGGAGAAACAAGAAATTCAATCAGAGCACACTTCACTCTCTTTTCTTCTTTTTCTTTCTTCCATTTTTTTCAAAACATTCTTTTTTTTCCTTCTTTTCTGCTCGAACCAAACTATTTTCCTGCTCATTCGAATCAAAATTGCACTGTTAAGAAAATCTGCACAAAAAACTGCACTGTTTGAAAGAACTTCTGTTCGAACAGGGTTAATTTTTGGCTGGTTTTGTTCGAATCTGGACTGTCATTCCGAATAGCTTCTTCCCGTTTTTTTCTTTCCTGAAACAATCTCACATTGTCATGAAAAAGGGTAGCAAAAAGATGGTAAAAATAAAATAGCCTCGGGTTTTAAGTGTGGTGAATCAAAGAAAAGGATAAGGCTAAAATTGTTTCACTAATGGGTAAAACAAAGAGGGTAAGCGATTTTATTTGGGAAAAGAAATGGGTTAGATCCTAATGCCTCTATCATATCATAGCATCATAATCAACAATGTAATCTCAACAAGCATCGAGTGACAAGTTCTAGAATGGAATCAATTGGTTTGGCATACTCAATTAAAACAAAAAGCAAGAATAAAAGATATGCTCAATAGGTTCAAAAACTCATATGAAAGGCTTGTGAACTAAGTCATGCATCCAACTCGATCAATGAAAGCATGAAATTACCAAGAAAAATTTACTCAAATTAACCATGCAATGCTATCTTGAATCCTAAATTCAACAAGAACATGCTTGAATTCAAAAGAAACACAAAGAAGCTCAATAAATTAGAGATTGACAATCAAGATAAGTCAACAGTCATAATCAAATTACCAAGTCATATGAAAAACTCATATGAAAGGCTTGTGAACTAAGTCATGATAGGTTCAAAAACTCATATGAAAGGCTTGTGAACTAAGTCATGCATCCAACTCGATCAATGAAAGCATGAAATTACCAAGAAAAATTTACTCAAATTAACCATGCAATGCTATCTTGAATCCTAAATTCAACAAGAACATGCTTGAATTCAAAAGAAACACAAAGAAGCTCAATAAATTAGAGATTGACAATCAAGATAAGTCAACAGTCATAATCAAATTACCAAGTCATATGAAAAACTCATATGAAAGGCTTGTGAACTAAGTCATGATAGGTTCAAAAACTCATATGAAAGGCTTGTGAACTAAGTCATGCATCCAACTCGATCAATGAAAGCATGAAATTACCAAGAAAAATTTACTCAAATTAACCATGCCATGCTATCTTGAATCCTAAATTCAACAAGAACATGCTTGAATTCAAAAGAAACACAAAGAAGCTCAATAAATTAGAGATTGACAATCAAGATAAGTTAACAGTCATAATCAAGAAATACTTAATTTCAAATCAACGAATAAACAAGAGTTAACTTGAGTCTAATCCCACCCTCCCTCCCGCATTTAAGATCATATTGCCCCAATATAAACAATAAAAATTAAAATGTACAAGAGAGGGTGGAAGAACTCCCTGATTAATGTAGGGGTGTTAGCGGCAAGAGGACAAAAGGTGGGTTTGGGTTGTGCTATCTTGCGTCGGCCCTATTCTTGCTTCTAATGTGCGTCGAACGCTCCCCCTCACTTAATGTTATGGTGCGTCTAGAACATGGGGGACCCTGCTGCTGCCCTTTCATGATATTTGCTGGAAATTGGCCTTGAATTCGGTTAATTTATGCTTTAATTGAACCAATTCTTTGCTTCGGCTTTGTCTGAATTAAAATACCTGGGGTACCTACAAAACTTGAATCAAAGAATTAAAAATGAGTAAGCGAAATTAATTAAAAAAACTAAAGATTGAAAACAAGAAATGAAAATGAAATGGGTTGCCTCCCATTAAGCGCCATTGTTTAACGTTGTTAGCTCGACGACCCGATTTCAAAGCTTGGGTTCTTCCAATTCAATCTCTTCAACCAATCTGACAGGGGCGTTCTCATAATATGGCTTCAATCTTTGCCCCTTAACCTTGAATCGAACTCTTGAGTCGTCTTCTATTTCCACGGCGCCATAAGGAAAAACTTGAGTTACCTTGAATGGTCCAAGCCACTTTGATCGAAGTTTTCCTGTAAAAAGCTTAATTTTAGAATCGAACAGCAAAACCTTTTGATTAACATTAAATAATTTAAAGGATATCCTTCGATCGTAGAGTTCTTTCATCTTTTCTTTATAGATTTTGGCATTATCGTAAGCATTTCGTCGAATTTCTTTTAACTCTTAAATGTGTAATTTTCGTGCTTCTCCGATCGCTTCCATTTCCATGTTACATTGCTTCACTACCCAATAAGCATGATGCTCAAGTTCAACCGGTAAGTGGCACGGTTTACCAAAAATTAGGCAGTATGGAGACATTCCGATTGGCCTTTTGTAAGCCGTTCTATATGCCCAAAGTGCTTCGGACAACTTTAAACTCCAATCCTTGTGGTCCGGTTTGAAAATCTTTCCTAGAATCGCCGATCCTTCTTCCCAACTGTTAATCGAAACCGAATTTTATTCTAACGTGCACTTTTTGAAATCAAACTGATTTGATTCTAAAAGGATAGTCGATTGCCAATCCTGATTCCCGAAAATTGAAAATGTAACCCTCGAGGGTATGAAGTACTTTTCGATTCTCATGACTTAGAATCGAGTCATCGCTTTAGCCTTTGGCTATGGAAAACTTAGCTAAGCATGGTAGAGACCATACTTAGCATTTTAAGAAAATAAAGTAAGAACTAAATCAAAAAGAGAAATTTATTAAAACTAGAAAGAAACAAAGAGTTTAATAAATGCAAAGTGAAGAATGCTCGATGGATAGGTCCCCCCTCCTTTAAGGCTTACCCCAATGAGGCATTTATAGTCCTCAAAAATCCTAAAAAGTAACATTCTAAATTAAGACAAAAATCCTAAATAAATAAATAAAAATAAATCTTAATCCTAATTTGAATTTAAATGGGCGGCTAAGTCTCTTTCTCCACGCCAAATGCCTTTTAGAAATTGTTGACTAGACCTTCTAGAAACTACTGACTGGACGCCACGTCAGCGACATCATGCCCCAAGTCACGCCCGGTACTTCGGCCATGTGTCCAGAAAATCCAAAATTGCTCAATTTCATTGACTTAAGATCAATTTCTGCAATTCAATGTCCTGAATAAAAAAGGAATGAAAAATGCCAAGTTAGCAACTCAAAATAGCTAATAAAGGAGTAATCAACCATGAAATAATGTATAATTTAAACACTAATCACCGATGCAAATCAACCACAGTATCATAAGTAAGAATAATAAAATTAAGATACAAATTTTACATAAAAAATCTTTTTAAAGCAAAGTGTAAAAATTAAGGGACTCGAAAGTTCTTCAAAAAAGCCCACTGCAATTAAGATCTAGCTAAAAGATCATAATGTAAGCCACAATAAAGAGTATATAACTCAAACAAGACCATCAATAAATAATCTCAAACAAACTTTAAGAGTAAAGTTGATAATATCACCAAAATAGGTCTAAATTTGAAAGTTGAAAACCCAAAACTACATTACCCCAAACAAAAATAGGATTGTACATATTAAAGATCTTTGATTGTACTAGCTACTTTCAAAAAATTAGCTCCAATAGACACAGGATGGACCTCCAATCCAAGAAAAGATGAAAACTAGTTTGTGTAAAAAAATGTTTTGCTGTCCCACTTATCTTTTTTCTTTGACTTGAGGTAATAAAAACTGATAAAAAAAAAGTTTGGCCCCACTTTTAGTATTATAGGGCATAAGGGATTGTAGGCCTTCCCACACATAGTGGGACTCATGGGGACCCATGCCCAATAAATTTCCCTCTCTCACTATGTAAGTAGGGATGGCAATGGAGTAGGGCAGGGGTGGATGTTGCTAAATCCATCACAATTCTACAGTTGGTACACTTTGCTCCACTATCTGTCGCGTTTCAATATGGATGTATAATCATGAAATCCACTTCCACATCCATAGATGTTGGATGCATCCATCCCAACTCCGCTTCAATTTAATTTTTGTTACTTATTTGTAATATTTTCAATATTTTTAAAGTCAAGTAAATATTTAAACATAATTCTTTAGAAAAATATTTGAGCATAAAATATAAGAATTTAATTAATACATTTTTACATTTTAACCCTTTTAATAATTATATATACAAGGATAAATTGGTAATTTTATTTAATGGAGTAGGGTGGGGTGGGGGCAAGCAATTACCATAATCACTCCATATCCACTGTCTAAAAGAAAAAATCCACTCTGCCCCATCCCACATGTTAAAGTAGGAGTGAGCAAAACTCGATTCGACTCGAAAAAATCGAAAAAAAATTCGAATTTCGAGTTAAACGAATCGAGTTATTCGAGTCAACTCGAATTTTTTTCGAATTTCGAGTTCGAATCGAGTTGAGTTTTCAAATTCGAATAACTCGAATAATTCGAATAATTCGAATATCAAACTATAATATTTTACATTTTTACCCCAAACTCCCAAACCTTTTTACTTTTCCCTCAAAACTTTTACTCCTTCCCACTTTCCCCCCAAAACTTTTACTCTCCTTCCATCCCAACCCCCCAATCTACCCAAAATCCATTTCCCACCAAAATTTTACTCTCCCATTTACTTTTTTTCAAAATTTTACTCCCAAAAACCCTCAAAACTTTTTATTTTCCCTAAAATTTTTACTCCTCCCCACTTCCCCTAAAATTTTTACTTCCTTCCCATCCCACCTCCCATTTACCCCAAATCCACCCCCAATTTTTTTAATATTTTCCTCCAAAATTTTACTCCACCTATTTACTTCCCCTCAAACTTTTATTCCCAAAACTTTTTATTTTCTCCTAAACTTTTACTTCTCACCTTTCACTCTCAAATAAAAATCAAAATTATCCAAAAAAAATCACTAAACACAAATAGTAATAATTTTATTTATATCTATTATTTATATTATTAAATTAAATTTCACATTTTATATTATTTATATGATTGAATTGTTTAGTCGTATTGAATATTTATATTAAAATTGAATTATTAATTATGCTATTAAATATTCATGTTAAAATTTTATATTAGTATCAATTTCACATTTTATCTTTAAAATAACTTTTATTAAAAAATCACATTTTTACATTTAATTTATTTTTTAATTCCAAAATACATAGTGACAAGAATTTGAAGATAATTGAAACAACTAAGCAAACAAAGAAGCTAACCCGTATATAAAAGATTAGTAAATAAATTATGAGGTGATGAAAGTTAATAAAAATTTTGATTAAGGTGGAAAAATTTTATTAAGATGGGTGACAGTGGTTACAAGGACCCAAAATTATTTTATAAAATTTAACTCGAACAAATATATTCGATTCGATTCGATTCGAATTCCATCTCACTCGACTCGATTCGAGAAAATTTCAAATAAAGTTAGGATGATAAAATAAGATTCGAAAACTCGATTAACTCGAAAATTTTCGATTCGATTCGATTCGATTCGATCGAATGCTCACCCCTATGTTAAAGTATGCCCAAAGACCAATCATGAGATGATTGTAATCACATGCTTGTTTAATCTCATTTGGTAATATAAGGCATTTTCATTATTATTTCAGTTTCTTTTTCTGTGTGTGTAAATAAACTGGTTAATAATAAAGTCCCAAGAATAATATGATTATTCTTAAAAGGTCCTTAGTAAAGTATTATTGTAGGCTTGGATAATGATAATGCATTGAGGCTAATGTGTAGTTGATTAATGATAAAGTGTTGTCATTGATATAGGGATGTCAAAATCAATACATGAGTATGTATTAGAGAACAACATACTGGACTAACCCGCTATGATTATGTTTCTTGGATTATTATGTAATAGTCACAACATTACTCATAGTGCTAACTATGTAAATGATCCTCAGACTTGAGTGCTCATAGTGCTAGGCCTCTTGATGGAGTAAGACTAGTGTGAAAAAAATAAAATAAAATAAAAATAAAGAACACAAAATTTTACGTGGAAACCCTTTCGAGGAAACCACCAGGCAGAGAAGAAAATTCACTATGTCGAAAATTTGAATCAAATACAGAGGAATAGACTATGTCTATTTATAGGCTTGCAAAGCCATATTCTAGTAGGATTGAAACATATCCTAATCAATATAAAATAGATGGAGTTTAATACTATGTAAATGATCCTCAGACTTGAGATCATCATTGTCCTAACATCGTGAGTCGTATATTTTGACATAGTCAAACGTCTACCATAACAGGTTATACTATAAAGACTGATATTGGGTATGTCGCAATATATGTAGTGGGATGTGATTGATCAAGATAGGATTTGTCCCTTCTACATATTGGGAGCAATATCTTAGGCCTCTTGATGGAGTAAGACTAGAAATGCATGGTCATGCTCGAATAAGTGTGAATAAGTTGATATAAGATATCACACTTATTTGTTTATTGTAGTCTACTCAAAATATTAAGAAATATGATATTGGACTAGACAAGTGTGACTATTCCATGACTTGTGTCCAATTTAGATATTAAGTATAAAAGGATATAAAACATGAAAAATTATCACAGAAAGGTTATTTCGAATCACGACTTTTTGTAACTTGGGTAGCAATGATGCATTGCTAGATACCACTCATTGCTTGTAATATTAAAAATGTTCTAGTATTACTACTTATGTTACAATAGCCTATAAGGTCACACCCTATAGTTGAAGCAAACAGAATCTAAATACATTTGGTATTATATTTAGCTATCATGTGAATTAAATTAATTATTGAATTTAATTTGATAGTTAAATATTGAACACATTATATGTACAAACTTATTGCACACAAATAGAGAACATAGATAAAATTAATATATGAATTTCATTCATACAAAATATTAATTGTTTATAGTTTACCTAAATTATTAATATAAACAGTTATAATAATTAATTTTTATCAAAATATAAAAAAACATGAAAATTGATATTCTTTAGGAAAGAATATAATTCCTTTTTCTGATTTTCCATTTGTTTATCTAATAATAAGGGCATAAGCCCATTTTTTTCTGTTCATTCATTGACTAGGTCGATTACGTAGAGGCCAAGACGGTATTGTTGCGGCTTTGAATTGACATCTCCGCAAAGGGATCCTATCAACAACGTTATTCGTCACTTTTCAATTTCAAAAGGTATATTTTTTACCCTTATTTCAACCAAATTTGTTCCTCGTACATGGACCCATGGCTGATGATCGCCGGAATAATTTTTCCGCTGCACCGTGGGGCATACTGGCCATCCAACACCACATCCTCTTTTCAAAAAAAAATGCACTCTATATAGAGCGGATCGGTTCAAAATCTATGGAGCGATTCAGGTTTTGCAATCCCTATATGTGGGGATGTTCACCATACTAGCGATCAAACAATAAGCTTCAAACTTCTCTATTGGTAAGGCCTTGGTTAGCTTATCTGCACCATTTTCATCAATGTGAAATTTCTAAAGCTCTAACTTAGCCTTAAGAACTTCTTGTATCTAGTGATATCTCACACTAATATGTTTAGATCGAGAATGAAAAGTCAGACTCTTACCAAGATGAATAGCACTTTGGCTACCACAAAACTAGACATACCTCATGAATTTCTTCATCCAAAGCAACTTTTTGCACGCTTCAGTAGTTGCAATAAACTTAGACTCAATAGTGGATAAAGTAACACATTTTCACAATTTTGATTGTCAAGTGACAAATTCCCCTTACAAAAGTAATGAAGTAACTAGAAGTAGATTTTCTCGAGTCAATATCTCTGGTCATATTTGAATTTCTATAACCAACTAGAACTAGTTTCTTTTTGTTGAAGCAAAGTTTCAAGTTGGAGGTGCATATCAAACTCAAGGAGGTCATCTTTGTTTTAAGTTACAACCTTTGCTTCTTGAAACTTTTAAGTTTGGTGAGCTCCTTAAGTTGATAAAATAATATTTTAAAGTTTTTCTTCAACAATTTTTGTAGAAATTTCACCAACTTCTTAAATAGTTTGATGTTCAGCTTCACTTGAATGAATTTGGTTGTTTTCACTTAGAGTGTGCTTGTTTGGGTGGAAAAGTGGAAGAAAATAAATTTTAAATGTGTTTGGTAGAGAATAAAAGTGAGAGGAAAGAAAATAGGAAGGATGATCATTTTCCATCATAATGCATAAAAATTAATCATTCCAAGTTGGAATGATAAGGGAAGAGAAAACGGGAGAGATGTGAATGTTAGTTCATAATTATGCATTTTTCAATTGTTTTATTTTCTTTCCTTTCACTTTCAAATCTACCAAGCAATGGAAGGAAAGAAAATTACTTGTTCTTTCATTTTTTCCATCCTTCCTACCAAGCACACTTATGGAAAGAAAAATTATGTTTTCCATCATTCTAGTTTTCTATCCCTTCAATTTTCCATCATTCCAATTTTCTTTCCGCTCTACCAAGCAAAGCCTTAAGGTTTTAATTTGTGTCACCATTAAATTTCACCATCCTTTGGTGTGTTTTATAGTGGATTTCACATATTTTGAAATGGTAGTTCTTTTTTTTTTAAGGAAGCAATGCTAGTTGTAATCAGCTTTAGCAAATTACTATTGCAAATACTTCTTCTTATAACTTTTGTGTAACACCCCAAAACTCAGCCCAGAAGTTTAGATCTAATCCCGGAGGTTACATTAGCTACCAAATATGGCGGAAACAAAAACTTTAATTCAAACCAAGAAAACTTTTTTGTTCATTATGTTTGAAACAATATTAAACTGACATCAAACATTCAGAAATAAAATCCACAGTTTCTAAAGTTCAATCCAAATAACACTTTATGAAAGTCCACCATAAAAACTTGTACCACAGTTTATATAATTGTTTTAAAAACTGACTTAAAATTAACCGTATAAAACTTATGAGATTTTACTTAAATCGAAACAAACCATATCTTTCTGAGACCTTCGGTATACCGAGTCTAGCTCCAAAACACGGAAAGTACCTGAAAGGAAAAACACTACAGAGATGAGCCATGAGAGCTCAGTGTGAGTCTGAAACATGAACAGATGGCAAAAGATGGAGTGACACAATAAATACTTCAGACAAGTATATTACAAAAATATCACTTACGAAAGTCCCAATCGGTATGTCAAATACAATATCAAACCACATAAATCATATTTCAATCATACGCAATAATCAGAACATATTACATGACATTAACAATATTGTCAATAACCAAAATTTCACACAAACAGACAAGATGTTTTGACAAACAGACGTATATACAGATGCGAACGGATGCACAAGTCAAAATCTCACCCCACCAACCAAACACCACTTCGTCCATCTAGCACACCACATAAGGGCTATGGTAGGCCCATCCACCATGTACACCATATAGAACCATAATAGGCTCATCCACCCTTCATACCACAACGTGGAACTATGCCACTTGAGTAACTGTATATAGCTAGACTGATATATGTAGGATAGTGCGGTAAACTGCTATACAAAAGTATCTCAGTTAAAACTACTAAGTTTATCTTCCTTCTCTTTATAACCAAATCCTAAATTTTCATACTATGCAACAATGCACATATTACGCAGACAACAAACAGAAATGGACATTAACACTTCCAGTTGAACAGATTCAGATTTGATTACACTTGTATTCTAATATTCAATTACGACAACAATAATAAACTCATACTTATTCATTACATAAACGAGCAATAAAATTAAAGCCCATAAACACATATATATACACGAACCAAACTAAATCGAGTCCCAAATACACTTACCAAGGCTTGATTGAGGGTGCGATTACATAGAAACATAAAGCAGACAGTTTATGACTCAAAACAAAAAATTTGCAAAATACGGTCATAAGGTCGTGTGCCCCGATCGCGTGGAAGTGTCTAGACCGTGTGGAGGCCTACACGCCCATATAGAGGAAACACACACCCGTGTGACCAAGTTACACGACCGTGTGATTAGCTCGTGTAACTCACTATCCAAAAGTGCCAAAAATAAATAGCAGAGGGGACACGACTGTGTGGAAATCTCACACGCCCGTGTGGCCAGGCCGTGTGGAACCAAAAACCATCGAAAACCCTAATTTCCCAATTGCATATGGTTGTGTGGACAGTCCATGTGCTACACACGCCTCTATGGCCACCCGTGTGGTTACGAAACCACACCAAAACAAACTAAAATTCGTGTTTTTGACACCGAAACTATCCCCATCCTTTGGTAACCCAAAAATATACCAAAATATGCAGAATATCATGTAATCCATCAATAACTCAACACTTAAAATCAACAGTTTCGAAGACACACCTTAAACCAAAATTGCAAACAACAAGGACTAACCACTTCGCCTCCACAAGATTATTCTGACTCATATCCGATTACATGAATCACACAAGAGCAATCACCTTTGACGGAATAATAGATAACAAGTGCATAAAACAGAAGAAGCAAGAACCAAACGAAATTGAAATTTGGAAAGAACAGAAAAAAAAGAAACAATGGGGAAGAAAAAAGAAAAATAAAGAAGAACTTGAAATTTGTTTTTTATTTTAAAAATAATTTCCCCTTTTAAAATAAAATAAAATAAATATAAAAAATGCTCATAGGGATACGAACACAAGACCTAAAGATAAGCTAACACGCTCACAACCACTGAACCAGCAGGCTCATTCTGACATTAAAACGCGAAATTGAACCCAAACTTTTAACCTACTCACTGAACCTAACCACAAACCCCAAAACTACTAACCCTAGATTCTGAGATGTTACATTTTGTGTTGGAGAATATATAAGATTTAGATAAATGACAATATTCTTCTTGCGAGTTATTACAATTTTAGTGAGCTTTAACTTGTAAGAAAAGAGGAGAAAGGTTGAAATTGTCCAACCAAACGTACTAGTAATTTCATGTTGAAAATATGATTTGAAAATTTTGAGACAAATTAAATATTTTTTTATTATCAAATATAAAAGTTACAACCTCTTTAGTTTCTTGAATACAAAGAAAATATTTTGATTATTTTCTTTCATGAAGTTTTAATCTGAGTCATTTAGAATTGATCTTGGATAGATATGGTCTGCTTCAAAGATCATCATGATTTGATCTTGAAAACGAGTTTGTAGAGTTGCTTTTTTGAAATTTCTTGAGAAGTGATCAAAGGATCTTCTAGATTTAATCTTGGATTGATGAGAATCACTTCAAGGATCATTGAGAGTTGGTCTTAAAAAATGGATTTGATCTCCTTTGTTTTAATGGAACCATATTGGAGAGATTTTATATCCAAGGGTCTCCTACACTTGTTCTTGGATAGTTGATGCCACTTCAAGTGTTTCAAAAGTGCTATTGACAACATGATTTTCCTCTTTTCTTTTGGTTGAACAAGATCAAGAGCAACTTTTGAGAATTTTTTAAAAGTTTTTCAACTTTTTCAATTCCTTCAAAGACTTCATGGATGTTAAAGAAACCTTTGATCTTTGAAAAATTCTCTTTTGGGCTTTTGAATTCTAAACTTTTGAACTCGAGTTGAATAGTTTAAAGATAACTTCCTTTTATAATGTCACTAAGGTTTTGTTTACCATTGAATTTGAAAAGCACTTTTCAACTCAAACCATGATTTCAAACAAAAAAAAATTGGGTAAACAAGCATCTTTTCAACCCAAACATTGATTTTAAACTAAGATTTCAACACATGCCAAAATGCCAAAATTTTTAACATTTGGCATTTGGAGAAGAGCTTTTTAATAAAATTATCTTTTCATCTCTCTATTAAATCTTCTGTAACACCCCAAACCTGGCCTAGACGTTATGGCTGAATCTGGAGATGTCACATGGTAGTATTTTTCGAAAAAGTGAGTTGTCGTCCAAAACCTCTTTTCCATGTAACCTCTTTACATTATTTTATGTTAATTCTGGGACGTGTCGTTCATTTCAAAACGTAATTCATTATCACAAAGTTATTCTCTTTCAAAATGTTATAAACTTTCAAAACGTCACTTATTGCAGAAGCTTTTAAAACAGTTTGCGTATTTGTAGGAAATTTGTTAGAACGTCTGATTCTTTTGAAACCCAATTACCCCTACATCTAGTAGTTATAAAACAGATCAGTAAAAAAATCCCAAATTAAAATAAAATTCCAAAGAGGCCATTATTATAGAAAATACCCCAAATTAAAATTAAAATTCATTTAAGTACTAAAATAGAACGAAGTAAGCTATGTGGCCACCGCCGAGTCCTCCGTCGCACCGACCCACCTATGTCTGGGGATTAGCTATACAATCAAATCAGAAGGGTGAGTTTACGAAAACTCAGTGTGTAATCCCTTATAAATCAAACAGACAGAAGGCAAATACAGTCTGGGCCTAAGCCCTTTTCCGTAACAGTGACAGTAACAGTTTGGGCTTTAGCCCATCTCAGTATAGAGGCAGTCATGCATTTGGGCCTTGGCCCATTACAATATCAGTAACAAATCATACAGCATACAAGTCCTACCTATCTAGCCTCTACACTCCATCTCTGTTCAAACCTACACTCTATGTGGGGATATAATCAACCCACCCATTCCTACACTCCAGAAAGTACCAAATGCGGCACTAGACAGTAGTTTACAGCTGAGCTGCCAGTAAATTAGG
This sequence comes from Gossypium anomalum, assembly GCA_025698475.1. Taxonomy (NCBI): domain Eukaryota; kingdom Viridiplantae; phylum Streptophyta; class Magnoliopsida; order Malvales; family Malvaceae; genus Gossypium; species Gossypium anomalum. Next base: position 45,964,880 of record CM046960.1, on the reverse strand, counting down.
CTCGAGGCCTTTCAGTACACTTCTTCCGATCAATTAAACCCCCAACCCAATGCAATATAATATACATAAATGGCATGCTATAACATAAAATCATACATGTAATCAGGGCATACAGTGTTAAATCAGTGGAACATTATCGCGCTTGTTCATATATAACCTACAGTTATTTCAGTCAATTAGGGATCTAGGTACGCTTACCGACCCTACAGTAAGTCTACAGTCGACTCGGACGACCCGTGCAGCCTTAGCAGTCACTTAGTGAAAATGGGCCCGTATGCCCATGTTGTGGGCCCATAAGGCCCACACACCTGTGTGACCCACATGGCCTAAAATGGCCTTGGCTGTATGGATCACACAGCCTGGCCCAATAAATTCTACACACACATGTGATTTTACCCGTGTGGGCCCACACAACCCAAATCGACCCGGCCCATGAATTGCACATGGCCAGCCTCGTCGATCATACGCCCGTGTGGCATCGACATTCGTATTTTTTAGCTTTTCGCTGACTTTCATTTCCAGAAACGTGTTTACACACCTGATTACAAAAAATAAGCTCACAATCCTCAAGCACTCCGAAACCTATGTTCAGTCATGTTCACACAATTAATCGCACCTCAAACAAATTTAAAACGATCTCAATTCCAACACTTATGCACTTGATCGACAACCACTTACCTTGTTTGAACAGCCTAAGCCCTACTCACTTAAACCGTTGGAAAAGAATGATCACAAGCTCCTCGATTAATTCCTGCAATTTTAGTTGAAACCCTTATTAAAAGAATATTTACAAGAACAGTCTAAGCCAGAACGAGTACCACTTACCGAAAGTACAAACCCGTAGAATAGAAATGGAACACTAATTCGGCAAAGAGCAGGATAGACTGAAAACGCAAGGTAAGGGGAACACCTAAAGTTTCGGTAACTACAAGAGAGAATTGGAGAGAAAGACAGTAGCAATGGGGAATTTCGGCTAAAACAAAAAGAAAAGAAAAGGATAGAGAGGGAACAAATCAGCAAGTAGAGAGGAAAGCACTTGAAAGTTCGACAACAACACAGGGAGATTAAAGTCAAAGGAAAAACGAAAAGGGGTAGGGGAAAGAAGGATAGAATTCAGCTATAGAGGAAGAGAGTAAAAAAAAAAAACAAAGAAAAGAAAGATGGTAGAAGAGGGAGTAACGTCAAAAAAGAAAGAGGGTGAGGGATAGCCGAACTTGCAAATACAGTTTGAATGTGCTCGAACTCCTCACTCCATAATTTCCTCACCAAAATCCCTTGATCTTCTCCCCAAAACCGTCCACCCCTCCCTCAACCACCTAATTCAAATTCCACTCAAACTCTTTAGTGTTCGGTCAAACCACAACACTCCCACGGCACTAGCAGTAAAAATAAATTTTATGATTGCGTCAATACTCAAACTCTAGACCTCCTGCGCATTTGCATTCCATGTAACCACCAGACCAAAAAGCCCATTCTATTATATTTTTTCAACATTTATTTATAAGCCTACTGATTAGATATAAGGGTTTATTCATTTAAAAGCAAAAATTACCCAAGCTATGGTTTGAACTTGGGACCTCTCAAACACTTCCCAGAACACTTAACCATTGAAGCAAACATGCATTTGTATAACAACAACATATGAAAATAATTATAAAGGATTTTGGGGCGTTACATTTTCTACTTTACAAAATCATAAAATGAACATTTTATCTTTTCAAAATCACTTTCTGACAATAATAGTAAACAGTGTTAAATTTTTCGAAAGTAATTTTTCATGAGACATGTCAAAAGCACTTTTCAACTTCTATGGTAAATTGACATTAAATTTTAGGGTTTAAGGGCATCAATTAGGGGTGAGCGTTCGATTGAATCAAGTAAAAACTTTTTAAGTTAATAGAGTTGACAAGTCCTTTTTTATCATCTTAACTCAATTTGAAATTATTTTCAATCAAGTCAAGTCAAAATCAGTGAAATTATTCGAGTAAATTAAAAAATTAAACATGTCAAATTAAAATATAGTTACAGTATAATTAATTCCATGATAAAGCACATAAATTTGAAATCATATATATATATATGAAAACATTTTCAAAGCAAAATAATATAAAAGATACAACAAACTTGAATCATTAATTAACTTATTTAGGTCCTAAAATTATTATTTTAGAAAATTTTAAAATTTTAACTGTTTTTATATATTCTTTAGAATTTTTTTAAAAATATAAAATTTAGAATTTTTTTATAAATATTTTGAATATTAAAAATTATTTTGAATTTTTTTATAATTTTTATTGAGAGAGATATTAATTTGTTCATTTTCAAAATTAATAAGGACTAAAGGGGTATTTACATTAATATACTATTTGAATTATTCGAGTCATTTAAATTGTAAAATTCAACTTGACTCTAACCCGGAACTCGAATTATTTATTTGAGTTGGCTCAAATAACTCGATTCGATTAACTTAAAATTCAATTTCTTTTTTAAATTTTTCGAATCGAATTAAATTTTACTCACTTTTAGAGCCAATCATATTTTTACCATATTTTATCACAACATTATATATGTTTGCATACGTTAAAATTTTGGGAGTATTTAAAGGGGACGAGGCCTTTGTCTATATTATGAGTAAATATATTAATATTTTATACAATTTTATGAGTAAATATACTATAATTACTTTATAATTAATTAATGTCATACAAAGGGGATGGATAACCCGATCACCGGCCGCATCAACTATTTAAAGAGTGTCCTCCACTCCCTTCCTCACAACACTCAACTCCCCCCTAAACAAACATTTACATCCAAAAACCACACACCCAAAAAGAACAAAAAAATGGCAGTCAGCCACTTATCAAATGATCTTGAAGATGATGAATACATTGAGATGGAAGTCAGCTCATACTCCACCTTCTTCTGCAACTCCTCCTCCATAAGCTCACCACCTCCGCAGTTCCCCATCCCCATAGAGTTTGAGTTCCAAATGTCTTCTTCCATGGAAATCCAGCCCACTACTTCACCAGCTGACGAACTCTTTTACAAAGGCAAGCTTCTTCCACTTCACCTTCCTCCTCGTTTACAAATGGTCCAAAAACTCCTGCAAAACTCGACTTCCGTTTATGAAGACTTCTACGGGACTCCTTTAACGAGCACTCCATTTGAATCCTGCAATGTTTCGCCTTCTCAGTCGTGTCGGATTAGTCAAGAGTTGAATCCTGAGGAGTGTCTGTTTGAGTACTCAACTGAAGCTTTGAGTGGCCATTGCAACGATAAAAACCACCGGAAAAAGTCCTCGTCGTCGGTCATCGGTTCGAAACTGAAGGCATATAGGGGTTATCTGAAATCTTTGTTTAGTAAATCAGGATGCTCCAGTGAATCATGTTCAGCAGCAAAAGTTGCTGATGAAGGATCCATCCTGAGAGCGAAAGAAAGGTTGGACCGATCCATGATGATGAAATCAACAAAGAAAGCTCCATGCGGACAAATTCGTCATAGGAGATCTTTGTCTTTGGCTATCAAACGACAACATTCGACGAACAAGTCTCCTTCTTCTTCATCATCATCATCATCTGGTTCTTCTCCATCTCCAAACTCAAATGGTGTTCAGTATTTGCAGCTTCTTAAACGAAGCAGCAGCGTGAATGTTGAGATTGAGAGTCCAATTCAAGGAGCCATTGCGCATTGCAAGCAATCTCAGCAGTTGATAAGGTCGAGAAAGACTGTTAGTGAAGTTGGACATGCAATATGGATATGACGTGATTCCAACACGATAGTACGGTGATGTACAACGAAACACGACCAATGACATCATTCAACATCTGTGTCAGGTTGGAATTTTTTTGATGTGTTCCTCATGTACCGGTAGGACACCGAACAAGAGAGGCTAAGGGACCGTTGCAGGGCTGAAATGAAAGAAAGTGATGAATTGAATTCCTTAAAAAGAAAATCTTTTGGATGTTGAGATTTTAATCCAGGATTCAATTAAAAGGTAATCTCCTATAGAAAGATCAAACAGTCAGATTTGACATCAAGAGTTTCGGTTGGAGAGAAAATGGTAACAACAATTTTAGTTCATTTATGCCACCATTGGTTAGTAGTTTGATAATATTAAAAAAATTTATTTAAAATATATGTATTACAATAGTTTTCTTTATTTTTTATTTTGTATAATTTCATTATTAGTTCTGATCATATCTATTTCATTATTTGAATGCATTCGAACCCATATCTTCCTGCATTGGTAGCAATGCTCATGTAAATCGAGTTAAGACTCAAACGGTTATATTACAAATAATCAGTATAAATTTAAATTTAAAATTAAAAGACGAGAAAATAACATCTCATCAAAATAAGAAATAAATATATTCTTTTCCCAAAAACAAGTTATATAAGGACTAATAATTACTAATTGAAATTAACTTATTACTAACTTAAATATAATTAAAAAAAAAATATCACTCTTAGCGAACACAGTGTTAGGGTTTTAATTGTTTTTGTCAACCATATTCATTGCAATTGATGGCAATAATATTTAAAGGTGATAAAAAAATAAAGTTATACTGTGTTAGTTGAAGGCCTTAATCACCTATACAGTAAAATGTTAAAGCAGATATGGTTCAAACTATTGAAATTGGTAAATATCTGGCAATGGTGCCGGAGCACCATCGGCATCAGCTACGCTTAATGCATCAGCACTGTCGGCACCAGCTAATCTCGGTGTCCGAGCTCCATCAAAGCCAGTCAGGCAAAGGCAAATTTAGAGGTGGTAGAAGTCGGATCCCATAAAATTTATAAAATTGTCTTTTAAGGTTTTTTAAATTTCAATTTTTTATTTTAATATTATAATGTAGTGTCTAAAGGATAAATTTGTGTTTAGCCCCCTCAAAATTTTCAAATTTTGTTCTAATTTGATATTTTTTATAGAATTTATAATTTTTTAATGATAAATTTAACAATATTTTTAGTTTAATTTAGTATATTAATATAAAGCTGTATCTAAATATTAATTTGGTGAAAATAAAGTTTAATAATTGCAATATCTGAATATAAATAATATTTAAATATTCATTAGCTAAAAAATAAACTAAATTTAAATAATTATAATGTCTAATACAAATTGAGCATTTAACATATTTTACTTATTTCTAAATTTCGGTTTCAAATTTAAAAATACCTTGTTGAAAGTAAACCCAATCAATGTGAGTTAGACCTACTTTAAACATATTTATTATGGCCCTGTTAGGCAATTAGTTAATAGTTGATTGTAGTGACTGGTTTGACCAATTGTTTCTATTAACTGATTTGACCAACTGATTCTATTAACTGTTTATTTAAAAACGTTGGGTTAAATATACATCGGAAGGGGCTCTGCTCTTAAGTCTGAGTTATGGGCCATTTTAATTGGACTTGAAGTGGCTCAATTAAGGAACTATAGTAAGGTTATTGTTGAAAGTGATTATTTGGATGCAATTGAGATGATATTGGGAAATTCTGTGAATATTCCTTCAATGACAATTATACGAAGGATTAATGAGGTAAGAAGAAAATTACAAGAAGTTAAGTTCCAATTTGCTCCAGGGGAGGGTAATATGGTATTGGTAGCAGATTGGTTTGCTAAATCAGGCTCGATTAATAACGTTGAACTTACTTTTTTTGAGTTTCCTAGCTTTCTGTTAGGAATAGAAGATAAACTTGGTGCATCACATGTAAGATTTATTTGTTCTAAAGGTAGTTGGTTGCCTTCTTTCATTATAAAAAAAAAAATGTTTGGTAAAACTTAACTAATAACTGAAAGATGATATGTGTAAAATGATAAATAAGGGCCTTACACATTTTATTGTTAAGTATTTGTTTGTTTATAATACTATAATCTTTATTGGGTGAAATTATTGAAATAAAACATTATTACCAAAAAATTAAAACATCTATTATGGAAATTAATAAGTGAATATTTTTAAAAATTTAAATAAACAAATTTCTTAAGCTCCTTATTTGCAAATATTAACCTTGTGGAAATTGATAAATATTAATAGTGTATCAATATAATTGTAAACTATATTCTGAGTGATAATTATGTCATGTTCTTAGCATGTAAATTAGTGATAATTATGTCACACTTTAAATAAATTTGTCAAGTAACATATTTCAATCAATATAAAGTTGCATAAGAAATCATTTTACACAAATAAATTGAAAATAAATTAAGAGTATATTCATATTCAAGAAATATATACATGTGACAAAAGGAGTAATTTTTTAGCAAGCATGGTCAAATATGTTATTCCACATATCTCATTCTCATTCAGCTGTGAAAAAAGTTATCCATCCCTGCGGTTTTTATTTGGAAGTTTTAACTCAACAAGCTCTTACAAACCTCTATTCATCAAACAATATAATTCGAAAGTTTAACTACCCAATCTTCCATTTGTGCTCAAATCAATTAAAAAGTCCAAAACTCTGTATAAATATTCCAATCCTCTTATCAATCATTTTGGCTTCTCCTTTGCGGACGGGCATGATGCTAGAACACCATGTGCACCACCTGATCTTATTGCCGCCAACCTATGATCACAAGCAGCATATAAAATAGCAAATTGAGAGCATTGAAGATACCATGATCTTTTCCATTTGCTCAAATGTAAAGGTGGTAAATAAATATTGAGTTCCATCAATGATGTGGAAGCCGCCATGCTTTTCCAGTAAAATCATAAACTAAAGCAAAAACATAAATATAATTTCAATTAGCTAATCATATGATGGCAGAAGTAATCATGACATTGATTCCACTAATCTACCTGTCTTCCTCTTTAAACCTAACCAAGTTGAGAAAAAGGAAACACGGTGTACAATAAATATATATAAGTGAAGATCTTCCATGTGTAGACTAACAGCTTTTCAGATGGCTGCTTTTCTTTACTTTAACAGTGTTTAATTTTATCAATCTATATAAACTAAACCCTAAACTTTTTATTAGATTAAACTTTAAACCCAAAGAAAAGCAAATGAAAAGGCTAATTTGATGTTGGTTAACCACTAAGGCTGCGATTTCCATGAATGTTTATTACAAAGAAATTTAAAAAAAAAAAAAAAAGGGGGCTGCTAAGCCTGATTTTTGCAAGAATGTATCTCACTTTGAAGATATATTAACGATGTTGTTTGTACAATTATTTCATTAATGTAACAATATGGATGTAACCCTTTAATTATATTAAAAGCCTTAGACTTGGACCCAAATGATTTAATAAAAAGGTAAATTACACCTAAGGTCATTAAATTATTAGTAAGTTCACATTTTGATCACTTAATTTCAAAAAGTTACAAAAGAGTTGTTGAACTATTCGAAAGCTTTCAGTTAAGTCATTAAATTGTTAAAATCGCTGCTATATGACATTCTCCATTCACACTGTCTGCACTAATTGAAAGCTCTCCCTTCCCTTCTCTTCTCTTCTATAGTTCAATTTTTTCAAGAAATAATTTTTAACGTCAAGAATCTCGAACTAAAATCTAAATAAATTTCTCCTCTGATCTCTAACATTAACCATCAAATTACTTGGATCTAAGGTATGTTCTTATACTCGTTGATGGGTATTGATCCACTGTATTAATCATCAAATTATTACTTGGAGCTTGCTAGTTAGACTTTTAAGAAAACAAACATAACCATCCAGTTACTTAAGTAAAAAATTTCAAATAGTTAATGATCATTTTATAACTTTTAGAAGTTAAGTGATTAAAACGTAAACTTATTAATAATTTAATTATTTTGGATGTAGTTTACCGTTAATGAAAATTGAACTTAATTAAGAACAATGAACTTGTGGACTTGAATCTTCTGGCTTCAATAATCCATTGGGCTGGAAAGCAAACTGTGCCTTAGGCTCTTTAATTGGGTGAAGATGAAAAGGCCCCACGATTTTTATTTCAAAACACAATAACAAGTCAATATTCTAATATTCACAATCAAATTTTATCATTCATTCCTGATTATCCCTTAAGTTGAAGTGACCATGGTATACTTAATAAAAAATTTATGTCAACTTAGACATAAAATGAGGTTGGCAAACTGTTGGCATTTTTGTGTAACACGTATATTTTTTAAATGATTATTCTTATCTAACATTTTTATTTTTTCATATTTTTTGTTTTTTTAAACCCTGATTAATCGGATACCAACTCAAATAGAAAATGATTAATATATCTTTTTTTTTAAATGATTATTCTTATCATGCTTGTGGCATTTTTGTTTTTTCATACTTCTATGTAATTTTAAAACCAAAAAATTAAAAATAACATATCTAAGATTTAAATCGTGTTTAATGAATTTCTAAACAAATTATTTACCACTACACTATTAATAGTTCTTGAGTAAACTTTTAAAAAATTAAATTTTAACATAAAATATTTTCTATCACCAATTTGTAGTTTTCACACGCATACGCATGTGGTAGATTTCTAATTATATATAATGATCATGACCAAATTGGTGTCACTCATAATCGGGTCTCAATTCAATTATTAAATTACCAAAATGTCTTTATTTTAACAAAGTAGAAAATATTAATTTAAGGGTATTTTTTTCTTTTTATATAAAATCTTAAAAAAAATTTCATATTCACGATGGGATTTAAACCCTAAACACCAAACATATACTCTCCTAACTTTACCATCCCAACTAAAGTAACATTTAGTTTTTTTCTGTGAATTCTTAAAAAATATATCATATAATTATTTTTACCTACATCATGAGTATGTCATAATCTTATTGCTAATATGATCAATTGAGTTTGTGGGCACCCAAATTTACCCTGGCCCAATACAATAAAACCAATAAGCCCAAATCACAATTAACACCTAAACTAACCCATTACAGAATAGGCCCGTTGGCCCAAAACCTAAACTAATGTTTGGGAAAACGAAAACCCTAGGTCGGCCCTAGTGCGCCGTACTCGTCTTCTGCCGCCCACGTGCTTCGTTGGCAAGACCAACGCCTGAGGCTCGGCTCCCCTGTCTCGGTGCACCAAAATGGTAACGCCAGCCCCGTTGACCTTCGCGCACCTGCAAAAGAAAGCAAAAGAGGAAACGAGACAAGACAATAGAGCAGAAAAAAGAAAAAAAAAACGAAAATAAAGCAGAAACGAGGCAAGACAACAAGCAAATATAGACAATAGCACTAGGAAAGGATTTTTCGGCTATAAAGCCCGAGCAGAAAACATATTGTAAGAGGCGAGAACACAAAAAAAAGAAACAAACGAACATTGAAATAAAAAAAAGGGGGAAAAGTCAAAAATCAAAAGGTGATTTCGAGTGCTTTCATTTTTCTTTTTGAATCTGTTCTACTTGTTTGTTTTTTTACATTTTTGCATGCATCGTTAGTATAATAAAATAAAAGAGAAACGAAAAAGAAAACGAAGACTTACCTTCGCAAATACGCCATAGGATTTCTTCTCATTCGTCGAAATAGGAGATGGAAGGGGCCTTAAGGCTGAAAGAAGCATCGCCGAGGCACGGGCACGCTGATCGCCACTCATGGTGGCGAATCAGCAGTTAAGGTTCGGCTGAAAGAAAAGGGGGACTAGGGTTTGCTGGTGAAAGGGAAATGAGGCTAGGGTTTAATTCATTTGAATGGCTCAGTTTTAGCCTTTATAAGGGACTAAAAACGGCACCGTTTTGAGCCTGATCCAGTGGCTCCAAAACGGTGCCGCACTGACCACACCCAACCCGATCCGACCTCCTTGCCCCAAGGACCCGCGCGTTTTCACGGATAGGGGATAATTTCGCACTAAGCCCTCCTTTCTTACACGAGCATTCAATCGCGCCTTGCTTGCCTCTTTTCGTCTTAGAATTTGCCCCTGAAATTTGAGCATGAGTACAGTTTGGGTCGTGCCTCGACGCAGCGTTTTGAGGATCTGGAATATTTCCAAATTTGATCCCTATGCCTTAGCATACGTTGCGCGTTAGTCCTTCTTTTAAAATTTCAGTAGTTTATTTTATTTACGAATTATCTCTTTTATTTTAATTCAATTTCAATCTAGTCTTCTATTTAGTATAATTTACCATTTTAAAAACCTTTTAATATTGCTATATGTGTTAATTTATTTTTTGATAATTTTGCGTTGTTTTATTTATATAATTATTGTGAAATTCCTTTTATTATTTACACTTTTGTATAATGCCTCATCTATATATTTTTGTGTACACCTACACATATACTATTTTAATGGCTAAATTGTTGTTTTAAATTCATTTCTGTGCTTATAAAATTATTGTTTAGAAATTGTTTATATTGTATCATTTTAATATATTATAGCATCTCATTCAACACTTTTGTATATATTTGTACATATATGCTATTCTAATTGAACTTTCCATTTAAAGTACTTATTATTTTAATGTTCGTAATATTTTCGTACATGTGCTGACCTATTTAGATAACTTTACTTCGTTTTTTATAAGACCATCATTTTTAAGTTCTTTCTTATATCATATTAACTTTTTATGTAATATTTCATTCAAATGCTTTTATGTTCGTACATGTATAATTTATAGTAAAATTAGTTTAATCTTATATACATATTTAATTCCATGTTATTCTCGTATATATTTTTATGTTATAAAAAATCTCACGTGCCTTATGTTTTTTTTTTTGTTTTTTTTTATTACACACATATATATATTGGTATTTATATTTGATTTATACATCATTAAATTCGTGTGTTTATACATATAGTTTTCTTATCATATATATTATTATGTTTTTTGTTGCATATATGACTTATAGAAAATTAATTTAGTCTTAAATACATTATTAATTTCATGCAAATTTTTATAACTAATAATTCCCAAATCTATTGACATGTGTATATATATTTATGTATGTTTTATTAACCTATTATGTATATTTCTTAAAGTTATATCTATCCTTCCTATACTTTCAGATTCTACATATGATCAAATCTTTCTTTTATTGAGTGTATTTTAATAAAAGTTTTACATGCATATATTATTTGATTTAAAAGTTTTCATTCTATAACGCATATTTTAATGAATGCATATATATGTCTTTAGTTTGTTTCCACAAATAGTTTCAAATTCAACAATTCATTTATAACATATTATGCGTTCATCCTTTTAAATTTATCTTATACACATTATCTCTCTTTTAATTTTTATTTTGTTTTGCATATTTTGCATTTGATTGTATTATATTAGGCTAGGTATGTTATTTTCGTTTTGCATTATTATTATATTGATTATTCTTCTTTCATACCTAAGAAATTGATAATATTCCTAGATTGGTTGAATTTAATTGTTCATTTTGTTGGTTGTTTAAATGAATTATATGATCTTCATTCATCTATCATAGTATTTCATACATGCATATTATCCCGTGTTTATTTTTCCTTTTTGGTTTACAAATATCATTTATTAATCTTCGACTCTTCAAAACTAATTATCCCATTTTATTTCAAGTCAAATTAATGTGTTATAAGCCGGTTTTACAATTATTCGTTTGAAAATTCCTTAAAATGAAGGCAATATTTGATGCTTGAAAATTCGAGAATCGTGCCCTATCGTGCTGGGTTTCGATCTCCCGTTTGTTCAAAATAATCGAATATTCCTTCAGAATCTTACTCGCATTTTTCTAAATCCTAAAATAAGGCAATGTTTGATGCTTGAAAATTCAGGAATCGTGCCCTATCGTGCTGGGTTTCGATTTCCCGTTTGTTCAAAATAATCGAATATTCCTTTAAAGATTTTTACTCGTGTTTTTCTAAATTCTAAAACAAGGCAATGTTCAATATTTGGAAATTCAAGGAACCATAAGGCAATGTTCAATGTTTGGGAATTCGAGAAATCATGCCCTACCGTGCTGGGTTTCGATTTCTCGTTGGACTAAATAATTAGACATCCTTTTGTAATTTTCAACGTATAAATTTTTGGAAGTCAAAATTTATCGTGTTCTCGAGGAAATAAAGGAGCATGTCTCATCATGTTGGATATGGTGCTTCATTCCTTTTAAAACAAGAGAACTTTGACGACCAACTTGAGCTATTCAAATGTTTTTGAAGGAACCATGTTTCAAAAATAGTTTCAAATCTCAGACATAAAGGCAGTATCTAATCGATTTGGTACCAATTTTGGGCGTAGTGAGGGTGCTAATCCTTCCTCATACGTAACCGACTCCCGAGCCTGCTTTCTCAAAGTTCGTAGACCAAAATCGTTGTTTTAGTGAATCAAAAATATTTTATTAAAATAACCAAATTCTTAGGTGATCCAATCATACCTAAACAAAAAGATCGGTGGCAACTCCCTATGTTTTGTTTTCAAACAGTCGATTCCCCATTTTTTAAACTTAAAATTTTTTAAAAAGGTGGTTTCGACAGAGTTAATTTACCAATTCAAGAAAAAAAAGACATGCTACAATAAACAATTGAAGTGTATTTAATATTCTTTATATGATGTATTTATCTATTTAAACTTTGATGTATTTATCTATTTAAACTTTCTTTTACTCACAATTTTATTTTATTTTATTTTAAGTTTGTACATATTGTACATATGTGTTGTTATAATTATTAGTTTCAAAACTTATATTTTATTATTTATTATATGTTATTTATAAAAGCACCAATGCATTCTAAATACATGATTTTCACACATATTTTTTAATCTTATTATATATTTTAATTTTATTATGCACAAATTATTATCTCTATCAGTGCCCGTGTGAAAACTTTCACCCTCTCTTTTTAAAGAATTGGGTTGAGGTGTGCTTCATTGTTACATTGATGTTTATGATATATGAAAAGTACTGTAAGCGACCAAATTGGTTTTTTTCTGAAAATCATGTTTAGATTGGGAGAAGTTTTAGGTTTTATTAATGGCAATGGTAGCAAGGTTGTTGACGTTGTTGTGGAATGCTAAAAGGTTAACCTTTTGTTCCGACGTTGCAGCTGCATTTCGTCTTTCTACATGTGAGGAAATTGAGGCGGATGGCCGGTGTTGGTGATGCCGAGAGCCGAGAGCCGAGAGCCGAGTCGTGAAGGTTGAATGGATTCTTAATTGGATCATGTTTGTTTTCACTAGACTCGTATCACACATTCTGATAAGAGGAAAGCTAATCAAAGATGCTTCCAAGTTCGAAAAGGGTATCGAATGGCCACTTGCCATGCTCGGAATGGCAGGAATGAATTTGCTTAATGTTTTTCTTGGCATCGACCTCTTCAATGCTTTCAAGAAAGAGAAGAAACGCCACGAATGACGGAAAGACTTGGCTCAATCTTAAAGCTATCATCTTCTTTTCAATTGATTTCATACAGGAAGTTCTTTTTCAGTTCAAAATGTGGTATCACTGTAAATTTATCTACAAGAGAAAATATTATATATGTTTTCAGTTTAACATATCCAAACCATGTTTAATGTAAATTACGATGGTAATGAACCTTCAATATTCTTTTACTTTTATGATAATAAATTTGGATATTATTTAAATATTTGAATTTGTAGATAATGATAGGGTATCTAATTTATTATTTATCACTTAAATATTTATAATTTTTTTTTAAATTATATAAAAACTTTGTTGAATTCCAACTCCACCTCTGTATTAAATTCCTAATAAGACTAGAACTAAAACACACATATCTATAAATGTATTATTTCTTTGCTTATAAAATCATATCATAACACAGAAAAAAAATATCCATGGCTTTCTGTTACAACGTGAACATTAGGCAAGAAAACGAGCCTAACTTAGAAGAATCCAGTGATAATGCTTTCAAAATCAATATACAGTTTCGTTATATTTCATCCCTCAATGCCGAAACCACCCTAGATATCTTCAATCAAACCTTGGTTTTTGGTCGAAACATGTTCTTATCCGACCAACATCATCGAGACATCATTCTTTGCATGGTTCTTGATTCGAGAGCTTCTTCAGAATTCATTGAGTCCGCCATCTTTCCTCCTATTTTACGTTTTGCAAAGGATGCAAATAGCAGCCCAATGAACCTTGGGCTTAAAGTAATAAATATGAAGGTGGTTGTAGAAATAATTGTTGATGTGAACATCATCGAGGAGGAGGATATTAATTATGATGATGAGTTGATTGACGAATCATTGATGAACACTGAGATCAACTTCACGCCAGCAAGTAAGTCATCAATTGAAGGTTTGGAAAGGATTAAATGGGATCCAATGACGAAGAGGGAGGATGAATGCACCATTTGCTTGGAGGAGTTTGTGAAAGGCAAGGAGGTTGCTTCGATGCCTTGCGGTCATGGTTACCATGATGGTTGCATCATTAAATGGTTGAAAACTAGTCATCTTTGTCCATTGTGTCGATATCAAATGCCCATTTTGATTCACCTTTAATCCTATCATTATTTTGAGTAGTCTACTTTTAACTTGCTTTTTATTTTTGTATTTTTACAAAGAAAATTATAAATAAATAAATAAATAAGAGTTTATCAACATTACCCTCAATTGTAAGTGTAACCCTTCGTCACTTATCTGTGTCTTTTTCATCATTGAAATTTGTGGAGGGGAAGGAGGATATGATTTGAACCTTCTTATCTGATTTTGGTTTAGTACGTTAGATTATAAAACCTACACTTATACACCTGTGCAAGGCTAAAACTATTGTATATCTATTTTGGTTTATCTGCTCTTTTTCTTTCCATTCTAAGTTTCAGGCCTTCGGTGTCCAAGTTTTTAAGTTTTAATGGTTAAATTTCAACAATGATAACTTTTTTTCTAGATTATATATTAAGTAAAATTTGAGTTTGGGTACTTGTATTATACCAAACACAACCAAGGAATTTATGGTAAAAAAAATTTTCAAATTCATCCAAAGTTCTCCTGTAATTCTGTTCATACTTCATCATCCTTTGATTATCATACAATTAAACATTTCAAACTTACCAATCTGAATCTCTAAAACAATAAATTAAAAGCAAACATCAAGAAGGAAACGAATTGCATAGATTTTGTAAACCAGACATTGAATTCACAGTTCTTGAATTGTAGCATTCATCGAAGAAGACAACCCTTTGAATGAGACGAAGATGATAACATAGAACTCGACGAAATCCGTGTTCCATGGAACAAATCCGACAAGTAATTCCCCAAATCATCAGGCGAAATCCTCACGAAATCCGCATTCAGTTTCGTCGAAAACGTTTCGTAGAATTCTCTATAAATCGGCACAAGTTTTCCGGCGATCGAAACCTTCAATTCATCTCTTAACTTCCCATTGGGTACGATCCACGAAATCTGTTTCACATAAACTTGTTCGAAAGCAGCATTGAATCTTTTGAAACAGTCTTTTACTGCTTCGTACGACAACTCTGATGTTGTTCTTTCGGGCAAAGATTCGAAAACCCGATTCCAAGCAACTGATTCGTAGCTCAAAGCATATTGTTTGATCTTCTGGGTATGTCGGGACAACCATTGATGACCTAAGAGATGTTTGAGGGTACTTGTCTGAACTTGATTGATGATGAACTGAAGATTGTTTGCTAAGAAAAGATATGAAAGTGACAGATCTTCGTATAGTTGTGCTTTACTGTCAATCTTGCATAAAAGGATCAATATTAACCATGCAAGATGGACAGAAGCGGCTGGCTTCGGAGCTTCGATCACGGTAGGATCGTTAAAGTAAGATTCCGGAAATAGTGCGTTGTCTATCGGTGGATGAATCGATATGATATCGGAGAGAATCCGATCATAATCGGACAGGGAAGATAAGTAACTCATCGTGGATTGAGCGAGGGGATGAATTCCTCCACCGGGAACTGGTGTTTTGGATGAGTCTTTTCGGATTGATAATCTGAAGTTAGTGAGCAATGTTTTAACCGAGCCACCAACTTTTTGCAGTGATGAAAGGGCCTGGAGTTTAATGGCTGAAGTCAATTCAACGTTGAATATCGACTCGATATCGGGCCGGAGTTCGGAGATCGCTCCGTGGAGTTCGAGTAGCCGGAAGATTCTATCCGGCGGTGAGTTCTTATTCTTGGCGATGAGTTCGGGGAACTTGAAGAGATTCTTGGCTCCTTCCGTGGTTATTTCAGCGAAACAAGCGTCTCTTATAGTTTGAGATGCCGAGAAAACATGATCACAGAGAATTTTTTCGCCATTGAAGAGTGATTTCACAGCGATCTTGACTGCATTCAACCAGTTCTTGATTGTAAGATGGAGATATTCCCTATCCATTTTGTTGATTCGGGAAGATTTGAACTTTTCAATGCCAAGAAGATACAATCCTCGATCCACTATCGATTTTCTGAACAATTTGTAAATGTGGGCGCACTCTTTGCCATAGCCAGAACTGCACATGCACTCAGCAATGGCTTTCAAATCCGCCATTGCTAACTCCGAGACCCTCTCCACTTCGCTGATAGACTCGCCAGCTATTTTCAGCTGATCAGCCTCATCTTCTTCGACATCAAAACTGGCCGAACCATCGGATGACAGACTCGTCGAGACCGATTCGGGATCGAGCCGCTCACGGTTGGACGATAGTATCTGATAAAACTCTTTTTCAAGCCTTTTCATGGCGATTTGCATGAGGGTTTGAGAGATGACGAGCTTATGGGGAGCCGAATTTTGAGAAACTAGAAAATGCATGGTTCCACGAAGATCCATAACGCATTTGAGGTACTCTTTAGCTTCTTTTCTGTTACGGTGAAAGAGAGGGGTGACTGTGATTAATGAGGAAGAGTTTAGGTCCCATTTTTTGATGATTGATTCGGCATTTTGAATGGTTTGTTCCACCATTGAAGATGTAGGGGAGGTTGGAAGTGAAGAAGTGGAAGTGGGAGACAAGGTGTTGTTTGAAGTGTGAAAAAACACCATGGTTGAAGCTTCCAAGGGATAAGAGAGAGATTGGTGCTAAATTTGGATTTGGGAAGAGAAGGAATAAATAGAGGAATGGAGCAGCATGTTAACCGTTTACTTAATTCCGTGTTGAATGCTTGAGTGGAACACAGATATCTTGCATATTTTCAACAACAGTGGCGTGAGTAGTTATTATATTCAATAATTTAGTTATATGATAATAAAATTATTAATTATATTAAATTAAAATTACTTTATTTTAAAATAAAATAATATAAATGAAAATTTGCTACAATATTTCATCTAATGGAATACATTTGCTAAAATCAAACTCAAAAGGGAATTGACGGAAGTTCGGTTTAATTGCATGCAAAGTATGATATGTCCCCAATCCTTTTAAACGCACGTAGAGTGAATGGTTTAGCTCGGTCTGTTGTTCAAATTTTATCTTAATTTATTTATATTTGTAAAATATTAATTCAAGTTTATTTTAAATTCACCCATATTTTCTTTAATTTTAAAAAAATATTTATATTATATTATTGTAATCTTTAATAATTTTATATTTTTTTATTTATTGAAATTATCTATAGTCATCTTAAAATTATTTTGATGTTTACATTAGAGTAGTATTATATATTTAATATAAGTTTATTTTTTTAATGTGTTCTAAATTATATAATATATAAAAATAACATAATATAAAGTATTATAAATTTTAAAACAGGTCAGGTCGGGCTAGGCTCGAGCCTTGAATGTTCAAGCTCAATCCCAGCCTATATTTTAGACAGGCCTAATTTTTTTGACCAATCCCATTTTTGAGCCTAATATTTTTTTTCCAAACCCTCCCAAATTTTGAGCGAGCCTTTGGGCCTGGACAGGTAGTCCGATCCAGGAACAGGTCTAGCGAAGCATGGCTATCCTCAGACCTATTTTTTGGCCATCCTAGAATTACTATTCATTTAAAATTAAAAATAAAATATTTTTATAATTAAATTTGAATAACTTTAATTTTTTAAATTAATAAATTGCAATTCATTCGAGCCAGACTAAATTTGATAATTTTGGGTATGATAGGAGAGTTTAAATACGATTAAGATAAGGTATAATTAATGTAAATTCCCAAATTCGCCCGGGCCCATAAAAAAATAAACCGAAAATAAAATAAATAAATCCAAGTTTGTAGGCCCAAAACAAATAGAAACCCTAAGCCCATAACATTAAGATCTCAGAAGAAAAAAACAAACAGAAACCCTAGCTGCTAGCCGCCACTGCTCCCCCTTCGTGCCTCCACATCAGCGCGCGTCGTCCCGAGGCTCCTCGTCCCGAGGTCTGTCACCCTTTCACCAAAGAAGCAAGGAAGCCTCCTTCTCCCCTCTGCCTCCGTTGACTCCGTTACAAAAAAAAAAGAGAAAGCAAGGACAAGAACAGTAATAGAAACAGCAACCAGATACAAAATATGAAAAAAAAAAACAAATATATCATATTCGGTTATAAAAAGCCATGGTCACCATGTAAGTTGGACACACAGAGAAATATACAAAAAATCAGCAAGTTTTAAAAAGAAAAGAGAATAGGTAAATCCTTATTTTAAATATGTTTTTTATCTATTTTTTATATTACGGAAAAAAAAATTCTTTTTACCTACGTTGATCGTCGGAAAAGAGGGAAACCGAAAGGTTTCTTGACCTTCGGTCCATTTTTGCTGCCTTTTTGGCGATTTCAAACCAAAATGAGGTTCCTAAAAAAAATGGGTTAAGAGGGGAGTTTTGAAATTTTTCGGCCACCAGGGACGACGGTCACCGTCGCTGTCGCCGACGACCGGTGAGCCACCCCTGAAGAACCCTTCAGAGAAAAAAAAGGTGAATCTTTTTTTTTTTTTTTTGAAAACAAGGCTCAAATGAATTTTAAAAACAAAAAAAAAAAAAAAACAATTTGACTTATATAGGCATATCAAAACGACGTCGTCTTGGCCTACCCGATCTAACCGACCCGACCTGCTTAGCAGGATCTACGTGTTTTTGCAGAAGGGTCTAATTGCAAATTTAGCCCTTCCACTTTTTAATTATTTGGCAATCCAGTTTCTTTTATTTTTTTGGTTTCTGCTCGATAATTTTATTTTTATTTCAATTTAGTCCTCTGTTAAACGGAGCGTTTTTGGGACAAGGAATATTTTCCCGTTTGGTCCCTATTCTTTTGCGCACGTTTTATTTTCCCCCTTAATCTGCCCTTTATTTTTTTATTTTTAAATCTATCCCCTAAATTTCGTTTAACTTCTGATTTAGTCCTTTAGTTTCCTTTTATTATAATTTAGGCCCTAATTTTTATTTTAAACTCAATTTAATCCTTCATTTAATTGATTTTGGCATCTTTCGTGGATTTTTTTATATTTATTATTTATTTTTATTTATTTTCTAGTATTTGTTTATTTATCTTGTTATCAATATTCCTTTTTTTATATTATCCATGTTTATTTTGCTTATTTAGTTATTATTCTTTATCTTTTTTACCTAAAACTTTATATTATTAGTTTATTATTCTTTTCCCTTTAAAAAAAATCAAATTTAATATTATATATATCTATTTTATTTATTTACTTATTTATTATTTTTTTATAAACTTTAAAATGATTTATTATTTTATCATTGTTCATTATTATTATTGTTGTTGTTGTTGTTGTTGTTGTTGTTCTTATTGTTATTTATATTTATCATTTTCATTATTATTATTCTATTATACATATTAGTACCGCGATTTATTATTACTATCATACCTTTTATATTTTATTAAGCATATTATGCCATTATTACTACAAATTTATGTTGCATTATCATTATTTGCTAAACATGATATTTTTTAACTTTTTTAGCCGCTTTTATACTATACCCGAATAAATTAATTAGACAATATTTCAAATGTTATTCGTTTTCGCACCATGCACAAAAAAGAGATTTTCAAACCGAGATTAATTCTTATTATTTCAGAATTAGAAAGATCGTGTTCTAACTTATGAGATATGATTTCTTTCTAAAACCGAGATAATCAAATACCTTTTGAAATAAATAATTTTTTAGTGTTTATTCCCGTTTCAGGGATTTAAGGCATTGTATCCTAACTTACGGGACGTAATCCCTTTTCTCGATTAATGTGAAAAATCCTTCTTTTTTTAAAAAAAAAATTCAATTAAGAAATATTTTAACAAAGGATCGTATTTTAAAATCTCTTCAAATTCTCAACTTTTGACACTAAGACATTTATTAATCAATTAGGTACCAATTTTGGGCATTACGAGAGTGCTAATCCTTTCTTGTACGTAACCGACTCCCAAACCCATTTTCCAAATTTCATAGACCAAAACCATTGGTGACCCGATCACACTTCATAAAAAGGATCGGTGGCGACTCTCAATTTCATTTTCAAAATAAAAAGTCAATTTAAAAAAAAAAAGGTTTTGGGCAAGTTGGTGACTCCACTAGGGACCAAATAAGAGAGTCAAGCCACGAGTTGATTATTTTTTGCCTTTTATCGAAAATTGATAATTTGGTTTAAATTTACGATTCTTTTATTGCATTTCATTTTATGGTCTGCATCATTTTATTATATTTACTTTATTGGTCTGAGTCTTTGGATGTTTTCGCATATTGCATTTCATAACCGGTCGGTTATACCCTTTTAAGTGGGAGTGAGAAACTATTCCTTCGTGAGATCTTCACCTCCGTATAGGATAGTGTATCGCTTTTGGGATACATCCGTACCTATGTTTTTGTGAGATTTTCATCTTCGTATAGCCATAGGGAGTTGTATTCCCTTGAACTGAACTCAGTTTGTATGAGCCTGTAATGAGTGAGGATCGAGAAATCTGTCGGTTCAGGTACCCTTACTTTAGAGCCGAACCGCATATAGGAGCCCTAAAAGCCTACCCTAGGTAGAACCACACCGAACCCTAGTGGTCACCCAAATAGGTGCTTTAGTTATTATTTCTTACTTATTTTAGCTTTGTATGAAGTATACTGACATGTTTCGTTTTGTTTTGACTGTGATTGCATTGCATATTCATCATAAAAAAGGTGTTGATTCACATTCAGTTACTAAACAGAGAACTTGCCATGGAGAACGGATTTCTTGATAAAGTGAGAGATAATGCGGTTGTCCGAATATGGTCTAAAAAGACGCGGCTAAAGAAAGGTGATAGTCTGACAGAGGGGTACGTAGCAGAATTGTGGGACTTCACTCGTATCAGCATGACCCAGAATAATCTCTAAGAATTGAACGAGATATAGGTGGTGTGGTAAAAGAGTCAATGACAACATCTCTAGGCCAAGTCAAGAAGGCACTCGACCATTGGAAGAACACCTATAAGTGATTCCATCTGAGCTAGAGATCATCAAGCAAGATTTTGACAAAGAAAATAATATAGAACAATTGGAGGAGGAAAAGATACAAGTAGGATTAGATGTTGATGTCCAAAAGATTAGAAGCCGAGAAATTGAAAGAACAAGGCTAAAGAAGACTTGGATAGTCTAAAAATGGATTATAAGAAGTTGCGCTTGTTGATGAGGACTGTCAGGCTGGGAAAAAATCAGAACAATAGCGGCAAAAGATTAAAGAAGAAAAGAGTAGAGTCGACCAATAGGAAGAGAAATTCCAAGATGCCCGAGTTCGAGCAAAGGCTATAGAAAGAGACCTATTGGAAAGCCAAAATGAAAAGGTCAGATTAAAAGCTAGGGTAGTAGAACTAGAAAAGTCACTTCATCAGTATCGTAGTCGCAACTGTACAATTGAGCTAAAGGTGAGCCTAAACAAGATTGAAAAGCTAAAAGAAAAATAAAAAAGCTCGAGACCGCATAAGAAAATTGCGAGCTCCGAGTTGAACTCCTTGGAGAAAATAATAAGGGTTGGAAAGAGCAACTCCACCATAACTCCTTGGAGTAAACAATGAGCGTTGGAAAGAGCAACTCCACCATTCTCAAGGTCAGGTCAGGGATAGGAACCATATCATGGGTGAAGCTGTCGCTCAAATACGAGAGGTGGCTAATCATTTGCAAACCCTAGCAGTTTAGACTGACGTGCTAAGCTTGAAGTATGAATTGGAATCGAATCAGGGTCTAGAGTACACTTGGCTTCTTGGAAGGTTAAGGCTTTGATCATTAGGGCAAATCTGTATATGTAATTTGTTTTATGTAAAGAAACTTATTTTCTAGTAAAGTTGTTCTAATAGAATTAAATCAGAGTTAATGCCTTTTTTTGCATTTATGCATCCACATTACATTGCATCATATTCATTAAATTTTACACAAAGACCCTAATTAAATGAAATTATTTCAGTTAATTTGGAAACCAACAAGAGTCAACCAACCAAACATCATTATAGTACTCGCGCCAAAACCAAAGTAACGGACCAAAGATTGGAAAGGCTAGAACAAATTCAAAAAGAGATGCAAGACCAATTGCAAGTGCAACTGCAAGAACAGTTAGCGAAAGTACAACAGGAGATGAGGGATCAGATACTGGAATCCCAAAGAAGTATGATAAGTGAATTGACACAGTTCCTGGTTGGAGAACGTGAAAAAGGGAAGAGCACTGCGGTCAACTCAGGGAATGATAATAAGGATCCTATTTACCCCCAGGTTTTACCCTGATAAACGCCCAGGCACAACAATATCAAATCAATACTTCAGTGCCGATGAACTACCAAATAGGCTTAGGTTCTGATCCGGGGGATAACCTAACCAATCCTGTTGTTCCTAATCTAGATGATATGGCAGAAATGGGAAAAAAATAATGGAACTACCAAAGTAACTTGAGGATCGATGCATATGGCTAGAAGAAAAATTTAAAGTAATGGAAAACGTTGATTATCATTGTAAAATTAACGCCAAGGACCTGAGTTTGGTCCCAGATTTAGTGCTCCCTCCGAATTTCAAAACTCCAAAGTTTGAAAAATATAATGGGACTAGATGTTCTAAAGCTCACATCATTATATTCTATCGAAGAATGACAGGATACGTCAATAATGACCAACTGTTAATCCACTGCTTTTAAGACAGTCTGATCGGGTCAGCAGCTAAATGGTACAACCAACTGAGTCGTGCCAAAATCAATTCATGAAAAGACTTAGCACAAGCTTTTATGAAGCAGATAGTCATGTGACGAACATGACACCCGACAGAATCACATTGCAAAACATGGAGAAAAAACAAAATGAAAGCTTCAGGCAATATGCCCAAAGATGGAGAGAGGTGACAACTCAAGTCCAACCACCTCTTTTGGAGAAAGAGACCACAATACTTTCCATCAACACTTTAAAAGCCTTAGTCATCAACCATATGCTGGGAAGCTCTACTAAGAACTTCTCGGATATAGTAATATCTGGTGAAATGATTGAAAATACAGTGAAAAGTGGTAAGATAGACGCAGGGGAAAACTCTAAAAGATCGGCCCTGAGGAAGAAGAAAAATGAGGTGAATAATGAAAGCACATACAACAAGGGTTATTCGAAACCAATTACTGTTGGCCTGTCAAGGACAATAACCACTAACCATCAAGACCCTCTAAGGCAAGAATCCAACCTAAGGTCAAATACAAAAAGGCTCCAGTTCACACCAATCTCAATGACATATACAGAGCTGTATCAGAATCTTTTTGAAGCACACATGGTATCCCCTTTCTACCTCAAACCTATGCAACCTCCATTCCCCAAATGGTACGACGCAAATGCTCAATGCGAGTACCACGCGGGAATCACAGGACACTCAATCGAGAACTGCACAGCATTTAAAAAGTTGATTGAAAGGTTCATTACGATGGGAATTATAAAGTTCAATGACCCATCAGAGCCTAATGTGGCAGGAAATCCATCGCCGAGTCATTCCAATAAAGGGGTTATAACAGTCTGATTTATACCCTAGTAGGAATAGTAGTTTTGGGACCACAAATATGAGTTAGAAAAATATTTAAATATTATTTTTTATGCTTATGATATGTGAATTAGCATCTGTGAAAACTTCATGTGAAAATTTAATTGTTTGTGTGCTTAATTTGATAAAAGGACCTAATTGCGTAAAATGTAAAAGTTGCATGTTACATGTTAAAAATGCTTATTTGATTTGGATTTATAAATGAAAGGTCCTTATTATGTTATTAGACCATTAGTATGTTAAATGGACACTAATGACCTTGTGTTTATTGATTTATTATTTTTATAACAAAGGGCAAAATGGTAAACTAATTATAAAATGAATTATAATAAAAATAAAGACATGAAATAAACCATTTTCATGTTCATCTTTAATTGAAATACAAGGAAAGAAAAGGAAAAAGAATAGCTAGGGTTCGGCTAAGGAAATCTTTGATTAAGGTATGTGTTTTGATCGGTTTTTGATAATTTTTACGTTTTTGTAATCGTTGCTTTGTATACTATCAAGCCCATGCCTCAATTTCTGATTTTAATGATGATTCTAAAATGTGTCATGGATGAATTCATAAGTTTTATGTTGTTAATTGATGAAATATTAAAGTTTGATGTTAGGTTTCTATGTTTTGTCTTTGAGTTTTTAATGATTTTGAGTAAAATGGACTAAATTGTGAAATTTGTAAATTGAGGGATAAAATGTAAAACAAATGAAATGTGTGGACTTGTTTGAGTGCTATGAATATTCAGCTAAGCTTGTGTACAAGCAAATTATGTGAATTTTTGTGATTTTGTGAATTAGGGACTAAAGTATCAAAATGTGAAAATGTGAGGGCTAGTTTGCAAAATGCCCTAATTGTGTGTATATGGATTGGTTTGAATGATTTGGTGAATAAAATGGTTAAATTTTAATTTATATAGATCGAGAATTAAAGAATACGAAATTAGATCGGGGAAAGTCGAAAGTCGTCGAGTAACCAATTACATCCATTCGAATCTATACGATGTAAGTCTATATACAGATAAGCTTGTTTGAATTGAATTATTATTATTCATATGATATTGAATTGTGATGAAAGAATATTCGAGCTAAGTATGTGTTATCCGAGAATGTATTGATAATGCTTCAACGTCCAAAAAGCCCCGTACGAACCCTAGGAATAGTTTGGATACATATGTCATGAAATAGGATTTCTAATATTTGTTCTGAGTGTAAGACCACGTCTGGGACGTTGGCATCGACTTCTATTTTACGTGTAAGACCATGTCTGGGACATCGGCATCGTATCCGATTTAGTGTAAGACTTTGTCTAGGACAGTGACATCGATGTTTGATTACATAGAAGACCACATCTGGGACGTTGGCATTGTATATGTTTTCTGATCTATCCACATATCCTTACGTTTTTGAATGGTTTAAACTGGCATTCCGAGAAAATGAGTGACTTTGTGAAATTATATCCGAATCAGGTATGTTTGCTTTGTATAGCCTATTTGAGAATGAAAGGTAAGTATATGAATATGAAATTTGTGTTAGCATTTGTCTACAAAGTATAAATGATTTGATGATGCTTATTTGCTTTGAATGATATGTTTATTTGTATATGGCTTACTAAGCTTCTAAAAGCTTACTTTGTATGTGTTTGCATTGTTCTATAGATATCGAAGCTACTGTGAGCTCGAGAATCTTCAAGGATCGTCGCCACAATATCGAACCTTATTTTGGTACTTTGAAAATGTATATATTAAAGTATGGCATATATAGGCTAGAAGTTGTTGGATTATGTTTTGTGATGTATATATATTTAGCCATGTGATATGGCTTGGTATGGTTGTGATTATGATATGATTTTGGTATATGAAATGTGAGGCAATATGATATGTTTGATGTGTTCATGTATGGTTAAAAGAAATGGTAAATTTGGTAAGCTTTTGGCATATGTTAGCTATGGTAATTGATAAGTTCTGATCATGAAAATTGAAACAAATGTTTAGGTATGATTATAGTTTAAGTTTTGGTATGGATTGATTGATGAATTGAGAATGTAATTTGTTGATAATGTTAAGTCATGAATAATGTATGTTTTGGTATTAAGATTGGTTGAAATTGGTATGCAAATTTACTTGATCTTTTGCTTGTAGGTTTGACCCAATTGGGGTGGCAAGTTGGCTATTCAAATGACTTATTTTTGTCCACACGGGTAGAGACACGGGCGTCTGTCACACATGGCTATGTTGCACGGCCGTGTGTCCCTTGGGATACCCTACAATTGTAAGTCAGACTCGAGCACAGCCAAGGCACACAGGCGTGTGGCTAGCCGTGTGGCTCAAGTCAGGCTCGACCACGACCAAGACACACGGGCGTGTCTTGTGGCCATATAAGTAAGTCAATATGTATGCCTTGTTTTGATACGGCCTAGACACACGGGCGTGTCTAATGCCGTGTAAGGCACACGGCCTGTTCACACGGGCGTGTGACCTGTATCACTTTGAAAATTATTTAAGTTTTGGAAAAATATTATATGTATTCAGTTTAGTCCCGACCCCTTTCTAATGCATGTTTATGGTCTCGATAACCTATACAAGGCACATTATAACAATGTCTAACCTTTGATGCTATGATGTTTGTGGGATAATTGTGAAATGCTCTGATTTTTTGGAAATGCCTTTAACAATAGTCCGGCGACGGATACAGGATAAGGGTGTTACAGGGGTAAACGTGATAATTAAAGATAGGGGTAAAAGAACCAAAATGAATATAGTGGAACTAAAAACCCCAACTGAAATGGGTTTGGAAGAAAATAGTAGAGGGAGGATTAATCAAACAGGATTCAGAAGAGTGACCTGAAGGGATGAGGGACTATTGTGAGTTCCATGCTAATAAGGGTCAAGAAATCTAAGAGTGCATTGAGTTCAGGACTCTAGTGCAAAATCTGATGGATAATAAGGAGTTAGAATTCTTTGAATATGCCAAGGGCTCAGAAGAAGGAAATATATGCACCTCGGATGAAGGGTCAACAAAGAAGGTCTATAAATTCAACCACCCAGTGGTTATCATTTCACGACCAAAAGAAATGTTGGAAAATTGAACATTAACGCCATATCCAAAGAAAGAATTAGGGGAGAAAATTTATCAGGCATCTACCCCTATGTACCTGGAAGTGTTCTAAACAACTGGACTGCGGAAGAGATTCCTGTGTTTTTTAGATCTAATTCAAAGTAATGTTCAGAACACAAGCTTATTGCTTTAAGCCTAGAAGTAATAAGAATCCTTTTATGAAATAAGCTTATATTCAACATCATTATTTCAATAAAAATACATCTTTGCGTATCATCTTGAGCAAATATTCTTTTATTCTTTCCATTTCATTCATAATCATACCATACAGATAATCATTCTTAGATTCTTTTATTCTTTGTATCTTCCTCCCTCCCTATAACAAGTCTCTAGATATCAATGATATGAGCGACGCTGCTACTGACTCAGAATCTTCTTTTGAGCAATATATGTGTATGGAGAATTCCCAAGATTTTAAAGATGATCGAGACTGTAACCTATCTCCTTATTTGTTGAGGATGGTAGAACAAGATGAGAAACAAATCCTACCTTACAAAGAGTCAGTGGAAATTATGAGTTTAGGAGAAGAAAAATAGGTGAAGATTGGAGCTTGCATTATTGCATAGACGAAACAAGATCTCATTGAGTTACTCCAAGAATTCAAGGATGTCTTCGTATGGTCATATCAGGACATGCCCGGGTTAAGTACTGATGTCATGGTACACCGGCTCGCCATAAAGGAAGACTGTAAGCCAGTTCACCAGAAACTCCGAAGGATGAGGCTCGAATTTTTTACTAAAAATAAAAGAGGAAGTCAAGAAGCAATTCGATGCTGGCTTCTTACAAGTGGTTAAATACTCAGAATAGGTAGCCAATATCGTCCCCGTCCCTAAAAAAGATGGAAAAGTACGAATGTGCATAGACTACAGGGCCTTGAACAAAGCCAGCCCAAAAGATAATTTCCCATTGCCGCATATCAACACCTTAGTGGACAATACGGCATGTTACTCACTGTTCTCCTTCATGGATGGTTTCTCGGGATACAACCAGATAAAGATACATCCTGAAGACATGGAAAAAACCACATTCGTAACCATGTAGCGAACATTTTACTATAAAGTGATGCCATTTGAACTGAAAAATGCGGGAGCAACGTATCAAAGAGCCATGGTAACCTTGTTTCATGGCATGATGCACAAAAAAATTGAAGTTTATGTCGACGATATGATCAAAAAGTCCTAAACAGAGAAAGAGCATCTACAAGTCTTGAGGAAATTGTTCTTGAGATTAAGAAAATTCAAGCTGAAGCTCAATCCAGCAAAATGTACTTTCGGGGCTAGGTCGGGAAAATTATTAGGATTTGTAGTCAGTGAAAAGGGGATCAAGATCGACCCAGATAAAGTTAAGGCAATACAAGATTTTCCTCCACCACACACTCAAAAAGAAGCTCGAGGTTTCCTAGAAAGACTAAATTACATCGCCCGATTCATTTCACAACTAACTGAGAAATGCGACACCATATTCCGTCTCCTTAAAAAACACAATCCAAGCGTTTGGGATAATGAGTGCCAGAAAACTTCCGACAAGGTCAAACATTATCTGTCCAATGCCCAGTGTTGATGCCTCCCTGCCTAGATAGGCCGCTAATACTATACTTGGTAGTATTCGAGAATTCCATCGGACACGTGCTTGGTCAACATGATGAGTCAGGAAGAAAAGAAAAAGTGGTATACTATCTTAGTAAGAAATCCACTGAATGTGAAATAAGATATTTGCCAATCGATAAGTTATGTTGCGCCTTAATCTAGATAACTCGAAGATTGAGACAGTACATGTTGTACCACACAACTTGGCTCATCTCAAAACTGGACCCTTTAAAGTTTATAATGGAGTCGGCTACTTTGAATAGAAGAATGGCCCAATGGCAAATTTTATTTTTCGAATTTATTATACTCTATGAGAATCAGAAGGCTATAAAAGGGAGCGCAATAGTAGATTTTCTAGCCAGTAAAACTCTAGAAGATTACGAGCCTTTGAACTTTGATTTCCCAAATGAAGATATAATGTATGTGACAACCACTAAAGAAGACTCTCAAGAAGGTCATCCCTGGAAGCTAAACTTCGATGGAGCCTCAAACGCTGTGTTTAACAGAATCGGGGCAGTCTTGGTATCCCCAAACGTAAATCATTATCCCTTTACTAGTAAATTGGATTTTGATTGCACAAATAATATGGCATAATAGGAAGCATGCATCATGGGTATCCGTGCAACCATAGAACGCAAAATCAAAATGCTAGAGGTATATGGGAATTCTTCGCTAGTGATCTATCAACTCAAAGGAGAATGGGAGATAAGAAACCCCAAATTGATCAATTATCGAAGGTTGGTTCCTGAGTTAATTGAGGAGTTTGATGACATCACCATCTATTACCTCTCACGAGATGAAAACCAAATGGCTGATGCCTTGGCTACTTTAGCTTTTATGATCAAAGTAAACAAATAAGAGGACGTAAAACCTATCCAAATGAGTATTTATGAAACTCTGGCTCATTGTTACAACATCGAAGAATAAGAGGAAAAAGATGATCACTCTTGGTACCACGATATATTGCGATATGTGAAGAATCGTGAATACCCTAACCAAGCAACTGAGAACGATAAAAGGACGTTGAAAAGACTAGCTAGTGACTATGTCTTAAATGGGGAAATCCTATATAAAAGAAGAAAGGATCATGTTCTACTAAGATGTGTAGATGTTGTTGAGGCCAATAAAATCTTGAAAGAAGTCCATGAGGGTGTTTGCGGAACACATGCCAATGGTTTTACAATGGCCAGGCAAATCATGAGATTCAGGTATTATTGGTCCACCATAGAAGGAGATTGCATCAGTTATGCCAGGAAATACCATAAGTGTCAATTTTATGGAGATAAAATTCATGCACCTCCCTCACATCTCCATGTTATGACTTCTCCGTAGCCTTCCTTTATGTGGGGCATAAATGTCATTGGGTCAATCTCACCTAAACCTTCTAATGGACATCGGTTCATCTTCGTGGTCATCGATTACTTTACAAAGTGGGTAGAAGCTGCTTCATATACCAATGTCACAAAGTCGGTAGTCAATGAGTTCTTAAATAAAGATATTATATGTCGATATGGAATGCTAGAAAGGATCATATCTAACAATACACTAAATTTGAACAACGGCACGATATCAGAAGCCTGTAGTCAGTTCAAGATCAAACACCACAACTCATCACTATATCGCCCAAAAATGAATGGTACAGTGGAGGCAACCAATAAGAACATTAAGAAGATCATAGGGAAAATGACTGAGACTTATATAGATTGGCATGAAAAGTTACCATTTACCTCTATGCTTATCGAACATCTGTCAGGACCTCAACCGAGGCAACGCCTTTCTCTCTGGTTTATGGAATGGAGGCAGTTTTACCCATTGAAGTTGAGATTCCTTCTCTTCGAGTTTTGGCAGAATTGAAGTTGGAAGAAGTAGAATGGATCCAATCCCGATATGATCAGCTAAACTTGATTAAAGAGAAGAGGTTGGGAGCCATCCGCCATGGTCAGATGTACCAAAAGTGAATGATGCAAGCTTACAACAAAAAGGTTCGTCCTAGAGAATTTCACGAGGGGGACTTAGTATTAAAAAAATCCTGCCCATACAAAAAGATTTCAGAGGAAAGTGGATTTCAAACTGGAAAGGACTTTATATGGTAAAGAAGGCCTTTTTCGGAGGAGCACTGATTTTGACTGAGTTAGCTAGCAAGAACTTGCCTTATCCTGTGAATTCAGATTTAGTCAAGAAGTACTTCACTTAAAAAAAAGTAGGAGAGGCCAAGGTGAAAACCCGCAAAATGGTGCCTTGAAACCAAAGGGGTTTTGAGTTGAAAACCCAGAAAAGGGCAATTCAAATTTTGATTAAAGTTGGGCCATATGGAAGTTATGTCCTATCATAACTAACAAGAAATAGAGATGTTACATCTTGGGGGCATCAACAAAGTATTTTAGATCTCCTAAAACACATATCAATTTCAAAAGAGTCCTCGAAAAGCTAGTGCGAAGAAGCTCATGCTATTATATCTAGAGCACCTATTTTCATCTTATTCATTTTGTATTTCAGCAAAGTTTGCTATCTTTGATTAATTTATTCATTTCAAGATTTGCTCCCAATAAAATTCCTTTTTGTCCATTGTGATAATCTTTTTCAAGCATTTATATTGAAATAACGATTAATGAACTAATAATATTCAAGTAAAAGGAGTTCTGCATATTGCACTAAAAGGTTTTCTAACTAGTACAAGGATCTGAAAACAGGACCACTATTCAGAACTAACCAAACTTAAGGGTTGGAAACATTTGAGAAAGAATAGTCTAAATTGTGACTATTTCTTTGGATTTTCTGTTAAAGATACCAGCTAAACAAGAAGGCATGGCAACACATCAGTGATAGAACCTTGATAAGCAACGACCAATGACAACCTAAGCATTAAAAGGGGATTATTCTTGAAAAATGACATTCTGCATTCATGCAAATATCATTCATACACATCTAGTTAGGAGCATTTGATTCATCCTGATCATGACATCTTAATCACTAAGCACAAATAGTGTAATGACCCGAATTTTACCGATGCCGAAAAAGTATATTTTCGGGTTTCCATTTCTGAAAAATGAATTCGTAAATATTTATTATAAATATTTACGAAGTAAAATGAGTGGTCAATTAGAGTTTAATTAAGTGAATTTAATTTAATTAAGAGTAATTAAGTAAAAGGACCAAATTGAATGAAGTGTGAAAGTTTAATTATAGATTAAAAGAAAATAAAAAGGACCAAATAGGCAATTATGCCTAATGTATGAATTTAGGAGGCAAAAGATGGAAGAATCTAGGATTTATTATTATTATTATTATGATTTAATTGATATTAAATTATTTTATTATTTTATTAGGAAATAA
The DNA here is from genome assembly GCA_025698475.1 of Gossypium anomalum. NCBI lineage: Eukaryota > Viridiplantae > Streptophyta > Magnoliopsida > Malvales > Malvaceae > Gossypium > Gossypium anomalum. The sequence continues at coordinate 45,933,091 of CM046960.1, read as the reverse complement.
AGAAAAGAAAGACAAGTGTATGGTAATAATATGATAAAGTGTATGGCAAAAATAAAATACATGTGCAATAATTATTGTAAATACATTTGTAATACATGTGTGTATTTACTTATTATTTAAATAAATATTAATGTATTTATTAGTATTAAATTGATATTATACAATGAATAAATTAAAATGTGACAAGTGTATGGAAATGATTGGTACAAGTGTATAAATAAAAATACATACATTTGTAATACATGTATTTGATTATAAAAGATATTTATTAATTAAATAATTATATTATAAGATTTTTATATATAATAAATATATTAAATTATGACAAGTGTGTGGATATAAATGGATACAAATGTAAAATAAATATTTGATATTAATTATATATTTATTAAGTTATTATTATTATTATTATTATTATTATTATTATTATTATTATTATTATTATTATAAACAAAGTAAAAGAATAGAAAAAAAAAGAATAGAAAGAAACAGAGATGAAATGAAACAGAGAGCAAGGGAGAAAAAGAAGGAAAGAAAAGAAAGAAAGGGAAAATTTAAGGTTTGAAGCTTTAAACTTTAATAGGTAAGTCAATCAAGCCCTTTTTACTTAATTTTGATGTTTTAAAAGTCTTGAAACAAGGTTTTGATGAAATTAAGTTGATATTTTGAAAGTTATTAGATTTCTAAATTATGTGCATGTTGAGTAAAATGATGAAATAAGGGTTAAATTGATAGGAATTCAAGTTAGAAATGAAATAAGGATTGAATTGTAAAGTAATTCATAAGTTTTATGTTGTAGGGACTAAATTGATGAAATTTCAAAATTAGGAAAATATGCTGGAAATTTAATAGTTAAGTATGAGTTTGGACAAAATTTGAATAGAAATGAAGTATGAATTGAGATAGAAAAAGTAAGTGAATTTAGTTAAGATTAAATTGAAATTAAAGTAGAAATTGAATAGAAATTGTATTAATTAGAGATAAATTAGTAGTGAATTAACGAATATGAATTGTTTTAATTCCCATAGCTAACATTATCTCGGAAAATCTCGGCTAAGCAAGGAAAAATGACAAAGACAACGGGAGTTATCTCGAGAAAATACGGTTTGTATTTCTATAATCCGAACTTAATACTTAAATTGTTGGATTTATTATTTAATATATATATGTAGTAGATGTTTTGAGATGATTATTTGAATTGGATTGAATATTGATTATATTGATTTGATTTGAATTGAAATGAATATTGATGTGGAAATTGAATAATAAATATTTATTATATTGGAAAATATATGTAGTTGGAAGTGTGATGAAATTGATAGAAAAATGTGATTATTGTGAAATTGAATATTCATTAGTAAAAAATGAATGGAATTATATTGAATTGAAAATATATAATTAATTAATTAAAATATGAATTAATTGAAAACTGAAAAGTGAATTAAATACCCTATTAACTAGTCAGATATAGTTGGCATGCCATAGGATATAGAAGAGTACGGGTTTTGCCGGCTTACTGATCAAGCACTTATGTGCCGACTACTGTTACTGTTATCGTTACTGTTACCGATTCGGCACTTTGTGTGTCGGATATTGTTACTATTGCCGTTACTGTTACTGTTTTGAATTTGTTCCGATGAGGTACTCTGTGTACCGTACTGCTACTGGTACTATTACTGTTCCAGCTTTGGCCGATGAGGCACTATGTGCCGTACTAGTGTGTTGGTTGGATCCGTGTATCTGTCTAAGTCCGAGTCATGTTCATAAGGATAAATAAAGAAACTAGAAAGATCGGCTGTTACTGAATAATTTAATTGTTACTGAATATTTGATTTTTTCTGAATAATTGATAGATACTGGATAACCGATCAATTGATTGATACTGAATAACTGATTATTATAGAATAATTGATTGTTACCGAATAACTGACTGTTACTGAATAAATAATTGTGCTAATTGACTGATTGTTAATGAATATTACTGATTGATTAATTGCTATTGAAAAATAATAAATGATTTTAAATTTAAAGTAGACCAAAACATTGGTTGGAAAGTGAATGTTTGAATACTCAGTGAGTTTGAATAGTTCAATATATATAAATTCATATGTTTAATAATTGTTTAAGTGTTCAGATTATAGAAATACCACTGAGTGTATACTCAGTGTACGGTTTGTTTCCGTGCGCAGGTTAAGTTAAGGCTAAACCGTTGAATCAGCATCTCAGGCTGATCCCGAATTCGATGAGGTAAAGTGTTTTGAGTATTGGTAATGGCATGTACCCAGGATGTCTTATGAGAGTCATTTAGGTTGTGAAAGTATTGATAAAATAAGTAAATTATGGTTGGCAATCGTATATAGTATGAATTTAAAATTTGAAAGAAAAATTCGTAGTAATTCTAAATTAGTCCCGAATTGATTTTACTGTTTATATTGGTCCGCGAGGACCCATTAAAAGGACGACATCTTAAAATTATGATGAGTCAGAACGTTTATATTTAATTAATGTCTGTATTGTACTGTACTGAGTGGTAATGTCTCGTAACCCTGTTTCAGTGACGGTATGGGGTTAGGGGACATTACAAATAGGCTCATGAAATGGATTCTAACGGTCGCGTTCTCCAGAGAATGGTGTAACAAGATCAGAGCAACCATAAATCCTATACCCCTGAAGTTGCAGTGGAGCAGATTGAAGTTACATAACTGATCTCCCTGAAGTTACAGTAGAGCAAATTGAAGTTATAGATCTTATCTCCCTGAAGTTGCAGTGGAGTAGATAGAAGATAGCAAATTTTATTTCCCTGAAGTTGCAGTGGTGCAAATTGAAGCTACAAGTCTAATCTCCCTGAAATTGCAGTGAAGCAGACTGAAGATAGCGAATCTTATTTCCCTAAAGTTGCAATGGAACAGATTAAGGCTACAAATTATAAGTCTTATCTCCCTGAAGTTGCAGTGGAGTAGACTGAAGATAGCAAATATTATCTCTCTGAAGTTGCAATAGGGCAGATTAAAGCTATAAACCTTATCTCCTTGAAGTTGCAATGGGGTAGGTTGAAGTTACAAGTCTTATCTCCCTGAAGTTACAGTGGAGCAGACTGAATATAGCGAATCTTATTTCTCTAAAGTGGCAGTGAAACAGATTAAAGCTACAAATTACAAATCTTAACTCCCTGAAGTTGTAGTAGAGCATATTGAAGTTACGGGTCTTATCTCCCTGAAGTTGCAGTGGAGCAAGTTGAAGTTATAAGTCTCATCTCCCTGAAGATACAGTGGAACAAATTGAAGCGACAATTCTCATATCCCTGAAGTTGTTGTGGGTTAGAATGGAGTTACTTAAAAGAAAGAAGCACTAAAGAGGTCAAGATTCTGTAAGACCAAGCAAATTTGGCCCTTTTTAAAGTCTTTGCTTCATTCCCGTTACACGACAATGAGCAACGAGGGGCAGCTATAAATGCCCAAATTCGCCCGGGCCTATAAAAAATAAACCAAAAGTTAAATAAATAAGTCCAAGTTTATAGGCCCAAAACAAATAGAAACCCTAAGCCCATAACATTAAGATCTCAGAAGAAAAAAAATAGAAACCCTAGCTGCTAGCTTCCGCTGCTCCCCCTTCGTGCCTCCAAGTCAGCGCGCCCTGTCTCGAGGCTCCTCGTCCTGAGACCTATCACCCTTTCACCAAAGAAACAAGGAAGCCACATGCTCCCCTCCGTCTCCGTTGACTCCGCTACCTACAAAAAAAAAAGAGAAAACAAGGACAAGAATAGCAACAAGAACAGTAATAGAAACAACAATCAGATACAAAATATAAATAAAAAAAACAAATGTATCATATTCGGCTATAAAAAGCCATGGTCACCATATAAGTTGGACGTACAGAGAAATATACAAAAAAATAAGCAAGTTTTAAAAAGAAAAAAGAAAAGGTAAATCCTTGTTTTAAATCTTTTTTTATCTTTTTTTTATATTACGGAAAAAAAATTCTTTTTACCTGTGTTAATCGTCAGAGAAGAGGGAAACCGAACAGTTTCTTAACCTTCAGTCCGTTTTTGCTGCCTTTTTGGCGATTTCAAACCCAAAACGGGGTTCCTAAAAGAAAGGAGTTAAAATGGGGGGTTTTTGAAATTTTCCTGCTACTGGGGACGGCGGTTGCCGTCGTCGACGACCGGTGGACGCGGCAAAGCAACAAGGCTCCTTTGGCCAGCCTGAAGAACCATTCAGAGAAAAAAAAGGGTGAATCTTTTCTTCTTCTTTTTTTTAAGAAAAAGGCTCAAATGATTTTTTTAAAAAAATTGACTTATATAGGCATATCAAAATGGCATCGTTTTAGCCTGGCTTCAAAAACCCCAAAAAGACGTCGTTTTGGCCTACCCGATCCGACCAACCCGACCCGCTCAGCAGGATCTGCGTGTTTTTGCGGTCTAATTGCGAATTTAGCCCTTCCGCTTTTTAATTATTTTGTAATCCAGTTTCTTTTATTTTTTTTGGTTTCTGCCCCATAATTTTATTTTTATTTTAATTTAGTCCTCCATTAAACGGTGCGTTTTTGGGACAGGGAATATTTTCCCGTTTGGTCCCTATCCTTTTGCGCGTGTTTTATTTTCCCCTTAATATGCCCTTTCTATTTTTTTATTTTTAAATCTATCCCCTAAATTTCGTTTAACTTCTGATTTAGTCCTTTAGTTTCCTTTTATTATAATTCAGGCCCTAATTTTTATTTTAAACTCAATTTAATCTTTCATTTAATTGATTTTGGCATCTTTCATGGATTTTTTTATATATTATTTATTTTTATTTATTCTCTAGTATTTGTTTATTTATCTTGTTATCAATATTCCTTTTTTTATATTATCCTTGTTTATTTTGCTTATTTAGTTATTATTCTTTATATTTTTTACCTAAAACTTTATATTATTAGTTTATTATTCTTTTCCCTTTAAAATAATAATAATAATAAAATTTAATATTATATATATCTATTTTATTTATTTACTTACTTATTTATTATTTTTTTATAAACTTTAAAATGATTTATTATTTTATCATTGTTCATTATTATTATTATTATTATTATTATTATTATTATTATTATTATTATTATTATTATTATTATTGTTCTTATTGTTATTTATATTTATCATTTTCATTATTATTATTATATTATACATATTAGTACCGTGATTTATTATTACTATCATACCTTTTATACTTTATTAAGCATATTATGCCATTATTACTACGAATTTATGTTGCATTATCATTATTTGCTAAGCATTATATTTTTTAACTTAGCATGATATTTTTTAACTTTTTTAGCCGCTTTTATACCATCCCTAAATAAATTAATTACACAATATTTCAAATATTATTCATTTTCGCACCATGCACAAAAAAGAGATTTTCAAACCGAGGTTAATTCTCATTATTTCAGAATTAGAAAGATCATGTTCTAACTTATGGGATATGATTTTTTTCTAAAATCGAGATAATCAAATACCTTTCGAAATAAATAAATTTTTAGTGTTTATTCCCGTTTCGGGGATTTAAGGCATTGTGTCCTAACTTACGAGACATAATTCTTTTTCTCGATTAACGTAAAAAATCTTTTTTTTTATTTTCAATTAAGAAATATTTTAACAAATGATTGTATTTTAAAATCTCTTCAAATTCTCAACTTTCGACACTAAGACATTTATTAATCAATTAGGTACCAATTTTGGGCATTACGAGAGTGCTAATCCTTCCTCAAACGTAACCGACTCCCGAACCCGTTTTTCAAATTTCATAGACCAAAACCATTGGTGACCCGATCAAACCTCATAAAAAGGATCGGTGACGACTCCATTTTCATTTTCAAAATAAAAAGTTGATTTCAAAAAAAAAAAAAAAAGGTTTCGACAATAAACATTTTAGCCTTCTATTTAATTTTTTTGTTTTTTTTAGTCTTTAAATTTGCAATTTTTTGTTATAACATTTTTTAACTTTACTGACATAACATACATGTAGATCGTCACATAGATAACACATCATAATTTAATTAATTTAACTTTTTTAAAATTCAAAATTTTTATAAATATTAAAAATTATTTAAAAAATCTTTGTAATAATTTGAAATTGTAAAAAATTAATTAAATGCTAACATGTCATCCACATGGCAATTCACGTGTATGCCACATCAGTAAAAGTAACAAACACTAACTTTTTTTCATCCATTTTGGGATGTTTTAACAAATAAATGTAAATTGAACATGCGAAAATTTAAATGAATAACAAAAATAATTTTTTTTTGTAAAGTTAAAAGATTAAAAAGTATATTATAAATAATGAAAAATGTTTAATATACATATCTAATTCGGATTTAATTTATACATAATCTATGCTTATACTATTGATAAACAAATGAGAAAGAAAAAGAGGTATATGCGGATTGTAAGATTTGGGGTTTACTAATGAATAATGGAGTGAATTTTTATATGGCTCAAGTACACTTGAGAAGGGAAACACATGAATTCTTTATTAGGTTTTTTTTTTTTTTCTATGTAACTTTAGTCCAAAAAAATATTTAAACAATAATTTTGCAATGATTTTCTATTCCCAATTATTCTCGTTAGAATAATGAAAAACGAATCCAAGGTCTACCAAGAAGAAAGTAAGAAACATCAATAGTTGAGTTTTTGGTCCAAAGCTATTGGTTTTATAATTCGTTTACTTCAGAAAATTATTCAATCATTAAAAAACCAATTTTTGGAAAATTGAAGTAAAACAAAAACCCAACATAAATACAATATTAAGAGGCTATCAGCTGATAAGAGCCTCAAGATGTGGTTGACTTTTGATGATAATGGTTTGAAACTTTCAAAGGAACAACAGCGTTGAAACATAAGCCAAAGGTGATGGCATTTGGACAATGCTAAGACTTGACTAACCTTGGTCGAGTAAGAATTTGCGGCTACTCATTTTCTGCTCTATTTTTCCCAACTGTTAGACTGCCTCCTGCCTCCAAGTCTTGTCTGTGAAATTTATTTTCATTTTGAAATGTATAGCTAATTAATCAAGGTGAGATTATTGTTTTTTTCAACACTTTTCTTCTAAATAAGATGGTTGTAACTATTCACGGTGGTATTAGATTTAAAAGGAATATGTGAGTTACGAAGAATCAGAGTTGACACTCTCCGATACTTAAGTTATTATAAGACTCAATGGATAAAAAATTTATGTTAATGAGATTTTCATTCATTAGTAAGATTAAGCACTAAAAACTAAAGTTTTAAGTTTGGGTTTCACCATAAGTAAATGTATAAGTTTTTTTCTTAATTAATTAATTGTTGAATTAATTATTTAATTAAGTTATTATAATAATTTTTTTTTATTTCTTGAAACTTAAAAAACACATACCTCAATATATAAATCTTTACTTAAAGGTTTAGCTTGGAGGTCAAGCTGCATGGATTCCATTCCTTTTGTCCTCAATCGACTGCTTTGATAGAAGCAGGGTGCAATGGTAGACTTTAGCAGGATAGTTTTAGCAAGTATAAGTAGTTGCTTTTCGATTTAACTCATCTATTTGGTTCAATTAAATAAATTATTAAAAAAATTAAAAAATTATATTTAAAAACAAATAATTTAATTTAACCGATTTAATCATCTAACTCAATTGATCTATACAGATTCTCAAATCAATCAATTTAATTTAATTTTTTTGAATCAATATCTCAATCAAATTTCAATTAATTTTTAATTTAACTGATTCGGTTAAGTTGAAACAGCCATTAGTGTCAACATTTTGTTTGTTGTTGTCATACAGTGAAATGATAGGTACGACACCTAGTATTGACTTGATATGGTGGGCTTTGTGGGCCCTGTAAGTCTTGGGCTTTGGCCTATAATTGTGGGTCGGTATAACATCAATGAATGCCGGCTTTAGCACATTTATTATATATCTTATTTTGATGTGTGTTTTGCTTTTGTGTATGATAAAGAGGTGAAATTAGAGGAATTTTGTTGGTTGGATTAAGATTTTGAAGAGCAAATGATGTATCATCAAATTTGAAAGATTTTGTTTTATTGTCTAAAATATACTACATTTTATTACTTCACTATGCCTGGGTTTAAAGAATTAATTATAAATAAATGTCATTTTAATTATATTAAAATATTAATTATTTTTATATCTTATGTAAATAAATTTAAAATTTATTCTCCAGTAATTATGATAAATTATGATTAAAACATTATATGAAAAAGTTAAAACACGATGAAAATGACCAAAAAAATTTTGTTTAAATTTGTTGCACTATTTGCAAATCAACTCTATGCATCATTAATGCAGCACAAAATAAAATAGAAGGATTTTTTAATGAATACTTTAAAGTTGATTTAGATTTAATTAAAATTAAGGATAAATTACCCAATTAGTTATCTAATTTTTAAGTCGCTTTCATTTTGAGTGAATCCTTACAATTTTATCACCTAACTTTTTAGGCACTTTCATTTGTCACCTAAGTGTTAAATCTCTAATGATGGTTAATTGTACACACTACATCACATTTACATTTCCATTTTGCTCACCTAACTTTTACGTCACTTTCATTTTGACAACCCAAAAAATATTTTTTTAAAATATTGATTGAGATAAAAAAATTAGGGATTGAATTGAAAAACAATAGAAATTAAAATAATGAATTAAAAAATTATTAACTTGTACGTGTTTACCCTGTCCGAAAGTTCTAATTTTTTTTATTATTAAAATTTTAAATTTTAAAACGTCAAAATTAATTAAATAAATTGTTGAAAAATTTTATCCATTGATAATATCAACCAATTTGTTATTATAATATTGAAATTATTTAATTAATTTAATCTTCTTCTAAAATTTTAAAATTTATTTTATGTTTCCAAATTAAAATCAACTCAAATAACTCATCTTTAATAATTGTCTACAAAACATAAATTCATTTTAATTATATGATCTTAAATCCTCTATACTAAGTTAAAAGTAAAAAAAAATCATTGAAATTAATTAAATTATTTAATTTTGTCGTTCATGCCAAACAAAACTAATAATTTTTTGGGTAAATTACACCAACAGTCACCCAACTTTGGGGTAACTGACAAAACAGTCCCCTAGGTTTCATTTCAGTCACTTAACTTTCAAAAAGTGACAAAACGGTCCTTTTTGCCGTTTTCCGTCACAGACGTCACAGTAAAGTGACATGGCAGTTGACGAAGTCCTTGCTGTCAACCTTAAGTCTAGCTGGCCGGTTACTAACACTTTAACAATAGTACCAGCACCATTTTAGGGTTTGAGAAAAAAAAAGAAGAAGAAAAAGAGAAGGAGGAAGAGAAGAAGAAGGAGAAGTGGAAAAATGGATATGCCTGAAGTGATTCCGGTGTGCTATTGTGGAAACCCAGCCAAGTTAAACACGTCTTGGTCCAATGACAACCCAGGTAGGAGGTTTTTTGGGTGTAAGAAATTCGGTAGTGCATTTCGAAAACCATGTCGGTTTTTCAGCTGGTTTGATCCACCATTGACGCCCCGTTTAAGAGTTGTGTTGTTGGGTCTGCTGAAAAAAGTGAAGTCATTAGAGGATGCAAGGAAGAAGGAGAGAAGAACCTGGTTTTTGGTGCTTGTAATTGTTACTGTTTTGCTGTTTTCAAAACTTTAAAAATCATTTTATGTTAATTGAAAACCAGCTTATGTTTTGTAATTTTGTTGCTGGTAAATTGTTGCTTATGTTGGTATAGATGGCTGCTGTTATATATGGCTAATCATCTTGTTTACAAACCCTGGAATGAAATGGAAAATTTTTGTTGATTACAAATTGTGTTGGAATATTTTTGTTGCTTAACATGTGTTAAAAATGGCTGCTGGTGTACATAGCTAACCAGCTCATGTTGTTGTTTACAAATTGCTTTAACACTTAGTATACATGGCTGCTGGTTAGAAAAGATAACAATTGATATACAAATTACTTAACAGTTGGTATACAAATTGCTTAACAGTTGGATAACAAATAGCATGGATAAATTGCTCATATATTAAGGCCAAAATGCCAAACTGTTTACAAAAGGAATGAGGGGCAAAATATTGCCAAATTTTCCTACAATTCATTACAATTGAACAGATGTGAATTGTAGGGAAATTTACAAAAAAATTCAGTAACTATGCCTAAGTTTATCAACAGTAGCAATCATAGGCAAATTTCCCAAAAAATTATTTGCCTAAGTTAATAATCAGTAGCAGGCAAATTTACACAGTTTTAAAAGGTTAACAAAATGCAATCTATTCACACCATCATCAATGGTCTGTCATGGATGACTCTTGAGTAGAAGGCATCCATCTAACAGTAGTTGTGGTTGATTTTCTCTTTAATGGGAGCTTTTGTCTTAAGGCAGCTTCTTGATGAGTTGGAGCAGTAGGTATCTGAGTTGGGGCAGTAGGTAACTGAGTTGGGGCACCTTGTTGAGTTGGGGTACCCTCTTGCTGACTTGGGGTAGCCTGTTGCTGGGTTCGGACACCAACTTGATGTCTTTTAACCTACAAGAATAAAAGAAATGTGAAAAACAAACAAATTCATATATAGAAGTATACTATAATTAAGTTAAGGCAAATTACTTACTGGAATGTTTTGGCCAACTTTCCCTTTGCAACTCCTCTTATTGTGGCCTATTATTTTGCATTTACTGCACCTCATCTCCACCCCTCTCTTGCTCAACCTTTCTGTTGTTTGTGGTTCATCAGGTTCTTTCCTTCTCACTTTAATAGATCTGCCAGGTGGCCTTCTTAGTGGAGGAGGTAGTACTGGTAGCATGTTTGACAAAGGGGCCCATTGTTTAGGACCCCTTACTGGACTTACAAAGTTGGAGTAAATTTGAAGCTGGGTTTGCTTGGTGTACCAGGTTTGTACATAGGTCTCTGGGAACTCATTTTTTACATGAATGACAGCTAATGCATGAGTGCAAGGGATGCCAGTGAGATCCCAATTCCTGCAGGAGCAGGAATTCTGAACTAAGTCCACCACATGCTGGCTGCATGGACCACATTCAACCTGATACTTGTCCCCACCAGCATGTGATGGAACACACCGAGAAAACAGTGAGCATGCTTGGTTAAAACATACAATGACACACATCCCCTAAAAAAGCAGTCACTACATGCATATTATAAAAAAACTCATTGCATGCTTATTAAAAAATAGGCAACACACTAACAATCATTGCATGCATATTAAAAATAGTCAACAACTTTCCAACAATCATTGCATACATATTAAAAAAAGTCAATAGCTTTCCAACAATCAGTGCATGTGATCAGCAACATTAAGTCAGAATATAGGCATTAGAAAGAATCTTTACCTTAATGAATCTTTTATATTTACATCCAGCTTTTTCTTGATCTTTGGACACAAAATTCCTTTCCATTTGTCAGCTTCTTCTTTCTTCTTGACAATAAGTAACATAATCTTGGTCCTTACTGTTTCCATCATGGTCAGAATAGGTTTACCTCTTGCTTCCAGTATCATCTGTCCATAAACCACATAAATGATTAGTGAATTGCTAATGATCAGTAAGAAACATAAAACATAGGGATTTACCTTGTTAAATGATTCAAATAGATTATTCACCAACATGTCAGAATGGCTCCTAATTGAGAAGTGGGACCTTGACCAGTGAGTAGGATTCTTCTTCTTCAACCAGTCATAAGCATGCTGATTGGTTTTTCTCAGTTCATCCATGGCATCATCGAACTCCCTTGTAGTGCTTGCTCTGGCAGCTTTCCAAAGCAAATCTTTCAACTCCTTTGTTCGGAAACCAGCATTCTTGAAATTGGAATGTAGGTGTCTAACACAGTGTCTTGTTTCTGCATTAGGAAACAACATACATATTGCTTCCAAAAGTCCCTGCAATTAAGAAAAAAATAGTTTAATTATTTGACAAACCCTAAATAAAAACAACATAAAAACATATATATAAATAGAGCTTTACCTTTTGTTTGTCAGACATGAAAGTTATCTGGTACGAGCTCACAATTTCCAAGTCTATTGCAAGCACCTCCAAGAACCAAAGCCATGATGCTTGGTTTTCACTTTCGACAGCAGCATATGCAAGTGGATAGATGTCATTATTTGCATCTATCCTAACAGCTGCAAGCAAGTAGCCACCATAGTAGCCCTTTAAGAAACATCCATCTAAACCTACTATCCTCCTACAACCAGCCCTATAGCCATCTTTGCATGCTCATAAACAGACATATATCCTTTGAAACAATCACATTATCCAAATAATGCATTGTTGTTGTTCCCTCATTTTGGGTCCTAACCTCCAATAAGTACTCATAAATCTTCTCATATTGAGCCTTATGAGCTCCTTCAATTAATTTTAATGCCCTAAGTTTAGCCCTCCTACATTTGGTTAGTGAGACCAAGCAACAAAAATCTCTTTTGACATCTTGTCAGTAATGATTTTAGAGAATACTCGTGGATCAAGAATGAATTTTTCTTTATCTGTGTTCACCTATCCAAGCCGAGGTTACATTCCTATTTTTATAGACTTTAGAACAAGTATGGTTAGGGTTTGAAGTCCTAATTTGCCAAGTCCAGTCGAGTGGGGTCATTAGGGTTTAACCTAGAAGCCCATATGAACCAAGAACATTTTTCATTGCAGACTGCCTTTAACCTTCTTAAATCATTTTTTGGAAACTTAATAAAATAACTATTCAACGTGCCATACTGCTTGGCAGCTTCTTTTAGACTATCTTTAGACCTAAATAACATTCCAACCTTAAGTATAGGGTTATTCATGTCATTCTCTAAGTTAAACTCAGGCCAATTTTGGCCATCTGAGTCAGATTCATGTGCACTTTCTAACCTTACAGAATCATCACTATCACACAGTTCATCTACTTCTATACCATCCATGTCTAAACCATCTAAACTAAATCTTTCAGATGCATCACTATCACTACCAGACACATCACTACTAGACACATCACTACCAGACATGTTTTCTTCATTCTCATTAAAATTTTCATCAATTAAACCTGCCAAACAAAGAACTTATCACTAAAGGCAGACAATATAGGCAAACACTTTAACCATTTATGTCAGACAATAACCAATACAAAATGCCCAATAATTTAATACAAACACTTCTGTCATGCATATGGCAAACAATAACCAATACAAAAAACAAAATAATTTAATAATGGCAGACAACAAGCACAACCATTTTTGTCATGCACATGGCAAGCAATAACAGGCAATAACCAGTTTGATAATGGTAGATATACACAATATACACAATAAACATCATGGCAGATATACACAATAAACATCAGTTTGATAATGCATTCATACAATGGCAGATATACACAATACACATCAGTTTGATAATGCATTCATACAATGGCAGATACACACAATACACATCAATTTGATAATGCCATTCATACAATGGCAGAAACAAACAATAAACATCATGCACATGACATACAATACAAAATCGTAATAACCCTAAATCGAAATCCAGATCAAAATCAAAATTAAATTCTAAATCTAAATCGAGATCAAAATTGGAATCAAAATCAAAATCAAAATCTGTGAGTGTTTTAAAATTGAAATCAAAATCGAAATTAAAATTGAAATAGAAATAACCCTAAATCAAAATAGCAGCATTGAAATCCAAAAAATTTAAAACTAAATGCAATAACTTACCCATTAAAGTGGATGTAACACCACTGGTAGCTTCTTTTCTATTGCCCATTGTCGGTGGCAATAAAAAACTTGAATGGTTTCTGGTTCGTCTTCTTTTCTCCCCAAACAAAATAGACAATCGTTAACCCTAAACCTTATACCCTTTTAATGGATTATTGAACAAATTTCTAATCCTAAACCCTTCTTAATCAATTTTCAATTCAGTTTAAACCCTAAAAAACACTAAATCAAGATCGAAATTTCCCAAATCGATTTTCCTTTTTCTCCACCCCAAATCCCCTTTCCTAATCTGTTTCTAACCCTAAAACATTACCCTTACCCCTTTTTTTCCCTAAACCCGCCCCAGTCAACCGTTTCGCCAACGTGGCAAGTTAACTTGCCACATCAGCTGGTTAACTTGCCATGTCAGCAATCCCATTAAAACCCTAACGACAATCGTAAATCGATGACTATTTTGTCACTTTTTAGTAACGTTGGTGACCGTTTTGTCACTTTTTGAAAGTTAAGTGACTGAAATGAAACCTAAGTGACTGTTTTGTCAGTTACCCCAAAGTTGAGTGACTGTTGGTGTAATTTACCTAAATTTTTTTCATCACTTCTTTACCTAAACAAAAAACATACAATTAATTTAATTAATTAAAAAGATTTTTCCTTTACTTATAAAAGTAAATTATACCATCAGAAGAAATTTAAATTTCTTAAGCAATTATTAAGAATAACTTTGAAGACATTAATTAAAATTTTAAAATTTAGAAAGAGATTAATATATGACATCCAATGATTGGTCCACGTGTCAAGTTAGAAGTGACAAAAATAAACAAAAAATATGTCATAGAGGTGCCCAAATTGCAAACTGTTTAATTTAAATGCCTTAAATGAAATTTTTTTATAATTCAACGACTAAATTGGGTTAATTATCGCTTGAGCTTGGACTCGACTACATTCCAATTTCCAACCCATAAAAGTATTCCATCGCCATTTAAATTCTCACTCGAGATTCGCCTTAATAACAATTGACATTACCATCTTCATCGTTGACATCAATAAGGAGGGGTATAAAATCATGACTGAAGCGACCTCAGGGAATGCCGAAGAGAAGTTCCTAAATACGGCATTGACCAGCAAAGATCCCAACATGACACTGGTGAGATGTTTCAAAACAAAGATAAATGGATTTCATTTCTAACCTCCATCTAAATTTCATTCCTAAGCAGAAAGTCCCTCATTTAATTACCACTTCCATCAAAAAGATTAAAATCTAGATTTGACATATGGGAAAATGTTCAAAAACATAAAAACCAAACAAAATCACAGCTCGGGTTTTCATAAATAAGTAAAACACAAAAGGATTTGAAAATAGAATCTCAAAGATCTTATCCTACACCTTAATGGCATACTTCCTCATGGGGAAGTACATTTCCTTCTTCTTTTCACGTTCTGTCTTCAGCGATGCCTAGGGCAAGCAAACAAATTGATATTCAGATACAACCAAACAAGCTATACAAATAGCAAGCAAACTAAACCCGAATACATGTTTCATTGATAGTTCTATGCATTCAAGATGGATGGTAGCTGCATGGCAGCTGAAATGGCATGATTTTATGTTATTCTGATTTCCGACATTTCATTTCTTAATGTACTCATGTCTGACACCTGTATCTTCAGACATGGGTATGTGAACTTAACCCGACACTCACACTAGGATTTTAGTAAAATATACTTATTCAACAAAAGCTATAATAAAAGCTTATTCGCATAATCAAAAGAATGTCTGTACCTGATGCTTGGTAAGCCTTCTCCTGATGGCTCTGGTCTTCTTTGGACGGAGATCAAGGGGCAAGAACTTCTTCTTCTTATATGCCTCCCTCAGTGCAGCCTTCTGCTTCTGTGAGATCACTGTCAACACCTGAGCAATTGACAACCTTACCACCTTTCTGCATTCATACAAACAGAAGACTCAAAACAACATGCCAAAACCAATGAATCCAGAACCAGAACATGCCAAATCAACAAGGTCTAATAAAATATTGAACAAGTCATAAATGAAACTCATATACAAAGCACTCCAAAGTGTACAGTTTCAAAACCAACATATACATTAGTCCTAACTAGCTCTTTAAAAGCTTAACTTGCCAATCAAATGATATCGGAATCAATATCGCTACTTTGCATTTCGCTTCTCATATAGTCACCAAATGATATAATTCGAGAGAGAAAAAATGGCATATGGCTAAAATAAATATAAATTCAAACATATTGTTCCATGCATAAAAGCGAAATTATTAAGCTTCTTAATGAAAATCAATTTCTTAAATGTTTTAACGTTTTATTGATCACAACACATTTTAACAACTATACAGAAGGGAAACTTTGTTCCAGAGATACCAGCAATTCACTTTCACTACATAGCAAAAACAATATAAGAAAGTACCAATCGAACAAGAAAATCCTTTGTTAAAAACAAATGAATACCCATTTCTCCAAATAAACTAGGAAATCAAGTTCCATTTTCATATACCCAATTAACCCCAAACTTAAGATCCATAGCTAACACATAAAACAGATTAAAAAAGAACAATACAGAGAGAGAAAATTACATCTTGGAAAGCTTGTTAGGTGCACCACCGGTAACTTTGGCAACACGGAGAAGAGCGAGCTCAGCTTTGAGATCTTTCAACTGAGCCAAAAGCTCAGTTTTTGATTTCTGTCTCAACTCATGGACCTTGATTCTCGCTGTTTTTTTTAAGCGATTTACAAACAATAACATGAAACAAAGATTAAAACACATGAAAAATCCATGTTTGATTTTAGGAAATGTAAGAAAAATATGAACATTTTAAAGGTATTTGAAGAGTTACCCATTGCTTCTTCCGCTGCTCCTCAGAAGTGAGTGCAATGCCGGCTTCTCTCTGTCTTTCTTAAAGTATGATGAAACCCTAATACTAAAAGGAGACTAGGGTTTTAAAGAATTGGGTTAAAATTGGCTTATTTTATTGTAGTTTATTGGACTATAATATACTATGGGCTTCTAAACTTGGGCTTGTTTGGATAAAGTCTAATGAAGGAATGAGTATAGCTTCTCCACAAATCGATTTTTATAATTTCTCTAAAATTTAGTTTTTGTTATGAATATCTTATAAATAGAGACTCTGATAAATTATTGTAACCACCCATTTTGATCAATAAATTACATTCTTTATTATTTTCATATTTTCTTTGTTCTTTATTTTCTCCATCTCTCTTTATTTTATAACACATTATTAGCATGATCTTGCTCAAAGTGATAGTCCTTTTATCGACGATCAAATTTATCCTCCATGATTTTCAATATCTTTGACGGCAAGATACAAAGTTTTTACAGGAAGTCTCTTTTATTTAATGTTTCATATCTGATTATTATTTTTCATTCTTCTTTCATTATATGTTATCATTATTTTGATTAACTTATTTTACTTTTTTGTTCTTAAGGATGGTGAAAGATTTGATATCGCTATCTATATGAAATTAAGAATATTTTCGAACTATCTCATACCTTCTAGTGAAGACGATGATGTTAAAGATCTTCAGGTATATTTTACTATGTTTTATTTATTGTTTATTATAATTGGAGACTAATCATGACAACATGCATAGATAGATTTTGATTTGAAATCTCACGCATGTTTACAATGGTGATTATGAAATAAAGAATCTATTGAGATGTTTATAAGTCCGTCCTACGGGATTTGTTGCATTCCTCGAAGTGAATGTAAACATAAAGAAAATAAAAGATATACTCATGGACCACTAAAAATAAGAACATAGTAATAAATAAGAGAATAATGAGAGTTCTCAAGATAACTTTTCAAAAGGTAAAGATGACTTATGTTATCAATGTGATATGAAAGATTATTAGCCACATATGTGGCGTATGCCCAAATATTTTGTTTCTGTTAATATTCTTTGAGGAATGATATGAAAACGTAATAATGAATTCTATCATTAGAGATAGAGAATATTTATCTTATTTGGTACTGAAACAAACAAATATTATTCCAATATTTGATAATACAAAATTAGTTGAAAGCACAAGAAGAGCTAATATATCACTATTTAAAAAGTACAAAATTTGTTATGGTTAATGCATTACTTTTAAAAGTTACTTGTAATGAATCTCATATTGAGATTGTGAATGAGAAAAATATTACATTTCATATGAATAAAAAAGGGGGATTGAGTTTTGTTTACTCTTGTTATTAAATTGAATTGATTGTGATTATCTTTATGATCTTCTTTGTCATCATCTCCATTAAGGGGTTGGAAGTAAAATATTTGACTGTGAAAGATATACTCATGAGCAATAATATATGATAATTCTATCTAAAGCTTATTATGGTTGGATGCACCTAAAGTTGCAAGTATTTTTTAAAAACTGTGAGTATAACTCTACAGTATTCAGAATAAATTCTCAATTAAATTACGTGGTAAAATATTACTGATGAGAACTTGTAAGAGAGAAAACTTATGTATGAATAGTCATTGGTTATGTACCTTTTATACACATGGAAAATAAGATCCACTATCAAAGTTTGCTATTAATAGATTTTTGGGCATTTGAATATTTTGGCATATTCCCTGAAGCGAATACTGCATATAATTATTTAAAAATTATATTTATTGACTTGGTGGCATTATAGACTTCACATTGATTTAGACATTTTCAGTAGTAAATGTCATTATAGTACTTATATGTAGATACAAATTAAAAGGAATGATAATAATATTATCAATTTGTTACAATTTAGTACAACTGAAACACATGTTAAAGTAAACCAGAAGTTTACTAATACAAATGCGTTTATTACTTGGTGTGACCAGCTAGACTATCCTGGATCGTATATGATGCAAAAATTAATTGAGAATTCATATGGACATCCATTAAAAAACTAGAAGATTCTTTAATTTAAAGAATTCTCATTTGTTGCTTGTTCTCAATAAAAATTGGTTCTTAGAAACTCACTAGCTAAAGTTGAGATTTAATATCTTGTATTTCTGAAATGAATATAGGTTTATTCATCCACCATGTGGATGATTTTGATATTATATGATTTTGGTAGATGCATCTACAAAATAATCACATACATTATCAACTCGCAACCTGTCGTTTGCTAGATTGCTTATTTAAATGATTAATTTCAGATTATGCAATTAAAACAATTCATCTTGCTAATATTGGTGAGTTTACATCCCAAGTTTTCAATCATTATTGCATGTCAATTGGGATAAAAGTTGAACATCCTATAGCCCATGTTCAAACATAAAATGATTTAGTTGAATTATTTATCAAATGCCTCCAACTAATAGTTAAATCATTACCTATGATAACTAAACTTTCTATTTCAGCATGAGATTATGTTGATTTATATGTTTTATGCATCAAGTTAATAAGTTATAAATACTCCCATTACAATTGGTTTTTAATCAAGAGCTAAATATTTCTCATATTTGAATTTTTGTATGTGTGTATTTGTTCCAATTGCTCCACCACAACACACAAAGATAAGTGAATCCTGAAGAAAAGTTGGGAATATATATTAATTACAAGTTTCTTTGTATTGTTAGATGTTTTGAATGCATTGGAGATTCAATTATGACATGATTTGTGATTACAATTATGATTCGATAGTTTTCCTGACATTAGAGGAAGAGAAATAATAACCTGTAATGAGTTGGGGAAGAGTAATTGAACTAGAAGTTCAATAAGAATAATTCATTACAAGTTAACTGTTAGATGTATTTACAACCTTAATGAGAATAACCAAGTATATTTTAATTTGAATCAAAGTCCCAGTAGGACAATCAGTTAGAATAAATAATAGATTGATCGGTTCCAAAGATGAAAATTCTTTTAGATGGTCATATAGTGGAGGCGGGTGCTCCAAAAGAAACCCAAGACATAACTATTAAGTAAAACTCTAAAAGAGATTCAGGTACCTAAAACTAAAGATTAAAATAGTGAAAACAAGATATCTCGATAAGTTATGTCAATTCAAGAAAATGTGGAACCGAATAATAAAAGCGGTCGACAATTATTTTGCATGCGATATTATTATTGAAATAATGAAATAAAATGAGGATCTTGAATAAATCTATTGAAAAATATAGATATGGAATAAATTGATCAAAATAGAAAGACGCAACTCAAATAAAATTAAATTCGTGAAGTTTTTAGACCAATAGTCCAAATATCTAAAGGTATAAAGTCAGTAAAGGTGTAATTGAAGTAGTTTTGCAAAAAGTGAAATATGAAGTTTTTCGACAAGTTCTGGCATTGATTATGAAAAGATATAATATTCTTTTATGGTGGATGCAATAACCTTTAGATATATTATTAAACTGACAATTAATAAAAGATTTAACTTGCGTCTAATGGTTATTGTTGCAAACTGTTATGAATCACTATATAGTAAAGTTTATATTAAAATCCTTGAAGGATTTAGGATCCTAGAAGCATATTGAAGTTCTCGAGAAATTGATCACTTATATGAATTGAAATAATTTGAACATATGTGGTTAATTTGACTTAGTGAATAGTACTTGAAGGAGGATTATAAAGTGATCCAAAATACCTATTTCTATTTTTATAAACGAATTGTGATTAAAGTTTGTTATGATTATTGTTGAATCTCCTGAAGAGATCAAAATATATTTCCCAAAATTTCCCTCAGTCATGACTTTTAAAAGAATGGTAATATAAATGTTTAGCAAATACATTCAAATAGTCATTTGAAAAACTAGTATTCAAGATTGAATACATGGAATATGAGAAAGTATGTGATGTTTTCATGAGGGGGATAAATACGCGTTGTACTTTTTTCCCTTAACCGAGGTTTTGTCCCATTGGATTTTCCTGGTAAGATTTTTAATGAAGCAACATATTATGCGTATTATAGATTGTGTACTCTTTTTCCTTCGTTAGGTTTTTATCCTACAGGGTTTTTCCTAATAAGGTTTTAATGAGGCACATTATCTACCAATGGACATCCAATGGGGAGTATTATGAATATCTTATTAAGTGGATGTCCATCATGATCAAGATAAAGTTTTAGGCCTTGTTTAGTTCACATGAAGGCTTAGCCATTCCTCCCTTATTCAACACAACGGTCTTATTCAGGAGTTTGGTTAGCTGTAAAACCTATTCAATGGAATAGCTATTACAGCCTTATTCTTCAAAACCATTGAATAGCAATTCAACGCCATCACTAATGAATGGCTATTCAACGCCTCCAGCAATACACAAAATTATTTTTTATTCATTTTCTACCCATCTCACATCTCTTCAAACTCCCTACTCCCATCTGAGATTTTTTCAACAAATCTCAAAGATTATCGTGCGGTATGAAATTTCTCTGTTTTATTTAAACTTTCTCTTCACCCTCACCATTCTCCCAAAATACCTGTATAGAACGTTTGGAGGGAGCAAGAAGAGGGGTTTGAAAGAACAAAAACAACAGCCATGGTAAAGAAGATCAGCGTAACAAAGAAAGTCTTGATTCCAGGTTTAATCAAACCCTTAAGAATGTCCAAGGGTACCTCTTTCTAATCGTTCCAATTTCCCATTACTTTTCTTCCTCTATTTTCTTTCTGGTTTCTCAATGTTGATTTTGGATTGTTCTTTTTCATTGGATTTAGAGAAATACCTTTTGATCTTTTGAATTTCAGTTTTGATTCCGAATTCCTGTGGAAGAATTTTTCCTCTTTCGGGGGAAATTTTGATTTCGCAAAAATTTTTAATTAGGTTTATTGGGTTTTTATTTGTTGCGGTTTGCACTTAGATTGAAAGTGCCTTTTGGGAATTAAAGCCAGATCTTACAAGTTTTACTTAATGGCATAACCTAGTTTTTTTTCTTTTGGAAGATGATCCTTTCATCTTTGTGCTTAGATCATAGTATTTATCTATTTTTCCCTAAAAAGTTTGATATTTTGGTTTATGTTGTAATTTGATCATGGCATTGTTGTTGAGGAATCATAG
The DNA here is from genome assembly GCA_025698475.1 of Gossypium anomalum. Classification (NCBI taxonomy): domain Eukaryota; kingdom Viridiplantae; phylum Streptophyta; class Magnoliopsida; order Malvales; family Malvaceae; genus Gossypium; species Gossypium anomalum. The sequence continues at coordinate 45,911,372 of CM046960.1, read as the reverse complement.
GCATCACAGGGGTTCAAAAAGGGTTACTCATTGTCTTTTAGCATGGAGGGAGAGACCATGGATTTGGCATATTAAATAGTTGTTTCTTCATATTAAGAAGTTTGAGAGGTGGGAGATAGTTAAAGTGGTAAAGGCAAGGAGAAATTTTGTGCTCGTAAGGAAGAATTTGGTAAGTATTCCTTGAAATTTACATACAGTTACTCCTTTAGTTAATTGTCAAGTCGAATTAAACTAGTTGGTGACTTTAATTAAGTCGTCTGAATTTTATTATTAAACTGTCAATTAGTTGCTGTTGATTTTTGGTTAGGAGCAAATAAATCATGTTGGAAATTTGAAGAAATGGTTGTAAAAAAAAAATGGTTGTTGTTGGTTATGGTGTGAGTTTAAGTTATTTCTTGAATGATTTATTGTACTCTAATGCTGGTATGTGTGATGAAAATTGAAGGAAAAGTCTTGATGATTGTTAGTTGTTGAGTGAACTGTCGAGGCATGCAAACTCCATGCATGTTGTCAGAATATGACTTTTTGTAATGAAATTAAGGTAACCTGTTGCTGGAATTGATTAATATTAATGTCCTAAACTGAAATTTGAAGATGTCATAGTTATAATTAAGATTTCCTACTGCTTGGTCTTGATTAAAATGTAAGTATTTATGCTGTAAGTATTTATGTTGTCTTAAACCATTATCTAAAGTGGATTAATTGTCGTGATTTAAAGGGTCTTAATAATGAAATTGTGGTATCTTCAAACAACAAATTGAGAGGGGTTATAGCTGTGATTACAGTGCTTTGGTGCCGTGGTTAAAATGTATAACTCTGGGATTGATATTGATGATGTGTCGTTAATGAGTAAATTGCATTTTATTTGCTGAATGACTTGTTATTTTAGAAGTACAAACTGAGTGTTGCTAATGGTGAGTTTTCTTTAAACTCGTTTTGTTATTTTCATGCTTAATATATATATATTAAATTAGCATTGATGTTTCGGTTTCGATATAATGGCTGAAAATGTTCCTTAAAATTTCAAGGCTACTTACTGTCTAGCATTAGCTAGATTCGTTTATTGTAAGTTTAAATGCTGTTCGGAAATAGTGTAAAAATTACTGCTATCCAATTTTGTGCCCCTATTATGCTGTCCAAAATTTGAACAAATGAATGGTTCTATTTTCATGTCGATTGAGGGCTGTAAAGATAGTCACATTTGTTGCATTATGCTATTCAGTTCTGGGACCAAATAATTGAGTATTAATAGATTAAAAATCATGGATTGTTGTTGTGATAAACTAATAAATTTTAATACTATTGAGTGTGTTCTTGCGGGATATAAATGCCCTGCATGTTGTTGTCTTGTGCTGTCCAAAATAGGACAAATTGAATGTGCTTGTAAGTGAGTTTTTTCAAAGGAAACTTTACAAATTCTCATGTTTAAATTCTAATGTTTGCATGCAGGTAAGCTATGGTTGTAGGGGTTTATAAATAAAGTTTAGTAGCTAAAATATTATGTTATTCTTACTAAGTTCGGTTGTTAGTAGTGAAGTAAAAATTTGACAATTAAATGCTTAAAAGACTGCTGGAAACTACAGCTTGAAACCTCATTATTCCAGCATGTAAATACTTATTTGAATGTGTTGTAATATGTGGAGCAATTGGTCTGCTGCATGTATGAAATAAAAGAAAACAATAGTTGTTAAATATTAGTTTTTGTTGCTGATCGAAAGGGTTAAATTCGTTGTTAAAGGGAATGTAAATTGGTGTTAATTAAGCTGTTCGGATGGGGCTAATAAAACAGTTTGAATGTGATGCTATTAAGCTGATTTAATGTAAAGTGAACTTTTTTTTTCAGAAACAAGCACATTATGATTGATCTTGGCATCGATAATAACAAGATTAACTGGGCTCTCAAGGACAAACAGGAGTTCACAGACATCATTGGGACTGTATACCGTGAGACAAAGAAAGGCCGTGGTTTGGTAAATGCTCTAAAAGATTACTCGACAAAGTATTGCTATTGAGTATTCTTCTAACCTGTAGTTGATTAGAATGTAGATTGTATGTAGATATGTGTGTTGTTTGCAATGCTTGGTTGCATGAATGTGGAGGATAATCCAATTTGATATGAAACTTTGAAATATATATTTCATGTGCTCTTTTGATGCTTGTTTACAATATAACACCTTAGCTTGGAGTGACTTTCCTTACAGTTGTTTGATAAGGAACAAGTGTTTTAATTTAACTATATAAAAATATAAATGATATATTTATAAAGATGATAATATGTTGATTCAGCCATGGTTGTAGATGGATCTTCCAATTAACTCAATTGAAGATTATATAAACTTGATTTTTATTATATAAAAGATAAAAGAAATTTAGTAAAGGAAGAAAAAGAGTGCAAGGAAAAAATAAATGGCTAATAGAACATTTAGCTCATTAAATATGTGTTTAAAAATAATAAAGTAGTTATATATTATTTTTATAATATTATATATTATGATTTTTATTAATGCATATTTTAATAATAATATTAAGAATGTTATTAAATTATATATTATTTTATTAAATTGTATTTAATAATACTTATGTTAAAATGCGATTAAATGATTTGTTTTTATTTTTTATTTTTATTATATTATATTTAATAATAATTTTATTAAAATTTAAAAATAATAATCATCTATCTAAAAAAATTCTACTAAGGGTATTTTGGTCATTTAAGTCTTTTTCCTTATGCTATTACAACATCTATTCCATTCAACCAAACACAAAAATACTATTACAACTCTATTCCATTCCGTTCAGCCAAACAACTGAATTATTAATTACAGATCTATTCTATTACAGCTCTATTCCATTACAGCTCTATTACATTACAGCTCTATTCTATTCCTCCCAACCAAACGTGCCTTTAATGTACTTTAAGTTCTAATAGTTATTAGAATTAAATCTCTACTTCTTTTATACTTCTTATGCCTATAAATAAAGACTCTGATGAAGCATTGTAATCACCCATTTTGATCAATAAATTACATTCTCTATTGCTTTCATATTTTCTTTGTTCTTTATTCTCTCCATCTCTCTTTATTTTATAACAGTTTTTTAATATTTATATATATTTTTATTTAGTCATCAATATTATAAAAAGAGTTGAACTTGACAATAAATATTTAAAGAAGAGTTGGATTAAAATCTTTAAACAACCCGGCAATAGTTACAATATTATTCTAGTAACATCATGCAAAAACCAATTATCTAGTCATTGATGTTTCATGATTATTTCTGGGGGTTTCTAGAAGACTATTGGATCATAAGAGAAAGCTTTCATAATCCCGGCCAACGTATATGCAGCTCTATTAACTTCTCTTGGAATCTTATTAATGACCACCTTCCATTGCCTCCTACAAATCTCTTGAATTCTCAAGGTTAGGTCTTAGTACAATTGCCTACAAGACCTATCTAAAATGGCTTCCACAGTTTGAGAACAATCTGTTTCGACCAGAATATTAACCCAATTAGCATCCCAAATCATAAAGAGTCCATAATAGATAGTCCAAAGTTCAACTTGCACAACATTGCATCTACCAATATTTCTCCCAACTCCTCCACGCCACATACCAAGTTCTTCTCTAGCCGCAATAGTTGTCAATGCAACCCCCGAAATAGGATCCCTTGACCCATCCTTAAAACAAAAGCTTTTAACTCTATTTACAATATTTAAGGATAAATTGAGAATTAAATTAGCTTAATGATAAATTTAGCTACTAACGTTTACATATTTTGTCAAAATGGTCTTTTTGGGTCATCAACATTTATTCTTTTTTTCAAATTGCTTTTTGTTTTCAACATATTTGATGAAAGTATCATTAAAAAAGTTAACGAGATGATGTGGAATTTCATATGTGGAATATTTTTAATGAGATATAATCTATTACTTAGGTAACCCAATAAAATAATTATATGTGGAAAATAATAAAATAAATAAATAATTCATGAAGTTAAAAAGATAACTTTCAATTTAAAGAAAATAAATGTAATTATCTAAAAAAAGGTTCTGAAATGAATGCACACATTCAATATTTTCGATATAGATTACATGTCATTAAAAATATTCCACACATGAAATTTGTGATTAAGCCACTTAAATACAATTGAGGTCATTTTGACAAAGTATAAAAACATTAGTGACCAAATTTGTGATTAAGCCAATTAAATTTATCATTATAAATTTTTGTATGAAATTTTTTAATAATTCAATCCGATTTTTTATTGGTTAATTCGGTTGTTACATATTCATTTAACCCGATAAATCAACTTACGCAACAAATTCTAAATTTTTCATTAATTTTTTTGTCAGATTCATAACACAGTATAATTTTCCAAATAAATCACATAAAATTTCACAATTTTTATTAAAAAAAAATCAGAAATCTTTGAATTTTGACTCTCAAATCAGATCTAATAGGTAATATAAACAGTAAACTCTAGCACTGTCTCAAAGCCATCAGTCTCCTGCTGTTGATTGCTTGCTGGTATAGTCTTAACAATGGCGAAACCTTTTGCATTAACATATTTCCCAGTGCCACCCATGATGGCCAAATGAGACTCCGATACACCGACCCGATGAACCCCAAAGAAGCTAAGGGTGTCAGTGTAGTGTCCACTCTCGAACATGGTCGTAAATGCCATGGTTTGACTGTTCCCATCGATTGAGCTAGCCACATAGAACCCTTGTGCCTTGCCTAGGAACCCAGACCCTAGCTCATGTCCGACAGTCAGTTCGTGGTCGATGACCGTCATGGTTCCGAACATGAGCTTTTGCAGTGCCGACCCTGAAGGAAGTTGGCCCCCAGTTAGGACAGGGAAGTTGGAAGCCCCATTGTTTAAGTTCTTGCCATTGTTTAAAGCTTGAGTGTTGCCACCGAGACCAGTGAGCAATGGGAGGTTATTGTTGCTTAGAATGCCGGTGTTCTCAGTGTTTTGGTTAATGCCATTGTTGAGTGGGAGGTTGGCACCATTTGGTTTGGCAAATGGGAGCTGACCATTGACTGCAGGGTTGTTGACAATGCCGGTGATTGCTAGTGCAGTTGGGTTTGACCCACCTAGGATGTCATGTGTCGAAACCATTTTTTTAAATTTAAAGAAGAAAAAAAACAGGGATCGACTGAAAAGAAAAGTATGGAGTCGCCACCAATCTTTTGTTTAGGTGTGATCGGATCACCTAAGAATTTGGTCATTTTAATAAAACACTTTTGATTTACTAAAACAACGATTTTGTTCTACGAAAATTTTAGAAAACGGGCTCGGGAGTCAGTTACGTATGGGGAAGGATTAGCACCCTCACTACGCCCAAAATTGGTACCAAATTGATTAAGTACTGTCCTTTTGTCTAGAATTAAAAATATTTTTGAAATGTGGTTCCTTTTATAATGTTCGAGTAATCCGAGTTGGTTGCCAAAATTTCTTGTTTCGGTGTCCGAAAGTATATAATTAGAGAATTCCAGAAGGATACTCAACTATTTAGTCCAACAAAAAAATCGAAACCCAGCACAGTAGGGTACGATTCCTCGAATTTCCAAATATTGACCATTGCCTTACTTTATAAAATACGTGTAAAAATTTCGATGAGATATTCAATTATTTTGGACAAACGAAAAAGCGCGGCCCAGCACGGTAGGGCACGATTCGCAAATTGTCAAACATCGAACATCGCCTTCGTTTTGAAAGGTTTTTTATAAACATGAGTGAAAACCTAGAGGAATATTCGATTGTTTTGAACAAGCGAGAGATCACAACCCAGCACGATAGGGCATGATTCCCAAATTGTCAATCACCGAGTATTACCTTCGTTTTAAAGGGTTTTTGAAAGATATGAGTGAAATTTTTAAGGGACCTTCGATTACTTCGAGCAAACAAGGAATTGCAACCCAACACGTTAGGGCACGATTCCACAAATTGTCAAATATCAAATATCGCTTCTGATTTAAATAATTGTGAAACTAGCTTAAAACATATTAATTTGATTTGAAATAAGACGAAACTAATCATAAATTTGGATTTGATGAAACCACGTTTCAAAAAGCAAGTGGAAAACGATGAATGGGATAATATATGTACGCATAATCGATTAACGAACCAAAAGGATATAACCAACCTAAGTAACATAATCCGATTATAATCATGCATGGAGAATAATTGATGTGATGACATATAAACGAGCAAGCACGATGTAACAAATATACAAGAAATATCGTGAAGATAATTAACACATGAGATACCGAACAATATAGAATCAATACAACATAAAAATAATGGACTAAAAGTGGTGGATTAACAATCAAATAATACATGCTAGAGTTTAAAATAATTTATAAAAGAAAAGTTAAGAATATATGTGTATATGTAAAAAAAATTTGAAGCAATTATACACAAAAACAACATGGAATTAAAATGCGAATATAAAAAAATTTGAATTGATTTTAACATAAATTTTATGTATATAAATAAACTAGAAATAATTGTTTGTAAAAAATACCACACTTAAGATTTAGTTATCTTTTATTATAAATCGTGATGGACTTAAAAGCATACTCATATAGTATATATAAAGAAGACTATATAAAAGGTAGGTTTAATAGTGTATGCAAATAAAAACATATACTAGTGCAAATGAATATGAAATGACTTAAATTTTATGTAAAACATATATATAAAGCATATTTGAATAGCAAAAAAAATGTTAAAGTATACGGATTCAATAATACATGGATCAAAAGTAAGCTTCGATAAATATATGCACTTGCATAATGATGATTCAAAAGATGTATTATAAAAATTGTGTAGTATAATATAAGAATATGTTTAAAAGCAATTATATGTAGATAAAATAATATAATATTAATAATATACGAAAAATAACCTCGTTATAAAATACGTGAGTTTAGTAATGTATAGATTAATATACATATAGTTAGTCTAAAAATTATATACATGCCCTTATGTCAAAACATTTAAATAAGAGCTTATATAAAGCATAAAAGTAATATAGTACAAAGAAATGTGCAAAAATAATAATTTTAAAATCACAAAGATGGAATTTCTAAAATCGTTTCATATCTATATAGAGAAAATACTTGACAAATCATAAAACAAAAGTGTTTCAAAATAAAAAGATCTATTAGAATAACAAATGTATTAATATATACGTACAAAATTTAAAAGTAAGTACATGTAAAATAGCATGAAAATAATATATATATATATATATATATATATATATATATAACAAAATCAATCTTATTACATCATAAATTTAAGAATATGCTTATGTGTATATAATGAGAAAACTATATGTATAAAATACATGGATTTTGTGATATATATAGACTAAATATTAGTATCAATAAATACGTATATGTATGATAATAATTTAAAAAAACATATTATGTAGGATTATAAAATAAAATATAAGAATAAACTTAGAGAAAGAAGAAGCCATATTTATAAAATAACATAAGGTTAATAATACATATATATATAATAAAAAATTAACTTTGATATAAAGTATATGTATATATAATAGTGTATGTAATAAATATTACAAAAATAATTAAAAATGAAATCAAATAACTAGTAATATAAAGAAGAAAAGAAATAATTAAGCAAGGATAAAATGTTGAACGTGTCAAAAAATGACAATAAGCCATAAAATGAATAAGTAAACAGGACTTAATTAAAATGGAATTAAAATAAAAGAGACAAATCATAAACAAAATCAACTGACGAAATAACAAGGGGACCAGCGCGCAACACATGCGAATGCGCAGGGACCAAGTCTGGAAATAACCCAGACTTCCAAAACGCAACGCTGAAGCACAGACTAAGGTGAAAACATGCGCAAGTTGCAGGGATAATTTAAAAGAAAGGGAGAAATACAAATAGGAGCTGATTAAAATGCGGCGCGAAAGGGGAGGGTTTATCACGCAATTAACCCTCTTAAACAAAGAAACGCGGATCTGGGCTACCCGTTAGGTCGACGCGCGGATCCTAGCTCCCCCTTCTGAGACGACGTCATTTCAAGGCTATTAGGCCTTGCCTGAAACGGCGTCACTTTATGCATTTCATTTAAGGGGAAATCAGCCTAAAACTCACAGCATTACAGCAAAACAAAAAGAAAAAATTGAAAACCCTAATACCTACACTTATTCCATCTGCCATTCGACACTAAAATTGTTTCTTAAGCCCCGATCTGCTCCTATCAACGGAGACGAGCAGATTCGGGCTCCGAGGGGTGACAATTTCAACCATGGAATCCCCTCTATACTCTGATTTCGACGAAGCAGACGGAATCCTTGGTATTTTCGCGAGGTAAGATCACTCTCTTATTTCATTTTCTTCTTTTTTTTGTTTTATTATAATAAAAATATATAGAAAATCTAAGGATGAACTAGTAGAACAGATTCAAAAGAAAAAAAAAAGTTTTTGCAATCTACCTTCGATTTTTTTTATATTCGTATCTCTTTTTTTTTGTATTTCAAATCGTTCCTTTTACAATAAGTTTCATTTCGGGCTTTATAGCCGAAAATACCATTCATTTGCTATTGCTTATGTCTTCTGTTTTTTTCTTGCTTCGTTTCTGCCCTACTCTTGCCTTGCTTCCTTTTTTGCTCTTTTTGCAGGTGCACAAAGGTCAATGGGGTCGTAGATGGCCATTTTAGTGCCACGAGACAAATAGGAGCCCGACCTCGGGTATTGGACGCACCGATGGTGCATGTGGGAGGGGTATGGTGCTAGGAGGAGGTTAGGGTCAGGGTGGCCGGTCTTGATTTAGGCTTCTGGGCCTATTGACCGTATTTTTTTGGGTTAGGGATTTGTTAATGTTTTGGGTTTTGGATTGTAAACATTTGATTTAATTTTTATTTATTTTGTCTTTTGGTGGACCCGGGCAATTTGGCCCGCTTACAGCTGCCCTCTTTGCTCATTGTCGTGTAACGAGAATAGAGCAAAGACTATAACAAAGACCAAATTTGCCCGGTCTGGCTAAGTCTCAAAATCTTGATCCTCATGTTCCCCAAAGATATTCAGATGCCTTCAGGAGTGTCAAATTAGCTATCCTCAACTTGCTTCTTGAAAACTCGGGGACACCTATCTGTCATTTTCGATCTGCTCTCTGCCAATACAGAGATGCCCAAATCTGCTATCTTCGATCTGTTTCCCTACTGCTTGGTGTGATAAGATCTTGTAAATCTTCAGCCTGTTACCCTACTGCTTAGGGGGTTAAGGCTTGTAAATTCGACTTGTTACCCTACTGCTTAGGGGATTAAAGTCTATTATCTTCGATCTATTTCCCTACTACTTAGAGGGGTTAAGATCTGTAAATTCGGCCTGTTACCCTACTGCTTAGGGGGTTAAGGCTTGTGAATTCGGCTTGTTACCCTACTGCTTAGGGGGTTAAAGCCCATTATCTTCGATCTGTTTCCCTACTGCTCAAGGGGTTAAGATCTGTAAATTCAACCTGTTACCCTACTGCTTAGGGGGTTAAGGCTTGTGAATTCGACTTGTTACCCTACTGCTTAAGGGGTTAAAGCCTATTATCTTCGATCTGTTTCCCTACTGCTTAGGGGGTTAAGATCTGTGGCTTAAATCTGCTTCACTACAACTTCAGGAAGACAAGATTCGCCGTCTTCGATCTGCTCCACTGCAACTTCAGGGAGGCAATACCTATATAATTGGTCTTATGTATCTATGATTAGGATGCTATGATCAAGACGAATCAAATGCTCATGACTAGATGTGATGCTGAGGTCAAATAATTAGGATGCTATGATTGAAATGAATCAGATGCTCTTAACTAGGTGTGTTATGAACGATGTATGAATGCAGGAATGAGAATGATCCGTTTTGAAAGGCTTAAGGTGTCATTGCTCATTATTCATTGGGACATTATCAATGACGCTTCGATCAGTCTTTCTCTCTAGTTGGTATCTCTTGAAGGACTCAGGTTATTCTTACCTAACTTTCTTTTGCATTTGGGTAATTCAAACCAATTAGTCCCGTTTCAGGTCCTTGTATCATTTAAAATTAATTTGGAGTGATATGCGGAACTCCTTTCGAATGTCATTAGTCCATTAATCGTTATTTTAATGAAGAAGGCTTGAAAAAGATTATAGCAATGGACAAGACGAAATTTTATTGAGAAAAACCTTGAAATGAATAAGGTAATCAAGATGACAAGTTGCTAAGATACAAAATGAACAAAAAGTGAAAACAGATGCCCCAGATATCAACATGAGCTTATCTGCTTAAAACTTCTTGAGGACCCCTTTGAAACTTGATATGTGTTCAAAAAACCAAGAGTACTTTGTTGATGCCTCAAGATGTAGCTTTTCTCCTTTTTGTTGATTCAGAGAGGACAAAATTAACGCATGCCCTGTTCTTGATCAAAACTTGAATTACCCATTCCTGGGTTTTCAAGTCAAACCCCTTTGGTCTCAAAGCGCCCTTTTGTGAGTTTTCGCCTTGGCCTCTCTGTTTTTTTTTTTTTAGGTAAAGTACTTCTTGACCAAATCCAAATTCACGGGGTTAGGCAAGCTTTTGCCATCCATCTCAATTAAGATCAGAGCTCCCCCAGAGAAAGCTTTCTTCACCACATAAGGTCCTTCCCAATTTGGCATCCATTTTCCTCTGAAGTCCTTTTGTATGGGGAGAATCTTCTTCAAAACAAGGTCTCCTTCATAGAATTCTCTTGGGCGAACCTTCTTGTTATAAGCCCGCATCATTCGCTTTTGGTACATTTGACCATGGCGGATTGCTTTCAGCCTCTTTTCTTCAATTAAATTCAATTGATCGTACCTTGACTGGATCCATTCTGCTTAGTCTAATTTTAATTCTGATAGCACTCGTAAAGAGGGAATCTTGACCTCAATAGGCAGCACAACCTCCATTCCATAAACCAAGGAGAAAAGTATTGCCCCGGTGGAAGTTCTGACTGACGTTCGGTAGGCATAAAGGGCGAATGGTAATTTTTCGTGCTAATCTCTCTAAGTCTCCATCATTTTTCCCATAATCTTCTTGATATTCTTATTTGCTGCTTCTACCGCACCATTTATCTTTGGACGATACGGTGACGAATTATGGTGTTTGATATTGAATTGGTGATAGACCTCCGCTATTGTGCTATTGTTCAAATTCAACGCATTGTCTGATATGATCCTCTCAGGCATCCCGTATCGACATATGATTTCTTTCTTTAAGAACTTGTTGACTGCTGATTTCGTGACGTTGGCATAAGAGGTGGCCTCTACACATTTAGTGAAGTAATCGATGACCACAAAGATGAACCAATGCCCGTTAGATGCTTTCGGCGAGATCGGCCCGATGACATTCATTCCTCACATCGAGAAAGGCCATAGGGACATCATAACACAGAGCGGTGAAGGAGGTACATGAATCTTATCCCCATAGATTTGGCATTTATGGCACTTTTTTTCATAGTTGATGCAATCCCCCTCCATAGTAGACCAATAATACCCGAATCTCATGATTTGTCTGGCCATTGTGAAACCATTAGCATGTGTTCCGCAGACACCCTCATGGACCTCTTCTAAAATTTGTTTAGCCTCGATAGCGTCCACGCATCTTAAGAGCACCTGATCTTTTTTTCTTTTATACAAGATCTCACCGTCTAAGACATAGTCACTGGCCAGCCTTCGCAACGTCCTTTTATCATTCTCAGTCGCTTGGTCTGGATATTCACGATTCCGCACGTATCGTAGTATATCTTGATACCAAGGGTGATCATCTTTTTCCTCTTCCTCGTCAATATTGCAGCAATGTGCCGGGGCCGCGTAGATACTCATTTGGATAGGCTTCACATCCTCTTGCCTGTTTACTTTGACCATAGAAGCCAGGGTTGCCAAGGCGTCAGCCATCTGGTTTTCATCTCGTGGGAGATAGCAAAAAGTGACAGCGTCAAACTCCTCAATTAGTTCCAGGACCAACCTTTGGTAATTGATTAACTTAGGGTCTCTTGTCTCCCATTCGCCCTTGAGTTGATAGATCACTAGTGCTGAATCTCCATATATTTCTAGCACCTTGATTTTGCATTCAATAGCCGCACGGATACCCATAATGCATGCTTCATACTCTGCCATGTTATTCGTGCAATCAAAATCCAATTTACTAGTAAAGGGATAATGATCTCCATTTGGAGATACCAGAACTGCCCCGATTCCATTACCCATAGCATTTGAAGCTCCGTCAAAATTCAGCCTCCAAGGATGATCTTCTTGGGAGTCTTCTTCCATGGTCGCAATGTACATTAAGTCTTCATTTGGGAAATCAAAACTCAGAGGCTCATAATCTTCTAGAGCCCTACTGGCCAAAAAGTCTGCTACCGCACTTCCTTTTATAGCTTTCTGGTTCACGTAGACTATGTCGAATTTAGAAAGTAAAATTTGCCAACGAGCCATTCTTCCGTTCAAAGCGTTTGATTCCATCATGTACTTCAGAGGATCTAGTTTTGAGATGAGCCAAGTTGTATGTTACAGCATGTACTGTCTCAGTCTTCGGGTTGTCCAGATCAAAGCACAACATAATTTCTCGATTGGCGAATATCTTATCTCGCAGTCAGTAAACTTCTTGCTAAGGTAGTATATCGCCTTTTCCTTTCTTCCTGACTCATCATGTTGGCCTAATACGCACCCCATGGAGTTCTCGAACACTGCCAAATACAATATCAGCGGTTTATCTAGGCAAGGTGGCATCAATACTGGGGTATTAGACAGGTAATGCTTGACTTTATCGAAAGTTCTTTGGCACTCCTCATCCCATACACCTGGGTTGTGTTTCCTAAGGAGGTGGAATATCGGGTCACATTTCTCTGTCAGTTGCGAAATGAACCGGGCGATGTAATTTAGCCTTCCTAGGAAACCTCGAACTTCTTTTTAAGTACATGGTGGAGGTAATTCTTGTATGGCCTTGACCTTATCTGGGTCAATTTCGATCCCTTTTTCACTGACTATGAATTCTAACAACTTTCCTGACCTAGCCCCGAAGGTACATTTTGCAGGATTGAGCTTCAGTTGAAACTTTCTTAACCTTAAGAACAATTTCTTCAGGACTTGTATGTGCTCTTTTACTGTCTTGGATTTCGCTATCATGTCGTCAACGTAAACTTCGATCTCCTTGTGCATCATGTCATGGAACAGAATTACCATTGCTCTCTGATATGTCGCCCCTGTATTTTTCAGTCTGAATGGCATCACCTTATAACAAAACGTTCCCCACATGGTCACAAATATGGTCTTTTCCATGTCTTCGGGATGCATCCTTATCTGGTTGTATCCCGAGAATCCATCTATGAAGGAGAAAAGCGAGCAACCTGCCATGTTATCCACTAATGTATCAATGTAAGGTAGTGGAAAATTGTCTTTTGGGCTGGCTTTGTTCAGATCTCGATAGTCTACGCACATTCGTACTTTCCCGTCCTTCTTAGGAACTGGGACTATATTGGCTACCCATTCGGAGTATTTGACCACTTGTAAGAAACCGGCGTCGAATTGCTTCTTGACCTCTTCTTTTATTTTCAAGAGAACATCAGGCCTCATTCTTTGAAGCTTTTGTTGCACTGGCTTGCATTCTTCCTTTATGGGGAGTCGGTATACTACTATATCAGTATTCGACCCGGGCATGTCCTGATACGACCATGCAAAGATATCCTTGAATTCTTGTAGTAGCTCAATGAGATCTCGTTTTACTCCTGCAGTGATACAAGCTCCAATCTTCACCTCTTTTCCTTCTTCTAGGCTCACAGTTTCCACTGATTCCTTGTGACGTTGAATTTGTTTTTCATCTTGTTATACCATTCTTAACAAGTTCGGAGATAGGTTACAGTTTTGGTCATTTTCAAAATCTTGAGAATCCTCCGCACACATATCTTCCTTAAAAGGAGGCTCCGAGTCAATAGCAATGTTACTCATATCATTGATATATGGGGACCTGCTATAAGAATGAAGAAAAATCCAAAGAACAAAAGAATCTAAGAATATTTATTTGTATGGTATGATTATGAATGAAAAGGAAAGAATAAAAGAATGTTTGCTCAAGATGGTACGCAAAAGTGCATTTTTATTGAAATAACGATATTGGATAAGAGCCTATTTCACAAAAGGATTCCTATTACCCCTAGGCTTAGGGCAATAGGCTTGTTTCGGACATTACTCTGAATTAATTTTAAAGGTTACAGGGATCTTTTCTACGGTCCAATTGTTTAAAATGCTCCCGGACACGTATGGGCAAATGCCTACATGATCTTCGTTTCTTGTTCTTTCCTCGGATATGGAGTTAATGCTCAAGTTCCCTAGCGTTTCTTCGGTAAAACCTTTCCTCGTCGTTCTTTCTCCAGCGTAAGTTCCTCCTGACACGAATGTCCTAGATATGTGAGGAAAGATCATCGACTCCCATTTGACCTCTTCTCCATTTAAACGCGCTCTTCTCCTTTCTTGTTTCTTCTCTATCTCCCTTTCTTCTGCCTTGCGTCTGGCTTGTACCCTAGGCCGAAATGGTCTCGTTTGTCTGTGAGCACAGGCGCCTCGATCCTCCCATTTAGATTTCTTCCGAGCCCCTTTTCAGGCACAGCTCTTTTTCCAACTGTCGACTGCAAACCCATCTTGGTAGTTTTGGAGATTTTGGGCATCGAGATCTTGTTCCCTTCGATAACGAATGTAGCGTTGACAAATTCTAATGATCGAAAAGAACACTCTATCGTCCGTGCCTACGTCCGGAGCATCACTGGTAACGGATGCAATGATGTCTTCTTCTGCATTTATAGTTACTAATTGGCCTTCTGTTACAAATTTGAGTTTTTGATGCAGTGATGACGGTACTGCCCCTGTTGAGTGAATCTATGGCCGTCCCAGCAAGTAATTATAAGACGGCTTGATGTCCATTACTAAGAAATCTACCTCGTAGGTACTTGAACCGATTAAAAGGGGTATTTCAATCCTCCCCATTACCCTCCTTTCAGTGCCATCGAATGCCCTCACTATATTTTGGCATGCCTTCATATGAGAACTATCTACTGGCAGCCTATTCAGCGTAGACAGGGGTAGGACATTTAGTGCAAACCCATTGTCAATCAACACTCCTGGTAGTGTATGCCCTTTACAGCGGGTTGTGATGTGTAGCGCTTTTGTTGATCCCATTCCTCCCGGTGGTATTTCATCGTCATTGAAAAATATAAAATTATCAGCACTTATATTATTGACGAGACGGTCCAGCTTGTTGACGGAGATATCGTTCGCGACATAAGTTTTGTTTAGTACCTTCATTAACGCGCTCCGATGTGTCTCCGAACTCAAGAGCAGAGCTAACACCGAGATACGAGCCGGTTGCTTATGTAACTGTTCAACCACACTGTACTCATTATGCTTTAGGAATTTCAAGAATTCTTTAGCTTCTTTTTCAGTTACAGGCTCATTGACAGGTGATTCAGGTCTGGTTGTCTTTTCCTTTTCTTGTTCAACAACCGCGGATTTTCCTTTAGTTGGTTCTACCTTTGTGTTCGGGGTATAACGCCTTCCACTTCGTGTATAGAAGCCTTCGTCTTGACCTTCTTTTGAAATGCTAGCCGGGTTCTCCTTTTCCTGGATTGTCACATTGCAATTGTAATTCCAGGGCACACTCTTGCTATCTTTGTAAGGGAAAGCAACGGGTTTCTGTATTATGACCTTTGGCACAATTGGTACTCCCGCTTCATTATTTTTGGGTCGTAAAATAATCACCACAGGATGATTGACTTTTTGGACCCCTTCTATTGTTCCTTCTTCTGAGGCGTAAACTTCTCCTTCTTCTGATCTTTCAACTTCTTCATAAAATTTCATCTCCTTACTGTCCATCAAATTTTGCACTATGGACCTAAACTTATCGCACTCTTGGATGTCATGGCCTTCATCAGCATGAAACTCGCAGTATTTCCTTGCTTCTCTGGGCGTTTCCCTTGAATCTTGTGTGACTAAACCTCTTCTGATCATTTGTTTCCAAACCCATCTCAATGGGGTCTTCACTTCTGCTATATCAGCTTTGATCTTTTTGCCCCCGTTCTCAACTATCGTATTTATCCCTTTATTCGTATGATCGGGCAATGGGTTTCCTGCCACGTTGGGTTCTGATGGGTTGTCGAACTTTACGATACCCATTTGGATAAATCTTTCGATCAACTTTTTAAACGCGGTACAGTTCTCGATCGAGTGCCCTGTTATCCCCGCGTGGTATTCACATTGGGCGCTAGAGTCATACCACTTCGGGAACGGGGGTTGTATGGGCTTCAGGTAGAAGGGTGACACTACATAGGCATCAAATAAGTTTTGATACAGTTCTTTGTATGACATTGGGATAGGCGTAAACTGGACTCTTTCCGTGTTAGGCCTAGAGTTTGCATCTTATCTTGCTGAGCTCGGATGGCTAGTAGTTACTGCCTTGGGCTGGCTCACAGTGACTGGCTTTGAATAACTCTTATTGTATACGCTCATGTTGTTTACCTCACTTTTTTTCCTTCTCGGGACTGATTTCTTGACATTTTCTCCGGTTTCAATCTTTCCGCATCTTATCGCATTCTCTATCATCTCTCTTGACATTACTATGTCTGAGAAGCTCTTAGTAGCGTGTAACGCCCCTAACCCGAATTCGTCACCGAAATAGAGTTATGGAGCATTACCGGAGTTACCGATTTATTTATCAGATATTTCATTTTATCTAACGTTCATATTTGGAACCAATTAAAATCAAACATATTGTCCCTTAACGTACTTATTTTTCTCGATATGTTTTACTTGAATTTATTACTCGTCTCAATTTAATTAATTTCCTTGTATCAACGTATAAAAAATAATCACCTATTTACATGTCATGATAAATATCATTCAATTTTGTAATTTTAAATAATAAAATAATTCATTTCATACAATTTGGTCATTTCGACATTTTTACAAAATTGCCCATAAATTTTTACTTTTATTCAATTTAGTCCCCGAGCCTAAAACATGCAAATTAGCCATGCTAGATGAATATTCATACATATTTTCCTCCTCCTCCTCTCCATTCCACATCCTTAGTATAAACAACACACTTGTAGGTAACATTATCCATAATTTTCACTATCTACTTATGTGAATATTCAAGCTGTCCATCTGTGTCATAGTCACTAAATTATTTTTATCTTGAGCTAAAGAACTCCAAATTAAGATCCGCTAATTTTCTCTGAAACTAGACTCATATACCTTCTTACCAAAAAAATTTCATAATTTTTTGTTGGGCCAATTAATACAGTTTATTCATTAAAGTCTCCCCTGTTATGCCGTCTGACAGTTCCGACCCTTCTTCACTAAAAATTAATTATCTTCTTGTACAGGATTCAATTGATGTCCTCATTTGTTTCTCTTGAAAATAGACTCATTCAGGATTCTAAAAATATAAATTTAAGCGCCTAATTATTTTTATCCAATTTTTGATGATTTTCCAAAGTCAGAACAGGGAACTCAGAAATCATTCTGACCTTGTCTCACAAAAGTTATTATATCTCATGATTTACAATTCCATTGCTTACATAATTTCTTTTATAAGAAACTAGACTCAATAAGCTTTAATTTCATATTTTATTCATCCTCTAATTCAATTTATACAATTTTTGGTGATTTTTCAAAGTTAGGCTACTGCTGCTGCCCAAAACAGTTTTAGTGAAAAATATTGATTTCCATTTAGCCCCAAATTCCACAATTCATACAATTCAGTCCTTGCTCAATTAACCCCTCAATTAATATAATTTTATAAATTAATACTTTTTATAGACATTATAAGTTATTTCATAACTATTGAAATTCATAATTTCCAT
The DNA here is from genome assembly GCA_025698475.1 of Gossypium anomalum. Classification (NCBI taxonomy): domain Eukaryota; kingdom Viridiplantae; phylum Streptophyta; class Magnoliopsida; order Malvales; family Malvaceae; genus Gossypium; species Gossypium anomalum. The sequence goes on along the minus strand of CM046960.1, from coordinate 45,893,491 downwards.
ATGGAACTCTAACTTCAAACTCTTTTACAATTAGGTCCCAAACATTCACTTTCTATTCAATTCTTTCAATAAAATCAGCATATAAATAATTTAAAGCTCTAATTCCATGCCAAATCATCATATACTTCCAGTACATATTCATATAAACTTTCAATTTCTTTCATAGAATCAAAAACTAATGAATTCAACAAGTGGACCTAGTTGTAAAAGTCACAAAAACATAAAAATTTCAAGGAGAAAGAAAGAATTAAACTTACATGAAGCTAGATTATGAAAACCAGCTTGAATCCTCCTCCATGGCTATTTTTCAGCTGATGAATATGAAGAGAAATGAAGAGAATTCTAGATATTCCAATTTAGTCCCATTTTTATTTAGTTAATTTTGGCAATTTTCCAATTTTGCCCTTATTTCACCCATTTTCTGATTTTTCTCAGCTATTGCCGCCCAAAATATCTCCTTTGGGTTTATTTGCACTTTAGGTCCTTCCTCATTTGACAATTAATCTATTTAATCATTTTAGCAACTTTTACACCTTTTTCAATTTAGTCCTTTTTATTTAATTAGCTATCAAGTTTTTAAAATTTCTTGACGAAACTTTAATACTAACTTATTAACACTCCATAAATATTTAAAATTCTCGAGGTCTCGATACCTCGTTTTCGATTGTAATTATTTTAATATATATATATTTTTGTACACTATTCACTATTTCAAAATTTTTCCTAACTTCACATTTAACTTATACTCACTAAATTAATAATATTTCCTACTCATTTGTCGGATTTAGTGATCTCGAATCATTGTTCAGACACCACTTGAAATTAGGTCATTACAACTCTCCCCTCTTTAAGGGATTTTCGTCCCTCAGAAAATCTTACAGTAAAAGTTACTTTCAACACTCATAAACACTTTTACTAACTTCTCGAATCACAATTTGATTTAACCTCGAATATCTTTTTCCTGTCACCTTTGAACTCTAGAACACAATGTTGGAACATCTTGTCAAAATTCTAAATTACCCTCTCGGGGACACATATACTCACCGATCATCAAAATGAAAACTCAGTACTTCATGAAATGATCATACTGAGATCTTTCTTTGTCAAATGAACAACCATAAACTAAATAACATTTTCCTTTCCGATGTTAATGACAATCCCAATTCGAAATCTATAGTCATTCTATCTCATAACACACTAGTATTATCATTGATCGCAATAATCCTAAATGTTCTTAATGTTTGGCTTACTTGCTAACAAATAGGCATCCGAATATGAACTCAAAAATATTATGTAACACTCATACAATCACTAGTACATCTAACTCACAAAAAGATAATAAAAATCTTGATAATTTCTCAAAGAAAGCCAAAAGAAAACATTGCTTACCGACTGGGACTTCCATCATAACAGAGATAATATATTCCCGCATGTATAAAACAAAATCATGATCAGTAGAAACATAAGAATAGTCTCACATAAATTTCTCACATAAATTTTTACCATTAACTTCATTTCCAACATATTAAAATAGAATTCTAAAAGATGAAGAAATGACGATCATAAACCGACAAGACCAATAGAGCTTTCTGCCTAACATCATAATTAACTAGCATTCTCAAAACATCGAACTCCACCAGAGACCTAATAACCACACACATATATCCGAGGATAAAAGAATATATAGAATACCCGAAAAAGATGATCATATTCGTTTCAACTGTAACTATCACCCACAATCATCTTTACTACTCAATTATCATTTTTCTCGATTAATTACATCATCATGAACCCCGCATCATTCCATTCACTAACGAAACCAATTCGGGAAAAATTTCAGCAAACACATACTTCGTATATATCATATCTGAATAAGTCGACTAGCCGAGGTTAACTTTTTCTTTAACCGTGTCATTACGTAATCTGAATGATCTTTAGAGTAATCGATATCTTTTTCAAAATTGTATTTACTTGTCAAACTATTTTTAACTCCGACTACATTATTAATTATTCCATTACTGTACTCTTTAGTTTCATATTTGTGAACTTATTCAACATTTTTTTTTATTATAAATTTTCGTTATAAAATACAACATTGGTAAGAGGGTGAGGTCGTAAGGCCTCTAACTGAGCTCTCATAAATACACACATATAACTTAGCATTTATCATCAACATCATATCATCACAATTACATAATTCACTTCAAAGAAATTAACATACAAAATTATGTTACACGAACTTTTCAGATTATCCATTTCAAACTAGTGTAATTAAACATACATTTCATGAATTTTGAGTAAATTTACTCATAGCATTTACTTAACCAAACAAGTCAGACACATAATATCATATGAATGCCATACAAACATAGATAAACTTATCACAATTTAAACTTTCATTTCATTCACGTTTCATCATTTCTCAACTTTTGATTATCTCATTTCGTACATTATCACATACATATTATGAACTTCTATTCATACCTTTCTAAGTTCCTTCTCATCATAAACACATTTCAATTATCTCAATATCACTAACTCATACTTCTCTTACCATATACATAATTTAAATTTAACATTTAATAATAAAAAATTTGAATTATAGTAATACAACCATACATTGAGTACATTTATACTCAGTGGTATTGCCATAATTCAAATTATAAATACTATAATAAATAATAAACATCAAACATGTAACAATATAAGTCATATGTGTTAATTATGCTTTAATTTCATATCTCGACAATAGTCTTTCATCAAATAGCATCATATATCATCTATGCTATCTTTAATCAATTCATGAACCTTTGGTTCAAGCTTTCAATCTCATATCTCAATTTCAATTCACATTTCAATTTTTAATTCCACTTTTCTTTTTTTTTCTTTTTTTTTTTTCATATTTTCAAAAGTTCAATCGATCAAATTCATTTGATTTTCTCATTTCATTTATTCAACTGATTTCAATATCAATAATTCAATATTTTACCAAATTCATGAATCTTTCCAAATCTCACATTTCATTTCAATTGAGAATTCAACTCATAATTTCTTTCTCATATATATATATATATTTTTTTAATAGTACGAGCAACCAAATTTATTTAATTTTCTCATTTCAGTTATTCACGCTATTAACAATTCGGACTTTGACGGATACACGGATTCCAACCCAAACACACCAAAGATGCGGCACATAGTGCCTCATCGGTCGGCCAAAAAGTAAAGCGATAACGATGGCGATGCGGTACCACGAGTACCTCATCGGAACAAATCCGAACAAGAATGCGATGATGATGCGGTAACAATATCCGACACACAAAGTGCCGAATCGTTAAAGGTAACAGTAACCAGCACATAAGTGCCTGATCGGTAAAGCCGATAAATCCCGTACTCTTCCAATCCTATGGCATGCCAATTATATCCGACAAGCCCGACAAGTTAATAGGGAATTTAATTCTTATTTCAATTTTACTTAATATTCACATTTACCCCTATTAACAAGACTCGGACTTTGGTGGATATGCGGATTTCACCCTAACACACCAGAATATCCAACCCAAACACACCCGGAATATTATAAATCCTCCATAACACACCAGTATAATATAGCCTCCCAAACACACCAGTATATCATATCCTCCCAAACACACCAGAATGTCCAACCCAAACACACCCGGAATATTATAAATCCTCCATAACACACCAGAAAGGCATTTAATGCCTCTTCGGATAAACCGAAGTTATAATAACAGAAACATCTTCTCGGCCGAACTACAAATCTCCTCATCACATCACAAATCCAATGGCATGCCATTTGTATCCAATCTAGTCCGATACTGTTAATAGGGTATTTGATTCACTTTCTAAATTTAATAATTCCTTTATCAATATACCAATCTAATATTCACATATATTCACACATTTTCATAATTTCATACATTTTCATTTAATTCAACAAATATATTTCAATTATTCACATAAATTCATAATTCAATCAATATAAATTCAATCAAAATAATTTCAATCAATATAAATTCAATAAATTCATCACATACTATATCAATCCATTTCAATTGCAAAACACAATAATTCTTACTTACCATACATAACAATTAAAAATTCAACAATCAATAATAATTAAAATTTGAATTATAGTAATACACACTTCAATTAATCATAATTCCATTCCATTCCATTCAATTCAATTCAAATTCACTTTTCCACTTTCTAATCAGTATACAATTCAATACCAATACATATTTCAGATATTCACATATAATCATACTTCACATGTACTACATTCGGTCCGAGAACCGACTAAACCTTAGCTCTGATACCACTAAATGTAACGCCCCTAACCCGAATTCGTCACCGAAATAGAGTTATGGAGCATTACCGGAGTTACCGATTTATTTATCAGATATTTCATTTTATCTAACGTTCATATTTGGAACCAATTAAAATCAAACATATTGTCCCTTAACGTACTTATTTTTCTCGATATGTTTTACTTGAATTTATTACTCGTCTCAATTTAATTAATTTCCTTGTATCAACGTATAAAAAATAATCACCTATTTACATGTCATGATAAATATCATTCAATTTTGTAATTTTAAATAATAAAATAATTCATTTCATACAATTTGGTCATTTCTGACATTTTTACAAAATTGCCCATAAATTTTTTTACTTTTATTCAATTTAGTCCCTGAGCCTAAAACATGCAAATTAGCCATGCTAGATGAATATTCATACATATTTTTCCTCCTCCTCCTCTCCATTCCACATCCTTAGTATAAACAACACACTTGTAGGTAACATTATCCATAATTTTCACTATCTACTTATGTGAATATTCAAGTTGTCCATCTGTGTCATAGTCACTAAATTATTTTTATCTTGAGCTAAAGAACTCCAAATTAAGATCCGCTAATTTTCTCTGAAACTAGACTCATATACCTTCTTACCAAAAAAATTTCATAATTTTTTGTTGGGCCAATTAATACAGTTTATTCATTAAAGTCTCCCCTGTTATGCCGTCTGACAGTTCCGACCCTTCTTCACTAAAAATTAATTATCTTCTTGTACAGGATTCAATTGATGTCCTCATTTGTTTCTCTTGAAAATAGACTCATTCAGGATTCTAAAAATATAAATTTAAGCGCCTAATTATTTTTATCCAATTTTTGATGATTTTCCAAAGTCAGAACAGGGGAACTCGAAATCATTCTGACCTTGTCTCACAAAAGTTATTATATCTCATGATTTACAATTCCATTGCTTACATAATTTCTTTTATAAGAAACTAGACTCAATAAGCTTTAATTTCATATTTTATTCATCCTCTAATTCAATTTATACAATTTTTGGTGATTTTTCAAAGTTAGGCTACTGCTGCTGCCCAAAACAGTTTTAGTGAAAAATATTGATTTCCATTTAGCCCCAAATTCCACAATTCATACAATTCAGTCCTTGCTCAATTAACCCCTCAATTAATATAATTTTATAAATTAATACTTTTTATAGACATTATAAGTTATTTCATAACTATTGAAATTCATAATTTCCATATGGAACTCTAACTTCAAACTCTTTTACAATTAGGTCCCAAACATTCACTTTCTATTCAATTCTTTCAATAAAATCAGCATATAAATAATTTAAAGCTCTAATTCCATGCCAAATCATCATATACTTCCAGTACATATTCATATAAACTTTCAATTTCTTTCATAGAATCAAAAACTAATGAATTCAACAAGTGGACCTAGTTGTAAAAGTCACAAAAACATAAAAATTTCAAGGAGAAAGAAAGAATTAAACTTACATGAAGCTAGATTATGAAAACCAGCTTGAATCCTCCTCCATGGCTATTTTTCAGCTGATGAATATGAAGAGAAATGAAGAGAATTCTAGATATTCCAATTTAGTCCCATTTTTATTTAGTTAATTTTGGCAATTTTCCAATTTTGCCCTTATTTCACCCATTTTCTGATTTTTCTCAGCTATTGCCGCCCAAAATATCTCCTTTGGGTTTATTTGCACTTTAGGTCCTTCCTCATTTGACAATTAATCTATTTAATCATTTTAGCAACTTTTACACCTTTTTCAATTTAGTCCTTTTTATTTAATTAGCTATCAAGATTTTTTAAAATTTCTTGACGAAACTTTAATACTAACTTATTAACACTCCATAAATATTTAAAATTCTCGAGGTCTCGATACCTCGTTTTCGATTGTAATTATTTTAATATATATATATTTTTTGTACACTATTCACTATTTCAAAATTTTTCCTAACTTCACATTTAACTTATACTCACTAAATTAATAATATTTCCTACTCATTTGTCGGATTTAGTGATCTCGAATCATTGTTCCGACACCACTGAAATTAGGCTGTTACATAGCGCTTCCCAACATGTGGTTGATGAATGGAGCTTTCAGAGTGTTGACAAAGAGCATTGTCGTTTCTTTCTCCAATAGAGGTGGTTGGACTTGTGTTGCCACCTCTCTCCATCTCTAGGCGTACTGCCTGAAGCTCTCGTTTTGTTTCTTCTCTATATTTTGTAATGTAATTCAATCGGGTGCTATGTCTGTCACGTGGCCGTATTGCTTCATGAAAGCTTGTGCCAAGTCTTTCCATGAGTGGATTTGCGCACGACTTAGTTGGTTGTACCACTTGGCCGTGGACCCGACCAAACTGTCTTGGAAGCAATGGATTAATAATTGCTCGTTATGAACATACCCTGTCATTCTTCGACAAAACATGGCGATGTGAGCCTCTGAACAGCTAGTTCCATTGTATTTTTCAAAATATGGGATTTTGAACTTAGGAGGGAGGACTAGTTCTGAGACCAAGATCAAATCCTTGACGTCGATCCCACTATGATAGTCAGCATTTTCCATCACTCTAAACTTTTCCTCTAACCATTTACAACGATCCTCTAATTCTTTTGAGAGCTCCGTTCTTATTCTTTCTTCTTCCGCCACATTATTCAAATCGGGGATGGTAGGATGGATAGGGTTATCCTCGGGATTAGAGCCTGAGCCCGTTTGATAATTGACTGGCATCGAGGTATCGGCCTAAAATTGTTGAGGCCTGATCGTAACAGACGGTCTTCGCATGTGTAGCTCAGGTTGCGTTGGAGCATTCATTGGGGTGAAACCAAGGGGTAGAGAGGATCTTCAGTAATAGACGGTCTTTGCGTATGTGTCTCATGCTGCGCTTGGACGTTCACCGGGGTAAAGCCAGGGAGGTAAAAGGAATCTCTATTGTTATTTCCCACATCGACTATAGGGCCTTTTCCTTTGTCTGGCCTGCTGGTTAGTAGCCGGGTTAACTCTTCCATCATGTTTTTCTGTGACTCCAGTATTTGGTCCTGCATTTCTTGCTGGATTTTAGCTAGTTGTTCTTGTACTTGTGCTTGCATCTGCTCCTGCATCTCTTTCTGCATTTGCTCCAATCTCTCTAACTTTTTATCCATTACTTCAGTTTTCTTTCTTGTACCGTAGGGATGTGTATTCGGGAGATTTTCGTTGGTTTCCAAGTTACTGAAACATTTTTAATTAATTAGAATCTTTTTATGGCCTTTAATGCATATGATGTAATGTAATGCAAATGCATGAATGCAAAGGAGGTATCAATTTTGATTCAATTCCTTCTTAGAAAACTTCACTAGAAAATAAAATTCTTTTACATAAAGTTGAGTTACAAGTAAAACTTCGCTCTAATGCTCAAAGTCCTAATTTTCTTAAGCAGTAAAGCTAACTCCTGCCCCCGATCTGATTCCAGCTCGTACTTCGTGCTCAGTACGTTTGCTTGTACCGCCAAGGCCTGTAGATAGTCGGCTACCTCTCAGATCTGAGTTATGGCTTCCCCCATAACGTAATCCCTGTTTCAGACTTGGTCTTGCGTGTGGTGAAGCTGCTCTTTCCAACAATCCTCGTTTGCCTCAAAAAACTGGATCCGCATCTCACAGTTCTACAGTGACGCCTCTAACTCTTCTATTCTTCCTTTCATTTCTTCTATTTTGCTCAAGCTTGCCCTCAATTCCAATACGGTGTTGCGGTTTCAGTACTGATATAGAGACTTCTTGAGTTCCGCCACTCTAGCCCTTAATTCCCCTCACTCATTCCTGCTTTCCGACAGACTCTTCTCCAAATCTTCGTTTCGTGCCTGAGTTTCTCGAAATTTCTTTTCCCATCGGTCAGCTTTGGTCTTCTCCTCTCGAATTTCGTGACGCCATTGTTCGAAAGTCTTACCTAACCCCACAGTCCTCAAAGACAGGCGTAACTTCTTATAGTCAGTCTTCAAGCTGTCTAGATCTTCTTCGGCCTTGGTTTTCCCTTTTCTCCACTTCTCAGCCTCTGACCTCTGGACATCAGCGTCTAATCTTAAGTGCATCTTCTCTTCTTCTAGTTGTTCAATCTTTTTTTCAAGCTCAGAACTTTTCTTCTCGAAGTCTTGCTTTATAATTTCCAATTCTGACGGGGCGATTTGTAATTGCTCCATAGTAGGTCGAGTATTTTCCAAGCTTGACCTAGGAACATTATCATTAACTCTTTTCTTAAACCATCCATCATACTCGGGTATTATCATGGCACCGACAGCTAACCTTTTCATCCAACGAGTTTGCTTCCAAGCGTCAGATAGCTCCCGAACTTTCTTCTTATAGTGGGCGCCTTTGAAAGAAAATTCACACTGGGCAAATCCGTGGGTCGTGGGTACAAACTGCCTCGATTTATACTGCCTCAATGCGAGCAACGGAGTATACCCGGTGGCCCCCCAAATCCCTAACAATGGCACCCAATCAAAGTCACCGCATCGGTACATGATCTCATCAAGAACCATCCAATAAGCTCTCCACTCTATGCTCCCCTCTTTGAGGTTTTGGAGGATTTCCATCCACTTCTCCTCCGAGATATCCTCTCTCCTTTGTATGGCCGCCTCTTCCTTTAAAGGGGAATAACTTTCGAAAAAGACCCGATAAGAAATCTTGTCTACCTTCTAAAAGTGCCCGTGAAACCACACCATCAACAATTGTGCGCATCCAATAAATTGCCCCTCACCTGTCTTCCGACATATGCTCAAGGATCTAAACGTTTCAGCGAATATCGCCGATACCGGTGTGATTCCCTTCTCAAGACGATCGAATAAATCAATTACTGCCTCGTCCACGTGCCTTAAAGCCTTAGGAAAAATTACTAATCCATAGATGCTTAAGGCGAAGATATCAACCCTCTTTCTTTCATCTGGGTGCGTCAAGACCAAATCTCGCAAATTCTCCCAAGGGATACACTTGCTGTCTCCCTTTTGTTGAATCCGAGCAGTGACCCAAAGCTCGCTCATCCCTGAAATGCTTATCAATTTCTTCGCGAAGGTCTAACTATTAAAAACTCTGGCATAAGCCTTTCTAACCTGGACTCTCAGACACCTGAGCAGGGCAATGTATTCCTCCATGGTAGGTACTAAATCCACTTCTCCAAAAGTGAAACACTTATAAGCAGAATTCCAAAACTGAACCATACCTCGGAATAGATGCTTGTCCACCCTAATATCTAGCAAGTAGGATATATCGCCGTAATTTTGATAAAACAACTGCTTGGTCCCTTCGTCCCAACTAGCCCAAACATCTCTCAACTCTTGCAGCTCATTCTGTGCTACATTGATGCGGGTGAAATCCTACAACTCTGATACATATCCTTCTGTCAAGCTATCCCCTTTCTCTGATTGTAGCTTTTCTGACCATGCACGAACGGCCGCATTATCCTCGACTTTACTAAGAAATTCATTCTCCATGTCAAACTTTCTAATCTTAGTAATTGAATACGAATCAACACCTCCTTTAATATGCGATGTCATGCAAAACACAATTACAGCAAAACACAGGTTAGCATCAAATAATAGTGACAGAATGCAAGCATATAAACGATAATTACAACGCATATATGGGTGAATGCTAAGGCTTGACGCAGCTCTACCTAAGGATAGCTCCTAGGATTCACTATATGTGGTTTAGTTCTAGAGATAAGGTACCCGAACTAGTCGATTCCTCAATCTTCACCCATTATAGGCTCATATAGATCGAGTTCGGTTTGGGGGGATACATTTCCCTATGACCATGCGGAGATGAAAATCTCACGAAATCATAGGTACGGATGTACCCCGAAAGCAGTCCACTAGCCCGTACGGAGGTGAAAACCTCACGAAAGCGTAGTTTCTTACTCCCACTTAGAAGGTGTGACCACAGCGGTCATGCAATGCAATGCGGTATTATTCTACAGGACTGGAACTATAGCAACCATACAAAAGAATGCATTTGAAAGAAACATGATTTTTCAAAACAAATTTTCAACTTCAGACAAAAGGACAGGCAATAATCAATTTTTGGCTTGACTCTCTTATTCGTCCCCAGTGGAGTCGCCAAGCTGTCGAAACCATTTTTTTAAATTTAAAGAAGAAACAAAACGGGGATCGACTGAAAAGAAAAGTATGGAGTCGCCACCAATCTTTTGTTTAGGTGTGATCGGATCACCTAAGAATTTGGTCATTTTAATAAAACACTTTTGATTTACTAAAACAACGATTTTGGTCTACGAAAATTTTAGAAAACGGCTTGGGAGTCGGTTACGTATGGGGAAGGATTAGCACCCTCACTATGCCCAAAATTGGTACCAAATCGATTAAGTACTGTCCTTTTGTCTAGAATTAAAAATATTTTTGAAATGTGGTTCCTTTTATAACATTCGAGTAATCCGAGTTGGTTGCCAAAATTTCTTGTTTCGATGTCCGAAAGTATATAATTTGAGAATTACAGAAGGATACTCAACTATTTAGTCCAACGAAAAAATCGAAACCCAGCACAGTAGGGTACGATTCCTCGAATTTCCAAACATTGACCATTGCCTTACTTTATAAAATACGTGTAAAAATTTCGAGGAGATATTCAATTATTTTGGACAAACGAAAAAGCGCGGCCCAGCACGGTAGGGCATGATTCTCAAATTGTCAAACATCGAACATCGCCTTCATTTTGAAAGGTTTTTTATAAACATGAGTGAAAACCTAGAGGAATATTCGATTGTTTTGAACAAGCGAGAGATCACAACCCAGCACGATAGGGCATGACAATCACCGAGTATTGCCTTCGTTTTAAAGGGTTTTTGAAAGATATGAGTGAAATTTTGAAGGGACCTTCGATTACTTCGAGCAAACGAGGAATTGCAACCCAACACGTTAGGGCACGATTCCACGAATTGTCAAATATCGAATATCGCTTCCGATTTAAATAATTGTGAAACTAGCTTAAAACGTATTAATTTGATTTGAAATAAGATGAAACTAATCATAAATTTGGATTTGATGAAACCACGTTTCAAAAAGCAAGTGGAAAACGATGAATGAGATAATATATGTACGCATAATCGATTAACGAACCAAAAGGATATAACCAACCTAAGTAACATAATCCGATTATAATCATGCATAGAGAATAATTGATGTGATGACATATAAACGAGCAAGCACGATGTAACAAATATATAAGAAATATCGTGAAGATAATTAACACATGAGATACCGAACAATATAGAATCAATACAACATAAAAATAATGGACTAAAAGTGGTGGATTAACAATCAAATAATACATGCTAGCGTTTAAAATAATTTATAAAAGAAAAGTTAAGAATATATGTGTATATGTAAAAAAATTTGAAGCAATTATACACAAAAACAACATGGAATTAAAATGCGAATATAAAAAAATTTGGATTGATTTTAACATAAATTTTATGTATATAAATAAACTAGAAATAATTGTCTGTAAAAAAATACCACACTTAAGATTTAGTTATCTTTTATTATAAATCGTGATGGACTTAAAAGCATACTCATATAGTATATATAAAGAAGACTATATAAAAGGTAGGGTTAATAGTGTATGCAAATAAAAACATATACTAGTGCAAATGAATATGAAATGACTTAAATTTTATGTAAAACATATATATAAAGCATATTTGAATAGCAAAAAAAATGTTAAAGTATACGGATTCAATAATACATGGATCAAAAGTAAGCTTCGATAAATATATGCACTTGCATAACGATGATTCAAAAGATGTATTATAAAAATTGTGTAGTATAATATAAGAATATGTTTAAAAGCAATTATATGTAGATAAAATAATATAATATTAATAATATACGAAAAATAACCTCGTTATAAAATACGTGAGTTTAGTAATGTATAGATTAATATACATATAGTTAGTCTAAAAATTATATACATGCCCTTATGCCAAAACATTTAAATAAGAGCTTATATAAAGCATAAAAGTAATATAGTACAAAGAAATGTGCAAAAATAATAATTTTAGAATCACAAAGATGGAATTTCTAAAATCGTTTCATATCTATATAGAGAAAACACTTGACAAATCATAAAACAAAAGTGTTTCAAAATAAAAAGATCTATTAGAATAACAAGTGTATTAATATATACGTACAAAATTTAAAAGTACGTACATGTAAAATAGCATGAAAATAATATATAAATATAACAAAATCAATCTTATTACATCATAAATTTAAGAATATGCTTATGTGTATATAAAGAGAAAACTATATGTATAAAATACATGGATTTTGTGATATATATAGACTAAATATTAGTATTAATAAATACGTATATGTATGATAATAATTTAAAAAAAACATATTTTGTAGGATTATAAAATAAAATATAAGAATAAACTTAGAGAAAGAAGAAGCCATATTTATAAAATAACATAAGGTTAATAATACATATATATAAAATAAAAAATTAACTTTGATATAAAGTATATGTATATATAATAGTGTATGTAATAAATATTACAAAAATAATTAAAAATGAAATCAAATAACTAGTAATATAAAGAAGAAAAGAAATAAGTAAGCAAGGATAAAATGTTGAACGTGTCAAAAAATGACAATAAGCCATAAAATGAATAAGTAAACAGGACTTAATTAAAATGGAATTAAAAATAAAAGAGACAAATCATAAACAAAATCAACTGACGAAATAACAAGGGGACCAGCGCGCAACACATGCGAATGCGCAGGGACCAAGTCTGGAAATAACCCAGACTCCCAAAACGCAACGCTGAAGCACGGACTAAGGTGAAAACATGCGCAAGTTACAAGGATAATTTAAAAGAAAGGGAGAAATACAAATAGGAGCTGATTAAAATGCGGCGCGAAAGGGGAGGGTTTATCACGCAATTAACCCTCTTAAACAAAGAAACGCGGATCCGGGCTACCCGTCGGGTCGACGCGCGGATCCTAGCTCCCCCTTCTGAGATGGCGTCGTTTCAAGGCTATTAGGCCTTGCCTGAAACGGCGTCACTTTGTGCATTTCATTTAAGGGGAAATCAGCCTAAAACTCACAGCATTACAGCAGAACAAAAAGAAAAAACTGAAAACCCTAATACCTACACTTATTCCATCTGCCATTCAACCCTAAAATTGCTTCTTAAGTGCCGATCTGCTCCTATCAACGGAGACGAGCAGATTCGGGCTCCGAGGGGTGACAATTTCAACCATGGAATCCCTTCTATACTCCGATTTCGACGAAGCAGACGGAATCCTTGGTATTTTCGCGAGGTAAGATCGCTCTCTTATTTCATTTTCTTCTCTCTTTTTTTTGTTTTATTATAATAAAAATATATATAAAATCTAAGGATGAACTAGTAGAACAGATTCAAAAGAAAAAAAAAAGTTTTTGTAATCTACCTTCGATTTTTTTTTATATTCGTATCTCCTTTTTTTGTATTTCAAATCGTTCCTTTTACAATAAGTTTCATTTCGGGCTTTATAGCCGAAAATACCATTCATTTGCTATTGCCTATGTCTTCTGTTTTTTCTTGCTTCGTTTCTGCCCTACTCTTGCCTTGCTTCCTTTTTTGCTCTTTTTGCAGGTGCACAAAGGTCAATGGGGTCGTAGATGGCCATTTTAGTGCCACGGGACAAATAGGAGCCCGACCTCGGGTGTTGGACGCGCCGATGGTGCATGTGGGAGGGGTACGGTGCTAGGAGGAGGTTAGGGTCAGGGTGGCCGGTCTTGATTTAAGCTTCTGGGCCTATTGGGTCGTATTTTTTTGGGTTAGGGATTTGTTAGTGTTTTGGGTTTTGGACTGTAAACATTTGATTTAATTTTTATTTATTTTGTCTTTTGGTGGACCCGGGCAATTTGGCCCGCTTACATCATGCATAAAGAAGGTCAGCGTGTGGTGGTCAGGGTCAGGGTTTACAGGATTGGGACCAGTGGTTGCACCACCAACCACAGTAGGGTTAGGGTTTGAGCCTGGTGGGGTGGTCAATGGTGGTACATTAGAAACAGGTGTTGAAACAGGATTGGATGGGCTTGAGGGTTGCTCATCAAGCATTTTTGCTGAAGTGGAGAAGGCAATTGTGAAGGTGAGAAGTAGTGCAGAAATGAGTTTATAGGTTTCCATCTAATATGTTTCTGGCAAGGAAAAACAATACAAGCTCAGGAATTTATATTTGTCGTGATGAACTGGAGTTTATACACATACATACATGTATATACCTGTATATATATGTAAATGTGTATGTGTATGTATGGAGTAGTTGAAGTTTTATAGAAAGTGGAAGATAAGGAATGGTTGGAATATTGGGTGATGGTTTAGCTCCAAGTAAAGTTCATGGCACCTTTCTCATTTATAAAAAGACTTTATGTTTCTAATCTATTTCACTTCAATTTTTTTTAATTATAATTATAAATATTTGAAATGTCTTATATCCAAAATACATATTGAAGTAGATGTCGAATATTAATATATTTTTAAAAAATTTGAAAAGTCAAAGCAAAATTAAATTTTAACCTGAAAGTCTGCAGAAAAGGAAATAAACTAAACCAGTTACAAAGAAAAGTTGATTAGTGATACCTAAAAGTGGTCAACCATATGTGATCCTATTCATGTATATGTATCGAATGAATATAAAATCTTTGTTTAGTATGCAGTGTTCCATAAGCATTTTATGTGATTTTCCTGTTCTTCAAACTATCTTTCCATTAAAAGTTCAATCCGAACCCATCTTAGTATTTAGCAGAATATAAAGTATTTACCTTTAACTGCATAGCGGGCAACAAAAAAACGTATCCTTTCTTTTTCTCATTGTCTTCTTTTAGTAACAAAGTACAAACCTTTTAGCCTTTACATGTATACACCGTAATGGCATCTGCCATCATCCTACTACACACACACACACACACACACACACACACACACACACACACACATCCATACAACTTGACTTGTCACACTAATGCAAAGAATGAACCATGTTATGTATATTTTCCTACTAACTCTTTCTATATTTTTCTCACAAGTTTCTGTAAAATATGAATGAAAAAAAAATGCAAAACAACCTTGTTCTATGTTGCGCTCCGACTCCACTTTTCTTCAAGTACTCATGTCACAGATCCTTCAAATATGTGGAAAAAACTTCAAAAATCTTTCAAAAACTCTCTAGGCTAACAATCTCTGCTGCCAATTCATCAATAAACAAATTCACTATGTCTTTACAGATTACTTCAACATCATATCCGAAGAACAACCATCCATCATCTTTTCTAAATAGTTTCTCAGATGAGTTCTTTATTGCTTCTTTTTCACGGCAAACTAAGAGCTTATACAGTTGCTCTTCGATCTCCTTCAAGTTCTGCCTATGGCTAAGCCTTCTTGCAACAGGTTTTGCCCACATTGGTTCTCCAAAGCATGGTCGGAAAAGTTCGATTAAACCCGAATTTATTCGGTCAAAAAGTAGCCTCCTTGCTGACCTATTCCAAGATATCTGTTCACCATACTTCTTCTCTAATTTATCGAAAACTGAAGGGCCTATTTGGATTTCGGGAAACTGCCATTGATCAGAGCATATATCCTGATTTCTACCACGGAAACCTGCTTCGGTCAATACATCCACCAAATAAGAGAAATCTCTATTCTCTTCAACTCTGAACAACCGAGCTGAATCATCATCAATTACTTCACAATCCTTTAGAGACAATATTCCTGTATCATTATCATCATCACTTGACACAACCATTCCAGATCCTTCTGAGTATCCTTTGAGCGGTTCAGGTTTTAGAAATTTGAGTTGCTGCTGTACGTCTGCTAGAAAACAAGATCATAAAAGAATCTAAATCAAGAAAAGGTGCGGTGAAGAATCAAAAGGCAAGGAATCCTTCTATTTCACTAACCGTGTAAGCTAGCCGTTACACTTCCAAAGCATTTGGAGTTTGATAAAATCTCCTCTTGGAATGGCGCTTCCAAAACAGAAACCAGACTGGGCTGATAAGTTGTCTCTGAGTTGACAAGAAATTCAGGGTCTTTGCAACACTGGTTGGATATTTTCATTGCTACGTCTTCCTGTACAATAACAATGAAACAAATCGGAAAATCCATTTTTTTGCCATGGAACAAAAGATGTTCTATTGACTTCTAATACAAACTAATATTCTTGAAAACAAGATGTCTTTAGTCCAAGCTGCCATACTAAGAAATACTTTTTCGAGTATTTATCAATAATCAGTTTCATTATCATTGATCAAACCATATCCAGCACCATAGCATTACTTCTATGTGGTATTAATCTAATTAAAAAAATTGGAGACTCAAAAAGAAAAGGAAGATCAAACCTGTTAACTTGAAGTGATATGGATACACAAAGAAGAATCATAATCTTTCTCTGACATAGTGCAGCCTGTTGATTCAAACTGGTGCTGCTTATGGTTTCCGGTAGACTCGCCAACATCCGTTTCTACAGTAACTGCCATATTAGAGGCAATGCTCAGAGATGCAGCAGTGCACATCGATGACTTGTGTACTAGACAATCCTCTGCAGACATATTTTCATCCTTGATGATATTCCATTGATCAATTGTGGTAATTTTATTTTCAGAATAGAAGTGAATGATATTATGGTTAAATGACTTAGAAACTACAGAATTTTCGTTAGAAAGATCTTGCTGCCCAAGGTTGTTATGGAACATATTATTGATAACATATACGTCTTGAAGCAAGTGGCTGTTTTCTGACTCTAGGTATAGATTAGGTCAAGACTTCCTGCAGATGGATACTGAGTTTCTTTGTTCCAGACCGTCATTCCCACTAGCATCCTGCTTCCTTGGCCTCATAGTAATATATGAATCACCATGGAAAGCTTTTCGATCGGTCGTGATTTTAGAACTTTCAACATATGTAGAATATGCTGGAGATATGGACCTTATTAAATCTCCAACACCACCAATTTTCTGGCCATCTCTACTGCTAATGTCCAATGGACTCTGAAAGTTTGCACAATTACCATGATCCGGCAATGTAAGCATGTCATCACGAGTTCTGCTTCTGCACCTGCCCGTAAGCCCATTCTCCTGAAAATCTTTAGTCATCCTCCATCTTTCGGAGATTTGCTTCCTTGCTTCCAGAGTCATATATGATCCATCTAGGTAGTAACATGAGGGCTTGTTCCAGTTGTTCAATTCAGAATTATTAGGGGAAAAAACCATCATGAATTCTGGCTCTTCCTTAAAACTGTGAACGCCATTGAATCCCAACCTCAGTGGCTCCAAAGAAATGTTACTCATATTATGCCTCGTATTTCTGAAGATTTCCTTTTTAGTTTCACAGGAAAGGATAGACCTATGCCCCGTGTGTTTCACACCATTGCAAACATTCTTCATCTCCTTAACTTGAGCATGCAGAGTTCCCTTCCCATGACTAACAAACCCTTTGTCTTTCCAATTACTTGAATACGAAGCTTCACTAAAACTAGGAGAAGCAAGACAATTCTTAGCCTTCTCTACCTCCAAAGGATTCGGAATAACAATTTTCCTAAAGGAAGGACATCTTTCATTGTTTGATTCATGACGAAACCTAGGAACCATACAAGTACTATCATGACCATATTTCCTTCGGGAATCTTTTACACGACGGTTATCAAGTTTTTGGAGCAATTTAGGATCTTCTTGATGAGTTGTACCTCGAACCTTCCTGTATATGTCGTTTTTTCACATCCAAAGGCATATGCTGACTCTAACAATCTTACATTCTCAGCTTGCAGGTGAGAAGTGCTGCCTTCTTGATCGTAGATATGCTTGGTCGTCGGATAATTTGGTTTCTGAAAATGATTTTCAAAGCAATCCTTTCTAGAACCCGCAAACCGTAACCCAGGTAGTCCAGAATGAACTTCTTTCGAAGGTTGACGCTCGATGCCGAATGTCATAAATTCTGCACCTGCAAAGCTTTCATTTAAAGATGGACCACTTTCCCTGATGAACTCCTGCTCTTCAATGCTGAACTGAAAGGAACGGTGTTCATCACCTGTTTTTTTTCTCCCAAACACCTATAGAAGCAACTTTACGTCGATAATTCTCGGAAAGCACTCTTTGCTGCTTCGGCTTCTTGACAAGTTCCTGAGGCCGGAGTTCATCGAGACCCATTAATCTTGCAATGACACTCGGTGTAGGTTTAGATTCCACATTCTTTGACTTCTTCATCTAGTCAAAACCAATACTCCTATAATTCAACAGCGTCCTACAGAAATGTGAAAATGCATGAAGGAGGATCAACCAGGAATGCAAACACTGCCATCCATTGCTCATCAAGAGGAAGACAGATGTTGATTCGGATTTACTTACTGTATATTCCCAAATACTCAATTTCGGGACCTCCCTCTGCTTCCTGGAAATGTCATATTAGTTTTCAAAAAACAAACTAAGATTAACTAAGATTTATATGGGAAAATAAACCAGGATTAATAGCTTTCTTCACACACAAACACTTATCAAAATTCAAAACTAAAGTGGATGTTCAGCCTAAACCAATAGCAACTAGAAACGGAAACAAGAACAATACAAGAAATTTTCTAGGGAAAAAAAATAAACTTACTCTATTAAAGGAAAACAAACATCATCTTGAATCAAAGAGAAATAAGCTTAATGCATTGCTTCCTTGATATTCCATATTAATATTAGATATACAAACTATGATCTAAAAGGGGAAAGAAACTAGGATTAACAGCTTTCCATATGTGTATATACATACGCATATGCATATACACACATATATATAACACTAAATAGGATGTTCAGCCTTTGTCAATCAAAACTAAAACTGAAAACAGAGAATTATTAGGAATTTTCTTGTAAAGAAAACCTTGCCCTAGAAAGGAAAACAAACATCGTCATAAAAAAATTCTCAAGAAATTAATAAGAAAAGTTAAAAAATTAAAGCAGAAAAGAGTTTTCACTTAAAAGTAGTCATATGAACATCTGATAAAAGGCAAAAAAAAAAAAAAAAAAAGTTTCTAGAAGACTCATAAATATGCTTATAAAGCAAAGGCTAATGGCAAAAAAAAAAAAAACAAAATCATTAAAAGCAAAGAAGCAAAAGAATCCAACTTTGACAATAGCAGAAACAAATATTAAGAGCTTAAACAAATGAACAAAACCCAGAAAAAATAAAAAAGGAAGAAAATAAAGATATGACCTTTTTTTTCCCCAAGTTTTATGCAAGAAAGTTGGTGCTGAGTATTGAGTTTAGAGATGCCCAACAAAGTTTCAATCTAAACTGTATTACTTCAGGTGTTTCTTATTTATCAATTTCGAGAGTGTTTGACATACAAATCAAGAAAGAAAGGTGAAATAGAGAAGCAGACATGTCGAACAAGCTGGATGGTCAAACTTTGAAGAAAACCAAAATTTAAACGCCAAAGAAATTATTGAATAGTAATAATGTTTCATTAATGAAAACGAAATAAGATTCTGGGAAATGGGTTGTCTTTAGATTGAATCCAAAATCCAAAGAAATCAAGATTACGAATTTAAGGTTTAGAATGAATTAAAAAATATTCCGGAGATAATAATAATAAGGTTTAAATCATAATTAAATTATATCTTTTCTTTTTGTATTTCATTTTGACTTATTAGAATAAAATCAAATGAAAATAATAATTTAAATACCAAAAATGAGAAAATAATAATAATAATTCAGAGATCAAAATCGTAAATTAAATCCAATAATAAGTAAGAAGAAAAACAAATTAATTTAAATTTTGTAGGGACGTGTTTTTGCGATATCTCGTCGTTTGAAACTACGCGCAAAATCAAATTCTGTGGACGCCAAAATTATTTATACTACCAGCTGTATTATTTTTATTTTTTTACCTCAAAATGTAATTAGACGTTAACTCAAATAATACAAATTTTTAAATTTTAAAAAAATAATAAATATTATTTTAAGATTAATTTTTTATCTTTAGATAAAATAACTTAAACCATACTTTAAAAATTAACCTCTAAAAAATATACTCTCTTGCGGAGAAAACTATCAATTTTTTAAAATATTATTAAATTAAAAGTAATATTTTGTATATAAATCTTTTATATAATTCTTTTTTGAGAAAATCTTTTATATAATATATTCTATTAATATTATATCTCGAGTTTTTTAACTTCACAACCAATGTTTAGCACATGATACTTGCTTGTTTTAATTTATTTTTAATTTTTTAGTATTCTTTCAAAATACATGGCAACATTTCACTTAGAAGTATTCATGTGACACGTCAGGTTCGGGCTGGGCTTAAGTATGATTTTAACATACTTTATGTTTATCCAAGCCAGACCCTACTCTAAATATGGACTTAAAATTTTACCCGAACCCGTCCATATTTGCAAATGAGTAATTCAAGCCCATGTTAGTCTCGGGCATATTATTTTTAATTTTTTTAAAATATTCATATTATATTATTTTAATATTTAATAAATTTAAACCTTTTTGATTTATTAAATTTTTTTATATAGTCATCTTAACATTATTTTAATATTTACATTAGAGTAATATTATATATTTAGTATAAGTTTATTTTTTAATGTGTTCTCAATTACATAATATATAAAATAACATAATATAAAGTATTATAAACTTAAAAACAGGTCGGGTCAGGCAAGATTCAAGCCTTGAATGTTCAAGCCGACCCTGAGCCATATTTTAAATGAGTCTAAATTTTTTGCCCAAACTCATTTTTTGAACCTAATATTTTTGTCCAAACCTTTTCAAATTTTGAGCAAGCCTCAATAAGTAACCCAACTTATGAACAGGTCTAATTTCACCCTTATGAAAATTTTTACTCTACTGGTAGTTCACCAAACAATTCCCTTTCATATAAATATATGTTTTTAATTTATATATTTATTGTCATTCAGTTTTTTTTATTGAATTTGGGTTAAATATGTCATTTACAAAATAAAATAAAAAAAGTTAAAATATGTTTTAAGTCCTACTTTTTGTACATTTAGGATTTAGTTTCCTATTTTTATTTCAATTATTTAGTCAATTTATTTTTCAGATTTAAAATGCAAGTTTAATTGTTAATAGCATTAAAGTTCTTCTATTAAATTAATGTTCATTATAACATTATTTTTTGTTATATGACTATAAAGTGATTGTTTTCTTTAAATGTTATATCAATAAATTTAATTGAAGAATTTTGATAGAGTTAACAATTTGACCTGAATTTTAAAATTTTGAAAATATGAAAAATAAAAGGACTAATTTTTAGAAATTAAAGTTAAGGGTTTAAAATCTAAATGTACAAATAATACAAGGACTTGGAGCATATTTTACCCTTAAAAAACCTATCCTCTAAGGCCTTGTTTATCTTTGATAATCCATAATAAAAAGCAAATCACATAAAATTTTTTATGGAAGAAGTGTGAAAAATGATAAGTAAAGTATTATTTGATAACCCATTGAATCCGGGTGCCGCACGTCGCGCAACTCCAAGTCGTGCGCCACACCACCTCCCCGCGATCTCCGCTTGGCACCAAAAAGCACGCAACAAGTAGTTAGAAATTAGGCTATAGAAACTCGTTTAAACAGTGTATTTTTTTTTACATTTTTTTTGGGGTTTAAAAAAAGAATATACGAACAAATACCATAAGTCACAGAGGAAAATAGTAGAGAAATTAATTGTTAGGTGATTTTCTTTCGGATCTCACTCCTTTTAAGTTTTGATTTATTTTTCTTTCTCAAAAATAGTACTAAAAAGGGGAAAAAGCGAATACACTTACCGCGTGCTTTAAATCGGGGTTGAGATCCCTACTGCGTGATGTCGGCAACTAGTTCTGATGGTGGTCCGGCGATGATGGGTGCGTTCACTAGCCCTAGCAGAAGGAAGAAGGGTGAAAGCCCTTTGTTTCTTTCAATTTCGGCAAATGGGTTGGTAAATGGGGTGTTTTTAATTTTGCTTTAGAAAATGGCAGACAACCATTAATTTCTTGGTTTTAATTACAAAGGGAACAGTGCCACTTTACTTTTTGGTTTTATTGTGCTTTCGATCCTTCTGTGATTTCTATCTTTTCAACGTTTTATATTTGTTTTTTTCCAAACTTGCCCCAAAATTTTGTTTTTAGCCCGATTTTAGTCATTTCTAAGCTATTTTGCTTACTTCATTATTAAATTAGTTATTTTATTAACATTATTAATTATCATGTTGTTAAATTAATCAACTTTGTACAGTTTTTATCACATTAGGTTTTTTATTTTCTACTATGACTTTATTATTTTATTACTTTTTTTAGTATTGTTACGTTTTACTATATTATTAATATATTATTATAACTTATTTAATAGATATTCTCATCATTCTTTTCCCCAATATTTTTATTTCTTTAAAACCTATTATTAAGCTTACTAATATTTATTATTTTTTTCCTACTTTCATGTTTTTATATAATTACAATTATACCATTTACCTATTTCATTTTATGTTTTCTTTATTAGTTTCATTTATTCTTTTCCCTTTTATTGTTTTATTACGTATTAGTCTTTCTTTTAAAACTCGTTTTAAACAAGTCATTTTGCATTATTAATTTGATTTTACATTGTTAATTTGTTTTATCCCTCCATATGTATATATATTATTGTTTTCATATAATTATTTTTTGTATAGATCCTTTCTTTATCTATATATATAGATATATTATATTGTCATATATACAATTTATCTCTTTTTAAGATCCCATTTTAAACGATACATTGCTTATTTCAAATGTTTTCTTATATTAATATTTATATGTATATACTTTATTTAAATTAAGTCCTTTCATTTTATACCCGAAATCACTTTTTTATTGTATACTAACATTACTTTGTATTAGGGATTTCATGTTATAAAGCTTATTGTTTTTAATACATTCCTTTATACATATATTTTTTTTTCCTTTGTTATATTTACAATTCATTTGTGTTAAAGTGTTCTTAGATGTACATAATTTGTTAAATATTGCATGATATTTGTCAATTTTTACATTTTTGATCTTTTATAGTTCTCTGATGTAGTTGTATTGTAGGGTTGTTTTGTATTATTGCTCCTTATTTGTGCTTATGCATTTGTTTTCCTATTATCACATGGTGATTCAAATTTGGATTTACTAGATCAATATCGGTCATAAAATTTTTACCCCAACTCATAAAAAAGGTTTCCAAAATAAAGGTAATGTTCGGTATTTAGGAGCATTGGGAGGGTTATGCCCTAAATTACTGGGTTCCAATTTTCCTCGTTGAATCTAAGTAACCGAGCACCCTTCTCTAGTCCAAGTGTATGAGGTTCGAATAAAAACTTATTCTTGAAAATTCGAGACGTTGCACCCTAACTTACTGGGTGTGGTATTTCGTTGTATTGAGAATAGGGATTCTCAAAATCAAGGCAATAGTCTGTATTCGGGAATTTTGAGAAATTGTGCTCTAACTTACTGAGTTCTAATTTCTCATAAGGCCCGGATGACCGAGTACCCTTCTCTTAAACCTCAATGCATGAGTTTTAAAAAGTCAAAGGCAAGCTTGGTTTCGAAGTCTTGAAGTGTTATGTCCTAACTCACTGGGTATGCAATTCATAGGTGTGGATCTCAGACCTATGAATGGGGATATTCCCGAAACTCACAAAGAAAAAAGGAAGTGAGTTAGACAAAAAGAGAAGTAACTTGGACAAAAAGAAACGAAGTGACTTAGACAAATCTTTTTTGTCGATAACCTCAGACCAATCAATCAAATATTGATTAATACGTAATCGATCGAACACTACTTGAAAACGGCTCTTCTGCTCAGAAACGAAATGTTCCAAATGCTCCTGGAAATTCTTGCTCTCATTGGACCATTTGTATCTATATGCATTAGGATCCCGATTCATGGATCTCTCGGTCCGAGAAATCAAAATAAGAGGATCGAACCATTTCTTCTGACTCTTTTTCAAATTCGATAAATGTTGGTTGATCGTATATTTCATTATAGTTCTATGATTCAGAGTATCATTTCCTATTTGATCCCTTTGAATTTCATATTCGAAGTTGCGATCGGATCGATTCTTTTTAATGAATCGATTCAATACATTTCTTATGTACCCATAGAAAATACCACGTTTTATTTCTTCGAGATGAGAAGGTCTTAATTTACCGTCTAACTTACTCAAGTTTTCTTTTAATAAAAGGATCGTATGTTAAAATATTTTCGAACCTTCGTCACTAAGACATTAATTAATCAATTAGGTACCAATTTTGGGTGTTACGAGGGTGCTAATCCTTTCTCGCACGTAATCGACTCCAGAACCTCGAATTTAGTAGACCAAAAATCATTATTTTAATAAGCCCAAATGTTTCATTAAAACGATCAATTTTAAGGTGGCCCAATCACACCTCGAGAAGGATTGGTGGCGACTCTATTTTCGTTTAAAGTCGACCTCTATTTTTTAAAATAAAAATGGTTTCGACAGCTTGGCGACTCCACTGGGGACCAATAAGAGTGTCAAGCCGTAAAATTGGTTATTTTCTATCCTTTTGTCGAAAACTTAAATTTTGGTTTTTAACATACGATCCTTTCATTGCATTTTATTGGTTTTATGGTTCATCGTTTTATTCATGTTTCGTATTTTGAGTTTTTTTCCCTTGCATCATCTTGCATGACTGTTGTGGTTGCACCTTTTAAGTGGGAGTGAGAAACTATTTCCTTCGTGAGGTTTTCACCTCCGTGCAGCCATAGGGAAATGTATCCTCCTGAACTAAACTCGATCCATATGAGCCTATAATGGGTGAGAATCGAGGAATCTTCTGGTTCAGGTGCCCTTTTCTTTAGAACTTAAACCGCATATAACGAGCTTTAAGAGCCCACCCTAGGTAAAGCCACTCCAAACCTTTGCAACTACCCAAACTGGTGTTTGATTGTTTCTTTCCATTTACTTTGACTTTTATATTTGGTATATGATACTGACTTGTTTTATTTTACATTTGGCCATGATTGCATGTCATTCCATTTTAAAGAGGTGTCGATTCACGTTCGATTACTAATTAAGGAAGCTTATCATGGGGAACGAATTTCTTAATAAAGTAGAGGATAATGCGGCTGTCCGTGTATGGTCAGAGAAAATACAATTAGAGAAATGGGACAGTCTAGCCGAAGGGCATGCATCAGAATTGTGTGATTACACCCGTATCAGTGTAACGTAAAATAACCTTCAGGAATTAAAGGAGATATGAGACCAGTGGGATGAGGAGACCAAGCAGTTGTTCTGTGGTAGTTATGGGGATTTGCCTTACTTATTTGACATCAAGGTAGACGAGCATTTATTCCGGGCCCTCGCTCAGTATTAGAAACCTGCCTACAGTTGTTTCACTTTTGGAAGGGTAGATTTGGTACCTACCGTAGAAGAATATACAACTTTGCTTCATTGTTCAAAGATCCAAGTCGATAAGGCTTATTCGAGAGCCGCTTATGTCCCAGCCTTTTTGAAGAAACTAATGAATAATATATGGATGAGCGAGCAGTGGTTTGCTGCAAGGGTCAAGTAAAAAGGGGAATGTAAGTGCATCCCATAAAGGAGTTTAAGGTATTTGATTCTAGTACATCTTGATATGAAGAAGAGAGTTGACATTTTTACTTTGAGCATCTACGGTTTAATGATTTTCCCTAGGGCATTAAGGTATATAGATGAAGTGGTCTCAAATCTCTTTGACCGACTTGACAAAGGAGTCACACCTGTTCCTGCAATCTTGGCTGAGACATTTAGATCTTTGAACGTACGCAGAAGAGCTGGCGAGGGCAGATTTATAGGATGTGTGCAGTTATTATTAGCTTTGTTCCATAGCTATTTTTGAAAGGTGGATAAAGTTTCTTATCGAGTTTTTTCCGATAATTATTCCCCACTAAAGGAGATAGCGGCCACACCCAGAAGAAATGACATATTAGAATAAAATTGGATCTTGCTCCTTCAGAATCTCCAGGAGGAGGATATTGAGTGGAGAGCTCCTTGGTTAATTCCTGATGAAATTCTTTTTCGATGTGGAAATTTTGACTGGGTTCCTTTGCTCAGAATTTGGGGAGCCGTTGGGTATGCTCCTTTACTCGTACTAAGGCAATACAGATCGAGACAGTTCATACCGGTAACACATGGGCTAGCTCAATTTGGATTCACGTATAGGGAAGTTAACTGCAAGAAAAGGATTAAGGAGATTTCTACTGCTTGGAACCAGACTTGCCGGATGAAGAGAGTTTCTGTAGGTCCAATGACGACCCCTATATATGATGGTTGGTGGGCTAGAAGAATTAACGATAACATCCCTCGACCGAAGCAAGAAGGCGCTCGACTGATGGA
Source organism: Gossypium anomalum (assembly GCA_025698475.1). NCBI lineage: Eukaryota > Viridiplantae > Streptophyta > Magnoliopsida > Malvales > Malvaceae > Gossypium > Gossypium anomalum. Next base: position 45,866,769 of record CM046960.1, on the reverse strand, counting down.
AGAATACCTGCAAGTAGTCCCCTCTGAGTTAGAAATCATAAAGCAGGACTTCAAAAAGAGAAATTTAGAGTTAGAAAAAAAGATAGAGTAATTGGAGGAGGAAAAGATGCACTTGAGATTAGATACTGATGTGTAGAAACTTGAGGCCGAGAAGTTAGGGAAAGGGAAGAAGAAGGCCGAAAAGGACTTAGACAGTTTGAAGGCTGATTACAAGAAACTACGTATGTCGATGAGAACAGCCGGATTAAGAAAGACATCAGAGCAGTGGCAACAAGAGGTTCAAGAAGGGAAGGACAGAGCTGATCAGTAGGAGAAGAGATTCCGTGATGCTCAAGCACGCGAAAATGCCTTGAAGAGGAGCTTGGTCGTGGGCAAAGATGAGAAGCAGAGATTAGCGGCTCGAGTAGAAGAGTTAGAAAAGGCACTACGTTAGAGTCGTGGTCATAACTTCGATATTGAATTAAGGGCTAGCCTGGGCAGAATCGAGGATTTGAAAAGAAAAATAGAGGAGCTTGAGGCTGCACTATAGCACTGCGAGCTTCGAATTGAATCTCTTGAGTTAAATAATGAACAGTGGAAGGAACAGCTTCGTCGGTCACAAGATCAAGTCAAGGATAGGGATTATGTTATGGGTGAAGCTATAGCTTAGATACGAGAAGTGGCCGATCATTTACAGACTTTAGCAGTTGAGGCTGATGTGTTAAATGTAAAGTATGAATTAGAGTCAGATCGGGGTCGGCTGGTTTGTCTCCTTAGGAAGATTAAAAATTTGAGCATTAATGCCAAGCCGTATATATGACCCATTTTATGTAAAGATTTTTGTTTTCTAATAAAGTTTTCTAAATGAAATTGAATCAGAATTGATGCCTCTTTAGTTTTGCATTCATCTCATGCATTTGCATTACATTGCATCATGTGTATTAAACTTCACAAAGAAACCCTAATTAACTAGTAATCATATTATAGTTACCCTGAAACATCAATACTACACGAGCAAAAAAACCAAAGCTATGGATCAAAGGCTGGAAAAGTTGGAACAAATACAGGAGCGGTTGCAAGCACAGATACAAGAGCAACTAGCCAAGATTCAGCAAGATATGAAAGATCAGATGCAAGAATCGCAGAAGGACATGATGAATCAACTAACTTAGCTACTGCTCAGAGGGCCAGGAAAAGGGAAGAGCCCTTTGGTCAACCCTGAGGACGATAGTGAGATCTTTGCTTATTGTAATACCCCTACCCGTATTCATTGCCGGAATAGGGTGCGAGGCATTACCGGAGTTTACGAATTAAATTTTTTTTCTTTTTATTCAATATAGCCCTTTTATAAATATCTAAACTTCCCTGTAATATTAAATCGAGACCAATCCACATCAATCAAATCAATTTAACATATTTTCATGATAGATTCATGCATTTATATAAGATAATGTTATCATATATCTATAACCAGGTTTGTTAACCATACTAATGGCTAACTTTACATTCATTTCACGTTAACATTTACTTTGTTAGCTTATACATGCCATTGGTTCCCAAAATAAAGTTCCTTTATATACCGAAATCCTAAGGTTGATAGTGTGATGTGTCTCCGACCAAATCCGACCTCCGAGATCTTAACACTACAAAACAGGGGAAAAGGAAACAGGGTAAGCACTTTGTGCTTAGTAAGCTCATGTAACAAGAATTACACTTACCTAATATTTTCAGTACAATACAATAAACATTACATATATCCATTCAATGCATTATTACCCTAACATGCACAAACTTAACATTCAAGTTAGTACAATAATTTCTATGTATCAATAATATATATCATGATTGATGAGCTCATCATTACTATGATTTCCATTCCCTTGTTATTTTTCCATATTTATCTAGTTGAATTACTCGGAATTTCGATGGGTTTTTCAGAGGTACACTTTTAGTGTACAAATCCGGGTCCATCAATTCATTTCATGTGCGCATTTTTCATTTCAGAGAGCACACTCCAATGAACCTCAACCTTGCAAATGGATTACCACCCAGCTAAATCCTCAGAACGACAATTTACTCTAATGAGCTTGGATCCAATTACTACCCGGGCAAATTGCACCCTAATTCGATTACCCGTCCAAGCAAATCCATTTTCCACATATTCTTCTGAGGGCTATATCGAGATAGGATCACCCGTTCGGGCTAGATCCTTTTTACCGTTAATTCCTTTTCGAGAGATCCATCGAATTTTCCTTTCATTCAACCTGATTTTCTTCCTTTATATCAAATATGTCAATGTTTCATCAATTTTCATATAATGAACATTCAAATCATATTCACATCAATAACATACATTTCAAGTATTTAAGAATATAATTCAAGTTACATGAACTTACCTTAATACTTGTTTGTAAACAATAAAAATCTACTAATCCCGAACTTTTTCCTTTCCTCGATCTAGCTTCAGTATTTGAATCTTCCTGATTTGGTGCAAAAATTATGAAATACCAAATTAGAGAACCCTCCCTATGGCATTTTTAGTCTTTGGAATTGAAGAGAAATGAAGAGAAATCTAGATATTTCCTATTTAGTCCTAGTTTTATTTAGTTAATTTTGTAATATTCCAATTTTACCCTTAATTTATCAATTTTTCTGCTTGATTTCATACCCTTGCCGTCCAGCCCAAATAACTTTTGGGTCTAATTGCCTTTTAAATCCTTTCTCATTAGACTCTTAAGCTATTTAATCACTCTAGCAACTTTTACACCTATTACAATTTAGTCTTTTTCATTTAATTGACTACCCAAACATTAAAATTTCCTAACGAAATTTTAATACCGCATTAATAACATTTCATAAATATTTATAAAATTATTTTCGACTCAGTTTTTACGAGATAGAGGTCTCGATAATTTATTTTTACCTAATTTCTTCAATAATTTTTTTTAACTAGCCACTAAATCGATAAAATTTTTCTATCAATATTTTCATACGACTTTCCTATCATATAAATTTTCATGCAAAAATATTAAAATAAATTTCTCTTTAAATCAGATTTGTGGTTACCAAACCACTATTCCGATAACCTTGAATTTAGGCCATTACAACTCTCCCCCCTTTAAGGATTTTCGTCTTCAAAAATCTTACCAGTAAAGAGGTTTGGGTATTGTTTCCTCATTGTCTCCTCCGGTTCCCATGTCGCTTCCTCAATCCCGTGCTTTTGCCACAATACTTTCACCAAATTTATCTTTTTATTTCTTAGCTCTTTTGTCTCTCGTGCCAATATTTTGACCGGTTCTTCACTATAAGCCATATCTGGTTGAATCTCCACTTCTGTCGGAGAAATAACATGTGAAGGATCTGATCGATATCGTCGTAACATAGATACATGAAAAACATTATGGATTCTATCAAGTTCCGGTGGTAATGCCAATCGATAAGCGACCGGTCTAATTCTTTCTATGATTTCATAGAGCCCGATAAATCTTGGACTCAATTTACCCTTTCGACCGAATCGGAGAACTTTCTTCCAATGAGACACTTTCAGGAATACCTTGTCACCAACTTGAAATTCAATCTCTTTTCGTTTAAGGTCAAGATATGATTTTTGACGATCTAAGTCGCTTTTAGACTATCCCGAATAACCTTTACTTTTTCTTCTGCTTCCCGGATCAAATCAACCCCATGTATCTTCCTTTCATCGAGCTCTATCCAATATAACGGTGTTCTACATTTTCTCCCATACAAAGCTTCATACTGAGCCATTTTAATACCGGATGATAATCATTTATTGTAAGCAAATTCAATCAAAGGTAGATATCTCTCCCAATTACCTTCAAATTCTAGTATACAACATCGGAGCATATCTTCCAATACTTGAATTACACGCTCGGATTAACCATCTGTCTCGAGGATGAAATGCGATCTTTGAAATACAACCCAGTACCCAAGGCTTCTTGCAATTTGTCCCGAAACGAGACGTAAATCGGGATCTCTATCTCGATATAATAGAGACGGGCACTCCATGTAACTCCGACAATCTCGGATATATACAATTCAATGGAGTTTATCTAAAGAATAATCCATACGTCTCTAAATAAAGAGCGCTGACTTTGTCAATCGATCAACAATCACCCAAATAGCATCTTTTTCCTCGGAGACAAAGGTAGCCCCGATACAAAATCTATAGTGATTCTTTCCCATTTCCATTCCGGTATAGTAATTGGTTGAAGTAACCACGAAGGTACTGATGCTCACTTTAACTTGTCGACATATTAAACACCTTGATACAAACTCAGAGATATCACATTTCATTCCCGACCACCAGTACATCTTTTTCAAATTATTATACATTTTATTACTCCCCGGATGTACAGACATAGTACCGCTGTGAGCCTCGCGTAGAATCTTCTGTATGAGCTCACGATTACGAGGTACACATACCCTACCTTTGAATAATAAACAACCATCGTAACCAACTCGAAATTCGGGATCATTACTTGACTCACATCAGGTCTGCTTAACTTGTAACTTCTCATCATTCTTCCGAGCTTCACATATTTGCTGTAAAAATATCGGTTTAGCTATCAATTCAGCTAGGATTGAACCATCATCAGTCAATGATAACCGGGTATTCATAACTCATAAAGCAAATAGAGATTTTCGGCTTAAAGCATCACCTACAACATTAGCTTTACGGATGGTAATCAATAATCAAATCATAATCCTTTATCGCCTCAAGCCACTGTCTTTGTCTCAAATTCAAATCTTTTGTGTCATCAAATATTTCAAGCTTTTATGATCGTGATAAATATGACATTTCTCACCGTACAAGTAATGTCACCATATCTTCAAATATAATACAATAGCAAATGAATTCAAGATTATGTCTTGGGTAATTTCTTTCATGTGGTTTAAGTTGTCTTGAAGCATAGGCTATTACTTTACCTTCTTGCATCAAGACACAACCTAAACCATTTAATGAGGCATCACTTGTAAATAACAAATTCCTTACCCTGGCTTCAGCCGCACTAATACAAAGCTTTCGTTAATAGGTCTTTCAATCGGTTGAAACTTTGTTGACATTCATCACCCACTCGAACTTTATATCTTTCGCAATAATTGAGTTATTGAAGATAGCTATCATAGAGAATCCTATACAAATCTCCGATAATAACCAAATAAACCCAAGAAACTTCTAACTTCGGATACATTCTTCTCGTGGACTTCAATTGACAATAGTTTAGATTTTACTCGGATCTACCCCGATGCCTTCTGCAGATACAATATGTCCTAAAAACCCACTTCTCGAATTCAAAATTCACATTTCTTCGAATTTAGCGTACAATTGCTTCTCTTGCGCAATTTGTAACACAGCTTCTCAAATGTTCTGCATGTTCTTCTTCATCCCGAGAATAAACCAAAATATCATCAATGAATACTACTACAAATCTGTCTAAATGCACTAAATATCCTGGTTCATCAAATCTATGAATATCTGCAGTGCATTAGTTAGCCCAAACGGCATAACTAGAAACTCATAATGCCCGTGCACTGGTTCTAAAAGTCATTTTGGCACATCCGACTCCTTTACTCGTAGTCGATAATAACCCGATCAAGATCAATTTTTGAAAACACTGGTAGCACCTTTCACCGATCAAATAAATCATCGATCCCGGTAACGGTACTTATTCTTTATAGTTACTTTATTAAGTCACGGGAATCAATACACAATCTCAAAGACCCGCTTTCTTTTTCACAAACAGTAACCGGAGCACCCCAAGATGAATGACTCGGTCGGATAAAACCCCAACAAGTTCTTACAACTTTGTCTTTAACTCCTTTAATTCTGCAGAGGAGCCATACGATACGGAGCTATGGAGATCGGAGTAGTTCCTTAATCAAATCTATAGAAAATTCCACTTCTCTTTCTCGGTGGCAATCTTGGTAATTCCTCCGAAACACATCGGAAAATTCACATACCACTGAATCGCTTGTATTTTTGACTCGAGATACTTTGGTGTCAAGTACATAAGCCAAGTAAGCATCATACCCTTTTTAACATACCTGCGTGCTATTATTATCAAAATCACATCGATAACCCCTCCGCAATCGATCGATTTAACCTGAAGTAACTCACCATTCGACATTTTAACATAATATATTTATGTCTACAATTTACTACTCGCATGATCTTCAAGTTAACCAATCCATACCCTATATCACGTCAAATTCATCAAATGGCAATAACATCAAATCACCGAGAAACAATAACCTCTTACCATCGGTGGACAATTTTTACAAATTTTATCCACTAACACTGATCGCCCAGGGGTTCGAGACTTTAACCACAAATTCGATGAGGTTCAACAAATAAATTTTTAACAATTGCAAGTTTAACACATATATATATGAATGCGTAGAACCGTGATCAATCAATGCAAGAATATCGCTGTCAAGTAAAGAAAATGTACCGATAATAACATCGGTCTTTGAGGTATCTTCTCGCACACGAATGGCATATGTCCTAGCAGTGCTCGTACTTCGTGCCTACTGCGGTATCTTTTGTAGCTCCTCGACTATCACCGACATTACCGGATGGTCGAGGTGGTCCGCCTCAAACCGGGATTACTCGGCTTCAATATCTGCTTCACTTCTTTTTTCAACCCTTTCGGACAATCTCGAGGAAATGGTAAAAAGAACCACATCGGTAACAAGCCCTACTCTTAAATCGGCATTCACCAAAATGAGCTTTATTACAGTACTGGCATCTCGGTTTAGGAGTTCCGACACTGCCAACACTAGTCACTGATGGAGTAGAAGGCCTTGGATTAGTGCGTTGAGAACCTCGCTCTTTGCCCGAATACCCAATGGCTGAAGTAGAACGATCCTGATATTTCTTCAATTTCTTTGAAGGAGAAAACTGGGATTTTCTCGTCGGTCTTTTACTAAAAATTCGAGCTTCCCTCTCAGCCTGTTTCTTTTCTTTGCTCAATTCTTCTGCTTTATAAGCTCTCTCTGCCAATATAGCAAACTCTCGAATTTCAAGAATTCCGATTAGTAACTTAATGTCTTCATTCAACCCTTCTTCGAATCGTTTGCACATTTCAGCTTCTGACTGTACCCATTCTCGAGCATATTTACTCAATCGAACAAATTCTCTTTCATATTCAAATACTTGATCTATTGCCCTGCTTTACCAAGAAATTCTTTTCTTTTACGGTCAAGGAACCTCTGGGTGATATATTTTTTCTCTCAACTCGATCAAAAAGAATTCCCATGTAATTTCTTCTTTCTAACAACCAAGCTTTAGTATTCCACCAATGGTAAGTCGTGTCTTTTAGCGGTGAGAGACGGCACATTTTGCACATTCTTTTGGTGTACAAGATAATTCCTCCGAACCCGAGTAGTGTTTTCTAACTAGAATTCACCCGTTCGGAATCATCATCAATCTGCCGTCAAATTCTTCTACCCCATATTTTCAGATTTTATCTACAGAGAGCTTTCCTTTTCTCGACAGATTCGATGACTGCACTGTGGGATCTCGGGAACCGGAGGAGGAGCAGGAAGGGGAGCTTGAGCTTGTTGCACTACAGGGTTAGTTCTTAAATATTGACTAAACCATTCATTCATCACTTGAAAGAAGGCTCGCTTTGCCTCCTCCCCTTGGCCTTCGGATCACGGGCCTTCTACTACTAGTTACTTCGACTTCCCTTTGTGCCCGCTCGAGTCGGAGCATGACTCCCGGCTTCCTCGAGATTGAGCTCGGTCGGTAGACATTTACTAAAAAACACATTTAAATGGTCGAGAGATATCACACTATCAATAATAATTTAAATGGCATGTATAGCTAATCCCGTGTTTGCTACATCGGTCCTAGAACCGACTAAACCGTAGCTCGATACCAATAAATGTAATACCCTACTCGTATTCATTGCCTAATAGGTGCGAGGCATTACGAGTTTACTTAATTAAATTTTTTTCTTTTTATTCAATATAGCCCTTTTATAAATATCTAAACTTCCCTATAATATTAAATCGAGACCAATCCATATCACCAAATCAATTTAACATATTTTCATGATAGATTCATGCATTTATATAAGATAACGTTATCACATATCTATAACCAGGTTTGTTAACCATACTAATGGCTAACTTTGCATTCATTTCACGTTAACCTTTACTTTGTTAGCTTATACATGCCATTGGTTCCCAAAATAAAGTTCCTTTATATACCGAAATCCTAAGGTTGATAGTGTGATGTGTCTCCGACCAAATCCGACCTCCGAGCTCTTAACACTACAAAACAGGGGAAAAGGAAACAGGGTAAGCACTTTGTGCTTAGTAAGCTCATGTAACGAGAATTACACTTACTTAATATTTTCAGTACAATACAATAAACATTACATATATCCATTCAATGCATTATTACCCTATCATGCACAAACTCAACATTCAAGTTAGTACAATAATTTCTATGTATCAATAATATATATCATGATTGATGAGCTCATCATTACTATGATTTCCATTCCCTTGTTATTTTTCCATATTTATCCAGTTGAATTACTCGAAATTTCGATGAATTTTTCAGAGGTACACTTTTAGTGTACAAATCCGGGTCCATCAATTCATTTCATGTGCGCACATTTTCATTTCAGAGAGCACACTCCCGCGAACTTCAACCTTGCAATGGATTACGACCAGCTAAATCCTCGCAATATAAACTCATATAGTATTGTCGGGATTACCACCCCAGCTAAATCCTCTGCAACGACAATTACTCTAATGAGCTTGATCCAATTACCAGTCCAGGCTAAATTCGGACTTAATTCGGATTACCGTCCAAGCAAATCCATTTTCCACATATTCTTCTGGAGGGCTATATCAGATAGGATCACCTGCTCGGGCTAGATCCTTTTACCGTCAATTCCTTTTCGTAGATCCATCGAATTTTCCTTTCATTCAATCGAGATTTCTTCCCTTTATATCAAATATGTCAATGTTTCATCAATTTTCATATAATGAACATTCAAATCATATTCACATCAATAACATACATTTCAAGTATTTAAGAATATAATTCAAGTTACATGAACTTACCTTGATACTTGTTTGTAAATAATAAAAATCTACTAATCCCGAACTTTTTCCTTTCCTCGATCTAGCTTCGTATTTGAATCTTCCTGGATTTAGTGCAAAAATTATGAAATACCAAATTAGAGAACCCTCCTATGGCATTTTTAGTCGCTAGAATTGAAGAAAAATGAAGAGAAATCTAGATATTTCCTATTTAGTCCTAGTTTTATTTAGTTAATTTTACAATATTTCAATTTTACCCTTAATTTATCAATTTTTCTCACGATTTCATACCCTTGCCGTCCAAATTTCAAATAACTTTTGGGTCTAATTGCCTTTTAAATCCTTTCTCATTAGACTCTTAAGCTATTTAATCACTCTAGCAACTTTTACACCTATTACAATTTAGTCATTTTCATTTAATTGACTACCCAAACATTAAAATTTCCTAACGAAATTTTAATACCACATTAATAACATTTCATAAATATTTATAAAATTATTTTTGACTCGGTTTTTATGAGATAAAGGTCTCGATAACTTATTTTTACCTAATTTCTTCAATAATTTTTTTAACTAGCCACTAAATCGATAAAATTTTTCTATCAATATTTTCATACGACTTTCCTATCATATAAATTTTCATGCAAAAATATTAAAATAAATTTCTCTTTAAATTGGATTTGTGGTTACAAAACCACTATTCCGATAACCTTGAATTTAGGCCATTACAACTCTCCCTCTCTTTAAGGATTTTCGTCCTCGAAAATCTTACCAGTAAAGAGGTTTGGGTATTGTTTCCTCATTGTCTCCTCCGGTTCCCATGTCGCTTCCTCAATCCCGTGCTTTTGCCACAATACTTTCACCAAATTTATCTTTTTATTTCTTAGCTCTTTGTCTCTCCCGTACAATATCTTGACCTGGTTCTTCACTGTAAGTCATATCGGTTGAAATCTCCACTTACATCGGAGAAATAACATGTGAAGGATCTGATCGATATCGTCGTAACATAGATACATGAAAAACATTATGGATTCTATCAAGTTCCGGTGGTAATGCCAATCGATAAGTGACCGGTCCAATTCTTTCTATGATTTCATAGGGCCCGATAAATCTTGGACTCAATTTACCCTTTCGACCGAATCGGAGAACTTTCTTCCAAGGAGACACTTTCAGGAATACCTTGTCACCAACTTGAAATTCAATCTCTTTTCGTTTAAGGTCGGCATATGATTTTTGACGATCGGAAGTCGCTTTTAGACTATCCCGAATAACTTTTACTTTTCTTCTGCTTTCCGGATCAAATCAACCCCATGTATCTTCCTTTCATCGTGCTCATCCAATATAACGGTGTTCTACATTTTCTCCCACACAAACTTCATACGGAGCCATTTTAATACCGGATCGATAATCATTATTGTAAGCAAATTCAATCAAAGGTAGATATCTCTCCCAATTACCTTCAAATTCTAGTATACAACATCGGAGCATATCTTCCAATACTTGAATTACACGCTCGATTGACCATCTGTCTCGAGGATGAAATGCAATCTTTAAATACAACCGAGTACCCAAGGCTTCTTGCAATTTGTCCCGAAACGACGTAAATCGGGGATCTCTATCTCGATATAATAGAGACAGCACTCCATGTAACTCGACAATCTCGATATATATACATTCAACTAGTTTATCTAAAGAATAATCCATATGTACCTGGAATAAAGTGCACTGACTTTGTCAATCGATCAATAATCACCCAAATAGCATCTTTTTCCTGAGACAAAGATAGCCCCGATACAAAATCCATAGTGATTCTTTCTCATTTCCATTACAGTATAGTAATTGGTTGAAGTAACCTCAAGGTACTTGATGCTCACTTTAACTTGTCGACATATTAAACACCTTGATACAAACTCGTAGATATCACGTTTCATTCCCAACCACCAAGACATCTTTTTCAAATCATTATACATTTTATTACTCCCTGGATGTACAGATATAGTACCACACTGTGAGCCTCGCGTAGAATCTTCTCAGTATGAGCTCAATTGTGGTACACATACCCTACCTTTGAATAACAAACAACCATCGTAACCAACCTGAAATTCGTGATCATTACTTGACTCACACTGTGCCCGTTTAACTTGTAACTTCTCATCATTCTTCCGAGCTTCACATATTTGCTGTAAAAATGTTGGTTTAGCTCTCAATTCAGCTAGGATTGAACCATCATCACCAATGATAACCGGGTATTCATAGCTCGTAAAGAAAATAGAGATTTTCGGCTTAAAGCATCAGCTACAACATTAGCTTTACCTGGATGGTAATCAATAATCAAATCATAATCCTTTATCGAGCCAAGCCACCTGCTGCTGCCTCAAATTCAAATCTTTCGTGTCATCAAATATTTCAAGCTTTTATTATCGTATAAATATGACATTTCTCACCGCATAAGTAATGCCGCCATATCTTCAAATAAGAAATACAATAGCAAATAATTCAAGATCATGTAATCGGGTAATTTCTTTCATGTGGTTTAAGTTGTCTTGAAGCATAGGCTATTACTTTACCTTCTTACATCAAGACACAACCTAAACCATTTAATGAGGCATCATTGTAAATAACAAATTCCTTACCCTGCCTCAAAGCTACACTAATACAGGTGCTTTTGTTAATAGGTCTTTCAATCGGTTGAAACTTTGTTGACATTTATCAGTCTACTCGAACTTTACATCTTTCCGTAATAATCGAGTTATTGGAGAAGCTATCATAGAGAATCCCTATACAAATCTCCGATAATAACCAAATAAACCCAAGAAACTTCTAACTTGGATACATTCTTCTGGTGGACTCCAATTGACAATAGTGAGATTTTACTCTGATCTACCACGATGCCTTCTGCGATACAATATGTCCTAGAAAACCAACTTCTCGGCTTTCAAAATTCACATTTACTAAATTTAGCGTACAATTACTTCTCTCATGGAATTTGTAACACGCTTCTCAAATGTTCGCATGTTCTTCTTCATCCCGAGAATAAACCAAAATATCATCAATGAATACTACTACAAATCTGTCTAAGTACAATCCCAATATCCGGTTCATCAAATCCATGAATATCTGCAGTGCATTAGTTAGCCCAAACGGCATAACTAGAAACTCATAATGCCCGTGCTTGGTTCTAAAAAGTCGCTTTTTGGCACATCCGACTTCTTTACTCGTGAATGATAATAACCCGATCGAAGATCAATTTTTGAAAACACAGTAGCACCTTTCACCGATCAAATAAATCATCGATCCGGTAACGGTACTTATTCTTTATAGTTACTTTATTAAGTCACGGTAATCAATACACAATCTCAAAGACCCGCTCTTTCTTTTTACAAACAGAACCGAGCACCCCAAGGTGAATGACTCGGTCGGATAAAACCCTGTTAACAAGTTCTTGCAATCGTGTCTTTAACTCCTTTAATGTTTGTAGGAGCCATACGATACGAGCTTTGGAGATCCGAGTAGTTCCCAAATCAAATCTATAAAAATTCCACTTCTCTTTCTCGTGGCAATCCTGGTAATTCCTTTAGAAACACATCGAAAAATTCACATACCACTGAATCGCTCGTATTTTTACTCGATATACTTTGTGTCAAGTACATAAGCCAAGTAAGCATCATACCCTTTTTAACATACCTCAGTGCGCCATTATCAAATCACATCGATAACCCTCTGCATCGATCGATTTAACCCAAGCAACTCACCATTCGACATTTTAACATAATATATTTATGTCTACAATTTACTATTGCATCATGTCAAGTTAACCAATCCATACCCAATATCACGTCAAATTCATCAAATGGTAATAACATCAAATCAGCCGAGAAACAATAACCTCTTACCATCAGTGGACAATTTTTACAAATTTTATCCACTAACACGGACTGGCCTAGGGGGTTTGAGACTTTAACCACAAATTCAGTAGGTTCAAAAAATAAATTTAAAGCCCTGGTACAGGGTCTAATGGACAACAATGAACTGGAGTTCTTTGGGTTCGCTGAGGAGAAAGATGTGCATGCCTCGGAGGAGGGGCCAATAAAGAAGGTCCGTGAGGTCAATCACCCAGTAGTAATCATTTCACGATCGCAAGTGAGTGAGATCAGAGTAAGAGCAATGCCAAAAGTGGTGATTCAGAAACCGGCAGATTTTTCTTACAATGATAACAAAAGGGTGCCTTAGAATTATAATTGTAATGTGACGTCACAGGAGAGGGGGGCTGGTTAGCATGCCAGACATGGAAGCCGAGCCCGTAGAGGAGAAATCTTTGTGGAACAAGGGGAAGGGAGGACAAAACCACTGGTTAATGAACCGGTAACACCGGGTGAAGCTAAAAAATTTCTGAAGTTCCTGAAGCACAGTGAATATAGTATTGTGGAGCAGTTGCATAAGCAGCCAGCTCGCACCTTGGTACTAGCTTTGCTCTAAAATTCAAAGGCACACCGTAATTCATTGATGAAAGTGTTAAATGAAACTTATATTGCTGAAGACATTTCGGTGAACAAACTAGATCGCCTCGTCAGCAATATTAGTGCTGACAACTACATTTCTTTCAGTGATGATGAGATACCGTCAGATGGCATGGGGTCCACCAAGGCTCTACACATCACTACCTGGTGCAAAGGATATACACTACTGGGGGCATTAATTGACAACGGGTCAGCACTGAACGTCTTACCTCTATCCACATTGAACAAGTTACTCATAGATAACTCTTATATGAAGACATGCCAGAATATAGTGAGAGCATTTGATAGCACAGAGAGGAAATTAATGGGTAGGATTGAAATTCCCTTTCTGATCAGACCCAATACGTACAAAGTAGACTTTCTCGTGATGGACATCAAGCCTTCTTATAATTGTTTACTAGGAAGGCCTTGAATTCACTCAGCGGGAGCAGTACCATCATCATTACACCAGAAGCTGAAGTTGGTGACAGAGGGTCGGCTGATAATAATAAATGTAGAGGAGGATATTATTGCATCTGTCACTAGTGATGCACCATACATCGAGAACAATGATGAAGCAATAGAATGGTCCTTCAGGTCATTAGAGTTTGTAAATGCAACTTTCGTCAGCGAGGGAGGCAGAGTCCCAACGCCAAAAATATCGGAAGCCACGAAGATGAATCTACGACTGACGGTAGAGAGAAAAGCATTGGCTGGAATGGGACTTGGAAAATACCTTCATAGACGGGTCAAAGTGCTGGGTTTAGTTGGCAAGTGGGATCGTTTTGGTCTGGGTATAGGCCAGATGCCAGATAGAAGAGGGAAGAGTTAATGAGGAAATAGGAAAGACGAAGGGCATAATTGAGTGGGGCAGAGGTCAAGTGGGAGTCAATGACCTTCCCCCATATATCCAATACTTTCGTGTCAGGAGAAATTATTCATCCTAGATCAAAGATGACAGGAGAAGAGACAACTGAAGGTTCGATGAGTAATTTGAGCATCAACGCCATATCGGAGGAGAAGGCGATAGAAAGAAACTTGTCAGGCATTCGCCTTTATGAGCTTAGAAGTGTCCTGAATAACTGGACTGCGAAGGAAATTCCTGTAGTTCTTAGGGCTAACACAGAGTAATATTCAGAACACACTTATTGTTTTAAGCCTAGAAACGATAAGAATATTTTGTGAAGTAGGCCATTGTTCAAACTCCTTTTACTTTCAATAAGAAATACATTTTTTATAACTCATCCTGTGTAAATCCTTGTTCATATTCTCATCACATCTATAATCATGACATACAAATAAGCTACCATTAAATTCATTCTCTGGACATTTTTTTTCGTGTTGTAATAGGTCTCCAGATATCAATGTCGCGAGCAATACTATTACGGACTCAGAATCTCTGGTCGAGCCAGATATGTGTTTAGGGGGTTCTTAAGATTTTGAAGATGACGAAGAATGTGGGTTATCTCTGGATTTGTTAAGGATGGTAGAACGGGAAGAGAAGTAAATTTTACCCCATAAGGAGATGACCGAGAATGTGACTTTAAAAGAAGGGAAAGAAGTGAAAATCGAAACTTGCATAACTGAGAGAGCAAGGTGAAACCTCGTTAAACTGCTACAAGAGTTCAAAGATGTCTTCGCATGGTCGTATCAAGACATACCTGGGTTAAGGTTCGATATTGCGGTACATCGAGTCTCCATAAAAGAAGAGTATAAGCCTGTTCAACAGAAGCTTCGAAGGATGAGACCTGATGTTGTAGTAAAAATAAGGGAGGAGGCCAGGAAGCAATTCGACGCTGGGTTTTTGCAAGTGGTAAATTACTCGGAATGGGTTGCCAATGTTGTCCCTGTCCCTAAGAAGGATGAAAAAGTGCAGATATGTGTGGATTATAGAGATCTAAACAAGGCTAGCCCAAAGGACAATTTCCTGTTACCTCATATCGACACGCTGGTGGATAACACGGTGGGTTACTCGTTATTCTCTTTCATGGATGGTTTTTCTGGATACAATCAGATAAAGATGCATCTTGCAGACATGGAAAAGACCACATTCATAACCTTGTGGGGAACATTTTGCTATAAGGTGATGCCATTCGGGTTAAAAAATACGGGAGCAACATATCAAAAAGCCATGGTGACCTTGTTTCACGATATGATGCATAAGGAGATTAAGGTTTATGTAGATGATATGATCGCAAAATCCCAAACAGAGAAAGAGCACATACAGGTTTTGAGGAAATTATTCTTAAGACTGAGAAAGTTCTAACTAAAACTTAATCCAAGTGCACTTTCGGGGCTAGATCAAGAAATTTGCTCAGTTTCGTCATCAGTGAAAAAAGAATCGAGGTTGGCCCCGACAAAGTAAAGGCTATACAGTAATTGCCCCCGCCACGTACTCAGAATGAGGTTCGAGGTTTTCTGAGAAGACTAAATTACATCGCTCGGTTTATTTCGCAACTAACTGAAAAATGTGACCCTATATTTTGTCTCCTCAATAAGCATAATCCAGGCAAATGGGATGAAGGGTGTTAGAAGACCTTTGATAGAGTTAAACAATATTTATCCAATCCACCAGTGTTAACCCCTCCTAGCCCGGGTAGACAATTAATATTGTATTTGACGGTATTTGACCACTCAATAGGATGTGTGCTTGGTCAACACGATGAGATAGGAAGGAAAAAAAATATGATATACTACCTCAGTAAGAAATTCACTGAGTGTAAGATGAGATATCTGCCAATCGAGAAGCTATATTGTGCTCTAGTCTGGACAACTCGAAGATTGAGGCAGTACATATTGTACCATACAACTTGGTTAATCTCGAAATTAGATCCTCTTAAGTTCATGATGGAGTCAGTTGCTCTAAATGAAAGAATGGCCCGATGGCAAATTCTACTTTCTGAGTTTGACATAATTTACGTGAGTCAGAAAGCCGTAAAAGGGAGTGCGATAGCGGATTTTCTAGCCAGTAGAGCTTTAGAAGATTACGAGCCCTTGAACTTTGATTTTCTCAATGAAGATCTAATGTATGTGGCAGCCTCTCAAGAAGACACTCTAGAAAATCATCCTTGGAAATTGAATTTCTATGGAGCATCAAACGCCACGGGCAATGGAGTTGGGGCAGTCTTAGTGATCTCCACTTCTTGGTGTCCCCAAGTGGAGATCACTATCCATTCACTTGCAAATTGAATTTTCATTGCACAAATAATATGGCAGAATACAAAGCATGTATTATGCGTATCCGTGCAGTCGTAGAGCGCAAAATCAAGGTGTTAGAAGTGTATGGGGATTCCGCACTAGTGATCTATCAGCTCAAGCGTGAATGGGAAACAAGGGACTCAAAATTGATCAATTACTAAGAGCTAGTTCTGGACTTAATCAAGAAGTTTAATGATATTACTTTCCATTATCTCCTGCGTGGCGAAAATTAGATGGCCGATGCCCTGGCTACGTTAGCTTCCATGATCAGAGCAAATGAACAAGAGGGTATGAAGCCGATCTAGATGAGTATTTGTGATTCTCCAGCTCATTGCTGTAATGTCAACGAGGAAGAGAGGGACGATTATCCTTGGCATTAGAATATTTTACGATATATGAAGAATCGTGTATACCCAGATCAGGCAATCGAAAATAATAAAAGAACATTGAGGAGGCTGGCCAGTGACTATGTCTTAGACGGTGAAATCCTATATAAAAGAAGGAAAAACCAAGTGCTATTAAAATGTGTTAATGCTGTTGAAGTAAAGAAAATCCTGGAAGAAGTTCACGAAGGTGTTTGCGGGACGCATGCTAATGGGTTCACAATGGCCAGGCAAATCATGAGATTCGGGTATTACTGGTCTACGATGGAAGAAGATTGCATCAATTATGCCAAGAAATGGCATAAGTGCCAAATTTATGGTGATAAGATCCATGTGCCACCTTCGCCTCTTCATGTCATGACTTTTTCGTGGCCGTTCTCAATGTGGGGCATAGACGTTATTGGGCCGATTTTGCCAAAAGCTTTCAACGGTTATCGTTTTATCTTTGTGGTCATTGATTATTTCACCAAGTAGGTGGAGGCTACTTCATACGCTAACGTCACAAAGTCAGTGGTCAGCAAATTCTTGAAGAAGGAAATCATATGTCGATATGGCATGCCAGAGAGGATCATATCTGACACTGCGTTAAATATAAATAACAATGTGATAGTGGAGGTCTGCAGTCAATTCAAAATTAAACACCACAACTCGTCACCATATCGCCCAAAAATGAATGGGGCAGTTGATGCAGCTAATAAAAATATAAAAATGATCGTGAGGAAAATGGCTGAGACCTACAAGGATTGGCATGAAAAGCTACCATTTGCTCTCTATGCCTACCGAACGTTAGTCAGAACTTCTACTAGGGCAACACTTTTCTTGTTGGTTTATGGGATGGAGGCAGTTTTGCCGATTAAAGTCGAGATTTTTTCTCTCCGAGTTTTATCTGAATTGAAACTAGATGAAGCAGAATGGGTTCAATCCCGGTATGACCAGTTAAACTTGATTGAAGAAAAAAGGCTGAAGGCTATCCGTCATGGTCAAATGTACCAGAAACGAATGATGCAGGCTTACAACAAGAAAGTTCGCCCAAGGGTATTCCAAGAAGGGGACTTGGTATTGAAAAAGATTCTCCCTATGCAAAAGGATTTCAGAGGCAAATGGATGCCAAGCTGGGAAGGACCTTATGTAGTGAAGAAGGTTTTTTTCTAGAAGGGCATTGATATTAGCAGAAATGGATGGCAAAAGCTTCCCTAACCCGGTAAATTCAGATTCGGTTAAGAAGTACTTCACCTGAAAAAGAAGGGGTCAAGGCGAAAACCCGCAAAGGGCGCTTTGAAAAAAAAAAGGAGAGGCCAATGCAAAAACCCACAAAGGGTGCTTTGAGACCAAAGGGGCTTTTGAGTTGAAAAACTTAAAAAGGGCAGCTCAAATCGAGATTAAGGATGGGGCATGTTGCGATCTTATTCTACCAGAGTTAACAAGAAGGAGGAACACTACATCTTGGAGGCATTAATGAAATACTTCAGACCTCCTAAACACACATCTGGCTCCCAAGGGTTTTCGAACAGTCCGAATAGAGAAGCTCACGCTGTGATAACTGGGGCACCTTTTCTTTTCGTCCATACTGCTTTGTACTTTAGCCAAATATGTTATTTTAACTAATTTCCTACCTCGAACCTCGCTCTCAATAAAGTTTCATCTTCGTCCGTTATTGATAATCTTCTTTCAAGCATTTCTTACTGAAATATTTGGTTAATAGACTAATAAAACTTTCATAAAAAGGAGTTCTGCATATTACTCCAGAAGCTTCTAAGTAGTGCAAGAACCCGAAACAGGTTATTTATTCAGAACCCACCAAGCTTAAAGGTCAGAGTTACTGAAAAAGTAAAAAGTTTAAATAAAGAGTATTGCTTCAAATACGAGTCGGTTAAATGAGAAGAAATACGTCAAGAACAAATGACGAACAATAAAAAGACATTTCTCATGACATTCTACATTCATACCAATGTCATTCATAGTGCATCTAGTTAGGAGCATTTGATTCATTTTGACCATAGCATCCTAGTTGTTTAAGTATTACATCTAGTTAGGAGCATTTGACATAGCATCCTAAATTATTTGACATAAACACAGATACAGGAAACCGATATTACAGATCATGTTCCTCAGAGGATAGTGCAGTGGCATCAGGGAATTCACGAGCCTTAACCCCCTAAGCAGTAGGGTAACAGGCTGGAAATTTACGGATCTTATCTCCATGTATCGGCTATGGAGAAGATAAAAAATGGTGAGTCTTATCTCCATGTATCGACCATAGAGCAGATTTTAGCCACCGGCCTTATCTCTCTGAAGTTGCAGAGAGCAGGTTGAAGGTACAGGTCTTATCTTCCTGAAGTTACAGGAAGCAGACTGAAGATTTTAGATCTTATCTCCATGTATCGGCTATGGAGCAGATCACAAATGGCGAGTCTTATCTCTATGTATCAGCTATGGAACAGATTTTAGCCATCGGCCTTATCTCTCTGAAGTTGCAGAGAGCAGGTTGAAGGTACAAGTCTTATCTTCCTGAAGTTACAGGAAGCAGACCGAAGATTTCAGATCTTATCTCCATGTATCAGCTATAGAGCAGATCACAAATGGTGAGTCTTATCTCCATGTATCGGCCATGGAACAGATTTTAGCCACCGGCCTTATCTCTCTGAAGTTGTAGAGAGCAGGTTGAAGGTATAGGTCTTATCTTCCTGAAGTTACAAGAAGTAGACCAAAGATTTCAGATCTTATCTCCATGTATCGACTATGGAGTAAATCACAAATGGCGAGTCTTATCTCTATGTATCGGCCATAGAACAGATTTTAGCCACCGGTTTTATCTCTTTGAAGTTGTAAAGAGTAGGTTGAAGGTACAGGTCTTATCTTCTTGAAGTTACAGGAAGCAGACCGAAGATTTCAGATCTTATCTCCATGTATCGGCTATAGAACAGATCACAAATAACGAGTCTTATCTCCATGTATTGGCCATAGAGTAGATTTTAGCCACCAGCCTTATCTCTCTGAAGTTGCAAAGAGCAGGTTGAAGGTATAGGTCTTATCTGCCTGAAGTTGCAGGAAGCAGACCGAATATTTCAGATCTTATCTCTATGTATCGACTATGGAGCAGATAAAAAATGGCGAGTCTTATCTCCATGTATCGGCCATGGAGTAGATTTTAGCCACCAGCCTTATCTCTCTGAAGTTGCAGAGAGCAGGTTGAAGATACATGTCTTATCTTTCTAAAGTTGTAGGAAGTAGACCGAAGATTTCAGATCTTATCTCCATGTATCGGCTATGGAGCAGATAAAAAATGGCGAGTCTTATCTCTATATATCGGCCATGGAGCAGATTTTAACCACCAGCCTTATCTCTCTGAAGTTACAGAGAGCAGGTTGAAGGTACAGGTCTTATCTTCCTGAAGTTGCAGGAAGCAGGCCGAAGATTTCAGATCTTATCTCCATGTATCGGCTATGGAGCAGATAAAAAATGGCGAGTCTTATCTCCATGTATTGGCCATGGAACAGATTTTAGCCACTAGCCTTATCTCTCTGAAGTTGCAGAGAGCAGGTTGAAGATACAGGTCTTATCTTTCTAAAGTTGCAGGAAGCAGACCGAAGATTTCAGATCTTATCTCTATGTATCGGCTATGGGGCAGATAAAAAATGGCGAGTCTTATCTCCATGTATCGGTCATGGAGCAGATTTCAGCCACCGGCCTTATCTCTCTAAAGTTGCAGAGAGCAGGTTGAAGGTACAGGTCTTATCTTTCTGAAGTTACAGGAAGCAGACCGAAGATTTCTAATCTTATCTCCATGTATCTGAAATAGAGCAGATTTCAGCCACCAGCCTTATCTTCACTGAGCAGGAGTGAATCAGGCTAAATACAGCAGATTTTATCTTTGCTGAGCAGAAGCAGAGTAGATTAAATTTCAGCAGATCCCACCCTACTGAACAGGAGTGGAATGGATCAAATTTCAATAAATTGTATCTCCACGAAGCAGCACTGGGGCATATTGAAGCAAGAAGACGTAGTGGGTCGTAATGAGGTTACATCAAAGAGTCAAGATTTGACAGTACCGGGCAAAATTGACCCTTTTAAGCCTTTACTCTATTCTCGTTACACGAAAATGAGCAAAGAGAGGCAGTTGTTGGACCTAATTTTTTGCCCGGCCCAAAACCTGTTAAAACCCAAATACAAAACAAAACACAAGCCCACATAAAACATAGCCCAAATACCAATAAAACAAAAAGGAAATGAGAAACCCTAGTATCAGGGAAGCCAGCGCCGCAAGATCGAATTCGGGCACCGCACGTCGCGCAACTCTGAGTCGTGCGCCACACCATCTCCCCACGATCTCCGCTTGGCACCAACAAGCACGCAACAAGTAGTTAGAAATTAGGCTATACAAACTCATTTAAACAGTGTATTTTTTTACGTTTTTTTGGGGGTTTAAAAAAAGAATATACGAACAAATACCACAAGTCACAGAGGAAAATCGCAGAGAAATTAATTGTTAGGTGATTTTCTTTCAAATCTCACTCCTTTTAAGTTTTGATTTGTTTTCCTTTCTCAAAAATAGTACTAAAAAGGGGAAAAAGTGAATACACTTATCGCGTGCTTTAAATCGGGGTTGAAATCCCTACTGTGCGATGTCGGCCACTAGTTCTGATGGTGGTTCGGTGATGATGGGTGCGTTCACTGGCCCTAGCAGAAGGAAGAAGGGTGAAAGCCCTTTGTTTCTTTCAATTTCAGCAAATGGGTTGGTAAATGGGGTGTTTTTAATTTTGCTTTAGAAAATGGCAGACAACCATTGGTTTCTTGGTTTTAATTACAAAGGGAACAATGCCACTTTACTTTTTGGTTTTATTGTGCTTTCGATCCTTCTGTGATTTCTATCTTTTCAACGTTTTATATTTGTTTTTTTTCCAAACTTGCCCCAAATTTCTGTTTTTAGCCCGATTTTAGTCCTTTCTAAGCTATTTTGCTTACTTCATTATTAAATTAGTTATTTTATTAACATTATTAATTATCATGTTGTTAAATTTATCAACTTTGTACAGTTTTTATCACATTAGGTTTTTTATTTTCTACTATGACTTTATTATTTTATTACTTTTTTTAGTATTGTTACGTTTTACTATATTATTAATATATTATTATAACTTATTTAATAGATATTCTCATCATTCTTTTCCCCAATATTTTTATTTCTTTAAACCTATTATTAAGCTTACTAATATATATTATTTTTTTCCTACTTTCGTGTTTTTATATAATTTCAATTATATTTACTATTATTATTACCATTTACCTATTTCATTTTATGTTTTCTTTATTAGTTTCATTTATTCTTTTCCCTTTTATTGTTTTATTACGTATTAGTCTTTCTTTTAAAACTCGTTTTAAACAAGTCATTTTGCATTATTAATTTGATTTTACATTGTTAATTTATTTTATCCCTCCATATGTATATATATTATTGTTTTCATATTATTATTTTTTGTATAGATCCTTTCTTTATATATATATATATATATACTATATTGTCATATATACAATTTATCTCTTTTTAAGATCCCATTTTAAACGATACCTTGCTTATTTCAAATGTTTTCTTATATTAATATTTATATGTATATACTTTATTTAAATTAAGTCCTTTCATTTTATACCCGAAATCATTTTTTTATTGTATACTAACATTACTTTGTATTAGGGATTTCATGTTATAAAGCTTATTGTTTTTAATACATTCCTTTATACATATATATTTTTTTCCTTTGTTATATTTACAATTCACTTGTGTTAAAGTGTTCTTAGATGTACTTTATTTGTTAAATATTGCATGATATTTGTCAATTTTTACATTTTTGATCTTTTATAGTTCTATGATGTAGTTGTATTGTAGGGTTGTTTTGTATTATTGCTCCTTATTTGCGCTTATGCATTTGTTTTCCTATTATCACATGGTGACTCAAATTTGGATTTGCTAGATCAATATCGGTCATAAAATTTTTACCCCAACTCATAAAAAAGGTTTCCAAAATAAAGGCAATATTCTGTATTTAGGAGCATCGGGAGGGTTGTGCCCTAACTTACTGGGTTCCAATTTTCCTCGTTGAATCTAATTAACCGAGTACCCTTCTCTAGTCCAAGTGTATGAGGTTTGAATAAAAACTTATTCTTGAAAATTCGAGACATTGCACCCTAACTTACTGGGTGTGGTATTTCGTTGTATTGAGAATAGGGATTCCCAAAATCAAGGCAATAGTCTGTATTCGGGAATTTTGAGAAATTGTGCTCTAACTTACTGAGTTCCAATTTCTCATAAGGCCCGGATGAACGAGTACCCTTCTCTTAAATCTCAATGCATGAGTTTTAAAAAGTCAAAGGCAAGCTTGGTTTCGAAGTCTTGAAGTGTTATGTCCTAACTCACTGGGTATGACGTTTTATTTCTTCGAGATGAGAAGGTCTTAATTTACCGTCTAACTTACTCAAGTTTTCTTTTAATAAAAGGATCGTATGTTAAAATATTTTCGAACCTTCGTCACTAAGACATTAGTTAATCAATTAGGTACCAATTTTGGGCGTTACGAGGGTGCTAATCCTTCCTCGTACGTAATTGACTCCCGAACCCGTTTTCTCGAATTTAGTAGACCAAAAATCATTGTTTTAATAAGCCCAAATGTTTCATTAAAACGATCAATTTTAAGGTGGCCCAATCACACCTCGAGAAGGATTGGTGGTGACTCCATTTTCGTTTTAAAGTCGACCTCTATTTTTTAAAATAAAAATGGTTTCGACAATTTTTATTTTATTTCTTTTAAAAATTACATTTATCAAACAATTTAATTATATTTTGTACTTAATTTTAAGAAATAAAATAGACATATTTTATAACTTAAATAAGTATTTAATTTTTTAATGGGATATTGCCAAGATTTACCTTTGTACTTTAACAAAATTATCGATGTGGTACTTATACTTTTAATTTATTCATTTTGGTGCATAGACTTGTTTTCTAATCTATCACTTGGGTACTTCAACCCAACGATGTTAATTCCTGATAAAAGTTGACACATGAACCAAACATGGGCAGCCATGTAGCACCGTGTCAAAATAAAGGACTTTAGAAACAATTTTACCAATTATTATTTTAAAGTGAAAAAACTATAAAAAAAAAAAAAAAAACATTAAAAATTAATCCCTCAACACAGTTTGATTCTCTCTCAATCAGTAACAATTTCACAATGAGTTTTAAATCCATCATTTTTTTTCATTCAATAATTTAAGTTTTGAAATCATCATTCTTTTATTCAATAATTTACATCGTTCAACAACATTATTCTTTTCGAATCATTTAAAATAAAACTTTACTTTTAGCTAAAAATAAATATATCTAGAATCAGAAGACGATGTAAACTAAATCTAAAAACAACCATGGTGATTGGTATGTTAAGATTAACGATGTAAACTCAGCACATCTCCGTCTCTAACCATGTAAATTAGTTTTTTGTCACTATAGGTGGCATATCAAATGATGTGTCATCTCTTTATTTATTTAATGCCATGTCAGGAAAACATAATTAAACTACAAATTAAAAGTATAGATACCACGCTGTCATTATTCCTATTTTAATACTTAATGTTTTAATATTTAATTTTTTTAGTTTATCGAATACCACCTAAATTAGTACTAAAACTTTCCTCTAAATTATTATTTTCATTTTATGCATGTTACTAAATGAATACCACTAAAAAAAACCATCCACTTACAATTTTTTTTATTTGTAAAATCATAATTTATTTTTCTTTCAAAAAAAATTAATTTAATGTGTGTATATATACTATTATTTAAGTGTTTAGTAAGCTGATGTCATGAGTTAAGCCATATAAACTCAGTTAGAGAAAATACTAAAAAACTAAATTTTAAAACAACTAAAAAATAATCGATTTTGTCACAACCACGATATGGGTAAAAGAAAATATTTTATGGTAATAAACTTGTATGTCAATACTATTGTACATTTTTTTTATCTTTGGATTTGTAATTTTTTTTAGTAAATGATATAAAACTATGAAAAGATAAAAATATCATTATAAAAATATTAATTATAATTTTATAACTAAATTCATGGAGACACCAACTCACTAAAATATTTAAATAAGATTAAGTATAGATATAAATTATTAGGGATGTTTTCGTCTTTTTAATATTTATATAAGTTTAACTCGTTAATAATACTATATTACGTAAATTTTAGAACATAATTCAATTCATAATATTTTTATTGTATCAAATCTTATATTATTTCTCGTTTTTGTTTAATATTGCCAAATTTAGCATTAAGTAATTCCCCCCTGAACAAACCCAAATCCATTTATCAACAACAAGCACTAAAGGCGTCAGAGCTCTAATAAAGGAGCATAAAATTAGTAAAGATCTGCATTTACCAATATTTACCTTTACTTATTTTACTCTCAGTTGATTATTTTTTACTGAAAATACAGAAACTCGAACTCTAGACTTGTTAGATGCCGAGGTTCAGTACATGAACTAACTAAACTAAACTAAACCTCGAGTTCCAACCATACATAGGCCATAGAATTTGTAGGTAGAAACATTTTAACTTACTAGCCCAACCGGACAAACCAGAGGTTAATGGCTACCTACAGAGCATGTGCCTGTGCATGTTCAGGTTTGTGACTGAATTCATAATCCAGATGAACAAACGCTCGCTCAATGTCGGGCAGTAACTCCAGTTTCTCTTGCAAGGATTCTCCAATGTCATGAGCTTCTTGTAATGCCATGTTTGCCGGAAGTACAATATCAACTTCGACAAAGTAGTGAGACCCGAATGTGTAAGCTCGGACCGTATCGATGTTCTTTATGGCCTTATGGTGGTTCCAACACAGATAGGTCAGTTTCTGAAGATATTCTGGAGCTGCTGATCTTCCAACCAATGAGTTCACGTTCTCTAATACTGTCATCGACCATGTCCGTATTGTGTACAAAGCCAGCTGCAATATCCAGCCTTATGAGCACAGGCTAATGTTTTAAGCTAAACATGATAGGCAAATTTGATATTTCGGAAAATAGATGAAGCATTGATTCTTTTATAGTATCCATAAGAAGATTATGACAATCTTACCAGCTATAGTCATTTGATTTAACAAGCTCGCTCCTATGTTACTTGAACACAAGTACAGGTATGTTCAATGTTTTACAAGTCTTCAATGTATTTGAAAGGTCTTGAAGGCTCATATCCGGATACCTGTGTCTAGATATATACTGGACACGGGTACTTCAAGAGAAAATAATGAAGACATTTAATCACAAGGACAGTTCAAGATCTCTAAAAACCATTGTGTGCAACTAATCTTATAAATGATTTGCCTAGGTCTTTAGGGCTTGATCTGTACAGTATTTGCAATTCTTTCATAGAATCAAACTGATGATACCATAATGAATGTTAGTGGCAACAAGAAGAACCTTATTTCCTTTACTGTTCATGCCAAAAGCGAAACAAAAAGGCCATGGAGATGAGACAAGGTTTTCACTTACAATGATAGCTCCAACAGGGTCCATCCAATTGTCGATGTAATTAGCAAGTAGCACAGCAACAAGGCCAATGATGTTTGTGATAACATCAAAGAAGTGATCCTGAGCATAAGCTTTAACGATTTTGTTTGTAAATGTGCGGCAATAGAACATGAGGAGAAGCTTTGTTAGAGTCACTCCAAGCATAATGCCAACAACCCACCTCTCTTGCTCATTTGTCAGGTTGAATTCATCCTCCTAGGCAAAACAAAGAAAGATTTTCTTGTCATTCCATCTTTATAAGCAGTCATCAGTGAATATAGTAAAAGATTTATCAAATGGAGAAGAGAACTGTAATGCATAATCAAACATGACTCACATTAGATACCATTGTTCGAACAGATTCCAAGATTATCTGCAGTCCAAGAGTTGCCATGACAGAGGCAAAAACAAGGATACCCTGCAGCAAAATTACCAGTATAATACAGTGAGAGAATAATCTTTCAGTTCGAACACTCATACCCGAGTCTGAGCAGCATAGCTAACAATGGTCGAGAAATTGATTATGACAGAAGGTACAGCAAGAATACTGACCAGTGGCTGCATTCGTTTCTTTCCAATTGGGTACTGATATGGGTTTGGTGTTGACATGGAGAATGCAGTAAACCAGAGGATGAAGCCAGACAAGAGATCAAGAAGAGAGTCCAATGTGGACGCAATTATAGCTAATGAGCCACTTCTCATGGAAGCGTAAACTTTAGCGGCAAAAAGAACCATGTTTGCAATATTCGAAATTCTAATAGCTAATGTCTCGCTTCTAGCCAACCTTTCCCGCTCTTCCTGCCAACCGTAGCAACAAAATTCAGTCTAATGCTAATTCAAGTAAGCTAATCTTCTTACCTAGAGAAAACAGAAGATATTGCAGTAAACCTTTGACATGCCAGGAATAAATCCACGCTCAGCTAAGGCATCCATTTCACTAAAACCCTCTAGCATTTCTACCTGCTGCTGATAGTATTCAGCCACGTTATCTTCCGGACCTGAAACCATTGAAGAAAACAATTAAGATGCATTCTTGTAACTTGTCTTGTTCATTTGCAATCATTAACCTTCCATTCCACAGATGCCAAGACTACAGACTAAGCTATACGTAAATTCTAAAACTTCAACCATAGAACATGTTAGTTTATTTATTGTTTTTTGCTTTCCACTTTCAAAAAGCAAAAGAAACTTGATATAAACATGACATACGTGTTTAAACCTAAAGAGCCAAAATCTCTATTCTTTCCAAAAGAGCTCTAAAAAACGAAGTCCTTCATATTTCATAACTTCAATATACACACGTTAGAGTAAAGCGAGAAGCAAGTCATTTATATAAACATTCACATGTAGAAAGGCAGTACGTTATGTTACTCGAACTTGGATGTGAGTTTCGGATATGGATATGTATTCTAAACCAGCATGGTTAGTTTTTCTTAGTTTTTACATGCATTAGAAGGATCCTTGGAAATCATATCCCGACACTTCAAGAAAATGAAAATTTAAACTAAAGCAAACTTCCAACACAAAAAACAACATAAATAAACAAGAAATCACATAACATAAAGCAAATCCAATTGTTAATCTTAGCTTGATAAAAAGAAAAGCTAGCAAACTTTTTAACCATAATTTTCTAGCAAAATAAAGCACAATCCATGATGAAAACAACATCTAAAACAAGGATTCACATACCTCCTTGTACCTAGAAAAACACCCAGGCGATCAAGCTCTGATCACTCTTTAGCTTCAAAATATCAAGATAATGCTCAAATTTAAAGACCAAAAAACAGCACAATCTCTCCTCTCTTAACTCTATTAGAGTTTTGATGCTGAAAAATACTAAAGAATAACTCAAACTCATAGTAGCCATAAACAGAGAATAATATATATATATATATATATATATATATATATATCACCAATTGAGTAAATTCATAACCAAACATATTAAAAGAATCGAATATTGCTAATTAAAGTTCAACCATGATACAAAAATTAAAACACAGCCACGAAAAATATAAATGTAACTTTTACGTACAATGCCAAGCTGTTCAGTCAACAAACAAAAAAGGAAACCTAAAACAAATATCCTAAACAAGCACGAAAATAGAATAGAGTATTGCTAATTGGAACTAGAAAAAAAAAATCCAAGATACCCAACAACAAAGATGATGAAACATGATTAATATTTTTTCTGGGAAAAAAAAAGAAGGAAAATTGAATAAGAAAATCAAGTACTGGAAATGACCTAAAACCCCAAGGCAATCATGGAGGCTACGAGGAGGCTTTTTGTCTTTGTGTTCGGGAGATAACAGGAAGCCATCGAAGTTCAACCGCCATGATCGATCAACATTGCTCTGAGGTGGCAACAATGAAAGCTCTTCGTCGGTTTCACGCGCCACCATCTCCACCATTACCCCGCGCACCATTCCAAACAAGAAAATTATTTAGATCTGTTAAGTGTGATTTCCTTTTTCTTTATTCAATTTAGCAGCAGCAAAGGTTGGAAATTTGAAGGAAAAGCGAGGGTGTTTCGGGAATAAAAAAATCCCCTGGCATTTTGCGTCCAGGAATGTTCGATGGGAAAGCGAAGGGAAGATATGTAAGGGGCTACGTTTCAACTTGGATAAACTGTAAACGATCTGGTTGGTGAAACTTTTTTTTTTTTTGAAATTTGATTATTTTAATAAATTACGCACGAATAATGATTAGTACCCCGTGACGCTTAGAATTAGTGCTTTAAAATTTTTGATGAGATCTTAAAATACAATCTTTTGTTAAAATATTACTTAATTAATTTTTTACAAAAAAGATGTATATTTCACGTTAACCGAAAAAAAGGATTACGTCCCGTAAGTTAAGACACAATGTTTTAAATCCTCGAAACGAGAATAAACACAAAAAAAAATTATTAATTTTAAAAGATATTTGATTATCTTGGTTTTTAGAAAGAAATCATATTCCGTAAGTTAGAACACGATTTTTCTAATTTCAAAATAATGAAAATTAATCTCGGTTTAAAAAACTCTTTTTTATATGCATTGTACGAAAACAAATAACATTTGAAATATCGTGTAATTAGTTTATCTGGGTATGGTAAAAAAGGCTGAAAGGTTAAAAAAATCATGTTTAGCAAATAATAATAATGCAACATAAATTTGTAATGATAATGACATAATATGCTTAGTAAAATATAAAAGATATGATAGTAATAGTAAATTACGGTACTAATATGCATGATAGAATAATAATAATAATGAAGATGATAATGTAAATAACAATACTAATACTACTAATAATAATAACGAATAATCTAAATTTTTGAAGGAATATAAAAGATATAAATAAATAAATATATAATGAAATAACAATAATGAGGACAAAAATAAAATAAAATAAAAATAAATAAAATAATAAAAAGGAATAATAAATGAAATAAAAAATAAATACAAGTAAAAGTTTAATTAAAAATTGAGAATAAGCAAATAAACAAAGAAATAAAGAAACTTTAAATAAAATGGTTTAATAATAATAATAATAATAATAATAATAATGATGATAATTGAAGTTAACTAGACTAATGACTAAATTGAAATCGAAGTGAAGTTAGGGGGTTCAAATTGTAAATAAAAGAAAATAAGGATCAAAATGAAAGGAGCGAAAACTAATGGGGATTGAAAGGGAAGATATCCCTAGCCTTTTATGCACAGTGTTTTTGGGCCAAATCGGGGGACTAAATTGAAAACAAAATAAAACTAATAGGGTAAAAATAAAAAAGGAAAAAGGACTTGATTGGAAACCACTTAAAAATCGGAAGGACCAAAGGCGCAATAAGACTATTTTTCAAAAACACGCGGATTTCGCTGGGCGGGTTGGGACAGTCGGAGCGGGTAGATCAAAATGACGCCGTTTTGGCGCCTGAAGTTTAAACTCAAAACAACGCCGTTTTACAACCCCTATTTAAGTTAAATTTTTTTTCAAAAATTTCATTTTATTCCTCTTTCAAAAAAAAAAAAAAAAAAACACTCTCCCCCTTTTCTCTCCAAAGTCCCTAGGTTGGCCATAGCTCCGACAAAGCGCCACCGCATTGGTCATCGGTCGCCGGCGACAGCGTCGCCGTCTACAGCGGTCAAAAATAAAAAAATTTTTCTTTTTCCTCCGGCAGTCAAAAACAGGTGAGCCTTCTCTTTTTTTGTGTGTGTTTTTATTATTATTATATATATATATGTGTGTGTGTGTGGATAAAAAGAAAAAAAGATTCAAAAAAAAGAAAAAAAAATAAACCTTAGTATTTGATTTGATTTTACTTTGCACTTCTTTGCTCTCTTTTTTGAATTGCTTTCTCTGTATTTGTATTTTTTTTGTTTTTTTAATTCAAATCTTGTCAAAAAAATTACATATTCTTTAAGGCTTTTTATAGCTTGATTTACAACTTATTTTTCTAATGATTATTTTTTGCTTCTCTGTAGGTGCAAATGGGCGGTGAAGCAAGTGGGTAGAGGCGGTGGCCAATGGCGGTGACAGAGACTAGGGAGTAGGGACTACGGCAGCACACCTAGGGTTTTTTTGTTTTTCTGTTTATTTTTGTTTTGGGCCGTATTGGGTTTGGGCCATTTGGGCTGCTATTTTTTTCTTTGTAACTGGGCTGCTATTTTTTTTGTTTTATTTTGTTTTTGTTTTATTTAATATTTGGGCCCCAGACAAATAGGCCCGTTACATAAATTATTCTATTACTTTTTTTTCCGAATTTGTATACAATTAATTTTGAAATAAAAAATAAATGTTGTTACAAGATTTCAGTAACAAGAAAGTGGTGGGAGAAGTGTAGATTCGTCCATGTAAGGTGAAGAGCTGGAGCTAAGGATGAGGGGAGAAGAAATAATAGAGAATTCCCATGGTAGAAAAAGAAGCCCCAAATATGAGATAGATTGATGAGTGGAAGATAGGAAGAATCCCCACCAATCTCTTTGTCTTGATCTCAATAAGTGTATACAATCGGACCAAATCAAATTATTTTTAAGAGTCGTAATTAAATTATATATTTTTACGATGATAAGAATGTAATTTTAATAATTTAGATTTTTATAATTTTTAAAAAGGTAAATAAATTTATTATTATTATTAAGGGCCAAAGTCAGTTTTACCTTTATAAATTTTAAAATTCAAAAGACCTAAATAGAAAATCTCTATTTTAAAGGGCTTGAATTTGTCGTTGAGTATATAAATAGTCTCACGTTATGGCCAAGATATTTATTTATAACCATTGCCCCTTTACTGTTCGAAGCAAGGGTTATAAACTTAGCTTGCTTGAAATAAATAGTAGTGATAAAGCTTCTGTAAATTTGGTTTAGTAAAATTTGTTTATATTTTTTATTACAAAAATTGTGATAAAGTTCCGATTTTTTTGGTAGTAACTATAATATGCCATCCTAAAATAGTTAGGTAATCAATGATTTTGAACTTTTCACGTGTGTCATATATGTTCACCAGATGTGTGATGTTGTACGAGGCTCATCAAGCTCAGCTTCGCCCGTGGTAAAAGTGGAAGGTAAGCTAGCTTTAGTCAGGTTCTCCAAATACATATGATTCTCTGAATGACACGTGTTAATGTACATGGTGTAGGTATAACAATATTGTATATTATATATTTTTTAGTGTAATATTGTATATTTTATTTAACATAAAATACTATAATAACTAAATTTATATACTTGCATGTATACTAAAAACTGAAATATTATTAAAATACATAAACAATTATTAATACACTCATACACTTCTTATTGTTAAAACACACACACACATACACTCTCTCTCTTATTCCATTGTTATTTTCATCTCATTGCTAATATTATGTTTCCATCCCAACATCATAGATCCTAATCCCAGAACTCGAATCA
This sequence comes from Gossypium anomalum, assembly GCA_025698475.1. Classification (NCBI taxonomy): domain Eukaryota; kingdom Viridiplantae; phylum Streptophyta; class Magnoliopsida; order Malvales; family Malvaceae; genus Gossypium; species Gossypium anomalum. The sequence goes on along the minus strand of CM046960.1, from coordinate 45,834,176 downwards.
CAATCTCATTAGTGATTATGAAATAACATATTTCTTCATTTTAGGAACCACTACAAATGCAATGGCGAGATAGGTGATATAAACCATGGTATAAACACAAGTGAAGTTATTAGGTTTGAATTCGATGTTTTCCACCACATGATAACTATGATTATTGTTAGCAGTACCGTTGATGGAACCAATGTAAACCTGCAAGTTGGAAAACTTATTATTGCTGTTGTTTTCAAGCACATCTGCTAGCAAAACGCCACCAGGGGGGCTTAGGGAGGCTTGGTAACTGGTGTTAAGGATCAAAACTGTAACAATGAGCATTGTATTCCCATTATCGATTGACATAGTTTTGATTTCGTATCCCCATTAAGCAATCATCGCCATGATATAAAACGACGTTCTGCGAAGAATCGCAACTGGATCCCACCATTTTGCGTGGCGTAAAATGGGCACGCACTCCTCGATGTCGACATTGCCTTTTTTATCCGAGGACTCTAAGATTTGAAGAGCCTTCTGACCTTTCGAATTTTTAACTTCCTTGTTGATCCTAAGATCATTTGATAGCAGTTTCACAATCTGCATCAAAATAACATACATATACATATATTGTTAATAAGAGTGTCCAACATGAAACCAATTGACAGCGTGTGGAAATCATGTATTTAGAATATATAGGTGTGTTTGAAAATAACATACAATAAATAATAAAATATATGGGTTGAAACTAATTAATAATAACAAATGAAATATGTATGACATTAAAATAGAAAATTAGCTTAAATTGTACAAAATGGAATTTAAACATATAAATATATCGGATTAAGAATACTAAATGAGTACAATTATTTATCAGATGTAGTCATCAATCTTGAGTTGGTGTTAAGTTAACTTGTGATACTAATTCAATCAACAACATTATTAATATATATACAACTGATGAAAGTACTACATTGTGGAATTTAAAACAAAAATGTATGAAAAACAACAAAATAGAGTATTGATTGAATAGTAAATTTAAAAATTTACTAATCTAATTAGTACAGGTTCAAATTCTATTATATACATATTATTTTAATAATTTTCCTAATTAAGTTAGGATTCGATTAATTGGCCAAGCCTAGTTTCACAATTTATAATAAAATGAAATTGGTCAAAATTTAAATTTCATATTAAAATGAGAAGAAATAGGGTGAACCTGGGGATCCGGTTGGGTCCGCGCCAAAACGTGCAACACAGTTTCCTTGTCCCTGTTACCCACGTTAGGGAGATTATGCTTCTTCAGCATGCTAATTTTAGCGGTTGTCCTCAGCCAGTGGAGAAGACATTTAAGTGCCTCGTTATTGCATCCAGCAGCCACACGTAAAGCAGTTTCACCTTGACTCGTCAAATCATCGTTGATACGAGGATGGTACTCATTGAAAAACTTATTCAAATAATCTTTCTTCTTTTCGTACACGACTAGATAATGCAATGGCGTGTAACCCATCTTCCCTTTGACACCGATGAGAGTTTTGTCAAGTCTCAGCAACGAAAGCGCCAACTCTGTATGCCTACATTTCAACGCAACATGCACGGGGCTCAAGCCTTCTTTGTTCAGTTTTTTAGCCAAGGATGGCTTTAAGTACATCATTTCCATTGCGAAATCGACGCATCCTTTGGATGAAGCCATGTGCAATAGAGTGTCGACCACATCCATTTTATCCATCCGATGCAATACGTTTGTGTCCTCCTTGATAAGTTGATACAAAATATCAATATCATCGTGTTCAGCCGCAACTATCAGCTTGTATTCCGTCTTGGTAGACTGCATTGTTATGGCGACGCTCTTTGATTCCGCTGCCATTGATGAACAGAATGAGTTTGAAGTGAGAACGAAAGGGTAAGCTTGTTTCCTTTATATAAAAATTCGCCATTGAATTCAAATGGTTGATACATACACATATATGTACGTGAACCACGTTCAAGGTGCTTATCTTCATTCTTAGTTAACACCCTCCACGATTTGGCCTTTTAACTCACTCTTTAACACTTTCACTTTTTAAGTGTAAAATGTGAGAGATTCTCCCCTTATTTATTTTTCCATTTCTTGAAAAAAATAATATTAATTTATTTGAAAATTATTGATATTAGTTAGTAATAAAAAAGGCAAACTACATTATTAGTCACTCAATTATGAGTATGTTTTTGTTTTGGTCACTTAGCTTAAAAAAAGTTAAATTTTGATCATTAACATTCTTATTATTTTTTCTTTATCACTGGACCGGTAAGTGACTAACTTTGGTACTTTTTTAGTTGGTATAATAATAATTTTAGTCCTCAAATTTTATACTTTCTATCTATTTAGCCTTGATTCTGTATAGAAATAATAAAATAATAAAATTCTTTTTAAAAAAAATTAGAAAAATTATCAAAAATCTAAAATACATAGAAAATTCCAAACATAAATAAAGCGAGAGAAAATGAGGGAAAGTTATCTTTAAACCCTCCAAATTTTCTCTATGTATTATTTGTATAAAAATATTCAATACTCATTTTTAAAAAAAATCATAGAAAAAAATCTAGAAAATTCTAAAAGATTACAAAAATGAGTTAAAGTGCAAATTTACCGTCATATTATAGGTGAATATTGGAATATGCCATTATACTTTGTTTTCATTAATATTTGTCATTATATTTTGAAAATACGAATAAATTTACCATTTGACTCTTATGTGACTTAATATTACTATTAAGCTTTAAATTTTATTAAAATTTGCAACCAACTTTAATTTTTTTAATTATATTTTAACTCTCATTATTAATTTTGTTGATTTGAAAATATATTTTAATAAAAAGATTCTTTCAAATATTTTATTTTAATAGTTAACAATAATTTAACTTATAAAAATTAAAAATTAAAATAGAATTTCTATTTGATGAAAAAATCTTGAAAAATAAAAATACATATATCATAAAAGAAAAATAAATTTAGTTTTATAAAATAACCATTTTTATTTAATTTTAATATTATATTAATTAACTTATTGTTATTAAATATCAAAAGAAAAATATAAAAGCTTTCTTATTAAAAGTTTTTTGAAATTTTTTAAAATTAAATTGAATAGAAAATTTGAATATAAATTTGATTTTAATGGCAAATTTCAATCAAATAAAATTAAAGCAACAAAATTCAAAAAAAAGTTAAAAGAGTACAGTGACAATCACAAATAAAGTGAAGGATAGTGGCAAACTTCAATTTCCACTTAAATTATAATGGTAAATTTGTATATTAACTCTAAAAAAATTAAAAAAAAAGAAAATTATATAATTTTTTAAAAATTATAAAAACTAAAATTTAAAAAATTCTAAATTATTTTTTATAACAAATCAATATCAGGACAATTTTAGAATGAAAAAAAGAAAAAAGTTAGTTTAGAATCATTTGGCCCTGATGGAACAATATTTTATTGCATCGCTTTTTAAGCAAAATATTTTTATCAAAATTAAAATATAAATTCACGCCCATTTTGTTCCTCATAAAACCAACATATTATTCAGCTGACTCAATTTAAGCCTTATAAAATAATTTTTTATATAATTTTAAAAACTCTGCATGCAATTTGATCTTAATGACATCATTTTTTGTCTGGTTTAGTTAGTAGTATTATAATCTGAGAAAAAAACTTTATTTGTTATATATGTACCTCTTCTAAATGAGCAAAAGAAATTCTCTTTTATTTTTATTTTTGGCTAAAAAAATACTCCTCTCAATAGAACAAATTTTTATTAATCCAATTCTAAGCAAAGAATGGAAATTCCTTTTTTCCTTTTCTCACTACCCAAACCTTAAGAAAATAATTAAATAATTTGGTGGTGTTGCACACATGATTACGTTAGTGGAAGGTTTTATACTAAATACATCATCCTTGGGAAATTAGAGTGAAAATATCAATATATAATGAAATGATTTGATTTTCATCATTAATTTTCTAAAATGAGTGAAATCGTTTCTTAAAATAAAAATGCTGGCTAAAACATATTGGCGTGACAACTTAAGTGGTAGTTTATGTATACTTTATACTGATATAATAATATTTATCTTATATAACATCACGTTAAAAATACAAAAAATTCATAACAACTTTAAGTACGAAATACACATAGTTTGTCATACAAGTTATCATATTTAAATTTTTTAATATTTTAATTAATATTTTTTGTTTGAAAAAGTAATTCCACTTTTTTTAAAATGGATGAAGAGCAAAATTTAGCTAAAAGAAAAATTAAGTGTGAAATTAGAAAAAGTAAAAATAAAAATATTAAAATTTAAATTCATAATTATACTATTATTTTATTTTTTTATTTACTGTTGGTTGAATTAGTTCAACCATAAATTAAAAATCAAAACGGTAGCCTTTTTCTTTTTTCTTTTCAGTGTTTGGGAAGTATTAAAATAAGTATATAAAAAAGTAATGATAAAATATTAAAATATTAAATATAAATTACACTTGTGAAAAAAAATTATAATACTTTAAATACATGAAAAATAATGAAAATGTAAGCACACAAAATTTTGTTGCTATTGTTGTTTCCCTCTTGCCTCTCTATATAATATTCCTTTTTATATATTAATTTTTTTTCTCATACATGCACGAATTAATTCTACATATTAATTAAAATATAACTTATTTTAAATTTAATATTAAATTATTTTTAAAAAATTTAATGACATAGAAAAAAACTTGAAAGTAAGAATATAGAAAAATATATGTTAAAAATGAAAAAAGTTAAAATATTATTAAAAGATTTTAAATTTTATTTATTTAAAATTGTTATAATTTTCCACTTCTTAACTAAATAATCTATCCACATCAACTTTTAAGTCTTAGACCTTGTAATATAATATATATCTTACTTCGATAGGGAATAAAACAAAGATATTATGTAAATTTAATGTTTTAAAAATTAGATCGGTAATTAAAACAGTTAGATAATTGATTTTTAGTTCAATCAATTTGATCGGTGTGATTATTGGTTTTAAAGGTAAAATTAATTAATAAGATTTTAAAGGGATCTTGTCCGTCGCCAAATAGGACACCACATGATGACACACAATTGGCTAGCGTTGCCATGTCATCTAAAAACTAACCGCATTACAAGTGGGTGTCAATTTAATTGATGAAAAAAAATTTAGATACCAATTTGGGAGAAACAAACTTTAAATACTAATATGAAAGAAATGAATAAGTTCATGTACCAATTTCATAATAAATATTTAATTTTAGGTTGAGTTGGGTGAAGTTGAAGTATGTTAGAAGTGTATTTGGTTTGGTGGGGTCAAACTTGTCATTTCCATAAGTGTATACACTCGGACCAAATCAGACCATTTTTAAGGGTCGAAATTAAATTATATATTTTTATGATGGTAAGAATGTAATTTTGATAATTTTGATTTTTATAATTTTTAGAATGTTAAATTAATTTTTTATTATTATTAAGGGGCCAATGTAAATTTTACCTTTATAAATTTTAAAATTCAAAAGACCTAAATAAAAAATTTCTATTTTAAAGGGGTCAAGGACCTACCAACCCTCTTGGATTTGTCATTGTATAAATTTCTATAACCATTGCCCCTCTACTGGTCGAAGCAAGGGCTATAAACTTAGCTTGCTTGAAATAAATAGTAGTGATAAAGTTTCTGTAAATTTGGTTTAGTAAAATTTGTTTATATTTTTTATTACAAAAGTTGTGATAAAGCTTCGATTTTTTAGCAGTGACAGTAATATGACATCCTAAAATAATTAAGTAATCAATGATTTTGAACTTTTCACTTGTGTCATATATGTTCGTTGGAGGTGTGATGTTGTATGAGGCTCATCAAGCTCAGCTTTGCCCGTGGTGAAAAGTGGAAGCTATGCTAGCTTTAGTCAGGTTCTCCAAATATATATGGTTCTCTGAACGACATGTGTTAATGTACATGGTGTAGGTATAACAATATTATATATTATATATTTTTATGTAATATTGTATATTTTATTTAACATAAAATAATATAATAACTAAATTTATATACTTGTATACTAAAAACTGAAATATTATTAAAATACATAAACAACTATTAATACACTCATACACTTCTTATGGTTAAAACACACACACACTCTTTCTCTCTCTTATTTCATTGTTATTTTCATCTCATTGCTAATATTGTGTTTGCATCCCAACATCACAGATCCTAATCCCAGAACTCAAATAACAATCTCACTAGTGATTATGAAATAACATATTTCCTCATTTTAGGAACCACTACAAATGCAATGGCGAGATAAGTGATATAAACCATGGTATAAACACAAGTGAAAAGAATTTGGCTAGTTTGATTGTCGGGCGATATGATAACCAATGCAGAATCCAAGAGACAAAACAACAATGTGGACAATGATAAAGTGAGAACACAAGAGAAGAAACCGCTGACTAGGGTAGGAATAACCAAACATGTTAGAAGAAAAGATGTTGAGAAGGCCAACATATTTGGAATGAAGAACCAAAGGAACGGTCCTTTCTTAAGAACCGACGATCCCACCGTGGAGTTATTGGGTTTGAAGTCGATGTTTTCCACCACATGATAACTATGATTACTACTAGTAGTACCATTGATGGAACCAATGTAAACCTGCAAGTTGGAAAACTTATTATTGTTGTTGTTTTTGGGCACATCTGCTGGCAAAACGCCACCAGGGGGGCTTAGGGAGGCTTGATAACTGGTGGTAAGGATCAGAACTGTAACAACGAGCATAACATTCCCATTATCAGGTGACATAGTTTTGATTTCGTATCCCCATTGAGCAATCATCGCCATGATATAAAACGGCGTTTTGCGAAGAATCGCAACAGGATCCCAATATTTTGCGTGGTGGCGTAAAATGGGCACGCACTTCTCGATGTTGACATTGCCTTTTTTATCCAAGGACTCTAAGATTTGAAGAGCCGTCTGACCTTTCGAATTTTTAGCTTCCGCGTTGATCCTAAGATCATTTGATAGCAGTTTCACAATCTGCATCAAAATAATATACATAGACATATATTGTTAATAAGAGTGTCCAACATGAAACCAATTGACAGCATGTGGAAATCATGTATTTAGAATATATAGGTGTGTTTGAAAATAACATACAATAAATAATAAAACGTATGGGTTGAAACTAATTAATAATAACAAATGAAATATGTATGATATTAAAATAGAAAATTAGATTAAATTGTACAAAATGGAATTTAAACATATAAATATATCGGATTAAGAATACTAAATGAGTACAATTGTTTATCATGATGTTGTCATCAATTTTAAGTTGGAGTCAAGTTAACTTGTGATACTAGCTCAATCAACAACATTATTAATATATATACAACGGATGAAAGTACTACATTGTGTAATTTAAAACAAAAATGTATAAAAAACAACAAAATAAAGTATTGATTGAGTAGTAAATTTAAGATTTTACTAATCTAATTGGTACGGATTTAAATTCTATTATATACATATTATTTTAATAATTTTCCTAATTGAGTTAATGTTTGATTAACTTGTGATACTTTAAATAATTTCCTAAGCGAGTTTGTATTTGGTTAATATATAGATATTATTTGAGTACAATCATCCGAATAGGACCTACTTATCATTGGACAAGCCTAGTTTCACAATTTATAATAAAATGAAATTGGTCAAAATTTAAATTTCGGATTAAAATGAGAAGAAATAGGGTGAACCTGGGGCTCCGGTTGGTTCCACGCCAAAACATGCAACACAGTTTCCTTGTCCCTGTTACCCATGTCAAGGAGTTTATCCTTCTGCAACATGCTAATTTTAGCAGTTTTCCTCAGCCATTCGAGAAGACATTTAAGTGCCTCGTTATGGCCTTTAGCCGCGACATGTAAAGCAGTTTCTCCTTGACTCGTCAAATCATTGATGATACAAGGATGGTAGTCATCGAAAAACTTATTCAAATCTTCTTTCTTCTTTTCGTACATGACTAGATAATGCAATGGCGTGTAACCCATCCTCCCTTTGACACCGACGAGAGTTTTGTCAAGTTTCAGTAACGAAAGCGCCAACTCTGTATGCCCACATTTCAACGCAACATGCACGGGGCTCAAGCCTTCTTTGTTCAGTTTTTTAGCCAAGGATGGCTTTAAGTACATCATTTCCATTGCGAAATCGACGCATCCTTCGGATGAAGCCATGTGCAATGGAGTGTCGACCACATCCATTTTATCCATCCGATGCAACACGTTTGTGTCCTCCTCGATAAGTTGATACAACATATCAATATCATTGTGTTCAGCCGCAACCATCAGCTTGTATTCCGTCGAGGCAGACTGCATTGTTATGGCGATGCTCTTTGATTCCGCTGCCATTGATGAACAGAACGAGTTTGAATTGAAAAAGAAAGGGTAAGTTTGTTTCCTTTATATAACAATTCGCCATTGAATTCAAATGGTTGATACATACACATATATGTACGTGAATCACGTTCAAGGTGCTTATCTTCATTCTTAGTTAACACCCTCCACATTTTGGCCTTTTAACTCACTCTTTAACACTTTCACTTTTTAAGTGTAAAATGTTAGATTCTCCCCTTATTTATTTTTCTTTTTTTGAAAAAATATATTAGTTTATTTGAAAATTAATGATATTACTTAGTAATAAAAAAAGGTTAAACTACATTGTTAGTCACTCAATTATGAGTATGTTTTCTTTTTGGTCACTTTGCTAAAAAAAGTTAAAATTTGATCATTAAAATTTTTATTATTTTTTTCTTTATCGCTCGACCGTTAAGTGGCTAACGGTGGTACTTTTTTAGTTAATATAATAACAATTTTAGTCGAATTTTATACTTTCCATCAATTTAACCTTGATTCTGTATAGAAATGATAAAAAATAAAATTCTTTTTTAAAAAAGTGAGAGAAAATGAGGGGAAGTTATTTTTAAAACCTCCAAATTTTCTCTATGTATTATCTGTATAAAAATATTCAATACTCATTCTTTAAAAAAATCATAGAAAAAGAAATTAGAAAATTCTAAAATATTACAAAAATGGGTTAAAGTGCAAATTTACCATCGTGAATATTGGAATATGCCACTATACTTTGTTTTCATTGATATTTTTGAAAATACCAGTAAATTTACCATTTAAATCTTATGTAATTTAATATTACTAGTAAGCTTTAAATATTATTAAAATTTGCAACCAACTTTAATTTTTTTAATTATATTTTACCTCTCAATAGTAATTTTGTTGATTTGAAAATATATTTTAATAAAAAGATTCTTTCAAATATTTTATTTTAATAGTTAACAATAATTTGACTTATAAAAATTAAAAATTAAAATAGAATTTCTATTTGATGAAAAAAATCTTGAAAAATAAAAATACATATATCATAAAAGAAAAATAAGTTTATTTTTATAAAATAACCATTTTTATTTAAATTTAATATTATATTAATTAACTTATTGTTATTAAATATCACAAGAAAAATATTTAAAGTAAAATTGAATAGAAAATTTCAATTAAAATTTGATTTTAATGGCAAATTTCAAGCAAATAAAATTAAAGCAACAAAATTCAAAATAAAATTAGAATATAGTGGTAAATTTATCTTTAGTTCACAAGCACAATCACAAATAAAATGAAGGATAGTGGCAAACTTTCAATTTCCACAAATTTACATATTAATCCTAAAAAATAAAAAAAATTAGAAATTTATATAATTTTAGAATGATAAAAAGAATTTTTTTTTTTTTTTAGAATCATTTGGTCCCGATGGAACAATATTTTATTGCATCACTTTTTAAGCAAGTATTTTTATGAAAATTAAAATATAAATTCACGCCCATTTTGTTCCTCCTAAAATCAACATATTATTTCACTCCATCAATTTAGTCCTTATACAATTTTAAAAATTCTGTATGCAATTTGATCCTAATAACATCATTTTATGTCTTGTTTAGTTAGTAGTGTAGACTTTATTCATTATATATATAGAACAAAGTTTTTATTACACCACTTTTAAGCAAAGAATGATTCTTAGAATTTTATGGAAAAAAGAGAGGACTGTAAGTAATTCATATGTTGAAAATAATTTTCATGGAAATTCCTTTTTCTTTTTCTCATTACCCAAACCTTAAGAAAAGAATTAAATAATTTAGTGGTGTTGCACGCATCATCCTTCTCAAATTACTGTGCTATTTTGAAAATATCAATGAAATGATCAATTCTACAAACCATGCTATAAATTTAATTATTTATATTCAAAATTAGAAAAATACAGAAAGTTCATTAAAAATAAACAACAAGTACGAAGTACACGTGAATTTTTATACGAGCTACCATGTTCAAAAATTTAATATTCTAATCAATATTCTTTATTTGAAAAAGTAATTCGACTCTTTTTAAAAAATTGATTGTCAAATTAATTTTTTTAAATGAACGAAGATCAAATTTAACTAAAAAAATATAAATATTAAAAATTAAATTATCAGTATTGTTAGAATTAAGTGACCCAAATTCTTATTTAAATAAAATACGATGGAAAATAAAATAAAAGTAAAATCCATATAGAACTAGACTTCTTTTATTTTATTTTAGAATAAGGTTTTTTAAACCTTATTAAACTCCATCTATTTTATATTGATTAGGATAAGGTGTTTCAATCCTACTAGAATATGGCTTTGCAAGCCTATAAATAGACATAGTCTATTCCTCTTGTATTTGATTCAAATTTTCGACATAGTGAATTTTCTTCTCCTCTGCCCGTGGTTTTTTCCCGAAAGGGTTTCCACGTAAAATTTTGTGTTCTTTATTTTTTTATTTTATTTTATTTATTTTTTCACAATTGGTATCGAGCTTCCGGTTGTTCATCTCGATCACGGTAATGGCGTCTTTGAAATATGAAATTCGTTGTTGGATCGCAACACCGCATTTGCGTTGTGGCGATTAAGATGCAAGCGCTTCTTGCGCAGATGGATCTAGAGGATGCCCCGCTAGGGATAGATAAGATGCCTTCGACATTAACGGATGAAGAGAAGAAGCGTAAGGATCGAAAGGCATTAACACAATTGCATCTGCATTTGTCCAATGAAATTTTGCAGGATGTGATGAAAGAGAAGACCGCCACGCATTATGGAAGAGGCTAGAACAAATATGTATGTCGAAAACTCTAACAAGCAAGTTGCATATGAAGCAAATGTCTTTATGCTCATCGTTTGGAGGAAGGTGCGTGCAGACACACGACACACTTAATGAAGTTTAAAGAAATTCTCTCAAACTTGGAGGCCATGGAGGTTCATATGATAAGGAAGATCTAGGGTTGATTCTACTTTGTTCGTTGCCTCCGCCTTATTCAACCTTTAGAGACACGATTTTATATAGCCGCGAGTCTCTCACAGTTGATGAGGTTTATGATTCTTTAACCTCGTATGATAAGATGAAACATCTTGTGGTTAAACTCGACTCTCGGGGAGAGGGTCTCATTGTTCGTGGGAGACAAGATCTAATACGATGATGATCGTGGTAGGACACAGAAAGAAATCATCGTGGTAAATCTAAGGGTAGATCAAGTCTTCAAATAGAGGTAAAACTTGTAACTTCAGTAAGAAGAAAGGGCACATTAAATCTGAGTGCTATAAGCTACAAAATAAGATTAAAGGGAGGCTGCGAATCAAAGGGAAAACAACCGAAAAATTTCGTGAAGTGATGTTGTAGAAGACTACAAATGATGGTGAACTTCTAGTCGCTTCACAATGATTCTAAAGTAAGTGAGGAGTGGATACTTGATTCAGCCGCACCTTCCATATGAGTCCCAATCGGGATTGGTTTACAACTTACGAAACAAAGTTGTCCAAGGGTGTTGTTTTGATGGGAAATAATGCTTCGTGTAAGATCGCAGTGTTGGAACAATTAAAGTTAAGATGTTTGATGGAGTTGTCGAACACTTAGTGACGTGCGGTATGTTCCGAATTGAAAAGAAATTTAATTTCATTGAGTACTCTTGATTCAAAAGGGCAGATACACAAACTGAAAGTGGGGTTTTAAAGATTTCAAAGGTTCCTTGTTGTGATGAAAGGGCAAAGAAAAAACGCCAAGTTATATGTTTTGGTGGGTTCATCATATCGGTGATGCAAATTGTCGCTTCCTCTTCCTTGTCGATGATGATATTACTAAACTTTGGCATATGCGCCTAGGGGCATATGAGTGAGAATGGCATGGTAGAATTGAGCAAAAGAGGACTTCTTGATGGGCAAGGAATTTGCAAACCGAATTTCGTGAGCACTGTGTTTTTAGGAAGCAAAAGAGAGTTCGATTCACTAGAGGAATCCATAACACGAAGGAAACGTTGGAGTATATTCATTCCGATCTATGGGGACCATCCAGAGTGCCTTCGAGAGGTGGAGCTAATTATATGCTAACCTTTATTGATGATTTTTCCGTAAAAGTTTGGGCGTTCTTCTTCCAGGCGTAAAAGCGATGTGTTTTCCGCATTTAAGTCTTGGAAAATTATGATTGAAAAAGCAGACGGAAAACAGATAAAAATACCTCCGCATGCATACAATGGCTTAGAGTTCGCTCGATGAGTTTAATAGATTGTGCAAGTCGGCGGGATCGTGAGACACTTGACGATTCGTCATACTCACAAACAAAGCGGCGTTGCGAAACGAATGAACAGAACGATCATGGAGAAGGTTCGATGTATGTTGTCAAATGCCAACTTACCAAGTCGTTTTGGGCGTATGTACCTTCATCGCATGTTTTTTGATCAACCGATCTCCATCCGCTGCCATTGAGAAAAAGACTCCACAAGAGGTATGGTCCGGTAATCCCGCTAATTATTCGATTTAAAGATCTTTGGGTGTCTGCGTATGCTCATGTTAATAATGGAAAATTGGAACCGAGATCCATTAAATGTGTTTTTCTTGGTTATAAAGTCGGTGTAAAAGGGTATAAGTTATGGTGTCCTCAAAATAGGAAAGTTGTGATTAGCAGAGATGTTGTTTTTGATGAAACCGCTATGCTTCCTAACTTATCTCTTAAAGACTGCTCCAATAAAGAAAATCAAAAGCGGTGGAGCATCAGTTAATACAGAGTCGACTCCTCAAGTCAAGACAAAAATTGAGAATAGAGTTGCTTCTTCGCCTCAATACTCTATCGCCAAAAACAGAACTAAAAGAGAAATTAAACCTCCAAAGAAGTATATTGAGGTGATCTAGTTGCTTATGCTTTAAATGTGGTCAAGATATAGATGCGAATCAAGAGCCATCAAATTATTCTCAGAGGCGATTAGTCAGAAGACTCGAAAAAATGGATGTTTGCTATGCAAGAGGAGATGGAATCACTCCACAAAAACAAAACATGGGATCTTATGAAACTTCCTAAAGGTAAGAAGACTGCATTGCGTTGTAAATGGGTGTTTAAAAGAAAGAAGGGACTCCAGGAGTTGAAGAACCTAAATATAAAGCAAGGCTTGTTGCAAAGGGTTACATCCAAGTTCCAGAGTGGACTTCACAGATGTGTTCTCCCAGGCCAGAAGCATAGTTCGATTCGAGCTTTGCTTGGTATTGTGGCCATGCATGATTTAGAGCTTGAGCGAGCTTAGATGTAAAACCGCATTTTTGCATGGAGAACTTGAGGAAGATATTTACATGCAACAACCAGAGAGGTTTTACAGATTTGAAAAAGAGGATTATGTTTGCTTGCTTTGAAAAAGTCCCTTTACGGTTTGAAACAAATCACCAAGGCGAGTGGTACAAGAGGTTTGATTCCTTTATGACTTCTCACGATTTCAAAAGAAGTAGTTTTGATGATTGTGTTTACTTTAAGAAAAACAATGATGGTTCTTTTGTGTATCTACTTCTTTACGTTGATGACATGTTGATAGCAAAGAAAAGACAAAGGAGAGATAAGAAAGGTCAAAGCCCAACTAAGTGAAGAATTTGAGATGAAAGATTTGGGACCAAAGAAAGAAGATACTTGGTATGGAGATTCTTAGAGATAGAAAAACAAGTAAATTGTACCTAAGTCGGAAGGGGTACATTGAGAAACTTCTTTGCGAGTTCAATATGCGAGTGCTAAGCCTGTTAGTACTCCTTTAGCAGCCATTTTAGACTTTCACCGGCTTTGTCTCCACAATCGGATGATGAGATTGAGTACATGTCACATGTTCCATACTCTAGTGCAAATGGGATCTCTCATGTATGCTATGGTTTGTTCACGCCCAGATTTATCATATGCAACAAGCATGCGATTAGCGTATATATGGCGAATCCTTGTAAAGAACACCGGAAAGCGAGTCAATGGATTTTAAGATACTTACGAGGTACTATCGATGTTTGCTTACGCTTTGGAAGAATCAAGATAGAGTTATTGGGTATGTTGATGCTGATTTTGCTTTGGAGACCTTGATAGAAGAAGATCTCTCACAGTTATGTCTTTACAATCGGAGGTTGTGCAATAAGTTGGAAAGCCACTTTGCAAACTACAATCGCTTTGTCTACCACTCAAGCTGAGTACATGGCGACATCGAGGCTTGTAAAGAAGCTATTTGGTTGAAGGGACTCTTTAGTGAACTAAATGAAGACCTTCAAATCAAAGACAGATTTTTTGTGACAATCAGTGCCATCTTTCTTACAAAAGATCAAATGTTTCATGAGAGAACAAAACACATTGATGTTCGGTATCATTTTGTTCGTGATATTATTGCTCGTGGTGATATTGTTGTGAGCAAAATTAGTACTCATGAAAATCCTGCAGATATGATGACTAAGTCACTTCCTATAACCAAGTTTAAGCATTGCCTAGACTTGGTTGGTGTTCATTGTTGAAGTTAAACCCTTAAGGGGTTTTATGGAAGAGGTGGAGAACTTGTTCGCGATGAAGAACTTGTTCATTGAGAATTTGTGTCAAGGTGGAGATTGTTAGAATTAAGTGACCCAAATTCTTATTTAAATAAAATACGATGGAAAATAAAATAAAAGTAAAATCCATATAGAACTAGACTTCTTTTATTTTATTTTAGAATAAGGTTTTTAAACCTTATTAAACTCCATCTATTTTATATTGATTAGATATAAGGTGTTTCAATCCTACTAGAATATGGCTTTGCAAGCCTATAAATAGACATAGTCTATTCCTCTTGTATTTGATTCAAATTTTCGACATAGTGAATTTTCTTCTCCTCTGCCCGTGGTTTTTTCCCGAAAGGGTTTCCACGTAAAATTTTGTGTTCTTTATTTTTTTATTTTATTTTATTTATTTTTTTCACAAGTATGCTATTATTTTAATGCTTTAATTTTTCCTTTCAACAATAAATTAAAAATCAAAACGGTAGATTCTTTTTCCTTTCAATGTTTGGGAAATACTAAAATCAATATATAAAAAATTAATATTAAAATATTAAATCTTATGTAATATAAATTAAGAAAATTTATAATAATTTAAATACATGAAAAATAATGAAAATGTAAGCACACAAAATTTTGTTGCTATTGTTGTTTTCCTCTTTCCTTTATATATATTTTGCTTTTCAATATTCCTTCTTATCTATTAATTTTTTCTCATACATGCACGAATTAATTCTACATATTAATTAAAATATAATTTATTTTAAATTTAATATTAAATTATTCTTAAAAAATTTAATGACATAAAAAAAACTTGAAAGTAAGAATATAGAAAAATATATGTTAAAAATGAAAAAAAAATTAAAATATTATTAAAAGGTTTTAGATTTTATTTATTTAAAATTGTTATAATTTTCCACTTCTTAACTAAATAATCTATCCACGTCAGCTTTAAGTCTTAGACCTTGTAATATAATATATATCTTACTTCGATAATGAGTAAAATAAAGATATTATGTAAATTTAATGTTTTAAAAATTAGATCGGTAATTAAATCAGTTAGATAATTGATTTTTAATTCAATCATTTTGATCGGTTCGATCATTAGTTTTAAAGGCAAAATTAGTTAATAAGATTTTAAAGAGATCTTGTCCGTTGTCAAATAGGACACTACATGGCGACACACAATTGGCTAGCATTGCCATGTCATCTAAAAACTAACCACATTACAGGCGAGTATCAATTTAATTGATGAAAAAAATTGGATACCAATTTAGGGAAAAAAACTTTAAATATCAATATGAGAGAAATGAATAAATTCAGGTACTAATTTCATATTTAAACCATAATAAATATTTAATTTTAGGTTCACTTGGATGAAGTTGAAATATGTTAGAAGTGTATTCGGTGGAGTCAAACTTGTCACTTCCATTTCCAATTAAAAAGGTAATTAATACAATATTTAAACCTTTATGTTGAATATCATTTACTTTTATGTTTTTCAAAATTTTAGAAAAATAGATAGTATACTTTTATCAACTAAGTTGTAGTGTGCAAGTCATTCATTTAATCTAATATAAATTATAAATATTTAAAAAAAAAAGTTCTTTTAGTCTCTGTGTCAGGCGTAAACTTGTTCATAGGTTAGATCACTTGACTCGACTTGAAGGCAGCCTAAAAAATGAGAGGATTTCGATAAAAAGATAAGACCCGTTTAGAAAATAGACTAGGCCTCGAGTAATGCTTTTTAGGCCAACCTGGCCTAAATTTACAAAAACAACAAAAAAATATGTTGTTTTCTCACTATATTATTGTTGTTTTTTTTGCTATTTTTCACTGTTTTATTGTCATTTCACTATTATTTTGTTACATTATTTTGTTATTATTTGGATATTGTATAACTCATGTTTTATTGTTAATTTTGCTATTATTATAGAAGCATTTGCTTGTTAAGTAGCATATCTTAGTGTTATTTAAGTATAAAGATTTTTTTAAATTTATTTTCAATTTGTTGGAAAATATTTATATTACTGTTTTTAGTGTTTTTGATGTATTATTTTTAATTTTTTATAAAAAATAATATAAAAAAGTTAGAACGGGTCGAGTCAAGCTAGGCTCGATTTTTAGTATTTTTATTCACTACAGCAAAACAGTTTTTAGCGACTTTTTTTTGGGTCTATGACGATGAGAGACTCTTTATGAACAATTGTATGGGCTCTTTTAAATTGGGGGACAAGCTTATCTACGTGTTCAAGGAATACTGACATGGGGACTTGATTTGATCCTCTTAGCAGTGATGGTATTGTTACGTCTTAGGATAAGACACAAGACAATTGGTAATCAATGAATATCATGAGGTCCCATGTGGTTTATGTTTAGTGGAGATGTATAGCACCTTAGCTTCATCAAGTCAAGGTTCGCAAGGTAGTAGGTTGGACATGCATGGTTCGTTGGGATGCCAACTCTACTGAAAGACATGCATTGGATCTCCCGTGGGCATAAAATGAGATTTGGAATGTGGGTATAACAAAATTTCTAATACTTTCAATAGGGAAAGGATGGTATGAAACAATGACGTCATGTCAACATTTTTATCCCGAAAAAAATCAAATCCAAATGAAAATCCTAAAATTCAGGATTAAATTATTGATGTGACATTAAATTATTGAAAATACATAATATCAATATAATCATGATAATAAAATATAGTTTCCTCTCTAAATTGCATTGCAATGACAAATCATGTAAAAAAAAGTTAGATGAATTGTGACAAAATATCAACATAATATGAAGATATAAATTATTTTTAAATTGATTTTTTTTCAATCCATTCATATTTATTAAAAGAACATAAATACTCTTTTTTATTATTATCATAATTATCAAAATGCCAAATTGAGCTAAAAGTTACAATTTTATCATACAACTTCCTAAACTTGAGTTGATATACCAAATAAAACTAGATAGACACATACATTTTAATATTTTCTGAAACGACG
Organism: Gossypium anomalum; assembly: GCA_025698475.1. Taxonomy (NCBI): domain Eukaryota; kingdom Viridiplantae; phylum Streptophyta; class Magnoliopsida; order Malvales; family Malvaceae; genus Gossypium; species Gossypium anomalum. Next base: position 45,816,307 of record CM046960.1, on the reverse strand, counting down.
GTGATTACTTGACCAAATGAACCAAAGTGATAGAGAAATGATGGTTTGTGTATAAACGACGACCAAAAAGACAATAGTTGAAGGTGCTATAGTTGACAAAGCAGCCGCGTAGCAGAAACACACAATTATGTAAATTCGCGACAAAAAAGACATGATACTTTTAGCCACTGATTCCAACAATAGTAATGTTATGCCCCAAGATATAATAAAAGCCACCCCATTTGGAATATAGAAAATAAGGAAACTACTAGTCCTCATCAGTGATTTCCCTTCACGATGATTTGAACTAGTTGATGCGGTTGCATCGCCCTGGAAAACGCTGCCCGGAGGGCTGAGAACTCCTTGGTATGTCATTGTTAGAACCAGCGCGAATACGATGAGTAATACACCCACTGTTTCGTCTCTCATCTCTTTTATCGCATCTTTCAATATTTTGACACTTGACAACTTTTGAAACGTGGAAGGGTTACTGCTTAAGATGTTTACACTCTCCATGTTGTCTGCTACAGTTTGTCTTTGTAACACATCCATTGCTGTAAAACCACGGTTATTGATCTTGTTCTTGTCCACTTCTTCACATTCTATCAACAGTTTGATCATCTGCTTCATTTAAAATTCCACAATTAATTCACAAAAATACATAGCGTTTTAAACAATAATAGCCTACATTCCAGCATTACCCTACGTATTGTTTACATTCAAGGATTGTTTTTAGCTACTAAATGTGAAAAACTCACTTAGGGTAAAACAATCAAAGGGTTCGAATCAAAAAACCAAAAAGTAACTTAACCAACCAATCTAAAATATTAAGTCGACAACCCCATCCAATAGAGTTGTTTTTAAAAAAAAAAATCTATTTCTCATGAGTTTCCTAATTTTAAAATTGGTTAGGTCAGATGGTTTAAGAAAAACTCAATTACAAAAATGTTGTTTATGTATAGAGAATTAATTGCACCAAGTATGTTTAGATTATGACCATTATTTTAAATTAATCACTAAATTGTAAATCATTTTAATTATATCATTAAATTATCAAGGTTACATCAGTTAGGTCATTTTATTACTAATATACTATTAAATGATACATTAAATTTTATATGACATAATTTAAAATGAAAAGTTTAAGAAAAATGAATATTGTAAAATGTGCGTTTTAAATTTTTTTTGAGAGTTTCAAGGTTTAACATAAACTATATCCTGCACTCTTTCTTTCTTTTTTTTTCTTTTCAAAGTCCTAACAACAATGTGACTAGCGCGACTCGAACCCAGGTCACACTTGGGGCGATGAACACCCTGACCATCTAATAAGTGATTTTTCATTAAATAAAAAAGTGAGAATTATGTTCAAAAAAAGAAAGTGAGAATCAAATTAATAAATTAAAAGACGTATAACAAGTGCATGCATTATTGATTTTATGTATATTTTATTTTATATTTTTTCACATGATTAATTTTGAGGTTCATAAATTTAATAAGTTCTATTAATTAGTTTGAGTTATTATATTAAACTAATTAATTTATCATTAGTTATTAAAATAAAATAATCAATCAATAAGTTTATGATGTTCCTAATTCATAGAAAATATTTAATTGGGGATCTTAGTAGTTTATCAAATTGATATATTTAATTTCACTCATTGAAATTTTTTTATTTGATAAAATATGATTAATAAATTTTTCATGTGAAATTTAAACATTTGATTGAAATAATAATTTAATTAAGATATTTTTATTTAATAAATTATAATAAATAGACTTACTTATATGAAATAGCCATAATTTCATTTAAAATTGTAGACAATATGTTAATATAGAGAATTAATTTAATAAAAAATGCACTTCATAACTATGAATGTTGTTGTTATGAGGGAAAAGCTATTATAGAGGGTTAAGATAAAACATAAAAAAATTGATTCAAGTAAAAAATTGGCTATCATAATGAAATGTTGTTATAAGTTATTGAAAGGGCTGGCTGAATATTTATCCCATCAATTTGGTAGAAGCATCATGGAAGCTTTTAAAAATTGGATTACATTTTGCCCTTTTTATTTACAAATTGGACAAATTAGTCTTTATACATTAGATTAAAAAGTAAATTGGTCATTTGTTAAAAATTTCATCCATTACTACTGTTAAAAATTATGATGCGTAATTATTCGATTATTCTGTTAGCCACGCTAATTTTTAACAATTCAAATGGTTGAAACTTTTAATAAAAATGATTAATTTGCTTTTTGATGTATAAAGACTAATTTACTCATTTGTTGTGTAAATGGAGCAAAATACAGTTTGTCTCCTAATATAGAACTTCTATATATGGGAAAACTATGGAAAAAGTCAAAAAAGAAGAAGAAGAAGGAATTAATTCAAAATTTTCTAAATTTAAGAAAATAGACCTATTTTCGAGAGAAAATAGAAAATGTATCCTTAAAAATAAAACGTTTTATACAAAACAGCTCTTTTTTTTTTTTTTTTTTTTTTTACACATAAGCTTCTTTGATTTGTTGCTCAAAAGTTAATGATTTTTCTCCTTGGATTCCAAGTCTGTTTCTCTCCTATTTAGATTTGTAATTTTATTTAATGTATATATTTTTTAAGTTTTTTAATTAATAACTCTTTCATTTATACACACTAATTTTATTCCTTTGATTTAATGTTTAAAAAATATTATATTTTATCAACACACTACTTTTTAACCGTGAATCAAATTTTTAATTAGAATAATTAATTTAGTCAGAGGGAAGGCAAATATTGTTTAATCCAACAGTAAAAAGGCGTGGATGAGGTAATATACCTGGGGGTTGGTTAATTGATGCAGCTAAGTGCAGTACAGTGTTGCCATCCTTATCCTGATAGTTCAATATTTCACTTCTCTTACACTTATTGTCTTCAAACGCACTTTGAATCCATTCCAACATCGCTTTAAATGCTTCGAATTTGTTTTTCTCTGCAGCTATATGCAAAGCAGTTTGTCTCTCAACTGTCAAATCAAAGATACAATCGGGACAAAAATTCAAAAACAGACGCAAGAAATGAGCATAATTTTCATCCAAAGCAACATGATGAAGAACAGTGAAACCCCCCTTTCCTTTAACACGAGTAAGATCTTTATCAACCAATAAAAAATAAATCACCATTTGGGTTTGTTGATTAAGCAAGGCTAGATGAATGGGGGAAAACCCATCCGGGTTCAGTTTCCTGGCAAACGATGGCTTCAAGTTCATCATCTCCATTGCAAAACCGGTATTGCCCGCAACTGCAGCAACGTGTAATGGCGTATCCACGAACTCCATCTCATCTATACGCTTGAAAACATTGGCATCGTGGTGGATGAATGAATACAAGGCATCGATGTTTCCTGTTTCAGCTGCTCTCTTTAACCTTTCATCCATTTCCAAGAATCAGAGAATAATCAGATACCAAAATGAATGAAGACTTGAAACCAGCTTTGGCCTACTTATATTGAGGAAGATGTAGCTAAAAGTTTGCCCAGTCTTGAAAAATCTAACTTGGATTTTAATTTGCGTGTATAAGTTAAGTTCTTCAAGAGTTTACTAATGGCTAGTTGTATACGGTTTGCTATATATTTTCTAAATAATAATTAAACTGACTTCAGAACGAAAACGTCCTTCGGGGTTTTTTATTATTATCTAAATAATTAAAAAATAATAAAAATTGTAGATTACAGTAAAATTCGGTGGGGTGAAGGAGGTAGCACCAGTTAGAAAAAGTAATATCTTAATATAAAAAGGGTGAAGCGAAAATGTCAATTTTCTCTTGCTGACTTTTAGTTTTTTTTAATGAGAACTAGAAGTTAATTTTTTTATTATAATTTAATTTTTATTTGTTTTCGAATTTAAAAAGTTAGTAAAATTATTTAGTATTATTAAATTCGATTATTAAATTGCTTACTTCAAGATCAGCTGATGCAAAGAATTAATAAAATTATTAATTCAACAATTTATAAGTGGTAAATTAAAATTTTTTTATAAGTTTATGTTTGTATGTTTTCTTATATTTTAACTATTTTTTCTATAATCATACAATGTTTGGTCTTCTTAAATATGTTTTAAAGGTTTAATTATGAATTTTTATCTCTTTACATTATAAAAAATTAAGAAACTAATTCTTTTACTTTAATTTATTAAAATTTAATCCTAGCACGTTATTAAAACTAATCCAATTATTGATAAAAACATATAAATTCCAACTATTGATTCTTTTCTAATTTGCCTCATAAAAATTCTTGAATGAATTAACTTCTAATTTCCATAAAATATAAGTATGAATTTTAAAATTATACCAAAACCACCCTAAATTAAAAAAAAAAAAAACAAACTAAACGCCAATAGGAGAAAAGGGGTGCTGGCACGGCACCTTTTACATCATATTATTTTTCAATTTATTATTATTTTGTTTATTTTTGTTAAAATATTTTTTTATAGACACCTTTGCTAATTTTTATTGTAGAAAACATATTATTTTCGTAATTACTTTATAACCAATTCCATTTCTATAATTAATTATTTTATATTTTTAGATAATAAAAAAACCCAAACATCCATTGACATCTTAGTTTACTTTTAAAATATTATCTTTATTGTTTTGGTCACTTTATCAATTTAGTTTTTATTATTAATTAAATTTAGTCACTACTATTAATTAAAATTTGAAAGATGTCCTCTATGCTGTTTTCACCTAAATAGAAACATGATCGGAATGTCAAGTAATTACTTTTTTCTATGTATTTTCCGCGTAATTAAGGGGTAATACGAATATATATTCCTTAACCAAGCACTTCAACCCCTTCAAAGCTTGCACTTTTTAGTAGTCTCGAAATCACTTTCTTACTTCCGCTAAGTTCAAGAAATCAACTAACTTGTCTAGTTTACCATTGTTGATGGCTTTTTTCACTGGTTTTTTTATTTGGGGTTTATTGTACTCTTTTAATATTTATCGTATTGTGGTGGTGGTCGTAGGAGAAGTAGGGCATCGTTATTCATTTCCTGCATAAGCTTAATGTTAGGGTAACTAATTAAGTCAGTTAATCTGTTAGCTATTAGTTAGCTGACAGTTAGGTTGTTAGCTATTGATAGTAGATTTTTTTGTCGTGTTTAAAAGCAATAGCAACTATTGTACATATTAGATGAATTCAATGGTCATATCTGATTCTTAAATCTTTGTTATTTTCATTCTTTGTATTAGTTTAACATGGTATTAGATGTCTATTTTCTCCTAAAGTTAATTCTTTGAATGTCTGTGGTTTTCATGGCTCTTCCATCTAGCCTATCTGTTGTTTAATTTTCTACACTAGTGATGGCTTCCGACCTTAGTGATAGGGTCTTTGACAGTCAGTTTTCCCCCCAAGAAGATCAGTATTCTTCTTGATGACAATAATTACCTATTGTGGCCTCAATAGGTCATTTTGGCAAACAAAACTTAAAAGCTTCAACATTTTCTTGACTCGTATTGTTCTTGCTCCTCAACTGATTCCAAATGCAAATGGTGTGCCTTAGGAGAATCTTGAGTTTACTCGATTTGAGCAATAGGATAGCACTCTTGCCTCGTGGCTCTTATCATCGGTAAGTCAAGGGTTTTTCCAAATCTTATTGGTTTGGATACTGGTACTCATATCTGAAAGACTCTTACTAACTTGTATGGCAGTAAGACTACCTCTCAATTGATGATGTATAGAAGGACCTTGCACTTTCAACGCAAGGGTGATCTTTCAATGAAAGAATTCTTAATGAAAGTCGAGGGTTATTGTTACAATCTTGCTAGTTTTGGATAAGTTATTAGTGAGCATGAACATGTCACTGCAATTCTTAATGGGTTTTCACCTTAGTATGAATCTGTTATTATAGTTATAACAATAAGTCAAATACCGATAATGTTTAGGGTGTCACCACCATGCTTCTTAATGCTGAAGTATGTTAATAAGCTACAATAGTTTAGGCTCTTAGTTTAGCTAATATGGTCACTTATCAACAAGTTGAACCTGTTGTTTATAGCGTGCCCACTCCAGCCTATCATCTCTCTTCAGCTTCTCGAGGTCGTAGGCATGGTCACTCATCTGGATTGCGCATTCAGTGCCAATTGTGTGGGAAAACATGTCTCTTTATTGATCGATGTTACTATCATTTTGATGCCTCCTACAATAGTACAAGCTACAGACCCACTCCATAAGCGAATGTGAGCACGTTTGGTAATAGACCTCCCATAGGACCATGGGTACTATCATTTATGCTTTTGATGCCTCCTGCTATTCCAAGTTCACAAATAGGTTTTTTCCATAGCATGTAAATGAACCTACTTCAGTAGCTTTTAGCTTAAGTCTCCATCCTCAAGCTTATATTGCAACACCTGAAACAGTTGGTGACAATGCTTGGTATCTTGACTTTGGAGCAACACATAATCTCACTCATTCAACTGCTTCAATAGGTGAAAGTACTCCCTACAATGGTCTAGGTAATGTGTATGTTGGTAATGGCATAACCCTCCCTGTTATGTTTATTGGTCAGTCATCTTTGCTTACTTGTTCATGATTGTTATGCATGCGATCTTTGTTGTTTTTACCTAATATAAGCAAAAACCTTTTGTCTGTGTCCAAGTTTACCAAGGACAATCAAGTGATGTTTGAGTTTCTTCCTACACAGTGTCATGTTCATGATTTAAAAACCAAGAAGATACTTATTCAAGGATCAGTGCATAATGAGCTTTACAGGTTACACTTAAATGGTTCTTCCAAGACTATTTTGCCTTCTAGCTTAACTCAGTGTTTTATTGCTAATATAATTGTTCCTTTAAGCATATGACATTCTAGACTAGGGCATTCATGTATTGTCACACTTGAAAATGCACTACACCATTGTAATATACCATTTAGTTCAAATAAAGAGTCCATTAATTTTGTTGCTTGTCATTTAGAGAAAGAGGGTCATTTTATAAGTCTTTGTCTGAGTACACTACACCACTTCAACTAGTGGTTGCTGATGTTTGGAGACCAACTCTAGTCCCTTCGGTTTTTGTAATTATGTTACTTTTACAGACGGGTGTACAAGATGCATTTAGGTTTATTTTTTAAGGAGAAAGTCAGAGGTTCTCACTGTTTTCCCTTAATTTCATAAGCAAGCTGAAAGGGTTCTTGGCCGCAAACTCAGAGCATTACAAATGGACGAGGGAGGAGAATTTCAAGCATTGAAGTTGTATTTGTCACAATAAGGGATTATGCATCATTTTACATGTCCATACACCTCTGAGAAAAATGGATTTGTTGAACGTAAACATAAGAAAATAGTTGAAGTTGGTTTTTCTATGTTTACTCATGCTTCCATGCCCTTAACATACTGGAATGATGCTTTAGGCAGTCTAGTGTATTTGATAAACATGTTGCCTTCTCTTCTCTTAGGTAACATTGATAAACATATTAATTTACATGATTCTTGTGTTTAATTTGGCTTATTTCTGAATTAATCCTTGCTTAATTGGTGTTTTTATGATTTAATCTTGTCAGGGATGCAATTGGTCAAAAAAGAGCAAAAATGGGCCAAATTGAAAGACAAATCGTTGAATTGAGGCCAAATCGAAAAGATGGAGAAAGCCAATGATTTATCATATATTTTGACTTTGTAAAAAGCTAAAAATAGGAAGATATTATTTTGTTTTATTTGTTTTGTTTTATTTTATTTTTATTTATTAATTTAGGTTAGGCTATTTTTAGTAAACCCCATGTATATAAATAGGGGCTTTTAGTTCTTAGGAAATTATCCCTTGTCTTTACATTCCTATTCCATTTTGGAATTGAATTACTCTCTCTCTTGTATTTCCTTTTTCAATTTGGAGTTGGAATATCATTTTTTTTCTCTTCAATTTGACGTTACATTTTGTAGCCTTTTCTCCAATTTTTGTTTCTTTTCCATAATCGGTCCAATTGCTTTCCAAGTCCTTTCCATTCATTTCTTCACCGTAATCATCAAACTTCTTTCCAAGCTCACAAAGCATAAACAATTTCATGCTTAACTAAATTCTATCTTAGCTTTAGGTCGGTGTTCTTTTCGGTCGAGAATTGTGAGATTTGTACTCGCGCCTAAAATCCTTCCAATCGGTATTCACCTTTTTCTTAAGTATCGGGATTGACAACTCATCCCTTAAGGATAATTCGATTTCAAGTCAAAAAGAGCTCGTTGGGTTAGAGTCGTGTTTTCTGACAGTCGGAGAAATGAATTGGCCGTGCTGTATTTGAATCTCCAAGAACAAATTGAGGAAGAGGTGATCGGGTTTAAACGACCCACGCGGCTGAGGCCGTTAATTCGAGTTGGGTTCTTCAGAACGCAAGGCTACAGAAATCTTAAATCGGGAACACATGTATCTCGGTTAAACTATCTGTAAGGGTTGGTTTGCAGGACGTACCAGGACCAGCTACGAGAGGAAAAATTACTGGTTAGGACGCTCTTAATCACTATAACCAGCTTATCATTTGAAGGAGAAGATCAATTTTGGAGGATCGATTCTCAATACGGAATTTACTGAGTCTAAGGTTAAGGCTTATTACATTTGATTGCAAATCCAAATTTAATTTCTGATTTATTTAATTATTTATCTTAGCAGTTTTAATTATTTAGTTTCTAATCAATTTCAAAATCCCAGCTTACTTATTTATTTACTTATTTTTCAGCTGGTACATTTTGAGTTGTGGGCACGACTCTAGCCACGACCCTTAACACGACATTTTGTTCATAAGTCAAACGTGAAAGTTGTTTAGAGTACCAATCCCTGTGGACTCGACCCTACTGCCACTCTTACTACTGTTTAGAGTATTTAGTAGGAATTATTTTTCGTGGATTCGACGCCCATCAAACATATCACTTTATGAAAAGCTATTTCATGTACAACCAAATTATTATTCCTTAGAGCCTTTGGATGCTTGTGCTTTCCCCATCTTAGATCTTACAATACAAACAAGCTATATTTCAAGTCAGCCCTTTGCACATTTTTAGGGTACTCATCATTACACAAAGGGTATCGTTCTCGAGATAATGAAGAAAGAATATATATCTCTTGTCATGTAACATTTCATGAAATTATGTTTCCATTCCAAACCAACAAATCAAAATTTGTTCCTTCATTATCTTCTTTACAATACAATTCTAAGCTATTAATGGTGTCACTAGTTTACTTATCTAACACTATTTTGCCACCTAGTAACTCTTTGAATAATGTCTGTACATATAGTTTATCTAGTTCAGTGAACCTTTTGCATGATGATTCTACATCTAGACCACCTAGTACTAATGTGTCAGACTAGCCAAAACCTCAACACCTTGTTATCATTAACTCCTACCCTATGATTACACGTAGCAAAGCTGGTATTTTTAAACCCAATGCTTACTTAACCAAGGAAACATGTTTATCTAATGCTACTCCTATTGACATCCATGAAGAAATGAGTAATGATCGTTGGAAGGATGTTGTGCACAGTGAGTTGTAGGCCCTTCTCAACAACAATATATTGAGTTTTTGTTCACTCTCTACTGATCATAGGGCCATAGATTGCAAGTGGTTGTTTAATGTGAAAAAGAAATTTGATGGGACTATAGAAAGGTATAAAGCATGACTTGTGGCTAAAAAGGTTTTCTCAGCATTCTAGATCTAATTTTAAATACTTTTTTAGTCCAATGGTTAAAGTAACAACCATTCGGACTGTACTTGCTATTGCAGTCATGAATGGATGGTCATTAAGGAAAGTTGATGTCAATAATGCATTCCTCAATGGGAATTTGACTGAGTAGATATACATGGATTAACCACTCAGGTTTGAAGTACCAGGTAACAATGGATAGAGGCTTGTTTGCAGATTGAACAAGGCATTGTATGGTTTTCGCCAAACTCTTCTTGCATGGTTTCACACTCTAAGATAGTACCTAATTGATTAGTTTGGGTTTCATGCTTTGAAAGCTGATCCTTCATTATTCATTCGAGTATCTTCAAGAACTTTTTTTCTGCTCATAGCTTATGTAGATGATATAGTCATCACAAACAGTGTAAATAGTGATAGAGACAAAGTGGTGCATCAGCTTCATAGTAAGTTTACCCTTAAATACATGGGCAAACTTAATTTTTTTTCTTAGGTGTTGAAGTTCAACACATAGCTCGTGAGTTATTACTTACTCAGAAGAAGGATATCTTTGAGTTACTTCACAAAACATGAATCACGAGAGCAACAACTACACCTACACCCATAATTAGCATTCCCAAACTGTCTGCTTTAGATGGTAGTCCACCATGTGCTGATGTCTATCTATATCGCAGTGTGGTTAGAGTGCTTCAGTATATGTGTATTACACGCCCTGATATGTCATTTTGTGTTAACAAGCTCAACCAATACATGAATTCTCCAAGTGAAAATCATTAGAAATTAGTTAAATAAGTGTTAAGATATATCATTGGAACCATGGATTATGGTTGTACTTCAAAAAAAGTCAGTTTCAGTTAGTCTGTTACTCTAACGTTGACTAGGCTTCTTCTATTGAAGATTGATATTCCATTATAGGTTATTGTGTCTATCTAGGACCTAATCTTGTTGCATAGTGTTCCCAGAAGCAAGCAGTGGTGTCCAGGTCATCATCAGAAGCAACATATCGTAGCTTGGCGAACTGTGTCTCTGAGCTGTTGTGGGTGCTAGTTGAAGTTAGTATGCCAGTTTGTCAGCCACTAGTAGTATGGTGTAATAACATTTCCATAGTCTCAATGCGGCAAGCCCTACACATCATGTTAGGGTAAAACATGTAGAAATCAATCACCATTTTGTTGGTGAAGAAGTGCTTGATGGTGCACTACAGGTTAACTTTGTTCCCTCAACAGAACAAAAATGGTTGATGTTCTCACAAATCCCATCACACCCAAACAGTTTACCTCATTTCACAATGCTCTTCGAGTTTTATCAGTTGTTGATGACCCTGATGTTCAAGTTTCAGAAAATCATGAGAATATTAAAGTAACTAATTAGGTTCATTAATATGTTAGTTGTTAGTTAGCTAACAGTTAGGTTGTTAGTTGTTGATAACAGACTTTGTTATCATGTATAAAAGTAATAATAGCTACTGTACATATTAGATGAATTCAATGATCATCTTTGATTCTTAATATCTTTGTTATTTTTATTCTTTGTATTAGTTTAACACTAATGATGGTGGTGAGAATTGGAGCCGCAATTTATGAGTTTTTGTTAATGATCACATCAACATCATTGTTCATTTCCTGTATGAATTGATGATGATGTGGCACTACCATGTCAACAATCAATAATGGCATGGAATCTGTTGACAGTCATGTCAGCATTGCCATTAAATACAAACAGTTAAAGTTATTCAAAGGGTCTATTTGACAAGTTCTGTTAGTTTATAAGCTCAATTAGGTGCAAAACGTTTGAAGGGGCTTAATTGAATTTTTTGAAAATATTTTAGGGCTTATTTTACCAATAAGCCTAAATGTAATCATTCTTTGAATTGAATTACATATCATTTGTCACATATTGGTTATGCATTAGTTGTTTTTATCGTCTCATAAAAACTAACACCATTAGTGTTTTTGGGTAATTTGTATAGCATTTTACAAGTTTAGATACAAAATTAGATAAAAAAAGTTTAGGTATCAAATTAGGAAAAATTGTTAAATTTAGATACTAAATTGTGTAAAAAAATAGTTTAGATATCAAATTAGAAAAAAAATCAAATTTAAATACCAACATTAATTTATTATAATGATTAAATTATTAATGTTTTAATTAATCTAGATTTAGATGGAAATGAAAAAAATTGGCAGTTTTCATTATCTCCTCTTCTATGGGGAGGATTTTAATACATAGGTATAGATTGGAACTGATCATGGGCTGGACGGCCCGGCCTGGCCCGAAGGCCCACCCGAAAAATGGAAGGGTTTGGGTAAAAATATAGGCTCGAAAAATGGGCTTGGGCAAAAAAATAAGACCTGTTTAGAAAACGGGCTGGGCCTCGGGTAAGAGCTTTTTGGCTCGAGCCCGGTCCGAATTATATATTAATATATTTTTATTTTATTTTTAATTATTTTAAATTTTTAATATAACCATTTTTTATTATATTGTAAATTTGTGTATTGTTTTAAGAATTATTTTAGTATCATTTTTATTTGTTTTAATATATTTTTTATGTTTATAAATATATTTGATTTATTATATTTTTAAATTTTTTTATTTAATGAAATAAGCAAAAAAAATTTAATAGGGGCCTGGCCGGGCTCGGGCTTAGACAAATTTTTAGGCCCATATTTCAGACCGGCCCGAGCCTAGTAGACAGGCCTAAAATTTTGTCTAGGCCCGGCTCGGCCCATGATCACCTCTAGTATAGATAACCTTTAAAGATCTAAACCAATTTCTTACACACTTTTTATGCCTTAATTTAGGGTAAACTAGCATCTCACTCAATATATTTTCTAGTCATCTAATTTTTAAAATTTTAAAATTAGTCATCTAATTAATCGAGTTTGTTCTTTTTGGTCCAATTTTGTTTTATGGAAGGACGGGAGGGTGTGGCAGTCTGAAAATTCGTTTAATAGTTAGTTCAATCTTTAACTTTTATAGATTATGTCAATTTAGTCATAATTTCAAAAAAAAAAAATTAATTCTCTATGTGATAAATTATCTTAATTGATCCTAATTCTTAAAAAAAAATTATAAAAATTTTAAAAAAGGATAATAAATTTAAATATATATAAATTACATTTTATTTTATTTATAATAATCAACTGATGTTTAAAAAGTACATATACCAAATAAAAAATTACTCAAAAATTTACACTAAAATTATCAAAAAAGTATTTTTAAAATTTCCTCAACCCCCTCCTCTTGACTCTCACGGACTCTCTACCACCATATCAACCTCTCATTCACAATTCAACGTCTCCCTGGATCTTTAGATTTTTTTCATTGATTCTAATTAAAAAATCAAAATAAATAGAGAGCATTGAAACATGAACAAAAATGGCCAATGGAAATCATCCCATAAACACACATCAACCAACCTTTAAGAAATCCATTGCAACAACTTCCCATCAACAAAAGAAAGTTTTCTGGCAAAAAAAATCCCTTCTTAACCCCCATTAGTTTTCCTTTTGCCATTTTTATTTCATTTGTTCTTCGTTGAACTAAACTGGTTCATCAACAACAACTTCAATTTACTTTCAATAGCATAAGAATTATACTTCACCAATTTTCAGCACCCTTGACGCTAATTTTCACATTGCATTTATTATAACCGTAAATCTCTCACAACAATCCCCACTGACAAAGATTACAGTGCCGTGAATCAAGAACAACACCCATCAAAATAGAAAAACTGAATTAAAAAGCAAAGAGAAGAAAACCGCAGCATTCTCAGCTTCCTTTCATTTTTGAAGAAATATAACCTCTATACCAAATCAATCAAAATAAGAAATCGATGATGATTGGCGTAAAATAGGCAATGAAATAGAGAATAATTGAAGGTGACAGTGTTACCATAGCACAAGTGAGACATGAACACATCATAATGTAAATTGACCACAGAAAAGACATTATACTTTTAGCTACGGTTCCCAATAGCAATAATGTTATAAACCAGAATATTAAAAAAGTCCCTCCATTTGAAATATAGAAAAGAAGAAAAGTGAACGTGCTCATCACTGATTTCCCTTCACAATAAGTTGTGCCTTGTGAAACGCCGCCCAGAGGGTAGAGAATTCCTTGATAAGTCATTGCTAGAACTAGTGAAAATACGATCAATAATACACCCATCGTTTCGGGTTTCATCTTTTCAACTGCATCTTCCAGTATTTTGAACTTTGAAAACTTTTGAAATCTGAAGGGATTATTATTTAGGATGTTCACAGTCTTCACGTTATCGGTTACAATTTGTCTTTGTAACCCATCCATTACCTTACCAATGATTTGATTATATGCTTGATTTAAAGTTCCACAATTAATTCATAAAAATACATAATCGGCTCGCTAATATCCCACCATTACCTTACCAACCAAGATGTTAATTAAGTTTTTTTATTTTATATTGTAAATTTTAATTAAACTCAATTCTAAAATACGTGGCTGTTGGTATGCAGCTACTTAAGGATTGTAACGAAATTTAATTTTATAATAGTTCCCACCAAAATGAAGTCAAATATTCATATATGCTCTTTATATACATAATTAATTTCTCTTACTAAAAGACAAAAGTACCTTTAAATCCATTAAATTATAACACACTTATAATATGAATGAAATAAATTATATCATAAATCTGTAATAAAATTTTTTTTAAGCAAAATATACCGTTTAGATTAATAAAAAAGATCCAAACACAGTCCAGGAGAAACCCAACAAACAACGGGGTTAAAGAAAACATGAAACAACAACATATTAAAACTCAAACCTTAAACGATGAAAAGTCCTTTTATCTCCATGAAGATCAACTTTTTGTTTTTGCCTACAATCAACGGTAACCCAAGGTATCTCTCGGGATTGTTGCCCGAATGAACTCCCATAATTCGACAAACATTCTCCCTGTTTTCCTGACTCACATTTGCACTAAAGAACGATCTTGATTTATCAAAAATTATTAGTTGTCCTGAACAATCGGCATTGTTTCTCAATAGATCTTTAAGAGCCATAACCCCCTCAATCGTGGCCTCTTCGAAAATCAAACTATCATCCACAAAAAGTAGATGAGTGATGAGTGGGACATGTCAATTCACATGAACTCCCTTAAGTGCACCCCTGCTGTATATGAGAAATAAGTAGGGGCTAAGTGGATCGCTTTGTCTAAGCCCTCGAGATGGAAGAAACCTTTCGCCGATCTGGCCATTCAAAACCACTGAATAAGAAATGGATTCAACGCATCTCATTATCTTCTAAACCCAGCCTTCAGAAAAACCCATTCTTTGAAGCATAATCATAAGTGTAGTGGCCCAAATTCGTCCGGCCCAAACCCAAAAAAAAAAAAAACAATAAAATAATAATATTAATATGTAACATCCCGAAATAGGGCCTAAACGGAACAGTGGTTGCGAAACCACAAATCCGAGGTAGAAAAATTTATTTTATTATTATTTTGAGGTCTATGATATGTTTGCATGATTGTGTGAAAAGTTCGTGAAGAAATTCTATGCATAAAGTACTTAATTTGAAATTAGGGACTAAATTGAATAAGTTGCAAAACTTGTGTTCTAGAAGTATTTTGCATAAAATTGAATTAGATTATTAATTAGAGGTCCTTAAAGAGTAATTTTACCAATTTTAAGTTCATGGACAAAATTAGGACATGGAAGGAATTTTTGAAAGTTTAGTAGTAAGGGCATTTTGGTCATTTAGTTATTAAAATGAATTAAAAACAAAATTAAAAGCCAATTTTTGTCCATCTTCTTCATTAGGACGAAATTTCAAGGGTTCTCCATAGCTAGGGTTTGTTTCAAGCTTTCAAGCTCCATGGTAAGTGATTCCAAGCCCCGTTTTTATGTTCTTTACGTTTTGAGTCCCTGAGCTCGATAAAGCTTATGCTAGCAATAATTTAAGTTAGGGTTCATATTTGGAAAAATACCCATAGGTGAAATTTGTGTATTTTGGTGTTTTATGATAGAATATGAGGTTTTAAATTATGTTAGACAACTTGTACTACTCGGTTTTAAGCAAAAAGCGAGTAAAAGGACTTAATCTCCAGAAAAATACCTAATAGTCATAAGTGCATGTTAGAGTATGAATTTGATGCTGCCATAGAAGGAAAAATGACCAGCATGTCATGAAACAGAAGAAAATAGGCTGAAGTTAAATTTACGAGCTTTGGGGCAAAAGTGTAAATATGCAAAAGTTTAGGGGCAAAATTGTAATTTTGCCAAAATATGATTTTGGGTCAATTTGAATAATTCGAGTCCTAATTAGACTATATTTTAAATGATAGAGCAAGGAAAACTGAAATTCGGGCTAAAATGGAGAAAATACCAAGTTGTGGACGAAATGGTAAAAGTAGCTATTTTTGCATACGAGGTAAGTTTACAGTAAATAAATGCAATGTTCTTTTATTTTACATTATTATTGTTAATTTATAGAATTTATATACTTATTTTATGAGGATATTTAAAGTCGAATTAAAGGCGAAGTGACAGAGAAAAAGCATTAGGAAGCCCCGTTTGAACCTTAGGAATATTAGGATATTGGGGTTGACGAGACAGACAGACAGACGAAATGAGCCATGTAAGTCCATATCAGTTATATGGCTTTGGAGACAGGAATGAGCCATGTAAGCCCATATTATATATATATGGCATTGGAGACAGGAATAATTCATGTAAGTCCATGTCGAAGACATGGCATTGGCAGGATATTGATAGACAGGAACGACCCCAGTATCCTTAGTATTCCGAGTGGTTCAATGGGTCATTGTACACGTTAAATTACAGTGAATTATCAGCAAAAAGGGAAGGTAGATTATATTTATGAATAGTGAAAGGTCAGGTAAGAAAGAAGGTAAGTAAGTAAAGAAGAAGGTAGAAAATGAGAAGTAAAGGAAGTTTATGAGGCTAGGTGACATTATGTATAATCATTCATTATGCTGAATGTTGTCATTTATTTGCTTGTAAGCTTACTAAGCCTAATGCTTACTCTCTTTATTTTCTTTTTCTTATAGTTTTTATCAAGCCACTCGGGGATCGAAGGAAACGTCGGAGACCCGATCACACTATCGAAGGAATCACATTGGTATAGTTAGACGTTTAGTTTTGTGTATGGCATGTATAGGAACTTGGTTTCTTTTGATATGATATGATCAATGAATGATGTGTAAATACTTGCTAGTGATTAGCTAATAGAATGGCTGATGATATACATGTTTAATTGTATGTATGAATAAGTAGTAACTATCACATGAAAACTAAGAAAAATGTGAAAGTAACTTAAAAACAGATTCAAGTATCAGAAATAATGTGATTTTGAAAAATCACTAAAAATCGTAGAGACATGGTTTGATGGTGAATAATATATGAAATTAAAGCTTATTATGTCTATTTTATTATGGAATAAGCAAAACAGGTAAAGGTATTATATTTTATGAGATATCTGAGTTTTAGTGAAACAGGGTTAGAGAAAATTCTAGATACCCTGTTTCAACTTTGGAAATTCACCATAAATTATAAAAAAATAATTAGGTGGTTTAATTTATATTTTAGAATTATTATTGAATCTAGTTTTAATAGAAACAAACGGTATAGTTATATTAATTTTGTATAGGGAGAAAAGTGGTTTGTAGTAAGTAGAGGTCAGTGCAGTCGAATTCTGAAACAGGGGTAACTTTAACTAATAAACTGTACTAATTGGCTAAGTCAAAAATTCTAGAAAAAAATTAGTAGATAGATATATGAGTCTAATTTCAGGAAAAATTTACGGATCTTAATTTCGAGTTTTGAAACTTGAGAAATGAATTTTTAAGCAGCTATGACGCAGAAAAATAGTTTATTCCGAAAATTAAAATAAGTGGTTTAGAGTTGTTTAAAAGGTAAGATAAGTTTAGTAACACCTCAAGCTCGACTCCGGTGACGGTTTCAGGCGTGGGGGTGTTACATTTATTGGTATCAGAGCAGGTTTAGTCGGTTCTCGGAACAGTTAGTGTGAGTAAATGTCTAGCTATACATGCCATACCTGTATTTTGATAGTATGACGACTCTCTGCGATGATTTTTAAATATTTTGTTTTATTGTAATGGATCCCGAGCGAGCTGCCGGTGATGATGATGTAGAAAGTAATGCGCCTGCTCCGCGAAGGGGTAGCGCCATCCGAGAATAGGCCATGCTTGATTAATCGGGAGGAGTGACTCGAGAAGCTCTCTTCCAAGCTTTGAATAATTGGTTTGCCGAGTTCGCTCGTTAAATGCGAATCCGTGAGTTAGACCTCCACCCCTCATGACTCTCGGGCTACCCATGTAGCTCAAGCTTCCACAATCCACAGTACAAATGATAAGAGAAAAGCCACCAGCTGATAGAATCGGAAACAAGGGACATTTGAGTTTGTTTTCTAGATGTTTGATCTGTCAGAGGGATTGCCGCTTTACCAAGAAAGAAAGATGCAAGATGGGTTGTGATTGATAAGTTAACGAAGTCGGCTCATTTTATCCCATTCAGATGGATTTTTCACTTGACAAGTTGGCCGAGTTGTATATTTCGAGATAGTCGACTACATGGGGTAGACGAGGCTACATGGGAACTCGAAGAGGCTATGTGAAAATAGTACCCAAATCTCTTCATGGTAAGATTTTCTGGGACGAAAATCCCTAAAGGGGGAGAAATGTAACATCCCGAATAGGGCCTAAACGGAATAAGTGGTTGCGAAACCACAAATCCGAGGTAGAAAAATTTATTTTATTATTATTTTGAGGTCTATGATATGTTTGCATGATTGTGTGAAAAGTTCGTGAAGAAATTCTATGCATAAAGTACTTAATTTGAAATTAGGGACTAAATTGAATAAGTTGCAAAACTTGTGTTCTAGAAGTATTTTGCATAAAATTGAATTAGATTATTAATTAGAGGTCCTTAAAGAGTAATTTTACCAATTTTAAGTTCATGGACAAAATTAGGATATGGAAGGAATTTTTGAAAGTTTAGTAGTAAGGGCATTTTGGTCATTTAGTTATTAAAATGAATTAAAAACAAAATTAAAAGCCAATTTTTGTCCATCTTCTTCATTAGGACGAAATTTCAAGGGTTCTCCATAGCTAGGGTTTGTTTCAAGCTTTCAAGCTCCATGGTAAGTGATTCCAAGCCCCGCTTTTAATGTTCTTTACGCTTTCTGAGTCCCTGTAGCTTTCGATAAAGCTTATGCTAGCAATAATTTAAGTTAGGGTTCATATTTGGAAAAATACCCATAGGTGAAATTTGTGTATTTTGGTGTTTTATGATAGAATATGAGGTTTTAAATTATGTTAGACAACTTGTACTACTCGGTTTTAAGCAAAAACGAGTAAAAGGACTTAATCGGTAAAAATACCTAATAGTCATAAGTGCATGTTAGAGTATGAATTTGATGCTGCCATAGAAGGGAAAAATGACCAGCATGTCATGAAACAGAAGAAAATAGGCTGAAGTTAAATTTACGAGCTTTGGGGCAAAAGTGTAAATATGCAAAAGTTTAGGGGCAAAATTGTAATTTTGCCAAAATATGATTTTGGGTCAATTTGAATAATTCGAGTCCTAATTAGACTATATTTTAAATGATAGAGCAAGGAAAACTGAAATTCGGGCTAAAATGGAGAAAATACCAAGTTGTGGACGAAATGGTAAAAGTAGCTATTTTTGCATACGAGGTAAGTTTACAGTAAATAAATGCAATGTTCTTTTATTTTACATTATTATTGTTAATTTATAGAATTTATATACTTATTTTATGAGGATATTTAAAGTCGAATTAAAGCGAAGTGACAGAAAAAGCATTAGGAAGCCCTGCTTGAACCTTAGGAATATTAGGATATTGGGGTTGACAGAGACAGACAGACAGAGAAAATGAGCCATGTAAGTCCATATCAGTTATATGGCTTTGGAGACAGGAATGAGCCATGTAAGCCCATATTATATATATATGGCATTGGAGACAGAATAATTCATGTAAGTCCATGTCGAAGACATGGCATTGCATTGGCGAGATATTGATAGACAGAACGACCCCGTATCCTTAGTATTCCGAGTGGTTCAATGGGTCATTGTACACGTTAAATTACAGTGAATTATCAGCAAAAAGGAAGGTAGATTATATTTATGAATAGTGAAAGGTCGTAAGAAAGAAGGTAAGTAAGTAAAGAAGAAGGTAGAAAATGAGAAGTAAAGGAAGTTTATGAGGCTAGGTGACATTATGTATAATCATTCATTATGCTTTGAATGTTGTCATTTATTTGCTTGTAAGCTTACTAAGCCTAATGCTTACTCTCTTTATTTTCTTTTTCTTATAGTTTTTATCAAGCCACTCGGGGATCGAAGGAAACGCTCGGAGACCCGATCACACTATCGAAGGAATCACATTGGTATAGTTAGACGTTTAGTTTTGTGTATGGCATGTATAGGAACTTGGTTTCTTTTGATATGATATGATCAATGAATGATGTGTAAATACTTGCTAGTGATTAGCTAATAGAATGGCTGATGATATACATGTTTAATTGTATGTATGAATAAGTAGTAACTATCACATGAAAACTAAGAAAAATGTGAAAGTAACTTAAAAACAGATTCAAGTATCAGAAATAATGTGATTTTGAAAAATCACTAAAAATCGTAGAGACATGGTTTGATGGTGAATAATATATGAAATTAAAGCTTATTATGTCTATTTTCTTATGGAATAAGCAAAACAGGTAAAGGTATTATATTTTATGAGATATCTGAGTTTTAGTGAAACAGGGTTAGAGAAAATTCTAGATACGCTGTTTCAATTTTTGGAAATTCACCATAAATTATAAAAAAATAATTAGGTGGTGTAATTTATATGGTTAGAATTCTTATTGAATCTAGTTTTAATAGAAACAAACGGTATAGTTATATTAATTTTGTATAGGGAGAAAAGTGGTTTGAAGTAAGTAGAGGTCAGTGCAGTCAAATTCTGAAACAGGGGTAACTTTAACTAATAAACTGTACTAATTGGCTAAGTCAAAAATTCTAGAAAAAAATTAGTAGATAGATATATGAGTCTAGTTTCAGGAAAAATTTACGGATCTTAATTTTGAGTTTTTAAACTCGAGAAATGAATTTTTAAGCAGCTATGACGCAGAAAAATAGTTTATTCCAAAAATTAAAATAAGTGGTTTAGAGTTGTTTAAAAGGTAAGATAAGTTTAGTGACACCTCAAGCTTGACTCCGGTGACGGTTTCAGGCGTGGGGGCATTACATAATATCAATGTCCACTTACAAAAAAACAGATTGACCCAAATTACAAGCCCAAACCTAAATCACCTTAACCCAAACTTGCTAAATCCAATAGCCCAGTGGCCCAAAAGACCAAAACCTAAAATTTTTCAGAAACCCTAGCCATCAGCGCCACTGCCTCTGCCATGTCGACAGGCACGCTTCTAGTTGTTACCCTCATCCCTCCTTGCCACCACCACCTACAAAAAGAGAAAGAAGACAAAGGACGAAGAACAAAGACACAAGAGAATGATAGAAACAAAGAAGGACAAAAACAAACAAAAAAAAAATGTTGTAACATTCAACTATAAAGCCGAAACCACCATGTAACACAAAAAAAGATGAGATTATTAATATAATACAAAAAAGAACAGAGTTCTAAAAAGGTAGCTCTTTTTATTTTTATTTTATTTCGAAGCAAATATATATATAAAAAAGAACACGATGATTCAATTTTTTTTTACCTATTATAGCACTGTCTAGAGCCCCTTTTTCGACTCGAGAAGCCTCGAAACCCCTAGGGTTCCGTCGAGGGCCTCATCGAAAAAGATAGAAATCGAAAGGTTTCTTTTCCTTCGGCTGAACATCGACTAAATTTTTGGGGATTTAAACCCTAGATCTGTATTCTACTCGAAAAAGGGATCAAAAGGGCCTATTTTGGGGAATTCCGGCCACTAGAGGCGGCAATCTTTGTTGTCGATGACCGGTGGCCATGATGGAGACCCACCGTCCCATAGCCGGACAAGGGAGAGAGTTTGAGAGAAAAAAATGGGTGAGAGGAATTTTTTTTGAAACTGGCCACAAAATTTTTTTATAGTTTTTTTCTAGTTTATATAGCCCTCTGGAATGACGTCGTTTTGGGCTTAGCTTCAGACGCCCAACGTCGTCATTTTGAGCTAGACCCGAATGCCCGACCCAAATTCCTTCAAGATCTGTGTGTTTTTTGAAGGGAGGAGATATTTTCTATTTTGGCCCTTTTGTTTTTTTTTCATGTTTTTAATTTCATACTGCATCTTTTTATTTTATTTTATTTTATTTTTACCCTTTTAATTTTGTTCTTAGCAACTTAGTCCCCTCACCCACTATGGACCCATTGAGAGAATGACATGAGTAAATGTAGGTAGGATAATTGCCTTCTGAGTCCTTGTACATTTTATCCCATTTTAATTTAATCCTCTATGTTCTGTTTCTTTATAATTTAGGCTTATAATTTTGCTATATTTTTAATTTAGCCCTTTATTCCCCTTTTCTTTATTTTTATTTTTTTTGAATTCATGCTTTAAATTTTGTTTAAATTTTAATTTAATCCCCTGTTTATTTAATCCCACCCTTTTACTTTCTGTTATTTAATTTCTAGCAATTTTAAATTTCTTATTTATATTTTTACCCTTTAATTTGCGTAACTTGCATTTTTATCCTTAAGTTTCTTGATCATTTCATTTTAGTTCATTTTATTTTTTAAATGTTGATGTTATTGATAAATGATTATTTTTGCTAATTAATATTTTATGTTTAACATTTAGTCATTGCTAATATTCCACTTATTATTTTACTACTATTACCATTATTAAATAGTATTATTAATCGACTAAAAATTATTCCCACTACTACTTATTATTTTTTATTTTATTATCATTGTTTTTTTTCTACGTAAACTATTTTATTCCATTTTTGTCACTACCATGCTATACAACACATTTGAATATTCGTTCATTTTTATACCAACACTCGAATAAATTAATCGCATATTGCATTAAATGTTATGTTTGTTTTTATACGATGTATATTTGGTAATTTGAATCGAGGCAATGTTCTTTATTTTGATGATTCGAGAAATTATGCCCCTAACTTACGGGATACAATTTTCTCCTTGAACCGAAATACTCGAACTCCCCTCCTCCTTTTTTTAAAAAAAATTAATTAAAAATATATAAGATTTAGGCTATAATTAAATGGTGAACGTTTTTATTTGAGATTTTGTACCCCAACTTACGGGACATGACTTTTCGTCTTGATCGACTCGAAATGAGAAAACCTCCTTGTTAGAAATTAAATTTAGATAGGGACATTTTCAATACCATAAAAAAAATCATGCTCCGAGTCGGTTTGCCATTTCTATAAAGGATATAATTGACAGCTCGAAGTTGCAAAGAGGGGATCGTATTTTAAATTCTCTTCGAATTCTCAATTTTCGATGCTAAGACATCAAGTAATCAACTAGGTATCAATTTTGGGCGTTATAAGGGTACTAATCCTTCCTCATACATAACCGACTCTCGAACCCATTTCTTGGATTTTGTAGGCCAAAAATTATTGTTTTAGTATATCTAACCTTTTATTAAAATAATCAAATTTCGAGGTGACCCGACCATACCTACTAAAAAGGATTGGCGGCGACTCTATTTTCGTTTTTTTTAAAAAAAGTCGATTTCCAAAAAGGTTTTGACAATAAGAAAAGGTCATTCTACCCTATCATATGATTTGCTCATGTCAAGCTTGAAAGCAAAAGAACCCAATTTACCGCCTCTTCTCTTCGACATCGAATGAAGAATTTCATAAGCAACTAGTATATTATTAGAAATAAGTCTATGAACATTTCATGACATATATGAACATGTAATCTTATTTAACATTATATCACATTTCATATGCATTATAACATGTTACCACATCTCAAATCCTTTGATTCGCTTTATATCCATATTGACCCTTAAGGCTTGTTTTATTTGGTTCGTATGATCTTTCACATGCCATCTTTTGTTACTTAATCACTAATATACCAAATTTATCATTCAAGATTAGTTTTTCATATTAAAAATCACATTTCATGGTATATGTTTCATAGCCGTTATTAATTGAATAGGGACTCAAGACGGATACACAAATCATCTAACCATCATACCAATATATCTAGCACCCAATGCCTCATCGGGACGTTTGAAGTATAAGTTTGCGCTTTACACCTCATTGGTATAAATCGAAGTAATGTATGCTCTGCACCTCATCGAAACTTCCGAATTATAAATTTCTGCTCTGCGCCTCATTAGCATAAACCAAAGTATAATATCATACACTAATCCTATGGCATGCCAACTATATTAGACTATACCCAAGATAGTTTAGAGGGTACATAGTGTTTTAAACATATGTATACTCATGATCACATATCATAGTTTCATAGAATACTCGTTTGTACCATGCTCATCTTAATTCAATTCACAACATTCCATATCATAACGTACAAACCGAGTAATGCGACCTCATATAAGCTATTTGTAACAATTTATATATATGTATTTATATATATCAAATTCAAATCATGAAAGTACAAACTGTAATCGTCACTCATCTACGACTCTCGTTTTTCCTTTATCTCTAGATGACCCAACTTCTTCTTTAGCTACGTTCGATAATTCAATTACAAAAATGGTATTAGTTTCCACTCAATCACATTAAAAACATATAATTATACATATTTTTCATTTTAGTTCCTATATAAAAAATACTCGTATCTTTCTATATTTAACATCAGATCAAAATTCAATTTCATATCCTTCCATTAGGGACCTTGTACTTTTAATCTATATTATAATTTCTTGATAAATCTCAATTTATTCATTTTAGTACCTAATGTCAAAATTAAATAAACTTTCAGTTCTAAACTAATCATACTAACTTCTAATACAATTTCAACTAAATCTAAACTTAACAACTACATATCTATTAATTTGAAGCTTTAATCTCACAAACCTCATAAATGAAAAGTTGGTATAAACTTAAAAATCTCAAAATCTAAGCATTGAGTTAACAAGATTTAGCTTAATGGATCATGAATCTATAAAAATCTTAAGGAAAAGTGCTTAATTACCTCGGTAATTTCAACCGAATTGAAAAAGGGAAAAACCCTTTCTTCCCTTTAACAATGGACGATAAGCTTTGGGAGAAAGATGATGAATTCATCCCTTCTCCATTATTTGATATATTTATACTTAGATTAATAGCTTAATTCATGTTTAGTTGCTTTATTTAAGGTATATATGTTATAATTTCAATTACAAAGTTAAATGACTATCATCATTATCTTCCACTATCTTATAAGAAACAATGAGTTAATAACCATTTAGGCCCCTTGGTTAATTACCAATTAGGTCATCAAGTATTTTCTAATATAAAACTCAATAGCGATTGGATTTTTATAATTTAGTCTCTGAACTTTAATTAATAAATTTTTTTGGTTAAATTTCTGAACCAATCTTTAATATATTTTCATACTAACTCCATAAAACCTCTTATTATAATCTCATGGACTTGGTTTATAGAATTTGAGTTTTGAAACCATATTTTTCAACACTGTCTAAAATCAGATCGTTATAGAGTCAATCATATTTGCCATTACTCAATGGCATAATGGTTATATTGTGATAAATTGATAATGTTATTGTTTTAATTTTAGTGACCAAAAATGTAAATTTACATAAAAATGAGTGACCAAATATGATTATAGTTTAGCTATTTTTATTAAAAATATTTATCAATCATAAAATTAAAATATATTTTATTTATCATAAAATTAAATATAAATAAAATATGCGCTAAATCCCTATACTCTTCATATATTTGAAATTTATTTAGTCTTCTTACTTTTATTTCAAGGAGTTTAGTCCCTCTACTTTGTGAATTTCAAAATATAAGTCCAATTGTTAACATCGTTAAAATTCTTCTATTAAATTCAGGTTTACTACAACATCTTAATTTCTTGCTACATGGCTACTAAGGGAGTGTTTTGTTATTTCAAAATGTTAAACTTGACTTTAGTAGAAATATTTTAATTAAGTTCATAATTGAACTTGAATTTTAAAATTTGAAAAGTAAAGAGACTAAATTGTTGAAAATAAAAATAGAAATGTTAAGTTTCAAATGTATAAAGAGTATACAAACTTATAACATATTTTAACTTAAATAAAATAATTAAGCCATAAAAAAAAGTGATCGATTCAATTGTATATAAAAGATCAAATAAAGCTTTAGTTAAAATGACAAGGATGTTGATATAATGTTTTGAATACTAATATCATCGAACAAATCTTTCTAAATTTCATATGATTGGAAATGAAAAAAAAAGTATCCCACAATAATATTTTTTTTCGATAAAAATATTTTGATAATTGTTCAACAAGAATAATATCAACTCAAATAAGATATAGATTGAAACTTCAAATTTATTAAATATTAAAATTAAATGTAGACATCCCTAATTTATTTTATTGGTGAATTATAAGAGAAAGACAAAGCCCTAACAACAACGTGATTAGTGCGACTTGAACCAAAATCATATCTAGTGCGATAAATATCTTGATCATCAAATCAACACATGAGATTTCTCAGTAACAATAATGGTTACCGCAAGTCCAACGTAGTTAGTGACAAAATTTGACGGTGCTATGGTAAAGAAAGCAAACCAGTAGAAGTTACACATCAACAAGTAAAGTGGCCACAAACAAAACATGACATTTTTAATGACGACAACAAACAGTGACATCATTATGGCAAACAATATGAAAAATGCCACTCCATTCGAAACGTAAAACGCAAGAAAATGAAATGAGGTCATCATTGATTTTCCTTCACAACCATAACTATGCCGGCCCTTGATGGAGCCGTTTTGTTTCTTCGCAGTTGCTGTTATAGCCTTTGATTATTGCTATTAAAAAATTATTACACAGGATAAGCTAGATTGGTGTTTTGTTGTTTTTTCTGTGATGAGTCTTTTTTTTAAACATAACTCTAATTAATTAATTAATTATGAAAATAATTGAAGGGAAAAATTAAACACAAAAATAACTTGGAATCTACCGTGTTCGTCAGTGTTGCCTAACATACCGACAACACCTCTATGATAACCCAATGGTTGTTTTTTTTAAATGATTTTTTTTCTGTTGTTACAGTGTTAGATGTAGACCTGTCCATAGGCTGGCCAACTCGAAAAGTAAAAGGGTTTGATTAAAAATATAGGTTCAAAAAATGAGATTGGACAAAAAAATAAAACCCGTTAAAATAGGTCAAGCCTCGAGTAAGGGGACTCGAATTTTATTTGGCCCGTTTAGATGAATGTAATTTTCATCCAAACATGATGAATAGTGAAACCTCCCTTCCCTTTTAACACGAATAAGATCTTTATCATTCAATAAAAAAAAATCACCATTTGGGTTTGTTGATTAAGCAAGGGTAGATGAATGTCTATATATTGTCGCTCCTCATACCTTTTTTGTTGTGAAGACATCTGTTTCTCCATGGCTTTCATCTTTTCATACATGTCTATATACTATTGATTTCCTAATTGGTGGAGGTGGGATCCTTGATCGATAGTCTAGCATGATGCTAAGCAATGGATTATAATACCATGGATATATTGATAAACTGTTGATATGAGTTATACTGATAGGATTTTGCCAGTTTTCGAGTTAGGAATAGTTTGCTTTTTTTTTTTTATTGAGGTATTGGTTGACATGCATGAGCTCTTACATTTGGGTTATTTGGGTTTGGGTTGCACTTGCTCGGATATCTTGAATTGTAGGATCGATAGTTAAATCATTGATAGGATCAAACTCAGTATTGAAAGGATAATTTCTACTCGGATTGGCTATGGTACTTCATATTCATCGCACCACTTGTTAACTTTAGGAGTTCATTGCACCAATTGTTAACCTTAGAATTAACAAGGGAGAGAACAAGAAGAGGAAGAAAAGGATGAGAGACATTTTATGAGCTATTGCATGGGCTCTTTTATATCAAGGGACATGCCTATTTATGTGTTCAAGGAATACTGACATGAGGACCTGATTTGATCCTTTTAGCAGTGGCAGTATTGTTACGTCCTAAGTAGGACACTTTAGGAAAATTGGTAATCAATAACTCTAAGCTCCCTTGTGGTTTATATTTAGTGGAGATGTATAGCACTTCATCAGGTCAAGGTTCACAAGGTAACAGGTTGGACATATGTAATTTGTTAGGATGTCAACTCTACTAAAAGACACGCATTGGATCTTTTGTGGGCGTAAAATAAGATTCGTAATGTGGATAAAACAAAATTTATAATACTTTCAGTATAGGAAATAATATAATCACGATAAGAAAATATATATAGTTTCCTTTTAGATGAATTGTGACAAAATACCAACATAATATGAAGATATAAATTATTTTTAAATTGATTTTTTGTTTCAATCCATTAATATTTATTAAAATAACATAACCAAATTTTTTTATTTATAATTATCAAAATATCAAATTGAGTAAAAGTTACAAATTTATCATACACTCTTAAAATTGAGTTGATATACCAGATAAAACTAAATAGACACCTACATTTTATTTTTTTTTTGAAACGACGGTGATGACCTGACCAAATGAAGTAAAGTGAGTAATGACTGATGATTGTGGTATAGGCGACGACCGAACTGAGAGTACTTGAAGGTGTTATAGTTGACAAAGCAACCCCGTAGGAGAAACACACCATAAGGTGAATTCGTGACAAAAAATACATTATACTTTCTGTTAAGTATGACTCATATTCAGTAAATTTGAGAAGTAATCTTCTAGTTAAACTCTATTTATTTGTCTCAACTAAACACTGATTAGTTTAGATTATTTTATTATTATTTGACCTATGAATTTAGCCCATAAATAGGCTCTTTTACAATCTTAGAAAAAAATACCCATTACTCATAACACATTTAGAGAATTTTGTGTTTAAGTTTTGAGGGTTCTTTATTTTTGGGTTTTCAGGATTTAGTTTTTATCTCCATCTTTTGTACTCTTCGTTCTTTTGCCATTATATTAAATTTATCTTTTCCCGTGGTTTTTTATCCTTTTTGGAGGAGTTTTTTCACGTTAAATTTGTGTGTTCAATTTATCAATTTATTCCTCTATTTTTCTTGTTTGTTGCTTAATCGGGTCAATTCTAATAAGTGGTATCAGAGCTAGTTCAATTTTCATAGATCAACTCATTCAGAGATGGCAACAACAATGTTTGAAATTGAGAAGTTCGATGGTGAGACAAATTTCAATTTGTGGCAAGTTCGGATGATGACAATTCTAGTTCAATCTGGCTTGAAAAAGATTGTTACCGGGAAAGAGCTTGAGAATCTAAATAAAACAGAATGAGAAGAGCTTGATGAAAAGGCTTTGTCTGCAATCCAGTTGTGCCTCGCAAATACGGTATTGTAGGAGGTATTAATAGAGAAAACCTCATCCGCCTTATGGAAAAGGTTAGAACCTCTTTATGCGACTAAGTCTCTGGCTAACCGTTTAGTGTTGAAATAACTTCTATTTACGTTTTGCATGAACAAAGGTGAGCATCTTAGAGATCACATCAGTCAATTCATTACTCTTTTAAATGATTTAAAGAACGTTGAGGTTCATATTGATGATAAAGATCAAACTATGCTATTATTGTGCTCTTTAGCCCTTT
Source organism: Gossypium anomalum (assembly GCA_025698475.1). Lineage (NCBI taxonomy): Eukaryota > Viridiplantae > Streptophyta > Magnoliopsida > Malvales > Malvaceae > Gossypium > Gossypium anomalum. The sequence continues at coordinate 45,786,897 of CM046960.1, read as the reverse complement.
CATACAAGTCTTTCCTCAAGGAGACCCTGATTTATTGCAGAGACAAACTCTCGTTTGAAGATATGAAGGGTCATTTGTTGAGTAGAGACAAACTCGACAATGAATTTCATTTGGATAGAAAAATAGATAGGTAAGCTTCCGTTTTGATAGCATCAAAGAAACGAGACAAAAGTTGTCGCTATTGTAAAAAGTTAGGTCATGTCAAAGCAAATCGTTATTGTCGAAACCATTTTTTTGAAAAACAGGAATCGACTTGGATTTTGAAAATGAAAACGAAAAACTGGAGTCGCCACCAATCCTTTTTGATGAGGTGTGATCAGATCACCTTAAATTAATCATTTTAGTAGAAGTTTTACTAAAATGATGATTTTTGGTCTACGAAAATCAATAAATGAGTTCGGGAGTCGGTTACGTACGAGGAAGGGTTAGCACCCTCGATACACCCAAAATTGGTACTTAGTTAGTTAACTAGTGTCTTAGTATCGAAAATTTAGAAACTTGAAAGAATTTAAAATACGATCCTCCTTTATAAAAATGCTCAAGTGTTAAAGATATTTTCGTCTCAAGATATGAAATGTCATATCCAGTGAGTTAGGACACGACATCTTGAGTTTTCAAGAGCGAGCTTACTTTTCATATAAAATTTGCGTATTTTAAGTTATAAAAAGGGTATTCGATCATTTAGAGTAAACGAGAGAAATCGAAACCCAATAAGTTAAGGTACGTTTTCTCGAATTCTCAAATACCGAATATTGCCTTTATTTTAAAACAAATTCTTATTTCGAGGTGACAAAATGTCATACCCAGTAAGTTAGGGCACAACACTTGCACCTCCGAGAATAAGTATTTTTCGCAACTAGTATTGCGTTTTAAAAGAATATTCCATTATTTAGGTTAAATGAGAAAAATCGAAACCCAGTAAGTTAGGGCACGATTGTCTCAAGTTACCAAATATGGAATATTATTTTATGAAGGAATTATTTTAAGGTATTGAATGAAAAATATCATGTGATTTATAGTAAATCATAAAAGCAAATTATGGCGCTAATACGTGATAATAAACGCGACAGTGTCAAACATAATAATGCGAGCAATTATGAAAGGTGAAATAATAGCAAGGCTAGTAAACAAACGCATGAGGAAAATGAAATGATCGAATACATAGGCAAATAAATAAACAAAATAAATAAATAAAACATGGTAAAATAAAAATGACAGTGATAACGAAAACGATAATAATAGTAATATGATAAATAATAATAGTATGAAATGATAATAACACATGGTATTAAGCATGGTGACAATATTATGAATATGAAGTAGTAGGGAACGTATATATGTACAACATATAATACTAGATTAAAAATATATATAATATTTATTGAAAACAGTAATAAAAAAAAAAAAACTAATGATAACGGTATATAAATATATGCATATATATATTAAAATATATATGTAATAATAGAAATAAAAATGTATACGTAGTATTAAAAATATATATATACTAGGAATGATAATATTGAAACACAAATATTACATGAAATATACACACATATATATATACATATAATAATAATATTAGAAGTATGTACAAAATATATCTATATATATATTAGAAAATATGATATATAAAAAAAATATATGCGTATATAATATTTCGAAAAGAATAAATATATTTGATATAATATTGATATACATATATAACATATAAATACATTAATAAAAGAAACAATAATATTAAGCTACTAATAATACTTTATAACGTATATGTAAGTATTAAAAATGAGATGTTAATAAATAAATATATAACAATGATAATATTACAAATAATATTGAAATTAAAATAGAATAATGAGGAAAAGTAAAAAATGGACGAAAATTGGGTTGAAAATAGAACTTTTGAGGCTAATTGAAAATAAATGAAGGGAAGGGGACTGATTCGAATGCGCGAGCAAACAGGAGGGCCTTAAGGAGTAAATATCTCGACCTCCTAAAACGGCGTCGTTCGCAAGGATATCAAATTGAAAACGAAATAAATTTTAGAGCCAGATTAAAATTAAATAAAACTTAATTGTGAAGCCTTGGAAAAGCGGAGGGGTTAAAAGCGCAAATACCCCTCCGCTTCAAAAACACACTGATCCCAGGGTAAGTCGGGTCGGGTCGGGTCCTCGAGTCAGCACTTAAATGGTGCTGTTTTTGTGTTTTAAAATGGCCGGGCAAAACAGTGCGTTTTGCCGGCCTATATAAGCCATTTATTTTTTATTTTTTTCATATCTCTTCTCCCTCATTTAGAAAAAAAATTCAAATCCTCTGCCTCTCTCGGTTTACGCCCCTGCCTCTGTTTCTTTGGGCGATCGGCGACCACCGCGCCTTCTTCGCTGCGTGCGCCACCGAGCACAGTGGTCGGAGATCAAAAAGGTAAAAAATTTGATTTTCTTTTTATTTTAAAAGCGTATATACATGTATATGTAGGTAAAATGGGTTAAAAAAAAAAGGGAAAGAGGATAAGGATGAGAGTCACCTTCGGCTATTAGCTTTTTTTTTTTGGACTGTTTTATGTTTTTTGATGTTGCTAGTGTTTCTGTTTTTGTTTTGTGATTTTAAAACCTAATATGGTTTTTCATTTCACCAGAAGACCGAATCCACAATGGTTTTTTTAGATGGCTTTAAATAGCCATTTTAAAATGATTTTTATATTATTGTTGTCCTTTCGTTTTAATGACTTACAGGTGCTGTGGCGGCGAACTTGACCTGTCGGTGGAAGTAGAGGCGGTGGAGATAGGCAAGTGGTTTAGGGTCTCAGATTCTGAAACCCTAAATTTGGGCTAGTTGAGTCAGAAGACTCTAGGGGCGGCGGATGAGCATAGGAAGGGGCTAGGGTTTCTTTTGTCTGATTTGTAATGTACTGGGCTAGGGCTCTTTTGGGCTTGGGGGTATTTGGGTCTTAATTTGTCTGGGTTTTGGGCTTGTGTAATGGAATTAGGCATTTTGGGGTTTTTTGTGGGCCAAACGAGCTTGTACAACTGCCCCTCTTTGCTTGTTGTCATGTAACGAGAATAAAACAAAGACTCTCAAGAAAGACCCGTTCGGCCCAGCCACGTCGAGTCTTGACTTCTCTTGGCGCTTCTTTTCTTCAAGTATCTTCAATGCGCTCCACTGTAACTTTAGATAAGATCTGTTTGTTTGGCTTCAATCTGTTCCACTGCATCTTCAGGGGAATAAGATTTGCTGTCTTCGTCCTGCTCTATTACAACCTTAGGGAGATGAGACTAATGGTCTCAATCTACTTCACTGAAACTTCAAGGAGATCTGCCGTGGCTTCGAGCTGCTCCAACACCATTTCAAGGAGACGATATTTGATTTACAGCCTGTTACCCTACTGCTTAGGGTTTAAGGCCCATGCGTCATCGATTTGCTCCACTGTTGTTTAGGGAGACAAGATCTATAATCTTTAGCCTGCTGCCCTACTACTTAGGGGGTTAAGGCTCGTTACCTTCGATATGTTTCCCTACTGCTTAGGGGGATAAGATCTATAAACTCAACCTATTACCCTACTACTTAGGGGTTTAAGGTTTGTAAGTTCAGCTTGTTACCCTACTGCTTAGGGGGTTAAAGCTTAGTGGTTTGAATTTGCTTCACTGCAACTTCAGGAGGGTAAGATTCGTCGTCTTTGATTTGCTTTACTGTGACTTCAGGGAGGAAGGATCTGTGATTTTCAGTCTATTACCCTACTGCTTAGGGATTTAAGATCTGTAGATTCAGTTTGTTACCCTACTGCTTAGGGGGTTAAAGCTATCTTTGATCTGTTTCCCTACTACTTAGGGGGTTAAGACCTGTGAATTCACTGATTCTGGGGAAATGACCTATAGAATCAGTTCCATGTGTTTGTGCTTATGCTAAAGAATTAGGATGCTATGATCTAAATGAATCAAATGTTCCTAATTAGATGCTCTATGAATGATCTATAAATGCATGAGTGTAGCATGTTGTGAGCATGAATCCCTTTTTAATGTTTAGGTTGTCATTGCTCTTTGTTTATCAAGGTTCTTTCACTGAAATGGTACCCTGTCTTCTCGCTCAGCTTAGATCTTTGAACAGAAAATCTGAAGAGGTAGTCTTAATTTAAACTCTTTCTTATCAAATGCTTCTAATCTTTAAGTTTGGTTAGTTCTAAATAATAGCCCTGTTTCAGGTTCTTGTACTATTTAGAGACTTTCAGAGTAATACGCAGAACTCTTTTTGCGAAAATAACTTTGGTCCATTAATCATTATTTCAATGCAAAATGCTTGAAAAAGATCATAACAATGACAGAACTGAAATTTGTCAGAAACAAAATTTGAAGGAATAGATTATTCACAGCCAACAAACATTGCTGGAATACAAAATGAATAAAAAGAAAACAGGTGCCCCAGCTATCGCAACGTGAGCTTCTCTGTACGAACTTCTTGAGGACTCCCTTTTTGCCCAATATGTGTTTAGGGGATCTAGAATACCCTTGTAGATGCCCCAAGATGTAACATCTCTCCTCCTTGTTAATTTAGGTATCGTAAGACGTGTGCCCCATATTTGATCAAAATTTGAATCGCCCTTTATGGGTTTTCAATTCAAAATCCCTTTGGTCTCAAGGTGCCCTTTGCGAGTTTTCATCTTGGCCTCTCCCCTTTTTTTTTTAGGCGAAATATTTCTTAACCGAGTCTGAATTCACTGGATTAGGTAAAATCTTGCCATCCATTTTGGCCAATATCAATGCTCCTCCAGAAAATGCCTTCTTTACCACATAAGGTCCTTCCCAATTCGGCATCCATTTCCCTCTGAAATCCTTTTGTATAGGCAGGATCTTTTTTAGTACTAGGTCTCCCTCGTGGAATTCTCTAGGACGAACCTTTTTGTTGTAAGCTCGCATTATTCGCTTTTGGTACATCTGACCATGGCGAATAGCCCTTAGCCTTTTTTCTTCAATCAAATTCAACTGATCGTATCGGGACTGGATCCATTCTGCTTCGTCCAACTTTACTTTTGACAAAACTATGAGGGAAGGAATCTCGACCTCAATAGGTAAAACCGCCTCCATTCCATAGACCAATAAGAAAGGCATTGCCCTGGTGGAAGTCCTGACAGACGTTCAATAAGCATAGAGGGCGAATGGCAGCTTTTTATGCCAGTCTTTGTAAGTCTCTGTCATTTTCCCCACAATCTTCTTAATGTTTTTATTAGCTGCCTCAACTGCACCATTCATCGTCGGACGGTATGGTGATGAGTTGTGGTGTCTGATCTTGAACTGACTGCAGACATCCGCTATCGTACTGTTTTTCAAATTTAGTGCATTGTCAAATATGATCCTTTCTGGCATTCCATATCGGTAAATGATTTCTTTTTTTAGAAATCTGCTAACTGCCGATTTTGCAACATTGGCATATGAAGCGGATTCTACCCATTTGGTGAAATAGTCAATGACTACAAAGATGAATCGATGCCCATTAGAAGCTTTTGGCGAAATTGGCCCAATCATATCCATGCCCCACATCGAAAAAGGCCATGCAGAAGTCATAACATGCAAAGGTGAAGGAGGCACATTAATCTTGTCTCCATAGATTTGGCATTTATGACATCTTTTGGCATAGTTAATACAATCTCCTTCCATGGTGGACCAATAATAACCGAACCTCATAATTTGCCTGGCCATTGTAAAGCCATTAGCATGTGTCCCACAGACGCCCTCGTGAACTTCTTCCAAGATTTTCTTAGCCTCAATAGCGTCTACACATCTCAACAGTACATGGTCTTTCCTTCTTTTGTATAGGATTTCCCCATCCAAGACGTAGTCGCTAGCCAGCCTTCTCAATGTCCTTTTATCATTTTCAGTAGCTTGGTCAAGATACTCACGATTCTTCACATACCTCAGGATGTCGTGGTACCAAAGATGGTCATCATTTTTCGCTTCTTCTTCAAGGTTACAACAATGAGCTGGGGCATCGTAAATACTCATTTAGATCGGTTTCACATCCTCTTATTTGTTCACCTTGATCATGGAAGCTAAAGTTGCTAGGGCGTCAGCCATCTGATTTTCTTTCCGAGGGAGGTAGCAGAAAATGATATCATCAAATTCTTCAATTAGTTCAAGGACCAGATTTCGATAATTGATCAACTTGGGATCTCTCGTCTCCCATTCACCTTTAAGTTGATAAATCACTAGCGTAGAATCTCCATATACTTCTAGTGCTTTAATCTTGTGTTCAATGGCTGCACGGATGCCCATGATGCATGCTTCATATTCTGCCATATTGTTCGTGCAGTCGAAATCCAGTTTACTAGTGAAAGGATAATAATCTCTGTCTGGGGATACCAAGACTGCCCCAATTCCATTACCCATAGCATTTGATGCTCTGTCGAAGTTTAGCTTCCAAGGATGACCTTCCTGAGGGTTTCCTTCAGTGGTTGCCACATACATCAGATCTTCATTTAGAAAATCAAAGTTCAGAGGCTCGTAGTCTTCTAGAGCTCTACTAGCTAGAAAATCCACTATTGCACTCCCTTTTACAGCTTTCTGGTTTACATAGACGATATCAAATTTGGAGAGTAAAATTTACCATCGGGCCATTCTTCTGTTTAAAGCAGTTGGCTCCATCAAGTACTTCAGAGGATCCAGTTTAGAAATCAGCCAGGTTGTGTGATACAACATCTATTGTATCAGTCTTCGGGTTGTCCAGGTTAAGGCACAACACAACCTTTCAATTGGCGAGTATCTCATTTCACACTCAGTGAACTTCTTACTGAGGTAATATATCGTTCTTTCTTTACTTCCTGATTCATCGTGATGGCCAAGCACATATCCCATAGAATTTTCAAACACCGTTAGATACAGTATCAATGGCTTGTCTGGACTAGGTGGTGTCAACACTGGGGCATTAGACAAATATTGCTTAACCTTGTCGAAAGTCTTCTGGCATTCCTCGTCCCAAACACCAGGGTTGTGTTTCTTGAGGAGACGGAATATGGGGTTACATTTCTCAGTTAGTTGTGAAATGAATCGAGCGATGTAATTTAGCCTTCCTAAGAATCCCCGAGCTTCTTTTTGAGTACGAGGAGGAGGTAACTCTTGTATGGCTTTGACTTTGTCTGGGTCAATCTCAATCCCTTTTTCACTGACTATGAATCTTAGCAGTTTTCTTGACTTGGCCTCGAATGTGTATTTTCTTGGATTGAGTTTTAGCTGAAATTTCCTCAACCTCAAAAATAATTTCCTCAAGACTTGCACATGCTCTTCTTCTGTCCGGGATTTGGTGATCATGTCGTCAACATAGACTTCAATTTCTTTATGCATCATATCATGGAACAGGGTTACCATGGCTCTCTGATATATTGCTTCTGCCTTTTTTGATCCGAACAGTATCACCTTATAGCAGAAGGTTCTCCACATGGTCACAAATGTAGTTTTATTCATGTCTTCAAGATGCATCTTGATCTGATTGTACCCTAAGAAACTATCCATGAAGGAGAAGAGTGAGTAACCTACCGTGTTGTCCACTAAGGTGTCAATATGAGGCAACGAGAAATTATCCTTCGGGCTGGCTTTGTTTAAGTCTTTGTAGTCTACACACATCCGTACTTTTCCATCTTTTTTAGGGACGGGGACGATGTTGGCTACCCATTCTGAGTACTTAACTACTTGTAAGAAACCAGCGTCAAATTTCTTTTTAACCTCTTCTTTTATCTTTAACAAAATATCCGGCCTCATCCTTTGGAGCTTCTGTTGAACTGGCTTGCAATCCTCTTTAATGGGGAGCCTGTGTACCACAATGTCAGTGCTTAGCCCAGGCATATCCTGATACGACTATGAGAAGACATCCTTGAACTCTTGGAGTAACTCAATAAGGTCCCTCTTCATTTCTGTGGTTATGCAAGCTCCGATCTTTACTTCTTTCTTTTCTAGTTCATCTCCTAGGTTTACGACTTCTACTGATTCTTTGTGAGGTAGAATTTGCTTCTCCTCTTGCTCTACCATCCTTAACAAATCAGGGGATAAGTTACAGTCATTGTCATCTTCAAAGTCCTGAGATCCCTCTAGACACATATCCCGCTCGAAAGGAGACTCTGAGTTAGTAGCAATGTCGCTCACATCATTGATATTTGGAGACCTGTTGTAGGCGCGAAAGAAGATACAAAGAATAAAAGGATCTAAGAACAATGATATGTATGGTATGATTATGAATGAAAGAATAAAAGAATATTTTTACGAAATAAGACAAAAGGATGCATTTTATTGAAATAACGATTTTGAACATAAGCCTATTTCACAAAAGGACACTTATTACTCCTAGGCCTAGAGTAATAAATGTGGTTTGGACATTACTCTGTATTAGTTCTAAAGACTACAGGAATCTCTTCTGCCGTCCAATTATTTAGAACACTTTCTTGCTCATAAGGGCGAATGACCGACGAATTCCCTACTCTAGTTCCTTCTTCGTATGTGGCGTTGATATCTAAATTTTCTATTATTCCTTCCACGACTTCCTTTCTCGACGTCTCCTGCTCAGGGTGAATGATTCCTCCAGGCACAAAAGTCTTTGATATATGGGGGAAGACCATTGGTTCCCATTCGATTTCTCCCCTGTTCAGTCGTGCTCTCCTTCTCTCTTACTTTTTCTCCATATCCTTCTTCCTTTACTTCGGGTCTGGTTTGAATCCTAACCCAAAACGGTCTTGTTTTCCCTTCATCATTGGTGCGTTAATCCTTCCCTGGAGGTATCTCTCGAGTCTTCTTCTAGGTATAGCTCTTTTTCTTACAATTAGCTATAGTCCCATTCTTGTACTCTCGGATAACCTGAGCATTGGAATCCTATTTCCTTCAGTAATGAATGTCGCATTCACAAACTCTAAAGACTGAAAAGAACACTCGATTGCTTCATCATCTGTCCCTACATATGGTGCGCTACTAGTAACGGATGCAATGATATCCTCTTCAGCATTAATCGTTACTAACCGACCTTCGGTTACTAATTTCAGCTTCTGGTGTAGCGACGAAAGGACTGCCCCTGCTGAATGTATCCATGGTCTCCCCAATAGGCAGTTATACGAAGGCTGAATGTCCATAACTAGGAAATCTACCTCGTACGTACTTGGCCTGATCAAGAGGGGTATTTCAATTCTCCCCATTACCTTCCTTTCCGTGCCATCAAATGCTCTTACTATATTTTGGCATGTCTTCATATGGGAACTATCTACTGGCAGCCTATTCAGCGTAGATAGGGGTAAGACATTTAGTGCAGACCTATTGTCGACCAATACCCCCGGTAATGTATAGCCTTTACAGCGAGTCATGATGTGCAAAGCTTTAGTCGATCCCCTACCTCCTAGAGGTACTTCATCATCATTGAAGAAAATAAAATTGTCGGCGCTGATATTGTTGACCAGACGGTCCAGTTTGTTGACAGAAATGTCATTCGCAACATGAGTCTCATTCAACACTTTCATTAACACGCTCCGATGCGTCTCTGAACTCAAAAGTAGGGCTAGCACTGAGATACGAGCTGGTTGCTTTGTAGCTGTTCAACAACACTATACTCACTATGCTTTAAAAATTTTAAGAATTCTCTAGCTTCATTTTTCGTCACTGATTCATTAACAATCAGTTCATGTCCCACTGACTTCTTTTTCTTTTGCTCAATCGCCAATGATTTTCCTTTAACAAGCTCGACTTTTGCATTTGGGGTATCATAACACCTTCCACTGTGCGTATAAAAACCCTCATCTTGACCCTCCTCTGATGTATTAATCAGGATCTCCTCTCCTGGGATCTTCATGTTGCAGCTATAGTTCCATGGTACCATTTTGCTATCTTTATAAGAGAAAGTAACAGGCTTCTGGATCACAACTTTTGGCGTGACTTGTGCCCTGACTTCATTAATTCTTGGGCGTGATATGATAACCACTGGGTGGTTGACTTTGTAAACATGCTTCGTTGACCCTTCTTCTGAGGCACATACTTCTGTTCCTTCTGGGCTCCCGACGTACTCAAAGAATTCTATCTCCTTATTATCCATCAATCCTTGTACTAAGGTCCTAAATTCGCTGCATTTCTGAATCTCATGGTCCTCTTGATTGTGGAACTCACAATAATTCATTACTTCTCGGGGTTTGACCCTTGAATTCTGCGTTATCAACCCTATTTCTACCATTTTCCTCCATACTTCTTTCAGCGGGGTATTCACTTCTGCAATATTCATCTTAATTTCTTTCCCCGAACTCTCGATTATTGCATTTATCCCCTTATCCCCATGGTTAGGTAATAGATTCTCTACACTAGGTGTATCATCAAATTTCACAACGCCCATGTTGATGAGTCTCTCAACCAATTTCTTAAAAGTGGTGCAGTTTTCTATCGAGTGTCCTGTGGCCCCCGCATGATATTCGCATTGGGTATTCGCGTCATATTGCTTGGGGTATGGAGGCTGCATTGGTTTTAAATAGAAGGAAGACACGACATGTGTGTCAAACAAACTTTGGTATAACTCCTTGTATGTCATCGGAATGGGCGTGAATTGGAGTTTCTCCCTATTTGGCTTTGTGTTGGGCTCTTGTCTGGAAGGGCCTTGCTGACCAGTAGTTGTCGACCTTAATTGGCTTACGGTGAACGATTTCAAATATGCACTCACATTATTTACCTCGTGTTCTTTCTTTCTCGGTACTGACCTTTTGGTATTTTCTTCAGCCTCTATTTTCCTACACCTTATCGCGTTTTCTATCATTTCTCCAGACATTACTATGTCTGAGAAATTCTTGGTTGCGCTACCCAGCATGTGGTTAATGAATGGTGCCTTCAGGGTATTAATGAAGAGCATGGTGGTTTCTTTTTCCAACAGAGGGGGTTGGACTTGTGTGGCCACCTCTCTCCATCGTTGGGCATATTGCCTAAAGCTTTCATTATGTTTCTTCTCCATATTCTGTAAAGTGATTCTATCAGAGGCTATGTCTGCCACATGGCCGTACTGCTTCATAAAAGCTTGTGCTAGATCTTTCAATGAACCGATCTAGGTGCGACTCAGTTAGTTATACCATCTAGAAGCGGCCCCAACCAGGCTTTCTTGAAAGCAGTGAATCAAGAGTTGATCATTATTGACATGGCCTGCCATTCACCTGCAGAACATAGTGATGTGAGCTTCGGGACAACTGGTCCTATTGTACTTTTCAAATTTTAGAGTTTTGAACTTGGGAGGGAGTACCAAATCTGGAACCAAGCTTAATTCCTTAGCATCGATTCCAGCACGATTGTCAGTGCTTTCCATTTCCTTAAATTTTTCTTCTAACCATTTATACTTTTTTTCAAGCTCTTTTGGGAGTTCTACCCTTGTCTTTTCTGTTTCTATTACTTCATCGAGATTGAGGACAATAGGGTTAGTCGGGTTATTCCCCGGATTGTAGCCCGAACCAGCCTGATAATTCATCAGAGGTGAAACACCGGCCTGAAATGGCTGGGGTCTTATTGTGACTGATGGCCTTCTTGGGTACATATCAGGTTATGTCTGAATGTCTGCTGGGGCAAAACCCGGAGGGTAGATGGGATCTTCAGTATCGTCTCCCGTATTGACTACGAGACTTTTCCCTTTTTCTAATCTGCCAGCCAATAGACGCATTATTTGATCCATCATACTCTTTTGGGACTCTACCATCTGGTCCCTTACGTCTTGCTGGATTTTGGCTAGCTATTCTTGCGTACGTGTTTATAGTTGATCCTATATCTCTTTTTTTTATTTTTTCTAATCTCTCTAACCTTTGGTCCATTGCTTATGTTTTTCCCCTTGTACCGTAACGATGTTCCAGGGTAACTGCCACGATTTTAGGGTTTTTTGTGAGTTTTAGTGCACATGATGCAGTACTGATGTATGAATGCAATGAATGTAAATGAATGCAATTAAAAGGCGTTGATTCTAACTCAATTTCATTAAGATAGCTTCTCTAGGAAGCAAGTTTCTTTACATAAAATAGATTACATATAAGGCTTGGCCCTGATACTTAAGGCCTTGACCCGCCTAAGAAGCCATGCTAGTTCTCGTCCTCTATCCGATTCTGATTCATACTTTAAACTCAGCATATCAGCTTGCACTGCTAATGTTTGTAAGTGATCAGCCACTTCTCGTACTTGAGTCAAAGCTTCACCCATGATGTAATCCCTGTTCTTGACCTGGTCTTGGGATTGATGAAGTTGCTCGTTCAATTGCTCGTTGCTTACCTCAAAGAATTCAATCTGAAGTTCACGATTTTGTAGCACTGTTTTAAGTTCTTCTATATTTTCTTTCAACTCTTCAATTTTGCTTTGACTGGCTTTCAACTTAATTACAGAATTACGGGTACGATACTGATACAAGGACCTTTCTAATTTTGACACCCGAATCTTTAATCCTTCTTTCTCGTTCTGGCTTTCTACCAAACTTTCTTTTAGAGTACCCTCTCGAGCTTGAGCATTTCGAAATCTTTTGTAACACCCTGATTTTGGGCCTAGTCGGAATAGTGATGTCGGGACCACAAATTCGAGATGGAAATAATTAATTTATGATTATTTTGAGGTCTATGATATGATTGCATGATTGTGTGAAAATTTCGTGAAGAAATTCAATGCATAAAGTGCTTAATTTAAAGTTAGGGACTAAATTGAATAAGTTGCAAAACTTGCATTCTAGAAGTTTTTAGTATGAAATTGAATTGAAATATTAATTAGGAGGTCTTAAATAGCAATTTGACCAATTTTAAGTTCATGGACAAAATTAGGACATGGAAGGAATTTTTGAAAGTTTAGTAGTAAGGGCATTTTGGTCATTTAGGGGTAAAATGAATTAAAATACAAAATTAAAAGCCAATTTTGCTCATCTTCTTCATGGAGGCCGAAATTAGCATGGGGGAGGCCATGGCTAGGGTTTTCAAGCTTTCCAACCTCAATAGTAAGTGATTCCAAGCCCCGTTTTTAATATTCTTTACGTTTTTGGAATCCCGGTAGCTCGATTAAGCTTATTCTAGCAATAATTTAAGCTAGGGTTCATATTTGGAAAAATACCCATAGGTGAAATTTGTGTATTTTGATGTTTTATGATAGAATATGAGGTTTTAAATTATGTTAAACAACTTGTGCTACTCGGTTTTAAGTGAAAACGAGTAAAACGGCATAATCGGTGAAAATACTTATTGTTCATAACTATATGTTAGAGTGAGAATTTGATGTTGTTGTAGAATAGAAAAATGTTCAGCATGTCATAAAACATAGGAATAAGGGCTGGAATTAAATTTTCGAGTCTTGGGGCAAAAGTGCAAATATGCAAAAGTTTAGGGGTCAAAACGCAAATTTGTAAAAATATGATTTTTGGACCCGTATGAATAATGTGACTAATTATTAGGCTAAATGTGATATTATAGATGAAGGAAATCGAGATTCGGGCTTAAATTGGGAAAATACAAGGTTATGAATTAAAATAGTAAATTGCCGTTTCTGAATCGAGGTAAGTTCGTGTGTTAATAATAATGCAATACCATGCATGAATTGTAATTCTCTATTGATATGGCATAAATTGTATGATTTAATATGTTTAAGAGAAGTTGATGGATGGTATGTATGATATAAAAAAATGTAATGCTAGTTGTGTCATGTGAAATTGAATGGAATTATTGTTACAAGAATTGAGTGTTAAATTACTATTAATCAGGTTGTATGAATTGTTGCACGTTTGTACCTGATGAGATTTTGATAAGTTTGTATGCGTAAATAATTTATCGATTTATTTTATTTTATTTTATTATATTTTGTTATCATATGAAATGTGGCTACCTATTGATTGACTATTTGTTGTAAATTGAAAATTGAAAAAGGACTATGAATAAATTTGTAACATATTGGAAATATGTTTGTTGGTAATTACTTGATTGGTGAAATTGTTAAAAAGAGAGAGAAATCCCGGTTGAACCTTCTGAAAGATTGGATGATACTGAGATGGTATGTAGCTAGGTCACATGTATGGTGCTGAGTGCACATCATGTGTACAAGAGAGCTACGAGATATTATGATGATGTAGCTAGGTCACATGGGTGATACTATGTGTACACCATGTAGACAAGAGAGCTACGGAATATATGTAGCTAGGTCGCATGCGTGGTTCCAGGTGAAGGACACCATGTAGACAAGAGAGCTACGAGATAAACTGGCTAGGTCACATGGGTGATACTAAGTGTTCACCATGTGTACAAGAGAGCCGAACTTTATGATGGGTGGAGCTATTTGCGGAAACCACCAAGTATCGAGGATTGATCCGAAGTGTTCAACGGGAGACTTATTATGTACTGTTTTGTGAGTTTTGTGATGAATAAGTGCAGGAATTTGGTTATGTGAATAATGTGTTCATTAAGTGATCGGGTTGTGGTAAGGTTATAAACAATTAAGTTATACATGAGGATGATTTTATGGTAACCTTGTAATCATGGGCCTATACTTGTGATGTATGAAATGTGGTGAAAATGATTTGTGATATGTATGTTAAAATGAGGTTAATACAAAGAAAGTGTGAAAGAGTGAATTAGCAATAAAATTGTCTTGGACAGCAGCAGTTGCGTGACTTTGAAAATTCACTAAAACTTGTGGAAGTTGAATAAAAATCCAAATGATATATGAAAATAAAGCTTAATGAGTCTATTTTCACATGAAAGAAACAGGGGAAGCAAAAGAATTCTATATTGTGTGATATTTGAATTATTGTGAAATAGGGTCTGAATGAATTCGAGATCCCCTGTTCTGAATTTAGAAATTCATCATAAATTGTACAAAACTTATTAAGAGTCATACCTTACATGCATGGATTCCTTATTGAGTCTATTTTTAAGGGAAACAAACGGCATGGTCGTTGGAATTCTGTACAGAGAGAAATTTGGTTCGTAGTACACAGAGGTCAGAGTAGTTATACTCTGAAACAGGGGAGAATTTAACTAATAAACTGTACTAATTGACCAGACCAAAAATTCTGAAAATTTTATGGAGAAATATATATGAATCTAGTTTCAAATAAAATTAACTAAACTAAAGTTGGAGTTTTGTACCTTCAGATATGAATGATTTAGTAACTCAGAACTCAATAACACAAACTTAACTTTGAATATATGTAATTGTACAATTATAGTGTTTTATCTTGAAAAGCATGGTAGTAATTGCTTATTATTTTCATATGAACTTACTAAGCGTAAAGCTTACCCATCCTCTCCATTTCTTTAGTATTGATAGGTCGGCTCGGGGTTGGAGATCATCGGAGGCAAAATCACACTATCAAACTATCATTTTTGGGAGAATTAATTCAAATATTAGGAATATCAAGTGAGTGGCATGTATAGAAAGTTGGTTTGTAATATGTATTTTTATTATGATTTTGATCGTACGTATCAGTCTGCATTGAGTTATTGTATATGATTATGAGATGTGGTCTTTATCGATTATGGTTTATAAGTTTAATTAATCATGCTATGTCATATGTTTTGATGTAATGATATAGTTAGCTTTGTTTGTTATGCATGTGTTCGAAAAGTTTTAAATTAAATAAAATTTTATGGCCCAGTTTTTGTCTATGTGTGTTGTTAAGTCTGGTAATGCCTCGTACTCTGTTCCGGCCTTGGATACGGGTAAGGGGTGTTACATCTTTCTTCCCATTGGCTAACTTTACTTTTCTCTTCTGTAATTTCCTATCGCCACTACTCGGACGTTTTTCCTAACCTTGCAGTTCTCATTGACCTTCGCAGCTTCTTATAATCTGTTTTCAAACTGTCCAAATCCTCCTCAGCTTTGTTCTTTCCTTTTCTAAGTCTTTCAGCCTCTAACTTCTGGACATCGACATCTAACCCCAACTGTATTTTTTTTTCTTCCAACTGCTCAATTCTCTTTTCTAGTTCCAGGCTCTTTCTCTCGAAATCTTGTCTGATGATTTCTAGCTCAGATGGGATTACTCTCAAGCATTCTTTCATTGATCTAGGGTCTTCTTGATCTAACGTAGGGATGTTATCGTTAATCCTCTGAATCCACCACTGGTCGTACTCAAGGGTAGCCATGGGATTGGCAGCAAACTTTTTCATTTTACAAGTCTGGTTCCAGGCATTCGATATTTCATGAACTCTCTTCTTGTAGTTATTCCCCGTGAATATGAATTCGCACTGAGCTAACCCGTATGTTGGTGGTGTAAACTGCCTAGACCTGTACTGTCTTAACACCAGCAGAGGAGCATACCTGACGGCTCCCCATATTCCTATCAAGGGAACCCAATCGAAGTATCCACATTGGTATAATATTTCGTCAGGCACCATCCACGGAGCTCTCCATTCGATATTCTCTTCCTGCAAATTCTAGAAGATCGTCATCCAATTTTTTCTGTAATATCATCTCTTCTCAGCGTAGCCACTAACTCTTTCAGTGGAGAGTAGTTTTCAGAGAAGATGAGATACAAGACCTTTTCCACTTTCCAAAAATGGTTGTGGAACCACGATAGGAATAGCTGTACGCATCCAATAAATCTTCCTTCACCCGCTCTTCGACAAGTATTCAATGATCTGAAAGTTTTAGCCAATATCGCGGGTACAAGTCTGGTCCCTTTACTAAGCCTATCAAAAAGATCAGAAATTGCCTTGTCTATATACCCTAAAGTTTTGGAAAAGATAACCAATCCATAGATGCTCAAGGCGAAGACATCTACTTTCTTCTTTATATCAGGATGTGCTAATATTAAATCCCTCAAATTCCTCCAAGGGATGCACCTACAACCCTCTTTTTGTTTGATTCGGGTTGTGACCCACTGCTCGCTCATCCCTATGATGTTCATCAACCTTTTGAGAATGCTGGGCCATTGGCAGCTTTGGAATAAATTCTGTCAACTTGAATCTTCAGGCATCGGATCAAAGCTGTGTACTCTTCTATCGTGGGTACCAAATCTACCTTCCCGAAAGTGAAGCAACTGTAAGCAGGATTCCAATATTGAACGAGGGCTCGAAATAGGCGTTCATCTATCTTGACATCGAGCAGATAAGGTAAATCACCATAATGATAATAGAATAGCCATTTGATCTCGTCATCCCACTGACCCTAAATTTCTTTCATCTCTTGGAGTACCCATCGGTTAGGCTATCACCTTTCTCTTGCTGTGTTGTCTCAGTCCATACTTGAACGGCCGCATTGTCTTCTACTTTATCAAAAAACCCATTTTCCATGATAAGCTATCTTCTTAGCAACTGAATGTAAATCAACACCTTTTATGATGAAAATGCCATACAAATACCATCAAAATAAAACAAAACAAGTCAGTATTTCATATGCAATTTAAAGCAAATAAGAAATGACAAATATAGCACTTGCTCAGATAACCACTAGGGTTTCGGAGTGGCTTTACCTAGGGTGGGTTCTTAAGGCTCACTATATGAGGTTTGGTTCTAGAGTAAAGGTACCTGAACTAGCAGATTCCTCGTTCTTCACCCGTTATAGGCTCATACAGACCGAGTTCAGTTCAAGAGAATACGTTTCCCTATGGCTGCACAGAGATGAAAATCTCACGAAGACATAGGTACGGACGTACTCCGAAAGTGATCCACTATCCTGCACAAAGGTGAAAACCTCACGAAGGAGTAGTTTTTCGCTCCCACTTAGAGGGGTGTGACCATAACGGTCATGCAATGCAATATGCAAAATTATTTAGAGACTCAAACCAACACAACAGGTATTATTTCGAAAATAACAGATGAAATATAATGAAAGGATCGTATTTTAAAACCAAATTTTCAATTTTTGATAAAAAGACAAAAGTTAATCAACTCGTGGCTTGACTCTCTTATTTGGTTTCTCCAGTGGAGTTGCCAAGCTGTCGAAACCATTTTTTTGAAAAACGAGAATCGACTTGGATTTTGAAAATGAAAATGAAAAACTAGAGTCGCCACCAATCCTTTTTGATGAGGTGTGATCGGATCACCTTAAATTAATCATTTTAGTAGAAGTTTTACTAAAACGATGATTTTTGGTCTACGAAAATCAGAAAATGAGTTCGGGAGTCGGTTACACACGAGGAAGGGTTAGCACCCTCGATACGCCCAAAATTGGTACCTAGTTGGTTAATTAGTGTCTTAGTATCGAAAATTTAGAAACTTGAAAGAATTTAAAATACGATCCTCCTTTATAAAAATGCTCAAGTGTTAAAGACCTTTTCGTCTCAAGATGTGAAATGTCATATCCAGTCAGTTAGGACACGACATCTTGAGTTTTCAAGAGCGAGCTTGATTTTCATATAAAATTTGCGTATTTTAAGTTATAAAAAGGGTATTCGATCATTTAGAGTAAACAAGAGAAATCAAAACCCAGTAAGTTAGTGTACGTTTTCTCGAATTCTCAAATACCGAATATTGCCT
The DNA here is from genome assembly GCA_025698475.1 of Gossypium anomalum. NCBI lineage: Eukaryota > Viridiplantae > Streptophyta > Magnoliopsida > Malvales > Malvaceae > Gossypium > Gossypium anomalum. The sequence continues at coordinate 45,768,494 of CM046960.1, read as the reverse complement.
TTATTTTAAAACAAATTCTTATTTCGAGGTGACAAAATTTCATACCTGGTAAGTTAGGGCACAACACTTGCACCTCTGAGAATAAGTATTTTTCGCAACTAGTATTGCGTTTTAAAAGAATATTCTGTTATTTAGGTTAAATGAGAAAAATCGAAACCCAGTAAGTTAGGGCACGATTGTCTCAAGTTACCAAATATGGAATATTATTTTTAGGAAGGAACTATTTTAAGGTATCGAATGAAAAATATCATGTGATTTATAGTAAAACATAAAAGCAAATTATGACGCTAATACGTGATAATAAACGCGACAGTGTCAAACATAATAATGCGAGCAATTATGAAAGGTGAAATAATAGCAAGGCTAGTAAACAAACGCATGAGGAAAATGAAATGATCGAATACATAGGCAAATAAATAAACAAAATAAATAAATAAAACATGGTAAAATAAAAATGACAGTGATAACGAAAACGATAATAATAGTAATATCATAAATAATAATAGTATGAAATGATAATAACACATGGTATTAAGCATGGTGACAATAATGTGAATATGAAGTAGTAGGGGACGTATATATGTACAACATAAAATACTAGATTAAAAATATATATATAATATTTATTGAAAACAGTAATAATAAAAAAATAACTAATGATAACGGTATATAAATATATGCATATATATATTAAAATATATACGTAATAATAGAAATAAAAATGTATACGTAGTATTAAAAATATATATACATAATATATATATACTAGGAATGATAATATTGAAACACAAATATTACATGAAATATACACACATATATATATATACATATAATAATAATATTAGAAGTATGTACAAAATATATCTATATATATATTAGAAAATATGATATATATAAAAAATATATATGCGTATATAATATTTAGAAAAGAAGAAATATATTCGATAAAATATTCATATACATATATAACATATAAATACATTAATAAAAGAAACAATAATATTAAGCTACTAATAATACTTTATAACGTATATGTAAGTATTAAAAATGAGATGTTAATAAATAAATATATAACAATGATAATATTACAAATAATATTGAAATTAAAATAGAATAATGAGGAAAAAGTAAAAATGGACGAAATTGGGTTGAAAATAGAACTTTTGAGGCTAATTGAAAATAAATGAAGGGGAAGGGGACTGATTCGAATGCGCGAGCAAACAGGAGGGCCTTAAGGAGTAAATATCTCGACCTCCTAAAACGGCGTCGTTCGCAAGGGTATCTGTAACACCTCAAACCCGGCCTAGACGTTATGACCGGATCCGACGTGCCACATCGAAGCCTTCAACACACTCCATATTGCTTAGTTTAGAAAACTTAGTTGATGTTGTAAAGAAACTTTCAAAATTAGGTTAAAGTGAATGGAAGCTGTGCACCAGGTAGGAAACTGGAAAAGAGGAGGTGAGCCCATCAGACTGCTTAAGTACCAAGCTCCCTTCGGATCCAATCCTAGACATGCACATCGCCATTGCCACACTCTAACATCGCGTATAATTTTGAGAAAAACCATTTGATTAAGTCTATTTTTAAGAAAGTGATTAAGTTTGGAAATGTTTGCTTAGCGGAAGCCTTATCTGCAATCGTTTTATTTAGAAATCATTTTGTGTTTTTGAAAACGCGTCCTAGAGCTAATCCATTTCAATAGTTGTCGTAATTCATTTTTATCATAATAAAATAAAATAATAAAAAAATAAAATAAAACCATAAAATAATTGAGCAGCCTTATTAGACTTAAAAACCCAAAATCATAACGAAAATAAAAGAAGATCCAGTTCACCAGAAGAAACCAAGTTTGCAAAAATATGTGGCCACTCCGAATCCCTCCCAGCTCCAAGCCCACTGTGGTTGGGGATCACCTGCGTGGATGAAAAATAAAGGGGGTGAGTTTTGGGAGACTCGGTGTGCAAATTAACCCAACCATAGCCTAAATCAGTTCAAACCACAGAAACAAAATAAGATGGCTTTAGCCCAGAGCAGATATCAGAATAAAGCCCATAGGCTCATAACAGATCAGAACAGGTATCACATGTATATGCAAAAAACCCAACCCAAGCCAACCATGTGCACCCCCATACCAGCCTTACACCATGTGGGGAGACTACTCGACCCACCCAACTACTACACGCCATAGAAATACGCAGCAAGGCTGCCAGATCAGATAGTGTGACAGAGTCACCAGAAACAGATAGTCGTGGCAGAGCCACCAGAACAGATGTATGTGGCAGAGCCACCAGAACAGATAATTTGTGGCATAGCCACCAGGACGCTTCCTCCATAATATAACCCATGTCCCTATGCAACATATATACAAACATGGCATTCATCATACAGAATAACATCAATATGCTTTTCAGACATAATTAACCCTAGGGGTATAAAGGTCATTTTACACATAGGGGTATAATGGTAATTTTACATACATAGGGGTATTATAGTAATTTGGCTACTTTTAGAGTTTCCATGCATATCCTATCTAATTACGAACTATCAGAACACTTACCGCGCAACTTACCGATTTGGGCCCGTTGGCCCATTAACCGACTTTTGGCCTATTAAGCCCAATAATGTCAAAACGCACGGAGTGGTGTACTTGTAGTCTTACCATCACAGATTACCAGAATTATTACCCTTTCATCTTACGAGCATTCGCACACTCGTAAGTTCCCAAAATACTGACTTTTCGGTATTTCAGCTTTTCGACTTTTGCCGATCTAGTCTACAGAAGGGTGTAAGTTACACACCTGTTTTGTGATTTCCTCGACGAGATCTACACACGAACTGCCTACAATTGAATCACTAAAATATTACTCTAAATACCAAAATGACACCAAGTACTTAGTCCCTTACCATATTCGGCCAAACATGCTTAAAACCCCTATTGCCCTTACCGTGATGCCGAGAGATGGTTAACTCCAAAGATCCGATCGTTCCACTTGTCCAAGCCCTTGATCAACCACCTCTAGATCACACTATTACCAAAATAAAATAATTATCACATCCCTTTAGGGTTACAAGTCTAAATCGACAGCCTCCCTAACATTCAGGGATTTCGACTTTTCCTAAAATACGAAAGAAGACCAAGTTTTGGGGAAGACTTACCACTCATTCCGTAGTCAAAGATTCCAATGAGTTCCCACACGACCCTGAAGTAGATCTAAGCCCTCAAATGATAATGAAATTCGAGCCTTCAGGGATCTCAGTATTCGGCCAAGTGCCCTTTAAATGTGGGGTTTTCGGCTTTTTGCAACTTGTGTTTAGAAAGGTAGAATGAGAGGGTTTTGCTATGGTCTTGTCGTCAGAACTTGGGGTTTTAGAGGGCTGTGAATCGGCCACAAATGATGGAGAGCAGAGATGTGGTTTTGGTTATAAGAATTCGGCACAAAAAGAAACAAGCTTTCGGGATTTTGGCTTTTTATGGCCAAAGGCTATGAAGTTTTTGAAACGATTGAAGGGAAGAATGGAGATGAACAAGATGGTAGAAGGGTTCGGCAATGGAGGAAAGGAGACAAAGAAAAAGGTTGATAAGGAGAGGAGAAAAGAAAAGATGAGGAGAAAAGTCAGGAAACGACACCAACTACCCTAAGCGCTGAATTTATACTAGCTCCTTAACCTAGCCGAATTTTGCCCCCTTAAAGAATCCCTTGGCCGGCCACCTCTTGCTCTTCAAGAGTCCAACATTCAGCCAACACATCTCTCCCTAATCAGCTCCTAATTTCTCTCCCTTATCCTCTCCTTGCTCCATCTCCTGAGCAACTCAAACTCTTGTTAACAGTCTTTCACTTCATTTCCATTACCTACCTTTTCTGTTCATAAAAATTAATCCCTTGTTTTGCTATCAATGTGACTTGAACCTGGGTCCTCCCAAGCTTCCACACGCCACTAACATCCTTCCTAGTGGCGTCACTTAGCCACTTTACCACATGCTTCCTTGTGATCTATTTTTCACAAATAATTCCTAAAAGCCCAATTTATCAGAACCCCTTTCTCTTATAGAATTAAAATTAATTAAAACTACCAGGTTTTATCCTAAGCTTGGGCCTTCTAGAGGCCCACCAACATGATTAAACCTACACCCAACAAGCAAAACACAGAATTTTAAAATTTTCCAACATTTTCAGAATTCTCAAAAATTGGGGCGTTACAGTATCAAATTGAAAACGAAATAAATTTTAGGGCCAGATTAAAATTAAATAAAACTTAATTGTGAAGCCCTGGAAAAGCGGAGGGGCCAAAAGTGCAAATACCCCTCCGCTTCAAAAACACGCTGATCCCAGGGTAAGTCGGGTTGGGTCGGGTCTTCGGGTCGGCGCTTAAACGGCGCCGTTTTTGTGTTTTAAAATGGCCGGGCAAAACGGTGCGTTTTGCCGGCCTATATAAGCCATTTATTTTTTATTTTTTTCATTTCTCTTCTCCCTCCTTTAGAAAAAAACTCAAATCCTCTTCCTCTCTCGGTTTCTGGCCCCGGTCTCTGGTCACTAGGCCAGTCGACGACCACCGCACCCTTCCGCCGTGCCGACCACCGCGCACAGTGGCCGGAGATCAAAAAGGTAAAAAAATTTGATTTTCTTTTTATTTTTAAAGTGTATATACATGTATATGTAGGTAAAATGGGTTAAAAAAAGAAAAAGAAAGAGGATAAGGATGAGAGTCACCTTCGGCTATTAGCTTTTTTTGTTTGGACTGTTTTATGTTTTTTGATGTTGCTAGTGTTTCTGTTTTTGTTTTGTGATTTTAAAACCTAATATGGTTTTTCATTTCACCAAAAGACCGAATCCACAATGGTTTTTTTAGATGGCTTTAAATAGCCATTTTACAATGATTTTTATATTCTTGTTGTCCTTTCGTTTTAATGACTTGCAGGTGCTGTGGAGACGGACTTGACCTGTCGGTGGAAGTAGAGGCGGTGGAGATAGGCAAGTGGTTTAGGGTCTCAGATTTTGAAACCCTAAATTTGGGCTAGTTGAGTCAGAAGACTCTAGGGGCGGCGGCTGAGCATAGGAGGGGGCTAGGGTTTCTTTTGTCTGATTTGTAATATACTGGGCTAAGGCTCTTTTGGGCTTGGGGGTATTTGGGTCTTAATTTGTCTGGGTTTTGGGCTTCTATAATGGGGTTAGGCATTTTGGGGTTTTTAGTAGGCCAAACGGGCTTGTACAGTTATAAACTACGAAAAAAAGGGCTACTAAGAGTAACGATGAAGATGTAGCTGGTGCTAATTTGGCCGATAAAAATAGTGATGATTTCTTGTTAGTGTCAACGAGCGATAACTCTAAGCTCACGTTCGAGTGGATCCTAGATTCAGGATGTTCTTTCCACATGTGTCCTAAAAGAGAATGGTTCTCCACATACAATTCGGTTGAAGGTGGAGTTGTGCGCATGGGAAATGATTCATCTAGTAAGGTAATTGGTATTTGTACTGTTAAAATTAAGATGGACGATGGGACGATTAGGACACTCTCAGATGTCAAATATGTACCTGATTTACGAAAGAATCTCCTCTCTTTGAGTATTTTAGACTTGAAAGGATGCAGAATCAACATCGAGTCTAGCGACATTAAAGTATCTCATGGAGCTCTCATTTTGTTAAAAGGTAAAAGAACCAACAGTCTTTATATTCTGGAAGGTTCTACAGTAACTGGTGAAATCAGACATCTCTCGTCTATTATGGAGTTGAAATCAACTCGTTTGGAGTGGAGGCAACTTAGTCATAGGAGGGAAAAACGTATGACTGTTTGAAGAGAGGTTCTCTTTTGGATGTAGGTTTTGAAAAGGTAGGGCACTGTGTTCGTGAAAATCAGACCAGGGTTAGTTTTGATTTGGTAGTGTACAAGTCGAAGGCTAGAAGTCTTCCAGCTTCTAAGCACAAATTCGACTCAGTTAATTCCCTGCATAGTTCAAGATAGGCTCGTGACGGTCTTTGGCAAAGATGGCGTTGTGGAAATATGAGTCAAGGTGGAGATTTGTTAAGTATAACTCTTATTTCAGTCAAATTTAAGAAATAATCTTCTAGTTAAACCCTGTTTATCTGTTTCAATTAAACACTGATTAGTTTAAATTATTTTATTATTATTTGACCTATGAATTTAGCCTATAAATAGGCTCTTTTACAACCTTAGAAAAAAACACCCATTAGAGATTAGAACTCATAACACATTTAGAGAATTTTGTGTTTACGTTTTGAGGGTTCTTTGTTTTTGGGTTTTCAGGATTTAGTTTTTATCTCCATCTTTTATACTCTTCGTTTTTTTTTCATTATAGTAAAATTATCTTTACCCGTGGTTTTTTATCCTTTTTGAAAGAGTTTTTCTATTTTAAATTTGTGTGTTCAATTTCTCAATTTATTCTGCTATTTTTTTTGTTTGTTGCTTAATTGGATCAATTCTAACACTTTCAGCTACGAATTCTAACAATAATAGTGTCATGACCCAAGATATAAAAAAAGCCGCCCCATTTGGAATATAGAAAAGAAGAAAACTAGACGCCTTCATCACTGATTTCCCTACACGATGATTTGAACTAATTGGTGCAGTCACATCGCCTTGGAAAATGTTGCCAAGGGGCCGAGAATTCCTTGGTATGTCATTGTTAGAACCAGTGTGAATACGATGAGTAATACACCCACTGTTTCGTCTCTCATATCTTTTATCTCATGTCTCTGTAATTTGAACTTTGACAACTTTTGAAACGTGAGGGGATTACTGTTTAGGATGTTCACACTCTCCGTGTTATCTACTACAGTTTGTCTTTGTAACACATCCATTGCTGTAAAACCACGGTCATTGATCTTGTTCTTATCCACTTCCTCACATGCTATCAATAGTTTGATCATCTGCTCCATTTAAAATTCCACAAATAATTCACAAAAATACATTTCGTTTTAAACAATCCCCTACATTCCAGCATTACCCTTCATACTATTTATATTCAACACAAACCTTAGTGTGGTCCAATATGTGAAAAGAAAATAAATAGAATAGAGAAGAAAGGGAATAAAAAAAGAGGAAAATGGGTGGACCCTTTAATCAACAGTAGAATAGTCAACGCGTCTTTGACTGACTCAGATATAAGGAATAGGAGAAAAATTTTGTTGAAGGAGGCTATTGATACATTGAATTTGGGCGAAACGCTTGGTGTAAAAGTTGTTTGCAATGAAGAAGATTCATTAAAGAGATGATATAAATTGAAGAAAAAATTTAAAAGATAGGGATGCTTCGTAAGTTTGTTTCTTTTTTAGTATAAATAGTCCATGCTGTTGGCTACTGGTAATGGTTTTTAGGGTGGGTTTGGGGCGGCGGTGCAGTGCGGTGCGTTTAGCTTACTTTTTGTCTCACGTTACACTATCTAATCTCACCGCCACTATTATTTTTACATTAACCGCAGGTAAATGCACCGCCCATCCAAACTCACCCTTAGTCTTGTAATAACCCAAATTTGACGGGCCTTGAAACCCAAAACCAAAATAAAAAATAATAATAAATGTTTATTTATTTAGTCCAGGTTACAAAGCCCAAATCATGGGCCCAAAACCAAAACAATTCAGCTAAGCCCGTTTACTTCTTACCCAGATACGCTAAACTAGCCCAAATATACGGACCCAATACCCAACGGGCCCAGACCTAAACTAGACCCAATTGACCCAAGCTCTCAGAGGCCCAAAACCTAACACCATCAGCTAGGGTTTCTAACCCTAGCTCTCTCCCTACAGTGCCGCAACAGCTTCTGGAAGCTTCGTGGAGAGTCTGTCCAGCTCCCTAATCGAGGCCATCAGTCAAGACTCTACCTTCGTAATTAGCACCTCACCCACATCATCACCAGACTTCAGGCCTCCATCGACGCCAGTAACCCTTCCATCGCCGGATTTTTTGCAAGTACCTGCAAGAAAAGGAAAGAAAATCACAGCAGACATGCGAAGCAAATACGGAAAAAAATCAGAGATTTCTTTCCAAAACTTGTAGTAGTTTATCGAGGCTATAAAGACTTCTTTTTAATCTGTAAAAAAGGACACGAGAAGGGGATACCAAAATATTGTACACAGAATCTTTTTGCAATAATACACCAGAGATTTTTTACAGAATACAAAGGTGACTTATTTTTATTTCTGTTTCATTTTCTTGATCATAAGTTTATGCATATAATATATTAAACAAATAGAGGGAGAGAATACCTTGAGAATCGCCTTGAAAAGCGAAACTTTTTAGGTTCCGATCATCGTGTGTGGCGGAGTCGGTGGCGGCGCGTGGATCTAAGCGCGGAGGTCCGATGACCAGAGCTGATCTGCTAAACACCGGAACTCAGAGTACCAGGGATCCTTTTCAGAGGATTTTTTTTTTTTTTTTTTAAACTGTGTTTCTAAATGATTTTAAAGCTAAGGAGTTGGCTTATATAGTCTTGACAAAACGACAGCGTTTTAGACCCTCAGGATCCGCGTGTTTACCCGATTACCCGGGGAGGATCCGCGCATTTTTTAGAATTGGGTTAATTTCCCAATCGGTCCTTCTACTCCTTTTTACGTCTACAATTAAACTTTATTTTATTTAATTGATTTGTCTCAATTATGATTTAGTCCCTACAGTAACTGCTTTAAGTCCAAGATTGAAGCGCAGTCATTTTGGGAATAGGGCAATTTGCCCAAAGAGTCCCTTCTGTTTTACACGCGATTTAATTAGGACCTTAATTCAGTTTTATACCTTTTAAATTCACCCCGTAATTTTATTAAACTTTAAATTTAGTCCCATATTTATTTCTTATATATATATTTTTTATATATTGTTATTTGTTTTATTTTTATATTATTCATTATAAGATTATTTTATTATAAGTATTATTTTTATTATATGTATTATATATTATTTTTCAAAAATTATTATTTCATATCATTTTTTATATTATTATTATATTTTCACATATATTATATATTTATTAATTATTTATATGTATTGTTTTACAAATTACTTTCATTATTTTATATTATATCTATCATATTTCTTATTTCCTATAATTTAAAATATATTCTATTATATGACATCTAAATATTTTCATTACTTATTAATTTTTTTTATGTATATTATATAATACCTATTACATTATTTATATTATTCAAATTCTCAAAATTTGTAAATTAAATTATTTTTTTACTCATATTATATATCAAACTAGTAATTATTTATTATGTATTCTTTTACATACTTCTATTTATATATTTTTTAAACCCAATATATTTTACATATAATTATTATAAATATTTTGTTATTATATTTATATATTATATAGCAAATACTATTTTAAAATTAATTTTTTTTAGGTCTTTACTTGTGTTATATGTATATTTTGTTAATAATAATTCATTTCATTTTATTTTATTTTGTATGTACCATGTGTTAAATGTTATTTTATCTATTATTTGATATTACATTTCATGAACATGTACATTGATATTATATTAGACTTTTTTTTATATCATGCATTATCTAATTATTACTTTGTATGTTTGTATGAATATTCATTCTTAATATATGCTATATATATCTTTGTATTCATATCGTTAATACTTGCTATATATGTATTATTTTTATATGTATGTACCTAATGCACGATCTTTATATTGTTACCATTACTTTGTTTAAAGGCATGTATTATTTACCTACTACAATAATATGTTATTATGTATGATTTATAATGCAATATAATTCCCCACACATCACTTTTTTTAAAAAAAAAAAGGGCACCAAAGTTTTCAAAAATACAAAAAAGGCAATGCTTGATATTTGAAAACTTCGAGAAAATAGTGCCCTAACTTATTGGGTTGCGACTTGTCTCGTTGAGTTCGAATAATCAAGTACCCTTTTAAGTTTTTCAAAATATGAGCGACTGTCTTGGAACTGCAAAATGATATGTCCTAACTTACTGGATGTAGCATTTTGTCATTTCGAGATAGGGATTTCTAGAAAAGGACTATCTTAGTGTCAATACTTTGATACAAGTGAACCCAAATTTTCAAAATCAAAAATACTAAAAGAGGATTGCATCTTAAAATTTCTAATTTCTGACCTTGAAGACATTTGATAATTAATTTGGTACCAATTTTTGGGCGTTACGAGGGTGTTAACCCTTCCTCGTACGTAACCGACTCCCGAACCCGTTCTTTTTATTTCGTAGACCAAAATCAATGATTTTAAAACAAAATGTTTTAAAGGTGATCCAATCACACCTAAAAAGATTGGTGGCGACTCCCATTTTCGTTTTTCTTAAAGTCGATTCCCAAACCAGATTTAAAAATGGTCTTGACAAGTCTGACTCCTTTTGTTGATATCTGGTGAGGGTTTCTGAGTTTGGTGTCAATAACAGTGGGGTTTGGATGGGTAAGGATTTTGAGTTAACATGCTTAAGGATTTCTTTTTGGATGTGGGTGCTTTGAATTGGCTTGTGTATAGGTTGGTACAATTTTGATATGATATGATTTGAGGTGAGAGGTGGAGGAGGCTTTTATGGCTTGGTGGTAGGTGATTTTGGTGTCCAAGGGGTTTGAAAGGGGTTCGACTAAAAGGGTTTCTTAATGAGGTTTGGGGTAAGAGGGCTTCTTTCTGTTGGATTTTTTGGTACCCTTCTTTTGGGTCCTGCACCTCTTATTTTCTTCTTTTGTTGTGACTTTCATGGTGGCTTAAACTCTTTATAAACATGTTGTTATAAAGTTCCAAACCTATTATAAAATTTATACAGTGATCTTTTATTTAAAAAAAAGTGAGAATTATGTTTAAGAAAAAATGAGAATTAAATCAATAAATTAAAAGACATTTAACAAATGCATGTATTATTAATTTTATGTATATTTTATTTTATATTTTTCACATGATAAATTATTAGTTTCCTGGCAAATAATGGCTTTAAGTTCATTGTCTCCATTGCAAACCCATGCTTGGACTAAATTTTCAACAAAGGTCATTTTTTTAATTTATTTAATTTAGTACCTAATGTCAAAATTAACTAAACTATTTATTTAATTTAGTACCTAATGTCAAAATTAACTAAACTTTTAATTCTAAACTAATCTCACTACCTTCTAATACAATTTCAACTAAATCTAAACTTAACAATTACATATCTATTAATTTCAAGCTTTAATCTTACAAACCTCATAAATGACAAGTTGGTATAAACTTAAAAATCTCAAAATCTAAGCATTGGGTTAGCTAGATTAAGCTTAATGGATGATGAATCTATAAAAATATGAAAGAAAAGTGCTTAATTGTCTTGGTACTTTGGACCGAATTGGAAAAGATGGAAACTTGTTCTTCCCTTCAACAATGGACAACAAGCTTTAGGAGAAAGATGATGAATTCATCCTTTCCCCACCATTTGATATATTTATACTGAGACTAATAGCTTAATTAACAAACTTAATCATGTTTAGTTGATTTATTTAAGGTATATATATTATAATTTTAATTACACAGTTAAATGATTATCATCATTATCATCCACTATCTTATAAAAAACAATGAGTTAATAACCATTTAGGTACCTTGGTTAATTACCAATTAGGTCATCAAACATTTTCCAATATAAAAATCAATAACGATTGGACTTTTACAATTTAGTCTCTAAACTTTAATTAACTATTTTTCTCGGTTAAATTTCTTAACCATCTTTAATATATTTTCCTACTAACTCTGTAAATACTCCTATTATAATCATACAGACTCAGTTTATGGAATTTGGATTTTGAAACCGCATTTTTTGACGTCGTCTAAAATCGGATCATTATACAGTCAATCACGTTTGTCATTACTCGATGGTGGAATGATTATATTGTTATAAATTGATAATGTTATTGTTTTAATTTTAGCGACCAGAAATGTAAATTTACATAAATGTGGGTGACCAATTGTAATTATAGTTTAGCTATTTTTATTAAAAATATTTATCACTCATAATTTTAAAATTTATTTTATTTATCATAAAATTAAATATAAATAAAATATGCTCTAAATCCCTATACTCTTCATATATTTGGAATTTATTTAGTTTTCTACTTTTATTTCAAGGAATTTAGTCCCTTTACTTTTTGAATTTCAAAATATAGTCAAATTGTTAACATCGTTAAAATTATTCTATTAAATTCAGGTTTACTACAACATCTTTATTTCTAGCTACATGGCTACTAAGGAAGTATTTTGTTATTTCAAAAATGAACCTGCGACTTTAATAGAAAATTTTTAATGAAGTTAACATTTGAACTTAAATTTTAAAATTTGAAATAGAGAGACTAAATTATTGGAAATAAAAACAAAAAGGTTAAATTTCAAATATATAAAGAATACAAAAACTTATAACATATTTTAACCTAAATAAAATAAGTAAACCATAATAAAATTGATCGATTTAATTGTCTATAAAAGATCAAATAAAGCTTTAGTTAAAATAAAAAAGATTGTTGATATAATATTTTGAATTCGAATATTATGGAACATATTTTTCTATGTTTTATATGATAGGAAATGAAAAAAGTATCCTACAATAATATTTTTATATTTTGATAATTGTTCAACAAGAATAATATTAACTAAAATAAGATATTGCTCGAACTTCAAATTTATTGAATATTAAAATCAAATCTAGACATCTATATTTTTATTTTATTTTATTTTTTTGAATTACAAGAGAATGATAAAACCCTAACAACAATATGATTAGCACGATTCGGACTTAATTACACCTATAACATGAATGTCTTGACTATCAGACCAACATACGTGATGCTAGACAACTCTATTTTAGTACTTTCTGAAACGAAATGAAGAGATACCAACAAGTAACGTCAAAATGATGAGTACCGCAGATACAACGAAATCACTGACAGAATTTGACGGTGCTATGGTACTGGAAGCAAGCCCGTAGGGCATACACATCAACAAGTAAAGTGGCCACAAACAAAACATGATATTTTTAGCGACGACATCAAACAGTGATATCATTATGACAAACGATATGAAAAAAGCCACTCCATTCGAAATGTAAAACAGAATAAAATTAGTTGAGGTCATCACTGATTTTCCTTCACGACTATCTTTATTATTTGAACTGGCTGCGCCGTCCTCTGCAAAACCGCCCGGGGGGCTGAGAATTGCTTGGTAAGTCATTGATAGGACCAGTGAGAATACGACGAGCAATGCATTGATTGTTTCGGGTTTCATTTCTCTGAAGTAATCTGTCAGTATTTCATTGAAGTTAGAAAACTTTGAAAACCTGTGGGGATTACTCTTCAGAATTTTCACACTCGTCCTATTGTCGGCAAGAGTTTCTCTTTGTAACACATCCATTGCTGTAAAACCAAGTTTATTGATCTTCATCCTGTCGACTTCCTTGCACTTTACCAACAGTTTGATCATCTGTTTGGTTTACAAGCCCACAACACAATATTAATAAAAAGTACAATATATTTACATTACGTGTTAAGACTATCATTATTTCAACAAACATCTAAAAGAACCCAATATTCAGCAAAAAGAACCCAATAAATTTTAAATTTACCGTCGATTAAATTAGAAAAATTAGATTGGATATGAAATTTTGGATTAATATTTTACATATAGAATAACAACAATAGAAATAATATACTCTTTCTTCCCAAATAAAAATATCACTCACAGTTCATGAAATTAAATTTTCTAAACTTTGATATTGTTTATTTTAAAATTTTTAATTAATTGAAATTTATAAAACTATATTTAAAACTACTTTATTTAAAGTTTTTATAATATACTTTTTTGAAATTTTAACTATAAATAAAATTCTAAAAATAATAAGTCATGAAATTTTTTTACCAATACAAGTCAAAATGGTATCGTAGGATAATGTATATTTTAGGCTAGTCAATTTTGACTGTTAGGGTTTGACTGTTAGGGTTATAGAAAATTCAAGGATTGACGTAATCTAATGATATTGTTAGATTTCTGATAAGTCACCTCAAATTTCGGTTAAAATTAAATTAATCGATCGAATTGATTTAATTTAATTAATCGATTGGTTAATTGATTTAGTTAGGTCGAAAACCGATTAAAGATTTTTTAAAATTTCGGTTAACGATTAATTTGGTTTAAAATCGGTAACTAACCGAACTTAATAAATAATAATATTATATATGATATGTATTTGGCTATAACTAATTCAGATAAATTGGTCAAATGAACATTATCAAATTTTTTGTTGATATGTTTTATATTTTTTTAACAATATATATATATATATATTTATATATATATATATATAAATTTCGGTCAATTTAGTTAACCAACCGAATTAATTGAAATATTTCAGTTTGATTAACGGTTAAATGATTAAAAATTTTGGTTAATTCAGTTAATTCTAGTTTAGTTGAATTAACCGACCGGTTAACTGTTTAAACACCCTCACTATTCTTTAAAAAAATTGATATTAATTAGGGCAATCTATATTCATTCAATTTTTTTTTTACTATAGGAAGTTGTAAAATAATCACTCAATTAATCAACCAACTATAAAGAATTACAAAAACGCTACCAAATTATCTAATTTTATCTTTTCTTGTCATCCAACTATATTAAATTTTAAGTGTTGCTATTTTTATGTTAGCCAGTTAATAACTAAAATACAAAATTATAGATGCAACTTCAAACCAACAATACATTTTAATAATAGATGTTCGAAAATCCTAATGTTACATCAAAACTAGGGTTTAATCCAAAAAGAATGGAAAAAGTACCTGTGGTTGGTTATTTGATGCAGCTAAGTGCAATACAGTGTTGCCATCCTTATCTTGTAGGTTCAAGATTTTAATTCTCGTTGACCTACTGTCTTTGAACGTCTTTTGAATCCATTCCAACATAACTTTAAATGCTTCAAAGTTATTGCTTTCTGCAGCAATATGCAAAGCAGTTTGCCTCCTCACAGTCAAATCAAAGATACAATCGGGACAAACATCCAAAAACTGAGACAAAAGATGAACATTTACATCCCGAGCTGCATAATGAGCAACAGTGAAACCCTCCTCCCCCTAAAGACGGACAAGATTTTCATCAATAGATAAAAATCAATCACCATTTCTGGTTTTCCACTAAGCAAGGCTAGATGAATGGGGGAAAAGCCATCCTGGTTCAGTTTCCTGGCAAACGATGGCTTCAAGTTCATCATCTCCATTGCAAAACCCGTATTGCCTGTAACTGCAGCAACGTGTAATGGCGTATCCACGAACTCCATCTTATCTATGCGCTTGAAAACATTGCCATCGTCGTGGATGAATGAATACAAGGCATCGATGTTTCCTGTTTCAGCTGCTCTCTTTAACCTTTCATCCATTTCGAACAATCAAAGAATAATTAGATACCAAAATGATTGAAGACTTGAAACGAGCTTTTGCCTACTTATATATCAAATAACTGAGGAAGATGTTGCTAAACATTTGTCCGATCTTGAAAAATCTAACTTAGAATTTTAAGGGTTGATTTGCATGTATAAGTTAAGTTCTTCTAGACTTGACAAGTGATTAGTCATACACGGTTTATAGTGCCCTAGTGCTTCTCTTAAGTTATAGATTTTGAAGGGCTGATTTGCGTGTATAAGTTTAGTTATTCTAGACTTGACAAGTGATTAGTCGTACACGGTTTCTAGTGCCCTAGTGCTTCTCTAAGTTAGATTTTGAAGGGTTAGATTTGAGCTATTTTACCCATTTGACTCCAAAAAAACAACAACAATAATAATAATAGTATTTACAAAAATGAACTTGGTTCAAAAATATTTATCCAAATGACTTGAAATGGACAGTAAAATTAAGTTATGGGAACTAGATAGCCGACACCACTATTTTTTTATTAAAAAAATAATTTTTGGAGGTTTTGGACACTAGATGGTCGGCACCCATGTATTTTTTTTCAAAAATTTTTTTGAGGTGCTGACACATTGATGGCTGGCACCCCTTTATCTGATTAAAAAAATAATTTTTTTGGGGGTTTGGTGCTGACCAACAAATGGCCAAAATCACCCAACAAAAGAGATTGTGAATATTGCAACATAACCCCTCACCCCAAATTTTTATAAAATATTTTTAATTTTTTAATTTAAATTTTAAATTTAATAATAATGTGAGTGATGCAATAATAATTAAAAAACATGATAAGTATTTCAATATTATTTTAAAATATAAAATATGTAATTAAACTTGAGAAATAAAAAAGATGGGAAAACAAAGAGGGGTTATGTTGCAATATTCCCAATCTTTTTTGTTGGGTGATTTTGGCCATTTGTTGGTCGGCACCACACCCCCTCACCCCAATTTTTCTTTTAATTAGATAAAGAGGTGCCGGCCATTAGTGTGCCAGCACCCCAAAAAAATTTTGAAAAAAAATACATGGGTGACGGCCATCTAATGTCCAAAACCTCCAAAAAATTTAATGGAAAAAAATAGTGGTGCCGGCCATCTAGTTCCCTTAACCCAATTTTAATGTTCATTTTAAGTCATTTGGGTAAATGTTTTTGAACTAGGGTCATTTTTGTAAATATAAATTTTTTTGGATTAGATGAGTAAAATAGCTGTTGATTTGCATGTGTAAGTTAATTTTGTCTACATCTTTGGAGGAAAAATAAGGAGGTGAACTAAATAAAAATATTGAGGTGAATATGAAACAATGTCATGTGCCTTGATTTGCATGTATAAGTTAAATTTGCCTTTGCCTTTGGAGAAAAATAAGAAAGGTGAGAGAAGGAGAAATAATGAGGTAAGCTTAATAGAAAAATTAGGGGTAAATAGGGAACAATGTCATGTGCCTTATTGTTTATAGTGTTTGAACCATTCTGAGCTATGTTTCTTTTGAATTTAAACCGTCTTTGCCTCAAAACATTACAAGTCTAAAAGACCTGCGTGACCTACGCATTTCCTTTACATGATATTCTTGACTTGCTTATAAGTAGCTAATTGAATGTTTTTTATTCGAATTTTTGTGTCTACTATGCACTATAGGAAATTAAGCTTTTTGTAGCATTTTTAGTGGCATTTGGACAGAAAACGCCGCAAAAGATAAAGCAGTAGTAGCGTTTTTCTCATAAACGCCGCAAAAGGTACGCTAAAGGTAAAGCAATAGCGAAAAACGCCGTAAAATATCGTTTTATTTTTAACCAAACTGCGCCGTTTTTGCTAGGCTTTGTTTTATCCTCCAAATTAGTTTCCTGAAATTCCTTTTTTTTTCCCCTAAAATTTCCCCCAAATCCTTTATTTTTTTCCCCTGGAATTTTTGGTAATTTTCTCTTCCTCCTCTTTGATTGAGCAATAAAACAAATATGAAATATCCCCAGCTCACAAATTTCGATTAAAAGCCAAACACATTCACCTAACACACGCACACGTTCAAACTCCACCTTCAAATCTACCAGCAGAGAGAGAACAAAAGGAAAAAACTTGATTTGAGTCCATAAAGAAAAGGCTCTTTTTTTTTAATCTCTAATTCATCCAAATCAATTTATTTGGAGATGCAATCCGTTGTTATTACCCCAACATATTGTTGAAGCACCCATTATCAAACCCTAGAATGCTTCTCTTCTCGTCCTAATCTTTCTAAGGTTCATTTTTCTTTTCTCTCTGATTTTTTTTATGTTTCTGGATATTATAATTTGGGTTTTCAAGGTTTTGATGATGATTTTCAAATTTGCCTAGCCATCATCAAGCTTATTTGGCACCCGCGTCTCGGTTGCGAAAGGGTGTAATCCGTCGCGACGTTGCTCATGGCGTTGTCTTCGGGTTCGACCACTTGGTTTTACGCGCAGGCTGAGTAAGTTCCTTTTTCTTTTTAGATTTGTTTTGTTACAATTTTAGGTTAATTTTAAAGTAGGGATAATTGTGCTAAACGCCACCAAACTATCATTTAAATTTTAAATGGTGGATAATTTGCTATCGATTATGATGGAAATGACTATTAAATGTTTAAAATTCCTCTTATTTAATTGATGGTTGCTGCTGTTTAAATGTGTCTGAATATGATTGATAATGATCAAAGTTATCCTTAATTATTTGGTTAATTGCTTTTGTCTGAGATGTTTTATCGTTGTAATTGAGGTGTATAAATGTTGTTAATTGAGATGTTAAAGTGCTGCAAATTGAAGTGTTTAAATGTTGTAAATTGAAGTGTTTAAATACTGCAAATTAAAGTGTTTAAATGTTGTAAATTGAAGTGTTTAAGTACTGCAAATTGAAGTGTTTAGTTGCTAGAAATTGAGATGCTTTATCACTGTAATTGAGATGTATAAATGTTGTTAGTTGAGATATTAAAGTGCTATAAATTGAAGTGTTAAAGTGTTTAAATGTTGTAAATTGAAGTGATAAGGTGTTGCAAATTGAAGTGTTTAAATGTTATAAATTAAAGTGCTTTAAGTAACCCAAATTGAATTTGATGAGTCACTAAACTAACTAAAATTATGAAAAAGGCAAGTGCACCTATCAAATAATACTATAGCTATGGTGAGTCATGAATATCGTATTCAAGAGGACTAAAAGTACTAGTAATTACTATTTTTCTATTATTTAGCCGATCAATTGAGATGATTGTTTTTAATTTAAAATCAACTAAAATAATTACTAAGAACACAACAGAGAATGAATTAAGAAAATAATCGAATAAAGCCAATGAGATAGACAATACCCAGGAAATAATCCACTTAGACTTCACTTATTATTCTGAATCT
Source organism: Gossypium anomalum (assembly GCA_025698475.1). NCBI lineage: Eukaryota > Viridiplantae > Streptophyta > Magnoliopsida > Malvales > Malvaceae > Gossypium > Gossypium anomalum. Next base: position 45,749,735 of record CM046960.1, on the reverse strand, counting down.
GAATTAAATAATTTATTCACTTGCTCCTTGATCCGTAGAAATCCCTAATTTATGTTAATATCTCTTTCGAGAGTAAGAACAACTAACTCTAGGTTGATTAATTGAAATCTCTTTCTAATTAAAACCCCTATTGTCACATTAACTCGATCTATGGATTTCCCTATAGATTTGACTCTAATTCGGTAGATTTATGTCATCCTATTTCTAGAAGTGCATGCAACTCCACCCAATTATGCTAGATCTACTCTCAAATAGAGACTTTTGCTCCACTGAAATAAGCACATTAAACTTGAATCAATATTTCAGAAATATTAAAACAATAAATAAGCATACATAATTGAGAACAAGAATCAAGTATTTATCATGTAATTCGGGAAATCAAATAATAAGATCCATCATAGGTTTCATCTTCCTTAGGTATCTAGGGAATTTAGTTCATAATATGGAATGAAAACATCTCAAAATTAAGATAACAACAAGACATAAAGAAACCCAATAAAACTTCTAAAGAAATTGAGTGGAGATCTTTAATCTTAAAGGAGATCCGCTTCTGAGTTGAATCCAGTGGTGTTCTACGAGTCTTTTCTTCGTTCTTCTCTGCATGCCCCTTTAGGTCCTTTTATAGTGTGTATTTATAAACTTTAGAATGCTCAGAAACCCTAAAAATTAGGTCTTTCGCATAAAAGGGAAACAGGGTGCGAAATCGACATGGCTTCACACGGGCGTGTACCCAGCCTGTGTGGAAATGCCCAGGCCTTTTAAATCCTAAAAATAGCTCTTTTGTCTGATTTTGACCCATTTTTCGCTCTTTTTGCTCCCCTATGCTCACTTAAGCATAGAAACATAAATTTAAAGGATTAAGAGTATCAAATTTACTAATTTACATAATAAATCATTCAAAAACCATTAAGAATGGGATTAAAAACATGTTACTTTTATGGCTTATCAAATATCCCCACATTTGAGCGTTTGCTTGTCCTCAAGCAAATCCTCATCTCACAATTAAAATTAACCTTTCCCAACTCATAATTCTCATCAATGATGTTCCGTCATAATTCATAAATAATCACACATTGATAATTCAACTAAAAGAGCACTAAAGATTCAAACAATCCAAATCAAATTTTTAAAGCATGAAAACATAGGTATTTCCCCTTATCTAAGTAATTACCTTTAATTCAAAATCGACAAGAATTGACATCCTCACTAAAGATTCACTCAAATCACTCAAAGTGTTTAAGGTTAAAAAATAAGCACTCAATAGTCGAACATGAAAAGTCATTACCAGACTAGAAAAATAAACAAATGCTGAATTAAAAATAATTGCATCAATAAAAAATTATTCAAGAATAACATGAGATTCTTCTCAATATATAAATTTAACTTCAAGCTCAGCTAACATAGAACTAAATAATAATAAATATATGTGTAATTTTTTTTTTTTTGAGAATAATAAGAAATAACTCATCAAATGAAACAAAAGAGCATAGCTAGGCAACTAACCAAATCAAATCTCGACAAAAAGGGAGTCAATAAAATGGGAAAAATTCTCAATGAATCAAAAAGAATGAGTTATGGGTTAACATTAATGGGTAAATCAAGAAACAACATTTTAGGCTCAAAAAGGGTTCACTAAGGGTTAATTATGTATGTAGGCTTTTATGGGATAAGTGGGTTAAAACCTAAGTGCCTTTATCATCTCAGTATATCAAATCAAAGGTGTGGTCTCGACATGCACAATCGAAACAAGTTCTAGAATAATAAATCAATATTGACACACTCATAACCAATAATAGAAAAATGAGCAAGAAAAGTGTATACTCTAAAGGCTCAAAATTTTACAAAAAAATATGATTTTTGATGTCAATCTTGCAAATCTCAAACTTGATTTTTGATGTTAAGATATCAGCTAACTGATCTTCAGAACTGTAATGAACTAGTTTGATTTCATAAGATTGTTCCATTTCTCTAATAAAATGAAACTTGATCTTAAAGTGTTTAGTTTTGCCATGAAGGACTAGATTCTTTGCAATTGCAACAGCAGATTGATTGTCACTTCTGATCTCCGTTGCTTCTCTTTGGTGTAAGTTCATATCTTCCATGATCTTCTTTAATCAAATTGCTTGATTAACTATTGTAGTTGCTGTAACATACTTAGCTTCAGCTGTTGATTGAGCAACAATTGATTGTTTCTTTGAACTCCAACAAAAAATAAGTGATCTAAGGGTAAACAAATACCTTGAAATACTTTTCATAGCATCAATTAATCCTGCCCAATCACTATAAGCAAAACCAAGGAGCTTCATGCTGTTAATCTTGGTGAACATAACTCCAAAGCTTAGAGTTCTTTTAATGTACTTGAGAACTCTCTTTGCATCTTAAAAATGGTTCATATTGCAGCAATGCATGAACCTAGATAGAAGACTAACTGCAAACATTATGTTTGGCCTTGTGGCTATTAAATAGAGCAAGCATCCTACTAGGCTCCTATAGGTTGATTCATTAACCTTATCAAAAACACCTTGACTTGATAGCTTTTCTCCAATAGCAACTGGAGTTCTAGTTGCTTTGCAATTTTGTATGTAGAATCTATTTAGAATTTTCAAAGAAAATGTCTTTTGGCTTATGAAGATCTCTTGCAAGCTACTTCCATGCCAAGGAAATAGGACATTTTACCTAATTAGACATCTCAAACATATTCCTCATTTTGTCTTTGAAATCTGTCAGTATAGCATCATTCCCACCAGTCACTAACAAGTTATCCACATACAAGGAGACTATAAACAGTGTTTCATCGTTGGTTCCCTAAAGCTTCTATCAGACCCCAAGCTTGATAGGTAGCTACCGATTCTATCTTACTAGGCCATTGGTGCCTACTTTAACCCATACAAGGCTGTTCTTAGCTTGTACCCCTTGGCTTCTTCACCTACAACTTTAAAACCCTCTTATTGTTCAGCTTATATCTCCTCATCAAGAAAATCGTTTAGGAAGGTAGATTTTACATCAAGTTGATGTATTTTCCACTGCCTTTGAGCAGCCAATACTACTAGTAGTCTGATTGTATCAAATCTTCCGACTGGTGCAAATGTTTGAAAGTAGTTAATTCTATACTTCTGATTGAATCCTTTCACAACTAACCTTGCCTTCAGCTTATTCAAAGTTCCATCAGTATTGTATTTGGCTCAAAACACCCATTTTACTCTTATGATCTTCCTATGAACTAGTATTGCAACTAGATCCCAAGTCTGATTTTTATGTATCATGCTCATTTCATTAAGCATGGCTTACCTCTAACCCTCTTATGCTTGAGCTTCTTCAAAACTAGCTGGTTCAACAGTAGCTACAACAACCCTCTCATATACTTCACTAAGGAGTTTGGTTCCCCTAACTAGTACATGATCAATGTCCAGCTCTTGATTATTCTGATCAACATCAGTTTGCACTGTTACTAAGTTTTCTGCAGCACACTCTAATTCACCTTTGCTCTAATTCCAGAATGACTTCTTATCAAATACCACATCTCTGCTTACAAAGACTTTGTAGGTTGTAAGATCCAGAACTCTATAGCCCTTCTTAACACTACTATAGTCTAAAAAGATGCCAGGTTGAGCCTTCTTTGCTAATTTGCCCCTCTTAGCTGTAGGAACATGTGTATAATAGATGCAACCAAAGACTTTGAGGTGAGCAACTGATGGATTGAACCCAAACCAACCCTCAAATGGAGGTTTTTCAAGTAAGGCTTTAGTTGGTAGCCTGTTCTGAAGATATACTACAGTATTCATTGCCTCAGCCTAAAAAATTCTAAGCAAACTCCTTTCAAACATTAAGCATCTAGCCATATCCATTAGGTTCAATTATTTTTCTCACTGATACCATTTTGCTGAGGTGTGTAGGTGTTGGTGAGCTGATGTTTAATATTTGATTCTTTACAAAACCTTTAAAACACATCTAAGGTGTACTCTGTCCCATTATCTGACCTTAATGTTCCAAGGTTACAACCTGATTGAGTTTTTGGTATAGCCTTGAACTTCTAAAACACTGAGGCTGCTTCTGACTTGAGCTTTAGAAAGTAAACCCAGCAGAATCTTGAGTAGTTTAGCTTGTTTTCCTAGCTGACATACGTCACAAACTTCCTGTTTTTCAACACTTTTTGTGAACTTTTCAACCAAATATTCTTTGGAAAACTGAAGAAGTGACCTGTAGTTAACATGGCCCAAACTTCTATCCCACAACTTGGACTCATCTAAGACAGCTGTGTAGGTACTAATAGACTCTTTATTCCAATCAACAACAAAGCTTCTGTCAGTCATAGCTACTGACATGAGCTTGGATCCACTTGAATCACTAATCAGGCATTCTTTGCCTTTGAACAGGACAAAATACCCTTTTTCAAGTAGCTGAGCAATACTTAGCAGATTTTTTTATCAATTTTAGGTACTAACAAAACATTGGAAACAAGTTTGGTACCTGAAGGAGTGTCAATCAATACATCTTTGTTCCCTTTTGCTTTGATGTATTGGCTATTGTCTACTTTTAATCTTAAATTGAAGGTTTGGTTTATGCTCTTGAAGATAACAGAATTAGGTGTCATGTGGTTGGTGCAGCCACTATCAATCAGCCATCCTTTTTGTTTTTTTTTCTTCTATTTGCTGAACAAGAGACATGAAATACTTGCTCTTCCTGAGCATAACTCTTCTCTGCCATTTAAGCTTTTGTTTTAAGCTGCTGAGGTTGATATTGTTTTTGTTGGCCTTTATTTTTACAGACTTTCTCAACATGGCCCGTTTGTTTACAAACCTTGTACTGCACATCAGGTCTGTACCAATAATTTGCTTCTGGATGGCTAATCCTTTTACAATGGGGGCAATGTGGATATCTCTTTCTTACTCCATCTCATTTATCTTGTCTGACCAAATTTTCTTCCCTTTGTGGCCAGAGGAGCTTGAGGTTGGTCTACTCTTGGCTTGGAATGCACCTTCTTGATGCTCCTCCTGTTTGCTAGCTCTCATTTGTTCCTAAGCATAAAGAGTATTAATCACTTCAGTCAAAGAGATGCTTGACAAATCTCTCGAGTCTTCTAGGGAAAAGATTTCGGCTCCATATCTTTCAGGTAAGGTTGAAATAACCTTCTCCATTATTCGGGCTTCATTGAATTGGTCCTCAAGTAGTCTAATGATGTTTACAATAGCCATGATCCTATTTGAATATTTTTTATCTGTCTCTAACTCCTTCATCTTCAGGTTTTCAAAGTATCTCCTTAAGTTTAAGAGTTGTTGCTGTCTTGTTTTTTTCAATGCCTTGAAAGTTTTCTTTAAGCCTGTCCCAAGCCTGCTTTGGAGTCTCACAAGCCATGATCCTTATGAAAATCAAGTTTGACACACTGTTTTGGATACAGGATATTTCCTTGTACCTCTTAGCTCTATCATCTAAGTGTTGCTTGATTTGAGCTATCGTGGGGTTAGCTCTCAATGGTGGTGGTTTAAGATTAGCATTGACAACCTTCCACAAGTTAAATGCTTGGAGGTAGGTCTTTGTTTTCACTACCCAAATGTGGTAGCCATCACTATTGAACACTGGTGGTGGTGTTGGAGAGAAACCTGATGAAGATATTGTGTTTTTTAGAGTAGAAAAGAGAAAGGTCCTCTAAGAAGTTGGCTCTCGATACCAATTGTAGGAGTTAAAAAAACAAATCAAGAAATCACAGCAAAGTCTTAGGCTAAATACAACTATAACTTGCTGAACAAACAAAGAAAATCAAGCTTGAATTGTAGTAAATTGCTCAATAAGAACCAAAACCAAAGAAGAGAATTTGATGAATGATTCATAGATAACATTGCTGAAAACAACACATTACATATATCAAATAATCAGCTTGACTGAAAATAAAAAAAGTTACCTAAACACACCTAGCTCCATTATCAAAGTCTTGAAACTTATAAAACTTTGCTTGCACACTTGATTAAACTAATTTATCACATCTATCAGCACCAAATTACGACAAATACATTGCTAACTTAGTTCAAATGTAACTAAGTAACAAAACATCAACTAATCAACAAAAAATAGTTGCATGTTCTTCAGCTGCAATTTACATGGCACGAGTTGAATCGTTGTATGAAAGCCATATTTTAACATGTACACACCTTAAAGGTTGTAAGAACCTAAAAAACCAAAATAATTTTAAGATAAGCTAAACAAATGGTCACTTAACTATGCTCATATTCCTGTTTTGGTCACTTGCTGTTAAATTGATAACAAAAAGTTTTTTTTTCTAATTGGTACAATAACACATTTAGTCCTTAATACTTACATATTCTAACAATTTGATCCTAATTTGGAATAATTCAATAAATTTAACCTTTCACATTTATAAATTCTATCAATTTGATCCTCAAAAGCAGAGTCATTCTGCATCTAAAAATTTCTAAAACCCCCTCCAAAAATTGCTTTTTGGTTTGATAGATTGCTTCACTTGCTAATTTGGATGGTACTCTTTTTTGGGTGTTAGGTAATTTTTCACTAAACCCTTACTCTTTTTTGGGTGTTAGGTAATTTTTCACTAAACCCTTCCTTTGTAATTTCATTTTTTCCAGTTAAAGATCCGAATAAATACACTTAAAATTCATGAAATTTTTGGTTCAATTCTTTTAATTTTCTGAATTACGATTTTGGGAAAAAAATAGTATGATTAGCAGTGAAAGTTTTATGATCATTTGCTAGGTTGATCAGAGATTGAGTTGGAAGTGTTATATATCTTACTTCTTCGTATAGATGCGTGATGTAAATTGGGGACTTTATATGTGGTTAAAGCATGAACTAATTGGGGTGGGGTTAACCTTTGAACACAATTGCAGGGAGGATGATTTGAAATTGATTTTAGTAAGTATTTAGTCCAATGCTATGTTAGTTTAATTATGTTGTCTTCCTTTCTTTTGGGGTATGGACTTTTGCAGGAATAGTTTAATGGGAATTCATATTGGCATCTAACATGAATTTGTTTTATTAGAGAAGTTGTTTTTCCTTTTTGGGTTTTATAAATTTATAGATGTGGAATGTCTCTACTTTAAATACCGAAAGTTTTATTAGGAAGCTTGAGGATCAAATTGATAGAATTTGTAAATGCGAAGGGTTAATTTTTAAATTATTTAGAATTAGGATAAAATTGATAGAATATGTAAGTATTGATGACTAAATGTGTTATTATACTAGTTAGAAAAGGCATTCTGTTATCAATTCAACAGCGGGTGACCAAAACAGGAATGAATTCAAACATTAGTGCCTAAATTGAAAAATTTTAAAGTAGGGTAACCAAAATAGGAACATGAACATAGTTAGGTGATATTTGTATAATTTATCCACAATTTTAACCTTCAAATCAAAGCAAGTGTTTCTAAACAATAGATATATACTCAAAATAAATAGTTAACATCCAATTTTATTAACAATGAAACATATTGATATCTTTTACACACTTGGACTGGATAGATTTTTCTAGTTAAACATTTTGAGTAAGTTAGACTTTTCAATTAAATGGTGGATTTTCACCATTTCTCTATCTTGGGGAAAGATTTTAGGTCAGTGTTGAAGATAAGGACTTGTTATTAAGGTTTGTGAGATTTGAGAAAGGATATGAACAAGTGGCATAGCTAAGTTAGACATACAGTGAGACATTGGAGAGAGACGGGGAAGCGAGGGATGATTTTTTTTAATTTTAAATATTAATATAATTATTTTTATTTAATATTAATATTAATATTAATGTAAATTTACTTTTTAATTATATTTTGATGGGATGATGATGTTGTAAAATTTGACTAGATGACATGTTTTTTTAACGATATTAACTATAAGTATCAACAAGAAAGGATTGTATGAAGCTGTGATTCCACATCATCCTTATCCCTTTCTAATATAAGCATAACAAATCAGATTTTTCCTCCTAATTTTTAGCATTTTTAGTTAGATTTGAATTTTTTCAAGAGGAAAAATCTGAAAATCAAGAGGAAAAATATGATTTGTCATGTTCCGTGAAATCACAATTTCATATAATCCTTTCTCAAGTATTAACTACATGAATTTTTTTATTATATATTTATAAATGTTAAACATCAAAAATAAAATAGGTTTTTTAACAAATGAAATGAAGTGTAAATTTTTTCATTTATAAATTTATTTAAACCCTCCATACTATGATTGATGCAATTGAAGGAGACTTGAAATTATTATTATTTTGTTTGGACAAAGTAAGCTCAGCCAAAAACCTTATTGTTTTCGAGTTGCATCAAATCAAAGCAATTACATTTTGTTTGCACATTGGACTAACACCATATGCCTTATTCAATACGCTATCCTCTTCGAAAATTCAACCTCACAATTATAATCACCTTTTCTATTAGGACTCTAAACTTCCTTATCAAGACAATTAGGGCCCTATCTTCATCCTTTCCCATTTTTGTATTACATTACATTGCATCAAATCAAAGCCACCACACCTTATTTGGACGTTAATGTGTAACACGGTGGTCCATTTTTTTCAATAAGTTATTGTTTTTGAATATTATACACAGAATTTTTTTTATTAAAAAAACTAAATTTTCCAATAGAATTTCAGAAAATAAAATTTATAAATTTCTGTTGGACAAAACACATTAGCGAACAAAATATATAAATATAAATAAACAAATATTTATATATAAAAAATAAATTAAATTAAATAATTTATATTTAAATTATCGGATATGAAAAACAAATAAATAACGTAATAAAGACCAGAAATAAAAAAGAATAAATGAGTTTTGCTAGATGTTGAGGCCTGTTTTATACAATTTCATTAAAACATATTCGACCGCTCCTACGGTATTTGGAGAAACGTTGGTTGAATGTCTCCCATTATACAACAACACTATGATCAAAGCAGTAGCACCTCTGCAGTGATCAACGAACAAACGATGTATTTTTCTATCATCGAAATGTTGGAAAATATGGAGAAGAAAAGAGAAGAATTTTGAAGAGAAAATAATCTCGGTGTGAGAGAGTGAGATTGAGTAAATAATTCGGAAGAAGTCTTAGCCTTTTATAGGCATTCAAAGTGGAGGAATTTTTGGAAATATCCATGTATACGGAGACAAAATCTGCATTAAAGAGCCAGTTAAATTAGTTTGATTAGAATCAAATCAAATTGATTAGAATCAAATAAAATTAGGATATATGTCATTTATATCATATATTTTCTGAGAAAAAAATAAATTTCGTGTTGGGCTAAAATATTCATAGGCCCACTTTAGGCACGACCGGTCTAGACATTTCGCATCGCCCATGTCGTGCAGGGCGCCTTAACCCTGACGGGTTTGAACCTGCACCTCTCAACACTCGAAGCAAGGTTTCAAGCTTAATCATTCAATCACCCTTCAAGTGTGTTCTCATAAATATATACATCTCACACTTGGTATTTAACCAATGTGGGATCTAAGCTTTTTTTTCCTCAACAAATATTTCCAAGTAGCTTACTTTGAGTATCAATTTCTCATTCATCATTCAACCATTTTGAGCATATGATATACCATTGTAAAGGTCTCATAGAGTTAGAATTTAGAATATGAAATCATAATTTTATGATTCAACTCTCCACCTTTACCAATTGAGAATATGCCTCAAAGTTCCCATAAATTACAATTTTTCCAATAATCCCCCACATGAATGAAAATTGATAGTTTTATAAAAAAATACATTGACTCGATGTGATGATAGAATTTATGATCGATAGTTGTATAGAATAAGTAGGTATCCACCCTTGAACCTTCCATTGTGAAAGTATATTTACTTTACTAGCTGACTAGTAAACGTGATGTCATTAAACTGTTCTATCTTTTGTGTAAACGATGATATTCCTCACACAACTACCTCTTTGGTAAGGTTTTAGTTCTCATGGTTATGTTCATAAAGCTATGAACATCTTCTGGTTCTGCAAGAGTTTGAAAGAATTATGCCCCAATAGTTTCCTCGACGTGGCCTCACTTTACTCTCACATAGGTGACTTATGTTGTTCATCTTATCGAAACACACAATGGTCATTAAAAGCATTGTTTAACCTATCCCATTTTTTAGTCATTGTTTACATCATAGGAATGAACTTGGGATAAGTACCCCCCACAGTAACCTCACAAGGTTTATGCAATTAGGTTGTCTTTTTGAGCCTCGATCTTAGGATCTCCAATCAACTAGGTAGGGTTTTCCTTCACATATTGCCTTTTATTTTTAGGGTTTTAGTCTTATTCCTTTCGATGTTTAATCAACATGATCTCAATTTAAGCCTTTATTTAGTGGATCCACAATGTTATATTTTGATTTTACAAAATCAATAGAGATAACTCCATTTGAGATCAGTTGTTTAATGGTATTGTGTCGACGACGCATATGTCTCGACTTACCATTATACATTATGTTAGCAAGACACCCCTACACTTTTAAGTGGTTGTAAGATGGTTTTTTACCTTTCCATAACTCATATGGTGTCTTATCCCTTTCCTTGCGGAGCACCTTATTTAAAAGGTAATTAACTCATAGAAAAGCTACCCCACATTTATGTGATAATCAAGAGCTTCCTAGCAATGCATTCATTTTTTTCTTTAGAGTCTGATTTTTCTGCTCGACTACTCCATTTGAGAAAAGTATGGTGGTATTACTTCATGAATAATGTCATGTTGAGTACAGTATTCAAATGGTTCAATATATTCACCACCACAATCACTTCTCACTATCTTAATCTTTTTTTTAAAAGTTGGTTTTCAGCTTCCTGCTTATAAAGAATAAATTTCTCTATAGCTTCGTCTTTGCTCTTAAGAAAATATACGTAGCAATGAAGGTAACAAAATATTTATTCCCTCCTCTCGTTTGAACAAACTTTAGGTCACAAACATCGCTATGTATTGGATTAAATGGTTTTTTGCCCTTGTTAATTTTTACCTCAACAAATATTTCACATTTATAATTATAATTATTGCGAAACGAAAGAATGTGCTTTGAGTTAATTAATGTACGTAAAGTATCATAATTAACATGTCCGAGCCTACCATGTTATAAATCAAATGACTCAAGCATATACACAGAGGAAGAAGTGACATTCTTATTCATTGTCTTTACTTTTATAGAGATTGCATTAAGTTTCCACATGTTATTTAATACATATCCCCTTCCCACAAACATTCCACCTTAGAAAAAATTAGCTTCTGGGATTTAAACACCATCTTAAAGCCATGTACACTAAGGAGTGTCCCAGAAACAAGGTTCTTGAGTATGTCAGGTACATACAACACATTTTGAAGTTTGAGTTCTTTTCCAAAAGTCATTTACAAGACCACAGTACCCTTCCCCTTGATCTTGGAAGTTACAGCATTACCCATATAGAGCTTCTCCTCATTTTCACAAGTTTCCAACTCAGAAAAGGAGTCTTTGTCGTAGCAGATATGACGTGTGATACCAGTATCAAATCACCATTCTCTTGGATTTGAATTAACCATGTTGACTTCAAAAATCATAGCACATAAGTCCATATCTTCCACAACATTGATGGGAGTTTCCATTTTCTGTTAAGATTTTAGAAACAAAAAACCATAATTAGAAATTTATCAACTTTTGTTAGATGGCAGGAATTTAATAATACCCAAAACAAAAGTTTATACGGTCTAATCGAAAAATACAATAAAATAATGTAATAGGTAGGTAACCCTAAAAGAGAGGTGGTGCACTTGGCACGCTTAAATACCAAGTCTTTCAAAGAACCAATCCTAGACATGCATTCTCATATTGTCTTTTTAATTCACCGTTGATATTTTTTTTTCTTTGGTGTCACAATTTAGAAGCTGCAATTAAGGCCACCATAAATAGAAAAATTTCCCTTTGATTTGTTAAATGACAGAATTAAAATTCTGAAACAAAATCAAAATCAAGTCTATTGAATGGTAGGATTAAATCCCAAAACAAAATTATTTAATTGAATCTTGTTTGGAAACAAAATCAAAATAAAATTTGTTAAACGGCTAAAATAAATCGTGAAACAAAATTATTTGATTAAGTCTTCATTTGGAAACAAAATCAAGATCGAATAAAATTTGTTAAACGGCGGGAATAAATCTTGAAACAGATTATTCAATTTAATTCTAATTTGGAAACAAAATTAAAAACGAATAAAATCTTTTAAACGGAGAGAATAAATCATGAAATAGATTATTCAATTTATTCTAATTTGGAAACAAAATTAAAATTGAATAAAATCTTTAAATGGCGAGAATAAATCCCTAAACAAATTTTATTTAATTTTAGTTTCTCGTTTGGTAACAAAACAAAAAATGGAATAAAATCTGTTAAATGGCGGGAATAAATCTCAAAACAGATTTTATTTAATTTTAATACTCATTTGGAAACAAAATCAAACTTGGAATAAATTCTGTTGAATGGTGGGAATAAATCCTGAAATAGATTTTATTTAATTTTAATGCTCGATTTGGAAATAAAAATCAAATTTTGAATAAAATCGTTGAACGGCGGGAATAAATCCCGAAATAGATTTTATTTAATTTTAATACCCATTTTAGAAATAAAATAAAAATGGAATAAAATCTGTTGAACAGCGGGAATAAATAATAAATCCCAAAATAGATTTTATTCACTTTTAATTTGGAAACAAAATAGAATAAAATCAATTAAACAACAGGAATAAAGAATAAATCTTGAAACAGGTTTTATTCACTTTTAATTTGGGAATCGAATAAAATATGTTAAATGATAGGAATAAATCCCGAAATAGATTTTATTTAACTCTAATTTTTATTTTCAAATAAAATACAATATATTTTTGTTCTTTTTCCTTGGTGTCTCATTCGTCTTGGATTAGAGAATTGCAAAATAATAAATTCAGTATTAAGATTGTTGGACAAAACACATTAGCGAACAAAATATATAAATATAAATAAAAAATATTTATATATATAATAAAATAAATTGAATAATTTATATTAAATTATCAGATATGAAAAACAAACAAATAACATAACAAAGACCAGAAATTGAAAAGAAGAAATGAGTTTTACTAGATGTTGAGGCCTGTTTTACATAGTTTCCATAAGATAGATTTGGCCACTCCTATGATACTTGGAGAAACGTTGGTCGAATGTTTCCCAGGATACAACAACACAATGATTGAAGCAGTAGCACCTTTGCAATGATCAACGAACAAACAATGTTTTTTTCTATCACCAAAACGTTGGAAAATATGGAGAAGAACAGAGAAGAATTTTGGAGAGAAAATAATCACGATGTGAGAGAGTGAGATTGAGCAAATAATTTAGAAGAAGTCTTAGTCTTTTATTGGCATTCAAAATCGAGAAATTTTTGGAAATATCCATGTATAAGGAGACAAAATCTGCATTAAAGTGGTAATTAAATCAAATCAAATTGATTAGAATCAAATAAAATTAAGAAATATGTCATTTTATATCAGATTTTGTATATATTTGTTGAGAAAAAAATTGGGCTTGGGCTAAAATATTTGTAAGCCAACTATGGGCCCAACCGGTTCGGACATTTCGCATCCCCCACGTCGTGCGAGTGCACCCTAACCCCAACGGGTTTGGACCTACACCCTCCAATACGCGAGGCAAGGTTCCAAGCTTAGTCATTTAATCACCCTTCAAGTGCATTCTCATATATATAAACATTTCACACTTGGTATTTAACCAATTTGGGATCTAAGCTTTTCTTTTCCTCAACAAATATTTCCATGTAGCTTACTTTAAGTATCAATTTCTCATTCATCACTCAGCCATTTTGAGCATAAGATATACTTTTTAAAGGTCTCATGGAGTAGAATATAAAACCAAAATTTTATGATTCAACTCTCCACCTTTACCAGTTGAGAATATGCCACAAAGTTCCCATAACTTACAATTTTTCCAACAATTTCAAAATTAGACCTAGCTTTACAGTTAAAATTGTCTAATGATACCAACAAATGTCCATCTTTTATCTAGGTTTCTAAATGTTTGTCTCAATTATATCTTGAACAATAATGTATGGATAAACATATAGAAAACTAAACATTTCCTTCCCAAGCAGCATAATGAAAAATTGTGGGGTTAAAAAACCCATCCTCTACACACCAACTCCGACCATCCCATCACACTATGTGGGGTTGAAAAACTCATCCATCCTTACACACCATATCATGCCATTACGACACCTATCAAATAAAGTGCAGCCAAGCTGCCAGAATATAGGCGAAGGTGTAACATCCTCATTTAGGGCCTAGTCGGTACAGTGGTTTTGAGACCACAAATTTGAAGTAGAAATAAATTATTTTATGGTGGTTATGAGGTTTAGGATGAGAATGCATGCTTGTGTGAAAATTTCATGAAAGAATTCCATGCCTAAGATGCTCAATTTGATTTTAAGGACAAAATTGAATAAGATGAAAAACTTGAGTTCTAGAAGCTTTTATCATGAAATTGAGTTGGATTATAAATTAGAGGTCCTCAAATAGTAATTTGACCAAGTTCTAAAATTTTGGACAAAAATGGACATGCATGGGTAAAAACTCAAAGTTTAGTAAAAGTGGCATTTTGGTCATTTGGTTAATTCAAGAATAAATAGGGAAAAATCAAGCAAAAATTTTGTCCATCTTCTCCATCAAGTGCCAAAAATTTGAGAGGTCATAGCTAGGGTTTTTCTTCAACATTCAATCTTGATTGTAAGTGTGTTCTAGCCCCATTTTTCATGTTCTTTATATTTTTTTAGATCCTTGAAGCATGCTCTAGCCATTTCTACCATTATTTTAAGCTAGGGTTCATGTTAAAAAACTTACCCATGTGTGACATGTTTGTATTTTGGTGTTTAATGGAGGAATATGAAAGTTTGATGTATGATAAACATCTTTTGTTAAGTAGTTTTCCATGAAAACACCTAAAAGGGACCAAGCTGTAAAAGAGGCAAATGTTATTAGTAGAAAAGTGATATAAAGGAAAATGTGTCTGTTATAAGCTAAAATATAATTTGGCTAGGCTTGGGAAACCAAGGGAATGCATGTATTTCATTATACGAGCCTAGGGACTAAAATGTAAAAAGGTACAAAGTTAGGGGTAAAAAGGTAATTTTGCCATAGAGTAAGTTTTTGGGCTGAAATTGAAGAATGTGATGAGCTGATAATTTAATTTGTTTGTATAAACTCGAAAAGACTGACCCCGAAAGAAGACCGTAGTAAACAAAAGGTTTTAGAATAGTCGAAATCCTAAAACCGAGACATCGTTCAGGTAACTTCGTGTAACCTAAATTACATGCATATAGACATGTTGATTTAAAAGTGATTTCAGATTGAATGTGAAATAAACAAATATTGAATTGCATGAAAATGTTCATAATTCTTAAGTTGATCAAAAAAGGATTAAAATCCATTTGAATATCGAATTTCGATGGATAAGTCATTTTTCAAGTGAAATGAGATCCTGCATGTATTGCAGAAAGGATTTAGCCCGGACGGGTTATCCTAAAACGAGCCTATCGAGCATATGTTTCAATTAGGATTTAGCCTGGACTGGTAATTCTAATTGACTGGATTTAGCTGGACAGGTAATCCAGATTAGACTCTGTAGGGAATTCTTTGTCATATAAAGGATTTAACTTGGACTGGTAATCCGAAAAAGCCCTTAAAGTACATGGTACAGCTAGAATTTAGCATAGACTTGAAATTTTGTTGTAAAAGATGTGGCTCGAGAGTGTACCAAAAAGGGTATCACTGGATATGAATTGACGGTATTAAATGGTACGTCTAGAACGTACTAAATGATGAAACATCTCTCAGGAATTTAGTAATTCAATGGATAGAATGTATGTGTAAATAACATAAGAAACATGAATTTGAAAATGAATATGATGCGATGAGCTCATCTATGTACCTTAAAAGATTTATGACTAACTTGATGATTAAGTGCATGTGTTTAAGGAAAACTACCTATAATTGATGGATAATATGGCTTATTGAGATTGTGTGTTAAAAATGCCCGGCAAGTTTACTTTTCGTTATATGAACTTACTAAGCATGTAATGCTTACCCCGTTTTACTCCTCCCTGCCTTATAGAGCTTGCAGACTCATGAAGGTTGGAGGACGGTTGGAGTTTTGGTTCACACAATCAACAATCTTATTTTGGGTATAAAAAAACTAATCATTTTGTTATAATGGCATGTATAGGGTAACTTATCTTTTGTCATATGTGTCATTTAAATTAGCCAAGTGTAATGTCTTTTAATGATTGATAAATTATTTTGTAAATGGTATATGAGATATGGCCAATGTACGATTATTGGGTTGTAACCCTATTTACCATGTATGCATGCAAGGTGTTCATATTGATATGGTTGTGTGTTAATGATGGATGTGAATAATGGTATGTTTGATTGGGGGATGATTCATGATCTATAAACATGGCCATAATAATGTTGTAACTTTGTAAAGTTGGTAAGAAGGTTATAAAACCTTGTGGATACTCAATGATATAATAAGATTAGAAGAAGCATGAAATTTGGGGTAATACGAAATAGAATTAGGGGCTTGATTTTAATCATAAATATGAGTATTTGAGTAGTTAGTTGTGCTATGTTTCATGCAAAGAAAAATGTATAAGTAGGTGAACCTTTAAGGGCAGCAAATGGCTTGGAAAATAGCCTATAATTTATCCACATGGGTAGACACAAGGGCGTGTGTCTAGACCATGTGTGACACATAGTCTGCACCAGGGGTGTGTTGTTCGGCCGTGTGTCCCCTGCATCTTAGTTTTAGAATGCTCAGTAGTAAACACACGGGCTAAGACACAGGCGTGTGTCTTGGCCATGTGAGAGACACGGTCTACCCACATGGGCATGTGCTTTGGCCGTGTGAAGTCTGCACCTTTTTATGAAAAATCATTTAATTTTAATTGGCCATGCGGCCTGGCCACACGGGCGTGTGATATGGCCATGTGACCTTATTTTGGTGCTAACGTCATAGTCAAAGAGTTACACGGCCTGAGGACACAGGCGTGTCTAGAGCACACGAGTGTGTCCCCTGTCCCACATGGGCGTGTGACTCAGTTTCAAAGAAAAATTTTCTAAGTTTTCCTAGAGTTTCCGATTTAGTCCCAAACTATTTCTAATGCATGTTTCGGACCTCGTAGGTCCAAATAAAGGATGAAATGCATGTGTTTGAATGATTTCAAATGAAAAGAAATTTTATAGCCCGATTTTTACATGAGTGTCTTTGTACATGTCTGGTAATGCCTTGTACCTTGTTCTGGCCTTGAATACGGGTAAGGGGTTTTACATTTAGTGGATATCAGAGCTACAGTTTAGTCAATTCTTGGACTAACGTAGCATGTATCGAGTCTAGCTATACATGCTATTGTACAAGTTATGATAGTGTGACATCTCCTGGCCATTCTAAATGTATTTAGATATAGTAAATGTCTTCCAACCAAGCCCGAGATGAGTCTGAGGAAGCTGAAAGCCATGCTCCAGCTTTCGTACAGCAAGCTACATCTGGTAATAGTAAGAGGCGCGTGTTTAATAGTCGGGAAATGACAAAGGCCATTTTTTCGAAATAATGGATGAATGGTTTGGTAAGTACTTAAGAACCAACCCTGCTATACCCTGAGCCCCCACCTCCTGCACGATCCGAGGAAGAAGTACCACAAGGTATCGCACCAGTGAGAATTAGTAAGGCTCTAGTGGATAAACTTTGGAAATATAGGGCTGAAAAGTATAGGGCTACGGTTGATGATGATTTGGAATGAGCTGAATCCTAGCTTGAGAACATCGTGCGAGTTCTTGACGAGTTATCTTGTACACCCGAAGAATGCTGGAAGTATGCGGTATCTCTACTGAAAGACACTGCATACCACTAGTGGAAGACTGTATCCTAAGTGGCACCAAGAGATAATATTACATGGGAGCTCTTCCAAGCTAAGTTTAAAAAGAAGTACATTAGTCAAAGGTTTTTGGATCAGAAGAGAAACGAATTTCTAGAACTTAAGCAAGGAGATTGGACTGTGTCAGAATACGAACTGGAGTTTGTCCGACTGAGCCAGTATGCTCGAGAGTGGGTTCAAACTAAAGTGAAAATGTGCAAGCACTTCGAAAAAGGATTAAACGAGGATGTTAAACTGCTAATTGGAATCCTTGAGATAAGAAAGTTCTCTGTGTTGGCCGACAGAGCCAAGAAAGCTGAAGAGCTAAGTAATGAAAAGAAACAAGCTGAAAGGAAAGCTCAAGTTCTGAGTCAGAGATTCATGGGCAAGACATACCCATCCCCACAAAAAAGTCGAGAAGTCATTAGGAACGCTCTAATTCATTAGTGGGATATTTGGGTAAAGCAAGAAGCTCTAAGCGCTCCAAATCGCAGTTTTCATCTCTCATAACAACTAGTGTGGGGAGCGTGGGAAACCAAAAGCCATGGTGTAATAGTTGTAATAAGTTCCACTTTGGGGAGTACCAAATGAGGAACGAGGTATGTTATAGGTGTGGATCTCTTGACCACTTCCTCAAAGATTGCGTGGAACGAAATGACAAAGAGGTTGAGCCAACTCCAAAATTGAGTATCGCTATCTCTCGAGGTAGGCCCCTGAGATATCCCGGAAGTGCCAGTGGTGGTCGTAATGTTGCAAAGGACTCCATTGCAAAATTAGAGGCTCATGCCCCAGTGAGAACCTATGCCATACGCGCAAGAGAGGAAGCTTCAGCTCCTAATGTCATTACGGGTACATTTTCTCTTTATGATATTCCTGTTGTTGCTCTGATTGATCCTGGGTCAACCCATTCATATGTCTGCATGAAATTTGTGTCTAGTAAAGAATTACCTGTAGAGTTTACTGAATACGTGATTAGGGTGTCGAACCCGTTAAGCAAACATGTATTAATTGACAAAGTATGCAAGAAATGTCTTTTGATGATTAGAGGTCATTATTTTTCGGCTGATTTAATATTTTTCCTATTTGATGAGTTTGATATTATTTTGGGTATGGATTGGCTGACACTACATGAGGCTATAGTGAATTGTAGACAAAAGGTTATTAAACTGAGGTGTGTAAATGGTGAAATCCTTCAGGTCGAACCAGATAAGTCATTCGTACCATCCGTTGTGGTATCTATGTTGGCTCAAAAATACTTGAGAAAGAGGTGTGAAGCCTACTTGGCTTATGTGTTGAATACCAAGGAATCTGAATTGAAAGTCGAATCAGTGGCAATAGTATGTGAGTACCTAGATATATTTCTAGAGGAGTTGCCAAGATTACCTCCTACTAGAAAAGTTGAATGTAGCATTGACCTAGTGCCAGGAACAGTGCCTATTTTGATTACTCTGTATCGGATGGCTCCGACAGAATTGAAGGAATTAAACTCACAGTTGCAGGAATTAACGGATAAGGGCTTTACAAGATCTAGTTTCTCTCCCTGAGGTGCGCCGACACTGTTTGTGAAGAATAAAGATGGCTCTATGAGACTATGCATCAATTACCGTCAACTTAATAAGGCAACCATTAAGAAAAAATACCCTTTGCCAAGGACTGATGATTTGTTTGTCCAGTTGAAAGGAACAACAGTATTTTCAAAGATAGATTTGAGGTTCGGCTATTACCAGCTAAGAGTTAAAGAATGGGATGTGCCCAAGACTGCTTTTCAAACAAAGTATGGTCACTATGAATTTCTTGTTATGCCATTTGGGTTAACGAATGCTCCCGCAGTATTTATGGACTTGATAAACTGAATTTTTCAACCATACTTGAATAAGTTTGTTGTAGTGTTTTTTGATGACATACTGATTTATTCACATGATTAATCCAAGCATGCTGAACACTAGAGGACAGTTTTGCAAACTCTAAGAAATAAGCAACTGTATGCTAAGTTAATCAAAAGTGAGTTTTGGCTTAAGAAAGTCAGATTTTTGGGACATATTATTTCGGGTGATGGTATTATAGTTGACCTGAGTAAGACCGCAACTATCGTCAATTGGAAACCACCAAGAAATGTAACAGAGGTCAGAAGCTTTTTAGGCTTGGTTGGCTATTACAGACGTTTTGTTAAAGGGTTTTCTATGATTGCCACTCCAATGACTAGGTTGCTCCAAAAAGATGTTGAGTTTGAGTGGTCGGAAAAGTGTCAACAATGTTTTAAGAAACTAAAGGCGTTACTGACCGAAACACTAGCTTTGGTGCAACCCGAATCGGGTAAAGACTTCATGATTTTTAGTGATGCATCCTTGAATGGTTTGGGGTGCGTGCTCATGCAAGAGGGTAAGGTGGTAGCCTACACTTCAAGACAGTTCAAGCCTCACGAAAAGAACTACGGGACACATGACTTGGAATTGGCTACCATTATTTTTGCGTTAAAGATTTGGAGACACTATTTGTTTGGTGAGAAGTGTCGGGTGTTAACCGATCATAAAAGTTTAAAATACTTGATGACTCAAAAGGACTTGAACGTAATGCAACGTAGATGGCTTAAATTACTCAAAGATTACAAACTTGTGATTGATTACCATCCGGGTAAGGCAAATGTAGTCGCTGACGCTTTGAGTAGAAAATAATTGTTTGCCTTGAGAGCCATGGGTACACGACTGGCTTTATTTAATGATGGCTCGATCCTAGCAGAGTTAAGAGCTAGACCGACCTTTCTTCAGTAGTTTTGTGATGGCCAGAAAGTCAATAAAGAGTTACAAGCTAAAAGAGCACAATGTGAGTCTAATAGTGAATCAGATTTCTAGAATGACTCCGATGGTTGCTTGAGGTTCCGTGGTAGAATCTGTGTTCCGAACGACACCTAGATGATTTGAAATATTTTACATGTGACGCATAGCGGTTATTTGTCAGTGCACCTGAGTGGTACAAAGATGTATAATGATTTGAAAAAATTGTATTGGTGGAATGGTATGAAAGGGACATTTCAGAGTTTGTATCAAAATGCCTGATTTGTCAGCAAGTAAAGGTTGAGCACCAGGTACCCTCAGGTTTGCTTCAACCTATCATGCTACCCAATTGGAAATAGGACCGTATTACTATGGACTTTGTAACAGGGTTGCCTTTGAATCCAAAGAAGAAAGATGTTGTTTGGGTCGTAGTAGACAGGTTGACTAAATCAGCCTATTTTGTACCAATACGAACCGATTTCTCACTTGATAAGTTAGCTGAGCTGGATGTTGCTGAAATTGTGAAACTTTACGAAGTACCCTTGTCGATTGTTTTAGATAGAGACCCGAGGTTTACTTTTTAGTTCTGGAAGAAGTTGCAAAAAGCTTTGGGTACAAAGCTAAATTTTAGTACCGCTTTCTATCCACAAACCGATGACCCATCCAAGAGAATGATTCAGACCTTGGAAGATATGCTAAGGTGTTGTGTTCTCGAATTTCAAGGTAACTGGGAAAAATATTTACCGTTGGCAGAGTTTGCCTACAACAACAATTATCAATCAAGTTTGAAGATGGCACCTTATGAGGCTTTATATGGGTGAAAATGCCGAACAACCTTATATTAGACTGAGCTTAAAGAAAATAAGATTCATGAGGTCAATTTAATTAAAGAGACTGAGCAAAAGGTAAAGATTATTTGTGATAGTCTGAAAGCTACTTCTTACAGACAAAAATCTTATACTGATCTGAAACGAAAGAAAATTGAGTATCAAGTTGGTTATAATGTATTTTTAAAGGTGTCTCCGTGGAAAAATGTCCTGAGATTTGGTAGGAAAGGCAAATTAAGTCTTTATTTTATAGGACCGTATAAGATTACTAAAAGAATTAGACCGGTAGCATATCGATTGGCCTTGCCATCAGAGTTGGAAAGGTTTCATGATGTGTTCCATGTATCTACGTTGCGCCGTTATCGCTCTAATCCCTCACACGTGATTTCCCCAACGGAGGTTGAGATTCTTTCAGATATAACTTACGGAGAGGAACCAATTAAGATTCTAGCTCGGGGGATCAAATAGTTGAGAAACAAGAATGTTACACTTGTGAAAGTCAGATATAGATTCAGACTAATGTCCATTTTAGATACAGATAACTTATACATATATGCAAAATCCTACCCTCATCCTCTGCACACCAACTCCGACCATCCTATCACACCATGTGGGGTTAAAAAAACCCGCCCATCCTTGCACACCATATCATGCCACTACGACACATATCAGATAAAGTGCAGCCAAGCTGCCAAAATATAGGCGAAGGTGTAACATCCTCATTTAGGGCCTAGTTGAAACAGTGGTTTTGAGACCACAAATTCAAAGTAAAAATAAATTATTTTATGGTGGTTATGAGGTTTAGGATGAGAATGCATGCTTGTGTGAAAATTTCATGAAAGAATTCCATGCCTAAGATGTTCAATTTGATTTTAAGGTCAAAATTGAATAAGATGCAAAACTTGAGTTCTAGAAGCTTTTAGCATGAAATTGAGTTGGATTATAAATTAGAGGTCCTCAAATAGTAATTTGACCAAGTTCTAAAATTTTGGACAAAAATGGACATGCATGGGTGAAAACTCAAAGTTTAGTAAAAGGGGCATTTTGGTCATTTGGTTAATTAAAGAATAAAAAGGGAAAAATCAAGCGAAAATGTTGTCCATCTTCTCCATCAAGTACCAAAAATTTGAGAGGTCATAGCTAGGGTTTTTCTTCAACATTCAAGCTTGATTGTAAGTGTGTTCTAGCCTCGTTTTTGATGTTCTTTATATTTTTTAGATCCTTGAAGCATGCTCTAGCCATTTCTACCATTATTTTAAGCTAGGGTTCATGTTTAAAAACTTACCCATGTGTGACATTTTGTATTTTGGTGTTTAATGAAGGAATATGAAAGTTTGATGTATGATAAACATCTTTTGTTAAGTAGTTTTCCATGAAAACACCTAAAAGGGATCAAGTTGTAAAAGAGGTAAATATGGTTAGTAGAAAGGTGATATAAAGGAAAATGTGGGCAATTATAAGCTAAAATATAATCCGGCTAGGCTTAGGAAACCAAGGGAATACATGTATTTCATTATACGAGCCTAGGGACTAAAATGTAAAAAGGTACAAAGTTAGGGGTAAAAAGGTAATTTTGCCATAGAGTAAGTTTTTGGGCTGAAATTGAAGAATGTGATGAGTTGATAATTTAATTTGTTTGTATAGACTCGGAACAGTAGATCACTTAATCTAGGGTTTGGCTAGCATTTATTGACCCTACAGTAGGCCTACAGTCGATCGGAATGACTTGTGCGACCCTAGGAAAATTTTCAAAAATATGGGCGCACATGCCCGTGTGGGCCCACACACCTTATTGCCCACACACCCAGATTGGCCTTAGCCGGGTGACCCACACGGTCTGGCCTAAAACCTACACGCCCGTGTAGCATGCCCGTGTGGGCCTATGTGTAATAGCTTATTTTTTAGTGGTGTCAGAAACAGTGGTTTTGGGGCTACCAAATCGGATGAGTAAGTTCGTAAATATTATTATTTAATATTTACGAGTCAAATGTGATTTTTAAAATGATTTTTGATTTGATAATAAATGATTTATTAAGTTCATGTGGTTTTCGAAAATAAGGTATCGGGACCTTGTTTTTATAAACTGAGCCGTAAATATTTTTATAAATATTTACGGAGTGTCATTAAGGTGGTATTAAAGTTTCGTTAAGAAATTTTAACGTTTCGATAGTTAATTAATTAAAAAGGACCAAATTAAAAAATGCATTCCCGGAACTCCGTTCCTGTAAATTAGACTCGTAAATAATACATACTTAAGAAGCTAGTTGTGTAATTAATTAGGTTTTGGTTAGGTGAATTTGCATAAATTAATAGTAATTAGGTATAAGGACTAAATTGCATATAGGGTGAAGGTTGAATTATAGATTAAAGAAAAACTAAAAGGGACTAAACAAGAATTTATACCATTATTCTTTAGGTGAGGCAGCATATGTTAAATATATGTGAATTTAATATAATATAAATAAGTTTACTTAATATATAAGTATATATATTATATATAATAATAATAATAAAACAAATAAAATAAAAAAGAAAGAAAAGAAAGCCAAAGCCAAACAAAAACAGAAAGGAAAGAAAGAGAAAGAGAAAGAAAGATGTAAGGCTAGGGACTTTTTAGGTTCAAAGTTCAATTGGTTAGTCAATTTAGTCCATTTTTCTTGTAATTTTTATGTTTTTGGAATCCCGGTATTAAATACTACCCGACCCATGTCAAAATTTTAGAAATTATTGGATTTTTAAATGTCTATGTTGAATAATTAGAGTATTAGGGATTAAATTGATAGATTTTCAGGTTAGAAATGAAAAAGGATTGAATTGTAGAATAAATTGTAAATTTTGAGTAACAGAGACTAAATTGTGAAAATTTTAAAATTTAAGGATTTAAGTGAAATTAGAGAGTTAAATCTAGTTTAAATTGGAAATTGAATGAAAATATAGAATTAAATGTGAAGAAATAAAGTTAGTCTCAGTTTAGGGACTAAGTTGGAATTTAGGCAAATATTTGAGTAAAAATTAAAATATTCAATATGAAATTGAATTGTGTTGTATTGATGATTTTTAATTGTTTTAGTTCCGTAGCTAACATCGTACCGGAATCGTCGACTAAAAAAGGGAAAGATAAAGTCGACGAGGAATAGCTCGGAATTTCTAGTTTGTATTTCTATAATCCGAACTTAGTTATTAATTGTTGTATTTTTTATTTAATGTATATGGTAAGTATTGAGGTGAGTAATTGATATTTTGGTAATTGGTTGAATGAATTGAATTGGTAGATAAAAATATATTTTGAATGGATTGATTTTTGAATTGAAATAATTATATGTGTAATTATGTGATTATATGAAAAATCAGTAGGATATTGATTATATCTTAAATGTGAAATTTAGAACCTATTAATTGTATCGGGTTGAGTTGGATATAGATGGCATGCCATAAGATTGGAAAAGTTCAGGGATTTCTTCGACTTCGAGTCGATGAGACACTAGGTGTCAATTTACTACTTCGGATTAATTCGATGAGGCACTGGGTGCCAATTTACTTTGGTTTAGCCAATGAGACACGGGGTGTAATTTATTACTTCAAATTATCCAATGAGGCACTGAGTGTCAAACTGGTGTGTTTTGGTTGGATCCGTGTATCCATCCAAGTCCGAGCCGTATTAATAGGGGTAAATGAATAAGAAAGTTTATAATTGATTTTGAAATGGCATGGTATGAGACGTGGAAGTGAAATAGTGAATTGAAAATAGAATGTGGAATATGTTGCAGACATATGGAATGGATAATGCAATTGTATAATGAAATGTGAAATAAATTGTGAAAAGCTATTTATATAGCAAATGATGAGAATTGAGTATGGTAATAAATATTGTATTTATAATTTGAGTATTGAATGGTAAATGCTATTGTATAAATAAATGTGAATTTTAAATATTCAATTGTGCTTTATATTTACTTGTGCCTATTATATTATTTTGTCTTTAAATATTCGGATTATAGAAACACCACGAAGTTTATACTCAGTGTACGATTCTGTTTTCTGTGCGTAGGTTAGGTACTTAATTTTGAACGTCGATTCAGCATCCAACAACAATCCCGAACTCAAATGTGGTTATGTTTATCCTTTGTGTCGGCATGTACCTAGAGTGTCTAAATAATATTTGTTTTGTGTTTTGATTGTAAATAAGGTTGTAAGTTTAATTTTGGTTGGTTTTATACATATAAATATGTGTTTGTTTTTGAAGCCATATTATGGCATGGTAAATTGAACTAAATCTAGATAGGTGCATGTGAATTTAATTCTATGTTTAACTGCTCATGAACTAGGCAAATTAATTTGGATTTGGTATGTTTATAATTTAGATTAAAGTGGTCCTTTGATGACTTGTTTTGATGATATGAAATGTTTGAAAATTTTGTCTGTTTGATCTGTAAACTCCGGTAATGCTCCGTAACTGGGTTCCGACGAGAGATACGGGTTGGGGGTGTTACACCACATGCCCGTATGGCCCACACGCCCAACTTGGCCTAGCTTGTTTGGCCCACACGGCCACACTCACACCTTCACACAGCCGTGTCTTCCGCATGACCAAGCCTTCAACCATACAGCCACGCACTCGTCCGTGTGGCGTCGACGGTGTGGTTTTTTGGCTTTTGCCGAAGCTTTATTTTCTACGTTTTTGGTACACACCTGGTACGGTTTTGATGCAAAAAC
The DNA here is from genome assembly GCA_025698475.1 of Gossypium anomalum. Classification (NCBI taxonomy): domain Eukaryota; kingdom Viridiplantae; phylum Streptophyta; class Magnoliopsida; order Malvales; family Malvaceae; genus Gossypium; species Gossypium anomalum. Next base: position 45,723,499 of record CM046960.1, on the reverse strand, counting down.
ATTCTTGAGACCTTCAAAACTTAAGAAAAAACATCCAAATGCCTATTTAAGATTCAATTTACGAATCGGTACAAAACTTGAAATAACACTCAAGACTTACCGATGACATGAATAGACCCTAACGCAATTTAGACTATCGAAGTAAACTTTCGCTGCTCACCACCTTCACCTACACCACGAATTGGAGGAAATCAATCTCTTAACTACTTACCATTCTACCGAAACAAAAGATATAACCCTAACCAGCGTTAGAAAATAGAAGTTACAGAATACCCAAAACTTCACTTACCAATTGAACGAAAAATGACTGAATTCTCAAAATGGAATGATTCGACAGCAGTTTAAAAGAATAGGAAAAAAAGCAAAATACAAAGAAAAGGGGGAAGAACTACGTCAAATTTTTCTTTTGAAGAGAGAAAATTTTGAACAAAAGAAAAATATAAAAATAAAAGATATTCCAAATATTCCTTATTTTTCTCCCACTAACCCACTACTCATAACTCCCTCAGAATTTTAACTGCACCGAAACTCTATCGGACAACCAAGCAAAAATTAACATCCACGCTTGCACAAGGATTCGAACACAAGGCCTTTAACTCACAAATTCCCTTACCATTCGAACCAGTAGAGTCATTCTGATATAAATTATCAGACAACTTCATATAAGCCCACTCAACAAGGGGAAGGCTAGGATTAGAAAAATAACAAAATTTGGCAAAAGGGAGACTTGAACCCAAGACCTCACACACACACACAAAAAAAATACTTAACCACTGAGACAGATACACATTTATGTCAAATATTTATAGAAATAGAAATAAATTATTAAGGGAGTTACATTTCATCCTTGTCCAATAACATAATACTATCAGAGACACATAAATGATTGAAAACTTGAAAAGGGATTTTGCCTATATCAAATAATTAAGCAAGATGTTGTTATGAATTTGTTGAGTTGTGGATTAGAGTTAATATGTATATAACTCTGTAGAATTTATATAATAATAATTTTTGATACAATGTACAACAAGAAAGATGACAAGAAGTGAAATGTGGTGGTGTTGAGGAGACCAATTCACCTTAAGAGTGAGAGAGTCGAAAAAGACAAGAGGACAAACAAAGAGAGCTAAGGAAAAGGTTAAGGAGGATAAGTGCTCAAAGGTCACTGAAGAGGCCAAAAGTTCCCTTATCATTGCTTGGAAGAGTATTTATAGGAAAGTTCTTCTTTTCAAATAGTGTGATGTGGCAAGCCATTGTAGAGGGGTTGCCATTAGAGAGTATGTGTAGGATGTGCATTGTGGGACCTATTTTGTTATGACAGTTTGAGGTTTTTATGCTTAGATGAGGTCCAATGATCTTCAAAGGCGTGTTCACACTTAAAGGAGTCTTCACACCTAAAAAGGAATGCCTATTAAGGACACTCACCAAGCGAGTGGACTATATTTGGAAGCGGAAGGCCTAGATCTTTCAAAAGGAATGGGTTTTTGAAAAGTTTGGTTTAGATATACTTTTTTTTAGGTTTAGATATACATTTTCTATACAATGCCTAAACTACCCATAAACTCCTCTCACCCATAAATCGGAGGATAATATAGGCTTAGGTTGGATTCTCATTACTTTTAAAAGGTGCTATGAAAATGTGTTTGTGAAAAGTTTGATTTAAAATTTAAGTATCTAGTATTTCTATAGAAAAATGCTTTTGAGAAATAAAATATATATTTTAAATATGATGCTGTGAAGTAAAAATATGCATTCACATATTATTCAAATTCGATAATATTATAATATTTTAGTAAGAATATAAAAAAATAATATATTGTAGCTCATTATTAATATTTTGATATATAAAATATAAATTTTAAATATTTGTAAGCAATTAATGCTAATTATTTGTAAAAATTAATTTGAATATATCATTTATATTTTAATTATTAAAATATAACCAATACAAATTGAAGTATATAGTGTTATATATTTTAAATGAATTGCAATATGAAAATAATTACATGCTATATACAAATATTAAATAAAATACATTAGATTATAAATAATGGTTAAAAATATCATTTGACTCCAAAAAAGCTCAAAAGCAAAAGTTAAAGAAAGTGTTTTTGCTTTTGGATTCGAAAACACTTTTAACTTCCAAAACAATCTATTTAGTATTGTTTATAGCTCCAAAAACACTTTTGAAAAGTAATGAGAAATGAAGCCTTAAGCATGCTATTATTACATGTTAGTACCATAAGTCAAACGGTTATCAACTCAGCTAAGGTAATTACGAAAAATACCCTTACATGTATAAAATAATTTTTATTATTATGAAGGTACTTTTGTTTATATACATATACATACATACATATATATATATATATATATATAATAAAACTGTTAAAAAATTAGCAATTTTGAACCCATGCCACCAACATCTATAATTTTTTTTCTTTACCACTTCAACAAATGCTTTATTTTGATATTTTGATATATTTTAATATTATTACACAAATTTTACACCCACTTCATTTGTATATTTATACTATTATTTAAGCGTGTGTGTATTTAATATTATCAATATGATGTATTTATCTATTAAAATTTCCTTTTACTCACAAGTTATACTATTTTTTTATTTTAATTTTGTACATATTTTCAAACCTTACATTTCATTATTTATTGTATGTTGTTTTTAAACTCACACCTATATTCTAAATGTGTGTTTCCCCACACATATTGTAACATCCCCAATATCCCCCTAAGTTGAGAACAATGTTAAACCAAATAGTAGATATGTTAGAATTTGAGAAGGTCATAAAATAATAATTATCAATGTTAGTAGAGGGAGAAGATTGATATTGAAGGTAATTGAAAGGGCTTGTATATTATGAGAAATAAATTTGGGATATTGACTAAATTATAAAAGAGTGAAAAGTGTTGGGGTAAAAGTGAGAGAAGTAAGAGTTGGAATGATTAGATTGAATTGAAGGAAAAAAGAAGAGGGACTAGAAGTGAAATTTTATCAAAAGAAAACATGACTCATCAATGATCTTGTAGAGACAGTTGAGGGATTAAATAGTCAATACACAATTTATATAATTATGCAAAAAATAATGATTAATGATTAACGACTAAATTGGTGTAAAAATATGGTTGGTGGAGATATTTTAAATTTTTATTATTAAATTACAAATTAATAAATATTATTTTAGAATAGTTTAGAAAGATGATGATATCCATTCATTTTTCTCACGTTCTCATTGTAATAGGCCCATACCAAAACTAAAATAAAGAAAGCAAAACAAAATAAAAAAATAAAAAATCCAATAATAAGTGTCCATAGTCCATTTTATAACAACTCAACAACTAAACCAAAGCCCAAATAAACCTAAACACAAATTGGCCCAAAATCTAAAATTTCTAGAAGACCCTAGCATCATCCTTTGCACTGCAGCAACTTTCAACAGCCTCCAGCACTGCTGCTGCCTCCGTGCCAGCCCCACATGCGCCTCCTTCGCCGTTGCCACGTACACCATCATCTAGCTGGCTCTGTTCGTGCCTGCAACAAAATAACAACCCACAACAGATTGACAGCAAGGAGATCTTAGGGAAAATTGCTTGTATTTTTTATTATGATTAATATTTTTTTTTTCATTTGGCTATAAAAAGCCAGAAAAAGTGATGTAACGGGGATCATTTTTTTTCCCACAGAAATACACATGGATACTGAAAGAAAAATCAATTTGAAATTAGTTTTAAGGTGATTTTAGATCGTGTTCTTCCTTGATTTTCATTTCTATTTCATCATTTTTATCTATTGCATGAAAAAATGAATCTATAAGGGCAAAGGGAGACTTATCTGTAGTTGAAGGAGCCTCTGAATCTTTGTTTGCTTCATTGAAATTGAAGCTTTGATGAGGATTCGGGGATCTGATTCGAAGATATGGAGGCGAAGGGGAGGTTGAATAATGCCTCTGGTTTAGCCGAATGAAGAAGGATGGGTTTTGTTTTTTCTTTCTTTTGATTTTGTTGAGTGTTTGACTTTAGGTACTTTTTTTAGCTTGATTTTGTGGTGAATTTGAAACGGTGGTGTATGGAGCCACACTTTTGCACTTCGAATGGTTAAATTGCGCAACTGATCCTTTGCCTTTGTGTAGGTTTTTAATTGATCTGTATTTACATTTTATTTTATTTCAAAATTTTCCTAGAATTTGTGTGTCTTTGCAATTCAGTCCGCACCTAAACACAGTGTTTGAGGACCTGGAATATTTTCAGTTTTGGTCCCTGAATATTCGTGTATATTACGCTTTAGTATTTCTATTTCAGTAGTTTTTTTTTATTTTGTAAATTATCTCTTCTATTTAAATTTTGTTTTAATTGAGTTTTCTATTTGTATAATTCATTGTTAAAATTCATTTAATATTTTTATTCCCAGAATTTGCGTGTCTTTGCAATTCAATCCGCACCTAAACACAAAGTTTGAGGACTGGAATATTTTCGCTTTGATCCTCCGAATATTCGTGTATATTACGCTTTAGTATTTCTATTTCAATAGTTTTTTTTATTTTGTAAATTATCTCTTCTATTTAAATTTTGTTTTAATTGAGTTTTCTATTTGTATAATTCATTGTTTTAAAATTCATTTAATATTTTTATTCATGTGTTGAGCTTTTTAATAATTTTGCTTTGTTTTTATTTGTGTAATTATTTTGAAGTTCTTTTTATATATCATATTATTTTGACATTTAGATAATATTCAGTTTAAATCTTTTATATATTTGTACATATATACTATTTTGATTGAGTTTTTTTATTTTGTATAATTCATTATTATTTTAAAAATCCTCTTAACATACATTTTTAATTCTCTATTATTTATTTTTATATTTCTAGCTACTTTAATAATTTTACTTTGTTTTTTAAAATCATTATTGTAAAGTTTTCATATCATATCACTTTAATATTTTGTATAATATTTTTTAAATTTTTTTTGTATATTATATATATATATATGTATATATGATTCATGATAGAATGCCACGTATATTATTAATTTTATATTATTTTATACATACGATTTCTTTTAAACCTATTCCTATATTTTGTTATATATATTTTTAATTTGTTATTCACATACTTGGTGTATATTTGATCATGTTATTTTGATTATATAGTTTTTTTTTAAAAGAGATTTATTTATATAATTATGTTGTATAAAATATTACGTATATAAAGTTAATTTAATCTTATAATTTATATTTTAATTCCATGATATTTTATATTTTATATTCATATATTCTTAATTTTATTTTATATATATGCATCCTTTCAAACCCAATCATGTGTTGATTCATTTCGTAAGTTTTCATATATTTAATAGTTTTCAAATTATTTCTAAATTGTTTTGTGTACTATGTGTCACTTTAGTTTTCATGTTATTTCATGTATTATTGTTTTATATTGATTATTAGCCTTTTGCACTATTATTTAAATCATGTTAGTTTGTTCTTTTGTTTACTTGTATAATATTTCGTATAGTAATCCGTGTTTGTAATTTTGATTTTTTCTATATTGTTGCATCGTGATTCAAAATTTCAAATATTTTGGTTGATATTAATTGTTTCACTGTTATTTTAAAACAAATAAAAGCGTTTTGAGCCAATTTTCGATTTTCTTTATCATTCAAAATTCGAAATAAGGGCAATATTCAATATTTGGGAATTCGAAAAATGGTACTCAATCGTCTCGGGTATGATTTTTCGCTAACTAAATATTTGAATAACCTTTTTTTAGTGTACAATTTTTCAAAAGTCAAAAATCAATTATTTTTAAAGGTAGAAGGATCGTATCCAATCGTACTGGGTATGATACTGCATATCTTTGAAATGAGAGATTTGTGACTACTAATTTAAACTATTTAAACATTTTTAAGAATCATGCTTTAAAAGATCTTTCTTTTTTAAATCTTTGATATAAGGATAGCATCGAATCAATTTGGTACCAATTTTTGGGCGTAGTGAGGGTGCTAACCCTTTCTCATACGTAACCGACTCCCGAACCCATCCATGAATTTGTGTAGACCAAAATTGATTTAAAATGTCTTATTAGGTGATCCAATCACACCTAAATAAAAAGATTGGTGGTGACTCCACACTCGGTTTTAAAAAAGTCGATCCCCATTGTTTTCTAAATAAAAAAGGTTTCGACACTCACGACACTCTCTTTTTTCTATCTTTACAAGTTTTGTTTTTAATACAAATATGTCATTGTCACCATTTCCTAGCCTTTCAAGCATAATTCCTCTAATTTGTTTCATGAATCTTTAGTGAAAATAAAAGAGAAATATAATAGTTATGATAGCTTCATGAGAAGTACATCTATAATTGTCTTGGAGGAGAGAGAATAAGAATTAGGGTTTAATTACAAGAGATCAATGTAAGAATGATAAGTTTTACATGGATTTCTTGTTAGTTTTATTTAAAAGTATAAATATGGTATTTGAGTATAAGTGTAACACCCCTCTCCTGGTTTGGTCACTGAACTTAAGCTATAGAATACTATTAACGATATCGAAGCAGATTACATCCAATTTTGGCGTTAAAATTTAATTAAACAATAAAACATTTCATAATCCATGCATAATATGATTTACAAACTAATCCGAGTCTCAATTGAGCTTACAAAAGCTCTTAAGTTGACCTGAGCACAAATAAGGATCAAATTGAAAACTTTTCAAAAAGTAGGACAAATTTTCAAAATAAGGGTCACATGGTCTTGTGACCAAGCGGTGTAACTCTCTGAAGCTGTGTGGTAAAAAGATCCAATTTTTATTTCAAATAGTCACACGACCGTGTGAATAGGCCATGTAACAAATTGAGACTGTGTGGATTAAAATTGATCATTTCTACAATACTCACATGGTCGTGTGGCATGCCCATGTTCGTCATACGGTCGTGTGGAACCAAAGTAGGTCATTTGATAATTGTTTCAAAACCAACCCTTGAAAGTGGCATCAAGATACATTTTGGTAATCATAAACCTGTTTCAAAACATACCAACTCAATGCCAAACATAACTTGTAGTCATCTAAACAATTCACAATCAATATGTCACAATTGACATTAATTCACAACAATGAACATGAATAAACACAAACCATTCCATAACTAATATCTAATTCATAACACAAGATAATTCATATGTGCATTACCTGTTTTGATTAACCATCCATATTTGCACAACAAAATACCAAGACTATGAACATGACAATTCATCACATCCATAATTTACCATAAGTGTTCAAAGATCAACAATGCCATAAAACAAACTTTACATTACATCTACTAGACACTTCTATGTACATGCCACGTATAACCGGATTAAACGATGAAAAGTCTACCGAATCAAGAGATGAATAATGTGGGCTTCTCGTAGATCCAGTCGACACGTTTCAAACGTCCAAATCTATAGAGAAAGTAGAGATTATTGTCACACCCCAAAACTAGGCCTTGTAGTTTTAAGGGTAATTTAGGAATTTTAGCTCTAGTGTGCTTGAAAATTTTGTAGCATGGTAAACCAAATATGTCTTTGTCTATGGATTTTAGAAAATCAAATCAATTTTTGAAAATAATGTTCAAAAGATCTTTAATTTTAAAATAATGATCGTTTTGAAATGGGGGTTAAAACTAGGAGACTAAAAGAGCAAATAGCGTAAAACTTGTAGTATAAAAGATGGAGAGAATTAAAGGAAAACTTGAAGCCCCCACAAGAAAAAACCTTTCGAAACAAAGAATAGAATTCTCTCAATCTAAATATTTTTGTTGTTATAAAACCTAGAATAACTAAGGCTTATTTATAGGCTGAAATTCGTAGCATATATGACTACAACCCTAGGTTAACCAAAGTTTAAATGGGAAACTAAAAACAGAGTTTAATTGGGAAAGAAAAATTGAAAAAATTGAACTACAAGTTGCCATGTCGTAATGTGGCATCGCGTCAACAAGGCTCACATCGTTAGGATAAGGGCTTTCTTCTTATCATGACATCGATTGCTTGTCAGGATGAAGATCACTTCCTCATTTCGATGTTGCACACTGTTTAGTCCAAAATATGAGGCAAAACTCCACAATGACCAAGTATGAGGAGTAAAATGAATATCTAACTATGTTACGAGGTTGAAATGGGCGACTAGGAGCTTAAAAAGGCTAAAATAAATGAGGCACCTAAAAGGACGAAGGGGATATGACATTCAACCAAGTCTCGCAATACATTTGAACACAAGGTTGCCTGTGTGCCATAATGCTCCGCCAACCACTACGACACCTACGTCGTCAGCCCTGTACATATTTTCTTTTGTGTTTTCATGATCTTGATGTATTTTTTTTATGTTGCTGCCTGAAATTAAGGTTAAAGGTGTAAGTGTAACATATGAAAATCTTCAATAAGAAATCAATGGAGCAACTTCTAACTTGTTCTTCATTTATTATTATTCTTATTAAACTATTGTTGTTGTTGTTGGACTTAATTGTTAAACATTTTGAGTAATTATCTTTATCTCTATAAATAGAGATTTCTAATCTATCAATAAATCAGGTGGAATCATTTTATAAGTCTCTTGTTACTTCAATAATCACAACTTAAATATTGGCTAACTTTCTATGAAAGTCTATTTAGATCCATTGATAAAAAGGTTTGTGAGTGAAAGTGAGAATTTCTATAATAATATAATTAAGTGAATATTGATATAATTTTTAAATGCTAAATATTAAAAAATTAAATATAACAATTCTGTTATCATATTTAGAAAGGTTTTTTACATTTGAAAGAAAGGCTAAAACCTTGTAACTTTTTAATATAAATAAATTTATTTAAAACTTCCATCCTCATCAAGACTATGATTGATGTGATTGAAAGAGACTTCAAACTTTTTTTGCTCAAAACCATCCAAGGAAAAGAGAATAAGAAATTTCCAAGTCAAAAAGTGTGTTTTGGACAAAGTGAGGCTCAACCAAAAACCTTATTGTTTTCCACTTGCATATAATAAAAGCAATTACATGTTGTTTGCACATTGGATTTTAATGAGAAGACAAAAACGGAGCCACCACTACTGGGCTTTTTTACAACAATATTATAAAATAAAAAAATTAAATTCAAAAATGGTATGTATGCCCAATTATATATGAAAACAAGATGTTTAAGGAGTGGAGGGTGATGCATAGGTTGCACCACCTTATTTTTTTCAGGCAAAAAATGGTTTTTTATAAAAAAAATTAATATTTTAATGGTCACACCATTATGATTGGCGACACCCAATATATGGGTTTGGTATAAACCCGGTTATAAAAAAAAAGGTATAGGGGGCACTAGTGACCCCTCTTTGGCAGGCGGCACCAATGACCCCTATCTAATAGGCAATTCAGGAGAAGAAGCAGATTTGGGGGACCTTATAACCATGGTCCCCCTTTGTAGTTTTAAAACAGGAGAAGTAGTTTTAAAAAAAAAAAAGGAAAGTAGAAGATAAGAAGAGAGGGAGAAGAAAGAAAGGTAAAAAAAAAAATTAGTAGAAAAGATTAAAGGAAAAGAAAGCTAAAAGAAAGAAAGGAGAAGCAAAAAAGAAAAAAAAGGAAAAAAGAAAAGAAAAGAAAGAAAGGATAATAGAGAAGAGGAAGGTGAAGGTATGTTTTTCTTTCTAAAATAGAAGCAATTAGAAGTTATTATAAATTATTTTGTTACTAATTTGTTTAGTTTGATTTTTATTGTGATTTATTATAAATGTAATTTTTTTATGTTGTTTTAAAATTATTTTAAAGTTATTTTGTTAGTAATTATTATAAATTAATTTTTAGTTAGTGGTGACACTAGAGGAAAATAGATTAATAATGAAATTTGAAAAAAAAAACTTATTTTTTGTCATAGATATTGGAAGTAATGGCAATAAATATGATATTGTCTAATGAGATAACAACTTCAACACAAAGGGAAAAAGTTGATAGGATGATTAGAGAAGTACAAGATTATAGAATGAAACTAGAAGAAGGTATTGTTCAACATAATATTGCCATAAATCAAAAGATGCAATAAGTGTTATGGAAGGGTCATCAACTGATTAAAAAGAATAAAGTGCAATACTTTACCTTTATATGGACATTAATAGAACGAGAGCATCAAATGATTCTTGACCAACTTTGGAAGATATTGGTGCCACAAACCTATTGAAATATAGTTATATACTACGTGAAGTTTATAATCTCTTATAGAGCAAGGAAAATAGCGAGACAAATTGTAGGTTCGTGAAAGTTGACTAGGAAGCAAAATGTATTTGACATGCCATGGATGGATAAATTAGTTGTTAGGAAATTACCAAGACAATTTATAAATTCAATACCCGTTATAAAGATGGAAGAGGAAGAAGATCCTGTGGAATTTCCAAATTGGATTGTTGAAGATAAATTTAAAGAGAATTCAGAATTTAATATAGAGTATTTCCTGGAGGAAGATACAGAATTGTATATGGAAGAAAACGTAGAAATGAGTTTAAGTGATTAAACGCGAAGATAAAGTAAAAGTTAAAGACTAGAAAATGTGAAAAAATGAGTAAATATGGTTGTACATGTATGAAATGAGAACTTAATGTTGATATAATGCTGAGCTTATGAATGAAAAGTTTTCCATATTGATATAATGTTGGTTTTTTTTATAGTTTATTTTTTATTAAAGTAATGTTTTTTACTGTTCAAAATTGTATTGAGAACTTTTGTTTCTTTTTTAACAAATTTAGTATTGAAGATGGATAATTAGTTTTTCGTATGCGTTTATTTTGGTGGAGTGATTTTGACAACAACAGTTGGATGTATATTTGAATGTCGCCAAGAAATAGCATTGAGATTTAATAAAAATATCTCATTGGATGATATGCAGGAAAGGATTACTGTAAAAAATTTTAGACGTTGTGAGAGAAGGATCTCGAAACTTTTCTATAAGTTTCCAGTTTCGATAGATCCCATCAATTTCACTGAAATGAAACTTGTAGACGATGATGACGTGGAGACAATGTCACTCTTTATTGTGGGAATCGGTGCTGTAACACCTCAAACCTGACTTAAACATTATGGCCAAATCTAGTGATGTCACATGATAGGGTGCTTGAAAACCGTGCCATCTCGATAAAACCATTATTCGTTTAAATACTTTTCTTTATCTCTTGTTAGCTTCTAAATATGTTACTCAGTTAGTCGGTGGTTTCAAAAATTTATTCGTTGCGGAAGCTTTTTAAAACAATTTAAGTAATCGTGTATTTCTTGATAAAACATTTGTTTCTTTTGAAAACCAAGGTTTCCTACAACTAGCAGTTTAAAATCCATAAAGTAAAGAAAAACAAAAACCCCAAAACCAAACAAAAGTCCAAAAGTCCAATTTACAACCCAAAAGTTAAACCAATAAAAATAAAACCAATAATCATATTTAAATCCATAATAGTCCAAAATCATAGTCACCATCGAGTTCTTCGCCGCACCGATCCTTCTAAATCTAGGGATTACCTATGCACATTTAAAAAAAAGGGTGAGTTTACATAAACTCAGTGTGTAATCCCACAGAAAACAAAAATAGCAAATCACAGTGCACAGTTAAAATAGTCCTGGGCCTAGGCCCTTTTCAGTATTAGTAACAGTTTGGGCCTTAGCCATCTCAGTACAGTATCAATAGGGTCTTAGCCCATCACAGTATCAGTGGCAGTCATACAGTATTCAGTAACAAAGTCCTACCTAACCAGCCTCTACACACCATCTCCATCCAACCCTACACTCTATTTGAGGATTAAATCAACCCACCCATCCCTACACTCCAGGTAGTACCGAATGTGACACAAAACAGTAATTTGTAGCTCAGCTGCCAGTATATTAGGCTTAAGAGCCTTTTAGTACATGTCCTTCAAATAATATCAACCCAACCCAGTGTAATGCAACATACAATGAAATGTCATGCTATCATAAGTTTGTTAGATACACATTTAGTTCAATATACATGCTTGTATATAACATGCTCAGTACATAATACACACAATCAATATCACACAGTCTAAGTAGTGCTTGCCGACCCTACAGAAGGTTCACAGTTGACTTCGGTGACCCATGTAACCTTAATAGTCATTTCAATAAAAATGGGCTCACACACCCATGTCGATCACACAGCCATGTTAGGGCACATTACCTACCACACGGACAACCACACGCCCGTGTGGCATCGACAGTGAGGTTTTTGGCTTTTTTCAAAGCCTCATTTTTTACGCAATTGAGTACACACCTGTATCATTTTTGACGCAAAAGCAACTCCAAGCAATCTCAAACCCCCAACGCTTTAAATCGATTTGCTTATAAAGTAGTACTAGAAGAGTCTCAATCCTAGCAAAATAATGCAAAGCTGTCCACGAAACGCCAAAATAAGGAACAAAAGTACAATTGCAGTCGAGATGGGAGAAAAATTGAAAGAAAATGGAAAGAGAAGGGTAGGTTTTGGCAAAAGAGATGGAAAAATCAACAGAGTTTTTGGAGAGAAACAAACATCAAAGAGATGAGTACTTACCGAATGATCACAGTTAATCGTGGAATGACATAAGACCGAGTGGAAAGAAGTTGAGGAGAAAAAAGAATGGAAGAGCACAAGAATTTTAACAGCAGGGAAAAATAATGAAAAAGGAAACGACAGCAAAAAAGGAGAAGAGGAGAAGAGAAAACTAAATATTTTATTTTGGGGGAAAAAAAGAAAAAAATTTGTGGCATATGCAGATTAGTTGGGCATAATCAGAGTAAATGCTCGCAGTAAAACTACCATATTGGACAATTGTCACGATCGGATAGATACTGAGCTAATGTACTCTATTGTGTCTAATTTATAACAAAGTTTTTTCCAAGTTTGTTACAATGAATCTAATTTAAATTACAAAATTTGTTTCAATGAATCTCAATTAAATAAATACAAAGTTTGTTCCAACACATGTCATTTAAAATTACAAAATTTGTAATTTTGCATTTATATTTTACTACAATTAAATAAATACAAACCATGACTATTTAAATTGCAAAAATCCCTAAAATTAGTGGTTTGATGGTGTGGTCCTAGGGATATATTTTTGTGGTGGTCGACATTCACGTTGCGATTGATCGTGACGATCAATATTCTCTTCACCTAAACTTGGGGGTCTGTTAAACATAGAAGAAAAATCATAAGCCCGAAATGTAATCGATGAACTTGGGCCAAGAGGAGTTAAGTACAGTGGTGGTAATGGGCTAGGAGGAGTGGAGTACTGTTGTGGTAGTAGGCTGAAGATATCAAACTCTGAATGATATACATGTCCTGATGAGCTTAGGGAATAGTCATTGACCCTCAAGTCCAATGATAAGAACTATCCTAAGAATGCGGCTCTGGGTCTTGCTCAGGCTCAGGCTTAGGCGATGGTGATGTGTCATTGAAAGCACCAAAAATAACCTATCCTTATGAAATAACAAAAATAATAGTATAAGGGAAGTAGGGTCAAATCCTCAAGGACTGGATTGCTACAACTTCTTGTTCCTCAAAATCCTGGGCACAGTCGTGCCTAAGAAAAATAGCGTACCTGGAAAAATAATTAAAAATATGGATGATTTGAAATTGTAAAAAGAAATTGTAACGCCCTAAATTTTTGTAATTCAAGCTTATGTGATTATGGAAAACAAAAAGATCTGTATATGTTGTTGTAATTCATTAACACAAATCTATATCTACTTTAGTGGTTAAGTGTTTTGAGTGCGTGTGAGAGGTCCCAAGTTCAAGCCTTGCCTTGGGCAATTTTTGGTATTTTTCTAAATAAATCCTTGACCTTGCGCAATAGGATTTTATTTAATTGTTTGTAAGCTTATATCAGAATGGGCCTGCTGGTCTGGTGGTTAAGTGGAGTGTTGGAGTGTTAGAGGTCCTGAGTTCGAATCCCTACGAGGGAGTTTATTTTTGCTTGTTTGACCGAGAGAGTTTCAGTCAAATTAAAAGTCTATAGTGGTTGAGTTGAAGAGTCATGGGGGGAGTGTTTTGAGAGATGTGGTAGTGTTGCTAAATTATCTTATTTTATTTTGTTGTAATTCTTTTTGGTTTATCTCTCCTGCCGAAAATCTCTATGCCATTTTTGACGTTTTTCAAAATTTTCAAATGTTCGTTCTTTCACTTTTCTTTACATATTCCTATTTAGTTCTTTTTGGTACGATTGGGGTTCCCTTTATTCGTGCGTCGATTCAATTGATTTGTGGAGAGCGAAAAATTGTCCTGTTAATAAGTATTTTGTAAGTTGCGTTTCTCCACGATAATCTCTTTGTTGTCTCGTAAAGTCAGGTGTGGTAAGTTTGTTTTTAATTGTTGTGTGTGGGATTAACTGTTAGTGTTGTTGATCGATTTAGGAGAAGACCAAGGGGCTATAGGCTACTGATCGACACTCTAGTAGTGTGGAAGTGTCATTGCCATGCGAAGGTTCTGGTGGTCTAGAGAGTGCTTTGGCATCGAAACAATACCAGGTGTGTATCCAAAAACACAGAAAACGAGAATTGGCAAAAGCTGAAAAATGATTTTGTCTACGCCACATGGCCGTGTGGTAGGCCGTGTGAAATTCTGTCAGCCTCAACATGGTAGTGTGATTGACAAGCCAAGCCGTATGCAAGTGACACAGTCGTGTACGACACACGGGCTTAAAAAATTGGGCTATGTGGGCCACACGGGCATGTAGAATTTTGGGCCAGGCCGTGTGGAAGCCAAATTGGGTCGTGTGGGCCACACGAACGTGTGGGCCCGCTCGGGCAGGCCACATAGGCGAGTGAGCCCATTTTTCTGAAATGATCTGTAAGGTTGCACGAGTCGCCTAAGTTGACTGTAGACCTACTGTGGGGTCGGTAAGCGCTACTTAGACCCCTAAACAAGTATTCTGACTGTCTGATTTATGTACTGAGCATGAACTATGATATTTGAATTGTTTGTATGATCTGATAAATTGCATATTAGCATGTCATATTTGTATGTTGCATTGCACCGGGGTTGGGATGATTTTTTGGAGGAAGTATTCTGAAAGGCTCTTAAGCCTGATATCTGGCAGCTCAGCTGCAATTATCTGATTATGTGCCGCATTTCGGTACAGCATGGTGTGTAGGGATGGGTGGGTCGATTTTATCCCCACATGGTGTGTAGGGTTGGGCGGAGTTGGTGTGTAGAGGTTAGTGGGTAGGACTCTGTTATTCTGTTCTACATGTTATACTTGAGATGGGTTAAGGCCCTAATTCGTATCTGATTCTGTATCTGAGTGGGCTAAGGTTCACACCAATTCTGTAAAGGGCTTAGGCTCGAACTATATATAAATATATAATTGATTTCGGATATTGTGCTGTGTGTATATTTTCTATGGGGATTACACACTAAGTTTGCAAAAACTCACCCTTTTCTGTTTAATCTGTTCATGTAATCCCCAACATTAGACGGATCGGTGTAGTAGAGGACTCGACAGTGACCACTGCTACTGCCTCACAGTAGATTTATGGTTTATACTTATCATGGTTTTAATTTTTATTTGGGAAATTTTAATATAATTATGGCCATTACGTATTTTGTTTAAATTTGAGATTTGCAATGTATATGGTTTTACTGCTATTAGTAAGAAAACTCGAGTTTTCAATAAAAACAAACATTTTATCAAAATACACTCAAATTCGCAAACTATTTTAAAAGCTTCTACAAAGTATAACATTTTGAAAATGGATAATGATTGGAAACAAATGACACGTTTTTGAAGTTAGCATAAGATAATGAAAAGTGGTACAAAAGGAGAAATGGTCTTAATGTCATTGCGATTTCTAAAGCACTATCATGTGACATCGCCATATTCAGCCATAATATGTAGGCTGGGTTTGGGGTGTTACAGAAACAGAATTGAGGAAAGGGATTCTTCGATTTGAAGAGTTCCAGCCTTCAGCTATCTCGATCCTCTTTAGATTCAATCCTAGGCTTTTAGGTGATCTTTCCCATGACAGAATAAGCCAGTTATAGTAGAAGAGGATGTCGACGACCACTAGCTCGACTTAGATTTTAAACTTATGATTTAGAGGAACCTAACTCTAACCAACTGTCACTTTTGTGGGACTGTCTTATACAAGATCATCATTTCTCAATGGTGAATGCCACGCCATTTTGTCTCTTGGGCTCGACAACCTTTGACGCAATACGTTAACAAACAGATTGTGCAACCTTCCCAAAACTTACAAAGCGGTCGTTCCTTACACAAGATGAAAAGATCACTTTTGGAAGGACATGGATGGAAGCGTCAGTCCCAAAATGCGGAGAAACGATGAATACTCGTTGGGAAGGCCAAGTGCAGGTTTTAAGCCTCATGGTCCCTTTTTTTTTTTAAGAATCTCAATAACCTTTGGTTAGATGAGTTTAATGGCTCATGCTTTTCAGGAAAAAGAACACAAGTTTCATGGAAAAGAATTTTATTGTAAAATAAAATAAAAGGAACAAAAAGGCTAGAGCCTTAGGGGAATGAGTTTTTATAGAAATGATGAGTGAACATTCATGTCACTCCATCCCCTATTTATAGTACATAGAAAACCAAGTTTGTTCCTATTTAAACTCTAAAAGATAAATAAAGATATGATCTGAAATAATATCATAATAATCCTAACAATAATCCTAGAATTAAAATTAAAATTTAAATAAAGTCTTCTGTTCATAAATCTCTTCTTTGAATTTTTGCCCCAAGTCTTTTGCATTTTATATTTCGACACCACTTCTTTCCTATTTCGCATGCTGACTCGTTTTGTCTTTAATGTCACGCTTTTGCCTTCAATTTAGCCCCTATAAGATAAAAAACCATAAAAAAAACTCAAATTAGTAGGATCATACTCAAAATATATATCTCATTAACACATAAAAGTATGTCATTTTGGAGTATTATCAGATGGCTCTAGCTTAGGTACAGGAGACAGATGTGGAAGGGGATGGGACGGTTGCCCAAGTCTTATCATGTGCGGGGACTATCACCTACTGCCCACCAAATAAATACAGTTTCCATATCTTGGAATACCACTATATATACTTTAGCAAGGGCTGCAGATCAAAACAATGATCTATCTGAGGTATTCGCCCCAACCTGTTGTTCCACACTGCAATATATTGTTGATGTACTATCACCTAATTATTTCTATGTTTCCCCCTCTTGTAAATCCCGTGGATGTCCCCTAACTGTACTAGCGGGGTCAGGATATACTGTTTATAACGGAACTATTGGAGTACTCAATCCCCGTGATACCACTCTACTGTCTAGAAATTTATAATGGGTGCGTTAATGCACCATAGGTCTGAGTGGATGTGTGCAGACAGAGAATAACAACCATAATTTCTGGGAGAGAATAGGGCATCCAGATGAATTGTACAATTAATAACATGGTTATATTAATGCGAGTTGAGTAAGATAAAGTAATAAAATATCACTAATATTGAAATAACTTACCCCCTCTCCTGCATGATTCTTAATCATCAGATGGTATATTAAAACTGTGAATAACCTCCCGATACCTGGATTAGTACTTCATTTATGAAAGAAAACTTGTTAGAATGATATCATTATGCAAAATTTTCAAATAATTGCTATAATGGGTAAAATATTATTACCTATTCACGAGTGGAAATACATATGCTTGGTGAATAACTGATGCCAAGAATGGCATTCGATAAAGCGCACAAGACTACAGCAATATGAGGCATTCACCTATGTTCATGACAAAAGGATTTGTCATCCGACTAAGCTCACGATACAACATAGCTAGCACTGCGGACCCCCAACTATACGAATGGATATTATGCAAATCAAATAATAGGGGAAAATACATCAAGTGAACCTTGTTCTTGTTTGCATCTGGCATGAGTACACCTCTTATGATGTGCATAATGTACACTAGAACAATGTACATCATCTCCCGTTCAGTGGCAATACTTTGTAAATGCTTGAAATTAGCTTTCAACCATGAAAAGCTCAAACTCGTAAATTTCCCCTCACTAGGCGAGCGTCCAAGTAAGTTATAGTATAGAACTTACGCCCGTGACCGTACTTCCTTTGATGGAGAGCCTGAGATGCAGTGCAACTTCTTGTAGAGTGATGGTGCACTCCCCACACGACAAATGAAATGTGTGGCTCTCAGGGCGCCATCGCTCGACCAAAGCTGATATTAAGTCGTACCGTAAATCAAACGTATGGATCAGTGCTGCTGGTCTGAATCCGGCTTGTACAGGCCAATTTTTGGGCCACTTACAAGCCCAACACCCAATTACAATAAAACCCAAATACCCCTAAAACCCACTTACAACCATCAGCCCAATTTAGCCCATTTTCAAACCCAAACCCGGTTGGCCCATTTAAAACCTAAACTAACCCACTAAACTGATAGCCCAACCACAACCTAGCCCAATACCCAAACTGACCCAAACAGAAACCTTAGCCCCTTAAAGATGCTAACTCTAGCCTCCCCACTTGCAAAAGTCAGCCGCCGACCTAATCCCCACCTGCTCTTGACACCGCCGTCTGACCAGCGCCACTCCACCAGTCACGTCGCCATGCCTGCAACCAATTAAATAGAGAAAAGATAGAAAGTAAGATAGAATAATGTAAATAGCCTTTTAAAAGGCCAAACAAAGAATTTTTTAGGGGGGACGGATTTTTGATGAAAAAATAGAGCAAAAGAGACTCAAACAACAAAGAGAAATATTCGGTCATAGCAAGAAATACAAAACAGAGGAGTTAGATTCAGAATAAGGTGTTATTTTCGATTCATTTTCATTTTAATTTAAACAGAGGAGTTAGATTCAGAATAAGGTGTTATTTTTTATTCATTTTCATTTTAATTTTTTACTTTTCGCAACTATTCACACATAGAAAGATCCATTTATCTTCTTTTATAGTTTATATATACTAATAAAAAATACATTAAAAAAAGAAAAAATATACCTTTTTAGAATTTCGGCGAGGGGCCTGGTGGAGCTCATTAGTCCCCTGATCGAGATCTGGGTCGACCTAGAGAAGGGAGGAGAGCTTTCTCTCCTATTTTTTTTAAAAAGCTGATGGGTATGAATTTTTTGGGAAATTTAAGGCTTTTATAGCCTACCAAAACGGCACCGTTTTTGTGCCCAACTTCAGACCAAAAAATGACGCCGTTTCTCTCTGCCCGACCCGATCCGGCTTTGACCCATTAGGATCCGCGTGTTTTCTATGGAAGGGCTAATTGCACCTTTAGCCCTTTCGCATTTTACGATTTTACAATCAAACTTGTTGTTATTTTTAATTTGGCCTAACTGTTTACTTCGATTTCTGATTTAATCCCTGATGGTGCGCTGCATATTGAGGAGGAGGGAATATTGTACTTTCGGTCCCCCTATGTTTTGTGCGCTCTCAAATAAGCCCTTTTCTCTTCATTTCCTTTCACATTTGCCCCAAAACTTTGTCATTAATTCAATTTTAGTCCTTTTTATTGGTTTTTGTTTCTGTATTAAATATTACTTTTTTTTTTTGTATTTCAATATTATTGTCATTATTATTATTATTATTATTATTATTATTATTATTATTATTATTATTATTGTACATTAGTGTATATCTTCATGTATGTATATATATATGTAGTAATATTTTTATTACTTTATTTAATATTTTTATTATAATAGCTTTTGTATTTCAATATTATCATTATTATTATTATTATTATTATTATTATTATTATTATTATTATTATTATTATTATTATTATTATCATCATTAACATTACTATATATTCTTATTAGATGTATATATATATATTACTGTTTTTAATGACTTTAGTTTAATATCATTTTATTATATTTACTTTTTTGTATTGTATTACATGGTTATTATTATTATATTTATTAGTGTATGCCTCTTACCCCGTATATATTTTTAGTACGTATTAATAGTCAATTTTTTTAATATATATTATATGCATAATTTATATATAATATTATGTATATATTTTAATATTATCAGTTATATATCTTTATACTATATTATTTCTAATACTATTATTTATATATATATATATATATATATATATATATGTATAAGTATGTTTATAGTGTACAAAATAGTTATATTATTATTATTATCATTTCTAAGGTATGTATGTATTGTATATGTTATATAGATGTTATATATATTTTTAATATTACTAGTTATATATAGTTCTTATACATTTCCATGTACATATTTTTATACCATCTTATGTATATATTTTAAATACTAGATTGTATATATATATATATATATTTCCTTAGTACCACATTATGTATATATCATGTATATACTTATTTTTACCCATATTGTATTTATTATTAATTTTAATATATTTATTTTATCGTACATATATATATACCTTTCTTATTTGTATTACTTGTGTATGCCGTATTATTGATTTTGTATTTATTATTTTCCCTATTGCTACTTATTATATTATTATTTGGTGAACATACATCTTTTACTATTATTAGTATGAATGTATTTTCCTTGTCCATAGTATTCCTAATATTATCGCATATGATCAATTATACTATGTGTACTTGTATCTAGTACATATATATTTAGTAATATTACACATATATGTCTATTAGGCATTATATTTTCATACATCATGTATATATGTCATATATTATATTTTTGCATATTATCTTATGTATATATTACCTTATATTATTATTACTAAATGTACTTTATATTTGTTCATGTTTGGTTTTCTCTTTTAAATATTATTATTATTGTTTTGCTACTGCTCTAGTATTATGTTAACATTTTTCATTGATAATGTCATTGTTTGCATCTTTGATTTATTTTAAATTCTTATTTCATGAATATTTTTTATGTTTAATTACTAATCGAGGCAATATATCGATTTAACATTAAGCCGTAAATTTCATCGCTATGTTGGATGGAATTTGTCGGTTCATGTTAAAACGGTATATCCTTCTCAAAAAATCAAAGATTGAAAGTTCTTTTTTTAAATCGGATCACGATTGGAATTTAAATTGAACTCATATTTTTGAAAATCAAGACAACATGTGTTTATGAGATACCAATTTTTGGGCGTCGCGAGGGTGCTAATACCTTCCTCGCGCGTAACCGACTCCCGAACCCTAATTTTTTTTCTCTGGCTTTTAATGTAGACCTAAACTCGGCCTTTTCCTCGTTTTTTTAAAGAAAAAAAGAAATCTAATAGGCGCTCGATCACACCTAAGAAAAAGGATCGGTGGCGACTCCCTTCTTATTTCAAAATCAAACTTCGGTTTTCAAGTTTTCACTAAATCGCCACAATTAGCCACCGAAAGCTAAATTTTTTTACGTCGCTACACGGCTAACTCCAAGTATGGCATGAGGCGTTCATCCAGCAAATAGCCAACACTATTCACACGACCCCTCAATGCGCGGTACGGGTCTTGGCACTATTAAATTACCGAAATAGTTAATATAACCTAATTTAATTTCGTAAATTACATGAGTAACAAATAACAATTTTATTATCATCTTATTGACAAATTTTATATGTGATCATCATTATTAATCAAAGAACCCATTTAGTAATCTGCAATTTTAAAAAAATGAATTCAATTAGTTTGTAGCAAAAAACAAAGTACGATAGGTAAATAATTTGGATTTAAACCTTTTTATCTCAATAATAGGAGAATAACAAATTTCGATATTTAATTTCTAAAGGGTCCATTTACAATAATTATCAAAACACATTAATATTATATAGTAAATAATACAATAATAATATAATTACAATAAAAAAATCTCGTAAATTCTCATATTTTACCTACATAAAAAAATTATGTTAGTTTACATTAATAGTATAATTAAAATAAACCGAAATTATCTAAACAAATAAAACATACGGATCCAAAAATAAAATAGAAACATACATGTTTAGTCTCTTTCTAACAACCTATAAAAATATACAAAATCAAAATTAATCAACATCTCAATAAATCAAAAAAATTTGTCAAATAAATAAAAAACAAAAAAAATAATTACATTAATAAAAAATCACAATAAATATTTAACTAAAAAAATAATTAACCTAATCATAAATTACTAACAAAATAACTTTAAAATAAATTAAAAACAACATAAAAATCACAATAAAAAAACTAAACAATACTAACAAAATAATTTATAATAATTCCTCATCATAATCTCTTCTATTTAAAAAAAAAAAACCTTGTCCTTCTCTTTTTTCTTCTCCTTCCCTTCTTCTCCACTGCTATTGTTTTTTTTTTCTCCTCTACAAGGGGGACCATGGTTATAAGGTTCCCCAAATCCCTCTCCCTCTTTCTTCTCTTTCTTCTTGTGGCCTAAGGATGGGACTTGACAACGCTGATGGAAGGGACTGAAGCCTGGCACCAGTGTTGCCTGTCAAGGAGACATGACTGGTGCCACCTACTTGCCTGGCACCACCCCTTGCCCTATACCCATATTTTATAGCTGGGTTTATACTAAACCGATATATTTTGGGTGCCGCCAATGATAATAGCATGACCTACTAAAATATTTTTTTTTTACAGAAAACTATTTTCTGCTAAAACTATAGGGTGGTGCCACCTATGCACCACCCTCTACCCCCTCAATCGTCCCATTTTCATATATAATTGGGCATACCTACCATTTTCAAATTTAATTTTTTATTTTATAATATTGGTGTAAAAAAGCCCGACTACTAATATAACTTAAATTAAACATTTATTTATTTTTATATAACTATTCAGATACACCATTTTTTGCCCATCATTACTCATCTCTCCCATAACTTCCTATTATAAAAAATGGCAAGTCATGTAGTCATCATAACTTACAGTTGTGGTTGTTGGAGTTGCTACATCCTGTATGTCAACCAATAAAGTGTAGAATATTTAGGTAGGGATCCATATATATCCAATTCGAGTTGTATTAGAAAAGTTCCATAGCTATCGTAGCCTGATATTTATACTGTTTAGATGACTGGTTTTGAAGTAATGTTAGTTTCATACAAGGTTAAAAAGGTACACCAACCTCTGAAAGTTGTGCATATTTTTTTTTTTCATTTTGTTGGTTTGATTTAAGTGAAATGCAATTATTGCGTGGTTTTAGCATTTGGGTTAATAGAAGGCTTTGTATTTTTTTTATAAAAAAAAAAAACCCTTAATACATATAGTTTTTGTGTGAAGAGTTATATCTTTTCAAAAATCATGGTGCATTTGAAAAAAAATGGTGCAACTGAACTATTTAGTTGGAAAATAAATAAATTTAGTTGGAAAATAAATAAAGGGGAAAACATGGGTAATTAAGAAATTTACCTCAGTGTTGAGATTAGAGGAGGAAAGAAGAAGATAGTGGGAGAAGACGGCGGTGAATGCATATTGGAGGTTGGATTCAGCATTTTTAATGTTATTTAATATGGGTTTTATGGGGTTTTAGGGGACTAACTTCAAAAAATATAATTTTAAAAGGGATTAAAAGAACAATTTTTCCTTTTTTGCACGTCTAGTAAGCAATCCGTTAAGGGTTTAATGGAAGAGCGACCATTTTGGTCAATTTATCTAATGACATTAACCAAATTGATAAAAAAAAATTAGAGTGAACAAAACAGGAACAATGTTATTTTAAGGTGACCTCTAGTATAGTTTACCCTGATTGATAATATATTTTAGGCATAATCGAATTTTAACACTTAAAATTTACATTTTTTTTTCACTTTGGTTCTTATTCCTTTTTAAGTTAAATTTGACCTTCAAATGTTCAAAAAAAAGTTGAATTTGACCATTAACCTTTCAAAAAGAGTCAAATTATTTTTAGCAGAAATAATGACTAAAACATTAAAATTTTAAATATAACAACTTATATAGCAATCAATGTGGGCTTTATACTATTTTTTTAAAATTTT
Organism: Gossypium anomalum; assembly: GCA_025698475.1. NCBI lineage: Eukaryota > Viridiplantae > Streptophyta > Magnoliopsida > Malvales > Malvaceae > Gossypium > Gossypium anomalum. Next base: position 45,699,533 of record CM046960.1, on the reverse strand, counting down.
ATGGATTTTTTTGAAGATTTTTATAATTTTTAAATTATTTGTTGATGTGATTTTTAAGACAAATAGTGTCATGTTATCAATAAGTGCACGAGGATTGCTAACACAGGTTGTTATGCCAATATCGTTAAAAATTAATGTTTTAGTCAACATTTCCATTAAAAAAATAATGACTCTTTTTGAAAGGTTAATAGTCATATTTAAATCTAAAAAAGAATAAGAGCCAATTTGACAAAAGATGTAAACATTTAGGTTTAAATGTGTCATTATGCCTATATTTCATTGGCATATTATTTTATGTTTTTTTTTTTGTGCTTATTAAACAAAAACTCAAATTATTGGGGCGTTACAACTCTCTACCCCTAAAAAAAATTTTGTCCTCGAAATTTATCTAACTCAAACAGGTGATGGTATTGTTGACAAATCGAATCCTTAGGTTCCCACGTGGCTTCCTCAGTGCCATTAATTCCGCCACAAGACCTTAACAAGAGGAATGATTTTCCTCCTCAAAACTTTAACACCTCGATCCAAAATTTGAACAGACTCCTCCTCAATAGTCAGATCCGATCTCACCTCAATCTCCTCTACAGGGACTATGTGGATGGGGTCAAACCGATACCATCTCAACATAGAGACATGGAACATATCATGAATTTGATCCAATTCAGGAGGTAGCTCTAACCGGTAGGTGACAGGTCTTATACGATAAGGTCCAATTAACCTTGGGCTCAACTTGCCTTTACGCTCGAACCGGAGAACCATTTTCCACGGAGAGACTTTCAGAAATACCTGATCACCCACATAATACTTAATATCATGCCTTTTAAAGTCTGCATATGATTTCTATCTATCAAAAGCTACTTTAAGATAGTCTCAGATCAATTTTAAAATGTTCTTAGTCTTGGAAACCAGCTCAAGACCCAAAACCCGACGTTTACCTAACTCAGTCCAACACAAGGGAGCACTACACTTACGGCTACACAAAGCCTTGTAAGGTGTCATATGAATGCTAGACTGAGAATTGTTATTATAAGTAAACCAAAAGTCGATTACACAACTTCGCAGCATATCCTCTAGAATCTGAATATCTTGCTCAGATTGTCCATCGGTCTGAGGATGGTATACAGTTCTAAAATCCAAACGAGTGCCCAAGGCCTCGTGAAGCTTGTTCCAAAATAGAAAAGTAAAACATAGGTCTCTATCAAAGATGATTAAAATCGACACTCTTACAATCTTACAATCTCAAAGACATACAACTTAGTCAATCGCTAAAACTAATAATTAGTCCTGATTGGAAAGAAATGAGCAGACCTAGTAAATTGATCAACGATGACCAAAATCGAATCCTTCTTGGTGGGTGTCAATGGCAACCCACTAACAAAATACATAGTCACATTCCCATTTCCAAAGGGGAATCCTAACTAGTTGTAGCAGACTTGAAGGTAACTGATGCTTAACTTTAACCTTCTAATATGTCAGACAATAACAAACAAAGACAACTACCTCCTGTTTTAAACTGTGCTCTCAATATAATTCTTAAAGATCCCTATACAACTTATTCCCACTAGGATGCATAGCTCCTAGAGAATCGACTGCCTTAAGTCAACATCATTAGAAACACAGATCCAACCCCTGAAACACAGAACCCTATCATTGTTTAATTTGAAATCAGAAGTCTCACAATCCTCAATCTTACAAAAATGAGAAACCAATAACTCATCACTCAATTTTTTAGCTCGAATCTGATCAACCCAAGTTAGTTTAACTTGTAACTCAGCTAATAGACTACCGTCATCAAACAAACTCAATCGAGCAAACATCACTTTCAGATTAGTCATCGCTATACGACTAAGAGCATCAACCACAATGTTGGTCTTACTAGGATGATACTTTATCATACAGTCGTAGTCTTTAAGCAACACAACTCATCTATGTTACCTAAGGTCAACTCCTTCTGAGTTACCAGATACTTGAGGCTCTTATGGTCGGTGTAGATGATACACCTCTCACCGTACAAATAGTGTCTTTGGATTTTCAGAGAGAAAACGATAGGTACCCATTCAAAGTCGTGCGTAGGATAATTTTCTCGAAATACAATCCAACTCGATGTATGAAGCATCCCCGTAGAAACAAACACTCTACCACATTCAAGTTGTACCAAAACAGGTGCCTGAGCCAGAACAAACTTAAGCTTTCAAAGTTCACTTGTTGCTTATTAGACTACACAAACGGTGCATTTTTTCGCAATAGCTTAGTTAGAGGAGTTGCGATAAGTGAGAACCTCTCAACAAACCTCCAATAGTAACTTGCTAAACCAAGAAAACTCTGTATCTCAGACACATTCTTTGACTATTTCCAATCAATCACAACATCAACTTTCTTAGGATCTACTCGAATAATGACAAGCCCAAGAAAAGTAACCTCTTGCAAACAAAACTCACACTTGCTGAACTTAGCTCATGCTCACTTTCAGTCTTAGAATAAACCAAAATATCGTCGATAAATACTACACAAATTGATCCAAATATGACTGAAATACACGGTCCATTAGATCTATAAACGTAGTCGGGGCATTCATCAAATGAATGACATGACTAGGAACTCTTAGTGCCCACACATCAATCTTTTCACCCTTCAGCTGACGGTACCCAGAACAAAGATTAATTTTAGAGAAAAGAGATGCCCTACAGAACTGATCGAACATATCATCTATCGTTGGAAGCGGATACCTGTTCTTTACTGTTAACTTATTCAACTGACGATAATCCACATATATTCTCATCGTGCCATCTTTTTTCTTGACAAACATAACAGGTGCTCCCCACGGAGACACACTCGGTCGGATGAACCTTCAGTCAAAAAGTTCCTATAGCTGAGGCTTTAGTTCCATAAGCTCCTTCGGTGCCATGCGAGAATGAGTAATGGACACAAGAGCGGTACCTGGTAATAGTTTAATATCGAATTCAACTTACCTATCTGGATGTACTATTGGCAACTAATCGGAAAAAACATTTGAAAAATCCTTTACAGTCCAAATATTAGTGAGAAAAGGTTTTTTAAAACCAAAGTCAAACTTAAAGGTCAAATACGCCTCAAAACCTTTTCGAACTAACATTTCCACTACCAGAGCGGAGATTACATTAGAGAGATAATCTTGATGCTTGCTGATCATAACAATTTCAATATCGCCTTCAAACTCTCCAAACGAAAACTCCATCAAGTTAGCCAGAAACACAACACCCTGAATCTCTAATGGAACCCGTCTATACACTTTATCAACTCGGATCGACTAGCCCAATAGACTAATTATAGAAATTTATCTAGTAGTATTTTCAACAGATATACCTAATTTCATAGAAATAGTGCTAGTTACATATGAGTGGGTCGAACCAATATCTATCAACACAAAATACTAAATAGGGTGAATAAAGAACGTACCCATTATAACATCAGCGTTGTCTTTGTCTTCACAATGCCTCGTTGTATACGCAAGAGTAGGCTATCATGCCTCAGTCTAACCCGCACCTCTGCCCGGTGCTTTGAGACTTCAGTTAGAGCCATTACCACTCTTAATTGTACCACAGCCCCACGGTAGTTGTTGATCTGCTCTCAATGACTGAACGAGACCCAGAGTCGAAACTGTGCAGAAACTTGTAACTAATTATATCATAAGGGACAGTTCTGAACACGATGCTCTATTGATCCACATCAAAGACAAGCCCCTAAGTTTCTCCAACACTCACCCAGGTGACGTATCTCACAATCACTATAGGTTTGAATCTTAGTCGCTATAGCTAGTGCCTCAGTTCTCAGAGGGTCATCAAATTTAGCTTGTTTCCTAGGGCACTAAACAGAACTAGAGGGACTCGAATCCCTCTTGAGCTTACTCTGACCTCTCTCTAGGTCTTTACTCTCGTGCTCAGTATGCTTCGCCTCTGCTATCTTTGTATTGTTAACCAAGCCGCAAAAACCTGCTCTCTCTAAGGCGCTATTAGGACTCTTAAATCATATTTCAATCCGTCATCGAACCAAATACTCCTCTCATAGTCAATCAGAACCAGCCCGTGAGCATACCTACTCAATCTAAAAAACTCAGCCTTATGCTCGGCCACAGACTTCTCACTCTGAACTAAACTTTTAAACTCGAGTCTACAAGCCGCTACATAACTTGTCCTCACGTACTTATTCTAGAAGGCACTCTTGAAGAACTCTCAAGTGATCTATTTGGACTAGGCGGCCTGCTCAACAATTAACGATCTCTGGTAAGCCTTATCTCAGAGTAGATATATGAGACCCCTCAATTTCTGTGTAAGAGTGCAATTGATGTCATTTATAATATGCTTAGTGGCATCTAACCAGTACTCGGCCACTATAGGGGCAACTCTAATGAAACCCCTAAACAACTCAGTACCATTCAACTGGATTTATTCAGTAACTGACCCTCGACTCCCAGGATAGTATAACATCCCTAACTATTAGAGTCTGAGACTCAATCTCAGTAGTAGAAGTACCGACGGTCTCGCTGGTCTCCAGATTGGGCATATTTCCCATAAAGGATGACTCTGCTTGAGCTCCTCCTTGATGCCCATGAAACTCATGAGAACCATGTCCATGACTACCACGCAACTCATTATCTCAACTTATCTACAATGCTAGAAGTTTACAGATCAGTTCAGAGTTCTCACCAGATGTCTTATTTCATAATTCATATCACAACTGTTAACTAAACCAATAATTTTATAAACCAACAATTCATATCTCATTAGATATCTTAATGCTATCACACTTAGTTATCAAATCTCATGCCAAATGTATATACTAGAATAACAGATTATTCAGTAACAGATTGTCAGATAATAGTTTCAATAACTAATTCTGATCATAGGGACCCCATGGTATGCCTATGTTTGATTCGAACGATGATTACAACCTTAGAGCAAAATCTTGATTTTTGGCCCACAAGCCCGTGTGGATTTACACGGCCTAGGTGGCTAGCTCGTGTGGCTTGAAATAGTGAGTTACACAATCTAACATACAACTAAGCATATGTGTGACTCGCAACCCAAAATTTCCCTCACACGGCCTGGACACATGCTCGTGTCCCTGGCTTGTGTGACCTTAAATCTAAAACAGTGAGTTACACGGCCTGGACACAAGTCTATGTCACCCTAAATCCAAAACAATAAGTTACATGGCATGGACACACGCTCGTATGCCTCCAATTTAGAAACAATGAGTTACACAGCCTGACACACGGCCGTGTGGCATTGACAATCATGTTTTCTAGCGTTCACAAATCGTAAAAATTTGGGTTTTTGTTACATACTTGATACAGATTCAATGTGAAAACAACATGAGTGATTCCAAAACCTAAAAATGACAACCAAAGTTTCAATCAACGACTTAAACGAAGCAATTCACACAAGAACAACAATCAACCTAATATGTCAAAAACTTCAATGCAAACCCTTATAGTAACCTAACGCTTACCAACAATTCAACAACAATTACTCGAACTTAGACTGTTGGAGGAATGTTTCCCATAAGACCTTCACCTAACAAAACCCCAACCACACAATTAACAAAAATTCAAACAAACACCAGTAATTTCTAACTTTAAGGAACAATAACGAAATTTAGCAAAAACAAAAGAGAATAACGACAGAAATTACGCAACAACCTATCAAATGACGTAACGAACAACGCAAAATTCCTAATTAAACCCGGTAACAGTTTACAGAAGTAAGGAAAAGAAAAAGAAAAGAAAAGTGAAAGAAGAAAGAAAGAACAAAAGAAAAATAAGAACAAAAGAAGAAAAAAAGAAAAAAAACTAAAGAGCGTGGCTTTTAAACAATAAAAACTAACAGGCTTTTACCAAGTGACATAAAAATATTTCATTAAAGCATGCGTAGGGATTTGAACATACAACTAGAAAGTATACAAAAACTTAATCGTTGAACTAGTATGCTCATTCTTGACATAGATTAATGTCCAAATAGACTTAAGTCAAATGTTCAACGCTAAAGGTCAAGTCAAACAAAATAACAAAATTTCCAAAAGTGAGGTTTGAACCCCTAACCTTTAACATACGAACAAAGCACTTAGCCGCAGATACAAAGACTTAATTATATTGTAATTTAACAAACAACACTCAAAATTTTGGGTGTTACATAATTTGTATAACATTTGAAAAGTTTAGGTACCAAATTAGATAAAAAAAAAGTTTATGTATCAAATTTGGGAAAAAAAATATCAAGTTCAAGTATCAAATTAGGTGCCGAATTAGAAAAAGAAGTATCTAGTTCAGGTACCAAATTAGGTAAAAAAAAGTTTAGATACCAAATTAGAAAAAAAATGTCAAGGCTTTTTTTCGAAACTAACCCAAAATAATTGATTAATTATGAAAATGACCTAAATACAAAACATTTTACGAGAATGACCCGTTTTCTACAGAGGCTTTCGGTGCCCCCATTCCCATTGGCAGCACCACCCTCATCATTAGCTAATCATTGCCGATTTAAAAAAAAATAATTTTTTTGGGTGCCGCCACTCCCATTGGTGGCACTAATATGTGTATTTGTATGCACCTGTTAAAAATAGGGGTATTCTACGGGAAATGAAAAATGAAAAAAATATTTTAATAGGTGTTGCCATTCTCTTTGATGAAATCGAAGAATTTCTTTTTAAAAAATAGCATGTTAGATGCCTTTTTCTGGTGTTGCCAGGCTGTGTGGCAATGTATTACTTTAAATGATTTTTTTAATGGGTGCCGTTCGCCTCTATAGCGGCAACGCAAAATTTTTTTTTAAAAAGAATAATTTTTGTCATCCATTCTTTAAAATGAAGACCTGAATTTGATGCAGCAAAAAAAAACCAGTACATTTGTCGTCAAGTGAAAAAGAATAAGGACAAAGAAATAGAAACATCATCACTATAACTAAAATTTCATAATAAAGCTCCCAGGGGCGAAGCCAGAAAAAAAATTTTAGGGGGGCCGAAGGAAATTTTAATTTTTTATAGTCTATATATTTATAATTTTTAAAGAATTAAATTGAATTTTTATAATTTTAAGGGGGGCCAAAGTGTAATTTTACCTTTATTAATTTAAAATTTTAAAAAAATATAAAGGGCCTAAATGAAAATTTCCCATTTTAGGGGGGCCGGGGCCCATGCCTGCCCCCCCTGGTTTCGCCCCTGAAAGCTCCTCCCTTTTTCTTCTTTATATTCTCCAACAACATCCCTTCCTTCATAATAAAGCTGATAAAAGACCAATTTAATTGAGGGAATTAAGCAGGAGAAATAAGAAACTTTCTTTATTAAAAAAGTTGTAATTAAGGCACTACCAACTTTGGAATAAAGCCCACCTTTTATTTAAAAAGTTGCACTTGTACTAATACATTTTTAAAATAAAAATATTTTTTAATTTTCTTTGAGCCTTGCAGTTGCACCCATGTCTTGTAAGTTAAACCCATTTAAAGGGAATGGTTTTATATATATATATATATATATATATATATATATTCAACTTTTTCATAATTGCAAATATTTTTTTAACTTATAGGACATGAGTACAAGGCCAACAGGGTCAAACGAAAGGACAAATCAGAAAAAAAAAGAGATAGTAAAATAGTTATTCTCGAAAAGAAAAAGAAATTGGATTCATAAATTTGACTTTCAATTTTATGGTTTCAGTGTACTTTACTTTGTATAAAATATATTTTTATTCTCTAAAAAAAAGTTGTATATAGAGATTAAAAATTGGGCTAACTTCTAATTTCTATAAATTAAAAATATAAAAATTAAAATTAACGCAACCACTCCAAAATTTTTTTTTAAAAAAAAAAGCTAAAAGTCTAGGAGGAGAAAAAGGGTCCTTTGACATTTTGGCTTCACTGCTTTTTACATTAAAATATTATTTTTTAATTTATTATTATTTTATCCATTTTTATTAAAATATTATTTTTATATTGACTACACCCAATTTTACTATAAAAAATATAATATTTTTGTATTTAATTTACATCCTATTCCTTTTACCAATAAGCCTAAATGTAATTATTCTTGGGATCAAATTACATGTTATTTGCCACATGTTGATCATACATTAGTTGTTTTTGTCCTCTCATAAAAAAAGCTAACACCATTAGTGTTTAAAAAAATGTCATATTCAAGTACCAAATATTATATTAACCTTAATTTATTATAATGATTAAATTGTAAATGTTTTAAGTAATCTAGATTTAGATGGAAATGGAAAAAAGGACAGTTTTCCTTATCTCCTCTTCCATGGAGAGGATTTTAATATAGGTATAGATAACCTTTAAAGATGTAAACTAATTTCTTACACATTTTTAATGCATTGGCATACTAGTCCTAACTTAAGTATAATAATTTAGGATAAACTAGCATCTAACTCTATGCTTAGATATATTTTTAATCATCTAATTTTTACAACATTTAAATTGGTTATTTAATTAATCAAGTTTGTTTTTTTTATCCATTTCTATTAAGTGCCATTAAATATTTGATATTTGATTGGAGGATAAGGTGACTGTCCAAAATTTAAATTGGTTATTCAATTAATCAAGTTTGTTCTTTTTGATCCATTTCTGTTAAGTGCCATTAAATATTTGATGGGAGGATAAGGTGACAGTCCAAAATCTAGTTTAATAGTAAGTTCAGCCTTTAACTTTTATATATTATGTCAATTTATTTATAATTTTAAAAAATTAACCCTCTATGTTGTAAATTATCTCAAATTGATCCTAATTCTTAGAAAAAAAAAAACCTTAAAATACACAAATATTTTAAAAAATTATAATAAATTTTAAATATATATATATATATAAATTACGTTGGATTTTATTTATGATAATAAACTAATCTTTAAAAAATACATATACCAAATAAAAAATTAGTCAAAATTTATACTAAAATCATCCAAAAAAAAATATTTTCAAAATTTCCTCAGCCCCCTCTTGATTCTCACGGACTCTCTACCACCATCATCAACCTCTTATTCACAATTCAACGTCTCCATGGATGGTTAGTTTTTTAAGTGATTCCAATTAAAAAAATCAAAATAAATAGAGAGCATTGGAACATGAACAAAAATGGCCAATGAAAATCATCCCATAAACACACGTCAACCAACCTTCAATAAATCCATTACAATTACTTCCCCTCAACAAAAGAAAGATTTCAGGCAAAAAAAACATCCCTTCTTCCCCCCAATTAATTTTCCTTTTGCCTTTTTCTTTTCTTTCATTTGTTCTTCCTCAAACTGAACTAGTTCATCAATAACAATTTCAGTTTACGAAACAAAAGCATAAGAATTATACTTCACCATATGACGTTGCCTCTTCGATTCAGCATCCTCGGCGTCAATTCTCACATTGAATTTATTATAACCGTAAATCTCTCGTAAGATCCCTCATTGACAGAGATATCTAGAGAAAGACCAGAATCGTAAGAAAAAGTTTCAAGCTATAGTTCTTCGGTATATATATATATATATATATATATATATATATTTATTATGGTTACAAAACGGGAGGATTTTACAATTTTGTGAGATTGTAAAGCTATCTATTAGAGTTCCAATAGCGGCAAGTGTAGTTCTTGGGGGCTAGGGTTTGCGGAGAGGATAAAAGAAAGAAAAATATGTGAAAGGAGAAGAAAAGAATTTTTTTTAATTAGATTATCTTATTATTTTATATAAAATATAATGTAATTTTTTATATATGTTTTTTTAAAATTTATTATATTTTTAGAATATTTATGTAGATATATGTTTTTTTTTTAAGAATTAGGATAAATTTGAGATAATTTGTAATGTTGAGGGTTATTTTTTTTAAATTATGATTAAATTATAAAAGTTAAAGGTTAAATTTATTATTATACCAATTTTTGGACTGCCACCTTACCTTGTCGTCAAATACTTCAAATTACCAAAATGAGCAAACCTGATTAACTGAATGATAAAAAAAGATATCTAAATATAGTGGAGCGATCTACCAATAATTTATGTAATGTATAATGATTCACTTATTAAATCACTGTAACGCCATAGAAATTCAAGTATTTGATTTGTTGGATTTAGTTATTAAATAAGTATTTATTTTAGTGGTCAAGTGATTGGGTGTATGTTTGAGGTTATAGGTTCAAATTTGATTTTCGAAAAATTTCAATTATTTTTGTTCCTAGCCTTATCTTTGTTTGTTTGGCTTAAATAATATTTATAATCAACTCATGTCAAAATGAGTCTATTGGTTTAAATGGTAAGGTTTGAACTTACCTTGAGATCTTGTGTTTAAATCCTCATGTGGGTGGATAACAAGAATTTTTTTGCTTCTTTGTGTTTGTGTTATTTGTGTAGTAGAGGTTTGGTGGAATTGAAATTCTATGATAGTTGGATGAGGATTAGTGTGGCGGACTTTATGGCATTTGCTTGGTAAAGAGGCTAGTGGGGAGTTGAGAGTATTATTTTGAATTTAATTTAATTTTTATTTTTGATTTGTTTCCAAAAATTCCTTTTTTTTTCTGTTTTCCTCACGTTTTTGGTTCTTCTGCACATTTTCTTTGGACTTTTTTTGGTCCCTTCCCCTTTTGCCTCTTTCTTCAACTTTGGCCTCTAATTGCTTGATTTAATTGTTGTCACTTGGATCTAGGGGTGAGCATTCGATCGAATCGAATCGAATCGAATCAAAAATTTTCGAGTTAATCGAGTTTTCGAATCTTATTTTATCATCCTAACTTTATTTGAAATTTTCTCGAATCGAGTCAAGTGAGATGGAATTCGAATCGAATCGAATCGAATATATTTGTTCGAGTTAAATTTTATAAAATAATTTTGGGTCCTTGTAACCACTGTCACCGATCGTAATAGAATTTTTCCACCTTGATCAAAATTTTTATTACCTTTCATCACCTCATAATTTATTTATTAATCTTTTATATACGGGTTAGCTTCTTTATTTACTTAGTTGTTTCAATTATCTTCAAATTCTTGTCACAATGTATTTTGGAATTAAAAAATATATTAAAAGTAAAAATGTGTTTTTTAATAAAAGTTATTTTAAAGATAAAATGTGAAATTGATGCCAATATAAAATTTTAACATGAATATTTAATGGCATAATTAATAATTTAATTTTAATATAAATATTCAATACGACTAAACAATTCAATCATATAAATAATATAAAATGTGAAATTTAATTTAATAATATAAATAATAGATATAAATAAATTATTACTATTTATGTTTAGTGATTTTTTTTGGATAATTTTGATTTTTTATTTGAGAGTGAAAGGTGAGAAGTAAAAGTTTAGGGAGAAAATAAAAAGTTTTGGGGAATAAAAGTTTGAGGGAAAGTAAATAGGGGGACTAAAATTTTGGAGCGAAAATATTAAAAAAAAAAATTGGGGGGTGGATTTGGGGTAGATGGGAGGTGGGATGGGAAGAAAGTAAAAATTTTAGGGGGAAAGTCGGAGGGAGTAAAAATTTTAGGGGAAAATAAAAAGTTTTGAGGGTTTTTGGGAGTAAAATTTTGAAAAAAAGTAAATGGAAGAGTAAAATTTTGGTGGGAAATGGATTTTGGGTAGATGGGGGGTTGGGATGGAAGGGGAGTAAAAGTTTTGGGGGGAAAGTGGGAAGGAGCAAAAGTTTTGAGGGAAAAGTAAAAAGGTTTGGGAGTTTGGGGTAAAAATGTAAAATGTTATAGTTTGATATTCGAATTATTCGAATTATTCGAGTTATTCGAATTTGAAAACTCAACTCGATTCGAACTCGAAATTCTAGTTGACTCGAATAACTCGATTAACTCGAATAACTCGATTCGTTTAACTCAAAATTCAATTTTTTTCGATTTTTTCGAGTCGAATCGAGTTTTGCTCACCCCTACTTGGATCCCTTTTGGTTCTTCTTTTGGTTTAGTAAATAGGGTTTATGTGTGTTTGCTTGGTTTAGAGACTTTTGGAGGTGACAAAGTGTGGTAAAGGTTTTTGTAACAGGAAATTAACGGTTGTGAATCTGTTGATTTAGGTGGGAATCATGACTTTAACGCTCCTTCGGTGAATTAATCCTCGTAGGGAAATGTTGTTCATTCAAAGGTAAGTGATTCTGTCAATTTGGTATAGTTGTGGTTATTGAAGTTTTAATTATTTAGGAAGTTAATGGACTTCAGTTTCGTAAATTAGAGTGTTCGTAAGGAATAATCTATTAAGTTTGTGATGTTTTTAGGTACTGGTTGTCTCGTAAGAGCATATGTATCGAATCTAGACCAAGTGTGTCACGAAAAACCCGAAAAACAATGAATGGAGAAAGCTAAAATTGGGCATTGTCAACACCACACGGCCGTGTGCGACACACGGTCTGGGCTAATTTGGGTCGTGTGAACCACACAGACATGTGTAGGCCACACGGGCTGGGCTATTTGGGCCATGTGGGCCTAAAATTTAGGATTTTCTAGAGTCGTACACGTCATCCCGAATGATCGTAGGTCTTCCGTAGGGTCGGCATGAAACTAAATACATTATAAGACATGAAATTTGGACTTCTGTTGATACAAATTCTACTATCCGTAGGAGTAATGGAAACACCAAATGAGTAATAAATATGAATACATATGATAAGTATGCGGTTCGTATTTGTTATGTTGTGCATGTAAAGCTATGTCACGTTTAATTTCTGCTCTGAATAAGTATGATAAATTATGTACCTTGTATCTGCATCTGGGTTGGGTTGTAAATAACATATGGAAGAAATTATTATGTAAAAGGCAATAAATTGCCTATTGATCTGGTAGCTCAACTACAACTATTCTGTAAAGTGTCATGTGGACACTAAGTGGTGTGTAGGGATGAATGAGTATTTTATACCCATATGGTGTGTTGGGATGACGGAGTTGGTGTGTAGCAGCTGGGGGTAGGATTATGCGTTGTATCTGCTCTGATATGTATTTTAATGTGTTAAGTTTATTGTTATACACTAAGTTTCAAAACTCACTTTTGATTTCATTGATATTTTCATGTAATCCTCAGACTTAGGAAGGTCTGTGCGACGGGAGCTCAGTTTTACTAGTATTTCGATTCTTTAACTACTTTAAATTGGATTAAGTGTTATCTAAAATTTGGACTATTTGGACATTTTAGGATTGTCTCAGTTTTGGATTTTTTTTGGATTTTTGCATAACAATTGATAAAATGATTTACCGAAAATGATTATTTTTCTGCAACCACCTGCATTTGACAAAACAAACTTGGTTTTCCAAAATATAACAATCTAAGAATTTCCAATGTAAAGTATTCAATTTATTTTGAAAATGTAAACAAACAATGTTTTTAATTAAATAATTATGTTAAACACGTTTTCAAATAAAACGGGCTTTTAAATAACAAAAGTTCACGATGTGTTTTTCAATAAACGAAAGCTGGATTTACAATTATTTTAGGTAGCATCTCCAGGTCTAGCCATAATGTCCAGGCCAGGTTTGGGGTGTTACATTTAGTGGTATCAGATCCAGGTTATAAAACTAGGGCTGAGAAAATTTTGGGTTCAAAAATTGCTTTTGTGGAAAATGTTTGTCCAAGTTTATTTTTACAAATCTGAAAAAGTAATTCTGTGAAATACCGAGTCTTTGGTGCTGATCTTGTAAGTACTTCTGACTCAGAAAAATTTTAGTTTAGAAACCTCTGAAATGATTAGAACTGTACTATGATAGTTAGAGATTGAAATATCTCTTAAACTTTTTTTGACAACTCTTTAGCATAAAATATCTGCTAATTAATACTGGAACTAATTCGTAAAAATTGTAATGTAGATATTTTATAAAATGAGCACTCGTGGATCATGTGGACGCAGTACTCGTAGGTGCGACGGGTGTCGTAGAGGGGCTTGAACTGAGTGATCCTCGATGGGTGGTATGCCTAATCTAGATATGAGTGAGACACTGACTACACCTACTACTAAGATTGGGTCTCAAAGTCGTTCGGCTTGGGATGATGCATTGGCCTAGGCCATGCTTAGAGTTTTGGAGAGGGTCGATGGGCCCCATATTAGTTATGGAAGTTGTGGGTCGGTAACTAAACGACTCCAGTCCAACAACGCTGAGTTGTTTAGGGGTGTCATTGGAGTCTCCCCGACTATGGTCGAGTATTGGTTGGAGGCCATAGAGAGAATTATGAATGATATTGACTACACCCCCGAGCAGAAACCGAATGGTGTAGTATCTCTACTTCACGATAAGGCATATTAGTGGTGGTTAACGGTTGATGAGGGTACTCAGCTGAATCGAATTACTTGGGATCAGTTTAAGAGCACATTCTAGAGTAAATATGTAGGGGCAAGTTATGTAGATACTCATAGATACGAGTTTATAAACCTTACCTAGGGGGATAGGACTGTGGCTGAATATGATGCCAAATTTCTGAAACTGAGTCATTATGCTCATGGGATGGTGTCAACTGAGTATGAGAAGTGTATTCACTTCGAGGAGGGATTAAAGGATAATTTGAGGGTTCTGATAGCTCTACAGAGGGAGCAAGAATTTTCCATCTTGGTGGATAAGGCAAAAATCGTTGAGGAGTTTAAGCGCGTTGAATGAGAAAATAGGGAGCATGAGAGAAGTAAGAATAAGAGCAATTCAAAACCCTTTGGCTCTATTCAGAGGCCTAAGAAATGGGCCAAATCTGATTGACCTTCGAGAGTTGGGGTTCTAGTTGCTCCTAGTATGGCTCAGCCGTGTAGAGACTGTGGTAGAAGCCATCCGGGCAAATGTTAGAATGAGGTTAGGAGCTATCTATAATGTGGGTTGATAGATCACCATATCAAGGATTACCCACAGCGTTCTAATCAAATTCAAGCTCCAGCTCCAGGATTTATTTAGCCTCAGCAGGCAGTTCAACAATAGCCTAAGGTCCAAGGTCTGGCTAGGAGTGGTATTGGTATGGGTAGAGATAAGAGAGCTGTACATACCCAATTTTGCCAAACCCAAATACATTTTAAACCCATCAGCCCACTTAAATCAAACCCAATACAAACCCAAACCCTTACTAACCCACTAACCCACTAACCCAATATTACCAGCCTAATACCTAACCCTAAGCCCAAAACAACCCAAGACCCAAATCAGGAAAACACCCAACAACCCTAACCCCAAATCCCATCAGCAGCTGCCGAACCTACCCCACCCACCCACCGTTCACCCACTCTCTACCACCACCCCTCTGTCACTGGCCATGCCCTGCAAGAAACACACGAAAAGACAGAAATAATAGATTAATAGTGGCAAACGGTTATAAAAACCGAATGAAAATACTTTGTAAAGGGTTGAAAAATTTATGAAAGAAATCATCATCTGTCAAAACAAAAATAGCAGTCCCAAAAATATACAAAAAAAGAGATAGCAAGTATTTGGAAGAAAAAAACAAAGAGTCAACGAAAAAGGTTGTTATTTTTATCTCTATTTTTCCGATTTTCGCATACATAACTATACATTTCTTTATTTTTTTTACTTTAATATAAACCTAAAATATACCTATTTTTAAAAAAAACTAAAAAAACAAAAAAAAAAGTTTTACCTTCTCCGACCACCGTGTCATAGCACTGCTTGGCGAGCCTCCTCAGTGGCCCAGTTGATCGGCTCGTGGCTCCCCCCCACTGGCGGAGCTCCCTCTCTCCTTCTCTCCCTTTTTTCCCCTTCCCCATCCCAAAATGAAATTTTTAAAAAAAATTTAACTTATATAGGGGACCAAAACGGTGCGTTTTGGTCCCCCCTTAATACAAAAAACGACGCCGTTTAGGGCCCCGGGTCGGGTCGATCTGACCCGCTCCGACAGGATCCGCGTGTTTTTTAAAACGGAAGGGCTATTTGCGCAATCGACCCTTCTGCTTTTTAAACGTTTTACAATCGAGTTTTTTGTTATTTTTAATTCAGCCCTGAAATTTAATTTGTTTCATAAATTGATCCCTTTTCGCTGCACAATGTTTTAATGACGGGGAATTTTGCACTCTTGGTCCCCCGCATTTTCATGCGTATTCAAATGAATCCTTTCCTCTTTGCTTTTTTTTTTTAAAATCGCCCCAAACTTTCTTTTTTTTTCGATTTTGGTTCTTTTTGTTTGAGTTTTATATTATTTTTGTAATTTCATTTAATTTTAAATATTGGTAATTATTATATATATTATTATTATACTGGCTATTATTTTTCTACTATACATAGATGCTTTTAACATGTATTTATATTATCTTTATCATATTAGTATTATCATTATTAGTTTATATTATTGTTATTATATTAGTATTATTGTTAATATTATATTTTTGCCATTATATCTATTATTATTTTCAATACTCTTCAAATAAATTTTTTTTATTTCATTACAATTTTTCTTTCCACATTCTATTATTATATTAATGTTTATACGTATATATATATATATATATATATATATATATAAGTATTTATGTAGTGTATTAATAGCTTTAACTTCTAATATATATATATGTATGTTACTGAAACTATCTTACCACTATATTATATATGTATGTATATATATATATTTCATACTATTATTTATATAAGCTTTTAATACCGTATTTTATTATTATATACGTGCATTAATATTATTAGTTATGTATCATTTTACTATTATAGTATTTTCCTAACACCATATTATATATATTATTATTATATTTATTTTTATCCTTATTACACTTATAGGCAATATTAGTACATATACTTTATTATGTGTGTATGTATATATACATATATATTTTTTTTATATAATATCATTCCTATATATCATTGTATTATTTATTATACTTATTATTTTCATTATTATAACTTATTATCTTATTTTTATATTATTATGAATATATTTTATATATACGTCATGTACATACATTTTTCAATATCTATTTTATATATAGGTATATATTATATATGTATTTTAACATTACTAGTTACATTTTTACTATTTTAGGTATATACTTCAAACATTTTATATCGTATATCTCTAACGCTATTACTATTACCATTTATATATATATATATATTACGTACATACTCTTAAAACCATTATTATGTATATACATTCATGATTTGTCTTTATTTCTTTTGCAAATGTCATTGATATTGTTATTCGAATGTTCTAGTATCCCATGTTGATATTTTTATTATAATGTCATTATTTGCATCATTTATTTATTTTAAAATTCTTACTTTTGAAATCTTTTTCTAATTAATTTCAATAATCAAGGCAATGTACCGATTTAACATTAAGTCATCGAGTTTCATCGCTATGTTGGATGGGATTTGTCGATTTGTGTTAAAAACGGAACACCCTTCTAAAGACCAAAAATTAAAAATTTTGTTTTTTTCAATCGGATCACGGTTAAATGTCAAATTGAATTCGTATTTTTGAAAATTAAGACAACACGTGTTTATAAGATACCAATTTTGGGCATCGCGAGGGTGCTAATACCTTCCTCGTATGTAACCGACTCCCGAACCCTAATTTTTTCTCTGGCTTTTAACGTAGACCGAAACTCGGCCTTTTTCTCGTTTTAAAGAAAAAGGAAATCTAAAAGGTGTCCGATCACACCTAGAAAAAGATCGGTAGCGACTCCCTTTTTAATAAAATCAAAAATCAGTTTTGAAATGTCCAATAAATCGCCACAATTAGCGACCCCAAAGCTTAAATTTTTTACGTCGCTACAGCTGGCGACTCCACTGGGGACAACTTTTAAGAGTCGAGTCGAGTTAAACGCGTGTTGTCAAAACTTTTGAATTTCCTTGTTCAAATTAACATTTAGTCGGGATCCTCAAAATTTTTTGTTTTCAAAAAGTCATGCATTCGCATTATATGGTAAATGTTTTTTAACTCGTTTTGTCCTTTTGTTTTTCAGCTTTAAGTTTTATGGTTTTAGTTTTTAGTTTAGTTTTTAAAATAAAACATAAAGGTTTGTGAGTTTCTCCCCACACACCGTGCACGTGCATCTTTGCATAACATGAGCTCTATACCCGGGCTCCGTCTGTTTAAGTGAAAGTAAATGCTACGCTTTTGTGAGTTAACTTGTCCCTCCGTACAGGCTAGTAAATACTTTCGGGTTAAATATGATTTATGCTTTCGTGAGTAACTTGTCTCTCCGCATAGGCATAAGTAAATGTAACCCCTCGAATTGATCTCGTGAGCCTGTGATGGGCTACGACTGAGGCTTCGTACTAGTCTCAATAGAAGATAGTACGAACAATTCGAGTACCCACATAGAACTAAAATCGCATATAATGAACCGTACAAGCCCCCTAACTAGAGCCATGCCGAACCTCCGCTCATTTAATAGTCACCAAAATAAGAACACAGGAGAAACGCCTCTTACCTTTTGTACTTTCACTTTGTATGCAAGAGAATTGGGTTGATTTAATAAACTAGATCGGATAGCATAATTTGACAAATTTTCCATGATTTTTCTGCCTATATTTGACTACTAACCGTGATTGTTTGTCTTTGCTTTATTTTTCATCATGCATTATAGGCATCATATTAGAAAAGTGTTGATTAGAGATCGGTTGCCAAAAAAGGGGTTTCTGATGGAAGAGTTGATTATACAAACAACTGAGAAAAATGCCGTGGTCCGGGATTGGTCTTTGAAAATCCAGAAAGAAAAAGGGGATAGTCTAGTGGAGGGATGTATTGCCAATCTGCCTGAGCATGTAACCGTGAATCTTCGTCAGAATAATCTGGAAGACTTGGTTCGAATCTGGAATCAATGGGACTCGGACACTAAGGGAATCTTCACTGAAAGATACGGAGATATAGCCAACCTAATTGCCATCAACGTTGACGAGCGATTGATTCAAGCCATGATCAGATTCTGGGATCTAGCTTATCAGTGTTTCACTTTCAATCAAGAAGACATGACCCCGACTATAGAAGAATAAGCTGCTTTGCTTCGTATCGATAATGTGTAGTTCTACAAAATATATGTGAAAGAGCCCAAGCCTATGACCTTGAAGAAAAAGTTAATGAGATTGACAGACATGACCGACACATGGGCCAAAAAATAGATCAAGAAGAAGAATAAAACCAGCTGTATTCCATGGTTTTCCCTGCGAGACTTGGTTCTAAATCACCCCGACGTGTTGAAGAGGGTAAACCTATTCGCTTTGGCTATTTACGGTTTGATCGTTTTCCCAAAAGTGCTTGGACACATAGAAGTCGCAGTAGTAGATTTCTTTGAAAAGTTAAAACAAGGAATCAACCCTGTCCCAACTATCCTGGCCGAAACCTTCAGATCGCTGAGTATCTGTAGGAGAAAAGGGGAAGGTCGTTTCATCGGATGTGCGCAGTTGCTCAATGTTTGAATTTTGAGCCACTTTTGGAAAGTAGAGCGTACACTGTTCCACATGTTTTCTAAAATATTCTCCCCGTTAGAAGCTTATCTCGAGAAAGAATAGCCAAAGGAAGTCACTAAACAGCATTGGGTTTTAGTTTTTTAGAATCTTCGTGCTGAAGATATAACCTGGAGAGCACCGTGGATACACCCTTCGATTTTGTTATACAAGGTGGGAAATCAAGATTGGGTGCCACTGCTTGGATTATGGGGAGGAGTTGGTTATGCTCCGTTAATGGTCCAAAGGTAATTTTCTTCGCGACAATTCATACCCGTCACCGGAGGATTAGCACAGTCCGAGTTTGCTTTCGCGGGTGAAGGTTATATGAGAAGGGTTCGAGACACTGCAAAGTCTTGGAAGAAAATTCATCTGATGGAATTGGCTCTATATGCTGATACCCTCACCCAAGACTACGACATATGGAGGAAGCAACAGGTGAATAGTCAGCAAATCTCGTCGACAAACTACACCGTCCAGAATCCTTTCTCGGAGGAAATGCCATCTGAGTTAGAAATGGCAAGACGAGAATTTGAACGAGAAAAGGCCAAGATGTCTCGAGACCTTAGTACTCTTCAAGAGGAAAACTACCAACTGAAGATTGACATTCAAATTGAAAGATCCAGAACCGAGAAAGTGCAAAAGGAAGTTGAAGTCGTAAGAAATGACTTAAGGGATCTTCATCTAGAAAATAAGAAGTTAAGAGGCACCATCAAGAATAGTGGGCTGGGCAAGTTATCAGCAGAATGGAAAGAAGAATTAAGCAACATCAAAGGAGGGATGGAATTCTGGAAAGGAAAAGCAAAGAAAGAAGAAGAAAAGGCCGCACGGGCAATGATGAAGTTAAATAAGAAGAATGCTGAATATGAAGCTATGTCTGCCGAAGTAATAATAATTGATCTAAATGTTAAGAGCTAAAAAAAAGGATACCGGATTTAGAAAGTATGCTGCAAGATCGTCAACAGCAGCTGGATACTCTCTTAAAGGCTTTGGAAGAAAAGAATAATCAGTATGATAGAGACGTTCGTGCTTACGAAGAGGGTCTCCAAGAAAAAGAAATGCAACTTAGCTATCTGATCAGTGAAATTCGTGGGGTAGCCATACATGTGGTACAATTGTCAGAAGAAGCTGAGGCTCTCAGTTGCCAATTTCCTCCAAGCCGAAGGTCAAACATGTTAGAATTCTTAGAGCGAGTGAAGAAACAAGGCGATGTGGCTAGGAAGTTTGTGTAACTGTTGAATCAAGAAAGAAACTTTTTGTAATAGACTCTTTTGATAAATGAAATACCTAAGTATGGGGCTATCTTGAAATCAACACCAAAATTTTTGCATATTTATTCACGATTAACACTAATTTATCATACATTTGTCATTCATTCATTCATTGCATATACATGTCAGCATAATCATCCACCAAGGCTAAAATCGTATAATTCGTAGTTGCGACATTTCAAGACTGGAATCATGACACTCGTATAGAGCGCATCGACAAGCTAGGGCAATGGAGGCTGAATTCAATGAAAGAATTGAAAGGATGGAAAGAGTTCAAAGGGAATTACAAGAGCAGTTGGCCAAGTCACAGCAGGAGACAAGAGACTTAATGGTGAGATCTCGCGAAGAATCGCTCGAACAAAGAGACCAAATGGCCAAAATAATGGAAATGATGTTAGCTCTAGTAAAAGGAAAGGGACCTATGAACCCTGACGTTGCAGAACCACAATCAAGGGTTAACATCGATCAGGATCCACCCCATCCTCCAGGATTTACTCCACCGTATCCCCACACAACACAAAGAGGGTACGCTCAATGGGAGCCCATAGGCCTGGAACAACGACCTGCACCACCTGCTAATTTGGGGCAGGGAGTGTTCGTATCAAACCCAGGGGCTAGTCCTGTTGATCCACTCGTTTCAGATTTGGACGATCCAGTAGAGAGAGCCAGGTTGAAAATGGATGATCATGATGTTCAGGATAAGTATAGGATTTTGGAGGAAAGACTCCAAGCGATAGAAAGTACTGAAGCCTTCTCTGCATTGGGCGCTAAAGAGCTCAGTTTGGTACCCGATTTAGTTTTGCCTCCCAAGTTTAAAGTACCAGATTTTGAAAAGTACGATGGGACAAGATGTCCAAAGCACATCTCATCATGTTTTGCCAGAAGATGACTGGTTATGTAAATGAAGATAAGCTACTCATACATTGTTTTCAAGATAGTCTAACAGGATCAGCTCTTCGGTGGTACAACCAACTTAGTAGGGAAAAGATCCGATCTTGGAAGGACTTGGCATCAGTATTCTGTGCGCAGTACAAGCATGTGTCAGATATGGTGCCTGACCGAATGACTCTGCAAATGATGGAGAAGAAACCAATGGAGACCTTCAGACAGTACGCTCAGAGATGGAGAGATGTCTCGGCCCAAGTGGAGCCTCCACTGACGAAGACTGAGATAACGGCTCTTTTCATCAATACTCTAAGAGCACCATTCTATGACAAGCTGGTAGGAAGTGCTACGAAGGATTTTTTGGATATTGTAATATTCAGAGAGCTTATTGAAAGTGCCATAAAGAGTGGAAGGATGGAAGGTTCTGATAGTTCAAGAAAGGCAGCACCCGTAAGGAAGAAAGAGCCAGAAGCCTACATGGTGGGAATGAGAAGTTATACCCCGAATCTATATCCAAATTAACCCCGACCTCGAAATTATCCACCTCTAATTTTTTATTACCTCCTCAGACCCCTTACTACCAAACACCCTCTCATTCCTACCCCGTATACGCCACGAACAATCCAAGACCCGTTATCACATTCCCATAAAATACTGTACCCGTTCAAAGCCAACCCAGAAACGAACCAAGACCAACAAGGCCCAACCCCGAGAAATAGCAATTTACTCCTATTCCTATGTCATATGGGGAACTATACCCGAAACTCTTAGAGAAGTAATTAATATCTCCCCATTACATGGCACCCCTTAAACCTCCATACCCGAAATAGTACGATCCAAACGCTAGTTGTGCATACTATGCCGGGAACCAGGGGCATTCTACTGAGAACTGTCTTGCCTTCAAAAGGAGAGCTTAAGGGCTCATCGATGCGGGCATTTTACTATTTGATGGTACTGGCGGTACGACCGGGAATCCATTCCCAAACCACACCGAAAGGAATGTGAGTGCAGTAGGAGAGGAGGACAAACGACAAAGTAGAAGATGGGTTTTTGAAATAAGAACACCTCTGTAGAGAATCTAGGAGGTACTAGTTGAAAAGGGGTTCCTCTGTCATTTTAACGGAGTATTCGAAGGAAAAGATGCAAAAAGTCACAGTTTTTGCGAGCTCCATGGTATTGGGGGGCACAACAGTCAGTCCTGCGAGGAGTTCAGAAGTTTACTACAAAATATGATGGATAATAAGGAGATTGGGATTTTTTATAAAGCCAAAGAGGCCGATATTGGAGAAATATGTACCTCTGACAATCAATCATCAGGTTTCCCGTATAGCGCCGACTGACCGTTAATAATTTATTATGACGTGAAGAAGGAGCCGGTGAAACCAAAAGTGATAATCGAAGTACCATATCCTTTTCCTTATAAGGACAATAAAATAGTACCGTAGAGGTACGATGTCAAGATCGTCGTACCTGAAGGTGAAAAACCTGAAGCCACAATTGGAGACGTTGGGGAGGTAGGCCATTTTACCCTCAGTGGGCGTTGTTATTCCAAAGAGATTGAGCCAACAAAGAAGAATAATGACTCAAAACAAAAAGGAAAAGCAGTGATGTATGAGGCCGAAGCCGAGCGGGAGACTCCACCCGTGTAAGAAAGTAAAAAGCCTGTGGATGAGGAAGAAGCTCAGGAATTCTTGAAATTTATCAAGCACAGTAAGTATAGTGTGGTGGAACAATTGAGTAAGTAGCCAGCACAAATCTCAGTTTTATCTCTACTGTTAAATTCAGAGTCACACCGAAATGTTTTATTAAAGGTGTTAAATCAAGCTTATGTAGCCAACAACATATCTGTTGAGAAGCTTGATAGGTGGGTAAACAAACTGAATGCGGACAATTTCATTTCTTTTAGTGATGATGAGATACCGCCAAACGATAGAGGCTCGGTGAAAGCACTGCATATTACGACTCGCTACAAGGGCTACATAATACCGAATGTGCTCATCGATAATAGGTCAGCGCTAAACGTTATGCCGTTGGCCATGCTTTCCAAAATTCTGATGGATCTGTCCTATTTAAGGCCCTGTCATTCCACGGTAAGGGCATTCGATGGGACAAGGCGTGAAGTCATGAGAAAGATTGAGATCCCTCTGGAAGTGGGCCCTTACATATACGAGGTTGAATTTCAAGTCATGGACATTACACCATCATACAATTGTCTCTTGGGAAGGCCTTGGATCCATTCCGCTGGAGTGGTCCTATCATCCCTCCATCAAAAGGTGAAATTTATCATGGATGGCTGTTTGGTCACTGTCGAGGGAGAAGAAGACATTGTCGCATCTATCTCTGCCGATGCACCGTACTTGGAAGTGAACAAAGATGCAATTGAATGTTCTTTCCGATCCTTTGAGTTTGTTAATGCCACCTTTGTCACTGAAGGAAACAGAATTCCAGTTCCAAAACTATCAAGGAATACCAGATTAGGCGTTAAGATGACTATCGAAAAAGGAGCCCGAGCAAGAAAAGGTTTGGGAAGGTATCTGTAAGGAATAGTCAGGGCCCTAAAGCTGGTGCACCACAAGGCCAGACACGGTTTAGGTTTCCAGCCAGACGCACGGTAAAGAAGAAAACAGTGGAAGAAAGATCAAGAGAGAAAGATTGCGAGAACTTTGGGCCGGGAACCAGAATGGGAGCCCATAGAGTACCCTCTTTTGTCAAAAATATTTACATCTGCGGGAATGATGTACCCTGGACAAGATGGTCCATGAAACACGCTATGGTTAATTGAAAAGGGTTTTCAGAATGTCAGTATAAATGTTATTGACAAAGGGGCTGATGCGAGTAAAGACATCTCAAGGATACGTCATTGTCCCCCGGATTTCATGTTGAACAATTGGACTGGCTTCTTGTAGTTTATAAGTCTTCAGAGTAATGCTAAACATTAACCCTCTATTGTGTCCTTAGATATAATAGAATTCTTTTGTAAGAGCTTGCATTCGCTCTTTATCATTCAAATGAATATCAATGAAGATGCATTTTGTCACGATTTTTCGCATTATCACTAATTTCATAATCATTTTCTCATTTCATAGCCTATCCTTACATTTGCCTAATTGCCATGACATAATGCCCGTCTATAGTTTCCTTTTCCATTCAACTTTCAGGTGCTCAGATATCGACGACATGAACAAGCTCGTTACGAGTCTTGAAATTGATTTTGAGAAGGCTGTTTGTTTAAGAGAATTCGAAGCCGAAAAAAATGCTGAAGACTATGTCTCGTCTCCTGACTTGTTAAGAATGGTGGAACAAGAGGATAAACATATTATGCCTCATGAAGAATCTGTGGAAACAATAAATTTGGGCACTGAAGAAAGAAAGTAAGAAGTGAAGATCGGGACCTCTATTTCAAGGGGTACCAGGCATAATTTGATCACTTTGCTCTGCGAGTACAAAGATGTATTCGCATGGTCATACCAGGACATGCCAGGGTTAGATGAAGATTTAGTGGTCCATAAGCTTCCATTAAAGCCAGAATGCAAACCCATTTAGCAAAAGTTAAGACGGATGAGACCCGAAATGCTGTTGAAAATAAAAGAGGAAGTCAAAAAGCAATTTGATGCTGGCTTCCTACAAGCCTCCAAATATCCAGAATGGGTGGCTAACATAGTCCCAATACCAAAGAAAGATGGCAAAGTACGAATGTGCATGGATTACCGTGACCTAAATCGAGCAAGCCCAAAAGATAATTTTCCCTTGCCACATATCGATGCGTTGGTGGACAACACAGCAAAACATTCATTGTTTTCTTTCATGGACGGATTCTCAGGGTATAATCAGATCAAGATGGCCCCTGAGGATATACCTTCTTAACAATGTGGGGAATATTCTGCTACAAGGTGATACCATTTGGGTTAAAGAATGCTGGGGCAACATATCAGAGGGCTATGGTGACGTTATTCCATGACATGATGCATAAAGAAATAGAGGTCTACGTCGACGATATGATTGCTAAATCTCGAGGGGAAGAAGAGCATGTAGTGAATCTCAAGAAGTTGTTCGAAAGGCCGGGAAAGTTTCAGTTAAAACTTAATCCAGCCAAATGTACGTTTGGGGCTACCTCAGGGAAGTTGCTAGGCTTTATTCTTAGTGAAAGAGGTATCGAGGTTGATCCAGATAAAATAAAAGCCATTCAAGATTTACCTCCTCCGCGCACGCAAAAGCAAGTTAGAGGATTTTTAGGGAGGTTAGATTACATCGCCCGATTTATCGCTCAACTTACCAACCAATGCGACCCAATCTTTCGGCTTCTTCAAAAACATAACCCGGAAGAATGGAATGAGGAATGGCAGGTGGCCTTTGATAAGATAAAACAACATTTGTCTAGTCCTCCAGTGCTAGTACCGCCAAATCCAGGAAGACCTTTGATATTGTATTTGACTGTGTTTGAAAATTTAATGGGTTCCGTACTAGGGCAACACGATGAGTCAGGAAAGAAAGAAAAGGCGATCTACTACCTCAGCAAAAAGTTTACTGAATATGAGGCAATGTATTCGTCCATTGAAAAATTTTGTTGCGCTCTGGTTTGGGTAGCTCGAAGACTCAGACAATATATGTTGTACCATACGATATGGTTGATTTCAAAGCTGGACCCAATAAAATACATGATGGAATCGTCGATACTATCAGGAAGAATAGCATGATGGCAGATTCTCCTTTCGGAATATGACATTGCATATGTAAGTCAGAAGTCGATAAAAGGGAGCGCAATAGCTGATTTCCTAGCGACTCAAACGATAGAAGAATATGAGCCCTTGAGATTCGATTTCCCAGATGAAGACTTAATGTGCATCATAGAAAAAGAATACGAGTCATCAAGAGAAAAGCCATGGAAGATGAGTTTTGATGGTGCATCAAATGCCTTGGGACATGGAATTGGAGCAATCCTGGTATCACCAGAGGGGAATCATTATCCGTTTACTGCAAGACTGAACTTCTTCTGTACCAATAATATCGCAGAATATGAGGCCTATATCATGGGGCTTCGTGCAGCTATTGAACAAACATCAAAATCTTAGAGGTGTACGGGGACTCAGCCCTAGTGATTTACCAAATCCGTGGAGAGTGGAAAGTGAGAGACCCAAAATTGATTAGGTACAGTGATTTAGTAGCTGAATTGATCAAGGAATTCAAAGAAATAACTTTTCATTACTTCCCACGAGAAGAAAACCAATTGGCTGATGCCCTAGCCACTTTGGCTTCAATGTTCAAAGCAAGTAGAGAAGCAGAAATAATGCCCCTCAAAACGAGCATATATGAGGTACCTGCACACTGTTGTAGCATTGAGAAAGAGGCAGATGGGCAGCCGTGGTTCCATAATATCTTAGAATATATCAAGAATCAAAGCTATCCCGAACAAGCGAATGAGAACGACAAAAGAACAATCAGAAGAATGGCAGCAGGATTTGTTCTTGATGGGGATATCCTGTACAAAAGAGGAAAGGATCAGATGCTCTTGAGATGCGTGGATGATGTTGAAGCTAGAAAAATGCTTGAAGAGGTCCATGAGGGAATTTGCGGAACACATGCCAATGGTTTCAATATGACCAGAAAGATCATGAGACTCGGTTATTATTGGCTGACGATGGAAAGTGACTGCATCAATTTTGTAAAAAAATGCCACAAATGTCAAATCTATGGCGATAAAATTCATGTAGCCCCTTCTCCTCTTCATGTCATGACCTCTCCGTGGCCTTTTTCTATGTGGGGCATGGATGTTATAGGGCCAATTTCCCCAAAAGCTTCAAATGAACATCGATTTATTTTTGTGGTTATCGATTGCTTCACAAAATGGATAGAAGCCGCTTCGTTTACCAATGTGACAAAGACTGTAGTTTGCAGGTTTTTGAAAAAGGAAATCATTTGCCGATATGGTTTGCCTGAAAGAATCGTTTCGGATAACGCCATGAATCTAAATAACAAGATGATGAAGGAAGTGTGTGAGCAATTCCAAATAAAGCATCAGAACTCCTCGCCTTATTGCCTAAAGATGAACGGGGCTGTTTAAGCAGCCAATAAAAATATTAAGAGGATTATTGGGAAAATGACTGAGACATATAAAGATTGGCACGAGAAACTACCATTTGCTTTGTATGCATATCGCACATCTGTGCGGACATCTACGGGAGCAACTCCTTTCTCTCTGGTCTATGGAATGGAAGTTGTGCTACCTATCGAGGTTGAGATCCCCTCTCTGCGAGTCTTAATGGAATCAAAGTTAGAAGAAGCAGAATGGGTTTGAGCTCGATATGATCAGTTGAACCTCATCGAAGAAAAACGTCTAAGAGCAATTTGTCATGGACAGATATACCAGAAGAGAATGATCGCAGCCCATGACAAGAATGTACGACCAAGAGAATTCCATGAAGGAGAACTCGTGCTGAGAAAAATTCTCTCAATACAAAAAGACCTGTGAAGAAAATGGGCACCAAATTGGAAAGGACTACACGTTGTAAAGAAGGCATTATCAGGTGGAGCTTTGATCCTTACCGAGATGGATGGGAAGAAGTTACCGAATACTGTGAATTCAGATACTGTGAAGAAATATTATGCTTAAAAAATAAAATCAACATGAAAACCCAAAAAGGGCATCTAAAAAAAAAAGGGATCAAGACGAAAACCCGAGATGGGCGTTTTGATTAAACATAAAAGATTAGGATGAAAACCCGAAAGGGCGTTCTAATGAAGCAAACACTCAGCTTACAAGGCAAGGCGTTTAAACAGTACGACAAACAGCGAGACTACAGTATTTGAAGCATCTTTGAAAACTTGAAATCTTCTACGCAAGAAGCCATGCTCAAAAAATTCTTGATTGAGGAACGTGGAAGAGTTCATGTGCTGAATATCTAGAGCATTTGTATCCGTTGAATACGATCCCTTCTTTCTTCTTGACATTTTTTACTATCATTGGTTAACTTTCTTTGTTTGCCACATTTGAAATAGATAAATATGAGATATCATTTTTGCCCCTACTTGACATTTTTCATACATCTCATTATGTGTTTATTTACATGATAAATAGTGAAATAACATACTCTAAACAAAAGAAATGTTAAGCATTACCTGGATGAAAATTTGATAAGCACAAGAGCCTCAAAGCAATAACAAAGTTTAACCAGGGGCAAAAGAGTAATATTGGAGAAACGTCGATTACTCGTGAAGCTCGAAGACGGGTACGAGACCTGAAGAGAAAGTCAAAAATCAAAGCAATGAATGCAGATCCTCAACAATCGTGGCTAAAAGGACATACAACAAACATGCTTAAGGAGCACTGCATAATCATGTAGGCATAAAGGCATTTAAGACAAACATGCGCATATCATGATAACATCATGGATGGCATATACAGGTAATCCAGTAGAGCAATAAGACGTGATGATAGCTGTATTGAATCAAAGGAAAAGACTCCAAATGATAGGTTTTGGTGTTTTGCTGTTTAATTTCTGTTTTCAAAAATCAATTCATATTACGAGAGGTGAGTTGAGCCTCGGGTCACATGTCGAGGTATTTTCAAATTCTCTTGTTCAAATTCTGTTTTTAATTTTTACTTTTCCAAAATCAACTCATATTGCGAGAGGTGAGTTGAGCCTCAGAGCACGCTGAGGTATTTTCAATTTCTGCTTTTCAATTCATACATTTTTCAAAAATCAACTCATATTGCGAGAGGTGAGTTGAGCCTTAAGACACGTTAAGGTAATTCCAATTTATGTTTCAAAAAATCAACTCATATTGTGAGAGATGAGTTGAGCCTCGGGGCACGCTGAGGTATTTTCAAATTCTGTTTTTAATTTACATTTTTCAAAAATCAACTCATATTACGAGAGGTGGTTTGAGCCTTTAATTTCTGTTTTTCAAAAAAAAAAATCAACTCATATTGCGAGAGGTGAGTTAAGCCTTTTAATTTCTGTTTTCAATTTATGTTGTTCAAAAATCAACTCATATTGCGAGAGGTGAATTGATTATTTTAATTTCTATTTTTCAAAAAAATCAACTCATATTGCGAGAGGTGAGTTGAGCCTTTTAATTTCTGTTTTCAATTTATGTTGCTCAAAAATCAACTCATATTGCGAGAGGTGAATTGATTATTTTAATTTCTGTTTTTCAAAAAAAATCAACTCATATTGCGGAGGTGAGTTGAGCCTTTTAATTTATGTTGTTCAAAAACCAACTCATATTGCGAGAGGTGAGTTGAGCATTTTAATTTCTGTTTTTCAAAAATCAACTCATATTGCGAGAGGTGAATTGATTATTTTAATTTCTGTTTTTCAAAAATCAACTCATATTGCAAGAGGTGAGTTGAGCCTTTTAATTCCTGTTCTTCAAAAAAATCAACTCATATTGCGAGAAGTGAGTTGAGCCTCGGGTCACATGTCGAGAGTCAATTCATATTGCGAGAAATGAGTTGAACTCAGGATCATATACCGAGTAAGAATAAAGATTGAAGCTGATGAAAGACACCAGACTTGGTCTCCCTAAAGCTGCAGTGGAGCAGGTCAAAACTTGCAAGTCTTGTCTCATTCAGGTGGTAGTGGAGCTGATCGAGGATACCAAATCTTGACTTTCTAGAGTTACAGAAGAGAAGATCACAAATCTCATCTCACTGAAGCGATAGAAGAGCTGATTGAAGCTGTAGATCTTATCTTTTTAAAGCTACAAGTGAAGCAGATCGAAGCCACAAATCTCATATTCTTGAAGCCACATTGGAAGTAGATTGAAGCTACAAGGCATATATCAGAAGATCCAATGGACCAAGGCTATCTGAACAAGAAGAGCACCAATAAAGTCAAGACTCAGCAATACTGGGCAAAATTGGCCTTTCATTGTGTCTTTACTCCATTACCGTTGCACGATAATGAGCAAAGAGGGGCAGCTGTACATACCCAATTTTGCCAAACCCAAATACATTTTAAACCCATCAGCCCACTTAAATCAAACCCAATACAAACCCAAACCCTTACTAACCCACTAACCCACTAACCCAATATTACCAGCCCAATACCTAACCCTAAGCCCAAAACAACCCAAGACCCAAATCAAAAAAACACCCAACAACCCTAACCCTAAATCCCATCAGCAGCTGCCGAACCTACCCCACCCACCCACCGTTCACCCACTCTCTGCCACCAACCCTCTGTCACCGGCCATGCCCTGCAAAAAACACATGAAAAGACAGAAATAATAAATTAATAGTGGCAAACGGTTATAAAACCGAATGAAAATACTTTGTAAATGGTTGAAAAATTTATGAAAGAAATCATCATCTGTCGAAACAAAAACAGCAGTCCCAAAAATATACAAAAAAAGAGATAGCAAGTATTTGGAAGAAAAAAACAAAGGGTCAACGAAAAAGGTTGTTATTTTTATCTCTATTTTTCCGATTTTCGCATACATAACTATACATTTCTTTATTTTTTTTTTACTTTAATATAAACCTAAAATATACCTATTTTAAAAAAAACAAAAAAAACAAAAAAAAACGTTTTACCTTCTCCGGCCACCGTGCACGGTGGCCAGCACCGGTGCCGGCGAGCCTCCGGTGGCCGTCCGGTGATCGGCTCGTGGCCGGTCCCCCCTGGCCGGAGCTCCCTTTCTCCTTCTTTCCTTTTTTTTTTCCCTCCCCCATCCCCAAATGAAATTTAAAAAAAAAAATTAACTTATATAGGGGACCAAAACGGTACGTTTTGGTCTCCGGTCTCCCCCCTTAATACAAAAAACGACGCCGTTTAGGGCCCGGGGTCGGGTCGATCCGACCCTCTCCGACAGGATCCGCGTGTTTTTTAAAACGGAAGGGCTACTTGCGCAATCGACCCTTCCGCTTTTTAAACGTTTTACAATCGAGTTTTTTGTTATTTTTAATTCAGCCCTGAAATTTAATTTGTTTTATAAATTGATCCCTTTTCGCTGCACAACGTTTTAATAACAGGGAATTTTGCACTCTTGGTCCCCCGTATTTTCATGCGTATTCAAATGAATCCTTTCCTCTTTGGTTTTTTTTTTAAAATCGCCCCAAACTTTCTTTTTTTTTTCGATTTTGGTTCTTTTTGTTTGAGTTTTATATTATTTTTGTTATTTTATTTAATTTTAAATATTGGTAATTATTATATATATTATTATTATACTGGCTATTATTTTTCTACTATACATAGATGCTTTTAACATGTATTTATATTATCTTTATCATATTAGTATTATCATTATTAGTTTATATTATTGTTATTATATTAGTATTATTGTTAATATTATATTTTTGCCATTATATCTATTATTATTTTCAATACTCTTCAGCAAATTTTTTTTATTTCATTACAATTTTTCTTTCCACATTCTATTATTATATTAATGTTTATACGTATATATATATATAAGTATTTATGTAGTGTATTAATAGCTTTAACTTCTAATATATATATATGTATGTTACGAAACTATCTTACCACTATATTATATATGTATGTATATATATATATTTCATACTATTATTTATATAAGCTTTTAATACCGTATTTTATTATTATATACGTGCATTAATATTATTAGTTATGTATCATTTTACTATTATAGTATTTTCCTAACACCATATTATATATATTATTATTATATTTATTTTTATCCTTATTACACTTCTAGGCAATATTAGTACATATACTTTATTATGTGTGTATGTATATATACATATATATATTTTTTATATAATATCATTCATATATATCATTGTATTATTTATTATACTTATTATTTTTATTATTATAACTTATTATCTTATTTTTATATTATTATGAATATATTTTATATATACGTCACGTACATACATTTTTCAATATCTATTTTATATATAGGTATATATTATATATGTATTTTAACATTACTAGTTACATTTTTACTATTTTAGGTATATACTTCAAATATTTTATATCGTATATCTCTAACGCTATTACTATTACCATTTATATATATATATATATATATATTACGTACATACTCTTAATACCATTATTATGTATATACATTCATGATTTGTCTTTATTTCTTTTGCAAATGTCATTGTTATTGTTATTCGAATGTTCTAGTATCCCATGTTGATATTTTTATTATAATGTCATTATTTGCATCATTTATTTATTTTAAAATTCTTACTTTTGGAATCTTTTTCTAATTAATTTCAATAATCAAGGCAATGTACCGATTTAACATTAAGTCATTGAGTTTCATCACTATGTTGGATGGGATTTGTCGATTTGTGTTAAAGACGGGACACCCTTCTAAAGACCAAAAATTAAAAATTTTGTTTTTTTCAATCGGATCACGGTTAAATGTCAAATTGAATTCGTATTTTTGAAAATTAAGACAACACGTGTTTATAAGATACCAATTTTAGGCGTCGCGAGAGTGCTAATACCTTCCTCGCGCGTAACCGACTCCCAAACCCTAATTTTTTTCTCTGGCTTTTAACGTAGACCGGAACTCGG
The DNA here is from genome assembly GCA_025698475.1 of Gossypium anomalum. Taxonomy (NCBI): domain Eukaryota; kingdom Viridiplantae; phylum Streptophyta; class Magnoliopsida; order Malvales; family Malvaceae; genus Gossypium; species Gossypium anomalum. Next base: position 45,666,470 of record CM046960.1, on the reverse strand, counting down.
CCTTTTTCTCGTTTTAAAGAAAAAGGAAATCTAAAAGGTGTCCGATCACACCTAGAAAAAGATTGGTGGCGATTCCCTTTTTAATAAAATCAAAAATCAGTTTTCAAATGTCCAATAAATCGTCACAATTAGCGACCCCAAAGCTTAAATTTTTTACGTCGCTACAAGAGCAACGGGTAGAGGTGCTAATCAGACTAAGGCAAGGCAGTCTGCCTTAGTTCATGCTACTAGACGTCATGAGGATAGAGATGCTATTGTTGCCGGTATATTCTTTATTCATACTGCCTCTTATTTTGCATTAATAGATATAGGATCAACACATTTCTATGTAGTTAGCTCTATTTCTGAAAACTTAGGGATTTCGGTTGAGAGCACTTTTGGAAAGATTACTGCACTTAATTCGTTGGGTCAATCAGTTCAGGTTAATAAATCGTATAGAAATGTATTGTTAGAGATATAAAGGTTTGTGTTTCTGGTTAATTTGATAGAGCTACCATTCGGGGAATTCGATCTAATTCTGGGAATGGACTGGCTCGTGGAGCATCGAGTCAAATTGGATTGTGCTACTGAGAGGGTAGTTTTGATATCATAGAATTATGTGAAAGTGGTTATGATCTCGGGATTACTTATCCAATATGATCTCCACTCTTATGGTCGAAAAGCTGGTTCGTAAGGGTTTAAAGCATATTTGGCTTTATGAGTGACTCAGCTTCTATAGGTTTATCTTTTGGGGACATTTGAATGGTTAAAGAGTTTTTGAATATTTTTCTCGATGAGTTACTGAGTTTGCATCCGGATCGGAAGGTCAAGTTCGGTATCAAGCTTTTACCGAGTACAATTTTGGTGTCTATTACTCCTTACTGTATGGCACAGAATGAGCTTATCGAGTTAAAAGCTTAGCTTTAGAAACTTCTTAATCGAGGGTTTATCTGTCCTAGTATGTCTTACTGGGGGGTACCAATGTTATTTGTAAAGAAAAAAGATGGTACTATGAGGATGTGTATAGACTACAGTCAGTTGAATAAGTTAGGGATGAAGAATAAGTACCCACTTCTGAAGATCGACAATTTGTTTGATTAGTTTCGTGAGGCTTCTGTGTTTTCCAAGATAGATCTCCGTTTTTGGTACCATCAGCTTAAGGTTAAAGAGGTTGATGTTCATAAGACTACTTTTAGGACTCATTATGGGCACTATGAGTTTCTAGTCATACCTTTTAGTTTGACGAATACTCTGGTTGCATTCATGAATCTTATGAACTGAGTTTTCTAGCCATATTTAGATTAGATCTTCGTAGTTTTCATCAATGACATTTTGATATACTTTAAGACTAAAGATGATCATGATGAGTATCTTAGAGTAGTTCTACAGATACTCCGAGAGAAACAACTCTACGCTAAATTGAGCAAATATGAATTTTGGTTGAAAGAGGTGACATTTTTGGTTCACGTGGTTTCTGCTGAGGGGATCTAAGTTGATTCTAAGAAAATCAAGGCTGTGTTAGAGTGGAAACAGCCCAGAAATATTTTTGATATCTGTAGTTTTCTTGGGCTTGTAGGTTATTATCGGATATTTATCGATGGGTTCTCTTTAATTGTAGCTCCTCTAACTAAGCTGTTGTGTAAGAACGCTCCACTTGTTTGGACTATTGAGCAACAATCGAGTTTTGAGAAGCTCAAATCTGTTTTAACTCAGGCACCTGTTCTGATACAGCATAAATCCGGTAAGGAGTTTGTGGTATACAATGATGCATCTCATGTCAGTTTGGATTATACTTTGATGTAAGATGGTAAGGTAGTGGCTAATGCGTCCTGACAATTTAAGTCGCACAAGGGTAACTATCCTACGCGCGATCTTGAGTTAGCTATAGTTGTCTTCGCCTTAAAGATTTGGATGCACTATCTGTATGATGAGAGGTGTATCATTTACACCGATTACAAGAGCCTCAAGTATCTCCTTACCTAAAAAGGGTTGAACCTTAGACAACGTAGATGGATTAAACTACTTAAAGATTATAACAACACTATTGAGTATCATCTTGGTAAGGCCAACATGGTGGTCGATGCTCTTAGTCGTAGGGCAGTGACTGATTTGAGGGCGATGTTTGCTCGCCTAAGTCTATTTGATAATAGGAGTCTATTAGTTGAGCTGCAAGTTAAGCCGACTTGGATTGATAAAATTCAGGATAAATAGTTGGGGTGATTCTCTGGTTCTGTGATTCCATCAAATAGAGGATGGTAGTACATCTGATTTTAGGCTGAATAGTGATGGGGTTTTGTGTTTTCGAGGATGGGTTTGTGTACCTAGTGATTCTGATTTGAGACAGTTCATTCTGAGATAAGCATATAGTAGCTTTTATGCTATGCATCCTGGTGGAAAAGAAGATATATCGAGATCTTCGAGAGTTGTATTGGTGGCCTAGGTTGAAATGGGAGGTGGCAAATTTTGTTTCTCATTGTCTGACATACCAGTAAGTTAAGGCTGAACACCAGTTGCCTTCGAGTTTACTTCAACTAGTTAAGATTTCCTTAAGGAAATGGAAAAGTGTGACTATGGACTTCGTTAGTGGGTTGCCCTTGACACCTACTAAGAAGGATTTGTGTGGGTCATCGTAAATCGTTTGACCAAGTCTGCTCATTTCATTCCTATTAGGACAGGCTACTCCCTTTAGAAGTTGACCAAGTTATATGTTTCAAAGATCGTGAGACTTCATGGATTTTCAATCTAGATTATTTCTGATAGATATCCTCGCTTCACTTATCAGTTTTGGAGGAGACTTTATGAGGCTTTAGGTTCGAGGTTGGATTTTAGTACTGCATTCCATCCTCAGACAGATAGTTAATCTGAGAGGGTGATTCAGATATTGGAGGGTATGCTTCGGAGTTGTGTAATCAATTTTTGAGGTAGTTGGGAGAATTTTCTACTGTTAGCCGAGTTCATCTGTAATAAAGTTTCCAGTCTAGTATTTAGATGGCACCTTATGTGGCTTTATATGGTTGTAAGTTTCGTACTCTGTTGTGTTGGACTAAGTTGGGTGAGTGATGGGTTTTAGGTCTTGAGTTGGTTTTTGAGGCTGAGGATAAAGTTTGACTGATTCAGAATTGTTTTAAGGTGGCTTCTGATAGACAGAAGTCTTATGCAGATTTGAAAAGGAGAGACATCGAGTATTCTGTGGGTGATTATATGTTTCTTAAGGTATCTCCATGGAAGAAGGTGCTACGGTTTGGACGTAAGGGCAGGTTGAACACAAGGTTCATTGGGCCGTATCGAATTTTGAAACATGTAGAACCGATTGCCTATCAATTAGAGCTACCTCTAGAGTTGGACCGCATTCATGATGTGCATGTCTCCATGATGAGGTGGTATCGGTCTAACCCATTCCATATTGTTTCTATTGAGGAGATTGAGGTTAGACCAGATTTGACGTTTGAGGAGGAGTCGATTCAAATTTTGAATCGAGATGTTAAAGTTTTAAGGAGTAACTCTATTTCTTTGGTATATACTAGACCAATCTAAAAATATTAAGTCAACAATAGACTTAGTACATACTAGAATTCACACTTATTTTGTGACAAGGGATATGGTAAAATATCTGAACTCAACAGAAACTAAACCCATTAGAGTTGTTTTAGATATTTGGTAATGTTAGGATTAGAGTTTTTGTAGAGTTGTATTTGGGATGGAAAGTTAAGAGCAACATGGTTGTGAATTTTGAGCATGACTGGTGTGTTTTTCATTTGTGGCATCTGTGTGTTTTTTAGGGTATATGAAATGTGTATAGGTTGGTACAATTTTGATATGATATGATCTGAGGTGGGAGGTGGAGGTTTTTATGACTTGGTGGTAGATGATTTTGGTATCATGCGTGTCGTTTTATTTTGGAGGGTTCAAACTCAAGGAAAGCTCTAGTTTGGAGGGTTCAAAAAATATAACACTACAATATTAAGTAAAATAAAAATAAAAAATAATTTATAATTTATAAATAAATATTTATTAATTATAACTGTTATAAATAAATAATAAATCTTGAGTTTAAAGTTTATCGTATTAGTATTTAAATATTATAAATTCTCTATTATTCTTTATTTTATACATTGATGAGTTTATAAAGACGAGGGTGCATTAAATACTCTCTACAAAAGTGTTTTGTGGCAATTTCATGTGATTTTTGAGGAAAAATAAATTGATGTTTTATTTCGATAAAAAAATAAAAATAAAAATTGCGGTGTATCAGATTTGCGTCAAATTAATGCGATTTTTGCGGGAAAAAAAACTATGGCTCTATTTTGATAAAACAAAATTAAAAAAATGTGACAAAATAAATTAATATTTAATTTTAAATTGAGTGGATCAAGTTGAGTATGTTAGGAGTATATTTGGTCAGGGCCGGGGTCGAGGTGAGCCTCGCTCTATTTGCTATCTCTATTTTTAAGTAAATAATAAAATATGAGAATAACTTATATTATCTTAAAAAATTTTTAAGCATCAATAAAGTTTCGTCACATTATCAAGTTTTAAAAATATGAAATTATTATTATACACCTATTCACATTTAACCTACTTGCAAACCTTATATTTTTTTTTGAAAAAAAATAAGTAATTAAAATCAATTAAAAAATTTAAATAACATAGAAACTTTAAATTTTACACATTTCATGTTACTAGAGATTCAATGCAATATAACTTTTAGTTTTTAAGAAAGTATGAGTTGCTTTATTTTCTCTCAACTCTTCAATGAGTTTTTCATTCCTCACATATCTCTCATCCGCCTGTCTTTGTTTGTCCATCTGCTCCTGGATAAACCTTTGTTGTTCTTCATACCTTCTTGATATGAAGACAATTGTTTCTTCATGGCTTTCATCCATTCATGCATGTCTATATATTATTGATTTCATGACTGGTGGAGGTGGGAGCCTTAATCGGCTAGTGATGTTCCAGCATGATGTTGAGTTTGGGGGTTGTAATACCGTGGGAGTATTAATAAAATTGTTGATATGATTTGTACTGATAGGGATTTTGCTAGTTTGGGGGTTAGGATTAGTCTAATTTTATTGATTAATTGAGGTTTTGGTTGGCATGCATGGGATCTTGCATTTAAGTTGTTTGGGTTTGGGTTGCACCTGCTTGAATATCTTGAACTATAGGATCGATAGCTGGGTCATTGGTGGGATCAAACTCAGCACTGAGAGAAGTACTGAGAGGATCACTTGTACCTATATTGGACATGGTACTCCATTTTCATCGTGGTAATTTTTAATCGTAGGATTAACAACGAAAAGAAAACTATGGTTGGAGTGGTGGTTCACCTGTTTACAGACTAGAATAGAAGGTTTTTCTGGTGGTAATGTCTTTGGGAAGAAGGAGAAGAAGAAGACGTGAGACTCTTTTATAGTAGAGGACAAGCCTATCTATGTGTCCAAGGAATATTGACATAGGGGACCTGACTTGATCCTCTTGGCAGTGATGGTATTTTTATGTCCTAGGATAGGACACCTTAGGATTGTTGGTAAACAATGAATTTGAGCTCCCACATGGCATATACTTAGTGGAGATGTGTAGCACCTTAGGTTTGCCAGGTCAAGTTTGTAACTTAGCAAGTTGGACATGAGTAGTTCGTCGAGACGCCAACTCCGTTGGAAGACACGTGTTAGATCTCCTGTGGTCATACAATGAGGTTCGCAATGTGGGTATAACAAATTTATAGTACTTTCAATATATGAAATGATATAATCACGATATGAAAATATAATTTACCCTCTAAATTGCATTGCAATTACAAATCATATAAAAAAGTTGATGAATTGTGACAAAATACCAACATAATATTAAGATACAAATTATTTTTAAATTAATTTTGTTCAATCCATTCATATTTATTAAAACAACATAAATAATTTTTATCATAACTATCAAAATACCAAATTGAGCTAAGACTTACAATTTTATCGTACACCTTTCTAGACCTGAGTTAATAGATCAATTAAAACTAGATAGACATGTACATTTTTATATTTTCTGAAACGAGGGTGATAACCTAAACAAATAAACCAAAGTGAGAAATAAATGATAGCTATGGTACAATATCCGAACTTAACAGGAACTAAAATCCATTAAATAGAGTTATTTTAGATATTTGAAACGAGGGTGATAACACGTGTTAGTATATACTAGAATTTGCACTCATTTTGTGAGAAGGGATATGGTAAAATATCCGAACTTAACAGGAACTAAAACCCATTAAATAGAGTTATTTTAGATATTTGGTGATGTCAGGATTAGAGTTTTTTTAGAGTTGTATTTGGAATGGAAATGTTAAGAGCGCCATGGTTGTGAATTTTGAGCATGATTGGTGTGCTTTTCATTTGTGGCATCTGTGTGTTTTTTAGGGGATATGAAATGTGTGTATAGGTTGATACAGTTTTGATATGATATGATTTGAGGTGGGAGGTGGAGGTTTTTATGGCTTGGTGGTAGGCGATTTTGGTATCATGCGTGTCGTTTTATTTTGGAGTTCATACTCAAGGAAAGCTCTAGTTTGAGCTTTTGTACTTATTTTGTTTTCATTTGAGGAGCTTATGAGTTAAGCTGGTTTACTAATTGATGAGTTTGATGCTTCTTCATTTCAGGAATCTATTGGTTGTGGCGAGGAGTTGATTTTGTTTGGATAGAGTTGCCATCAAATGCTTTTGCAAGGTGATGTCCAGGGGTTTGAAAGGGTTTCGACTAAAAGGGTTGCTTAATGAGGTTTGGGGTACTGGGATTTGTCTAGCAATGCTTCTTTCTATTGGATATTTTGGTACCCTTCTTTTGGGTTGTGAACCTCTTATTTTAATTTCTTGTTCTTTTGTTGTGCTTGTCATGCTGACTTAAACTCTTTATAAAGTGCCTTGCACTTCTCATTATAAAATTTCATATTTGCTGAGAAAAAAAAAACACTCACATATATATATATATATATATACACACACATTAGGTTTTATCTTACTTCATACTCTAAAAGACTAAACCCCTCCTTGCTGCCTGCTGCTTCTGTTTGCTTTAAAAGTCATTTTATTATTGAAGCTGAAAACTGCTTTTAAAAATATATAAAATGTTGATTTTTTTTTTTTTGAAAGTAGAATGGCTGGATTTCATTCAAAAATAAAATAGAGTCCAAATATCAATAAAGGCCCAAAACACACCACAATAATTTGTTTAAAACAAAAGAAGAAAGCCCAAAATTGACCATAAAACAGGAAAAAAAAAAACACTAGAATATGAAAAGACAAAGAACCAAAGAATTAAGTAGATAAACATCACCCAACAAAGCAACAAATGTGATTATGATTTTTCGTGATAAGTTTTATAAATTTATAATGAATCGTTCTTGAAACTAACTATTATCATGACGTAGGCAAGTGTACCTATCGAACAGTAGTATAGCTTTAGCAAGACCGGATTGTCGAACCCAAAGGACTAAAAGTACTAGTAATGACTGTCTTTTTATTATCTAGCCTAAGAAAAGGGGTGTGTTTTAACTAACTAATTAAATTAAGAAATTGCAGAAAATAGATTTGGGAAATTACTTTTGGGAAAACAATTGATTAAGGACAATACCTAAGGAAAAATCCACCTAGACTTTTACTTGTTATTCTGGCTCTGAACCGAACAATTTATTCATTTAACTTGTTCCGTAGAAATCCCTAAGTTATGTTATTATCCCTACTCAAGACTAATAACGTCTAATCCCTAGGTTGAATAACTGAGACTTTTCTCTAATTACCACCCTAGGGTTGCATTAACTCGATCTATAGATTCACTTATTAGGTTTCACCCTAATTCGGCAAAATCTTGTCACCCTATCTCTAGGTGCGCAATCAACTCCGCTTAATTATGACAAAGTTATTCTTAGTCAGGGTCTATTCCTCCTCCAACTAAGAGTAGTAACTTGAAGTGGTATCCTGAAATACCAAAACAAGAATTAAGAACATATAATTAAGAACGAGTTAAATATTTATCATACGATTCAGAAATAATAACAAGATTTCGTCTTAGGTTTCATCCCCCTTAGGTATTTAGGGGTTTAATTCATAACTAAACACGAAAACATCTCAGAATAATAATAAATACAAAATATGAAGAAAACCCAAAACTTCTGAAGAGAAAATTAAGGAGAGAGATCTTCAGTCTTGATAGTGAATCCGGCTTCTGAGATGGATCAATCGGCTTCCTTGGAGTAATTCCTTACTCCCTATTCTCTGTCTCTCTTTTCTTCCTCCTCTGGGGTGTATTTATAGGCTTTGGAATGCCTAATAACCCTTAAAAGTGGCCTTTTCTGAATTAGACTCAACTTTGGTTTGGCAGGGACACGCCCGTGTGACATGCCCGTGTGCGATAACTTCAGGCCATGTTCAAGCCTGTTAGATTGGCACGGGCGTGTGTTCTACCCGTGTGAGTCGTGCTATGATTCTACCAGATTGACACGGTCGTGTGTGCTGCCCGTGTGAGGAGGTCTAGGCCGTGTTGATTTCATACCTTAGCCTATTTTCTCTGTTTTTGGCTCGTTTCTCGTTCCTTTTGCTCTCCTATGCTTACCTAAGGATAAAACATGAAATTAAGGCATTAGGAGCATCGAATTCACCAAATCTAAGGAGAAAATCATTCATAAAACGTGTTAAGCGAGGGATAAAAATATGTATAAATTATGGTTTATCAAATACCCCCACATTTAAGGGTTTGCTTGTCTTCAAGCAAAATCCTCAAATCATAATTAAAAATTCCTTTTTCTCAACTTATAATTTCTATCAATAAAATCTCGAACCATCTCATAAGTAATCATACCTTGAGAATTCAACTAAAAGAACATTAGAGCTTCAAACATTCCAAATTGAGTATTTTAATCATGAAAAACTTAGGCATCTCCCTTCATCTAAGTAGTTATCATTAATTCGGAACCTCACAGAGTTTAACATCCTCATTAAAGATTCACTCAAATCACTCGAAGTGTTTAAGGACAGTGAAATTAGCACTCATCAGTCAATATGAAAGGTTATTACTATAGGCTTGCATAAAAATCAGATCTCCACCACTATAAATCGAGATGATACGTCAATCAAAAGGTCTTTAAAGGGTTGTAATGAGGCTTGGTTAGGGGGTGTGGTCACAAGTTGAAAGAAAAGGTTAGAATCGAAATTGACTTGAAAAATTACTTAACTAGAAAAATATTTAATCATCACTTGCTTACAATAAAGCTTCTTCTTTGACTATGAAATTTGAATAATGAGGCTTACGAACAAAAGATAACTACTAATATGTATACATGTTTTTTTTTAAGAACAATTAATTAAAAAAAAATCATAAACTAACTATTAAGAACAAGACATAGCTAAGCAATTTATTCAAATCAAATCTAAACAAAATTAGGGATCAAATTAATTGAGGGGATTTGAACAATAATGGGTTAAGAGTTAATATTAAGGGTAACACAAGGAATGGCTTGTTAAGCTTAAAGGGGTTTACTAAAGGTTAATCGTGGAGGTAGGCTTTTCATGGCATGAGTGAGTTAATCCTAAGTGCCTCTATCATCCCGACATATCAGATCAAATAGTATGGTCTTGACATGCATAATCAAGCAAGTTTTAGAATAACAATTCAATATTGACACACTCAAAGCAATAATAAAAGTGAGTATGAAAGAATTAATAGATGCTCAAAAGGCTAAAAAATATCACAAAAATTATGGCTTTTTGATGTTTAAACCTGTGGGATTCAACTCAAGATAATGCCTAGACTTGGGGAAACAACCTAAAGTTTTAAATTCTTAAAAATCAACTTATCATGCTTAATTTTCTAATGTCTTAAAGTTTGAATAATCAATGCATAAATGCCTATGTTTTAATTCAAGATATATCAATGAAAATTATCAGTCAATCAAAATTCATCCTAAACATGATATGAGAGATTTACAAGAAAACAAAACAATAGTCAGGGATTTTTCGGATAATGAAATGATTAGCCCCTACACTTAAGATGTACATTGCCCTCAATATATAAAGATAGATATATGGAAAAATATAAAATCATAAGAGAGGGAGAGAATTGAAACTTCCTGAGTGTTAAATGAATGTATTCCCTAGTTTGGAGTTATGGAGGTGGAGGAAGATACTCCGGTGGTAGAGGTTGGGTACCACAGTGCTGTGCCAAAAGAATATTATATCTCGTCATTAAGCAGGGCATGACAATTGCGGAGAACCTTTTCCAATAGAGTTTGAAGTTCCTAAGTGGTTATGAGCTTTGAAGCTCTTTATAACTGTGATAAAAGCAGGAATTGTTTAGGGGATATGAGGAAGAATAATTATTCATAAAGAAATAGCCGAGATTAAAATTTGTGAAATAAAAATTATAAATCCTAATAAAAATAAGATGAAAGAAAAAAAGTAAAAAGTAGTCTTAAATGAAAATAAAAACAGAAACATAAAGTAATAAATAAAAGTTTTTAAACATCTTCATCGCTGGATGGTTCGCGAGGTGGGACTGGCGATGAGATGTGGAGGTGCTGACAAATCTGCTGTAGAGTAGATCAATGTTGTCAAATCTTTGAAAACACTGCTGCTCGAATATGTTAAGGTACTCAGAGATGTCAGCATATGAAGCCACCGCATGAACTGGCCAAAAAGATGGTGGTGGTTGGGAAGGTGGGTCCTCGTGCTGGGTAGGGACATCATCAGTAATGTCCTCTGGAGCCTCCTCCTTAGCAGATTGAGAGAGACGATATTGGGGAGGGTAGGTTCCTCAGCACCTCTCAATCATCCTCATGCTAAGCATGCTTGAGATGCCTTGTGGAGACATCTGGCCAATGAGGGTCAGGGATGATTCTTGGGCCGTGGTGTTGAGGAGTCCGAAGTGTCGTGCCAGTTGAGTCACATAGGGGCCAATGGAGATGACCCCCCGCCGATGTCGATCCATTTGATGGCGTATGGCAAGGGCGATGAATTAGGCAAAGTCGATGACATGGCCGTTGGACATACACCATAAGTAATAGACGTCATGGGTAGTAACGACGCTGGTGCTCTCCCTCCACCCTGTCAAAGTGTGAAATAAGATAGAATGGAGGTACCTTAGGGACGGAGGGAGAGATGATGCCTTGGTGGAACTGGGGTCGTAGGTGGCCGAACATGGCACGAGGGTGTCCCAACAACGTGAGGGAGAACGATAGATGTGGCGGTCAAGAGCATGTAAGTCATTCTCCTCTCCAAACTCCTCGGTGTAAAGACCCAATGCAGTGCTAAACTCGGGGACGCTTAGTTGGCAGACTAATCCGCCTAAGCAAAATTGGACTATGCCAGGATCATCGTAGTTTGTCATCACCATTTGAAGATGAAACGTGAAACATAGTTCCATTGTCAGATCTAAATATGTCGGCTCGATGATCCCAAAGAATAGCTCCCAAGGGTCGGTGGTAAGGAGGGCCCGGATCGCATTAGCCAATTGCACTTGTTTGACAGCAGCCCAGTCGATGCAGCAGCCCGCTGTTAAAGGTCAGACCCGTAGTATTTGAAGTAGTTCTTCTTGGGGCCCGTTGGGGAATTGGAGAAAAGGGTGATGAATTTCTGCGGTAGGAGCCGAGAAGATGACGCTCCCTTCCTTTTCTTTGAGGCAGGGACGGTAACTTTCTTCCCTTGTGACGACAACATATTAAAACTAAAATTTGAACCATTAAGTCATCTTGAAAATTGGACAAAGTAAAATGCAACTAAAGTCAAAAGAAAAAACATGAATATGTTCAGCCACAATCACTAAAAAATACTAAGTTCAATAGCATATTTTAGTAGCATGAGCATTGTGGTATGAGTAAAAATGACAAAGACTAGAATGTAACGTATTATATGGATAAGAAAATGGCAACACAAAAGGGGTGAAAGTTTCAACCACCCTAATCATGCATATTTGCTTCTAACTAATCAAATGGAGTAAAGAAATCATACAATGGGTGAGAAAAAAATGATGGATATTCTAGATTATGACATTCAAATGATAAAACATATAAAAATAGAATAAAAAACTTGCATATTATCATGATAAATAGCCTTAGAAATCAGTAAAATAGATAAGGAAGAGGTAAACAAATGCTAGGAAGAGGAGAAAAGGCGTCAAAAATATAGTTGAAGGCGGCGCACGGGCGTAGCAAGGAGGCCGTGTGGACTTGCAGCAGCTAGGGTTAGGGTTTTTGAGTGGGAAGATAATGAATAGTGCAGCCTATTTATAGATTTTGGGGTGCATGGCCAGGGGACACGCCCGTGTGTCCCAATTTCAGCCCATGTGTTTCGCATTTTTCCTATTTTGGCGCGTCTGAAATTCGACACACGCCCGTGTACCTCGGGCATATTGGTGCACACGACCGTGTCGCATGATCGTGTCTAGCTTCATTTGCTTCTCCCACACCCGTGTATGCAAGCCCCACACCTGTGTTAATTTGACAGGTTCGACCACGGGTGTTAGGCACGGGCATGTCCCACACCCGTATTATTTTGGCAGGTTCGCCCACGGCCATGTCGCACGGTTGTGGAGATTTATCGTCGCTCGTGTTTTGAGAGAAATCTTTGCCCTGTTTCTATATAGTCCTAAGCACGCCCGTATGCTTGGCCGTGTGTAAACCTGTTTTCAAGGGCTCCGTTAGCATGTCAGGTGTTAAACACTAAAATTAAAAGAAGTTAATACAGTTAGTGCTCGGGTTGCCTCCCGAGAAGTACTTATTTATAGTCTAAGCTCGACTTACCTCTCCTTTGGATGGTCATGGTGGTTTAAGGAGTTCATACTGTAATGCCCCCACACCCGAGACCGTCGCCGGAGTCGAGTATGAGGTGTTACTAAGCTTAATTTAACATTTTTAGAACTTTGGATTATTTGTTTCTACATTCATAGTTTTTAAGCTACTTGCGTCACAGTCACAAGAAAAATCATATCTCGAGTTACAAAACTCAAAATTAAGATCCATAAATTTTCCTTGAATCTAGACTCATATAGCTATCTACTAATTTTTTTCTAGAATTTTTGGTTGAGCCAATTAGTACAGTTTATTAGTTAAAGTTACCCCTGTTTCAGGACTTGACTGGTTTGACCTCTGTTTACTACGAACCACATTTCTCTCTGTAAAAAATTCATATGACTATTAGTTTGTTTCTACTAAAACTAGACTCAATAAGGATTCTGAAGATATAAAATTCACCACCAAATTATATCTTTACAATTTATGGTGAATTTCTAAAGTTGGAACAGGGGATTCAGAAACTGCTACGACCCTGTTTCACTAAAATTCAAATATATTTTAACATATAATTCCTTTACCTGTTTCATTTGTTTCATGTGAAACTAGACATAATAAGCTTCAATTTGATATATATTCCATCACCAGATTCAGTTTCTATGATTTTTAGTAAATTTTTAAACTCGCGTCAGTGTTGCTGCAGTATTCTGTTTATGGCAAATTTCATCCCTTTTATGAGTTTTTATGCACTAAGTATCTTAATAATTTTCTTAACATCAAACATAATCTAAACTAACCATTTTCATAATTTATCATTGTCAAACATTTTCTCAACCATTTCATCACCATATCATAAGATCATTTACACAAAATAGGTATATTGCTATACATGCCATACTTAAATTTACAAGCCATTTACCAAAAGTCTTCCTGATAGTGTGGTCGAGCCTTCGACCTATCCCGACTCTCGAGCTGGCTTGTCCAAAACTACAATGAGTAAGAAGGAGGAGTAAGCATAAATGCTTAGTAAGTTCATATGCAAATAATAAGTAACATAACAAACAAATATACCAATCAAAGCATTAGCATGCATCACTAAAACACATATCACATTTCTAATCATTTTTCATCATCTTATTACCTTATCGTGATTGTATCAATACTCAACCCGAGGGTTAAATACATACCTGTCCAAAATATCCATTTCACATCACTTACCAATACGTCTCTTTACATCTCGAATATTCCTCCAATTGAGTAGAACTTTACTCGTTGAACACATCGGAATATAATTCGGATACATGGATAACTTGCACATAAGTGCCATATATGCAATCAAGCAATCATGTAACCCGCCCATAAGAGAACTCGGACTCAACTCAACGAGCTCGGGCGTTCGCATCCATAAGTGAACTCAGACTCAACTCAACGAGCTCGGATGCCTAGTTACATCTCTCGAACTCGGACTCAACTCAACGAGTTCGAACATTCGCATCCATAAGTGAACTCGGACTCAACTCAACGAGTTCGGATGCTCAACCATCCTAGTGACATGTCACTTGTATCCTAATCTATTCCTAAGGTTCAAACGGGATTTTCCTCGAACACATATCCTTGCCATCTTCCGTAAAATACCGAAACCAATACTCGGTAGCATTTTATATTTAACAAATAATACAAATAATTTGTATTTTATTCGAAAATAACCACAAAGCATATATTTCATGATAAAAATCAGCATATCATATAATTAACATCAATAACTTAAAAACAACAATTATGCTACATTATTTACACATGAACTTACCTTGGTACCAAAATACAAAGATTTTACAATTTAGTCCACAATCTTTTCTTTTCCTCGATTGGGGTCGATTCCACGTCTTTCTTGATATAAAATAACACATTTAGCTTATTTAATACTCACATTATCAAATTAATCCTTAACTCAAATTTTGGCAAAATTACAATTTTACCCCTAAACTTTTGCATATTTACATTTTTGCCCCTAGGCTCGGATTAAACTTTATTCCTTATTCTTATGTTTTACAACATGCTGATCACTTTTCTCTTCTATGGCAACATCAAATTCTCACTCTAACATGTACTTGTGACTATTAGGTATTTTTACCGATTAAGCCCTTTTACTCGTTTTTGCTTAAAATCGAGTAGTACAAGTTGTCTAACATAATTTAAAACTTCATATTATATCATAAAACATCAGAATACACAAATTTCACCTATGGGTATTTTTCCAAATATAAACCCTAGGTTAAATTATTGCTAACATAAGCTTAATCGAGTTATCAGGATCTCAAAAACGTAAAAATCATTAAAAACGGGGCTTAGAATCACTTACTATGAAGCTTGAAAGTTGAAGAAACCCTAGCTATGGTGAGAGTGAAGTTTCAGCAGCAACTAAATGGGGAAGATGACTATTTTGTGTTATTTTTCCCATTTTATTTCATTTAATATCAAAATGACCAAAATGCCGTTACTACTAAACTTTCCAAAAATTCCTTCCATGTCCTAATTTTGTCCATGAAATTAAAATTGGTCAAATTGCTATTTAAGACCTCCTAATTAATATTTCAAAGCAATTTCATACTAGAAACTTCTAGAATGCAAGTTTTGCAACTTATTCGATTTAGTCCCTAACTTCAAATTAAGTATTTTATGCATAGAATTTCTTCACGAAATTTTCACACAATCATGTAATCATATCATAAACCTCAAAATAATTATAAAATAATTATTTCTATCTCAAATTTGTGGTCACAAAACCACTATTCCGATTAGGCCCTAATTCGGGATATTACACATACTCCTCATTCCTACTATCAATCTTATCAAAATAAGGTTTTAGACGGGTGTTGCTTACCTTAAAGTGTCGAAATTGGGATGACTTACCTCCACTGTACCGAATGGGAAAATATAAAGTACCTTAAGAAGGATTTCTTTATTTGGGTTGGTGGTGACAATGTGAGGATCTGCGGCGTCTAGCAAGACTTTATCTCCAATCTTAAGTTGATTTGGAGGGGTATCGAGCTCGTTCTGGCGTAGTTTTAGTTTATCGTGTGTTCTCAGTTTATGTACTCACCATTCATCTAGCTCTTCTATTTGTAGCCTTCGTTCTTCATGAATGGGTCCTCTATTATTGCTTAAACATGGCTCATAGACTTCTTTTAGACTCAATTCCTGCAAAGTAGGTTACGTCATATTGTCGATTTTAGTAGAATGGTATGGATAATTACCTTCAATGTTTGATGTGATACCTGAGTTTCAGGCTTGAATGGTGATTGTTTCGCCTCCCACATGAAGTGTGAGCTCACCTGTGCCAACATCAATAATTGTTTTAGCAGTTGCTAAAAAGGGCCTCCCTAAAATCAAAGGGGTGTTGTTATCCTCCTCTATGTCTAGAACAACAAAGTCAATGGGAAATATAAATTTATCTATTTTAACTAGTACATCTTCAATAATACCCCTAGGAAATCTTATAGTTTTATCTGCTAATTGAATGCTCATCCTAGTTTGTTTAGGTTTCCCAAGACCTAGTTGCTTAAACATTTTATAAGGCATGACGTTAATACTCGCCCCTAAATCAGCTAATGCATGATTCACATCTAAACTACCAATTAAGCAAGGAATTGTAAAACTCCCTAGATCTTTCAATTTGTGGGGTAGCTTATTCTGTAGAATAGCTGAGCAAACTGTGTTTAGCTCCACATGCGACGCCTTATCCAACTTCTGCTTGTTTGCTAAAAGCTCTCTTAAAAATTTCATTGCATTCAGCATCTGTGATAGAGCTTCAATAAACGGTAAGTTAATATGTAATTTTTTCAAAAGTTCAAGGAATTTACTGAATTATTCATCAGAGCAGTCTTTCCTCGTCGTGTTAGGATATGGGACACGAGGTTTATATTTTACCTTCACCGTTTTGTTTTTATTATGGCGTACCTCACTTTTACTTTTGCTCCAAATTTTCTTGCATCAATTCTGACTCAGGCTCAATGAATCCTTCTTTATCTTGAACATTAATTGTGTTGAGCTGTTCCCTTGGGTTAGGTTCAGTATTACTTGGCAAGCTACCTTGTGGTCGTTCGGATATTAGCTTGGATAGCTGGCCTGTCTGAGTTTCGTGTCCTTGGATTTATGCTTGTTGATTTTTAAGTGTTGTCTCGGTATTCTGGAAACGGGTTTCTGACACTGAGATGAATTTAGATAGCATCTCCTCAAGTTTCGATTTCTTTTCCTGTTGATAAGGTGGATGTTGAAAACCTGAGGATTTTGTGGCTTTTGATTCCTTTGACCACCCCAGGAGAAATTTGGGTGGTTCCTCCAACCTGCATTATAAGTATTACTATATGGGTTATTTTGAGATCTAAAGTTATTGTTACCCATATAGCTAACTTGTTCCTCTTCGATTGTAAGATTGAATGGTTGATATTCTGTATGCATGCCTCCTCCACTTGAATCACACCTCATCACTAGATTTACCTGCATAGAACCAAGTAAACCATCAATTTTTTTATTCAGAAGTTCTACCTGATTTGACAACATAGTAACCGAGTCGACGTTATAAACGCCTAGTATTTTCGTTGGCTTAGTCCTCATGACTTGCCACTGATAGTTATTCAGTGACATCTCTTCAATAAATTCGTAAGCCTCTTCAGGTGTTTTGTTGTTGATGGTTCCACCAGCAGCTGCATCAATCATTTGTCTTGATGAGGGGTTCACACTATTGTAGAACATTTGAACTTGCAACCATAGAGGTAACCCATGGTGAGGGCACATTCGCAGTTGGTCATTGTATCTCTCCCATGCATCGTGAAGTATTTTTAAGTCCATCTGCACAAAAGAAGAGATATCATTACGTAACTTAGCCGTTTTAGCAAGCGAAAAATATTTTAGTAAAAATTTTTCGGTCATTTGTTCCCAAGTAGTGATGGACCCTCGTGGTAACGAGTTCAACCACTGTTTAGCTTTGTTCCTCAGTGAAAAAGGGAATAACCAAAGGCGAATGGCATCATCAGAAATGCCATTAATTTTGAAAGTGTCGGAAAATTCCAGAAAACTCACAAAGTGAGTGTTGGATTCTCATCCTGCAAACCATCAAACTGAACAAACTGCTCTATAATTTGAATCGTGTTAGGTTTCAGTTCAAAATTATTTACAGCAATAGCAGGCCTAACTATACTTGACTTAGTTCCTGTTAATGTAGGTTTAGCATAATCATACATAGTACGAGGAGCAAGATTCTGATTTGCTGATTCAGCGGGTATTACTGGAGGTAGTTGATTGTCTTGGTTTTCAGCCATCTCCTCAGTTATAGTTGAGATATCGTTATCTTGCTCTTCCTCTGTGTATCTTAAGCTTCGCCTTATCTCTCGTCAGTTTCTACAAGCTGTGAGATCGATCTCTTCGTCAAAAAGCAGTGGTCCCGATGAGTTTCTTCTAGTCATAAACTGTAAGAACCTGCCAGAAGAAAGAAATAGAAAATTAGTAAATTAGCATAAAGTAAAGTTAAATCGCAAGAAAAATAAATGGCTAAAGTAATAAAAATTTAACGTTCCTAATATCTTAGTCCCCGATATCGGTGCCAAAAACTTGATCGTGATTTTCCGTGATAAGTTTTATAAATTTATAATGAATCGTTCTTGAAACTAACTATTATCACGACGTAGGCAAGTGTACCTATCAAATAGTAGTATAGCTTTAGCAAGACCGGATTGTCGAACCCAAAGGACTAAAAGTACTAGTAATGACTGTCTTTTTATTATTTAGCCTAAGAAAAGGGGTGTGTTTTAACTAACTAATTAAATTAAGAAATTGCAGAAAATAGATTTGGGAAATTACTTTTGGAAAAATGATTGATTAAAGACAATACCTAAGGAAAAATCCGCCTAGACTTTTACTTGTTATTCTGGCTCCGAACCGGACAATTTATTCATTTAACTTGTTCCGTAGAAATCCCTAAGTTATGTTATTATCCGTATTCAAGACTAATAACGTCTAATCCCTAGGTTGAATAACTGAGACTTTTTTCTAATTACCACCCTAGGGTTGCATTAACTCGATCTATAAATTCCCTTATTAGGTTTCACCCTAATCCGGCAAAATCTTGTCATCCTATCTCTAGGTGCGCAATCAACTCCACTTAATTATGACAAAGTTACTCTTAGTCAGGGTCTATTCCTCCTCCAACTAAGAGTAGTAACTTGAAGTGGTATCCTGAAATACCAAAACAAGAATTAAGAACACATAATTAGGAGCAAGTCAAATATTTATCTTACGATTCATAAATAATAACAAGATTTCGTCTTAGGTTTTATCCCTCTTAGGTATTTAGGGGTTTAGTTCATAACTAAACACAAAAACATCTTAGAATAATAATAAATACAAAACATAAAGAAAACCCAAAACTCCTGAAGAGGAAATTGAGGAGAGATCTTCAGTCTTGATAGTGAATCCGGCTTCTGAGATGGATCAAACTGCTTCCTTAGAGTAATTCCCTATTCTCTGTCTCCCTTTTCTTCCTCCTCTGGGGTGTATTTATAGGCTTTGGAATGCCTAAGAACCCTCAAAAGTGGCCTTTTTCGAATTAGACTCAACTTTGGTTCGGTAGGGACACGTCCGTGTGTGATAACTTTAGGCCGTGTTCGAGCCTGTTAGATTGGCACGGGCGTGTGTTCTACCCGTGTGAGTCATGCTTTGATTCTACCAGATTGACATGCCCGTGTGAGCTGCCCGTGTGAGGAGGTCCAGGCTGTGTTGATTTTGTACCTTGGCCCATTTTCTCCATTTTTGGCTTGTTTCTCGTTCCTTTCGCTCTCCTATGCTTACCTAAGGATAAAACATGAAATTAAGGCATTAGGAACATCGAATTCACCAAATCTAAAGAGAAAATTATTCATAAAATGTGTTAAGCGAGGGATAAAAATATGAGTAAATTATTGTTTATCAAAATGAAAACATAAAAACTAACAAAAATCCAACCACCCAAGCAGACTAACGAAATTCCAAAGCATTTAAAACATAGACGTTTTCAAATGCTCATGATAAAGTAAGGAAAAACCTCCACAAATCTATTAAAAAAACTACAAGAACCTGAATGGGTCCTTCTTGATTCAGTGAAAAATTCCTCACAAACCCCAAACTTGAAGGAGACTCTTAAGTTGAAACTTTGATTTCTTGACCAAAAAAGTTGAATCTTTGCCATATAGGTCACAAGAAGCACAAATGTCATAGATCTGCCTCAACTGCCTTCTATGCAAAGGGAGTAATCCCTCCAAAAAGATAAGTATCATCTCCTTTTAATCCCTTTGTAGCCAAAGAGTGTGCTGCACCATTTGCATATTTTGGTACATGATGGAAAACACATTTTTGATATCATTCACATATTGTCTTTATGTTGGAAATGTAAGCCTCTATCACTGATCTCTCAATTCCTTCTGATTTCAATTTTCAAATCATAGCCAAAGAGTCACCCTCAATCTCTACTATTGGAAAACCCAACTGTAAGCCTATCTTTGCTGCCTCAACGCATGCCATCATCTCTGCTACAAAAGGAGAAAGTATATTGACATGCATTATAGCTTTTGACCAAAGAACAATACCAGAATCATCTGGTAAAATAATCCCTGAGCACGATTTGTTATTTTGTTGACAAAATCCTATATCAAAATTTATTTTGATAGAATGTTTTTATGGCAATTGCCAATAAATAAGGGGAGCCTGACAGGTAGTTGGTTTTTCTTTCACACCATCCACTTTACCCAAATTTTTTTTAAAAAGCTCACAATATCTGATGTTGTAGAGTTTTGACCTTCATATAGAATCTTATTGCTCATAATCCAATCCCCTACATTGCACAACAGAACACACGACAAAAATACATAGAGTTATGGCCAAAAAACTAGTAAACCAATCTATAATTGATATCTTAGTTGTCGCTATTGGTCTCGCAATACCAAGTTGACACCAAATTTCCTTTGAATGCAGGCAGTCCTGGAACACACGTTTCCTCAGTTTCAATTCCATCATGGCACCAGGGACAGACTACAAAATCAAGCAACCTCCTATAACTCAAATTAGAATAAGTAAGAATGAAATTGTTAATAATCCTCCATATTGTAATTTTAATTTTGGAGGGTAGATCTATTTTCCACAATCTTTTATACAAAGTTGTATAGGGTTGGGAAGTGTAATTGGTAGAATTCCTGTGATTATTATGTAATAACCACCTATAAGCACTACGCACAGTATGTTCACCTGTAGCTTCCCCACTCCAAGCTCGAAAGTCATCATGTGGAAAAAGAGGCAGAGGAATGGATAAAATTCGCCTGGCATCATCTTCAATAAAGGTAGAAAGAATAAGGTTCTCATTCTATTTCCTTGTATCAGAATCAATTAAATCTACTACTGTTTGGATAGAATTATTCTATAAGGAAGACTGGGTTTTCTAATTTGGGTTTCTAGGTAACCAAGAATCTGATCTCACAATCACTTTTGACCCATTGCCAATCCTCCAACACAGGTTAGCCTCAAGGATACTTTTTGTGGCCCAAACACTCTTCAAGGTATAAGAAGGTAGATGATCTAAACTCAATTCCAAAAAACTCGTATTAGGAAAATATTTTGCCTTTAAATTCCTTGCTAATAATAAATTCAGATAACAAAGCAACTGCCAACTTTGCTTTGCAAGAAAGGCCAGATTGAATTTTGATAAAGATGGAAACCCCAATTCCCTATAATCCTTTAACTCACATAAACGCTTCTAACTACACCAATGAATGCCATGTTTTTTACTATTTTTACATCACCAAAATTGAGCAATGATACTTTCAAGATCCGCGCATAAAGTATTTGGCAATAAAAAACATAACATCGAATAAGTAAGAATCGTTTGGAGAACAAATTTTATAAATACCTCCTTCCCTCTTTGAGAGAGATGCCGAAAACTCCAGCCACTAATTTTAGCTTTCAATCTATCCTTCAGTCCTTGAAAAGCCTTTCATTTTCCCCTACTGACCACATTTGGTAACCCCAAATATTTCTCAGGCTCAGTAGACACACGAAAATTTAGCAGTTGAGAAATCAAGTCCTTACATTCATTCGAAGTATTAGAACTGAAAAAAGCTGTAGATTTATCAAAGTTAATACATTACCTTGAAACTATTTCATACTTTTTTAGGATACCTCTCAACACATCTGCACCTTCTCTAGTTGCATCCCCAAAAAGAATGCAATCATCAGCAAACATCAAATGAGTGATCTATAGTCCTTTTCTACAAATTCTCGCTCCTTGAACAATACCATTCTAATTTGCTATTCAGATTAAAGTCTAGAGCTCCTCTTTAAAGAATTAAAAAAAATAGGGACTTAAGGGGTCCCCTTGTCTTAAGCCCTTTTTAGGTTGAAAAGATTGAATCAAATCCCAATTGATGATAACTGAATAAGAAACTAAATTGACACATCTCATAATAAAATCCACCCAAGATCTTGTAAAGCCCATTTGTAACATAATCTTTTTAATAAAAGGCCATTCAACTCGATTATAGGCCTTGCTCATGTCAAGCTTTAAAGCCAGATGCCCTTTCTTACCAGTTCTTTTCTTTTTAAAAGCATGTAGAACCTCATAAGCTAGAAGAACGTTATTTGTAATAAGCCTTCTAAGGACGAATGAACTGTATGCCTTATCAATACAAGAGTCAAGAATTTTCTGAAGCCTATTAGCTTCTGTTTTCGCAATGATCTTATACAATACTGAACACATACTAATTGGTTGAAAGTCTTTCAAACTGGTGGGGTGATCAATTTTTGGGATCAAAACAATATTTGTTTTGTTTATTCTTTCCATGGATGAGCCTTTATTTAAAACCTCTAAGCAAAAGTTAATAACATCTTTTCCAACAATGTTCCAATAGAGTTGGTAGAAAAGAGCTGGAATACCATCTTCCCATTATCTTCAACACTCTATACACCTCATCTAGTTGAAATTCAGCCATCAATGCATCATTCATACAATCTGTAACACATCTTTTAACACCTGCCATTAAATGAGATGTATCACCAATACCTTTTGTAAAAAAAAAATTTAAAAAGTAATCTCGCGCTACACGCTCCATATCAATAGACTTAGTGACCATTCACCCTTCTTTATCACACAAACCCCTAATCCTATTAATACGTCGCCTCTGTGTAGCAAAATTATGAAAAAAAAAAGTATTCCTATCACTCAATTTTAACCAGTTGACCCTAACCCTCTGTTCCCAGTATCGTTCTTCTTTTTTCGTCTCAAAATTGAAATGCATTTTAACATCAATCATCTCAGCTAACACATCATCAGTTCTCTCTTGGCTATCCAGCTCCTCAAGCTGTTTTCCAAGCTTCTTCGTTAAGGCTCATCGTTTTGCCTTAGTAGATTTCCCCACTCCTTTAACCCAACCATTGTCACTTTTAACCTATCTGGTAAAGGACCTCTATTAGTCTCTGACAAATTTTTAATCCTTGCCTTACAAGAATCCTCCATACACTACCAAGCTTCAAATTTAAAAAAAATTATTACGCTTTCCAACACTTTCATTATCAGTGGTGATAAATAACAGACAGTGGTCAGAAAATGAATGAGATAAATAAAGTAAAGAAAAATTATAGAAAAGTTGTCCCCACTTAGCCGTAGCAACACCTCTATCTAGATGTTCTCTTATATTTTTCTCTGGTAGATTTCTACATTCCCAAGTAAACTAAGGCCCTATGTAACCAATATCCACCAATCCACAATCTTCTAGCACTTTACAAAATTCTTCCATCCGCCGTTCATCCCTCAGAAGACCACCCTTCTTTTCATGAGAAAATAAAATCTCATTGAAATCACCACACACAAGCCATGATAAATTTTGAGATCTTTCAAGCCTTCTAAGCAAATTCTACGTCATCTTTCTTTCTTGCCTATTTGGGGAACCATAGAACCCAGTCCATCTTCAAATTGGACCTTCCTGAGTTTTTTAAACTTCAACATCAATATGGTCTTTAGAAACACTTCTAAAGGTCACCGAACAGCCTACTTTCCATCCTAAACTTAAACCTCTTTTCGAATCTACTGCCCCTACATCAATACCATAAAAATAACCACATTTCATCAGCACATTTTCCATCTTACTAGAAAATTTTTTTGTCTTCATAAAAAAGACAAGTTGGGGATTGTGTAACTTCAACATGTGTTGAAGACGATGAATATTTTGTGGATTCCCCAAACCGTGAACATTCCAACTGAGAATTTTCATGGCGCCCGGTCGGCCTGCCCCTTAGCGGTTGTCGATATCTATAAGGCTTGCGCAACCTCACTATCATTAAAAGTAGTCAAATGAAAGCTCATTCTTTTAAGTATTGAGTAATCAGGCTTGGGCCATTTCTTACCCTCACCCACTTGAATTGGTTTTCTTCCAAATCATTTGCCATAGTATAAAAAATCAATCCACTAGTATAAAAAATCAATCCACTAGAATCACCATCTTTTGGTAACTCATTCCTTTTGGAAAGTCCTTCCAAATTTCTTGCCTTCTATCCCCCCAAAATCACTAATTGAGTTTTGACTTTCATAATTTTCACCAGTAGAGATACCTTCCCTTTCTTCTCGCAAACAGACACTTCTCCCCACGGACGCCCTCCTCGGCGGCGCACTCAATGTAAGATCCCATCCTTGCGGGCATTTTTTTACCACCATAATTGAGACGGATTGGCCAGAAGCTATCTTCATAGCCTAATACACCACAAACAAAGCAAACAAGGATAATTTTTCATATTTGAAATTTGCATACGTGGTTCTTGTTGGAGAGATTATTAGCTTTTTCTTCCTTTCCAAAGGTTTTCGCACATCTATCTGAACATGAATTCTCAAAAAATTCTTTCCACCCCCAATCCCCTGCTTCATACCATAATCAATAAAAGTACCAATAAAATTTCCAAATTGCTTTGCCATTTTTTCAGAGAAAAAACCTAGTGCCAAATCATGTACTTGAACCCAAAAATTCATAAAGACAAGAGGATCGAACAAAGGATCTTCATTTTCCTTTAACCTGTGGAGTATCAATAATTGGTTATTGAAAGTCCATGGGGTTCCATTTTCCACATGCTTAAGATCCATTTTGTGGAAAAATTTAAACAGGTAACGCTTATCCCCCAAATAAAAAATCCAGACTCCTCCTAAAGGATGCCAAAGATTCGCCATTATAGTCCTCAAGGCCGGAAAATGGACCACACTGGTAGTTAAATAGCACCCTACCAAACATAAATCATAGGCTGACTGTTGTGGAATTCCATCTCCATCATTAATCCAACCCTCCTGCTCATCATCAATCTTCAAATTCTCCAAATCCTTCTCCATTACTCAAAGAACAACCCAGAACAGACAAGAACAAACAGATAAAATTAATTAAGAAACTTGAAAAAGAAAACTGGGGAAAAACATATTAAAACTTGAAAACGCTTAAAAACATGTCATAGAGACAGACGGGAGTGTGTCATAAAGACAGAGTTAGAAAACTACTTTATAGGTATATCATCTTCTCATTTTCGCAAATGCTAATTTTAAATATTATGTTGTTATATAGAGATAATTGTTGTAAATATATTACAGAGAGACATCATGAATTTTTATCAAATAAAGAAAATGAGAATTATGTTCAAAAAAGAAAGTAAGAATCAAACCAACCTAATTAAAAGATGTCTAACAGATGTATGCATTATTGCTTTTATACATATTTTATTTTATATTCTTTCACATGATTAATTATGAGGTTCATAAATCTAATAAGTTCAATTAATCCGTGTGAGTTATCAAATTAAAGTAATTAATTTATCATTAGTTATTAAATTCAAATAATCAATCTATAAGTTTATGATGTTCAAAATTCATAGAAAAATATTTAGTTAGGGTTAAATTAATAATTTATTAAATTGATATATTTAATTTCACTCATTAAATCTTTTTCATTTAATAAAATATGATTAATAGATTTTTTCATGTGAAATTTAAATATTTTATTGAAATAATATTTTAATTAAAATCTTTTTATTTAATAAATTGTAAATAATATGATTGCTTATATAAAATATCTACAATTTAACTTAAAATTTTAAAAAATATATTGTTATAATGGACTAATTTAATAAAGAATATACTTCATAATTATGGATGTTGCTGTTTTAGATGAAAGGTTGTTATAGAGGGTTAAAATAAAATATAAACAATAGCATCTGCTAAAAGCATGGCCATTATAGAGATATGTTGTTATAACGGATGATTGTTATAAAAATAGTTGATTTTATATTCTATTGCATCGATTTGATAGAAGTAGCATGGAAGCTCTTAAAAGTTGGATTACATTTTGTCCTTTTTACTTAAATTTGAACAAATTAATCTTTAAACATTAGATCAAAGAGCAAATTAGTTTTTTTTGTTAAAAAATTTATTCATTTTTATAGTTAAAAACTATGTGTGTAACTATTTGGTTATTTTTTCAGCCACACCAATTTTTAACAATATAAATTGATGAATTTTTTAATAGAAATGACAAATTTACTCTTTGATCTAATGTATAAAAATTCATTTACTTATTTTTTGAGTAAATAGAGCAAAAGTAATTTATCTACTAATATAGAGCTTCTATATAATCTTACCCATTGGTATCTAATATACATTGATATTTTTAGATTAATTTCAGCATATGAAACTTGGTAAAATTGCCTTTTATTAAAGGGTTTGTGTCAAATTCATGCTATTTTTAGAATAATTAGAGGGAAGATAAATATTGTTTAATCCAACAGGAGGAGGAGTGGAGTGGATGAGGTATATATCTAAGTTTAATATTTTACCTCTCATAGATTTGTTCGTCTTCAAACGCACTTTAAATCCATTCCAACATCGCTTTAAAAGCTTTAAATTTGTTGTTCTCTGCAGCAACATGCAAAGCAGTTTGTCTCTCAACAGTCAAATCAAAGATACAATGGGGACAAATATTCAAAAACCGAGGCAAGAGATGAACATAATTTTCATCCAAAGCAGCCTGATGAAGAACAGTGAAAGCCCCCTTTCCTTTAAAACGAATAAGATCTTTATCAACCGATAAAAAATCAATCACCATTTCAGTTTGTTGGTTAAGCAAGGCCAGATGAATCGGAGAAAACCCATCCTGGTTCAGTTCCCTGGCAAATGACGGCTTCAAGTTCATCATCTCCATTGCGAAAGCAGTCTTCCCTGAAACCGCAGCAATGTGTAAGGGCGTATCGATGAACTCCATTTCATCTATATGCTTGAAAACATTGCCATCGTCACGGATTAATGCATATAAGGCATCAATGTTTCCTGATTCAGCTGCTCTCTTTGACCCTTTATCCATTTCCATGAATCAAAATTATATGTTCAAAGATAAAAAATACTTTCAAAATTAAATCATTCAAAACTATATTTGTTTTTAAATTCTAAACATCTATATTTTATCTACATAGCTCTTGTTTATGTTAAGTCTGAATCAGACGAAAAGGAAGTTAGTTTGGAGAGATTTGAAGTCTTCCATTCCCTTTGAGCCGGTTCCTTAGATGTGGATTGGTGATTTTAATGCATTCCTTTTCGTCTTATTTATTTGTTTCTCACCTACATGATTTTCTTTTCCTCTTATTTGGCTTAGCATAAATGATTGACTTTTATGTTTTTCAAAATTTAGAAAAGTAGTAGTATATTTTTATCAACTAAGTTGTTATGTGAAATAAATAAAGTGAATTATTTAATTTAATATAAATTATAAATACTAAAAAATTTATTATATGCGTATGTGTGAGGAAATCACGTATTTAAAATATAGATGTTACTTTAAAAATAAATTATAATAAATAGCAAAATATATGGTTTGAAACTAATTAATCATAATAACACATAAAATATGTACGATATTAAAATGAAAAATTAAATTAAATTTTAAGTTTGACGTGGGTTTAGACTTGCTCATGGGTCGGGCTACTTAGCCAGGCCCAAAGACCCGCTTGAAATGTGGGAGGGTTTAGGCAAAAATATAAGCCCGAAAAATGGGCTTGGACAAAAAAATAAGGCCCGTTTAAAAAAAGGCGGGCCTCGGGTAAGGTATTTTTGGCCCGGGCCCAGCCCGAATTCACTAAATGACAAAAAAAATCTGCTATTTTTTATTTTTTTTTGTTTTTGAATATTATTTTCTTGTTGTTTTCTCCCTATTTTGCTACAATATTACTATTATGTTGCTACTATTTTGTTGTTATTGTTTGGATATTGTATAAAACTTATTTTATTATTAATTTTGTTATTATTTTAAAGGCATTTGTTAATTTTGTTATTATTTTAAAGGCATTTATTAATTTTGTTATTATTTTAGAGGTCTTTGTTTGTTAAACTGCATCTATCTTAGTGCTATTTAAGTCTATATATTTTTTAAAATTTATTTTCAATTTGTTAGAAAATATTTATTTTGGTTTTTTTAGTATTTTTGATGTATTATATATATTTAAAAATTATATAAAATAATATAAAAATTAATACGGGCGGGCCGGGCTAGGCCCGGATTTTAGCATTTTTATTTGGGTCGAGCTTGGGCAAAATTTTAGGCCCTTTTTTGGGCCCGACCCGGCCCGAGCCCAATGAATAAGCCTAAATTTTTACTTGAGCCCGACCCGAACCCGGCCTGGCCCGACCCATGAGCACCTCTATGTGGGTTCAAATCTTTATATTTTTTAATTTTATTGGTTTTGTTAGAAAAAAACAACTAAAATAATAACTTATTTTAATATATATTTTAGAATTTTAGAATTTTTTAAAATTTATATTATTTCAATAAATCATTATTATAAATTTGGGTTAAAGGGGAAAAATGGAGAAATTAAGATTTCAAATAAACTCCTATCTGTTTCAAACATTGTCCATTTCCTTCGAACACCTTTGTCTTATATTCAATTTGTAAATATATGTATATATATATAATTCATTCCGGGCCGTGATGGAACTGTTTTGTCTTCTAAGCAGTTGCTGTTGAAAAATTATTACACAGCATAAGCTAAGTTCGTGTTTTGTGTTTTTCTTCTATGATGGCAATCATCAAAGTTGTAGCCATAATGTTGTGTGGACTAGGGTAGCCAACATATGTATGGTTATGGAAGTTGCATGTACTACATCTGAGCTGAATCCTTCGGGGTCATGAAAAATGCCCTGCACTTAATTTTATCTAAAGCGCAAATGATGTTCATGTGTTTCACATAATCAGCTGAATGATCTTAAGGATCTCCTCTACCATTATACATCATCTTTGAAAATTTAAAAATGGGAGGTACAATATTTTTTATCTAAGGGTTTATTCTTGTATTTTTTTTTATAATAATGTTGATGACTTAGTTTTCCGAAAACATTGCATTTGTTTCTTTGATTTCTCTAGTTTATGCTCTAGAGTATTTTTACTAGAATTTCAGCTATGGCTATCATCATCCCGAAAACTGTAACACCCTATACTCGATTTGGTTGTCGAGTTTAAATATCAGGATGTCACACCACTGTCACACATCACATGCAATACAAATGGTCTCGTAATTAAATAGATACCTTTCAATTTAGCTTTTGAATAATTACAAGTCACTCATACTTCAGTCATCATTAAAACATTCTCAACATTCATCAGACAAACTTAAAACGAGAATTAAACATGCTTTTAGACCACTGAACAAAAATTCAGAATTATTCACATAGGTATCGATATTGAATCAAAGGTATCGATATTTCTTTCAAATGGTATCGATACTGCTTGGAAAATCGATACCAAAACAACATTTTGTTTCTCGCTTAAAATCAAAATCTCAAAATTTATAGGTACCTTTCATAAAGTATTGATTATTCTACCTCGAGTATCGATACTCGTGATATGGTATCAATACCAATTTATGTTACTAACTTCCTGCACTTTCAAAAATCATGGAGGTATCGTCCCACAAAAATTCAGCAGTTTAAGGCATATAATCCATTCAAAATAATAACTACTCAACATGCAACTTTTACCTTATCAAGTAATCACCAAAACGACCACAATAATGGTTTAATCATCGAAAGCATGTTTGAGTAAGCAAACGATATAACAAGAACAATATCCATAAATCCTAAGAACAAATAAGCTATGAAAGTAATCAAAACATTATGGCAAAGTTCATGCAACAATTTTACCATATTATTCAACGTCCATTGACCATACATACCGTTCATGACACTTCAATATAACAAATATTCAACCCAAAACAATATCAATGAAATAATTATAACATCCATCAAAAGTACTAAAGAACTAACCCATAAAGTTTGTACAAGCCCAATTTTGGGCCCAGCTAAAACAGAAACTAAACCCCAACCCGAAACAGGCCCAAATCACACACTAAACCCAAACCTTTTTGACCTGACCTAAAACAAATAAAAAAACCCTAACAGAAGCCCAAACTAAACAAACAACTTACCCATAAACCCAACAAACAAATTAAAACAGGCCCAAATTGTAACCCACCTAGCCAAATTTAGGGTTTCAGATTAAAACCCTAAATCACCTAATCCCCTAGCACCGTCAAGACCAAAGTGCACTTCTTTCTGCTGCAGCGCCACCCCGTCACCTCCACCGTCCTAGTAGCACCTGCAATCATTAATGAGAAAAGACAGAAGACAAGAACAAAGAAATGTAATGGCTATTTAAAAAGCCAAATCCGAAAACCATGTACCCTTTTTTTTTTAGCATTTTCAGTGTGAAATAAAACTACATCTGATTCTAAAAAGTAAAAAAACAGACTCAAACAACAGCACAAAATCACCACAAAACAGATCAAAGATTGAACCTAAGGTTATTCATCTTCCCTCTTCGTTTCTTTATTTTCTATTCGATTTTCTCTATTCCATTTAAAATAACACACACATATTAAGTGTAAATATATAGAAATAAAATATATAAGAAAAAAAAAGGAAAAAATTTTACCTTAGGCGATTTCCCAGGTGTGTGGCAAGAACGCACAAAGTCGACGCGAGCGGGCAGTCGAAGACCGAGAGGGGGAGAGAATTTCAGACCCCCCATTCCTTTTTTTTTCTGAAGAGGGGTAAGGAATGAAATTTTTTTTTAGAAGTGGCTTAAATAGCCTTAGTGAAACGGCGCTGTTTCACTTAGGCCCTTATAATGCAAAACGGCGCTGTTTCAAGCAGTGACCCGAAGACCCGACCCGCCTATGCCCAGGATCCGCATGTTTTTTAGACTGAGGGGCTATTTGCGCCCTCAGTCCTTCCGCTTTTCCAGGGTTTTACAATTAGGTTTTATTTAATTTTAATTCGGCCTTAAAATTCATTTTGTTTTCAATTTGGCACCCTTGCGACGGCCGTTTTAGAGAGTCGGGATATTTGCTCCTTTAGACCCTCCTATTTGCTAGCGCGTTCGAATCGGTCCCCCTCCCCTTTATTTATTTTTAAATTCGCCTCCAAATTCCATTCTTAATTCAATTTCATCCTTTTTTACTTGTTCTCATTTCTCTAATTTAATTTTAATATTATTCATAATATTAAGTTTTATTATTGTTATATTTTCGTTTATTAACATCCCATTTTTATTTAATACTCATATATATATGTCATAAAGTATTATAAATAGTTTTAATATTATTCTTATTAATATATATGTATGTTAATATTACATTATGTCTATATTTTATACACATATTTACATATATATACCTATATACGTATATTACATATATTTCTTTTTAATACTATAGATATATTCCTCCTATATAGTACGTACATACTTTTAATATTACCGTATATTTAGTTTTTAATATATATATATATATCAATATAATATCATTAATATTTATTATTATTTTTAGCATATATATATATATTATGAAAGTACTTCAAATATCGCATTTTTATTATGTATGTATATTTTAATATTGTATTTTATTGTTATGCATATGCCTTAATACTGTATCATTTATGTACTTTTATTTCTCATATTATCTTATGTTTATGTTTTTCTAAGCTATAGCATGTATATACTATTACTATATATCTATTTATGTAGTTATTAATAGTTGTTTTTTTTTAATATCGTGATTATTTCTAATGTGTATGTATTATATATTTTTAATACTATATTATGTATATTATATATATATATATATGTGCATATTATATATGTATTTTTTATTACATTTTTATGTATATATATTTAAATATCACGTTATTCGTATAGTTTTATATTATTCCATGTAAATACTTTTAATATTACATTATGCATATATTTTTGTCTATATTATATATATTTTTAATACTCAATACTATTATTATGAATATGTTCTTAGTATATGTATGTATATATGTATAATTTTCTTTATTCATATATTATTTTCCACTTTATATTATACTATTCTTATTTTTGTACATACTTTTAACATCATTATATAATTTTTCAATATATATATGTGCATATTTATGCAATATTTGTTTTTCAATATTATTATTATTTCTAGTATGTATATATTACGCATATTCTTTTAATACTACGTATATATTTTGTTTCTATTGTTACATATATATATTTTTTTAATGCATCTATGCATATATGCATGTGTCGTTTTATGCTATTATTGTTTATGTCATTATTATTATTATTGTTTTCGTTATCGTCGCTATGCCACCATATTTTATTCATTTTCTTATTTAACTCATGAATTCGATCGTCTTATTTTTTTTCTCTCATACATTTGTTTATGTTTACATATTATTAACCATTCCGTCATTGGCTCTATTACAAATCGTGTATTTTTTATCAATATATATTCAAAACGATTCTTTCATGAAAATAACTAGGTAATTTGAGATAATCGTGCCCTAACTTACTGGGTTTCGATTTTTCTCATTCTTACCTAAATAACGGAATATTCTTTTAAATCTATTCGAGTTTTGGAAAAATGCTTATTCTTGAAGAAATGAAGCGTTGTGCCCTAACTTACCGGGTATGACATTTCGTTACTTCGACATAAGATTCTTTTTGCAAATAAAGGCAATATTCGGTGTTGAAATTCGAGAAACGTACCTAACTTACTTTGGTTTCGATTTTCCTCGTTTACTCTAAATAATCGAATACCCTTTTAATAAGTTAAAATACGTGAATTTTATATAAAAGGTAAGCTCGCTCTCGAAAACTCAAGATGTCACGTCCTAACTCACTGGATGTGACATTTCATATTTTGAGACAAGAATGCCTTTAATACTTAAACAATTTTATAAAGAAGGATCGTATTTTAAATTCTTTCAAGTTTCTAAATTTACGATACTAAGACACTAATTAATCAACTAGGTACCAATTTTTGGGCGTATCGAGGGTGCTAACCCTTCCTCGTGCGTAACCGACTCCCGAACTCATTTTCTGATTATCGCAGACCAAAAAAATTTTCTTGTTAGTAAACCTTAAATTTTATTAAAATGATCAATTTAAGGTGATCCAATCACACCTCATCGAAAAAGATTGGTGGCGACTCCCATTTTCATCTTCATTTTCAAAATTTAAGTCGATTCCCGTTTTACAAAAAAAATGGTTACGACAGCTTGGCGACTCCACTGGGGAACCAAATAAGAGAGTCAAGCCACGAGCTGATTAACTTCTGTCTTTTTATCGAAAATTGAAAATTTAACTTTGAAATACGATCCTTTCATCACATTTCATTTGTTGTTTGCAATATAATAGCTGTTGTGTTGGTTTGATCCTTTAAATAATGTTGCATATTGCATTGCATGGCCATTATGGTCACACCCCTCTAAGTGGGAGTGAGAAACTACTCCTTCGTGAGGTTTTCACCTCTGTGCAGGATAGTGGATCACTTTCGGAGTACGTCCGTACCTATGTCTTCGTGAGATTTTCATCTCCGTGCAGCCATAGGGAAACGTATTCCCCTGAACCGAACTCGGTCTGTATGAGCCTATAATGGGTGAAGATCGAGGAATCTGCCGGTTCAGGTACCTTTACTCTAGAACCGAACCCCATATAGTGAGCCTTAAGGAACCTACCCTAGGTAGAGCCACTCTGAAACCCTAGTGGTTACCCGAGCAAGTGTTATATTTGATTATTCCTTGTTTGCTGTAAATCTTGTATGAAATACTGACTTGTTTTGTTTTATTTTAATTGTATTTGCATGACATTTTCATCATAAAAGGTGTTGATTTACATTCGGTTGCTAAGAAGATAGCTTATCATGGAAAGCGGGTTTTTTGATAAAGTAGAGGACAATCTTCTGTGTCTGATATGGGGTTGAGACACACACAAAGAAGAGAAAGGTGATAGCCTAACCAAGGGGTATGTGTCAGAGTTGTTGGATTTTACTCGAGTTAGTGTAACTCAGAACAATCTCCATGAGATGAAAGAAATCTGGGCTCAGTGGGATGACGAGGTCAAACGGCTATTCTACTGTCATTATGGTGATTTACCTTATCTACTCGACGTCAAGATAGACGAACGCCTGTTCCGAGCCCTCGTTCAATATTGGAATTTCGCTTACAATTGCTTCACTTTCGGGAAGGTAGATTTGGTACCTACGATAGAGGAATACACAGCCTTGATACGATGTCCGAAGATTCAGGTTGATAGAATTTATTCCAAAGCTGCCAGTGGCCCAGCATTTTCGAAAAAGTTGATGAACATCACGGGAATGAGCGAGCAGTGGGTTACAGCCCGTATCAAACAAAAAGGAGATTGTAGGTGCATTCCTTGGAGGCATTTGAGAGATTTAATCCTAGCATATCCTGACACGAGGAAGAGGGTAGATGTTTTCGCCTTGAGCATTTATGGACTGGGTATCTTTCCCAAAGCTTTGGGCACGTAGACGAGGCGGTCTCTGATCTCTTTGATAGGCTTAGTAAAGGGACCACACCTGTACCCGCGATATTGGCTGAAACTTTCAGGCCATTGAATGCTTGTCGAAGAGCGGGTGAAGGAAGATTTATTGGATGCGCGAAGCTTCTACTTTCGTGGTTCCACAGTCATTTTTGGAAAGTGGAAAAAGTCTCGTACCGTGTCTTCTCCGAAAAATATTCTCCACTGAAAGAGTTAGTGGCTACACCGAGAAGAGACGATATCACAGAAGAAAACTGGATGGCGATCCTTCAGAATTTGCAAGAAGAGGATGTCGAATGGAGAGCCCCGTGGATGGTGCCTGATGAAATATTATACCGATGTGGAGACTTTGATTGGGTTCCCTTGTTAGGAGTATAGGGAGCCGTAGGGTATGCTTCTCTGCTGGTGTTAAGACAGTATAGGTCCAGACAGTTTACACCACCAACATATGGGTTAGCTCAGTGCGAATTTGTATTCACGGGGAATAACTATAAAAGGAGAGCCCGCGAAATATCGAATGCCTGGAACCAGACTCGTAGAATGAAAAAGTTTGCTGCCAATCCCATGGCTACCCTTGAGTACGACCAGTGGAGGATTCAGAGGATCAACGATAACATCCCCACGCCAGATCAAGAAGGACCTAGATCAATGGAAGAATGCTTGAGACCAATCCCGTCTGAGCTAGAAATCGTCATACATGATTTCGAGAGAAAGAGCCTAGAACTAGAAAAGAGGATCGAGCAGTTGGAAGAGGAAAAAATGCAGCTGGGATTGGATGTCAATGTCCAGAAGTTAGAACCTGAAAGACTCAGAAAAGGAAAGAACAAAGCTGAGGAAGATTTGGACAGTTTGAAAACTGACTATAAGAAGCTGCGAAGGTCAATAAGAACCGCTGGGCTAGGGAAGACGTCTGAGCAATGGCAGCAAAAAGTTAAAGAAGAGAAAAGTAAAGCTAGCCAATGGGAAGAAAAATTTTGAGAGGCTCAAGCTCGAGAGGAAACTCTAAAAGAGAGTTTGGTAGAAAGCCAGAACGAGAAAGAAAGGTTGAAAATGCGGGTGACAGAACTAGAAAAGTCCTTGTACCAGTAACGTGCCCGTAACTCTGTAATTGAGTTGAAAGACAGTCAAAGCAAAATTGAAGAATTAAAAGGAAAGATAGAAGAACTTAAGGTGGCTTTGCAAGATCGTGAACTTCAGCTTGAATTCCTTGAGATAAATAGCGATCGATTGAACGAGCAACTTCATCAATCCCAAGATCAAGTCAGGAACAGAGATTACATCATGGGTGAAGCTTTGATTCAAGTACGAGAAGTAGCAGAGCACTTACAAACGTTAGCAGTGCAGGCTGATGTGCTGAGTTTAAAGTACGAATCAGAATCGGATAGAGGACGAGAATTAGCATGGCTCCTTATGCAGGTCAAGGCCCTAAGTATTAGGGCCAAGCCTTATATGTAATCTATTTTATGTAAAGAAACTTGCTTTCTAGAAAGTTATCTTAATGAAATTGAATTAGAATCAACGCCTTTTGATTGCATTCATTTGCGTTCATTGCATCCATTGCATTCATGCATCAGCATTGCATCATGTGCACTAAAACTCACAAAAACCCTAAAATCGTGGCAGTTACCCTGGAACATCGTTACGGTACACGAGGAAAAACAAAAGCCATGGACCAAAGGTTAGAGAGATTAGAGCAAATGCAAAAAGAGATGCAAGATCAGTTACAAGCACGTATGCAAGAACAATTGGCCAAAGTCCAGCAAGATATGAGGGACCAGATGCTGGAGTCTCAAAAAAGTATGATGGATCAAATAACGCGTCTATTGGCTGGTGGATTAGAAAAAGGGAAAAG
Source organism: Gossypium anomalum (assembly GCA_025698475.1). Taxonomy (NCBI): domain Eukaryota; kingdom Viridiplantae; phylum Streptophyta; class Magnoliopsida; order Malvales; family Malvaceae; genus Gossypium; species Gossypium anomalum. The sequence continues at coordinate 45,629,962 of CM046960.1, read as the reverse complement.
TCCCGTAGTCAACACGGAAGATGATAATGAAGATCCTGTCTACCCTCCGGGATTTGCCCCAGCAGACGTTCAGACACAACCCGAAATATACCCAAGAAGGCCATCGGTCACAATTAGGCCCCAGCCATTTCAGGGTGGTGTGTCCGCACCGATGAATTATCAGGCTGGCTCGGGCTCCCATCCGGGGGATAACCCGACTAACCCTATTGTCTTCAACCTCGATGAGGTGATAGAAATAGAAAAGATAAGGGTAGAATTCCCGAAAGAGTTTGAAAAAAAGTATAGATGGTTAGAAGAAAAATTTAAGGAAATGGAAAGCACTGACTATTGTGCTGGAATTGATGCTAAGGAATTAAGCTTGGTTCCAGATTTGGTACTCCCTTCCAAGTTCAAAACTCCAGAATTTGAAAAGTACAATGGGACCAGTTGTCCCGAAGCTCACATCACTATGTTCTGCAGGCGAATGGCAGGCCATGTCAATAATGATCAACTCTTGATTCACTGCTTTCAAGAAAGTCTGGTTGGGGCCGCTTCTAGATGGTACAACCAACTAAGTCGCGCTCAAATCGGTTCATGGAAAGATCTCGCACAAGCTTTCATGAAGCAGTACGGTCATGTGGCGGACATAACCCCTGATAGGATCACTTTACAGAACATGGAGAAGAAACACAATGAAAGCTTCAGGCAATATGCCCAACGATGGAGGGAGGTGGCCACACAAGTCCAACCCCCTCTGTTGGAAAAAGAAACGACTATGCTCTTCATTAATATCCTGAAAGTACCTTTCATTAACCACATGCTGGGCAGCGCGACCAAGAGCTTCTCAGACATAGTAATGTCTGGAGAAATGATAGAAAACGCGATAAGGTGTGGGAAAATAGAGGCTGGAGAAAGTACCAAAAGGTTAGCACCGAGAAAGAAAGACCACGAGGTAAACAATGTTAGTGCATATTCGAAATCGATCACCGTTGGCCAACCAAGGGCAACAACTACTTGTCAGCAGGGCCCTTCCAGACAAGAGCCCAACACAAAGCCAAATAGGGAGAAACTCCAGTTCACGCCCATTCTGATGACATACAAGGAGTTATACCAAAGTTTGTTTGACGCACATGTCTTGTCTCTCTTTTATTTAAAACCAATGCAGCCTCCATACCCCAAATGGTATGACGCGAATGCCCAATGCGAGTATCATGCGGGGGCCACAGGATACTCGGTAGAGAACTGCACCACTTTTAAGAAATTGGTTGAGAGACTCATCAACATGGGCATTGTGAAATTTGATGATACACCTAGTGCAGACAATCCACTACCTAACCATGGGGATAAGGGGATAAATGCAATAATTGAGAGTTCGGGGAAAGAAATTAAGACGAATATCGCAGAAGTGAATACTCCATTGAAAGAAGTATGGAAGCAAATGGTGGAAATGGGGTTGATACCACAGAATTCAAAGGTCAAACCCCGAGAAGGGATGACTTATTGCGAGTTCCACAATCTAAAAGATCATGAGATTCAGAAATGTAGCGAATTCAGGGCTTTGGTACAAGGATTGATGGATAATAAGGAGATAGGGTTCTTCGAATATGTCGAAAGCCCAGAAGAAACAAAAGTGTGTGCCTCAGAAGAAGGGTCGATGAAGGATATTTACAAAGCCAGCCACCCAGTGGTTATCATATCACGTCTAAGAATTAACAAAGCCAGGGTACAAGTTACGCCAAAAGTCGTGATCCAGAAGCCCGTTGCTTTCCCTTATAAAGATAGTAAAAAGGTACCGTGGAACTATAGCTGCAATGTGACGATCCCGGGAGAGGAGATCCCGATTAATACATTAGAGAAAAGTCAAGATGAGGGTTTTTATATGCGCAGTGGGAAGCGTTACACCCCAAATACAAAAGTCGAACATGCTAAAGGAAAATCATTGGCGATTGAGCAAAAGAAAAAGAAGCCACTAGAACTTGAACAGACGGTTAATGAATCAGTGACAGAGAATGAAGCTAGGGAATTCTTAAAATTTTTAAAGCATAGCGAGTACAGTGTTGTTGAACAGCTACATAAACAACCAGCTCGTATCTCAGTGCTAGCCCTACTTTTGAGCTCAGAGACGCATCGAAGCGCGTTAATGAAAGTGTTGAATGAAACTTATGTCGCGAATGATATTTACGTCGCAAAGCTGGACCGTCGGTCAACAATATCGATCTGAAACAATTTTATTTTCTTCAATGATGATGAGGTACCTCCGGGAGGCAGAGGATCGACTAAAGCTTTGCACATCACAACTCGCTGCAAAGGGTATACATTACCAGGGGTATTGATTGACAATGGTTCTGCGCTGAATGTCCTACCCCTGTCTACGCTGAATAGGCTGCCAGTAGATAGTTCCTATATGAAGACATGCCAAAATATAGTAAGAGCATTTGATGGCACGGAAAGGAAAGTAATGGGAAAAATTGAAATACCCCTCTTGATCGGACCGAGTACGTACGAAGTAGATTTCCTGGTTATGGACATTAAGCCTTCGTATAACTGCCTATTGGGAAGACCATGGATACACTCAGCAGGGGCAGTCCCTTCATCGCTACACCAGAAGTTGAAATTGGTAACTGAAGGTCGCTTAGTAACAATCAATGCTGAAGAAGACATCATTGCAGCAGTAACCAGTGACGTTCCATATCTAGAGGTAAATGATGAAGCAATCGAGTGCTCTTTTCGATCTTTGGAGTTCGTAAACGCGACATTCATCATCGAAGGAAATAAGATTCCAACACCTAGATTATCTGAAACTACAAGAATGGGACTACGGCTAACTGTTGGAAAAGGGGCCATACCCGGAAGAGGACTCGGGAGGTACCTCCAGGGAAGGATTAATGCACCAATGATGAAGGAAAAACAGGATCGTTTTGGGTTAGGATTCAGGCCTGACACGAAGCAAAGAAAGAAGGAACTAGAGAAGAAACAAGAAAGAAGGAGAGCACGATTAAGCGGGGGAGAAATCGAATGGGAACCAATGATCTTTCCCCATATATCGAAGACCTTTGTGTCTGGAGGAGTCATTCACCCCGAGCAGAGGGCATCGAGAAAGGAAATTGTGGAAGAAATGATGGAAAATTTAGACATCAACGCCACATACGAAGAAGGAACTGGAGTAGAAGATCTATCGGGCATTCGCCCTTATGAGCCGGAAAGTGTTCTAGATAACTGGATTGCGGAAGAGATTCCTGTAGTCTTTAGAACTAATACAGAATAATGCTCAAAACACGTTTATTACTCTAGGCCTAGGAGTAATAGATGTCTTTTTGTGAAATAGGCTTATGTTCTAAAATTGTTATTTCAATAAAATGCATTTTTTTGTCCTATTCCGTGCAAGTCTTCTTTTATTCTTTCATTCATAACCATACCATACATACCATTGTTCTTAGATTCTTTTATTCTTTGTATCTTCTTTCGCGCCTATAACAGATCTCCAGATATCAACGATGTGAGCGACATTGCTACTAGCTCAGAGTCTCCTTTTGAGCAGGATATGTGTCTAGAAGGATCTCAGGACTTTGAAGATGACAAAGACTGTAACTTATCCCCTGATTTGTTAAGGATGGTAGAGCAAGAGGAGAAGCAGATTCTACCTCACAAAGAGTCAGTAGAAATCGTGGACTTAGGAGATGAACTAGAAAAGAAAGAAGTGAAAATCGAGCTCGTGATAAACCAGCAGAAAACAAAGCGAGACCTCATCGAGTTACTCCAAGAGTTCAAAGATGTTTTTGCATGGTCGTATCAAGATATGCCCGGCTAAATCACTCGACATTGTGGTACACAGACTCCCCATTAAAGAGGATTGCAAGCCGGTTCAACAAAAGCTTCGAAGAATGAGGCCAGATGTTTTGTTGAAAATAAAAGAGGAGGTTAAGAAGCAATTTGATGCTGGTTTCTTACAAGTAGTCAAGTATTCGGAATGGGTAGCTAACATAGTCCCCGTCCCTAAAAAAGATGGAAAAGTTCGAATGTGTGTAGACTATAGAGATTTGAACAAGGCCAGCCCAAAGGATAATTTTCCGTTGCCTCATATCGACACCTTAGTGGACAACACGGCAGGTTACTCACTCTTCTCCTTCATAGATGGTTTCTCAGGGTACAATCAGATCAAGATGCATCCTGAAGACATGAATAAAACCACATTTGTGACCATGTGGGGGACCTTTTGCTATAAGGTGATGCCATTCGGATTAAAAAACGCGGGTGCAACATATCAGAAAGCCATGGTAACCCTGTTCCATGATATGATGCATAAAGAAATTGAAGTCTATGTCGACGACATGATCGCCAAATCTCGGACAGAAGAAGAGCATGTGCAAGTCTTGAGGAAATTATTTTTGAGGTTGAGGAAATTTCAGCTGAAACTCAATCCAGCGAAATGCACCTTTGGGGCCAGGTCAGGAAAACTGCTAGGATTCATAGTCAGTGAAAAGGGATTGAGATAGACCCAGACAAAGTCAAAGCCATACAAGAGCTACCTCCACCGCGCACTCAAAAAGAAGTCTGGGGATTCTTAGGAAGACTAAATTACATCGCTCGGTTCATTTCACAACTAACCGAGAAATGTGACCCCATATTCCATCTCCTTAAGAAACACAATCCTGGTGTTTGGGACGAGGAATGCCAGAAGACTTTTAACAAGGTTAAACAGTATTTGTCTAATGCTCCAGTGTTGTTACCACCTAGTCCAGACAAGCCATTGAGATTGTATTTAACGGTGTTTGAAAATTCTATGGGATGTGTGCTTGGCCAACACGATGAGTCAGGAAGGAAAGAAAGAGCAATATATTACCTCAGTAAGAAGTTCACTGAGTGTGAAACGAGGTACTCGCCGATTGAAAAGTTGTGTTGTGCCCTAATCTGGACAACCCGAAGATTGAGACAATACATGTTGTATCATACGACCTGGCTGATTTCTAAATTGGATCCTTTGAAGTACTTGATGGAGTCAACGGCTTTAAACGGAAGAATGGCCCGATGGCAAATTCTCCTCTCTGAATTTGATATTGTCTATGTAAACCAGAAAGCTATAAAAGGGAGCGCAATAGCAGACTTTCTAGCCAGTAGAGCTCTAGAAGACTACGAGCCTCGGAACTTTGATTTTCCAAATGAAGATCTAATGTACGTGGCAACTATCGAAGAGGACCCTCGAGAAGATCGTTCTTGGAAGCTAAACTTCGACGGAGCATCAAATGCTGTGGGTAATAGAATTGGGGCAGTCTTGGTATCTCCAGACGGGGATCATTACCCCTTCACTAGCAAATTGGATTTTGACTGTACAAACAATATGGCGGAATACGAAGCATGCATCATGGGCATCCGTGCAGCTATTGAACACAAAATTAAAGCGCTAGAAGTATACGGAGATTCTGCGTTAGTGATTTATCAACTTAAAGGAGAATGGGAGACGAGAGATCCCAAGTTGATCCATTATCGAAATTTGGTCCTCGAATTAATCAAAGAATTTGACAATATCGCTTTCTGCTACCTCCCTCGGGAAGAAAATCAGATGGCGGACGCCCTGGCACCTTTAGCTTCCATGATCAAGGTGAATAAACAAGAGGATGTGAAACCGATCCAAATGAGCATCTACGAGGCTCCAGTTAATTATTGCAACCTCGAAGAAGAAGCTGAAAATGATGACCATCCTTGGTACCACGACATCCTGCGGTATGTGAAGAATCGTGAGTATCCCGACCAAGCTACTGAAAATGACAAGAAAACGTTGAGAAGACTGGCCAATGACTATGTCTTGGATGGGGAGATCCTATATAAAAGAAGGAAGGATCAAGTACTATTAAGATGCGTGGACGCTATTGAGGCTAAGAAAATTTTGGAAGAAGTCCATGAGGGCGTCTGTGGGACACACGCTAATGGCTTTACAATGGCCAGGCAAATTATGAGGTTCGGTTATTATTGGTCCACCATGGAAGGAGACTGTATTAACTACGCCAAAAGATGTCATAAATGCCAAATCTATGGAGATAGGATTAATGTGCCTCCTTCACCTCTGCATGTCATGACTTCGCCATGGCCTTTCTCAATGTGGGGCATGGATGTGATTGGGCCAATTTCTCCAAAAGCTTCAAATGGGCATCTATTCATCTTTGTGGTCATCGACTATTTCACCAAGTGGGTGGAAGCCGCCTCATATGCCAATGTTACTAAATCAGCTGTTAGCAAATTCCTAAAAAAGGAAATCATCTGTCGATATGGAATGCCAAAAAGGATCATATCTGACAATGCATTGAATTTGAACAACAGTACGATAGCAGATGTCTGCAGGCAGTTCAAGATTAGACACCACAACTCATCACCATACCGTCCGAAGATGAACGGTGCAGTTGAGGCAGCTAATAAGAACATTAAGAAGATTGTGGGGAAAATGACAGAGACTTACAAAGACTGGCATGAAAAGCTACCATTCGCCCTCTATGCTTATCGGACGTCTGTCAGGACTTCCACCGGGGCAACGCCTTTTTCATTGGTCTATGGAATAGGCAGTTTTACCTATCTAAGTCGAGATTCCTTCCCTCAGAGTTTTGTCAGAGGTAAAACTGGATGAAGCAGAATGGATCCAGTCCCGATATGATCAGCTGAATTTGATTGAGGAAAAGAGGCTAAGGCCATCCGTCATGGTCAGATGTACCAAAAACGAATGATGCGAGCTTACAACAAAAAGGTCCGTCCTAGAGAATTCCATGAGGGAGACCTAGTACTAAAAAAGATCCTGCCCATACAAAAGGACTTCAGAGGAAAATGGATGCCGAATTGGGAAGGACCTTATGTGGTAAAAAAGGCCTTTTCTGGAGGAGCACTGATATTGGCTGAAATGGATGGCAAGACTTTACCTAATCCAGTGAATTCAGATTCGGTTAAGAAATACTTCGCCTAAAAAAAAAAAAAAGAAGAGGCTAGGGTGAAAACTCGCAAAGAGCACCTTGAGACCAAAGGGACTTTGAATTGAAAACCCGTAAAGGGTGATTCAAATTTTGATCAAGGTGGGGCATACGACAGTCTTACGACACCTAAATTAACAAAGAAGAGAGATGTTACTTCTTGGGGCATCTACTAGAGTACTCTAGATCCCCTAAACACATGTTAGGCGAAAAGGGAGTCTTCAAGAAGTTCATACAAAGAAGCTCACGCTGCGATATCTGGGGCACCTATTTTCCTTTTATTCATTTTGTATTCCAGCAATGTCTATTGGCTGTGAATAAGCTATCCCCTTCAAATTTTGTTTCTGATAAATTTCAGCCCCATCATTATTGAAATGATGATTAATGGACTAAAAGCCATTTTTGCAAAAAGAGTTTCACATATTACTCTGAAAGTTTCTAAATAGTATAGGAACCTAAAACAGGACTATTATTTAGAACTAACCAAACTCAAAGACTGGAAGCATATGAGAAGAAAGAGTTTATATTGGGACTATCTCTTCGGATTTTCTGTTCAAAGATCTAAGCTGAACAAGATGACGGAGTGCTGTTTCAGTAAAAGAACCTTGATAAACAAAGAGCAATGACAACCTAAACATTAAAAAGGGGATTCATGCTCACAACATGCTGCACCCATGCATCATTCATAGTGCATCCAATTAGGAACATTTGATTCATTTCGATCATAACATCCTAATTCTTTGGCACAAGCATAGATACATGGAATTGATTCTACAGGTCATGTCCTTAGAATCAGTGAATTCATCAAGCTCTAACCCCCTAAGCAGTAGGGTAACAAGATGAATTTATAAACCTTAAATCCCTAAGCAGTAGGGTAACAGGTTGAAGCAGCAGGGAAATAGAGCGAAGATAACAAGCTTTAACCCCCCAAGCGGTAGGGTAACAAACTGAATTTACAGACCTTAAACCCCTAAGCAGCAGGGTAATAGGTTGGAAATCACAGATCTTGCCTTCCTGAAGTTATAGTGGAGCAGATCAAAGACGAAGGGTCTTAAACCCCTAAGCAGTAGGGTAGTAGACTAAAATCCCAGATTTTATCTCCCTAAGCATTAGTGGAGATGGTCGAAGATGAAGAACCTTAAGCCCCTAAGCAGTAGGGTGAAAGGTTGAATTTACAGATCTTAACCCCCTAAGCAGTAGGGAAACATATCAAAGATGAAGGGCCCTAACCCCCTAAGCAGTAGGGTAACAGGTTGAAAATTATAGATTCTATCTTCTTGAAATGACATTGGAGCAGCTTGAAGTTACAACAGATCTCCTTGAAGTTTCAGTGGAGTAAATTGAAGTCGCAAGCCTCATCTCCCCGCACTTGCAGTAGAGCAGAATGAAGATAGCAAGTCTTGTCTCTCTGAAAATGCATAAACGGATCAAAACAACAAAGTGCAGTGGACTAGGATGAGGCTACCTAAAGAAGAGGGACACCAAGGAAGTTGAAACTCGATGAGACCGGACAAAATTGGTCTTTCTTAAGTCTTTGCTTTGTTCTCGTTACACGACAACGAGCAAAGAGGGGCAGCTGTACAAGCCCAATTTTGGGCCCAGCTAAAACAGAAACTAAACCCCAACCGAAACAGGCCCAAATCACACACTAAACCCAAACCTTTTTTGACCCAGACCTAAAACAAATAAAAAAAACCCTAACAGAAGCCAAAACTAAACAAACAACTTACCCATAAACCCAACAAACAAATTAAAACAGGCCCAAATTGTAACCCACCTAGCCAAATTTAGGGTTTCAGATTCTGAAACCCTAAATCACCTAATCCCCTAGCGCCACAAGACCAAGTGCACTTCTAGCTCTTCACAGCGCCACCCCGTCACCTCTACCGTCCTAGTAGCACCTGCAATCATTAATGAGAAAAGACAGAAGACAAGAACAAAGAAATGTAATGGCTATTTAAAAAGCCAAATCCAGAAACCATGTACCCTTTTTTTTTAGCATTTTCGTGTGAAATAAGAAACTACATCTGATTCTAAAAAGCAAAAAAATAGACTCAAACAACAGCACAAAATCACCACAAAACAGATCAAAGATTGAACCTAAGGTTATTCATCTTCCCTCTTCGTTTCTTTATTTTCTTTTCGATTTTCTCTATTCCATTTAAAATAACACATACATATTAAGTGTAAATATATAGAAATAAAATATATAAGAAAAAAAAAAGGAAAAATTTTTACCTTGGGCGATTTCCGGCCACAGTATGCTGATGGTGGCAGTCGACTGCTGCAACAACTGCAAAGTCGAGCGGCCGGAGCAGTCGAAGACCGAGGGGAGAGAATTTGGACCCCATTCTTTTTTTTTCTGAAGAGGGGTAAGGAATGAAATTTTTTTTTAGAAGTGGCTTAAATAGCCTTAGTGAAACGGCGCCGTTTCACTTAGGCCCTTATAATGCAAAACGGCGCTATTTCAAGCAGTGACCCCAAGACCCGACCCGCCTATGCCCAGGATCCGCGTGTTTTTTAGACTGAGGGGCTATTTGCGCCCTCAGTCCTTCCGCTTTTCCAGAGTTTTACAATTAGGTTTTATTTAATTTTAATTTGGCCTTAAAATTCATTTTGTTTTCAATTTGGCACCCTTGCGAACGAAGCCGTTTTAAGAGGTCGGGATATTTGCTCCTTTAGACCCTCCTATTTGCTAGCGCGTTCGAATCGGTCCCCCTCCCCTTTATTTATTTTTAAATTCGCCTCCAAATTCCATTCTTAATTCAATTTCATCCTTTTTTACTTGTTCTCATTTCTCTAATTTAATTTTAATATTATTCATAATATTAAGTTTTATTATTGTTATATTTTCGTTTATTAACATCCCATTTTTATTTAATACTCATATATATATATGTCATAAAGTATTATAAATAGTTTTAATATTATTCTTATTAATGTATATGTATGTTAATATTACATTATGTCTATATTTTATACACATATTTACATATATATACCTATATACGTATATTACATATATTTCTTTTTAATACTATAGATATATTCCTCCTATATAGTACGTACATACTTTTAATATTACCGTATATTTAGTTTTTAATATATATATCAATATAATATCATTAATATTTATTATTATTTTTAGCATATATATATATTATGAAAGTACTTCAAATATCGCATTTTTATTATGTATGTATCTTTTAATATTGTATTTTATTGTTATGCATATGCCTTAATACTATATCATTTATGTACTTTTAGTTCTCATATTATCTTATGTTTATGTTTTTCTAAGCTATAGCATGTATATACTATTACTATATATCTATTTATGTAGTTATTAATAGTTGTTTTTTTAATATCGTGATTATTTCTAATGTGTATGTATTATATATTTTTAATACTATATTATGTCTATTATATATATATATATATATATATATATATATATATATGTGCATATTATATATGTATTTTTTATTACATTTTATGTATATATATTTAAATATCACGTTATTCGTATAGTTTTATATTATTCCATATAAATACTTTCAATATTACATTATGCATATATTTTTGTCTATATTATATATATTTTTAATACTCAATACTATTAGTATGAATATGTTCTTAGTATATGTATGTATATATATATAATTTTCTTTATTCATATATTATTTTCCACTTTATATTATACTATTCTTATTTTTGTACATACTTTTAACATCATTATATAATTTTTCAATATATATATGTGCATATTTATGCAATATTTGTTTTTCAATATTATTATTATTTCTAGTATGTATATATTACGCATATTCTTTTAATACTACGTATATATTTTGTTTCTATTGTTACATATATATATTTTTTAATGCATCTATGCATATATGCATGTGTCGTTTTATGCTATTATTGTTTATGTCATTATTATTATTATTGTTTTCGTTATCGTCGCTATGCCACCATATTTTATTCATTTTCTTATTTAACTCATGAATTCGATCGTCTTATTTTTTATCTCTCATACATTTGTTTATGTTTACATATTATTAACCATTCCGTCATTGGCTCTATTACAAATCGTGTATTTTTTTATCAATATATATTCAAAACGATTCTTTCATGAAAATAACTAGGTAATTTGAGATAATCGTGCCCTAACTTACTGGGTTTCGATTTTTCTCATTCTTACCTAAATAACGGAATATTCTTTTAAATCTATTCGAGTTTTGGAAAAATGCTTATTCTTGAAGAAATGAAGCGTTGTGCTCTAACTTACCGGGTATGACATTTCGTTACTTCGAAATAAGATTCTTTTTGCAAATAAAGGCAATATTCGGTGTTCGGAGATTCGAGAAACGTACCCTAACTTACTGGGTTTCGATTTTCCTCGTTTACTCTAAATAATCGAATACCCTTTTAATAAGTTAAAATACGTGAATTTTATATAAAAGGTAAGCTCACTCTCGAAAACTCAAGATGTCACGTCCTAACTCACTGGATGTGACATTTCATATTTTGAGACAAGAATGCCTTTAATACTTAAACAATTTTATAAAGAAGGATTGTATTTTAAATTCTTTCAAGTTTCTAAATTTTCGATACTAAGACACTAATTAATCAACTAGGTACCAATTTTTGGGCGTATCGAGGGTGCTAACCCTTCCTCGTGCGTAACCGACTCCCGAACTCGTTTTCTGATTATCACGGACCAAAAAAATTTTCTTGTTAGTAAACCTTAAATTTTATTAAAATGATCAATTTAAGGTGATCCAATCACACCTCATCGAAAAAGATGGTGGCGACTCCCATTTTCATCTTCATTTTCAAAATTTAAGTCGATTCCCATTTTATAAAAAAAATGGTTACGACAAAGTTATCATGAGGACCACAATAATAATCAATCAAATTCTAATCACATTGCCTTATCCCCACAGTTCAAAAAATAATATTAATACCACCTACGCAAATACAAAAGCCTAACTTGGATCACTTCCTTGGTATCCTCGCACTGCTCACATCGTAAACGCTACATATCTGCAATGGTTAGAAAGAGTGGGTGAGTTTAAACAAGCTCAGTGAATGTCAGAATAACCACAAAATATACACAACATCAAAGGTTAAACAAGAGCATACTATAACACGTTCACAACCATATTCTAACCATGCCACAATAACATATTCACGCTTCATTAAACTATAAAACTAGCATATACTCTCACATACGACTACATTCAACTCATATTCAAATAACTTATTTTACAATAATTCATCAAGACTAAACAATGTATATATGTTTTAATAACTCACAAGTCTAGCTTATATATTCACATGCATTCACAAGTTAAATGATAATGACCAAAACTACAATTATATACACAACTTACCATGAGAACATACTAACATTTTCATGAAACTTAAATCAACTCATTTAGCATATTATTCACATGTTTATGCATCTGCCCACATCTTATTATCACAACATATAAGATCACATTTAAATGATAATTTGACACTTGAGACTATGAAACATAAAAGTGGGTTCTATCACCACACATCGGATATATGGATCTCCAACACACCAAATAACTTGTAGAGTCGAACATATCCCAAAAAGTAAAGCGCTTTCTGCCACATCAGCACTAAAAGTGGCAACACCTATTAATTTTTTTTATCTTCTACTTGAAAGGAAGTATTTTTCTAAATTTCACCTGAAAATGCTTCCAGCTGGAACGTTTTCGTAAAATCAACATATTCCCGTAATTCTTCCAAAAATGGGCTTAATTCTATAGATTTGAAAATTTTTCGACGTTTATTGGTAATTTAATTTAAAATTATCCCATAAAAACACATCAACCAACCTTTAATAAATCCATTGCAACAACTTCCCATCAACAAAAGAAAGATTTCAGGAAAAAAAAAAAATCTCTTCTTCCCCCATTAATTTTCCTTTTGCCCTTTTTTTCCATTTGTTCTTCGTCGAACTAAACTAGTTCATCAACAACAATTTCAGTTTACTTTCAAGAGCATAAAAATTATACTTCACAATACGGTGTTGCCTTTTCAGTTCAGCATCCTCGATGTCAATTCTCACATTGGATTTATTATAACCGTAAATCTCTCGCAACATCCCTCATTGACAGAAACATATAGAGAGAGGCCAGAATCGTAAGAACAATTTTCAAGCTATATATTTTCAGCATATATATTTTTTTGCTCAGTAATGATATGACAAAATCGCAAATGCAGTAACAACTGACAAATGCAAATATATCCCTTGACAACAAACCACACCCAATAACAAAACCACACACATACAGAACCCATAAAACACCACAAAACCCCGAAAACCCCTCAACAAATGCTACTCATAGATCAAGAACAAAAACCAATTTCGAAACCACATAATACACCAATAACAGCAGATCACACACTTGAACAATCATAATTATCACAGATCATACTCACTACCAAGCCTTAAACATACTAGGTCTACTCCTTCCAGCAGTTTCTGATGTATCTGCCATTTCATTTCCATTCACCTCAACTTTTGAAAACGATAACTCTCCCACACAGACAATCCTTCTTTCTAAATATGTAAATGTAGCTTGTTGCGACCAATGTCTTCTTTATTTATCCAAAATTCAATTATAAACCACTATATATATATATATATATATATCAATTATATATTCTTGTTATGGCTACCAAATTGGAGGATTTTACAATTTTGTGAGATTGCAAAGCTACCTATTAGAGTTCCAATAGCGGCAAGTGTAGTTCATGGGAACTGGGGTTTGCAGAAAGGAAAAAGGAAAAAAAATATATGTGAAAGGAGAAGAAAATAATTTTTTATTAGATTATTTTATTATTTTATATAAAATATAATGTAATTACTCATTTGCTTTTTTTAATTTATTATATTTTTAGAATATTCATGTGTATATATATGTGTGTGTTTTTTATTTTTTTTAAGAATTAAGATAATTTTGAGATAATTTATAATATTGAGAGTTAATTTTTTTAAAACTACGATTATAAAAATGGAAGGTTAAATTTGTTATTATACTAATTTTTAAACTACTACCTCACAATTTTGTAAAATATTTAACCGGGAATGGACAAAAAAAAAAACATAATTAACTGAATGACTAAAAAAACATCTATATATATATATATCAATTATATATTTTTGTTATGGCTACAAAATTGGAGGATTTTACAATTTTGTGAGATTGTAAAGCTATCTATTAGAGTTCCAATAGCAGCAAGTGTAGTTCATGGGGGCTAGGGTTTGCAGAAAGGAAAAAGGAAAAAAAAATATGTGAAAGGAGAAGAAAATAATTTTTTTATTAGATTATCTTATTATTTTATATAAAATATAATGTAATTATTTATTTGCTTTTTTAATTTATTATATTTTTATAATATTATGTATATATATGTTTTTATTCTTTTTTAAAAATTAAGATAATTTTGAGATAAATTATAATATTGAGAGTTAATTTTATTAAAATTAAAATTATAAAAATTAAAGGTTAAATTAATTATTATATATTTTTGAACTGCTATCTCACAATTTTGTAAAATACTTAACCTGGAATGGACAAAAAAAACCTAATTAACTGAATGACCAAAAAAAATCTAAAACAATTGGGTCACCTATAATATAGTTTGTCTACTAATTTATTTCATGTATACTGATTCACTTATTAAATAAATGCGAACAGCATGAAAAATAATATGTAAAAAACACAAGTATACAAACTTGTTAAAAGTTAGATGAAAACAAAGTATGAACCTATAACAACATAAATAAATTTTTTATAATACTTTCAATTCTAAAAAAATAATATAATAAGGATAAGAAAATATAATTTCCTCTCTAAATTGCACTCCATTGTAGAAAAAAGTTGACAAAATACCAACATGATATCAACATACAACTCAAACTTCAAATTTATTTAAATATTAAACTGACTTTTGGATTGTTTTTAATAATATTTCCTTTATGAAAAGAAAAAAAAAAAAAAAACAAACACTGTCAACACCCATCAAAACTGAGTTAAAAAGCAAAGTCTCAGCTTCCTTTCATTTTTTAAGAAATATAACATTTATGGCGAAACTGCTCATAACAACTAAAAGTAGACATGTCCATATTAATATGTTCTGAAACAAGGGTGATAACCTGACCAAATCAACCAAAATAAGAAATAAATGATGATTGGCGTAAAATAGGTGACGAAATAGAGAATAATTGAAGGTGATAGGGTTAACATAGCACTACAGAGACATAAACACATCATCATGTAAATTGGCAACAGAAAAGACATTATACTTTTAGCTACGGTTCCCAAAAGCAATAATGTTATGACCCAGGATATCAGAAAAGCCCCTCCGTTTGAAATATAGAAAAGAAGAAAAGTAAATGTGCTCATCACTGATTTCCCTTCGCGATGAGTTGTGCCCTCTGAGACGCCGCCTGGAGGGCTGAGAACTCCTTGATAAGTCATTGCTAGAACCAGTGAAAATACGATCAATAATACACCCATTGTTTCAGGTGTCATCTCTTCAACCGCATCTTTCAGTATTTTGAACTTTGACAGCTTTTGAAATTTGAGGGGATTACTATTCAGGATGTTCACACTCTCCGTATTGTCGCCTAAAGTTTGTCTTTGTAACACATCCATTGCTGTAAAACCACTTTCATTGGTCTTGTTCCCGTCCACTTCCTTGCGTTCTATCAATAGTTTGATCATCTGCTTGATTTAAACTTCCACAGTTAATTCACAAAAATACATCACTTCTTTTTAACATTCCACCATTACCTTACTAACCAAGATTTTAATCAAGTTTTTTTTAATTATTTTATTAAACTTTTATTTTTTTTTAAATTTAATTAAACTTCCAAACTTAATTCCAAAATACGTGGTTGTTGGTATGCAACTACGTAAGGATGGTAACCAAATTTAATTTTATAATAGTTCCCACCATTTCCTTACCTACCAAGATAAAGTCAACTAAGTTGTTGTCTGGCATTAAATAAAGTCAACCATTTAATCTAATATAAATTATAAATACTAAAAATCATATTATAAGCGTATGTGTATGAAAATTATGTATTTAAAATATAAATATTAATTTAAAAATAACATATAATAAATAACGAAATCTATGGTTTAAAACTAATTAATCATAATAACACATAAAATATATATTTTTATTTTTGTTGGTTTTTTTTTTTAAAAACTAAAGTAACTCATGACACTAACTTAGTCAAGAGTTTAAATAATAGTGACTATAAATAAATATACAATTGGTGAAGATAATATATTATGCATAATACAATTAAAATATAAATATTATATTAAAATAAAATTTTAGTTTAGTGATAAAATTAAATAGAATGATGCAAGTAGCATGAGTTTAAATTAAGTTGATGTAAAATTTATATTTGGTTTTTTGAAAAATTAATCAGTAAATTATATAATAATAAATAATAATATTTATTATAAACGGATTCATTTTATGGATTTGGTTATAAAATTAAAAAAAGCCGACGAGCCTATGACTTAAACCCTTGTGTTTCGGGGTTATGTGAGATGCCCTTAGTTCGAACCACGCTGAGTGAGAAATGGACGAAAATTATGAAAAGGAGTAGATAGAGTTACCTGGGGGTGGTTAACTGATGCAGCTAAGTGCAGTACAGTGTTGCCATCCTTATCCTGAAAGTTCAATATTTTACTTCTCTTAAGACTTTTTGTCTTCAAACGCACTTTGAATCCATTCCAACATTGCTTTAAATGCTTCAAATTTGTTTTTCTCTGCAGCAATATGCAAAGCAGTTTGTCTCTCAACTGTCAAATCAAAGATACAATCGGGACAAACATCCAAAAACCAGGACAAAAGATGAAGGTAATTTTCATCCAAAGCAACATGATGAAGAACAGTGAACCCCCCTTGCCTTTAACACGAATAAGATCTTTATCAACAGATAAAATATCAATCACCATTTGGGTTTGTTGATTAAGCAAGGCTAGATGAATGGGGGAAAACCCATCCTGGTTCAGTTTCCTGGCAAACGATGGCTTCAAGTTCATCATCTCCATTGCAAAACCGGTATTGCCTGCAACTGCAGCAACGTGTAATGGCGTATCCACGAACTCCATCTTACCTATACGCTTGAAAACATTGGCATCGTGGTGGATGAATGAATACAAGGCATCGACGTTTCCTGTTTCAGCTGCTCTCTTTAACCTTTCATCCATTTCCATGAATCAAAGAATTCTAGAGACACTTAAATGATTGAAACTTAAAACGGGTTTCTGTGCCTAGTTAATTTTATCAAACTTGGAAAGGGCTTTTGCCTACTTATATATCAAGTAACTGAGAAAGATGTTGCTAAATACTTGTCCAGTCTTGAAATATCTAACTTAGATTTTGATGGGTTGATTTGCGTGTATAAGTTTGGTTCAAGAGTTGACTAATGACTAGTCGTATACGGTTTGCTATAAAAAATACATCCATTGACCGATTGACCTCTTATTTTAATTTTAAAATATTTTAGTTATTATCTTGGTCTTTTATCAATTTAATCACTACCAAAATGTTTTCTCTTAAATAGAAAGATGACCGGGATGCCACGTAATTGCTTTTTTCCTATGGATTTTCCACGTAATTAAAGGGTAATACAAATATACATTCATTAACCAAGCGCTTCAACTTCAACCCCTTCAAAGCTTGCACTTTTTTCCTGGTCTCAGCATCACTTTCTGCTTGCGCTAAGTTGAATAGATAAACTAACTTGTCCAGTTTGCCATTATTGATGTCTTTTTTTCAATGATCTTTTTGTTTTCGGGGTTCATTGGACTCTTTTAATATTGACCGTATGGTGTTGGGAGGAGGAGGAAGGGGGAAGGGGGACAACGTCGTTGTTCATTTCCTTCATGTGCTGATGATGGTGGTGAGAACTGGAGCTGGAAAGATTTTTCTTTGGAATGAGGTGCCGAAGAATGCTGAACATAGTCTAAGTGGTTACTGGTGGTGGTGGGGGAAGTGTTAGAAATCAAACCAACTTTTCAAAGTCAAAAATTGCAACCAAAGAGTTTGTATCCAAATTGGCTTCTACCTCATGCAACTTGATTTTCAAATTGAATACAACTTTGCAAATTGGATAAAGCTTATCATGTTGAAAACTTAATGAAAAATCAAGATGGTAGCAATATTGAAAAGTTCTACAAGGCAAGGCGTACAATGGATAAGCATTATCATTTATGATATACCTAAGGGATAAGCAATCATTAAGGTAACTAGACTATGTCTAAATATATGTATGTACAGTTCATGTGTTGTTAGTGCTGAAAAATTAGCTAGAGTTTGAGAACAAAAAAAGGTGTTGTGAGTATAGAAAGAAAAACTAGCAGCAGCTAGTATAGAGAGAAAAAAAAAGAGAGAGTTTGTATTGTATTTTGTATTGTGTTTATTTGTGTGTAATAAAATTAGTATTTGAGTTTTTTTTATTACGCTTCCAACAAGTGGTATCCGAGCTAGGTTCGTGTTGACGTCATAATGGCAAACATGATTCAACCGCAGATCTCAAAATTAACAAAGATAAATTATGGCAACTGGAGCATCCAAATGAGGGATTTACTTGGACGTTGTTGAAGAAGGATATGTCGAGTCCAAAAATGCAGCTACCGAAGCGGCTTTAACAAACGAAGAAAAAAGAGTATTGAAAGAAGCTAGTAAAAAGGATAAGAGGGCATTGTTCTTTATTTTTCAAGGTGTTGATGAATCAACCTTTGAAAAAATTTCAGATGCGAAAATCAAATGAAGCATGGGAAATTTTGCAAAAATCTCTTCAAGGAGCAGAAAAGGCCAAAAAGGTATGTTTACAAACCCTTAGAGCTAAATTTGAAATGTTGAAAATGAAACCTTCAGAAAACATTGATGATTATGTCATCCAAGTGAAAGTGGTGGTAAATGAAATGAAAAGGAATTGAGAAACACTTGATGATGTTAGAGTAATGGAAAAAAATTTGCGGTCATTGACATGCAAATTTGATTATGTAGTGGTTACCATTGAAGAGTCAAAAGATTTATCACAAATATCAATCGACGAACTTGTGGGTTCCCTCCAAGCCCATGAGCATAAAATGAAGCAAAATGATGATACTGGAAATTCAGACCAAGTCTTGCAAAGCAAGTTGTCCTTCAATGAAAATGGAGCTAGGGATAACTTTAGACAAGGTAGGAGCAATCGTAGAAGATACCTTGGAGGATATAGAGGCAGAAATAGAGGTGGATGAGGAACACGTGGACGAGGAAATCAATCATATGGTAAAGTCCAAACAAGTGACGAATATCATAATTGCAATAAATATGGCCATTATAGTTACGAGTGTAGATCAAATTCCAAGATGGAGGAGAGAAACCAATCTAGTGTATTCCTCACCTATAAAGAAAGTGAAAAATCAAGAAAAAAATATTTGGTATCTTGCTAATTGCGCCAACAATCACATGTGTGGCCGAAAAGACTTATTTTTAAAGTTAGATGAGAATATTTATGGACAAGTAACGTTTGGAGAAGAATCGCATGCCACGGTCAAAGGCAAAGGCAAAGTCACTATTACACAAAAGAATAGAGAAAAAAAGTTCATTTCAGATGTTTGTTATGTACCAGCTTTGAAAAGCAACATCATCAGCCTTGGACAACTTCTAGAAAAAGGATATGAAGTACATATGAAGGATTCCATGCTAGCCTTAAAAAATAAGAGTGGTGAATTAATTGCCCAAGTTAATATGACGCGTAATCGCCTATTTACTATTGACATTGAATCTGGAGAGGTTAAATGCATGAAGAATGCAATTAAAGATGAATCATGGTTATGGCATTTAAGGTTCGGGCATCTTGGATTTTTCGGTCTGAAGCTATTGTCAAAAGAAAATATGTTGAATGGGTTGCCAAAAATTAATCTTCCTGATCAACTGTGTGAAGCCTGCATTAAAGGAAAAAAACACAGACAGAGTTTTAAAGTGGGAAAAACTCAACGAGCTAGGAAACCATTGGAGATCGTGCACTCCGATATAGCAGGTCCTTTTGATATACCATCACCTGGTGGAAATAGGTACTATGTTACTTTTATTGATGATTTTAGTAGAAAAAGTTAGATATATCTCTTAAAACAAAATCAGAAGCATTTGACAAGTTTATCGAGTTCAAAGCCATGGTAGAAAAACAGAGTGAACATTTCATAAAGATACTTAGAACTGATAAAAGTGGTGAGTATACTTCAAAGGTATTTGAAAGCTTCTGCAAGGAACACGGAATTATTCACCAGTTGACAACTGCGTACACGCCACAACAAAACGGAGTCGCTAAAAAAAAAGAACCGTACTATTCTTGATATGGCAAAAAGCATGGTTAAAGGTAAGCATTTACCAAGAACTTTCTAGGCTGAAGCTGTTCAATGTGCTGTTTATTTGTTGAACCGGTGTCCAACAAAAAGTGTGAAATACAAGACTCTGAACGAAACTTGGAGCAATCAAAAGCCAGGAGTCGGACATCTCAAGATTTGTGGATGCATCGCATATGCTCATGTTACTGACCAGACAAGAAAGAAGCTTGACGATAAAGGAGTAAAATGTATTTTCATTAGTTATGAAAAGAGGAGCTAGGCATATAGGTTATACAACCCCCCTCACCAAGAAAGTCATTATTTCAAGAGATGTTGAATTCTATGAAGCTGATTATTGGAGATGGAGTGAAGAAGAAAAGAAAATTGAAGGATTATTTTTCAGTGATGACAAAAACGACGACTTCATTAATCAAGAACAAGGCAACGATCAAAGCCCTCCTCCAAGTCCTGTTGCAACAACTTCTACAATATCATCATCACCAGCTAGCAGTAATACTAGCAACTCAGAGGAAGTACCTGTAAGAATGCGCAGTTTACACAATATTTATAAGGTTACAAAACCCATAGAAATAATACTTTATTATTCATTATTTTGTTTAATGACAAAATGTGATCCAATAATATATGAAGATGCAATTAAAGATATCAGATGGAAGAAGACAATGGATGAAGAAATTGCAGCAATAAGAAGAAATGACACATAGGAGCTAACAAGCTTACTAGAAGGACATAGTCCAATTGGAGTTAAATGGGTGTGTAAGACGAATACCAACAAAGAAGGAAAAGTGGAGAAATACAAAGCAAGACTAGTTACAAAGGCTACAAGCAAAGATATAGTGTAGACTATGATGATGTATTTGCTCCAGTCGCCAAAATTGATACTATAAGGCTTCTCATAGCAATTGCAGCACAAAATAAATGGAAAATTTAGCAGATGGATGTGAAGTCAGTATTCCTTAATTGCTACCTAGAAGAAGAAGTCTACATCGAGCAACCACATGGATATAGCAAACAAGGACAAGAAGACAAAGTTTATCGCTTGAAGAAAGCTTTATATGGATTGAAGCAGGCTCCGAGAGCATGGAACACAAGAATAAATGAATACTTTTAGAAGAACGGGTTCATGAAAAGCCCATACGGGCATGCTCTATATACGAAGAAAAATAAAGTTGGTGACATCATGATCATGTGCTTATATGTGGATGAGATGATTTTCACAGGAAACAATCCAGGTATGTTCAATGACTTTAATAAAGCTATGACTAAAAAATTTAAAATGACAGATATAGGTGAAATGTCATACTTTCTTGGAGTCAAAGAGAAACAAATGAAGACGGAATATTTGTGTCTCAAAAGAAGTATGCGGAACAAATTTTAAGAAAATTTAATATGAAAGATTGCAAGCCAGTAGCACGCCAGTAGACCCAGATACGAAATTAAGTGTTAATTCATCCAGAGAGCCAGTAAATCCAATGTTGTTTAAAAGTATAATTGGAAGTTTAAGGTACTTAACTATCACATGTCCAGACATCATGTACGTAGTGGGAATAGTTAGCAGATACATGGAGAAACCAAAACAAGATCACCTGATTGCAGCAAAGAGAATTTTGAAATACATCAAAGGTACGATGGATCAGGGTTTATTTTATACATACTCACAGAGTTCAAAATTGGATGGTTATTCAGATAGTGATTATGGTGGTGACCTGGATGATCGCAAAAGCACGTCCGGATATTTATTCTATATTGTCTCCACAGCATTTTCATAGTCATCGACAAAGCAACAAACAGTAGCTCTTTGAACATGTGAAGCAGAATACATGGCTGTAGCAACATGCACGTGTCAAGCAATTTGGTTGAAGAATATTTTGGGTGAATTATCTATTAACAATAAGGTCTAATTACAATTTATGTTGACAACAAGTCCACAATATCTCTTGCAAAGAATCCAGTGTTTCATAGTCGAAGCAAGCATATCGATAAAAAATATCATTTATTTGAGAGCAAGTGAAAAATAAAAATGTGGAGTTAGTTTACTGCAAAACAGAAGATCAACTGGCAGACATTTTTACGAAGCCATTAAAAGCAAACATATTCCATAAACTCAAAGAAAAGCTTGGAATGAAAAGTTTGGTTTGAGGGGGAGTGTTAGAAATCAAACCAATTTTTCAAAGTTAAAAATTGCAACCAAAGAGTTTGTATCCAAATAGGCTTTTACCTCATACAACTTGGTTTTCAAATTGAATACAACTTTGCAAATTGGATAAAGCTTATCATGTTGGAAACTTCATGAAAAATCAAGATGGTAGCAACATTGAAAAGTTCTACAAGGCAAGGCATATAATGGATAAGCATTATCATTTATGATATACCTAAGGGATAAGCAATCATTAAGGTAACTAGGCTATGTCTATATATATGTATGTATAGTTCATGTGTTGTTAGTGCTGAAAAATTAGCTAGAGTTTGAGAGCAAAAAAAAAGTGTTGTGAGTATAGAAAGAAAAACTAGCAGCACCTAGTATAGAGAGAAAAAAAAGAGAGTTTGTATTGTATTTTGTATTGTGTTTATTTGTGTGTAATAAAATTAGTAATTGAGTTTTTTTATTAAGCTTCCAACAGGAAGGGTGTCTATTGATCTTTAGAAAAGAGAAAAAATCAGATTAACAAACGAAATAAGGAGGAAGGTTTGGATTTAGGAGAAGTGGAAATAGAGAGAAGGGAGAGCATCTTCTTCTTCTTCATATGCATCAAAATGGTAAGTTGTTAATCTTTAAAAATGAGTCACGGCCATGGGAAAAACCAAAAATGGTAGAGTGAAGGAGAAAGATGTCAGTCTCCCAAATGCGAAAAAAATTCCCCTTGCGGTCTCCAATGGTTTTATTATGTCAGGATTACTAAAAATTGGTTAATAGGGAGAAATTCCGTTTACTTACTTTTATTTGCCAAATAGTTTACTCATTTCATAGGATATATATCATAATAGATTTACAAATCGCGAAAATTTAAATCTAAAAGGAATAAAAGAATAACCCATTTCTCTTCCTTCTTTAATTAATTTCATTTTAACATTTTTTCTTAGAAGCCCAAGGATCCTAAAATCCTTTAATAATTTGTTTTCATGGAAAAAGAAAGAAAGAATCTCTTTTCAACACCAAAACCCTCCCTTACCATCAATGCATAATGGTAAGCCTGAATATTTTTGATTAAACGTTAAATGTGATTTTAATGGGTTTAATTTAGATTTTTTTTAGTAGAATTTAAGGTCAAGAGTCATTGGTTTATGGCTTTTATTAGATTGTAATATTTTCAGTTTTTTTTTCCTTTTTGAAGGACAATAGCCTATAAATAGTTTTGTAAGCATTTGATATAATATAGAGTGAAAAAGCAAGAAAATTCAGAAGTCAAAGAAAAAAGTTTTTTTCTGTCTTGAGCAATTTATCAATTTGATATCAGAGCCATGAAGAATATGACCAGTAATGTGTCGCTGCCTCGACTAACGAAGGCTAACTACAAGAATTAGAGCATCCAAATGAAAGCTCTCCTCGGGTCTTAAGATGGTTGGGAGGTGGTCCAATAAGGTTTTGTAAAACCAACAACTACCGTGGGATATATGGCGACTCAAAATAAGGGATTAAAAGAGATACGATCGAAAGTTAAGGTGGCATTGTACATGTTGTTCTGAGCTGTTGACGAGTCGGGCTTTGAGAAGATTGCGAGTACGACAACTTCAAAAGAAGCATGGGACATTTTGGTGAAGGTGTACAAAGGAGCCGACCGGATTAAACAAGTCTGCCTTTAAACTCTTCGCAGTGAGTTAGAAGGCATGAAGATGAAGGAATCGAAAGGTGTATCTGACTATATTACGCGTGTTCAAACCATAGTGAACCAACTCAACCGAAACAGAAAAGTGTTAACCGATGCACGAGTTATGGAAAAGATTTTGATATCGTTAACTGACAATTTTGAGAATATCATTTGTGCAATAGAAGAATCAAAGGATCTAGCAACACTAACAGTCGACGAGCTCATCGATTTTCCCCAGGCACATGAACAATGTAAGAAAAAGAAGAAAGAGGAGACACTCGAGCAAGCATTTCAAATTAAGGCTTCAATCAAAGACGAAAAAGTTTTCTATTCTCAAAACTTTCGAGGTAGATGGCATAGCCGTAGAGGTCGAGGAAATGGTCGCAGTGGAAGAGACCGCGGTCAAGAAGTGCATTATGAGCAGAAGGAGCAATCAAACCAACAAAATTGGCGTGGAAGAGGAGGCGGTCGGTTGAATTATTCCAACATTGAGTGTTACAAGTGTGGCAAATATGGTCACTATGCTAAGAATTGCAATTCTGATAAGTCTTACAATTGTGGTAAGATGGGGCATTTTGCGAAAGAATGTCGCGACTTAAAAAAGGGGGAAGAAACAACCAACCTAACAACGAAAGATGAGGAGGCAAAAGAAGGTTTTCTCTTGATGGCATATTTGACACGGGTGCAAGCAATCATATGTGTGGGCACAAGCACCTATTCAAAGAGACGCGAAAGGTT
Source organism: Gossypium anomalum (assembly GCA_025698475.1). NCBI lineage: Eukaryota > Viridiplantae > Streptophyta > Magnoliopsida > Malvales > Malvaceae > Gossypium > Gossypium anomalum. Next base: position 45,605,062 of record CM046960.1, on the reverse strand, counting down.
GAAATGGGACATGTGTCGTTTGGAGATGCATCGAAAGTTGAGGTAAAAGGCCAAGGTACCGCTTGTTATTTACAAAAGGATGGGTTAGTTGGGTCTATTCAAGATGTGTATTATGTACCAGACCTCAAAAGCAACATTTTGAGTATGGGGCAACTAATGGAAAAAGGTTATTTGATACTTATGAGAGACCGAGGGTTACACTTGAAGGATAAATAAGGGCGTTTGGTCGCTCGAGTTGAAATGGGGAGAAATTACATGTACAAGTTGAATTTGAGAAGCGTTCAAGAAAAATGTTTGTAAGTCGACATAAAAGACAAGGCATCGCTGTGGCATCTCCATTTTGGTCACCTACATTATGGTGTTCTAAACAAGTCGGCGAAAAAGAACATGATGCACGGGCTACCGGACATGGACTATGAGAAAAATTTTTATGAAGAGTGTGTGCTCGGAAAGCATGCGAGAACTTCGTTTCAAAAGAAGGCAGAATATCGGGCTAAACAACCTCTCGAATTGATTCATACCGACATATGTAGACCAATCACCCCCAAATATTTTAGTGGTAAAAGGTATTTCATTTCCTTTATCGATGATTTCTCACGAAAAACTTGGGTTCATTTTCTGAAAGAAAAATCTGAGGCGTTCGAGGTGTTCAAAAAGTTCAAAGTGATGGTGGAAAAGGTAATCGGTAGACACATCAAATCTGTATGATCCGATAGAGGTGGCAAGTATACTTTGATGGTTTTCATAGAGTATTGTGAGGAGCAAGGCATAAGATGATTCCTAACCGCACCATACTCTCCCCAAAAAAAGGTGTGGCAGAGAGGAAAAACCAGACTATTCTCGATATGGTTCGGTCAATGCTCAAGAGCAAGAAGATGCCAAAGGAATTTTGGGTAGAAGTCGTGCAATGTGCCATCTATGTGCAAAATTGGTGTCCACATGCAAAGTTAAATGATCAAACATCATAAGAGGCTTAGAGTGGACAAAAATCGATAGTTTCTCATCTTAAAGTATTCGGTAGTGAGGCCTATGCACATATGCTGAATAAGCAAAGAACGAAGCTCAAAGACAAAAGCAAAAGGTTTATTTTTATTGGGTATGATGAGAAAACAAAAGGATACAAGCTACTCGACCTGATAAGTAAGAAGGTTGTGGTGAGTCGTGATGTACGAGTTAATGAAGCAAGCGAGTGGGATTGGAATAACTCAATGGAGGTTATCATCAAAGATGGAGAATCATCAACCGCTACACCAACAATCATACCGACAAATCTTGAAACTATCGATGATGAAGATGAACTGCAACAACCCAAAATGTGAAGTTTGCTAGATTTGCATGATTCAACAAGTGAGTACACATTGTATGTCTTTTGGCAGATTCTGAGAATATAAGTTTTGAAGAGGCAATACGAAACAAGAAGTGGCAAACTGCCATGGACGAGGAGATTAAAGCAATTGGCCGCAACAACACATGAGAGTTAACAGAGTTGCCGAAAGGAAGTCAGCCCATTGGTGTGAAGTGGGTGTTCAAGAGAAAGATTGTAAGAACCCGAATTTGACCGGGCTGAAAACTAAATAAATAAATAAACAATTGTTTGTTTAACAGTCCAAGTTCATGTTACAAAGCCCAAACGATGGGCCCAAAATCAAATATTTCAGACCCATTAACTCGGTTACTACCCAGCAGACCTAAAACTACCCAGCAGACCCATTTACACTCCAAACCCAAATCAAAAATAGCCCAAAAGCCCAAGTAACTTTAAAGAAACAGAAACCCTGGGTTTCCACGAGGACTCTGACGCCCGCAAGTAGCTTCTGAAAGCCTTGGGGAGTGTCTGTTGAATTCTCCAAAAATCGAGGCCATTAATGAGTTTTCTCAGCACATCCTGGACGACTCCTCAGCTATCAGTCAGCGTCTCACCGACACCACCGCCAGACTTCAGGCCTCCATCAACACCAGCGACCCCTCTATTACTGGATTTTTCGCGAGCACCTACAAAGAAAGAAAAGAAACACAGCAGATACAAAAAACAAAAAAAAAGGGAAACTAAAGAGATTTAAAGGATATGATACAGCAGACAAAAAATGGAAAGAAGTTTTTGATTTCTTTCCAGTTTATGTAATCACAGTAGTGGCTATAAAAGCCCGAAATCAAACCATTGTAAAGGACCGGATTTTGATGAAATAAAAAAACCTATTCACAGATATTCATTCAAAAATATCAACAGTCTCTCAAAAGGTGATTTACATCGCATATCTTGTGCTTTATTTTGAATATATATGAACTATTCTAACCTGCATCAGTAAGGATCTGAGGGAGGAGAGATTACCTGTGGAAAGACGAAGGTTTTTAAGCCTTCAGACCATCGTGTACGACGGCGCGTGAGGCGCGTGTGTAAACACTGCACCATGGCCAGAGGTCGGAGCTGGGACCTCTCTCTCCCCTTCTATAGAGCATTTTTTTGGTTTTTTTTTTTAAGATCAGTGTTAAAATGATCTTTAAGCTGCAAAATTGGCTTATATAGCCTCTTCGAAACGTCATCCTTTTTGCTTAACTCAATAAGCTCAAAACGGTGCCGTATTAAGCCATAGGATCCGCGCGTTGACCCGATTACCCGGGGAGGATCCGCGTGTTTTTTAGAATTGGGTTAATTACCCAATCGCTCCTTTTGCCTATTTTAATTTATAATTACATATTATTTTATTTTTTAAATTCGGCCCTAATATTTTACATTTATTTCAATTTAGTCTCGACAGTTGTTAAATTACATTCTGGGAAATGTTGTCGTTTTGAGGAATAGGGCAATTTGCCTAATGAGTCCTTTTTGTTTCTGTAGCGTTTTAATCAGGGACCTTAATTTCTTTATTATTCCTTTTAAATTACCTGTAATTTTATTGAACTTCAAATTTAACCCTGTATATATTTATTGTATTGTTATTCGTTTTATTTTTAACCTTATTTTTTATATTATATATTATAAAATTATTTTATTATATATTATTTATATTATTATTTATTATATATTATTTTTCACAAGTTATTATTATTTTACATCATTATTTATACATTATTATTATATTATATGTTATATATTATTTATATATATATGCTTTTATATTATGTATTATAATTATTTCATATATTATTAAGTCATTTTTATATTATTATACATTTTTATCTATATATTATTATCATTAAAGATTTTTAAACTTGTATTATATTTATTTTTATTTGTATGTTAATAATTATTTTTATTCATATTCTATTATTATACATTTTGAAGATATTATAATATTATAATACATAGATTTCATCATTAATTATTCATTTTAAACTTATATTTATATATATATTATTAAATTATTTCATTATAGATATAAATTCTTTTATATATTTTATATTCTATACATTATTTTACTAAACCAATATCCTTTTTTAATTATTACTCTTATAAATACATTTTTATTATACATTATATTTTAAATTTATTTTAAAATATCACATTTTATCATTTGTTTATGTTATACATATTTTTTTTATTATACAATATTTATTTTTACTTTAGTATTAATGAATTATTGCTATGTTATACATTATATCTTAGACTTTTATATTTTATTTTCAAATGCATATTTTTTGTTATATTATATATCATGCATCATTTATATGATTAAATATATGTGGAATTATATGTTTAGGGATTTTTACCTATTTCTTCTTTAATATGTATTCCATTTTATGTATATGTTCTTATTTAAAAATTGTCATGTTTTATTTCTTATATATGTTGATTAGTGTATGATATTTATGCCGTTATACTCTTACTTTCCTATCTTTGTAACATCTTATCTCGTATGTTATGTTAATATGCACCTTCATGCATTGATTAAAAAAAATGAGACTTCAAACTTTCCAAAAATAAAAGGCAATGCTCGGTGTTTGGAAGCTTCGAGAAAAGTAGAGCCCTAACTTATTGGGTTGCGACTTTTCTCGTTGAGTTCGAATAATCAAGTACCCTTCTAATTTTTAAAGCTTTTCCAAATGTAAGCCACTATCTTAAAATTTCAAAGCAATATTTCCTAACTTATTGGATATAGCGTTTTGTTGTTTCAAGATAGGAATTTCAAAAAAAAAAGGGTTAACTTAATGTCAATACTTTGATACGAGTGAACCCCAATTTTCAAAATTAAAAATTTTAAAGAGGACTACATCTTAAAATTTCTAATTTCCGACCTTAAAGACATTTGATAATTAATTAGGTACCAATTATTGGGCGATACAAGGGTGCTAATCCTTCCTCGTACGTAACCGACTCCCGAACCCGTTCTTTTTATTTCGTAGACCAAAACTAATGATTTTAAAACAAAATGTTTTAAAGGTGATCCAATCACACCTAAAAAGATTGGTGGCGACTCCCGTTTTCGTTTTTAAAGCTGATGCCCATTTTCTAAAAACCCGATTTAAAAATGGCCTCGACAGCTTGGCGACTCCATTGGGCAAAGTTTAAGAGAGTCAAGCCGTGTAATTGATTATCTCTTGTCTTAATGTCGGAAATTAAAAATTTTTAAAATTTAATCTTCTTTGCATTACATGTGTTTGTATTATTGCATGTGTTGCCATATTCTGATACGCATTGCATTTACATGACTATTGTGGTCACACCCTTAAGTGGGAGTGAGAAGCTACACCTTTGTGAGGTTTTCGCCTCCGTGCAGGATAGTGGATCACTTTCGGGATACATCCGTACCTATGGTTTTGTGAGATTTTCATCTCCGTGTAGCCATAGGAAAATGTATTCCCCTAAAATGAATTCGATTCAAATGAGCCTATAATGGGTGAGGATCGAGGAATCTGCTGGTTCAGGTACCTCAAACTTTAGAACCAACTTCATATAGAAAAAACCGTAAGAGCCCAAATTAGTTAGGTTTAAATTTTAGATATTACCCTTGTAAAGTTATCGTTGAAATTTATTGATATCATACTGACTGTTTCTTTTCTTTTGTTTGCATGTCATTTTGCATTTACAAAGATATCGATTCACGATCAATTTCTAAGTTAGGAAGTTTTATTATGGAGAACGGACTTCTTGATAGAGTGGAAGGCAACGCCAAAGTCCATAGATGGTCCGAGCAAACTCAACTAGAAAAGAGAGATAGTATAGCTGAGGGATACGTGTCGAAGTTGTCAGATTACACTCGTATTAGCGTCATGCAGAATAATCTCCAGGAGCTTAAGGAAATTTGGGATCAGTGGGGCAAAGAGACTAAGCAGTTATTCTACGGTAATTACGGAGACTTACCTTACTTGCTAGATGTTCAGATAGACGAGCACTTATTCCAAGCCCTTGCTCAGTTTTAGAACCCGACGTACAGTTGTTTCACTTTTGGGGAAGTAGACATGGTACCTACTGTGAAGGAGTACACCGCCTTGCTTCGTTGTCCTAGGTTTCAGAATGATAGGATCTATTCACGAGCTGCTTGTGTCCCTACTTTTTGGAAGAAATTGATGATTATTACGGGGATGAGCGAGCAGTGGGCCACGGCCCGAATTAAGGAAAAAGGTGAGTGCAAGTGCATTTTGTGGGACGCTTTGAAAGATTTGATTCTGACACATTCTGATGAGACAAAGAAGGTAGATGTTTTTGCCTTAAGTTTGTATGGATTGATGGTTTTCCCTAGGGCTTTGGGATATGTGGATGAGGCAACCATGGATCTTTTTCATCGGCTCAGTAAAAAGGTCACTTCTGTCCCTGCAATTTTGGCGAAAACATTAAGGCTTTAGGTGCATGTAGGAGGGCTGGTGCTGGCAGGTTTATAGGGTGTGCTCAGTTGCTTTTGGCTTAGTTCCATAGTCATTTCCAGTTGATAGATAGGGTAGTTTGTCGGGTTTTCTTCGAGGATTATTCACTGTTGAAAGATATAGTAGCTTCAACTAGGAGAGTTGATGTTCCCGAAGAGAACTGGATAGCTCTACTTTAGAACCTTCAGTCGAAGGATGTCGAGTGGAGGGCTCCGTGGATGATGCCTGGCGAGGTTCTTTACCGATGCGGTAGTTTTGATTGGGTATCCCTATTGGGAATTTGGGGTGCCATTGGTTATGTCCTTTTGCTCGTGCTGAGGCAGCACGGGTTGAGACAGTTCATACTGGTAACTCAGGGTTTGGGTCAAAGTGAGTTCATATATAGAGGATCCGATTACAAGAAGAGGGTTAGTGAAGTTTCTAGTGCTTGGAAAAATACTTGTCGGTTGAAAGGAGTAGCTATTAGCCCTGTAACCACGCCAGAATACATTAAATGGAGGGGCAGAAGGATCAATGATAATATCCCTAAGCCAAGTGTGGAAGGAGCTCGACCAGTGGAGGAATATTTGCGAGTAAGGCCCTTAGAGTTAGAAATTATGAAGCAGGAGTTTGAGAGAAAAAACTTAGAGTTCAAGAAGAGGATAGCAAGGCTCGAGGAAGAAAAGATGTACTTGAGTTTGGAGTCGAGGTTCAAAAGATAGAGGCCGAAAAAGAGTGAAAAGAAAAGAGAAAGATTGAGGAAGATCGAGATGATCTAAAGGAGCATTACAAAAGGGCACAAGTATCCTTGAGGAGGGCAAGAGTAGGAGGATCTTCAGAGCAATTGCAAAAAGAGGTCCAAGAGGAAAAGGCTAGAGCTGAGTATTGGGAGAGGAAGTTCCAAGAGATGCAAGTGCAGAATTTGGCATTAGAGGAAGAGAATAAAGGATTAAAGAATAATAAAGGATTAAAGAATAAGGTAATTGAGCTTGTAAGATCTCTACGTTGGCACCAAAACTATAATTCTACGGTCGAGTTAAAGGAGCTAAAAAGCAAGGTTGAGGATTTGGAGATAGCATTGCATGACAGTGAACTCCGGGTCGAGCAGTTCAAGGTGCAAGAAGATTATCTGAAAAGAGAGCTACATCAGGCTAGAGGACAGGTTAGAGAACGGGATCATGTCATTGGGGAGGCCATAGCCTAGATTCGAGAGGTTGCTGAGTATGTGCAAGACTTGGCAGTTCGAGCTGATGTATTGAGTCTGATGTATTCAGCATCGTCGGATATAGGACGGGAGTTAGCCCTTTTATTAGATAGAGTTAAAGCTTTGGGCCTTAGGGCGAAGGCGTATTTGTAATCCTCTTATATGTAAAGATGTTCTTTTTCTAAATAAATTTTTCTAAATGAAGTTATATTAGAATCGATATTATTTTTGCATTCATGCATTTGCATCTCATAGCATTTCATCACATCATTTGCATTCAAAGTTATAGAAAGACCCTGATTAGTTAAAGTTTACTCTCAAAAGGTTAAAAAAAAAAATTTAGAAATCACACATCCTTACGGCACTCGTACAAAAACTAAGAGTATGGATCAAAAGTTCAAACAATTACAAAAAGATATGCAAGATCAAATGCAAGAGCAGTTGGCTAAAATGCAGAATGAAATGAGGGAGCAGATGCTAGAGGCTCAGGGAAATATGATGGCTGAAATGGCTCAGTTGCTGAGAGCCATTGATAAAGGAAAAGCTCTCATGGCGATCACTGTAGAGGAGAATGAAGGTCCTCCTCCGGGTTTTACTCCGCTTCATGTGCCACTGCAAACTGAGGCACCTCCTAAAAGGCCATCTGTCACCGTGAGGCCTCAACATAGGCCAGTGGAGGCTGGAATTCCCATAAATTTCCCATCTGGAATGGAAAATAATTTGGGTGATAGCTTGATCAACCCTATCACTCCTGATCTGGATTTAATGGAGAAGGAAAGAATGGCCACTGAATCCGCGAAACAATTGGAAGATCGTTGCAGGTGGTTAGAGGAGAAGTTTAGGGTTTTGAAAGGCGCTGGCAATCATCATAGGATTGATGCCAAAGACTTAAGCTTGGTTCCAGATTTGGTACTTCCCCATAAATTTAAGATGCCAGAGTTTGAAAAGTACAATGGGACTACTTGCCCAGAGGCACACATAACAATGTTTTGTAGGAGAATGACTGGTTACGTGAACAATGATCAACTATTGATCCATTGTTTTCAGGACGGCCTAGTGGGAGCAGTGGCTAGGTGGTACAATCAGTTGAGCCGTGCAAGAATTGGTTCATGGAGAGACCTTGCACAGGCTTTCATGCAACAGTATAACCATGTGACTGATATGACGCCAGATAGGATCACACTTCAAAACATGGAGAAAAAGCCTAATGAAAGTTTTAGGCAATATGCACAACGATGGAGGGAGGTGGCAATGCAAGTACAACCACCATTGTTGGAAAAAGGAAACTACCATGTTATTTATTAATACTTTGAAGGCGCCATTCATCACACTTATGATTGGAAGTACCACAAAAAGTTTTGCGGATATAGTTATGGCGGGTGAGATGATAGAGAATACCATGAGGGGTGGTAAAATCGAAGGGGAAGTAGCTAAAAGATTGGCCCCAAGGAGAAAAGACAATGAGGTGAATAACATGAACAGTTTCAACTTCAGGGCAATCACAGTTGGGCAACTTAAAGCAGCTACGGGTGAACAGCAAAGTACTCAAAGATAGGAATCGGGTACAAGACCAAGTTCAGAGATGATGCAATTCACTCCTATCCCTGTGACATATCGTGAACTTTACCAACGCTTATACGATGCACATGCCATTGCTCCATTTCACTTGAAATCGCTGCAGCCACTGTACCCCAAATGGTATGATACGAATGCTAAATGTGAATATCACGCGGGAATATTGGAGCATTCAATTGAAAACTGTACTGGGGTCAAGAAGGTCGTGGAGAGGCTCATTAAAATAGGGGTTGTGAAATTTGATAGTACCCCTAATACTGAAAATCCATTACAAGATCATGGCAATCAAGGAGTAAATGCTATTGATGAAATAAAAAAAAGGAAAAGTCAAGGAAGATATTGTTGAGGTGAAGACACCCATGAGGGTAATTTGGGAAGAGATAGTGAAGAGAGGTATGCTGACCTCTAGAAAAAGAGAAGAAGGAATAGAGAACCATTGTGAATTCCATGGAGAGGTGGGTCATATGATCCAAAATTGTGAAGAGTTCAAGGCCATGGTACAAGGCCTTATGGTTAACAAAGAGCTACAGGTTTCTGAAGGTAGTTCTTGTGAAGGAAAAATATGTGTGTTGGAGAATGAACGAAAAAGAACCAGCCAACCAAGAATTATTATTTCCTTGCCAAGGATTAATGAGGCAGGGTCGCAAACTAGCCCAAAATAGTCATCCATAAACCCAATCCTTTCCCTTACAAGGATGACAGGAGGGTGCCATGGAGCTATGAATGCAACATAACAATACCTGAGGGGAAGGGTATAGCTAGCACGACCAGGGGCATGCAAAATGAAGGTTCCCATACATGAAGTGGGAAATGTTATGACGGGGGGAATATCAGAGTGGAGCCCGTAAAAATGAAAGATGTCGAGGCTGAAAGGGAAAAAGAGATTGAAGTACCCATCAATGAGTCGGTAAAGGAGGAAGAAGCTAAGGAGTTTCTAAAATTCTTAAAACATAGCGAGTATAGCATGGTCGAGTAGTTACGCAAGCAGCCGACACGTATATTAGTATTAGCCCTACTCTTGAGTTCTGAGGTGCATCGAGATGCATTGTTAAAGGTGCTTAACGAAACATATGTCACCCATGACATATCCGTTAACAAACTGGACCGATTAGTAAACAACATCAGTGCTGACAATTTCATCTATTTTAATGATGATAAAATTCCACCTGAGGACATAGGGTCAACCAAAGCCCTACACATCACTACTCGGTGCAAAGGGTACACACTTCCAAGTGTACTCGTGGATAATGGGTCTACTTTGAATGTCCTACCATTATCCACCTTGAACAAATTGCCCATTGACAGTTCACATATGAAAACATGTCATAACCTGGTCAGAGCCTTTGATGGAACTGAAAGGAAAGTAATGGGCGAATTGACATCCCTCTAGAGATTGGGCCGAATACGTATGAAGTCGATTTCCTGGTAATGGATATCAAACCCTCCTATAATTGTTTGTTAGGGAGACCGTGTATACATTCAGTAGGAGCGGTGCCATCCTCACTGCACCAAAAATTGAAGTTAGTGACAGATGGTCGCTTAATAACTATCAATGCGAAAGAGGACATCATAGCGGCAGTTACCAGCAAGGCCTCTTATGTTGAGGTAAATGAAGAGGCTATTGAATGTTCTTTCTGCTCTTTAAAAGTCATTAATGCCACCTTCATTTTGGAAGGAAGCGAAGTGCCAGTACCCAAAATGTCTGGAGCCACGAGGATGGCCCTGCAAATGATGATGGGGAAAGGAGCATTGCCAGGGAAAGGGCTAGGAAAAGAGTTACAAGGAGGGGTTCAAATCCCAAAACTGATTGAGAAGAAGGATCACTTTGGCTTGGGCTTTAAGCTAGACCACAAGCATAAGAGGCAGGAAATAGAGAAGCGCCAAGCGAGAAGAAAGACCCGTTTGAATGGAAGAGAAGTAGAGTGGGAGCCGATGACATTCCCACCTATATCCAAATCCTTTAAATCAGGAAGATTGCTGACAGAGGAAAGTCATCAAGTTAATGCCATACACAACGAGGGATCGGAGCAAGGGAGCCTCAAGGGCATTCGCCCTTACGAACCGGGGAGTTCTCTGAATAATTGGACTGCGGAAGACCTTCCTGTAGTCTTTAGGAATTTTTCAGAGTAATTCTCAAAACATGTCTGTTACTTTAGGGCCTAAGAGTAGTAAGATTATATTTGTGAAATAGGCTTATGTTCATCTATAATTATTTAAATAAAACATAACTTTTATCAATTTAAACGAGTATTGTTTCATTTTTATCGACCAATATTCCTTTAAATTCTAGCAATTCTTATTCTTTTATTCATAGCACATAAACGATCATTCTTAGATTCATTCATTCTTTGTATATTCTTTCATACCCCCACAGGTCCTTAGATATCAATGATATGAGCACTGATACAGCTGCTCCTAATTTCTTTTACGAGCAAGACATGTGTTTAGAGGAACCTCAGGATTTTAAAGATGTCCAAGATGGTGACGTGTCTCTCGACCTATTAAGAATGGCAAAACAGGAGGAGAAACAAATCATGCCACATGAGAAATAGGCAATAGAGAATATAACCCTAGAGGAAGGGAAGGAAGTTCGAACAGGTATGAAATGAGCAGACTTCGTCAGCCTATCCACAATTACCCAAACTGAATCCTTCTTGGAAGGTGTCAATGGCAAACCACTTACAAAATCCATGGTTACCCTTTCCCACTTCCAAAGTGGTATCTTTCTTGGTCAGTAATAATCCACGAAGCGATTTGATGCTCAGCCTTTACTTGTTGGCACGTCAAACACTTTCTCACAAATTCAGTCACTTCTCGCTTAAGCCCAGGCCACCAATATAGCTTTCGTAGGTCTCGATACAACTTGCTTCCTCTTGGATGCATAGCACAAGGTCTACTATGCGCCTCCTTTAAAATCATCAACCTCAAATCAGAGTCCTTCGGTATACAAATTCTTCCTCGAAAATAAAGAATCCCATCACCATTTAGTCCAAAGTCTGAATTCTCGCCTTTCTCAACTTACTGAAACCGAGAAACCAACGACTCATCCATCAACTGTTGCCTCTTAATCTGCTCTACCCAAGTCGGTCTCACTTGCAACTCTGCCAATAAGCTTCCATCATTATACAAGCTTAAGCGAGCAAACATCGCCTTCAACTCCACCACAGTTCTACGACTCAACGCATCAACCACAACATTTGCTTTACCTGGGTGGTATTCAATCGAACAATCATAGTCTTTTAACAGCTCTATCCATCTTTGTTATCTAAGATTCAGCTCTTTTTGAGTCAGCAAGTACTTAAGACTCTTATGATCCGTGTAAATAATGCATCTCTCTCCATACAAGTAGTGCCTTCATATCTTAAGGTCAAAAATCACCGCTGCCAACTCCAAGTCATGAGTAGGATAATTCAGCTCATGAGGCTTAAGCTGTCGTGAAGCATAAGTGACCACTTTGCCCTCTTGTATCAACACACAGCCCAAACCTACATGTGATGCATCACTGTACACAGTGAAATCTTTGCCAGATTCCGGCTGAATCAATACCTGTGCCTCAGTCAGAACTTTTTTTAACTTTTTAAAAGCCTCTTGCTGCTTATTCGTCCAAACGAAAGGTGCTCCCTTCCTTATAAGTTTTGTTAATGGCGCTGCCAACACAGAAAATCCTTCCAGAAACCTTCTATAATAACCTGCCAACCCCAGAAAACTTTGAATTTCTATTACCAACCTCGGTGGCTTCCACTCCAAAATTGCCTCAATCTTCCTAGGGTCTACCTTAATCCCTTCTGCAGACACAACATGCCCTAAGAACGTTACTTCATCTAGCCAAAACTTACACTTACTAAACTTTGCATAAAGTTGCTTTTCCCTTAGCACTTGTAGCACAATCCACAAATGCTCATCATGCTTCTCTTCCGTTTGCGAGTACACCAAGATATCATCAATAAAAACAACAACAAACTGATCCAGGTATGGCTGAAACACTCGATTCATCAAATCAATGAATGCTGCCGGTGCGTTAGTCAAGCCAAAGGGTATAACCAAAAAATCATAATGACCATATCGAGTTCTGAATGCCATCTTATGGATATCCTCCTCTTTGACTCTCAACTGATGATATCCTGACCGAAGGTCAATCTTAGAGAACACTGAAGCTCCTTTCAGTTGATCAAACAGATCATCGATCCTTGGCAACGGATACTTGTTCTTGATTGTCAGTTTGTTCAACTGGCGATAATTATTACACATTCGCATGGTCCCATCTTTTTTCTTTACGAACAACACTGGGGCACCCCATGGAGAAATACTGGGTCTTATAAACCCCCTATCCAACAGTTCTTAAATCTGAGCTTTCAGTTCTACCAACTCTTTTGGTGCCATCCTATAAGGTGCAATGGACACTGGAGTCGTTCCAGGCAACAAGTCGATTCCAAACTCGACTTCTCTGTTCGGAGGTAGTCCAGGAAGTTCCTCTGAAAATACATCTCGAAACTCCTTAATAGTCCTAACTGACTCCACGATCATCGTTGCAGGTTCAGCTTGACTCACAAATGCCAAAAACGCCTCACAACCTTTTCGAAATCAACTTCTCTACCCTTAAAGCCGAAACAACATTAGACAAGTAATTCCTTCACTCCCCAATGACCATTATCTCCTCATCTTTAGCATTCTTAGCACCATCCTCTTAACAGCACAATCCAGCGTCGCCCTATGCTTGGTTAGCCAGTCTATCCCCAAAATAAGATCAAACTCCTGAAATGGCAGCTCCATCAAATCCCCTACAAATATCTCACCTTGCGTCTCTAAAGGCACTTCCTTAAAGAGTTTATGGCTTATTACTGATACCCCACTCACAGTCTCCTCAGGAAGCATACCCAACGCCCCAGATACATCACAAGCAATAGACGAGTGGGTAGAACCCATATCAATCAAAGCAATGTAAGGCTTGCTATGAATGAGGAACGTACCGGTTATAACATCAGGAGCATCGCCCTCCTCACGATGTCGTGCCACATAAACTAACGCTGGCTGTTGAGCCGCAGCTTGTCCAGCACCCCTGCCAGGTGCTCCACATCCTCGTCCACCATCATTTCCACCTCAACCTTGCCCACGGCCCCTCGGTGGCGGTGGTCCTCCTCGCTGTAGTTGAACACCTCTTTGTTCTATAGCTTGATCTTGAGCTGCTCTTTGAGGACACTCTCTGAACTTATGCTCTTTAGACCCACATCGAAAACACGCTCTAGTACGTTTCCAACACTCCCCCATATGTGCTCTGCCACAGTCCTTGCAAACCTGCGGCTTAAAAGTATTTCCCGGAGCTGGCTCCTCCACTCTAGCTCTTTTAACATTTCTATCTGCAGTACCCGAGGGTCTGGAATCCCTTCTGAATCTAGGTCGATCCCTCTTACGATTCTGCCGTTTAGTCTGTTTTACTTCCTCGGCTATCTTAGCCTTCTCCACTAATGCAGCGAAATCACGCTCCCTTTGTGGAGCTATCAACACTCTAAACTCATCGCGGAGACCATCCTCGAATCGAACGCTGCGCTCATATTTAGTCATAACTATTCCGCTAGCATATCGACTTAGCCTCAACAATTCTGCCTTATACTCCGCAACAGTCCTATTACCCTGAGCCAGATTCAAAAATTCCTTCTGGCGGGCATCCACATAACTCGCTCCAACATACCTCCCCTTAAATTCAGACTTGAACAGCTTCCAAGTCACACATTTTATCGGGGTACTCTCCCTTACAATGATCCACCACTGATATGCCTCATCTCTTAGCAATGACATGGCTCCTTTTAGCTTTTTCTCCACAGAGCAATCGAGGTCGTTAATAATCCGCTCTGTCGCCTCTAACCTATACTCAGCCACGTTTGGGGCTACTCCAGATACGCCTCTAAAAACCTTTGCTCCGTTAGCCCAGAGTCGCTCAGAGATGGATCCTCTATTTACTGTCCCGGTGCTAGCTCCAGCAACCCTTTCTAGGACCCTTAGCATTGCTTGAGACAAAGCATCGTCCCCCGCAGCTCGATCATACGACCCAGTCTCAGTTGTCTGTGGCACAAATGTCTCCTCAACTGGCCTACGGCTTGAGGATGAAGATTCAGCTTGTACTCTTCCATGACCGCGTCCACCTCGCGTCCTCGTCCACGCGTTCCCCTTGTACTCATATCGAATTACCTGATTACGAATTTTATGATATTAGTCAATTATTTCTGTTTTTATTAAGAGACATCTTATAGAAATATGGTAATTCAGGGATTGTTTTCGCAGTGACGTAGCCTAACTACAGTCTCAATCCTATTATTTTACAGTTCTACCCTATCTACAGCATCACAGTAGGGCCTCAGTTTTATCCAAATTCACTAATGTAAAAGTAAGTGTACTTACAGACTTGGTGCCGAGGATTCAGTGTGCCACATCTTTCTTCAAACCATTTAGAAATTAAAAACATGCATTTGGTCAAAAATAAAAAATTTTCCAAAACTGATTTAAAGTACCTCTGTTTTGAAATTCTCGATTTTAAGCCATTTAAAAACCCACACCCGAGTTGTTGCAACTTGGCTTTGATACCACTAAATGTAACACCCCAAACCTGACCTACAAGTTATGGCTGAATCTGATGTGTCACTTTGAAGTTTTGAAACCATGCTTCGTTTTAGTGTTAAAAGATCATCAATTTAATAGGTTAACAAAGTGAATGGAAGCTGTGCACCAGGTAGGTATCTGAAACAGAGGAGGTGAGCCATGGAAGCTGCTTAAGTACCAAGCTCTTGATTGGATCCAATCCTAGACATGCCCACAACCATTGCCACACTTTGGTAATCGAGTTGTAATATCCTTTAAGTGGTTATCTCTGTTATACCAATTATGTGTATGTCGTTGTGTTATTTTGAAAACAGGTATCTTTTTGAAAACACGTCCTAAGTCTAGCCCATTTTGATTATTATCAAAAAAATATAGAGTTATTTAAAGATAATCCCAAATAAACAGTTAAAATGGCCTTATTAGAACCCAAGTATAAATAATATTGAAAGTGAAAATAAACTGAAAGAAAAACTGTTTATTTGTCAGTAAATCCAAACGTGATCATCATGGTCACCCCAAATCCCCTCCGGCTCCAAGTCTCCACATCAAGGCTCACCTGTAAGGATAAGAAAGAAAGGGGGTGAGTTTGGAAACTCAGTGTGCAACAGGCCCCTTTCAGAGCCCAAAACAATATCAGCCTACTGGGCCTAAGCCCAAATTCAGTTACCACATACTGGGCCAAAGCCTTTTCCATTATTCATATAGCCTTTTTTATTATTCATATCACTAGGCCGAAGCCTTAACTGTGAACGATATGGCCCACAGCCCCATTTAACCATCACATGTAATAATAATGCATGAATGCAAGCCCATTTGGGGAGACTACTCAACCCACCAACTACTACTCTCCACCCGTACCAACCAAGCTCTTCATGTGGGGAATAACTCAACCCACCCAACCAAACTCTCCACTGGCAGCATAGCTGCTTTAACATATAACTGGAGGCCTAGCCTCTTTTAATAACTGGGGCAAAAGCCCTTTTCGGTAAACTGGGGCATAAGCCCTTTTTGCACTTTCTCCATCCATATAAAAACCCAACCCAATGCATTTATGCATGCATCATGTGCATATCATATATATCATGTGCATGTCATACATATTATGTGCATATCATCCATATCATGTGCATGTCATATCAATCATGTATATCAAAATCCCATGTGTCAATTCCACAATTAAACCCTAGGGGTATAATGGTCATTTTTACCTAGGGGCAAAATAGTCATTTTCATATTATAAGGGTAATTCCGTAATTTTACCAAATATGAGGGTTTTCCATGTTCATCATCAGTTACTAACAGTTCAAGTGTTTAACCAGCGACTCTGGCCTATTTTTAGCAAAATCGAGTTATTAGGCCAAAAACCCCTAATGGGCCCTACTTAGCCGATTTTGTCATCTAGGCCCATTTAGCCTATATTCTATAATGTTGTTACCATTCTTAATGTGCAATTTAACAGATTTTCAGTTTTCACCAATTTTACCCAAATGGGCCCGTAGGCCCAATGGGCCCAATTTTAGCCCCTAGAGGCCCAACCTACCATAATGCAAAAATCGAACTCTTACCTGATCCAACGATCCCGATCATCACACTTAGCATATCTACCTAACCTATGAGCTTTCGCATGCTTACAAGTCCTCAAGATGCCAGAATTTCAGCATTTCGGCTTTTTGGCATTTATTGAGTTAAGCCACGAAATTAGGTTTATTACACACCTGATTTGCGATATTCCTTGACGACATCACCTACACCGTTTCTCCTATAATCAACCACTTATAGATCAGCCCACAATAATTAAACCAAAACGAGAACCAACTTATATTAGTACTTACACATTCGGCCACCATCCAAAATGGCCTTAAAAACCTTACCTTGCCGATATTGATTGACTAGTTCTAGCCACTCCGAAGATCTAAACTAATCCAAGTCGACACTACGCCTTGCTGCTCCTCCACTATATAAACCATAAAAATATTAAAAGAAGACCCCACAAAGCCTAAACCCATATTTGGCCACCTCCCTAAACTATAGGGGTTTCGGCACTTGTCAACAGCCATAAAAGAGATCGCTTAAAGTTTGAGCACTTACCATAGTCTTTCCTTGTACCACCTAGAGCATAACCGAAGAAGGAATTGACCACCAACAAGTGAAGAGAAAGAAGATTACCGGTCAACAAGAAGTTAGCACCACCTTACTTCTCAAATTCGACTTTCTGTGATATTTCGGCAAAAGTAGAAGTAAGGAGTAAAAGATGAAACGAGAGGGAAAAGTGAACTGGTTTTGGAGAAGAAAAGAAAGAACTATGGGTGGAGAGGATAATAGCTTCGGGTAGAAAAGGAGTAAAGAAAAGAAAGTAGAAAACCGTGTGGTGGCTACAAAGAAGCAAATGGCACAACTAACCCCTGAGTGCCGAGATACTAACCTAATAACCCCTTGCCGAAATCCCCTCTCCAGTTCCCCCCATTTGGCCAACTCTATCTCCATATTAAATCCCTAAAATCTCTCCCCTTATCACTCATTAATCCATGCATTTGGCTGATTCAAACTCTCCTCTAGCAGAATCCACTTGGACTCCAACACTTTCTCTTCCTGCACCTAAAAATAAATGCATCTATTTGCCATCACAGGGAATCGATCCCATGCCTTCCCCAATGCTCCACACGCCACCTTTTTAGGAGCCTAGTGGCGTCATCCTTGCCACTTTACTAAAGCTCTTTTTGTGATGCATTTTACCCACAACTTTATATAAGGGCCACCTAGCCAGAACCCCTAACTCTTAAGTCCAAAATTCAGAAATTCTACCGGATTTTGGCCATATCTGGGCCTTCCGTAAGCCCATTTACCTACTCAAAATATGAATTCACAACCAAATACCAAATTTAAATAAAAAATTTTACCAACTACTGAGAACCGCGAATAAACCCAAAAATCAGGATGTTACAATATTTGCATAAAATGATAAAGCATGTATATTGTAGCTAGGTTTATTTAATTTCTTGTAATATGTAAAATACATCATTATCTTCAAAATAAAAATATCTCATTTAATTCAAAAAGATTTTTAAAAAAGGGTGAGGCAATGTTTTGATATTTAAAAATTCGGGAATTAGTGCCCTAACATGCTGGGTTGCGATTTCCCATTTGTCTAAATACCTAAAATATCCTTTTAAACGAGTTTTACAAATCACGAGATGATTTTAGTTATGAAAGTTTAAAGATATCGTGTCCAATCATGGTGGATGTGATGTTTGTACTCTTTTAAAACGAATGAATCTTGATTCTGTTCTCAAAATATTATAGTTTTAAGGAAATCTCATTTCTAAATTCTTTCAAACTTCTAACACTAAGGCAAAATTATTCAATTTGGTACCAATTTTAGGCGTTACGAGGGTGCTAATCCTTCTTTGTACGTAACCGACTCCCGAACCTATTTTCTTATAATTTCGTAGACCAAAATGTTTTATAAAAGTGATCCAATCACACTTTAAAAGATTGATGGCGACTCCTGTTTTCATTTTTTTAAAACCCGTTTTTAAAGAGGTTTCGATAGCTTGGTGACTCCACTAGGGACTTAAGAGAGTCGAGCGAAGAGATTGATTATTTTATGTTTTAATGTCGGAAGTTTGGAAAATTTAAGATTTGGTCCCGTTTTACTTGTGTTTGCTGCATATTTTTGTTATCCTATTGTCTTACTTTTCATTTACATGACCGTTGTGGTCGCACCTTTAAGTGGGAGTGAGAAGCTACGCTTTCGTGAGGTTTTCACCTTCATATCAGCTAGTGGATTACTTCCGAGATACTGTACCTATGTCTTCGTGAGATTTTCATCTCCGTATAGCCATAGGGAAATGTGTCCCCCTGAACTGAACTTGGTCTATATGAGCCTATAATGGGTGAGGACTGAGGAATCTGCTGGTTCAGGTACCCTTGCTTTAGAACTCAAACTCATATAGTGAACTTTAAAGAGCTTACCCTAGGAAAGATAGTGATAGCCTTTAGTAAGCTACCCTTATAAGTACTTGTTTATCATTGTTTTTTATATATGATACTGACTTATTTTTATTTTGCTGTCATTGCATGACATTTGGCATTTAAAGGTGTCGATTCACGGCTCAATTTCCAGATTAAAAAGTTTTGTAATGAGGAACGAATACCTTAATAAAATAGAGGACAATGCTTTTGTCTGTACCTGGTCAGAGAAAACCCAGTTAGAGGAAGGAGATAGTGTCACTGAGGGGTATACGTCAGAGTTATGGGACTTCACCCGTGTTTATTTGACGCAGAATGAGTTACAGGAGCTGAGAAACGTTTGGGCCCAATGGGATAACGAGGCTAAGTAGCTTTTCTATCAAAATTATGAAGACCTTCCCTGTTTGCTAGACGTCAAAGTAGATAGGCATTTGTTTCGAGCTATGGTACAGCTCTGGAACCCTACTTATAGTTGCTTTACATTTGGTGATGTTGATCTTGTACCTACTCTAGAGGAGTATACAACTTTACTGCGTTGCCCGAGGATTCAGGGTCACAAGGCTTATGTTAGGCCTGCTAGCCTTCCAACTTTTACGAAGAAGTTGGTAATGATTACTGGGATGAGTGAGTAGTGGGCTGTAGCTCGTGTGCAGCAAAAGGGTGATAGTAAGTGCATTTCATAGGCCGTTTTGAGGGACTTGATAGCGACCTATCCAGACGTGAAGAAAAGTGTTGACGTCCTGGCTTTGAGTATTTATGGTATAGTGATTTTCCTAAAGGCGTTGGGGCACATAGATGAGGCAGTTACGGATTTGTTCGATCAACTTGGTAAATAGAACACACCTGTGCCCACAATTCTAGCTGAGACAATAAGATCCTTGAGTGCATCTCGAAGAGCTGGTGAAGGAAAGTTTATTGGATGCGCACAGTCGCTGTTGGTTTGGTTTCATAGCCACTTCTGAAAGCTTGATAAGGTTCCTTACTGAGTATTCTTTGAGGAAGTAGTGGACATGCCTAGGAGAGATGACATTTCAGAAGAGAGGTGGATAGATATTCTTCAGAATCTTCGAGAGGAATATGTCATGTGGAAGGCTCCTTGGTTGGTTCCTAGTGAAGTCTTTTACCGATGTGGCAGTTTTGATTGGGTCCCTTTGCCAGGAATTTGGGGAGTTGTTGGATATACACCATTAATTGTTCTAAGACAATATCGAGCAAGGCAGTTCATACCAGCTACATAGGGTTTAGCTTAAAGTGATTTCTCTTATAAGGGAGATCACTACAAGAAGAGGATGCGAGAGATTGCTAAGGCTTGGAAGAAGCCTTTCTGTATGAAGATCTTGACTGAAGGCTCGACGTCAACCCTTGAATATAAATGGTGGTTTTGTAGGAGAGTCAATGATAATGTCCCTAGGCCAATTTTGAGGGTGGCTCGATCATTAGATGAGAGCTTACGAGTGATTCCATCAGAGTTGGGGGTTATGAAGCAAGAGTTCGAGAGAAAGAATTCAGAGCTTGAAAAGAGGATAGAGAAGCTCGAAGAGGAAAAAATGTGTTTGAGTCTCGATGTCGATGTTCAAAAGATGGAAGTCGAGAAAATGAGAAAGGAAAAGAGAAAGATCAAAGAAGATCAAAATGATTTAAAGACGCACTACAAGAAGGCTCAGGTAACCTTGAAAAGGGTCAGATTAGGGAGATCTTCAGAGCAGTGACAACATGAGATTCAAGAGGAAAGAACCAAAGCCGAGTATTGGGAGAAAAAGTTCCAAGAGTTGCAGTCGCGTAATCAGGCCCTAGAAAAGGAAAATCAAGGATTAAAAGTTAAAGTGACAGAGCTTGGATGATCCTTTCATCATTATCGAAGTCGTAACTCTACGATCGAGTTAAAGACAAGCTTGGATAAGATCGAGGAAATGAAGCACGATATTGGAGGTTTAAAAGCAGCACTGCAGGACTGTGAGCTACAGATTGAGCAGCTTGAGGCGAGAGAAGAACAGTGGAAATGAGAACTTCACCATCTTTGGGATCAAGTGAGAGATAGAGATCATGTCATGGAAGAGGCCTTAGTTCAGATTTGAGAGGTTGCTGAACACTTGCAGGATTTGGCAATACAAGCTAGAACGCTTAGTATAATGTATGAGTCATTATCAGACAAAGGACGAGAGTTAGCATTATTATTAGATAGGGTTAAGACTCTAGGCCTACGGGCAAAAGTGTATTTGTAATCTGTTTTATGAAAAGATTTTTGTTCCTTAAATAACATTTTCTAAAATGAAACTGAATCAGAATCGATATCTTTTTGCATTCATGCATTTGCATTTCATTACATTACATTATATGCATTCAAGTTTATAGAAAGACCCTAATTAGTTAAAATTATTAGGGAGAAAGAGAGTAAGAGAAATAAAATCTGGAAGCAACACATCCTTACGGTACACGCGCTAAGTCAAAGAATATGGAGCAAAGATTTGAATAGCTATAGAAGGACATGCAGGACCAATTGTAAGAGCAGTTGGCAAAAATGCAAAACGACATGAGGGAGCAAGTGTTGAAGGTTCAAAGGAATATGATGGCTGAAATGGCTCAACTACTGAGAGCCACTGATAAGGGAAAGGCTCCCATGGCAATCACTGAAAAGGATAATGAGGGTCATCCTCATGGTTTCACTCCATCTCACGTACAAACCCAACCTGAGACAAATCCCCAAGGGCCGTCTGTCACTATAAGGCCTCAACAGGGTCAAGTCGATGCTGGGATCCCCATAAATTTCCTAACTGGCTCAAGATTCAATTTGGGTGACAATCTTGCAAATTCTATCATTCCTGACTTAGACATGGCTGAAAAAGATGATTTAAGGACTGAGGCTGTAAGACAGTTGGAAGAACACTGTAAATGGTTGGAGGAAAAATTTAAGGCTTTAGAGAATGCTGATGGGCATCATAGAGTTGATGCCAATGATCTAAGCTTGGTCCCAGACTTGGTGCTTCCTCACAAATTCAAGATGCCAGAATTTGAGAAGTACAATAGGACTACTTGCCTAGAAGCTCACATTATAATGTTCTGTAGGAGAATGACTGGGTATGTGAATAATGATCAACTATTGATCCATTGTTTCCAAGAAAGTTTAATTGGAGCAGCAGCCAAGTGGTACAATCAACTGAGCCAGGCCAGAATAAGTTTATGGAGGGATCTTGCACAAGCCTTCATGCAGCAGTACAATCATGTGACTGACATGACTACAGATAGGATCACACTACAAAACATGGAGAAAAAGCCTAATAAAAATTTTAGGCAATATGCATAGAGATGGAGAGAGGTGGCGATGCAAGTTCAACCACCGTTGTTGGAGAAGGAGACTACCATGTTGTTCATCAACACTCTGAAGGCTTCATTCATCACTCACATGATTGGGAGTACTACTAAAAGTTTTGAGAATATAGTCATGGCTGGAGAAATGATCGAGAATGCCATAAGAGGTGGAAAAATCGAGGGGGAAGTAACTAAAAGATCGGCCCTAAGGAGAAAAGATAGTGAAGTGCATAACATAAGCACCTACAACACGAGGGCAATCACAGTTGGTCAACCTAAAACAGCTGCGACTTTAGCAACGAAGTTTTCAAAAGAAGGAGTCGAGTACAAGGTAGAATTCTGAAAGGATGCAATTCACACCTATTCTCGTGACGTATCGTGAGCTTTATCAAAGCTTATACGATGTACATGCTATTTCTCCTTTTCCCTTGAAACCACTGCAGCCCCCATATCCCAAATGGTATGATGCAAATGCCAGATGTGAATACCATGCTGGAATACCGGGGCATTCGATCAAAAACTGTACCAGTTTTAAGAAGGCCGTAGAGAGGCTTATTATGATGGAGGTAGTGAAGTTCGACAATGCCCCTAATACTGAAAATCCATTGCCAAATCAAGCGACCAAGGAGGGAATTCCATTGGCGAAGCTAGTAAGAGGAGAATGAAAGAAGATGTTGCTGAGGTGAGGATGCCTATGAAGGTGATTTGGAAGGAGATGATGAAGAGAGGTATGTTAACCTTTAAAAACGAGAGAGGAGAAACAAGGAACTATGGTGAGTTCCATGAGAAGGAAGGACACAAAATTTAAGATTGTAGAGAATCAAGGCCTTGATGCAAGGCTTTATAGACAATAAAGAGCTACAAATTTTTGAAGGTAGCTCTTGTGAGAAACAAGTATGTGTGGGGGATGAACAGAAAGGGACTAGCCGGCCAAGGATTATTACTTCCTTGTTAGGGAACAATGAGGTAGGGACACAAACGATGCCTAAGGTCATTATCCATAAACCTGTTTCCTTTCCTTATAAGTATAACAAGAGGGTACCATGGAGTTATAACTGCCATGTGTCAATGCCAGAGAAGGAGGATATAGCAAGTGCTTCTAAAGAAGCTCAAGGTGAGGGTTCCCATACACAGAGTGGGAAGCAATATGATGTAGTAGGCATCAGAGAGGAGCCCACAAAAACAAAGAATGTTAGTGCAGAGAAGGAGAAAGAAGCTGAAGTGCTTGTCAAGGAGCCAGTAAAAGAGGAGGAGGCTAACGAATTTCTAAAGTTCCTTAAGCATAGTAAGTATAACGTGGTCGAGCAGTTGCGTAAGCAGTCAGCTCGCATATTAGTATTGGCTCTACTTCTGAGTTCTGAGGTGCATCAAGATGCATTGATGAAAGTGCTCAATGTAACATATGTCACCCATGACATATTCGTTAACGAGCTGGATCGGTTGGTGAATAACATAAGTGTGGATAATTTCATCTATTTTAATGATGATGAAATCCCATCAGGGGGTAGGGGGTCAACTAAGGCTTTGCACATTACCACTCGATGCAAGGGGTACACACTCCCAAGTGTGCTCGTCAATAATGGATCAGCCTTGAATGTTCTACCATTGTCTACTCTGAATAGATTACCCATTGACGATTCTTACATGAAGACATGTCAAAATATGGTAAGAGCCTTTGACAGTACAGAAAAGAAGGTGATGGGAAGGATTGACATCCCCTTGGAAATTGGGCCAAATATATACGAAGTAGACTTCTTGGTGATGGATATCAGGCCTTCCTACAATTACTTACTAGGTAGGCCTTGGATACATTCAGCGAGAGCAGTACCCTCATCGTTGCACCAAAAATTGAAGCTAGTGACAGATGGACGGTTAGTAACCATCAATGCGGAGGAGGACATTATAGCCGTAGTCACTAGCAAGGCCCCTTATGTCGAGACAAATGAAGAGTCTATTGAGTGTTCCTTTCGCTCTTTAGAATTTGTAAATGCAACCTTCATTTCAGAAGGGAGAGAGCTACCAGTGCCAAAGATAGCAAGAGCTACGAGGATGGCTCTACGAATGATAGCGGGAAAAGGAGCCTTACCAAGAAAAGGGTTAGGAAAATACCTACAAGGAGGGACTCAAATCCCAGAACTTAAAGAGAAGAGAGATCATTTTGGTCTGGGCTTCAAGCCAGACTATAAGCAAAAGAAGAAGAAAGTTGAGAGGCGTCAAGAGGAAAGAAGGGCACGCCTTAGTGAAAGAGAAGTAGAGTGGGAGCCGATGACATTCCCTTCAATATCCAAAACCTTCATATCGGGAGGGTTACTTATCAAAGAAAGTCGTCAGATTAATGCTATACATGACGAAGGATTGGAGCAAGAAAACCTTGAGGGCATTCACCCTTACGAATCGGAAAGCTCTCTGAACAATTGGACTGCGGAGGAACTTCCTGTAGTCTTTAGGAATTTTTCAGAGTAATTTTTGAAACATTCTTGTTACTCTAGGGCCTAGGAGTAATAGGATTACATGTGTGAAATAGGCTTACGATCATCTTTTATTTTTTAATAAAACATAACTTTTATCAATTTGAACGAGTATTGTTTCATTTTTATCAACCAATATTCCGTTAGATTTTGACAATTCTTATTCTTTCATTCGTAGCACATAAATAATCATTCTTAAATTCATTCATTCTTTGTATATTCTTTATACTTCACAGATCCCTAGATATCAATGACATGAGCACTGATATGTCAAATCCTGATTTCTCTCGTGAGCAAGACATGTGTTTAGAGGAATCTCAGGATTTTGAAGATGTCCAGGATTGTGATGTGTCTTCGGATCTTTTGAGGATGGAAAACAGGAGGAGAAACAAATCATGCCCATGAGAAAGAGGCGATAGAGAATGTAGCCCTAGAGGAAGGGAAAGAGGTGAAAATTGGCACGCATATTACCAAGGATACAAGGAATAACTGATTGAGTTGCTACGTGAGTTCAAGGATATCTTCGCATGGTCTTATCAAGATATGCCAGGGTTAAATACCGATATTGTGGTGCATCGTCTTCCAATAAGATAGGATTGTAAGCCAATCCAACAAAAGTTGCGAAAAATGAGGCTAGATATTGTATTGACAATAAAGGATGAAGTCAAGAAGCAGTTCGATGCAGGATTCTTAGAGGTGAAGTACTCTGAATGGGTAGCTAACATTGTACCAGTTCCTAAGAAGGATGGAAAGGTACGAATGTGCGTTGACTACAGAGATCTGAACAAAGCTAGCCCAAAAGATAATTTCCCTTTGCCACACATAGATACTTTGGTAGACAACACAGCGGGATATTCATTATTTTCCTTTATAGATGGTTTCTCGGGGTATAATCAGATAAAGATGTATCCTGAAGACATGGACAAAACCACCTTCATAACATTGTGGGGTACCTTCTGTTACAAGGTAATGCCTTTTGGGTTGAAGAATGCAGGGGCAACATACCAGAGGGCTATGGTGACCTTATTTCACGATATGATGCACAAGAAAATTAAAGTGTATGTCGATGATATGATTGCCAAATCTCGAACGGAGGAGGAACATATTGAAGTTTTAAGGAAATTGTTCTTGAGATTAAGAAAGTTTCAGTTAAAACTTAATCCGGCAGAGTGCACTTTCAGAGCTAGGTCAGGGAAATTACTAGGCTTTATAGTCAGCGAAAAGGGAATAGAAGTTGACTTAGACAAAGTTAAAGCCATACGAGATTTGCCTCCACCACGTACTCAGAAAGAAGTTTAAGGTTTTCTTGGAAGGTTGAATTATATTGCTTGGTTTATTTCACAATTAACTGAGAAATGTGACCCTATATTTCGCCTCCTTAGAAAACACAACCAAGGTACTTGGAATGAGGAATGCCAAAATGCCTTTGATAAAGTCAAGCAATACTTGTTAAACGAGTACTATCTCCACCTAGTCCAGATAAACCATTGATTCTGTACTTATCAGTGTTTAGTAATTCCATGGGATGTGTGCTTGGTCAACATGACGAGTCGGGAAGAAAGGAGAAGGTGATATATTACCTCAGTAAGAAATTTACAGAGTGTGAGATAAGATATTCGCCAATTGAGAAATTGTGTTGTGTTTTAATTTGGACGACTCAAAGGTTAAGACAGTACATGCTATATCATACTACTTGGCTTATTTCAAAACTTGATCCTTTGAAGTATATGATAGAGTCAACAGCTTTGATTGAGAGAATGGCGAGGTGGCAAATTCTGCTTTCAGAATTTGACATAGTTTGTGTGAGTCAGAAGGCTATAAAAGGAAGCGCGATAGTGGAATTTTTGGCTAGTAGAGCTCTAGAGGACTATGAGCCATTGAATTTTGATTTCCCAAATGAGGAGTTGATGTGTGTAGCAACTACAGAGGATTGTCCTTGGAAGTTGAGCTTTGATGGGGCATCCAATGCAGTGGGAAATGGAATTGGGGCATTCCTGATATCTCTGAAATATCTCCGAATGGCGATTATTATCCATTCACGTGCAAGTTGGATTTTGATTACACAAACAATATGGCCGAGTATGAAGCATTCATCATGGGACTCCGAGCGGCTATAGCGCGAGGAATAAGAACCTTGGAAGTATATGGAGATTCTGAGTTGGTGATTTACTAGCTTAGAGGAGAATAGGAGACAAGGGATCCTAAATTAATCAACTATCGAAAGATAGTTTTAGGGTTACTTGAAGAGTTCGATGACATCACTTTCAATTATATCCCATGAGACGAAAACCAGATGGCAGATGCTCTAGCAACTTTGGCTTCAATGATTAGAGCGAATAAAGAGGAGGAGATAAGACCTATTCAGATGAGTATCTTTGAGGCTCCAGCTAGCTGTTGTAACATTGAGGAAGAAGAAAAGGATGATAACCCTTGGTATCAGGATATATTGCGATATGTGAGAGATCGTAAATATCCAGAACAGGCAACTGAAAATAATAAGCGAACTTTAAAGAGATTAGCCTACGATTACATTTTGGATGGGGACATCTTATACACAAGAAGAAAGGACCAAGTATTGTTGAGATGTGTGGACGCCGTGGAAGCCAAGTTAATCTTGGAAGAAGTTCACGAAAGTGTTTGTGGGACACACGCTAATGGTTTCACGATGACTAGAAAAATCATGAGGTTTGGACATTATTGGTCTACCATGGAAGGGGATTGTATCAATTACGCCAAGAAATGCCATAAATGTCAGATTTATGGAGACAAGATTCATGTACCACCTTCACCTCTACATGTTATGACTTCTTCATGGCCTTTCTCCATGTGGAGCATGGATGTCATCGGGCCAATATCACCAAAAGCTTTAAATGGACATCGCTTTATTTTTGTGGTCATTGATTACTTCACAAATTGGGTAGAGGCTGCTTCTTATGCAAATGTTACTAAGTCAGCTGTAAGTCATTTCTTGAAGAAAGAAATCATTTGTCGGTATGGGATGCCTGAAAGGATCATATCAGACAATGCATTAAACTTGAACAACCGAACGATAGTAGAAGTTTGTAGTCAGTTCAAGATTAAGCATCATAATTCTTCTCCATATCGCCCAAAGATGAATGGGGCAGTGGAAGCTGCCAATAAAAATATTAAGAAGATAGGGGGAAAATGACTGAAACCTACAGAGATTGGCATGAGAAGTTACCATTTGCACTCTTAGCCTACCAAACATCTGTCAGAACCTCTACTGGGGTAACTCCTTTCTCGTTGGTTTATGGGATGGAGGCGCTGTTACCCATTGAAGTTGAAATACTTATCTTCAATTTTTGTCAGAGATAAAGTTGGATGAGGCAGAGTGGATTCAATCACGGTACGACCAATTAAACTTGATTGAGGAGAAGAGGCTAAAAGCTATTCGCCATGGTCAAATGTATTAGAAGTGAATGATGCGAGCTTATGATAAGAAAGTACGTCTAAGAGAATTCCATGAAGGGGATCTTGTATTGAAAAAGATTCTCCCCATTTAGAAAGACTTTACAGGAAAATGGATGCCAAATTGGGAAGGGCCGTATGTCGTGAAGAAGGCTTTCTCTGGAGGTGCATTGATCTTGACAGAAATGGATGGGAAGAGTTTACCCAACCCAGTGAATTCAAACTCAGTCAAAAAGTACTTTGTCTAAAGTAGAGGAGAATCCAAGGTGAAAACCCGCAAAGGGCACATTGAGATTTCAAAAAAAAAAATAGAGAGGCCAAGGTGAAAATCCGTAAAGGTTGAGTTGAAAACCCGAAAGGGCAGCTCAAATTTTGAAGGGTATACAGTAATCTTACTATATCTGATTCAACAAAGAGTGAAGCATGTTGCATATTGGGGCATCAACAAAGTACTTTGATTTTTAAACACATGTTGAACTCAAGAAAGACTTCATGAAGCTGGTGTATAGACGCTCAAGCGGCGATATCTAGAGTATCTAACTTTTATCTTGTTTGCTATCTTTAGATTGTATTTCTTCTTAAAGATAGGATTTCAGATTAATTCCCTTTGTATTTTTGACAAATTTATTCAAATCTAATTATTCTCAAGATTAAATTCATCTTCCATTATTCTTAAAGTGTGTTGCATTAAATAATGATAGATAAACTAAATAATTTTCACAAATGAAGTTTTGTTCATTACTCTAGAAGTTTCTAGAATATACGAGAAACTAAAATGGAACAATTGTTCTAGGAATTCACGTAAGTGAGGTTCGAAAGAACTCAAGGGAATTCTTTATTTAGTCCAAAGTGATGATTGGACAAATCAAACGATTCGATCCTAAGAGAGGATCATCTTACAAACATTTTTGATGGGTCATAGCATTTGAAGAACAGTAAAAACCCACGAGCTGAGTAAGAATAATATTTTGAGAGAAATAAGGATGAGCTTTGACGAAGGACTAAGTAGTGACGTCTGGAATAGGGGTCATATTCATAAACATTTTGCATTATAATAGGTTTAATTAGGAGCATTTGACTCATTTCGATCATAGCATCCTAATCATTAGGCATGAACTCATACACATTATACAGGTCATGTCCTTCTAGGGACAATGAAGATTGATGCGCTTTAACCCCTAAGCAGTAGGGTAATAGGCTAAAGCATAGCAGATCTGACCTTCAAGTGTTTACGTCGAAGCAAATCCAAGATGATTTGGCATCTCTGTATTGTCAGAGAAAAAATCGAAGAAACAGATTTGGCATCTCTGTATTTGACAGAGAGCAGATCGAAGACATAGCGGATCTGACCTTCAAGTGTTTACGCTAAAGCAGATCCAAGATGATTTGGTATCTCTGTATTGTCAAAGAACAAATCAAAGAAACAGATTTGACATCTCTATATTCAACGGAAAGCAGATCGAAGACATAGCAGATCTAACCTTTGGAAGTTTCCATATCGAAGTAGATCCAAGATGATTTGGCGTCCTTACGTTTACAAGGAGCAAATCGAAGACATAGCAGATTTGGCTTTCACGCATTAGCAAATCTAAGATGATTTGGTGTCTCTGTATTGGCAGAGAGCAGATCGAAGATAACAGATTTGGCGTCTCTGTATTGTCAGAGAGCAGATCGAAGATGACAGATTTGGCGTCTTTGTATTGTCAGAGAGCAGATCGAAGATAGTAGATTTGGCGTCTCTGTATTGTCAGAGAACAAATCGAAGAAATAGATTTGGCATATCTATATTCGACGGAGAACAGATCAAAGACATAGCTGATTTGGCTTTCACGTGTTTACACTAAAGTAGATCTAAGCAGATTTGGCGTCTCTGTATTGTTAGAAAGTAGATCGAAGATAGTAGATTTGGCATCTCTGTATTGTCAAAGAGCAGATTGAAGATAGCAGACTTGGCGTCTCTGTATTGACAGAAAGTGGGTTGAGGATATCAACACGGCGTCCCTGAGGTTGTAGAGAGCAGGTTGAAGATAGCAAATATTGCCTTTCTGAAGTTACAAGTGAAGCAAATTAAAGCTATCATATTTATGGTCCAATACCTCTGAAGTTGCAGATAGGTTAAAGACCATTTGAAGAAAAGATCTCAAGATTGGGCCAGACCGGGCAAAATGGGTCCTTCTATGGTCTTTGCTCTATTACCGTTACACGACAATGAGCAAAGAGGGGCAGCTGTAGTAGCCCATTTTGCCCGGGTTTTAAAACCAAAAATTAAAAAAAATAAATGTTTATTTAGTACAGTCCATGTACAAAGCCCAAAACTCATTTACAGCCCATTACCCATTTACATTTGACCCAAATACCAAAAGTACTACACCCGATTTTAGCCTAAACCCAGTAGACCCGTTACACCCTAAGCCCGTTTACACCTTCAGCCTAAGCCTACCCTTGACCCAATGTAGTGAAGCCCAGGAAGGCCCAAAGCCTAAACAGAATCTGGAAACCTTAGGGTTTCCAGAAGCTTTGCGCCGCAAGTACCCCAACAGTCACGCCGTTTCATCTCGCGAGGTTTCAGCCACCTTTCGTCGGTGCCTTGATTCCAGGCCCCGTTTCTTGTCGTAATTGATGCAAAAATCAACACCGTGATCAACGCCACCGGTAGATCTACATCACCAAATATTGCACCGTTAACCTGCAAAAAAGGAAAGAAGAAACATCAAAGACCAATGCAAATATGGCAGGAAATAAATCAAAGATTGTAAAAATATTTTTCTTTTTCTTTTTCAGTGGCTATAAAAGGCCGACTCAAAAGGATGTAAACTACGGTTTTTTTTTTAATATACATAGAGATTCAACAAAAAAACAGAATGCATTTTGACATTAAAAATCAACAGTCAACGAAAGAATAACGAGGTGATTATTTTTTCCTTTAAATATGTATTAATACTGTAGAAAATAAAAAGGAAAAGGACATACCTTTAATCGGCGGTGGAAAGCGAGGTTTTTAAACCTCCGATCACCGGTGGAGATGACGGTGGCGCGTAAGCACATGCAGGCTCCTAGTCGGAAGTTCGACAGAAGTCTGAGGTCGGACTCAAACCCTCTCTCAGAGGATTTTTCTCATTTTTTTTTGTAAACTGGGTTTCGAAATGAAGTAAAGCTTAAGGTTTGGCTTTTATAACCTTATAAGAACGACGTCGTTTAGCTTAAAACGATAAGCTTCAAAACGACGTCTCTCAGGGCCAGGATCCGCGTGTTGACCCGTGACCCAGAGAGGATCCGCGTGTTTTTGGAAAATGGGCAAATTGCCCAATTGGTCCTTCCGTGTTTTCTGTATTTTCAATTTTATGTTATTTTATTTCTTAATTTAGCCCTAGTATTTTAATTCTGTTTGAATTTAGTCCCAATGGCCATTAAACTTCATTCTGAGGAACGACGTCGTTTTTGGGATTAGGGCTAATTGCCCAGTAAGTCCTCTGAATTTAACGCGCACTGCAATCAGGCCCAAAATTTTCGTTTATTTTGCAACTAATCCTAAATTTTTTATTAAATTTAATTTTAATTTTTTATATGTTTAATTTATTTTTAAATACTTCATATATTTTTTAATATTAGTTATAAAATAATACATATTATTTTTATTGTCCATTATATTATTATTATATTTCTAAAATTTTTATAATATATTTTATTATATATATATATTATTTATTCTGTTATATTTATATTTTACTATATGCTATATATTTTTATTATATATTATTTATTTCACTATATTTTTATATGAAAAATACTTACTATTATATTATTATTATTTTATATATTCTTTATTATTATATTTCATTATATTTCATTTATGTATTTTTATTACATATTATAATTTTATTATATATTATTCCTTATAATATTTATCTTTCTTTTATATATATTATATTATATACATTTTTATATTATTTATTTTATGATTTATATTATTATATATTTTATTTGCAAATTATATTATACACTATATTTTACTATATTTCCTTACATTACCTTTACTTTATTATAAAGTATGCATTATTTTATTACTTATTAATTATATACATTCTTAAATTTTTTTAAAGAAAGATAAGTGTAATATCAATATTTAGTACATTTTTCATATAGATATTATACCCTATAGTATAACCTATATATGTATATATATATCATTAAAAAAGGGGTTCTCTTTTATCATTCTTAATTATTCAATATATTTCTAAATATCTTATTTTTATTTGTATTTTATACATTTTAATTGGTTTATTTATTTTTGATTTTTCCTTTTATGTTGATATTGTTTAGTATGATAAATTTCCATGTAATATTTGTTATTATCTTTTACACATCTGTATGAAAATTAATCATTTATGTTGATTTAAGGTACATTTGCATGAAATGTTGTTATATATGTTATACAATTTATATACCCTATGTTATATTTTGCATGAAATGATAATGCATGTATATTTGTGTTTATAATAATATGTTTATAAAATGATAGCATATGTTGTGTAAATTGTGCCATCATTTATTATTCTCTATACTATATTTGCATGAAATGATAAAGCATGTATATTGTAGCTAGGTTTATTTAATTTCTTGTAATATGTAAAATACATCATTATCTTTAAAACAAAAATATCACATTTAATTCAAAAAGATTTTTAAAAAAGGGTGAGGCAATGTTTTGATATTTAGGAATTCGGGAATTAGTGCCCTAACATGCTGGGTTGCGATTTCCCGTTTGTCTAAATAACCTAAAATATCCTTTTAAATTAGTTTTACAAATCACGAGATGATTTTAGTTATGAAAGTTTAAAGATATCGTGTCCAATCATGGTGGATGTGATGTTTGTACTCTTTTAAAACGATTAAATTTTGATTCTTTTCTCAAAACATTACAGTTTTAAGGAAATCTCATTTCTAAATTCTTTCAAACTTTAGACACTAAGGCAAAATTGTTCAATTTGGTACCAATTTCGGGCATTACGAGGGTGCTAATCCTTCCTCGTACATAACCGACTCCCGAACCTATTTTCTCATAATTTCGTAGACCAAAATGTTTTATAAAAGTGATCCAATCACACTTTAAAAGATTGGTGGTGACTCCCATTTTCATTTTTTAAAACCCATTTTTAAGGAGGTTTCGACATTACATATATTTAAAAAATCGTAAAATCTTACTACATCATTACTCGTAAATATCTTCATCCACATCATGTCAAACCAATTGAGGTTGTGTACTAGTACTAGGGATATTTTCATCTAAGTTTTGTTCTGGAAAAGGCAATATTTATGATCTTTCGACGATGTCATCTCTACTTCCATTACCCATGTCAAACAAGTCTCTAAGGTTGTTTCGAAGTACAACATACCAGCCCTCAAAATGTATGAATTAATCATAACCCTAAACTATATCCCGTGATCCTTAAACCATAAAATAATAACACTAATTAATAAATACTCTAAGCCTTAAACCATTAAACTATATCCCCTACTAAAGTACCCTAAACCCTAAACCTCAAAATAATAACCCTTATGCTTTAACCCATAACCCCTAAACCCCTAACCCCTAACCCCTAACCCCTAACCCTTAAGCCCCAACCCTTAAACCATAAGCCATAAACATAATCCCTGAATCCATAATCCATAAAGCTTTAAATAGTAAATCTTAAACCTTAAACCCTAAATTATACACCCTAAACCATAAAATGGCCAAATAATGTACTGTTTTAGTTTTTTTTTAAAGCTAAATTGATGTTTAATTAATTCGTTATATTTAGGTTTTAAATTGGCCAATAGATTTTTTTTTAAATTGAGTTTTAAGCGGTCTAATTTCAAAATTATTTGGGTCTAGTCGAGATTGATTTAAATAAAATTTGCCCGTTTAATATAATTACCAAAATACTTTTATATCTAATATTATTTTAAAATATATGATGATAAAATTCATATCATTATTTTTTCTAGCATAATGTTATAATTAAAAAATGATTAATGATATCATTAAAAATATAATAAAATTTTAAAAATCTTTGTTGTATTTTGATTAAAATATAAAAAATTTAAAATACATCATAACGTACTTATAAGTTATTTGTTCTGTTTTGATAAAAATATATATATATTAAAAATTTAAAATTTTGACATATTTGCGGCGTTTATAACCCAAAACGCCACTAACACGCATTGATAAAAACACTGACGTTTTTGCTCAATCTTAAACATATTTGCAGTGTTTTAGCCAAAAATGCCGCTAATGACAGATATATTGTGGCGTTTTACAACAAATGCCGCTAATGCCAGTGTAGCTCAACTACAAACGTCGTCGTTTTGCTCATCACATTTGCGGCGTTTTCGTTAAAGCGCCACTACTGCTTGACATATAGCGACATTTTCCTCAAAGCGCCGCTAATGCCACGGAAGCCCAATTTAAACGACGTCGTTTGTCTTAACTTTTAGCGGCACTTTCCTAAAAACGATACTAATGCTCGATCTTTTGAGGCGTTTTTATGGAGCGTCGCTAATGCCACGAAAGCTCAATTTAAACGATGGCGTTCAGCTGAATCTTTTAGCGACGTTTCTTGAAAATGCCGTTATAGGTCGATCTATAGCGGTGATTTTTTAGAAATGCCGCTAATGCTCGATCTATTGCTGCATTTTTAGGAATCGCCGCTAAAAACCTGTTTTCTTGTAGTGTCTAATTTTAAAAAAAAAAACTTAAAAATCTAATTTACTTAACTTGAATTTAAAATCTAATTTTATTGAATTTTGATATTTTCTGTTTGGATTGGGTAAAAAGGAAAAAAGAAGTCAAATAGTTAGTCTAGGAGTTAATCACACTGACTGTTACACAATGGGACAATGATCATGACGTGATAAATTAATAATGCCATTGTTTTAATTTGAGTGACTAAAATATAAATTTACAAAAATATAAATTAATTATATTTCTTAATCTTGTATTTGGCTTGTGAACATCCTAGTTTAACATTTTGAACAAATTAGCTTAACAATTTCAGTGTTGACATTAACTTTTTCAACACAAATAAAAATCGAGTCATTAAAACACTAATCTAAATATAACTTAAAATCTAAATTTACTAATGTCGAAACCATTTTTTTAAATCAATTTTTGGAAAATGGGAATCGACTTTAAGAAAAACAAAAACGGGAGTCGCCACCAATCTTTTTAGGTGTGATTGGATCACCTTATAAAATGTTTTGTTTTAAAACATTAATTTTGGTCTACGAAAGTCGAGAAAATGAATTCGGGAATAGGTTACGTACGAGGAAGCGTTAGCACCCTCGTAACACCCAAAAATTGGTACCTAATTGATTATCAAGTCTCTTTAATGTCGAAAATTTGAAAGTTTTAAGATGCAAACCTCTTTTAATTAGAATGTCTCAATTTTGAAAATTAGGGTTCACTTGTATCAAACGAATCAAAATATTACATCCAATAAGTTAGGAAGCAATATTTTTAAGACATTCGAAGCTAAGCTAGCCCTTTTTGAAAATTCCTATCTTACAACGACAAAACGCCATATCCAGTAAGTTAGGACACAACGCTTTGAAATTTCAAGACAGCTACTCGTATTTTGAAAACCTTAAAACCTAGATCGAACTCAACGAGAAAAGTTGCAACCCAGTAAGTTAGGGCACTACCTTACTCGAAGTTTCCAAATACCAAGCATTGCCTTTTTATTTGAAAATTTTGGAATCTCATTTTTATTGATGTATGAAGAATCATATAAAATAGAATATTGCAATAATAAGCAAATAAAACATGCATTTAAACAATACAATGGCAATAATGCAAAGATCATACACTAGATATATACATGTTCAAAAGTGATGCATGATATACAATTTGACATAAATTAAACATTACCACTTTGGGCATATATCATCATAAATAATCTAAAGGTTCATATATTATTGCTACATACAAAACATAATGAATACAACAAATATGAAATCGCAGTATATATATATATATGATAATACAAATCACAATAAATAATTAATTTCATGCAAATATACGAAAACAAATGATATGTAGAAGTTTAACCTACTATATCAGAATAAGAGAAAACTAAAGATAAATAAATAAATTAAAATGTATAAAATATAAATCCAATGAAAACAGGATATTTTGAAATATATTGAATAATATAAGAGCAATAAAAGAGAACCCCATCCCTTTTTTAAAAAAGATATATACATATAAGTTATATTATAGGGTATAATATCTATATATAAAAATGTACTAAATATTAATATTACATTTATTTATAGAACTTTAAAAATGTATATAATTAATAAATAATAAAATGATGTATACTTTATGATAAAATAAAGGTAATGTAAGGAAATATAGTATAATATATAATGTATAACATAATTTACAAATAAAAATATAAAAATATAACATAATATATAATATAATATATAAAAAATATTATGATGTATAGTAAAATATAATATGTAACAAATAGAATATAATGTATAATAATAATGATGTAACAAATATATGAAAATTATAGTGAAATAAATAATATAATAAAAATATATGACACATAATAAAATTTATATATATAGTGTAAGTAATAAAAATAAAATAATAGATTATATGTACATAACTAATGTTTATAGATATATAAAGTTTTTTTTTTAAAATTAAATTAAATTAAAGGTATATAGGAATTAAGATTAAATTTAATCAAGGAATTTAGGGTTAATTACAAATAAATAAAGAAAACTGGGCCAAATTGGAACACGAACTAAAGCCGAGGGACTCACTGGAAAATTTGCCCTAATCCCAAAACGACATCGTTTCTCCAAATCAATTTAAATGTTACTGTGAGGACCAAATTGAGTCAAAATTAAAGTATTGGGGTTAAATTAAAAATAATAAAATAAAATTATAAAAATTAAAAAACACGGGGGGGCCAATTATGAAATTAACATATTTTCCAAAAACACGCGGATCCTCCCCGGGTAATCGGGTCAGCACGCGAATCCTAAGCCTTGATACGATGCCGTTTTATGCTTATTGAGTTAAACCAAAACAACACCATTTCGTTAGGGCTATATAAGCCAAATGTTAAGCTTTAAAATTATTTTGCACCCAGTTTAGAAAAAAAAATGAGAGAGATCTTCTGAAATTCTTCCCAGCCCTCTGAGCTCTGGCCCTAGGCCGGTTTGCTCCGTTCATCAGACCTACGTGCTCAGCCTCACGCGCCATCACCAACTCTGCCACACATAGTGGTCGGGGTCCGAAAAGCTTTGCTTTTCTCAGTGAATCTAGAAGATACTTCTTCCTCCTCTTTTTTTAATGTATTATATGCAGGTTGTTTACAATAAAGTAAAAAAAATAAAAAGTAGAAAGAGAACAATAGATCACCTTCGTTTTTCGTGAAATCTTTCTGATATATTATTGCGAAAATATTTGGTGTACAATATCTTTGTGGTGTTTTTCTCTCTGTATGTGTGTATCCTTCCCCCTCTTACATATTTGAGAAAAGGCTTTATAGCCTTAATCTATTGCCTATTTCGGAAAGAAATCAAAAGATTTCTTTCCAAACCCTGTTCTAATCTATTTGCTGTAATTTTGCTTTGATTTCTTCCTTTTCCTGCAGATGACCGCAAGTATCTCGGTGATTCAAGGGCCGCTGGCGTGATGAATGCTGAAGCACCGATGGTGGTACAATCCAAGGCTAGGACTGCTATGAGGACAATGATCTCCGCAGCGAAAAAGGTCACTGGAACAGAGTCGATCGTGCCTTGATTCAGGAGCTGGACGGTCGTGAGAGAGACAAGCTTCTGGACAGCGCATTAATGGCGTGTCAACAGTGCATTGATGGCCTCGATTTGGGGAGTTGAACAGGTGCTCTCTGAGGTTTCCAGAAGATGCTACAGGCCTACAATCTTTAGGAAACCCTAGGTTTTCCTGTTTCTCTTAACTCATTTGGGCCTTTTGGGCTGCTTTTGTGTAATGTGTTTTAAAATTTGGGCTTGGGTGTAAGGGGTATAGGGTAATTTAGGCTATTGGGTTGTAACTGGTCTGTTTGGGTTGGGTTTAGGCTAGTTGGGTTTTAACTTTTGGGCTGTGGTTAGTGGGTTTGTATTTTGGGTTCTGTAAAAGGACTGTTTAATAAATAAACATTTATTTA
Source organism: Gossypium anomalum (assembly GCA_025698475.1). Classification (NCBI taxonomy): domain Eukaryota; kingdom Viridiplantae; phylum Streptophyta; class Magnoliopsida; order Malvales; family Malvaceae; genus Gossypium; species Gossypium anomalum. The sequence continues at coordinate 45,566,546 of CM046960.1, read as the reverse complement.
TTTATTATTTTTTTGTTTTCAATTTTAAAGCCCGGGAAAATTTTGGTTATTACAACTAATACTTAAAAATATAATTCTAATAAAACTTAAAATCTAAATTTAAAACTTAAAATCTATTTTTTTAAAGTGCAAATCTAATTTACTTGAATTTAAAATCTAATTTGGTTGGACTTTGATGTTTTTCATTTGGATTAGATAAAAAGGAAAAAATCTAAAGTCAAATAGTTAGTTAAAGAGTTTGTAACTCCACTCCCCACCTGTTTACTAGATTCGAGACATGAGATGTCACATTCATTGTTGGAGTGACCGCCTCTGAATGTACTAACGTCCAGAGTCTGAATACTGCAATACAATATAGTAATATGAGATGACATCTGGGTCGATTTGTAATATAGTTTTACAACAAAGTAGGTGAGTATTTTGAGAGTTGTACCCAAAGGAGGAGAGTGCTAGATCAATTTTAACCTAAACATAAGGGTTCCGTGTTGCGACACATCTATTAGTTTGGAGGTATTGGGGAAACTATCTGCTGTGTCGTGACTCGTTGATGCCATGTGGTGAGATCGATGTTCTTCCTGTCAATTCTTGTATTATGTGCATAGTGTCGCGACATGAGGTTATTATGTCACGACATCGACTCAGTTTTAGCCCAAATTTCCATCTTAAAGGTGTCTTGATCTAAAACAAACATATGTATTAGGGAAAAATTAGAACATAAACTATGTGGTTAGTTAAATATATAATAATTTATAACAATTAAGAAATTCAAATAATTATAAGTTTTACTGCCAGATTCATCCAATAGTATTGTCAGTTCATAGGTGGACAATCTTCTCGTTCTGTTAGTATTAGTCCATCATCCGTCGTGCCATTCCACCTTCTTCCACTTGTCTATTTCCTTAAACATGTTTATTCTTTCTGCATGCATAAAAGAAAGTGTGTCCCTTGATCTATGAAAGTTAGAAACATATAATTTTTACATTGCTCTCATAATTTCCTCCTACATTCCTTTTCGCTTGATTGATGACCGCGTTTAGATATTTCTGTCTCACCATTGCTTTTCATGGTTAATTTGTTTTTTTTTATAAATCAATGGTAGACCTAGAAGTAGCCAAAAAAGGTCTTCCTAATAAGATCGATATCTCACAGTCTTCTTCGAAATTAAGCACAACAAAATCTATGGGAATAATAAAACTTTGCACCTTGACTAACACATCTTCTAATAACCCTTTCAAATGTAATAAAGACTTGTCAACCAATTGTAATGTTATATTAGTAGTTTTAAAATCCCCTAACCCGCGTTTTTCAAAAATTGATACAGGCATTAAATTTATACTAACTCCTAAATCACATAGAGCTTTATTAAAATGAATGCTCCCTATCTCTATGGGAATATTAAAACTTCACAAGTCTTTCAATTTTTGAGGTACCTGTCTTGAAATAATCACATTGCAGGAAACACTTAAACTAACTTATTCTCCTACCTTAGTTTCTTACGCCTAGACGTCATCTCCTTTAAAAACTTGGTGTACTTAGGAACTTTCTCAATTAATTCAATTAGAGGTCGGTTGACATTTAATGTCTTAAACAGGTTTAGGAAGCTGACAATTTCATCCTCATTCTGCTTTTATTTTTTTTCAAGTCTCAAAGGGAATGAGATCTTTGTGTTTTTGGCATTTTTAGGTGTTTCCTTTTCTATCTCGGCTGCTGGTGCAGTATCCTCCTATAATTCAAGTTCACTTTCAACTTCGAGGGATTTATCTTGAGGATCATCTGTATTTTCCACAATTAGCTCCAGAGTAGGTATCTCTGGGCTATTCAATACTTTGCTCGATCATAGCGCTATAGCCTTCACATTCTCCTTACCTTTCTTCCATGGGTTATCTTCCGTGTTGCTGGGAATGTAACAACCCAATTTTTAGTGGTGACGAAATAGTGGTTTCGCGGCCACAAATTTCTATCGTGTCAACTCTTAAATATTATTTTTAGAATATTTATAGAGTCATTAGAGTCGTATTAAAATTTAGTTTAGAAATATTAATGTTTAGATAGTTAATTAAAGAAAAAGGTTAGTTTAATTAAATGACTAATTAGCCTATTAACCACATGAGGAGGGACCAATATAGCAATTAGTCCCTAATAGCTAATGTTGGACGGCTAAGTAAGTGAAAATAATAAATTAATGCATAATAGGTGGCAAATTTGTAATTAAAATAAAATTAAAACAAAATTAAGTAAAAGAAAAATGTAAAAATGTTTTCTATCTTATTTTCAACTTCCACAGCTGAAATTCAAAGTTCTTAAGCTAGGAGAATCGACCAAGAAAATTTCTTTGCATGTGAGTTCAATTCTTACCCGTTTCTTGTAATTTTTATGTTTTTGAGATCGTTGCAACTAGGTCTAGCTAACATGTATCTTTGTTTTTTATCCTGTTAAAAATTTTGGAATTTTTAATTGATGAATATTGAATGTTTTTGATGAATACCGTGTATTTGGAGCTTTGATTATGTTATTTGATGAATTTGTTAAGTGATTTTTGTTAGATTTTGATTTTAGGATTAAATTGCAAAAATGTCAAAATATTAAGGTTTGATAGTGAATTTGATGTTTATTAGGGGAATTTTGAGGGCCTAGTATATATGAATAAAATATTTCCTTGATAAAATTGGTTAATTTGGTGAATTTTGAGTTAAGAGACTAAATTGCAAAAATTATAATAGTTTGGGGTAATTGTGTAAATTTGAAAAATAAAAGGGTATTAATTGTAAAATGGATTTGAACTGAAATATATGCTAATAATTTAAGAATTTTACATTATATATCAAGATTCCGTAGATATTCGAGGAAAAGGAAAAATAGTGGAATAGTCCCTAAACTTCTACAATTTTTACGATTCAGTCCACGTAAGTTTGTTATATGGTTACCATTAATTGTATTTAATATTTCATGTTTTTTTCATTATTTTTTAAATCATGAATTTCACTTAGTTATGTTTAAAGAAATAGAAATGTAATGTTATTCGGGCTATGTGCCTAGCAGGCTGTGTGCTGGTGATATTTAGGCTGTGTGCCTAGCAGGCTTTGTGCCGATGATATTCGGGCTGTGTGCCTAGCAGACTTTGTGCCAGTGATGTTTGGGCTATATGCCTAACAGGCTTTGTGCCGGTGATATTCGGGCTATGTGCCTAGCAAGCTTTGTGCTGGTTATGTACAAGCTATGTGCCTAGCGGGCTATGTGCCGGTGATATTCGGGCTATGTGCCAAGTTGGCTATGTGCCAGTATTATTCGGGCCCTTTGCCTAACAGGCTTTGTGCCGGTGTTATTCAGGCTCCGTGGCTGGCAGGCTTTGTGCCGGTGTATTAAAAATTTACATCAATTTGGTCGCTTTCTGTTAATTAATAAATGAAGCTAATATCGAACTTAATAAGCTTTTTGGTGCTTATTAGTTTGATTTATTCTTGTAAGACCTTTGGAATCGTTGCTTTGGCTGGATCGACTCAGAAGCTCACACACTATCATCAACATCTCGGTAGTCATTTTGGTTCTTGCTAGTTGGTTTAAGTGGCATGTATTAGGAAGGGTCTTTAGTACTTAGATATTTTTTATGGATGTAAATATTGAAAGTTGTTATGTTGTGCTTGTCGCTAGTAAAAGATAGTTGAACTTGTGTGCATAATTAGGTAAACTTTTTGGAACATATATAAGTAGAGAATGTATAAATCTTTTGGTGCCAAATGATTATGCTTGAATACTTCATGTATGTTATGTGAATTAGCTTTGTTTATAATAAGTTATGATGCTTTATTTTGATCAATGTTTGGCATGTTTAGATGAATTGTTGGTTGCTTGAAATTGAATGAAATGGTTTATTTTGAGGTCTATTATGTGGGAACAAAATGCTTTTAGGTAAATATTGGAGTTGGAGATGGAAATGGCTTAAATTTGCAAATTTCATGTCCACACGGCTTGAGACACAAGCGTGTGTCTCAGTCGTGTATCCCCTATAGGTTTTTAAGGCATTCAAGTTAGGCAGTTACACGACCTAGAACACGGTTTGACACATGGGCATGTGAGGCCATTTCGAGAGTTACACGGCCTAGATACGGGAGTGTGGTTTGGCCATGTAACCCAAGTCAGAGAGTTACATGGGCACAGACATAGGCAGGGACATAGCCGTGTGTCCTTACTGTGAATGTCCACACAGCCTGAGACACGGGGGCGTGTCTCAGCCGTGTGAGTCACACAGCCGTGTGATCCCTGTAGTGTGAAAAGTTTTATCATTTTCCTTAAGTTCAAAATGTTTCTGAATTAGTGCCGAATCGATTCTAATGTGTTTCTTGGGCCTTGAGGAATCGAATAAGGGACAATATACATGTGTTTGAATGAAATTGCTATGAATTATGAAACGTTTGCAATTGAATATTTTTAGTTACGATTTTACGATAATGCTTTTATAACCCTAATATGGCGACAGATACGGGTTAGGGGGTTACATTTATTGGTATTAAAGCTATGGTTTAGTTGATTCTAGGACTGAACATAATATGTACAGAATCTAGAAATACATGCCACTTGACTAACTGATGATAGTGTGATAGCTTTTGATTATTTGAATTGTTTTTATATAAATAAAAAGATGTCGTCAGGATCTAATCGAGTAGGTTCTGATGAGGTAGAAAGTTTTATTCCACCTACTGATGAGGAAAGTATGTGAAATGAACCTAGACCGCAAAGGTCTAGGGATGTCGCACCTGATGCGTATTTAAAGGTAAAATCTGCAGGTCCACAACCTCAATCTTCTTGCCCTTATAGTTTGAGTAAGCAATGTGTTCATAGAGTGACCATTGATAAAGTGAGAAAGTGTGGAGCCGTTGAATTTTGTGGTAACGTGAGTGATGACCTAAGCAAGGCTAAATATTGGTTAGAACATATTTAAAGGGTGCTAGATGAAATGTTATGTTCCTCTGAAGATTGTTTTCTGTGTACGGTATCATTGTTAAAAAAGGATGCATTCCAATGGTGGTCCACATTAACGACAGTTCTACAGAAAGAAAGAATCAACTAGGACTTATTTAAGTCTGAATTTCAAAAGAAGTATGTTAGCAAACGCTATTTGAAATGGAAGAAGAAGGAATTTCCTGAGTTGAAGTAAGGAGGTAGGACAGTAGCAGAGTATAAGAGACAGTTCGTTTAGCTTAACAAATATGCTCGTGAGATAGTGCCTACCGAGGAGGACATGTGTGTACGTTTTGAAGATGGATTGAAGGATGAGATTAAGATGCTAGTAGGAGCTTTAGAGATTCGTGAATTTGTGGTGTTGTCTGATAGAGCCCAAAAAATGGAAAAGATTTGTGAAAGTAAAAGATGGAACGAAGAAAAGAGACAAGAATTTAGTAAACGTGGGGGATCTAAAGCTTTCTCCAATTCTCTATCGAAAAAGATGAAGGAATCCAATAATAAGTTTTCTGCTCCATCAGCATTTTTGGGAAAAGATCAGCAGAACAACAAGAAATCTCTGGCTTCTTTAGTAGCTAGTGTGGGCACTATGAAGAATTCAAATAGAGCAGAGTGTAAGCAATGTGGATGGGTTCACTTTAGTGTCTGTAGAATTAACAATGGGACTTGCTTTAATTGTGGATCTCTAGACCATTTCAAAAGAGAGTGTCCAAGTATAAAAGAGCCTATTAAAGAACATAACGAGAAACTAGTGACCACTTATAACAGAAGTAGAAGACTTGGAAATAGTGCAATGACAGAGGCCAACAGAGACGGGGTTAAAGAGTCAGTGACCAAATCTGAAGCTAGGGCTCCTGCAAGAACGTATGCCATTCGTGCATGAGAGGAAGCATAAGGTCTTAATGTTATTTTGGGTACATTTTCTATCTTTAATGTTAGTGTGTATGCCTTAATTGACCCGAGGTCAATGCATTTATATATATGCACTACATTAGTAATTAAAAAAAACTTACCTGTAGAGTCAACTGATTGTGTTGTTAAAGTCATGAATCCCTTAGGCCATAGTCTTATAGTCGATATGGTTTGCAAACAATGTCCACTGAAATTTTAGGGTTGTAAATTTCCTGTTGACTCAATGTTATTACCCTTAAATGAGTTTGATGTCATCTTGGGTATGGGTTGCTTAAAAATGCATGATGCTGTGGTTTGTTGTCGTCAGAAAAAAGTTGAGTTGAAAGGTTCTAATGGTGAAGTAATCTTCAGTGAGTCTGAAAGATCAGATGGTACTTCAAATATAATTTCGACAAAGAATGCACTTAAGTTAATGCGAAAGGGCTGTGAAATGTTTTTGGCTTACATTTTGGATTCCAAGGTGTCAGAGAAGAAAGTGGACCAAGTACTGATAGTTTGTGAATTCCCAGATTTTTCCCTGAAGAATTGCTAAGCTTACCACTAGAGCAAGAAGTTGAATTCGTCATTGAGATAGTGCCTGATGCTGCTCCAATTTCGATTGCACCGTATTGAATGGCTCCAGCTGAACTTAAAGAACTTAAAGCGCAATTGCAAGAATTGATAGACAGAGGTTTTATTAGACTGAGTGTATCACCCTGGGGTGCGCCTATGTTGTTTGTGAAAAAGACAGCTCTTTGAGATTGTGTATATAGATTACAGACAGTTGAACAAAGTCACAATAAAAAATAAGTACCCTTTGCAGTGTATCGATGATTTATTTGATCAATTAAAAGGTGCCATAGTGTTCTCAAAGATAGATCTCAGATCTAGGTATTTTCAATTGAGAGTTAAAGACTATGATGTGTCAAAGAATGCTTTCAAAACTCGTTATGGTCATTATGAGTTTCTGGTAATGCCATTTGGCTTGACTAATGCCCTTGTTGCTTTTATGGATTTAATGAAATCAGGTTTTCAACCTCATTTGGATAGATTTGTTGTTGTGTTTATTGATGATATATTGATCTATTCCAAGTCAAAATCTGAGCAAGCTCAAAATTTGAGAATCGTACTACAGACTTTGAGAGAAAAATAGTTGTACGAAAAATTTAGCAAATGTGATTCTGGCTTCGTGAGGTTGGATTTTTGGGTCACATAGTATCAATTGACAGGATCTGAGTAAAGTTTCTATTGTGATGAATTGGAACACTTTGAAAAATGTTTCAGAAGTGTAAATTTTTCTGGGTTTAGCAAGTTACTATCGACATTTTGTTAAAAACATTTTGATTATTGCTTCACCAATGACCAGATTACTACAGAAAAATGTTGAGTTTGTTTGGTCCGATAAGTGCCAATAGAGTTTTGATCTGTTGAAGAAATGTTGACGGAAGCCCTAGTGTTGACTTAGCCAGAACTTGGAATAGCATATGTTGTTTATAGTGATACATCTTTTAACGGTTTAGGTTGTGTGCTTATGTAGGCAGGGAAAGTAGTAGCTTATGCTTCTCGTCAGTTAAAGTCGCATGAAAAAGAATTATCCCACTCATGATCTCGAGCTAGCCACGATTGTATTCACTTTAAAGATTTAGAGACATTATTTATACGGTGAGAAATGTCACGTGTTCACAGATCACAAAAGTTTAAAATATTTGATGACTTAAAAAGAATTAAATTTGAGATAGAGACAGTGATTAGAGCTACTGAAAGGTTACAATCTGGTTATTGATTATTACTCGCGAAAGGCTAATGTAGTTGCGGATGCACTCAGTTGAAAGTCGTCACTATTAGCACTTCGAGCGTGAACGCTCATTTAGTTTGAATGAAGATGGTTCTGTATTAGCAGAGTTGAGAATGAAACCCCTGTTTCTACAATGAATTTGAGAATTGTATGATGAAAATCCGAAGTTGATGTTGAAACGACAAATGGTTCATAATAATTTGAGTTTGGAATACATTGTTGATGATAATGGTACATTCCGTTATCGCGATAGAATTTGCATTTCGAATAATCTAGATTTGAAAGATGATATTCTTTCCAAAGCTTACAGTAGTACATACTCTATTCATCCAGGTAACACAAAGACATATTGTAACTTGAAACAGATATACTGGTGGCCGGGTATGAAATGAGAAATTTGTGAAATTGTAGCTATATGCTTGATTTGTCAACAGGTGAAAGCAGAACATCAGGTACCATCAGATTTACTACAACCGGTTATGATTTCTGAATAGAAGTAGAAGCGAGTCACGATGGATTTAATATCTGGTTTACCTATAACTCTGAGAAAGGAAGATTTGGTCTGGGTAATTGTTGACAAATTGACTAAATCGGCACATTTTATTCTAGTCAAAACAGACTTAACACTTGAGAGATTAACAAAACTATATATGTCTGAGATTGTGAGATTACACGGAGTTTTGACATCTATTATGTCAGATTGAGATATGAGATTTACATCGAGATTTTAGAGTAGATTTCACGAGACTTTAGGCACTAAGCTTAATTTCAGCACTGCGTTTCATCCTCAGACTGACGGAGAATTAGAACGGGTGATTTAGATTTTGAAAGATATGCTGAGATGTTGTATACTCAAATTTGAAGGTAACTGGGAAAAGTACCTACCGTTAGCTGAATTCGCTTATAATAACAGTTATCAATCTAGTATATAAATGGCACCATTTGAAGCTCTTTACGGGAGGAAGTGTAAAACACCATTGTATTAGTCTGAATTGAGTGAATCCAAAATGGTGGGAATTGATTTGATCAGAGAAACAGAAGATAAAGTTTGACATATTCGGGATTGTTTGAAAGCTGCATCTAATCGTCAGAAATCGTACATGGATCTGAAAAGAAAAGATTTAGAATTTGCAGTAGGTGACCGAGTATTAGGTGGTCGAGTATTCCTGAAAGTTTCCCCGTGGAAAAAGTGCTGCGTTTCGACAGGAAGGGAAAGCTGAGTCCGAGATTTATAGGACCATATGAAATTGTTGAAAGAATCAACCCTATAGCTTATAGATTAGCTTTACTCTCTAAACTTGAGAAAATTCATAATGTGTTTCATGTTTCAATGCTAAGACGTACATATCTGATCCTTCCCATGTGACTCTTCATAGTGAGATTGAGCTACAACTAGGCTTGACGTATTCGGAAGAACCCATAAGAATTTTAGCTCAGGAAGTCAAAGAACTACAGAATAAATGAGTACCGTTAGTAAAATTCTTGTGGCATCGTCATAGTACAGAAGAAGCTACCTGGGAAACCGAGGAATCAATGAAACTACAGTATCCGAATCTATTTTCAGGTAACAATTTTGAGGATGAAATTTCCTAAGGGGGGAGAGTTGTAACAACCAGATTTTCAGTGGTGACGGAACAATGGTTTTGAGACCATAAATTTCTATTGTCTCGACTTGTAAATATTATTTTTAGAATATTTGTAGAGTCGTTAGAGTCATATTAAAATTTGGTTTAGAAATATTAATGTTTAGATAGTTAATTAAATAAAAAGGACTAAACTGAAAAAGGTGCAAAAGTTAGTAATTAGTTTAATTAAATGACTAATTAGCCTATTAACCACATAAGGAGGGACCAATATAGCAATTAGTCCCTAATAGCTAATGTTGGACGGCTAAGTAAGTGAAAATAATAAATTAATGTATAATGGATGGTAAATTTGTAATTAAAATGAAGTTAAAACAAAATGAAAATTAAAAAAAAATTAAGTAAAAGAAAAATGTTTTCTTCTTCATTTTCACCTTCCATAGTCAAAATTCAAAGTTCTCGACCAAGAAAATTTCTCTGCATGTGAGTTCAATTCTTACCTGTTTCTTGTAATTTTTATGTTTTTGAGATCGTTGGAACTAGGTCTAGCTAGCCCGTATCTTTATTTTTGATTCTGTTAAAATTTTTTGAAGTTTCCATTGACGAATATTGAATGTTTTTTATGAATACCATGTATTTGGGGCTTTGATTATGTTACTTGATGAATTTGTAAAGTGATTTTTGTTAGATTTTGATTTTAGGATTAAATTACAAAAATGTCAAAATAGTAGGGTTTGATAGTGAATTTGATATTTATTAGGGACTGTTTGAGGGCCTAGTATATTTGAATAAAATATTGCTTTGAGAAAAACATTTAATTTGATGAATTTCGAGTTAAGGGACTAAATTGTAAAATTTTTAAAAGTTTGGGTAATTGTATAAATTTGAAAAATAAAAGGGTATTAATTGTAAAATGGATTTGAAATGAAATATATTGTAATAATTGAAGAATTTTATGTTATAGATCAATATTCCATAGATATTCGAGGAAAAGAAAAAATAGCAGAATAGTCCCTAAACTTCTACAATTTCTATGATTCAGTCTAGGTAAGTTCGTTATATGGTTACTATTAATTGTATTGAATATTTCATGTTTTTTTTATTATTGGTTAAATCATGAATTTCACTTAGTTATGTTTAAAGAAATAGAAATGTAATGTTATTCGAGTTATGTGCTTAGCAGGCTGTGTGCCGGTAATATTCGGGCTGTGTGCTTGCAGGCTTTGTGTCGGTGATATTTAGGCTGTATGCCTAGCAGACTTTGTGCCGGTGATATTTGGGATGTGTGCCTAGCAGGCTTTGTGCTGGTGATATTCGGGCTATAGGCCTAGCAGGTTTTGTGCCGGTTATATATAGGCTATGTGCCTAGCAGGCTTTGTGCTGGCTATATACGAGCTATGTGCCTAGTAGGCTGTGTGCCGGTGATATTCGGGCTATGTACTTAGCAAGCTGTGTGCCCGTGATATTCGGGCTATGTGCTTAGTAGGCTGTGTGCCGGTGATATTCGGGCTATGTGCTTAGCAGGCTGTGTGCCGGTGTTATTTGGGCTCTGTGTGTAGCAAGCTTTGTGCTGGTGTATTGAAAATTTACATCAATTTGATCGTTTTGGTTAATTAATAAATGAAGCTAATACTGAACTTTCTAAGCTTTTTAGTGCTTATTAGTTTGATTTATTCTTGTAGGACCTTAGGAATCATTGCTTTGATTGGGTAGACTCAGAAGCTCACACATTATCATCAACATCTCAGTTGTCATTTTGGTTCTTGCTCATTGGTTTAAGTGGCATGTATTAGGAAGGGTCTTTATTAATTAGATATTTTGTTAGATATTTTCTATGGATGTAAACATTGAAAGTTGTTATATTATGCTTGTTGCTAGTAAAAGATAGTTGAACTTGTGTGCATAATTAAGTAAACCTTTTGGAACATATATAAGTAGAGAATGTATAAATCTTTTGGTGCCAAATGATGATGCTTGAATACTTCATGTATGTTATGTGAACTAGCTTTGTTTATAATAATTTATGATGCTTTATTTTGATAAATGTTTGGCATGTTTAGATGAATTGTTGGTTGCTTGAAATTGAGGTGCCTTATGGGCAAATTTTTTGGATGAATTATTTTGGTAGATTATATGGACTATGTTATGAATGAATTGGTTTATTTTGAGGTCTATTATGTGGGAACAAAATGCTTTTAGGTACATATTGGAGTTAGAGATGGAAATGGCTAAAATTTTACCAATTTCATGTCTACATGGCTTGAGACACAGACGTGTGTCTTGGCTGTGTATGACACACAGCTATGCCACACGGCCGTGTGTCCCCTGTAGGTTTTTAAGGCATCCAATTCAGGAAGTTACATGGCCTAGCATACAACCTGGCACGCGACGTGGGAGGCCATTTCGAGAGTTACATGGCCTGGCACATGGGCGTGTGGCTTAGACGTGTGAACCAAGCCAGAGAGTTACACGGGCATGGACACGACTGTGTGTCCCTGCTATGAATGTCCACACGGCCTGAGACACGGGCATGTGTCTCAGCCATGTGAGTCACACGGCCGTATAACCCCTACAGGGTGAAAAATTTTATCTTTTTCCTTAAGGTTCCAAATGTTTTCGAATTAGTCCCGAGTCAACCATAATGTTTTTTTTTGGGTCTTGAGGGCTTGAATGAAGGACAATATGCATGTGTTTGAATGAAATTGATATGAATTATGAAATGTTTAGAATTGAATGTTTTTAGTTACAATTTTATGGTAATGCTTCGTAACCCTATTTTGGCAATGGATACGAGTTAGGGGGTTACAGGGAACACTCGTTCCAATTTGTCTTTTGATGTCGCCTATCATGATCATTAATTGGCTCATCTGATCCTCAAGCTTAGTCAATGTTCTAATTGAGTTGGTGCATTCAGACTGCACTTGCTTAACATCTGTTCTCATTAATTGTATCTTTCCCTCAATTCTATCCAGTCATTAACCACATGCATTATGGTTACTAAGGTTGGCCCTATCTTGGGGTCTCTACAAATAAGAAGGTTGGTAATTAGTATTTTTATCTTGATTTGAATTGTTACCTCCTCTTTGGTTTCCTCCCCATCTTATATTCGGGTGATCTCTCCAATCAGGATTATAATAAGCATTCGAATAAGGGTTTCCACCTCTATTCCTGATGTAATTTATATCATTAATAGAAATATTGATATAGTGGAAGAACAGTTTGTCTCCTCCATGCATAGACGATGTATAAGCAGATTCGATACGGTTGAGTTTATCCACTAACTGTTGATACTTAGCATCCTCTTGGATAGCTTTAACCGCAATGGGTTTTTGGACATATGTGAATTGTTCGATAGGCCATCAACAAGATTTTAAGGCCATATTTTTAATAATTTCATAAGTGTCCTCGTACGTTATGTTCATAAGGGCTCCTCATATTGCTTTGTCTAATCCAGATTGTCCGTTTGCACCCAATCCGTTGTAAAATACTTATAGTCGCATCCACTCAGGATATCTGTGGTATGGGCATTTTTGAAAATTTTTTTTGAAATATTCCCACGCCTCGTAAAAGCTTTCTCCCTCCATCTGTCTAAAGATAACAGTCTCTTTTTGTAGTTGAACTGCTTTACTGATTGGGAAGAAATTCTGTAAGAACTTTCCCATGAGTTCATCCCGTATCGTGATAAACCTTGGTTTCTACAAGTCTAACCAAGAAAAGACGTTATCAAGCAAGGAGACAAGGAAAAATTGAAGACAAATAGCGTCATCAATGAGCTTGTTATATTTAAAGGTGTCACAGAGTTGGAGAAACCATTTTAAGTGCTAATTAAGGTCCTTTGTCATTGTGCCCTTAAACTGCAGATTATTTTGGATCACTTGAATCATTGTCGAATTAATTTCAAAGTTATTGGCTGTATTTTTCGGCCTTGTTATGCTTTCCTAAACTATATCTAGACTTGGTAGGGAATAATCCTTAAAGGTTCTTTCATTCCGAGCCATATGTATGTTTGCTAGTAGCTGTGGTGCTGGTGGATTTCCTAAAATTTCATTATCAGTGTCACCAAATAGTGGATTTTCATGTGGTGCGTTTCCTACAGTTGATTGTGGTTGTTCTTGCATCTCATTATTCTTTATTTGTTCTTTGTTGTCGATGATTTCTTCAAATTATTCTCTATGGATTAGTTGCTGTTACTGAAACAACTCATTTTTAGTGAAATTGAAATAGTGGTTTCGGGACCACAATTTTGACGAATGAATTATTATTTTAATGTATATAGGATTATCGGAAGGTTGTATTAAAATTTCGTTAAGAAATTTCGATGTTTAAATGGTTAATTAAGTAAAAGGACTAAATCATAAAAAGGGTAAGAGTTGAGTTCTTCTAGTTAAAAGGATCTAATAGCTTTGAAATCTTAACCTAAGGGACTTGGATGATTAATAAACCAATTAAGATGATAGTGGATAATTATGGACTAGGTTTTATTGAAATTTTAAAAGTTTTTAAAGGATAAAATGGTAAATGATTAATTAAAATAAAATTAAATAAATCAAAATTTATTCATCTTTTTCAAACTTCTTCTACACTAAAATTGAAGAGGAAAAAGACATTATTTTTATGCTTTAAAGATTAGGTTAAGTCTAGCTCATGCATGTTGGTGGTTTAAGGTTTGTTTTTAATGATTTTTATGTTTTTGTGATCGTTTTAGCTTAATCTAGCTAGGCCGGTGGTTAAATTGTAAAATTTTTAAAGGTTTTGACACTTTCCATGAATGTTTTTGAATGAGTTTTGATGGTAAATGGTAGATTATGAATCCTTGTTGAAAAATAAACAATTTTTGATGAAAATGACATTTAGGGACTAATTTGTTAAATGTATAAATTCTAGGGTTTTATTGTGAAATGATGGTAAATATGAGTTGTTTCAAGGTCTCTTTCATATTAGATTAACATGGATTTAGATTAAAATGGTTATATTTTATGATATTAGCCTAAGGACTAAATTGTGAAAAAGTTAAAATGTTAGGGGTAAATTGGTAATTTTATATAAATGTGAATTATGGGTTGAATTGAATGTTTGAGGTTAATTGGAATACTTAATTGAATATAATTATCTATTTAGATCAAGATAAATCGTGTATAGACTTAGATCGAGGTAAAGCAAAAGTTTTGGATTAATTTGACCAAACTACTATGCCCTTAGTCATCGAGGTAAGTTCGTATGAACATTGTATTATGTTATTGTTACTTAAATTGAATGTTTTACGATGTTGCTTTTAATGAAAATGGATCGGTATATTTAAACCTATCAATGCTACGATGAATATCGAGTCCCGGTTGAACATTAGGAATTCTTAAGATACGAATGACATGTCACTAGGGATTTCATGTTTTAGATGTTGGTCTTAAATGTCCTACAGATGGCTGAGATCCTGCATTTGTTGTGGATACTCCGCAGCTCATGTGAGAAGCATCATGTAGCTTACATTCCAACCCACAGCTCATGTGAGCAGGCCCATTTCACAGCTCGAATGAGATATGATGTAAAGGAAATGTTACGGTTATATGTAAAGACACACTTTGTGTGAGCTTTCCCGAGTATCCAAGGTAATTCGAAATGATTCAACGAGCAAGAAAAGGGAACGTAATGGTAAGTATTTAAATGAAATTATGCATAATCTTATGGAACAAATGTATGAATTAAATGATATGTTTCATATGGAAAATGACTTATCTTATGGTTAGTCCATTTGAATTATGTACAAGTGTGCTGACTTGTGTATTGATGGTGATATTTAGGCTTATGCCAAGCATATGGTTTGGATTATTATAATTATGCTTTACATTATGAAAATGAAATGGTAAGTTATGTTTTGTTTATACGAGCATACTAAGCATTATTGCTTATGCAGTTTCTTTCCTATGTTTTTTTAGATTATCGGAAGCTCAATTTGGTTGGAAGTTTGTCAGAGATCTGTCACACTATCTAACAAACATTTTAGTAGTTTTTAAATATTTTGGCCAAGGTTTATAATGACACGTATATGATAACTTGTAATGGTATTATGATGAATGGTTTGCTGGTGTTTTGGCATGTATAAGTTTTAAGACTTATCTTGGTTTGGTACCATTTGATGTTTTGACAAGTTGGGTCACTTCACTCACCTTGTTATGCATGTTTATAAGATCTTTTATAGTATGTTTGGAATGGCATGTCTATGGTCAAGTATGTGGTATGCTTTTGCAAGTATTTAACTAGGATTTGATGATTGAAATATGGTAAATTTACATGTTTAGGTAAGTGTGGTTGTATGCATTTGAGGTGCCTTTGAATGGAATATTGGTTAGTTGAATTAGGACTCTTGAAATGACAAAACTATGTATGTTTAGATAATATTTTGGTGCTTTGAAAGTGTGCACATTTGGTCTAAATGTTTATGCATGAAATGGTCTTGGAAATGGCTTGATATTAGGTAAATTTGGGTCTCCACGGCCCTAGACACGGGTGTGTGACTCAACCATGTGAGACACATGGCTTGGCGACATGGCTGTGTGTCATCTAATGATTTCTTAGGTTGCAAGTTAGTGAGTTACATGGCCTGGCATACGGGCATGTGGGGCAACTTAGAGAGTTACACGTCCTAACACACATGCGTGTGACACGACCGTGTGTCCCTAGTTTGAAGGTTACATGGCCTGAGACATGGGCATGTGTCTCAGCCATGTGAGGCACACGGCCGTGTGACCCTTATTTTATAAATTTTGCACCTTTTTCCTAAACTTTTAAATCATCAAATCCTAGTTAAACACTTGCAAGCTAAATGTCATCTTCTCCACCTAAATTCTTGAAGAAAAAAAGATTATATTCTAGGGTTTTAACATTCAGCACTTGCAAGCTTAATTGATCAAGAAAAGAGGAATCCAAAATTAGATCGAGGGAAAGGCAAAGTTATCGAGTAAACAATCCGATTCATCAATTCTGAGTACGAGGTAAGTTCGTATGCAATGAACTTATTTGTAATTTCATTTTATATGCTTTGATAAAGCATGAATTGTGATTATGTGATTACGGACAAGTTTGAGAATGATTCGACGATGATTCAACAAGTGTGAAATCGCGGTTGAACCTTAGGAATAGTTTAGGATGATAGTGACATGTCATTAGGTTATTGTGTTGGCTATGATATCGGCACTTTGGGTGCAAATGATACCTTGATTTGGCTACGGGGCATGGTATAGGTATTTCCAAAATGAGTTACCTTGATTTGGCTATGGGCCGTGGTATAGGTACTCCGGGATAAGTTGCCTTGATTTGGCTTCGGGCCATGATATAGGTACTTATCGATTGAGATTCTTGAGTATTCGACTTCTGTTCTGAATGGTTCAAAACAGGTAAAAGAATGATTTGAATGAGAAAGAGGTTAGTACGAGACATTATAGGTATGTACGGAACCTATTCGAGTATGAAATAGAGAAAGTTCGTTGAGTTTATAATTGGTCATGTTTTGAGACATGAAAAAGGTTTGTAGAAATGTGTTTATGATTTTGTTATATGTAATTGGTAAAATTACATTTATGTGATGTTTTGAATTACTCACTTACGAGCTTACTAAGTTATGAAGCTTATTTTGTGTTATATTCCTATGTTTTATAAAGAATCAAGGCTAACTCAGATTCGGGAGTCGTCGGGATCATCATGGCACTATCGGACACCTAAGTTGGTATTTTTGAATTATACATATAGAGTATGGCATGTATAGGCTAGACGTGGAACTTTGGTTGTGAATATAGCCATAGGATTTGGCTTGTAAATGCATATGTTTTGTTTTGTGTATATAGCAATAAGTGATGGCTTATTTTAGTATGTTATGGTATGAATGAGGTTATGGTTTCATAATTGCTCAATGGTGATATTTTGAATTTGGTTAATAATCTATATGGTGTGATTGAAGTTGATAATTTTAGTAGTTATGTGCATATGAATTATTACTTGATAATATAAGTGTTGAATGGGTGATTGACATTGAAATGGATATGGTACGTTTTGTGCACTTGGTTGATGATTTTGGGATGCCTATTGTATGATGAAATGTTACTATTTTGGTTTTTTAGGTGAGCATGAGAAAGGGTGGCAAATTGGCCTTGCAAATGGCTGATAATACTCTAGAATGACATATTTTATGTGCTAATTGCATGTTTATTTTGAGTATGATCCTACTAATTTGGGTTATTTTATGACCTTTATCTTTTAGGGACTTAATTGAAAGCAGAAGTAAATTTAAGGGCAAAAAGCGTGAATTTGGAGATAAATTGGGCCAACATGCGAAGTAGGAGAGAAGTGGTGCCAAAAATGCAAGCATGGACTACATAAGGGCTAAAATGCAAAAGAAGAGATTTTATAGCACAAGACTCTATTTTAATTTCAATTATATTAGGATAATTATTAAGGATTTTTATTTAGATTTAATTTTAGGATTTATTTTCATTTATCTTTAATTATCTTTAATTATTTGTATTTATCTTTTAGTATTTAATTAGGAATAGGCTAGGTTTCCTAGTACTATAAATAGGGGATGGAGTGGCACATATTTGACATCTCTTTTTTTCTGAAAACACTCCCTCTCCCAAAAACTCTGTCTTTTGTTCTCTCCATATTTTCTTCAATAAGAATCTCATTTCTATTATATTTATTTCTTCCCCAAAAATCATGAGCATCTAAACTGAACTAGCCGAAGGTTGTCGAAATTCCCCAAAAAAGGTTCATGAGGCTTAAAATCCGCGCTTAGCCTTTTCAACAAGGTATTCATCGCTTCTCCGCATTACGGGGCTGACGCTTCCGTCCATGTCCCTTAATAAGTGATTTTTTCAACATGTGCAAGGAACAACCGCTTTGTACGTTTTGGGAAGGTTGCACAGTCGGTTCGTTGGCTTTCTGTGTTAGAGGTTGGCGAGCCCAAGAGACAAAATGGTGTGGTATTCGCCATTGGGAAGTGATGATCTAGCAGAAGACATTCCCACAAAAGCGATTGTTGGCTAGAGTCAGGTTCCACCAAATCTTAAGTTTAATATTTTGGAGCTTGTGGTCATAGGCGTCCTCTTCCACTATAACTGGCTTATTCCGCTTAAGAAGGATCACTTAAATTTCAAGGATTGGACCCAAGGTGAATCGAGACAACCGGAGGCTGAAATCTCGCCACATAAGAAACTCTCTCTTTTCCCAAACTCTGTTTATTTTTATATTCTCCATTTTAATTTTGCAATTTATTTAATTTCGCAGTTTCAATTCGACTTTAAATTCTGTTTTTATTTTATTTCAAAATTCTTAATTCTGTTATTTTTTATTTTTTACGAACGCAAGTTTTCTTAGGCACGATTCTGCCCAGGATTTCAAGAAACAAGTATTTTTTCAATCCGGTCCCTGAGGATTCGACCCTACTTCCCCTTTACTGTTCTTTTCCATTATTTTGTAGGAAATAAGATATATTTGGTGCTCTCAATGACCGTATCAAATTTTGGCGTCGTTGCCAGAGACTGGCAACGTACTAATTTTGTTCTTTATTTCTTATGACCAGATCTACTCCAGGTACTCTTGCGTTTGATTCGGAGATTGAATAGACTGCGAGAGCTAATCGCAAAGAAACAAAGCTAAGGAAAAAGTAGTCATCAGTGGTTGGGACTCAAAATAATCCACCTCTAGAAACATTTGAAAGTGAAAAAGTAGAAGTCGATTCACCAGAAGAAGTACTTAACGCTAAGGTTAACGAAAACATTAATTTAGCACATCAACCAATGGCTCAAACAATTTGGCAACTAGCCGAAGCTGCTGCAGAACAATCGCCGTTGTGCATTACGTATCCTACTATGGATACTAATTTTGACCTGAAGTCAGGTTTAATCCAACTTCTGCCAACTTTTCGTGGGTTGCAAAACTAAAATCCCCACAAACATCTAAAAGAGTTTCATATGGTTTGTCTAAGTATGAAACATCAGGGGGTAACTGAGGATCAAATTAAATTGCGTACTTTCCTTTCTTCCCTAGTAGATCCTGCTAGGGAATGATTATTTTATTTACCTCCTGGATCTGTAACGACTTGGGCTAATCTTTCTCGTTTGTTTCTCAACAGGTTTTTTCCAGCATCGCATGCAACTAAGTTAAGAAGGGAAATCATTGGAATAAGGCAAAAAAAAGTAGATTCTCTGTACGACTATTGGGAGCGGTTTGAGAAGTTATGTGCAAGTTGCCCACAACATGGTATAATGGAATAATCTCTTATCCAGTACTTTTATGAAGGCCTGAAACTCATGGAGATGAATATGGTAGACGTCGCTAGTGGAGGAGTGTTGGTCAACATGACTCCTCAACAAGCAAGAGACTTGATCTCTACGATGGCTACAAATTCTCAGCAATTTCGAGCCAATCCTGAACCCTCTAGAAGGGTTCACTGGCTAAGTAATTCTATCGTTGAGGATAAACTTGATAGACTTACTAATATTGTAAATTCTCTTAGTGCAAAAAAAGCAAGACCAGCCCGAGTATGCGAAATATGTGCTACACCTGAACATACAACTGATGCATGTCCCTGTCTGTATGATGATACTATGGCTCATTTAGATATTGTGGGAAATTTCCTTGGGCCACCACAAAGGCGATATGACCCCTACGCTAATACCTACAATCCAAGATGGAGAGACCATCCTAATTTAAGTTATGGGGCCAATCCATGATATAACCAGCCATACCAAAATCAGGTTCCACTACAGCCACGAGATTCTGGTAATTCTCTAGAAACTTTGGTCAATAAATTAGTAGCTAATGTCATTGATTTTCAACAGCAAACTCTTAATTTCCAAAGAGAGACGAAGGATTTCCAACAGAAAACCAAGGCATCCATAAGGGAGTTGACCATATCAATTAAGAAATTGAACTCTCAAGGGAAGCTGTCGTCACAAACAGAACCTAATCCAAGACAACACACAAATGTAGTGACGTTGCAAAATGGAAAGGTACTAGAACCAATTCCTGGCAGGAATCTTGGCCAAGAAATTGCCCAGGAAAAGCCCGAAAATGATGAAGAAGTTTGAGTGAAACCTCCATTGCCCAAAATTCAACCTCCATTTCCAGGATGATTAAATCAATGTCGAAAGGGCAAATAAGATAAGGAGATCCTCGAAACATTTAGAAATGTCGAGATCAATATACCACTTTTGGATGCTATAAGACAAATTTTGCGGTATGCCAAGTTCCTTAAAGAACTCTACACCAACAAACAAAAATTAACAGGTAATGAAAAGGTAAGTGCTGGTGAGAATGTATCTGCAGTGTTACAGCGGAAAAAACAGTGAAATGTAAAGATAGGGGCATGTTTGCAATACCATGCAAAATAGGCCATTTAGGAATTAAGAAGGCTATGTGTGATTTAGGGGCCTCCATAAATGTCATGCCTTTTTCTATTTATGAATCACTTAACGCGAGTTTTTTTGACAAAGACCGGTGTTACCATTCAGTTGGCAGACAGGTCCATTATGCATCCCGAAGGAGTCCTCGAGGACATATTAGTCAAAGTCAATGGGCTTATTTTCCCTATAGATTTTTATGTGATAAAAATGGAGGAGGATAACGCTCTTGGGTCTTCAAACATCTTGTTGGGGTGACCTTTTCGTAGTACTACGAATATTAAGATTAACGTATGAAGCGGAACCTTCACGATGGAGTTTGATGGGGAGATCGTGAAGTTTAACGTTTATGGCACTATTAGTCACCAAAGTGAAGTCTTGGACGTAAACAGTGTCGACATAATTAACTCATCAATAGAAAAAACTTTTGAGTCATCTTATGGAGATAAATCTAAAATGATGTTTGATGATTTTGAATCTGTTAATAAATTATTGGCTCCCATGAATACTAAACTTCTATCTTCTATTATGCAGGCACCAGATCTAAAATTAAAACCACTTCTCGAGCATCTCAAATGCATATTTTTGGAGAATGATGAGACCATTACCGACTTAAAAGGGATCAACCCCTTGGAGGAAAATACGAAACTAAAGAAAGAGTCGCAAGGACGATTAAACAGAAATATGGTAGACGTGCTAAAAAATGAGAATTTCCAAGCCTATACGAACAATAGAATTCAGCTGGAACAGCCCCAATACTAGTTGGGGCGTCAAGCTAGCGACGTTAAACAAGCGCTTATTGGGAGGCAACCCAATTTTTATTTTTCTTTATTTTTATTTTATTTTATTATTCTATTTTATTTATTATTTATTTATTACTTTATTTTGTTTGAGTGATAATTAATTTCTCTTCTTTTATTTAGGTACACTAATGTAAAAATAGGGAGAAAAAGGAGAAAAACTAAAAAAATTCGCATGAAACAGCTCTTATTCCATCCCTATTCCAGTCTGGAATAGCGTCTTCCTACCCTAGGTTCCCTAAAACCTGCCTCTAAACACTCACCCATCAGCCAAACACCATTCCTTTACACCCCCAAACTATAAAAATAAACCCATTTTTACACCAAAAATCCCATCAGCCACCACACCTTCTTCTCCATCCTTCCGTCATCAATTTTTAGCCACCAAGGTGAGGACCCAAAGCCGAGCCATTGCCGCATGCGTCACCTACCCCATAGCCACCCTTCACTGGTTCACCTTTTTTTTCCTTTCTGCACGAAACCACCGCGCCATCACCCTCCTCTCCGCATGTGTCGTCCTTTACAATAGTAATTACACGAGGAGTTTTTCTAAACTTTTTCCACCTATTTGTTTATTTTCTTCCACATCGAGGACAATGTGTTTTAAGTGAGGGGAGGTATTCCTCATTATTTCTGTCGTTTTATCTGTTGCTTTTACTGTTGTGTTACTGTTGCTGTTGCCTTGTGCTCGTTTCTACCCATATTTATTTATTTCGAATATTCTGCCTGTTTTCATGCCCAAGAATTTGACCATGACTTGGCCATTGTTTGACCTCCATGCATGATTCTTATCCACTGAGTTAATTATGATTTTTCTTGATAGATTTCATCTCCACTGTTTTATTTCTTTTAATTAAAATAATTATGATTAATAGAGTTAACCCTATTTTGCTTTTAGTAAATTTGATTAAGTCTAAATACAAAGAGGACACTTAATACAATTGCATGTTTAAAATATGTTCATGACTATTAAGGCGGTTATTGAAACTTATTTTTGACACTTGATTGTTTTTTCCTAAGTCCTCCAAAATTAAAATTTCGTTTAATAATAATAATGTTTCCGTGGTTATGATTGCAGCTTAAGACATGACTAGCTGAGTAACGGGGGTAGGGTGCTTGGGTTGTCATCCTATTTCGCGTCAAAAGGTTGTGTGACATGTTAGGTAAAACTTCGCTAACCGGAATTAATTTTTAAGAATATGTTGGGCTGAGTAACCGAGGTGGGGTGCTTGGCTGTCATCTTTTTTCGCGTCAAAAGGTTCAATATATTCTTATGTAAAAATAATTAAGTTAAATTAAATTAAAAAAGGGAAAAAAAAGAGAAAAAAGAAAAAAAAAAGACATATTAATAAAGTGTGGGAACTAAAGGTGGAAACAAATAGGGTGTCTTGATAAGTTTGGTAAATTACCTAATTTTCATGAAATAATCCAAGTCGATCTTAATTTTTGTGTGTGTTAATTGGAATACTTTTTCAATTTTACTTAAAGCAAGCTAAGAGTTCTCTTTATTTTTCATATGCATTTTGACTAATTTTTATAAAACTTTGGAGTAGTATTTCTTTTATGGCAGGACTTAATTTTCACAGTGGACACGAACCATACTTGAGGACAAGCATGGGCTAAGTAGGGGGAATTTGATAATACTCTAGAACGACATATTTTATGTGCTAATTGCATGTTTATTTGGAGTATGATACTACTAATTTGGGTTATTTTATGATATTTTATCTTTTAGGGACTTAATTGAATGCAGAAGTAAATTTAAGGGCAAAAAGCGTGAATTTGGAGATAAATTGGGCCAACTTGCGAAGTAGGAGAGAAGTGGTGCCAAAAATGCAAGTATGGACTACATAAGGGCTAAAATGCAAAAGAAGAGATTTCATAACACAAAACTCTATTTTAATTTCAATTATATTAGGATAATTATTAAAGATTTTTATTTAGATTTGATTTTAGGATTTATTTTCATTTATCTTTATTTATATTTATTTATCTTTAATTATTTGTATTTATCTTTTAGTATTTAATTAGGAATAGGTTAGGTTTCCTAGTACTATAAATAGGGGATGGAGTGGCACATATTTGACATCTTTTTTGTTCTGAAAACACTCCCTCTCCTAAAAACTCTGTCTTTTGTTCTCTCCATATTTTCTTTAATAAAAATCTCATTTCTATTATATTTATTTCTTTCCCAAAAATCATGAGCCACTAAACTAATCTAGCCGAAGGTTGTCGAAATTCCCCAAAAAAGGTTCATGAGGCTTAGAATCCGCGCTTAGCATTCTCAACAGGGTATTCATCGCTTCTTCGCATTACGGGGCTGACGTTTTCGTCCATGTCCCTTAATAAGTGATTTTTTCAACTTGTACAAGGAACAATAGCTTTGTACGTTTTGAGAAGGTTGCGCAGTCGATTCGTTGGCTTTCTGCGTCAGAGGTTGGCGAGCCCAAGAGACAAAATGGTGTGGTATTCGCCATTAAGAAGTGATGATCTAGCAGAAGACATTCCCACAAAAGTGATTGTTGGCTAGAGTCAAGTTCCGCCAAATCTTAAGTCTAATATTCTAGAGCTGGTGGTCGTAGGCGTCCTCTTCCACTATAACTGGCTTATTCCGCTTGAGAATGATCACTTAAAAGCCAAGGATTGGACCCAAGGCGAATTGAGACACCCGGAGGCTGGAATCTCGCCACATAAGAAACTCTCTTTTTTCCCAAACTCTGTTTATTTTTATATTCTCTATTTTAATTTCGCAATATCAATTTGATTTTAAATTCTATTTTTATTTTATTTCAAAATTCTTAATTCTGTTATTTTTTTTATTTATCAGAAATGCAGGTTTTCTTTTGCACGATTCTGCCTAGGATTTCAAGAAACAAGCATTCGTTCAATCCGGTCCCTGAGGATTTGACCCTACTTCCCCTTTACTGTTCTTTTTCATTATTTTGTAGGAAATATGATATATTTGGTGCTCTCAACGACCACATCAATGGCTTATTTTTGTCTACAGGGGTAGAGACACGGGCATGTGTCTCAGCCGTGTGCGACACACGGTCATAATACACGGCCGTGTGTCCCCTAGTGTTGAAATTGAATTGAATTCAGTATGCTCCACACGGCCTCACACACGGGCGTGTGACTGGCCGTATGGAACAAGTTAGTATACCCCCTAAATGGCACACGACCTAGCATACGGGCGTGTGACTTGGCCGTGTTGCATAAGTTAGTATACCCTACAGGATTGGCACGATTAGTACACGGCCTAGCACACGGGCGTTTGTGGCCATTTCAAAGGGCACACGGGCTAAACACATGGGCGCGTGGTCAGCCGTGTAGCCCAAGTTAGTATGTATGCCCTGTTTTCAGACGCCCTGGGACACGGGCGTGTCTAGAGCCGTGTGAGGCACACGGTCTGTTCACATGGGCGTGTGACCCTTGTATGGTTGAAAAATTTCTAAGTTTTCCAAAATTTTCATATGTTATCGGTTTAGTCGCGAACCACTTCTAAAGCATGTTTAAGGCCTCGTAGGCCCTCATAAGGGACAATATGAATATGATTGAATGACACTTGAGTATGAATGTATAAATGTATGAATTATGTTTGTTAAATGATGTTGAGTGATCAGTAATACCTCGTAACCCTATTCTGACAGTAAATACGGGTGAGGGGTGTTACATACTCCTTAACCTTAATTCGGTGACGGATACGGGTTAAGGGTGTTACAACTACAATAGGCATGCCCCTACTGCGAGTCATACATTTAACCCAAAAAGAGAGGATTAGTAAAAAAAAATCATATGTATAACCTAAAAATCTTCTAATTATTCTTTCAGAGTGTGAAAATTGAAATTTAACTAGACGTTGCCTCCCTGGCAACGACTCTAATAACTTTACCGCCTCTGGATGTTCTAACTTCTAAAGTGCGAATACTGCAATATAATATAAGAATATGAGTCGATATCCGTAAGTATACGGGTCAAGTTGTAATATAGTTTTACAATGGAGTAGTTGAGTACTCTGAGGATCATACCCAAGGGAGGCGAGTGCTAGATTAATTTTAATCTATACACTTAAGGATCTAATTAGTACTTTTTATGTCAGTTATAGCATGAAAGTACAATAAAAGAGGTGTTTTAGGGATTTTATAATAAAAAAATAAAAATAACACAAAAGAAATATAATTCAATAGATCAAAAAGTAGAATGAATCAAATCTTCCTATAGGTGATTAGATCACTTCGACAATCCCCATCAACTGTCGCTTCAGGTTCCTCGTCAATTAACTAGTCACTACCCTAGCAGTATCTTCCAATCTTCTACTAACATAACGAGTCAGCAAGGACTATTTATCTTCTGAGGGTGAAGGTGTTCACGGATGGATCATACCAATTTTGGGTTAATCCCCACCTTGATGACTTTTAGGGTTGTCAGGCCTAGGGTTTGTTTCACGTTATTCCTTTCCCAAACAACTGATCTGTTGAGTAACCCTACAAAACAGTTAAGTGATCATGCCTCCACTTACTAATCCCTCATAGAAGAAATAGTTCCTCATGACTTTCATAAACAATATGGAATAAATGTAAAAAAAGAACATGGTGAATGAACTGAAGTGTAGAGTTTAAGAAAAGCCTGATTAATATTAAGAATAATGCGAATCCATAGAAGTTGATCGTCTTCACAAATCAGATCTCTTGAAAGAAAACAAAGAACAAAGAAATCTAAATTCTAAAAACCTAAGAAAGAAACAAAAATAAATCCAATAGAGAGAATCTAGGCTAAGTGAATGGTGTCTATAACATGTGCCAAAGGAGCGTATTTGATACGAGCAACTTAGCCAAATTCAAAGGCCATAATAGAGATGAGCTTAGTTTCCCTCAAGGCCCAATTACGAGATCTAAATTCAAACAGCTAAAGTCAAAATTCAACTTATTCATTCAAGACTTTATCACGAAAAGAATTTGAGAAGAAGAGTTGAAGTTTCAAGACGATAGATTTTAGAGCAATGATGAATTAGAGGGACTAATTTTGTTTGTAGGCCTAAACTCTCAATTCATGATGACAGGCCCATGTGGAAAATGCTAATAAGCTTAGGCACTTCACTTCAAGGACCTCAATTGATCCCACAAGCCTAGACGTTTCATATTGGGTTAGGGTTTTAGGCTTAATTTTTATTATATATGAGCCCAATATTGTTTTTATCAACTCTTATTATTTTGTTAATATTTTAGTCCAAATTTTTTATAATTATTAAGTATTTTAAGTTATTTAGGAGTTTTATGTTAACAAGAAAGTTTAATTTAAAGCTACTTCTTGTTTAGATTAAATTAAAGTTCTAGTATACTTAAGAGTTTTATTTAGATTTATTTAGCTAACCTATATATAGGCCTTTGCATTGTACACAATTCATACAATTAATTATTATTCTATTTCTCTTTTGAGTTAATAAATTCTCTTTAAGTTTTTCTTTTCAAGAATTTCTCTTGAGTTTCTTTTAGAAAAGTTTTTAACAATCTTTTTAAATTATGAGAATCATCTTTAAACTTTTTCTTGCCAATGTTTCTATCTTGGAGGGGAAATTAGAGCCATTTGAAGGGAGTTATGGATTCTTTGTGTTTCCAAGGCTTCTTAAGACTTCTACATGCCACATTCTATTTTTTCCATTTATCTTCTTTATTTACTTCCTTATTATTCTAATATTTAATTTATTATTTTATTTTAGTTATTTATTTTAATTTTTTTTCTTACTTGGATTTGATTTCGTTTTAGGTTGTGTCAAAATCCAAGTTTCTTTTAAAACGTCTAAAGCCTTAAGTCAAATCCATGACTTTGACAAACTTTATAATTCGCTTCCGCATTTATCCATCTCAATCTTTAATATTTGGTATCAGGTTTGGGCATTTTAGGTGCTTTTTTTGTTTTTATAAACTAATTTCTATCAAACCGACTCAAAATAAATTTTTTTACCCCAACAGTTTTCGAAAAAAATATTTAGTGGGTAAACATTTTTCAAACAATCTAAAATTTTACATACTATTTCTTGGCACTATTTTAGAGTATAGAAAAATATGTCCCACAAAAAAAGTGATTGAAAAATTATAGAAAAAAAGAAAATACGAAAAATAAAAAAATTTATGTGGATTAAATATTGTGTCGAAACTTTCCAGATCAGATTTACATTATTTGAGGAGTCTTCAGTTTGAATTTTGTGATTTTTGGAAATGAAGAACACCTCGAACGATGTTTGTCAAGTTGCTTTGCAAATTTTCGAGTTTTCAGGTTTCAACAATTTTCGTTGACTCTTAGCCTTATGTTTTTATTTGTTTTTCTTTTTATTGTCACTTTACACATTCTAACACTTTTTTGTTTCTTGTGTTCGTAGATTAAAGCACGTTACACATTCCTTCCTCCGTGCAACAAATTTTTTTGATGTCTAGCCAATTTTGGACTCATATTGCTATTAGGTTTGCTTTTTTAGCTTGATTCTAATACATTCTGATTGATTGATATAGACACCTTTTAAAAGACTCACAAGATTAATTCTTACCTGATTGAGATTTTTTTTTGAGTGCATAAAGGTTAGGTTTGCTTAATTTTTTTTTCTTTTGAAGTGTTGTGTTTTTCCAGGCTTTCACTATGACTCATGACACTCGTACCCATAAAAACCATGATGAGATACCGTCTGATGACAAAGAGCAAGACGTTACATTGGAGAATATTGTGGGGATGGTAAAATTTCAACATCAACAATTGAACGAGGTACATGATAAATTTGAGGCCAATTTGACTAAGCGTCAAACAGAACTATAAGACAACATTAATCAGTTTTTCAATCAAATTCAAATGCTAACTCGAGCTGTTGCTCATTGGGAAACTTCTTCAAATCAATGATCTTGTGCTCATGATAGTGATAATGATAGGGACAATGAACAACTTTGTATTCATTCCAATATTTGTAGATGCGAATATCATCACATTAATGGAACTTTGGGTATTCTTGATCGAGGCTAGCCTTCTGTTGCTATACCAAAGTTCAACATTTCACCATTCAGAGGAAAGTATGATCCAGATGCATATTGTGATTGAGAAGATAAAATGGAGATCATGTTCTGTTGTTATAGATGTCCAGAGGAGGAGAATTTTCCATTGACTATATTGTCATTTTCAGATTATGCATTGAGTTAGTGGAATCAACTTGTGTTGAACTGCTAAAGGAATCATGAACGAGATGTTGATTCGAGGGAACAATTGACACAAATTATGCGAAAACATTTTATCCCACCTCACTATTATCGGGATATTAAACGAAGACTTCAACGTCTTGTTCAAGGTAATCAATCTATTGATGAGTACTTTAAGGAGATTGAGATGCTTATGCACAAAGCAAATGTCCAAGAAGATGAAGAGATTACCATGGTGTGGTTTGTAGATGGCTTGAACATTTTGATAGCCAATGTTCTTGATCTTGAAACCTACATTGATCTTGAGGACATGGTACACAAGGCAATTGAGATTGAGCAGCAATTTCAACAACGTCAATTTTGTCCATTTATTGCTTCACAATATTATAGAGGTACAAGTTCTAATTTTAGTTTCAAGAATTCAAAACCTCCTTATGCTACTAATAAGTTGTTACTGAAACATGATGAGACTAAACCTTTTGGATGGAGGTGTGGGGCTCTTACAAAACCTTCTTCTTCATTTTATAAGCAGTACACTTCTACTACTTCTTCACCAAAACAATAAAAAGCTTGTGAAATTGAATGTTTTAAGTGTAAAGAGCATGGGCACTATAGTCGTGATTGTGCCAACATGAGACTTTTTTTGATAAAAAAAGATGGTGATTATGCCTCTGATTCTGATAAAACGGACCCAAATATCCTCAAATTAATTGATGATGTCGATGATGGAGGTAAGTTTTATGGTGAAGAAGAGTTGCTGGAACCATTAACTTATCCCCGTCATCTAGTTGTGAGGTTCACCCTCAACATCCAATTGAGGGATTATCATGATCTTTAAAGCAGTAATATATTCCATTCGAGGTGTTTGATTAAAGGTAAGCTTTGCTCATTTATCATTGATAGTGGAAGTTGTGCTAACATTGTGAGCAGCTACCTTGTGGATTCTCTTGCTTTGCCATGTAGCTACCTTGTGAGTAGCTAACACCCTACACCATACCATCTTCAATGACTTAACGAAGGTTCGGAGGTCCGTGTGGTAAAACAGTGCTTGATCACTTTTAAACTTGGGACTTACATTGATGATGTTTGGTGTGATAATGTAAAGCGTAGGTTTGTGCAAGTTTACACAGTCGCTATCAAGTAATAAGTAAGTATCGAGTTATCGTCTCCATAGGGATTGTATTTGTGCTAAGTCACTTAATTCGTAAAATTATAATAACAATTTGGTAGATAAAAACACAATATGATTGAGAAGTGATGATTAAAATTAAATATATTAAACTAAATGCAATGATCCCTAATGCAAATTATTCTAAATATGCAAACTATATGAATGAAATAGATTTTAGCAAAATTAAACACAACTTGCAACAATTATAACATAAATAAACTAGAAAAATTACTTTAATTAAACTTAATTTATTATCAACATGCTTAATAACATTCGGAAAAACATTCCATGGCAACTCGATCTTTCATGAGTTTGGAAACCATATTAGGTCATTTCGGAATCCAATACTTAGTAAATATGCATTTTAATGATTCTTATTTACTAAGGGTTTCTTAGCATTCATGCGAGGTAACAGGGACGTGTTAGGTTTGAAACAGTTTAATCATATAAATCTAAAAACTATGCAGATAACAGAGCTTGGTCAGAGTTGTTATGCAACCTGCAATTTAATCAGGTTAGGATCTAAATTAAGCATGCACATTTCAATTATTTGTCCACTAGCCATCATCTGGTCAGGATTGCTTAGCTAATTCAGGTGCATTTCAATCATGTATGAACGAAATACAGACTTGATTTTAATTGAAAACATGATCGATTGAGGCACAAACATTATAAGCATGAATCAAATAAATATTATTTAATCAAAGCAATCATCCTAGCTTAAATAAAATTAAGCAAATATTGTTGTAAACAAGAACAAAGAACACATGGCAAACATTTTTAGATTAAATCAAAGAAAAGAAAGATTAAACCCAAATCAAAGTGGCTGTCATCTAAGACTCTAATCGACGAGGCTCCTTCGCTC
Source organism: Gossypium anomalum (assembly GCA_025698475.1). Taxonomy (NCBI): domain Eukaryota; kingdom Viridiplantae; phylum Streptophyta; class Magnoliopsida; order Malvales; family Malvaceae; genus Gossypium; species Gossypium anomalum. The sequence continues at coordinate 45,535,920 of CM046960.1, read as the reverse complement.
CTTCACTTTGCTCTTTTTCTGATAGCTCTCCATGGTGGCCGACCAAGGGCTCTTTAAGAGGATTTAATTGCTAAAATCTCTATGAAGAGATGATTCTAGGCATGGGAAATGGAAAATGCTAAGAGAATATAGAGAGAAGAGAGAATGATGAAGGATGAGGGATGATAGATGAGTGAATGAGGGGGTCTTATTTATAGGTGAGGAGAGGGGGATAGTTTGCTAAAAATAGGAGGTTCCATCTCTTCAGGCATCTTCAAAGGGTGGCTGGCCATGAAGTGAGGAAATTGAGCTGATTTTTGCTCAATTTAAGTGCCACAACAACTCAGGATTGAGACTCGATCAAGTGTAAATCTTTCGACAAATCTCTAATTTTTTCAACATTGCAAGGACCTTGTGCAATTAAACCAAAAATTGGTTTATGTGGACAGCCAAGAGTAGCCAAAAATTGGGTTGACTTGGTCTTTAATTTGGACAGTTTTGTAATCTAACAAAGCTATCAAACCTGTCCAAAATAAATAAATAAATTAGAGGACCAAAGAATAAAATTTATCCAATTTAAATAATTAATTTACAACCCAATTTATTAATAAAATATCTAAAAATGAATATTTAAATATAATTTTATATTTTATTATTTAATTTAATCATGCATGGCCCACTTCATGTCTTAAAAATATAATATGCTCAATTTAATATAAAATAAGCCATTTTATGCATGAAAACTATATAATAAAGCATAAAATCACATTTTAATAATTTCTATATCCTAATTTCATATTTTCACATATTTCATTAATTTATTAAATAATTACTTAGTTTTAACAATAAATTTAAGTAAAAAGGTGATAAATTGTATAGGAAAAAATCCTATATATTTTTTCATTTACAAATAACGCTCCCATGCATGCCGCCCACTTGTTACTTGGAAGACCATGGCAGTACGATCGTGATGTTATTCATCATGGTAAATTAAATCGATATTCCTTTATTTTCCATGAGAAGAAGTACATTTTCACCCCTTTGAATCTGAAAGATAATCACAATGATCAAATCAAGATGATGAAGTTTTGTAAGGAGGTTATGGGAAGTAAGACACAAAATTCAAAAAAGGCTGAGCGAAAAGAGGTCTTTAGTGAAAATAACCAAATTAATGATGACCCAATGGTGAGTGCATCCTTTTGTAGGAAAAAAAGAGTGGTTTACAATTTTTATGCGAGTAAAAAAGATGGTATGTATATAATGTGCATCGATTGTTGACCAATTAACCAAATTACTATTAAGTATAGACATCCTATTCCAAGGCTTGATGATATGTTTGATGAACTTTATGGTGCTTGTATCTTTACAAAGATTGATTTAAAAAGCGGCTACCATGAAATTCGAATGAAAGAGGGGAACGAATGGAAAACAAACTTTTAAACTATGTTTGGTTTATATGAATGGCTAGTCATGCCTTTCGGTTTGACTAATGCGCCTAGTACTTTCATGCGCTTGATAACCATGTTTTGAGACCTTATTTGGGTAATTTTGTGGTATTATATTTTGATGATATTCTGATTTACTCAACTTCTTTAGATGATCATGTTTTTCATGTTAAATTCTGTTTTGGATATTCTGCGAATTAAAAAGTTATTTGTCAACCTTGATAAATGCACTTTTTGTCGTTGTAAACTAATCTTCTTAGGTTTTATGGTTAGTGCTCAAGGTATTCATGTCGATGAGGACAAAGTAAAGGCAATTAGGGAGTGGCCCACTCCTAAATCAATTATCGAGGTGAGATGTTTCCATGGTTTAACAAGTTTTTATAGATGTTTTGTGAAGGATTTCTCCACTATTGCTTCTCTACTAACTAAGGTTATTAAAAAGTTTGTGGGTTTTAAGTGGGGAAAAGCTCAGGAAAAGGTTTTTCAAACTTTAAAGGATAAGTTATGTTCTGCTCTAGTTTTTAAATTACCTTATTTTTATACTACTTTCAAACTTGAATATGATGCTTCAAGTATTGGAATTGGTGCCATGTTAATGCAAGAAAAAAAGCCAATCGCATATTTTAGTGAAAAACTGACTAGGGCGCAATTAAACTACTCAACTTATGATAAGGAGTTGTTAGAATTAGTTTAAGCTCTACAAGTTTAGCAACACTACTTGCTGCCAAATGAGTTCATTATCCATACAAATCATGAATCCATAAAATGGTTAAAGGGGCAAGATAATTTGAGCAAGAGCCAGGCTCGATGGGTAGAATTCATAGAGACATTTCCGTATACAATTAAGCACAAAATAGTTAGAGAAAATGTAGTTGCTGATGCCTTATATCGTAGATATTCCTTGATAACTACATTAAATGCTAAAGTCTTAGGGTTTGAACATATAGCAGATTTATACTTAAATGATATTGATTTTGAAAATGTTTTTTTTCCAATTGTGGGAATGGTGCCTTTAACAAGTTTAATCTTGTAGATGAGTTTCATTTTCGCCTAAACAGGTTATGTGTTCCACAATGTTCCATGAGAGAGTTATTAATTCGTGAGGCACATAGTAGAGGCTTAATGGGGCACTTCGGTGTCGCCAAGACACTAGATATTCTACATGAACATTTTTATTGGTCGTACATGAAAAAGGATGTTAAAAAGGTATGTTCTAAATGTATTACTTGTAAACAAGCAAAATCTAAGGTAATGCCTCATGGACTTTATACTCATTTGCCCATTCCTTCTTCGCAATGGGTAGACTTATCCATGGATTTCATTCTTGGTTTGCCACGAACAAAAGAAGGCCGAGATAGTATCTTTGTTTTTGTTGACAGGTTTTCAAAGATGGCTCAATTCATTCCTTGTCACAAAATGGATGATGCTACACATGTGGCTAACTTATTCTTTACAGAGGTGGTGCATCTATATAGTATACCTCGCACCACTGTATCTGGCAGAGACATAAAGTTCCTAAGTCACTTTTGGAAAGTATTGTGGGGGTAATCTTGGTACTAAATTAATTATATTCTACTACATGTCACCCCTAAATTGATGGACAAACTAAGGTAGTCAATCGAGTCTTACGTGCTTTACTACGAACTGTTGTGGGTAAGAACCTTAAAAATTAGGAAGAATGTCTGCCATTTGTTGAGTTTGCATATAATCGATCTATTCACTCTACAACTACCTATTCCCTATTTGATCTTGTTTATGGTTTTAATCCACTAACTGTACTTGATCTTGTACCACTGCCTATAGATAACATTTCTAGTTTAGATGGTGAGAAGAAAGCTGAATTAGTGAAATCCATGCATGCGAAAGCAAGACAACAAATCACCAAAACAAATGAAGAAAATTCCAACAAAGCTAACAAAGGTTGCAAGTAAATTATCTTTGAGCCCGGTGATTGGTTTTGGGTCCATATGAGAAAAAAGTGATTTCCAACTAAACGCAAAACAAAATTGGACCCACGTGGTGATGGATCTTTTCAATCACTCAAGTGAATTAATGATAATGCATATCAAATCGATCTTTCGGGTGAGTATAATGTTAGTGCCACTTTTAATATTACTGACTTTTCTCCTTTTGATATTGCAGATTCAGGGATGAACCCTTTTGTAGAAGGGGGAATGATACGAGCAACATAGCCAAATTTAAAGGCCATAATAGAGATGAGCTTAGTTTACCTCTAGGCCCAAGTATGAGATCCAAATTGAAATAGTTTAAGTTAAAACTTAACTTATTTTTTCAAGACTTTATCAAGAAAAAAACTTGAGAAGGAGAGTTTAAGTTTCAAGACGATGGATTTTGGAGCAATGATGAATTAGAAGGGACTAATTTTGTTCATGGGCCTAAACTCTCAATCTATGATGACAAGGCCTTGTGAAAAATGCTAACAAGCTTAGGCACTTCACTTCAAGGACCCTAATTGATCCCACAAGCCTAGATGTTTCATATTAGGTTCGGGTTTTAGGCTTAATTTTTATTATATATGAGCCCAATATTGTATTTATCAACTCTTATTATTTTATTATTATTTTATTCTAAATTTTTTATAATTATTAAGTATTTTAAGTTATTTAAGAGTTTTATGTTAACAAGAAAGTTTAGTTTAAAACTACTTCTTGTTTAGATTAAATTAAAGTTCTAGTATATTTAAGAGTTTTATTTAGATTTATTTAGCTGACCTATATATAGGCCTTTACATTGTACACAATTCATACAATTTATTATTATTTTATTTCTCTTTTGAGTTAATAAATTCTTTTTGAGTTTTCTTTTCAAGAATTTCTTTTAAGTTTCTTTTAGAAGAGTTTTTAACAATCTTTTTAGATTTTGGGGATTATCTTCAAACTTTTTCTTGCCAAGGTTTCTATTTTGGAGGGAAAATTAGAGCCACTTGAAGGGGGCTGTGGATTCTTTGTGTTTCCAAGGCTTCTTAGGACTTCTACACGCCACATTCTATCTTTTCCATTTATATTTTGTATTTGCTTCATTATTATTCTAATCTTTGATTTATTATTTTATTTTAGTTATTTAGTTTAATTGTTTTATCTGAATTGGATTCGATTTCATTTTAGGATGCGTCAAAATCCAAGTTTCTTTCCAAATGTCTAGAACCCAAGTCAAATCCACGACTTTGGAAAACTTTACGATCGACTTTCGCATTCATACATCTCATTCTTTATCCCTGTTTATAGCCTTCAGGTAACTGTCGTCTTTAACCCTAGGTTAGTTGATGTTCCGGAGCTTTAAGTTTGATTGTAAGAAATAAAATGCCCCTATTTTGTATTTAATTTTTATTCACAGAATTGATATCGTGACACACCAGGACCTGTGTCGCAACACAGCAATTAGTATACTCCTCTTGAGCTATCTTCAGGGGTATGTCGTGACATCGAAGGCAGGCTTGAGTTTTCTCCATCCTACTCTTTATCTTGCGACATAGGATCTCCTGTGTTGCGACATAGCGACCATTATTTGTCTAGGATGCCTTCTAATGGTCTCCTGCACACTTACAAAGTAGTTAGTGTAATACCCTATACCCGGCCCAGTCACCAAGCCCAAATAAAGGATGCTACACCACCGTCTTTTCTCATTTAAAACTGAGAAAAGTCCATTCGTCAATTATCTTATTACGCATGTAGGTTTTAAATCACCCAACCTTAATAATTATAATTGTGACATGCAAATCATAGAATAAATAGTCTTAAAAATGAGTTTTAACATGCATAAGGTTCATTTAGGAAAATACTCAAAATGTATCAGTAGGTATTGATACCAACACTAGGGTATCGATATTTTCCTTGAGTGGTATCGATACCACCTAAAAAATGATACCATACTTGCATTTTGTTTCTCGACTAAATCCCAAAAACTCAAAAATTATCAGTACCTATCATGGAATATCGATACTTTAACCCCAAGTATCGATACACAAGAAAAGGTATCGAGACCAAATCCCTATTTTGACTTCCTGCACATTTCGAAACATAAATGTATCAATTTTGGAACCCAATTATTGCTACCTCTGCCCCTGAACATGAAAATGTAGCATACAAATGCAATTAACTTATTCCAAAATAGTTTCTAAGCATCATGCATAAATTACTTTGATAAATAATCATCCAATGGCTAAATTTAACAGTTTAAGTTGTCAAAATGTGTCCAAGCAAGATATATCAAGCCATCATTAAAGTTCATAAACATAAGCAAACATATAAACTCATAAACTTCCAAAACTGAAACAAAACAAGGTGGTAAATAATCCAAACATATCATGGCACTGAACAAGTCCACCACATTTCCTTATTTCCTAATACAAAAAATAACTGAAAGGACACCTACGAGAATTAACAAGTCTTCTATAGATTACTCCCTAGGACAACCACACCGCCCACATCAAACTATTACTAATCTGCAAATGTTGAAAAGAGTGGGTGAGCTTAACAAGCTTAGTGAATGAGTGAAATAACCACAATACAAACATTCTATCATGCATCCACAATAAGCACATACATATGCGATACTAGAGTCTTATGTTTAGTAATTCGTAACACTTTAACATGCATTGTCTAACAGTTCATTTACATAACATTTATAAGGATAGTTTGCATAGTAACCACATATTTATTAAGGCATTTATCACACAACACACACACATATATATAATACAAGATAATTTGGCACTTGAGTTATGAAACTTATAGTGAGCTCTATCATCACACATCAGATACACGAATCTCTATCACACCACATAGACTTGTAGAGTCAAACATGTTGCAGAAGTAAAGCATATAGCTAACACTAACCTTATTTCCCCTCACATGTCTCATTAAATGGAGCTTAGCTCACATTCCCTTATGCCTCCAAACATGTCCCAGGGTCTGAACACCCCAAATCACTATACATATAGGTGAGTACTCACAATCCTATGGCATGCCAACTATAACCAACGGTTTTAAGAATCATAAGGCCAAAATATCCAATTTAACACACATATTACTTACTGATTATTCGAGCACTATCACTGCATGTTAGCATCTTTTGCAAAACACTATCACTTTCATATAACATATATATATATATATATATCATGTATACATTTACACTTCTCACAACAATTATCATATCCACATATCGTATATTTGAGTTTCTCATCACTATGCATAAGTTCATAATCGTGCAAGCACATAAACCACACACAAATATAGATACAACAAAAATTATACTTGTAAGAGCCCAAATTGGTCCGGGCCTTAAACTAAAATATAAATAAAAATAATAATAAAATCCATCTATCTATTACAGTCCAGTTTACAAAAAAACCCAAATTAATTAGCCCAAATACCAATAAACCCGTAAGCCCACTACTATACTATGCCCATTACACCCTTGACCCAACACAACGACCCAAAAGGCCCAACAGACTTAAGGGTAACAGGAAACCCTAGAGTTTTCCTAAACACTATGGCGCCGCAAACACCTTCTGGAAACTTCGGGGAGCGTCTATCCAGCTCCTTGAATCAAGGCCATCAATGTAGTTAAGACCGGCACCGTCACTGCCGTCGTCGAAGTCTTCATCACCGCTGTGATTTCCATGTTCGCCTGCACACAAATGGAAGGGAAAACAGCACAAAATAGGAAAAACTAAAGGAAATATTTCTTACCAAATGTAAACAGAGGCTATAAAGCCTGAATACTGTTATTGTAAGGAGGGGACTTACGTTTTGGAATACATAGACAGATTCAATAAAAAGTTTATTTTATTTACAGAAAAGAGTATCACAGTCGATTGAGATATACAAAGGTAAACCTTTCTTAAATATATATATATATTGTGAACAATAAAAAAGAAAAGGAAAACGTACAGTTCGGATTCGCGTCGAAAAAGGAGAGATTTTTCAGTTTCCGACCACCTTAGGTGGTGGCGTAGACGGAGGCGCGTGAACGCGTACGAACCCCTAGACGTAGGTACGACGGCGCTCCGAGACCGGCCCCCAAGTCCTCTTTCAGAGGATTTCCCTTTTTTTTTTTTGAAACCAAGTGCAAAAATGATTTGGAGGCTCAGAATTTGGCTTATATAGCCCAAATGAAATGATGTCGTTTTAGTTTAACTCAATAAGCATAAAACGGCGTCGTTTCGAGACTCAAGATCCGCGCGTTGACCCGATTACCCGGGAAAGATTCACGTGTTTGCGTAAAGTGGGTTAATTACCCAATTGGTCCTTCCGCATTTTTATCCTTTAAAATTAGGTTTATTTTATCTTTTAATTTTACTCAAATATTTTGTTTTTATTTTAATTTGGTCCTTCGGCTCTTTTAAAAAAGAAAGCGCATAAACGATGTCGTTCTAAAAGGGGATATTTTCGGTTTTAATCCCCCTCTTGTGCGCACATTTTGATTTGACCTTTTTTTCTTTTTTTAAATTCTGAATTTTTATCTGTATTTTTATTTCTATTCTAATTTAATCCTTTCTGAATTTTTTTTATTTCTATCTTTATTTCTTTTAGATTATTATTATTATTTTCAATATTTTGTATATATATTTTTATCTTAAACTCTTTTTAAATTATTTTAGTAATATTGTTTCATTCATTATTTTTCGTATAGATTATTTATTTTATTCTAAATCTTTCTATAAATGTAAGAATTGTTTCATTTTTCTATATTATTACTTGTTATGTATTATTTATATATTATACATTTTATATATTTTTTATTATTTTATATTATTATTTATATACATATCTTATTATCCTTAACTATTATATTTTATTAATTAATTACTTATGTACTATATATTGTGATTTTAAACCTATATATTTTTATATTTTATATTATATTACTATATTTTTATATGTAAAATACTTATTATGTTATTATTACTTTATATTATATTTCCTTATATTTTATTCATATTATTTTATTATACATAACTTATTTTAAACTTTTTTATTTATATTTTAGGTATATTTTATCAACAATTACTTATTTTATATTACATTTTAATATACACTAATTCTTTTATATATATATATTGAACATATCATTTATATATTAAATACTATTTAATGATTATTAAAAGTCGTATTTTAGAATTGATATGTATGATTTATATGTTTTAAATTTGCCATGTTTGTTGTTTGAAATTTGTTTAAATTCATGCTTTTACTTATTACGATAATATGTTATCATGTATATTATTCTATAATATTAATATGATTCCTCATGCATTAATTAAAGATGAAATTTCAAAGTATTCAAAAATAATAATAATAATAAAAGGGAATGCTTGGTATTTGGAAACTTCAAGGAAAATAGTGCCCTAACTTATTGGGTTGCTACTTTTCTCGTTGAATTCGAATTGTCAAGCACCCTTTTAAGTGATTTTGAGTTTTCAAAACTTAAACAAATATTTCGATATTTCAAAACAAGGTGTCCTAACTTATTGGATATGGCGTTTTGTTGTTTCAAGATAGAAATTTTCGAAAGACGAGCTTAGTTTCAAAGTTTTTTTTATGTTGCGTCCTAACTTACTGGATGTAATGTTTTGACTCGTTTGAAATAAGTGAGCCTTAATTTACAAAATTGAGACATTGTAATTAAAAGAGGTTTACATTTTAAAAATTTTAAATTTCTGACATTAAAGACACTTGATAATCAATTAGGTACCAATTTTTGGGCGTTACGAGGGTGCTAACCCTTCCTCATACGTAACCGACTCCCGAATCCGTTTTCTCGACTTTCATAGACCAAACTTAAACAAAACATTTTATAAGGTGATCCAATCACACCTAAAAAGATTGGTGGCGACTCATATTTTCATTTTTCTTAAAGTCGATTCTCATTTTCCAAAACTCGATTTAAAAATGGCCTCGACAGCTTGGTGACTCCACTGTGGAATAATAAGAGAGTCAAGCTGTGCAATTGATTATCTCTTGTCTTAATGTTGGAAATTAAAAATTTTAAATTTTAATCCTCTTTGCATTACATGTGTTTGTATTATTGCATGTGTTGCTATATTCTAATACGCATTGCATTCGCATGACCGTTGTGGTCACACCCTTAAGTGGGAGTGAGAAGCTATGCCTTCGTGAGGTTTTTGCCTCTGTGCAGGATAGTGGATCACTTTCGGGATACATCCGTACGTATGGTTTCGTGAGATTTTCATCTCCGCGTAGCCATAGGGAAATGTGTTCCCCTGAACTAAACTTGATTCGAATGAGCCTATAATGGGTGAGGATCGAAGAATCTACTGGCTCAGGTACCTCAACTTTAGAACTAAACCACATATAGAAAGACCGTAAGAGCTCAACCTAGACAGAATTATACCGTAATTATTACCCTTGCAGGTTATCTTTGAGTTTATTGTTATTATGTGATACTAACTATCTCCTTTCTTTTGTTGTATATCATTTCGCATTTAAAAGGTATTAATTTTCAGTCAGTTTCTAAGTTAGAGAGTTTTATTATGGAGAACGGACTTCTTGATAGAGTGGAAGACAATGCTAACGTCCATATATGGTCAGAGCAAACTCAGTTAGTAAAGGAAAATAGTCTAGCCATGGGATATGTGTCGAATTTGTCGCTGACTACATTCGTATCAGTGTCACACAGGATAATCAGCATGAGTTAAAGGAAATATGGGATCAATAAGGTAGTGAAGCCAAGCAGTTGTTCTACAACAACCATAGGGACTTGCAGTACTTGCTTGACTTGGGAATAGACGAGAATTTGTTTCGGGCCATCACTTAGTATTGGAATCTTGTATACAGTTGCTTTACATTTGGAAAAGCTGATATGGTATCTGTGGTGGAGGAATATTCAGTTTTGTAGCGTTATCCTATGATTCAAGTTTACTCGAAGGCTGACCGTATTCCAAATTTTATGAAAAAGTTGATAAACATCATGGGGATAGGGAGTGAGCTAAAATGGAAAGAGCAGGAAGGAAAATGGGCAGTCTTGGATTTCCTGCCTTTTCCCACCACTGGTGCGTCGTAATGTTATTTCCAATCAAAGCAGAATTGGATACGAAGAGGATTGTTCGACACCCTATGGTAAGGCGTGCTACAAAAAATAAAGGGTAAAGGGTAATGTACTCACCAATCATTTCAAGGTGAACAAGAAGAGTACTGATGGACATTTCCACCATTACAACAATTCTCTTGCATATGAAGATAGTCGATGGTAAGAGTGTTAGAAGAAAAGTGATTGACAGAATGCGTGGACCGACAAAGGTGAGTTGGATAGAAAGAACTGTGCCTATGATGGTAAAAGGCTTATTTATTATTGGACTAAACAACAAGCTTGAGTTTACTATGTTGCACTTATCAGAGACAATGGAATGCAAGTCCTGATGAGCTGTCAAAATGGACACAAAAGAATGAGATTAAAGAAGTCCATATTATTTAAAGACTTTTAAAGTAGAGATTAACTATGCTGAGAAGATACCCATGTAAGCATTTCAAAATGCTTTGCGTAGACAGGAATCTGAAAGCTCTCAAGAAACACTAAAGGTGCTAGATATCATTTTAAGGCAGCTTGTTAAGGAGGAATACCTACTTGATTGCCAATCTTTCTTTCAAGATAATCAGAACAACTTCACAGACATTGGAAGAGGTGTCCATAGGTGTAGGGATTATCTTATAGGTGAGGCCATAGCTCAAATTCGGGATGGTAATAGATCATTTACAGACCATGAAGGTACAAGATGATAAATTGAGCACGAAATACAAGCTACAGTCAGATCACGGTCAAAAGTTAGCTTTGTTGAGTTAAAACTTTGGGCCATAGGACGAAGGCATATTTGTAATCCATTCATATATAAAGATATTCTTTTTCTAAATAAAGTTTTCTAAATGAAATGGAGTCGAGATCGATACCTTTTTTGCATTTATGCATCTACATTACATCACATCGCATCATATGCATTTAAGTCCATAAAAAGACCCTAATTAGGCAAAATTATTTTAGAGAGTTAATCGGGGATATAGAAAAAGGTTGGAGAAATTAGAGCAAAGGCAAATACAGATGCTAGAGTGATTAACCAAAATTTAACAGGATATACATGATCAAATGTTGGAGCTCCAAAGAAATATAATTGGCCAGTTGGGACAGTTACTAGTCGAAGGGCTTGAAAAGAGGAAAAGCCTAGTGGTCAACACTGAGGATGATAATGAGGTCATTGTTTATTCTCCAAATTCTACTCCAATAGAGGTCCAGACTCAACTAGACGCACATCCGCGAGAGATACCAATTATTATCAAACCCCAATAGCATCAAGCCGGTATGTTGACACCAGTAAATAATTCGGTAGGCTCAGGTCCTAATTTGGGGAGCAATTCAGCTAGTATTGTCATCATTAGAAAAGCAAGGAAGGTTAGTGTGGAGTGTCCAAAACAGTGTGAAGCTCTTAAAAAGAAAGAGTGGAGCTCCCAATATAATACCTCGAGGGCAATGACAAGAAAAGAAAATGAGGAGAAGCTGTTGACTGTAAGACAACCGATAATGTCAACTACCGGCCATCAGGTTCTTCAAAAGTAGGAATCCAATCTGAGACTGAATCCTGAGAAGCTTTCCTTTACGTCAATTCCAGTGTCATATAAAGAGCTATATCATAGATTATTTGACGCACATATAGTGTCCCCATTTTACATAGAACTGTTGTAGCCCCTATACCTCAAATGGTATGATCTGAGTGCTCAATGTGAGTATCATGCGGGATGCACAGGACACTCAATTGAGAATTGCATTGCCTTTAAAAAGATGATCGAAAAACTCATCAAAATAAGTGTTATAAGCTTTGATCATCCCTCTGGGGCAGAGAATTTATTGCCTAATCATTTAGATGGAGAGGTGAATTCCATGTTGGAAAGGGGCATAGGATCCAAGAATGCGCCAAGTTTTAGGGCTTTTGAGCAGGACTTGATGTTGGGGAATCTGAATAACATATCCGAAGAGGAAACTAAGGAATAAAACTTGTGAGTCCTGGCACATTTGGGAATGTTTTGAACAATGAAATTGTGGAAGTGATCCTTGTATTTTAAAGTTAATTTAGAGTAATGATCAGAACACACTTGTTGTTTTAAAGCCTAGAAACAACAAGATTTCATTTTTGAAATAGGCTCATATTTAGACATTGTTGTTTCAATAAAACATATCTTTCATGATTAATTTGAGCAATTGTTCCCTCATTTTTTTTTCTTTCTTCATTCATAACATAAATAGTTATTCTTGAATTCGTTTATTCCTTGTATATTCTTTTGTGCCTATTGAAGGTCCCTAGATATCAATGACAAGGGCAACAATACTACAGATTAAGAGCTCCTTCTGAGTGCTACATGGTTTAGAGGAACCTCAGTACTCTGAAGATGACAGAGATTGCGATTTGTTTCTAAATTTGTTGAAAATGGTAAAGCAAGAAGAGAAATAAACTCTACCCCATGAAGAAGAGGTAAAAAATATAGCCTCAAAAGAAAGAAAAGGCTGTAATTTGGAGCAAGGCTAGCCTTGGTGAACAATAATGCTGGACACTCGGAGCTCTGCGGTTCCTTCTTTGTTTATTTCTTGATAAGAAAAACTTTTTTTTATGGGCTATAGAAGCAGAACAATCTGTCTGAGTATGACATCATGACTCAGTGTATAGCGCTAGTTAGGGTGAAGGATTAGTGTTTTACAAACTTGCTTTTAAAAAATCAATGCAAAGCTTGGAAGACTGAATTCCATGTTCGTAATTGAGCAAACACCTTCAATTCCAGTTGTTTCAAAGGTTCCAACTATTATCCTCAGAATGGATGCATTATTTGGCTCTCCTAAGCAGTCTGATATACTGTTAATAGCTGCGGTGGTTAGTTGCATGAAGTGGACATTGATTTCCATTTATAGGGCATCAGGCCGTACACAGTCTCTGAAGCTTGAAATGATAGATTTTCTCTTTAAACCAATTTTTGACAAAGTGGATGAGGGTATTGTAAGGAAAGCTCTCTTAGACTTCTATACAAGTTTAGGGAAAAGGAAGCCTGATCAAATTATCACATTCAAGGATAGATTTAGTAAGTTACAGTTCAATCAAATGTTGAACATTAAGCTGGATCAAGTAATTGAGGCTTGTAAATTTCTTGATGAGAGTCGAAACCCCAAGTTTGTGGTCATTGTGGCATAAAAAAAAATTATCATACTAAGTTTTTTAGTAGGGATCTCCTGACAATGTCTTGCCTGGAACCATTATAGACAACAAAATTTGTCATCCTAGGAACAACGACTTCTATCTTTGTGCCCATACGGGAATGATTGGAATCGCAAGACCTACTCATTATCATGATTCTCTTAGGTCAGATTGGGTTTTCGGCTAATGATCTGCAGGAGCTAGTCCATGCTATATCAAAGAAACGCCATAGACATATCTGTTGTGGCCCCTATTCGTTGAGCTCATTTGGTAACTTCACAGTTAGAGCAGTTTATAGATTTTAAAGATACTTGAGAAGCATCATCAAGCCATGATGAAATGACAACACCAGGAGTGATTCCTGTACTTCAGCTTCCCAGAATGAAAGATAATGTCAGCAGCTCCATTGAACTTTTTTTATCTAGAGCCTCTGGATTTTACCTACTATTCGCTTTCTTTGTTTGACAAACGTCAGCCCAGATTTTTGCTGGGGCAAAAGAATTTCATGAGGGGGAACTTGTGCTACAAGAGATTCTTCCCATGCAAAGGATTTCAAAAATAAATACCACAGATTTTGAAAAAGTCCCCCTCTAGTGGTGCAAAAGATTTACCCAATACAGTGAATTCAGACTTAATTAAGGAGTATTTTATCTGAAAACAAAGGGAAGCTAAAGTGAAAACCCGCAAAGGGCACTTTGGGACTTCTATTTCAAAAAAAAAATGGAAAATGAAAAATGGAGAGACCAAGGTGAAAACCCGCAAAGGGCGCATTTAGACCAAAGGGGTTTTGACCTGAAAACCCGAAAGGGCGGCTCAAATTTTAGTGTGCAGCAATGACCTTGCTATACCAAAGTCAACAAATAGTGAAGTATGTTACATACCGGGGCATCAACAAAGTATTTTGGGTCTTCTAAACACATGTTAAACTCAAAACAGTCTTCATGGAATTTGTATATAGAAGCCCAGGCTGCGATATTTAAGGTATTTGATTTTTGTCTTGTTTACTATATTTGGATTTTTTTTCTACTCAAAGACAGATTCCTAGATTAATCTCCTTTGTTCTTCTTTTGATAAATCATTCAAACTCTACATTTTCTTCAAGATCAATTTATTATCCATTATTCATAAAGTATGCTGAATTGAGATAATAATGGATGAACTAAAATATTTTCACAAACAAAGTTTTGCGCATTACTTTGGAATTTCTAAATAATGCAAGAAACTAAAACAGGACAATTATTCAAGAAATTCACATAAGGGATGAAGGAACTCGAGGAATTTCTTTCTTCCAGTTTAAAAGGAAAATGGACAAAACCAATGATTCAATTCTAGGGAAGATTATTTTGCAGACATCCTCAGTAGATCATAACATTTGAGGAAGGGTACAGGCCTATAGGCTGAGCAAGAAAAGACCAATGAAGGAATGGGTGGTGACGTCTAGAATAGGGGTCATATTCACAAAATTTTGCATCATAACATGTTTAATTAGGAACATTTGACTCACTTCGAGCATACCATCCTAATTATTAGGCATAATCATTCTACAGGTTATCGAAGACGGCGTGCTTTAATCCCCTAAACAGCAGGGTAATAAGCCGCAGCATAGTAGATCTGACCTTCAGACAATTAGACTGAAGAAAGTTCCAAGATAGTTTGACATCCTTGTGCTTACAAGGAGCAAATCGAGACATAGCTGATTTGGCTTTCGTATGTTTACGATGAAGCAAATCTAAGTTGATTTGGCATCTCTATATTGTCAGAGAACAGATTGAAGTCTGGCATTTCCATTTTGACGGAGAGCAGACACATAGCAGATCTAACCTTCAAATGTTTATACTGAAGAAGATCAAAGATGACTGATCTTATCTCTCTGTATTCGACGGGGAGCAGATCAAAGACATAGCAGATCTGACCTTCATCAGGGCAGATCCAAGATGATGGATCTTATCTCTCTGTAATGGACGAGGAGCAGATCCAAGATGACTGATCTTATCTCTCTGTAATGGACGGAGAGTAGATCCAAGATGACCGATCTTATCTCTCTGTAATGGACAGGGAGCAGATCTAAATGATCAATCTTATCTCTCTGTATTCGATGGGGAGCAGATCAAAGACATAGCAGATCTGACCTTCATCGGGGCAGATCTAAGATGATGGATCTTATCTTTCTGTAATGGACGGGGAGAAGATCCAAGATGACTGATCTTATTTCTGTGTATTCGACTGGGAGCAGATCAAAGACATAGCAGATCTGACCTTCATCGGGGTAGATCCAAGATGATGGATCTTATCTCTCTGTAATGGACGGGGAGCAGATCCAAGATGACTAATCTTATCTCTCTGTAATGGACGGGGAGCAGATCCAAGATGACCGATCTTATCTCTCTGTAATGGACGGGGAGCAGATCTAAGATGACCGATTTTATCTCTCTGTATTCGACGGGGAGCAGATCAAAGACATAGCAGATCTAAGATAATGGATCTTATCTCTTATTAATAGACGGGAAGCAAATCCAAGATGACCTATCTTATCTCTTTGTATTCGATGGGGAGCAGATCAAAGACATAACAGATCTAACCTTCATCAGGGTAGATCCAAGATTATGGATTTTATCTCTCTGTAATTGACAGGGAGCAGATCCAAGATGACAGATTTTATCTCTCTGTATTCGACAGGGAGCATAGTAGATTTGACCTTCATTGGGGCAGATCCAAGATAATGGGTCTTATCTCTCTGTAAGGGACGGGGAGCAGATCCAAGATGACAAATCTTATTTCTTTGTATTTGACAGAGAGTAGATTGAAGATATAGCTGGTTTGGCTTTCGTGTGCTTACGCTAAAGCAAATCTAAGATGATTTGGCATCTCTGTATGGTCAGGGGACAAATCAAAGAAGCAGATTTGGTGTCTCTGTGATTCGACGGAGAGCAGATCGAAGATATCAACATGATAGTTTTGAGTTTGCAAATGAGCAGATAAAGAATTATGATCCAATAAGGCCGGACAAATTTTTGCTCGATTCCTGTTACACAGCAATGAGCAAAGAGGGGCAGCTGTAAGAGCCTAAATTCGTCCGGGCCTTAAACTAAAAAATAAATAAATAATAATAATAAAATCCATTTATCTATTACAGTCCAATTTACAAAAAAAAACCCAAATTAATTAGCCCAAATACCAGTAAACCCGTAAGCCCACTACTATACTATGCCCATTACACCCTTGACCCAACTCAACGGCCCAAAAGGCTCAACAGACTTAAGGGAAATAGAAAACCTTAGAGTTTTCCTAAACACTATGGCGCCGCAAACACCTTCTGGAAGCTTCGGGGAGCATCTATCCAGCTCCCCGAATCAAGGCCATCAATGCAGTCAAGACCGAGACCGTCGCTGCCGTCGTCGAAGTCTTCATCACTGCCGTGATTTTCGTGTTCACCTGCACACAAATGGAAGGGAAAATAGTACAAAATAGGAAAACCTAAGGGAAATATTTCTTACCAAATGTAAACAGAGGCTATAAAGCCTAAATACTATTATTGTAAAAGGGGGGACTTACGTTTTGGAATACATACACAGATTCAATAAAAAGTTTATTTTCTTTACAGAAAAGAGTATCACAGTCGATCGAGATATACAAAGGTGAACCTTTCCTAAATATATATATATTGTGAACAATAAAGAAGAAAAGGAAACCGTACCGTTCGAATTCGCGTCGGAAAAGGGGAGATTTTCTGGTTTCCGACCACCGTATGTGTTGGCGTAGATGGAGGCGCGTGAGCGCGTGCGAACCCCTGGATGTAGGAACGATGGCGCTCCGAGACCAGCCCTCAAGTCCTCTTTCAGAGGATTTCCCTTTTTTTTTTTTTTTTTTGAACCAAGTGCAAAAATGATTTAGAGGCTCAGAATTTGGCTTATATAGCCCAAATGAAACAATGTCGTTTTAATTTAACTCAATAAGCATAAAACGGCGTCGTTTCGAGACTCAAGATCCGCGCGTTAACTCGATTACCCGGGGAAGATCCGCATGTTTTCGTAAAGTGGGTTAATTACCCAATTGGTCCTTCCGCATTTTTATCCTTTAAAATTAGGTTTATTTTATCTTTTAATTTTACTCAAATATTTTGTTTTTATTTTAATTTGGTCCTTCGGCTCTTTTAAAAAAGAAAGCGCATAAACGATGTCGTTCTAAAAGGGGATATTTTCTGTTTTAATCCCTCTCTTGTGCGCACATTTTGATTTGACCTTTTTTTATTTTTTTAAATTCCAAAATTTTATCTGTATTTTTATTTCTATTCTATTTTAATCCTTTCTGGATTTTATTTTTTTTATTTCTAACTTTATTTCTTTTAGATTATTATTATTATTTTCAATATTTTGTATAAATATATTTATCTTAAACTCTTTTTAAATGATTTTAATAATATTGTTTCATTCATTATTTTTCGTATATATTATTTATTTTATTCTAGATCTTTTTATAAATGTAAAACTTGTTTCATTTTTCTATATTATTACTTGTCATGCATTATTTTATATATTATACATTTATATATTTTTTTATTATTTTATATTATTATTTATATACATATCTTATTATCCTTAACTATTATATTTTATTAATTAATTACTTATGTACTATATATTGTGATTTTAAACCTATATATTTTTATATTTTATATTATATTACTATATTTTTATATGTAAAATACTTATTATGTTATTTTTACTTTATATTATATTTTCTTATGTTTTATTCATATTATATTATTATACATAACTTATTTTAAACTTTTTATTTATATTTAAACTTTTTTATTTATATTTAGGTATATTTTATCGACAATTACTCATTTTATATTACATTTTAATATACACTAATTCTTTTATACATATTTTGAACATATCATTTATATATTAAATACTGATTTATAATTATTAAAAGTCGTATTTTAGAATTGATATGTATGATTTATATGTTTTAAATTTGCCATGTTCGTTGTTTGAAATTTGTTTAAATTCATGCTTTTACTTATTACGATAATATGTTATCATGTATATTATTCTATAATGTTAATATGATTCCTCATGCATTAATTAAAGACGAAATTTCAAAGTATTCAAAAAAATAATAATAATAAAAGGGAATGCTTGGTATTTGGAAACTTCAAGAAAAATAGTACCCTAACTTATTGGGTTGAGACCTTTCTCGTTGAATTCGAATAGTCAAGTACCCTTCTAAGTGATTTTTAGTTTTCAAAACTTAAACAAATATTTCGAGATTTCAAAACAAGGTGTCCTAACTTATTGGATATGGCATTTTGTTGTTTCAAGATAGAAATTTTCGAAAGATGAGCTTAGTTTCGAAAGTTTTTTTTATGTTACGTCCTAACTTACTGGATGTGATGTTTTGACTCGTTTGAAATAAGTGAGCCTTTATTTACAAAATTGAGACATTCTAATTAAAAGAGGTTTACATCTTAAAACTTTCAAATTTCCAACATTAAAGACACTTGATAATCAATCAGGTACCAATTTTTGGGCGTTACGAGGGTGCTAACCTTTCCTCGTACGTAACCGACTCCCGAATCTATTTGCTCAACTTTCGTAGACTAAAATTAAACAAAACATTTTATAAGGTGATCCAATCACACCTAAAAAGATTGGTGGCGACTCTCATTTTCATTTTTCTTAAAGTCGATTCCCATTTTCCAAAACTCAATTTAAAAATGGCCTCGACAATACTCAAAATTTAGAGTAGGGGTTTAGGATACAACTAACTTCCCAAATACGCATGACTCGTGTCTATGAGTAGCGATTCCAAACACTTACCACTAATGCTTTCGCCGATAAGTTGAAAGCTCAATCTAGCTCTTTCTTTAACTGGTAGAAGGCCCTAATGAATCCAAGCCTTCACATGCAACAACGATACAATAAACACAGTCAAATGACGACCAAAGATTCACTCAAACCAACCAAAACACAAACCTAAGTTGAGTTCCCAAGTAGCTCAAAACAATTAACATAACAAACTTAAAATTCTCATAACTCAATCTACGCTTAACCTTTTCACCTAAAACGAATTCTGTTCTTCTTATTAATCATCTACGCCTAATTCCTAACCTTTAAATTACACTAAAATGCTAATTTCTTGGTATGACATTTTTCAAAATCTTTTAGGCAATTTTCACAAAATTCATTAAAACATGAGAAATCATTAACAAAACTTCAATGTATGTATAAAAAACTCTTAATCACTTTGAAACTAATAGAAAAACACTTTAAAATCACATTTTTACTTAAAATCTCGAGATCCACCATTAATGACTCCATTTTCAGCTTTTATTAAAAACTTGCGATTCAATGGCTAATACTTCAACTTTAAGGATTAGATATCATGAAAAACTCATAAGAATTTGAAATATTACCTTTGATGGAAGATTAGACGAGTTTTGATGCAAATCTAAAAAACCCATGTTTATTGAAAGGTGATGAAATCTAGGAAGTTTTTTAGTGTTTTTCTTGGAGATTTATGAAGATAATTAACCTGGGAATGATAGGAAATAAAAGTATTATGGTTTAGGAATACAAAATCAATTGAAATAGCAAAGAAAAAGAAAGAGGCAATAAGCTTGGTGTTTGGAGAAACCCTATCATGAAAACAAACTTGGGAATGGGATTTTTAAGTTCAATTTTAAAAATTGGTAAAATTGCAGTGTAGTAACCCATTTTGCCCGGGCCCATAGAGTAAAATATAAATATAAATATAAAAATTAAAAAAATAAAAAATAAATAAAAGTCCTTTTACAAAGTCCAAATTGAAAGCTTATATACATAGCCCAAACTGAGTATTATTTATGGCCCATTTACAAGAAATACCGGTAGCCCACATACAAAACTTTTAACCCAATACCTAAAACACCTAGCAGACCCGTTGCACCCAATTCTAAGCCTACCCTTAACCCAAACAGAGCCCAAGAGGCCCAAACTGTTAACAAAGGATGGAAGACCTAGGGTTTCTGAAACCCTAGGCGCCGCAAAAGGAAGGTTCCAAAATTCGCACCGCAACCATCCCAAATGTCGCTCCTCTTCGACTCGCGCCGTTCCAGTGGCCCTCTGTCAGCGCCACAAACAGTGCGCAGTCAATGCCTGGTTCATTGCCACCATTGTGAAGCCTTCATTACTGCCGGATTTTCGGCATTACCTGTAAAAGTGGAAAGAAAAACAGCAGCGAACAAGGCAAGAAATCGAATAGGGATAAACCAAACTTGTAAATAGAGGCAGATCAAAGATAGCAGACTTGGCGTCTCTGTATTGTCAGAGAGCAGATCGAAGATAACAGATTTGGCGTCTCTATATTGTCAGGGAGTAGATCAAAGATAGCAGATTTGGCGTCTCTGTATTGTCAGAGAGCAGATCAAAGATAGCAGATTTGGCGTCTCTGTATTGTCAGGGAGCAAATCGAAGATAGCAGATTTGGCGTCTCCGTATTGTTAGAGAGTAAATCAAAGATAGCAGATTTGGCTTCTCTGTATTGTTAGAGAGCAGATCAAAGATAGTAGATTTGGCGTCTCTGTATTGTCAGAGAGTAGATCGAAGATAGCAGATTTGGCGTCTCTGTATTATTAGAGAGCAGATCGAAGATATCAACATGGCGTCCGTGAGGTTGCAGGGAGCAAGTTGAAGATAGCAAATATTGCCTTCCTGAAGTTACAATGAAGCAAATTGAAGCTATCATATTTATGGTCCAATACCTCTAAAGTTGCGACAAGATGAAGACCATTTGAAGAAAGATCTTAAGACTGGGCTAGACCAGGCAAAATGGGTCCTTTTATAATCTTTGCTCTATTATCGTTACACAATACTGAGCAAAAAGGAGCAGCTATAGTAACCCATTTCTGCCCGGGCCCATAGAGTAAAATATAAATATAAATATAAAAATTAAAAAATAAAAAAGAAATAAAAGTCCATTTACAAAGTCCAAATTGAAAGCTTATATACATAGCGCAAACTGAGCATTGTTTATGGCCCATTTACAAAAAATATCGGTAGCCCACATACAAAACTTTTAACCCAATACCCAAAACACCCAGCAGACCCGTTGCACCCAATTCTAAGCCTACCCTTAACCCAAACGAGGCCCAAGAGGCCCAAACTGTTAACAAAGGATGGAAGACCTAGGGTTTCCAAAACCCTAGGTGCTGCAAAAGGAAGGTTCCAGAATTCGCGGGTTCCAGAATTCGTACCGCAACCATCCCAAACGTCACGCCTCTTCGACTCGCGCCGTTCCAGTGGCCCTCTGTCAGTGCCACAAACAGTGCGCAGTCAATGCCTGGTTCGTTGCCACCATCGTCAAGCCTTCATCACCGCCGAATTTTTTGGCATTACCTGCAAAAGAGGAAAGAAAAACAGCAGCGAACAAGGCAAGAAATCGAATAGGGATAAACCAAACTTGTAAATAGAGGCTATAAAAGCTGAATCATTTCATTGTAACAAGGATGGATTTTTACAGAATATAAAGGATATACACACATATATTCACGGAAAAGAAGTAGTTGGTTATTTAAAAAAGGTGATTTTGTTATATCTTGTTCTTCTCTGTTCAACGCACATAAACCATTTTTTTTAAAAAAAAATAGTAAAGTTTAAAAGGGAGAGGATATTACCCGAGATTTGCTGAGAAGAACGAAGGCTTTTAGCCTTCCAACCGTCATGTACGGTGGCGCGTACAGCGCGTGGGCACTCGTGGTACAGTGGCCGAAGGCCGGAGGCCGGGGCCAGAGGGCTCCCATTTCTCCTCATTCAGAGGATTTTTAAAGATTTTTTTTTAAAACCCAGGTTTCAAATTGAATTTTAAGTTAAAACTTGGCTTATATTGCCCTAACGAAACGGTGCCGTTTTGTTTTAACTCAATAAGCACAAAACGGCATCGTATTAATGCTGAAGATCCGCGTGTTGACCCGTGACCCGGGGAGGATCCACGTGTTTTTAGAAGATGGGCTAATTTCCTAATTAGTCCTTCCGCATTTTTAATCTTTATAATTTTATTTTATTTTTATTTTTATTTCAGCCCTAATCTTTTATAGTTGTTTCAATTTAGTCCTAGTGGTCATTAAACTCCATTCTGAGGAACGACGTCATTTCCTGGGATAAGGGCTAATTGCCCAGTAAGTTCCTCTGGTTTAATGCGCTTTTCAATTAGGCCCAAATTTTTTTATTATTTTACAATTAATCCTAAATTCTTTAATTAAATTCAATTTTAATCTTTTTTTATATATTTAATTTATTTTAAACACCTTATATGTTATTTATTTTTATAAATATTAGTTATATAAAATAATGTATATTATTTTTATTATCCATTATATTATTTTTATTATTATATTTTACTTATAAATTATATTTTATTATATATTTTATTATATATTTTATTTTTATTTTTATAAATTATGTATTATTATTCATTAATTGTGTAAATTTTTAAAAGAAAATTTATTGTTAAATAAATATATATATTATCCTTATTTATATGGTAGTATTTTTATTTCATTATATTTTATTTATATTTTATTACATTTTATATTTTATTATATATTATTCCTTATAGTATTATTCCTTTTATTTTATTATATATATTTTTAATATTACTTATCATACGGTTTATATTATTATATATTTTGTTTACAAATTATATTATACACTATATATTTTACCATATATTATACCTTACATTACTTTTATTTCATTATAAAATATATACTACTTTATCACTCATTAATTATATAGGTTTTTTATTTTATTATTAAATAAATATGTGTAATATTAATATTTAGTACATTATTTTGTTAATATATTAAGTTATTATACCCTATAATATGGTTTTTATATATATATATATATATTAATCATTTTAAAAAAAGAGTTTTCCTTTATTATTTTCATATTGTTTTAAAAATTTATGAATATCTTTATTCTTTATTTTATTTGATTTATATTTCATATGTTTATAATTTACTTATTTACTTTTTGTTTCTTTTTATTTTGTTATTGTTTAGTAGGTTAAATTTTCATATAATATTTGCTATTGTTTTTACATATTTGCATGAAAATTAATCATTTATGTTGATTTAAGGTACATTTGCATGAAATGTTGTTATCTATGCAATTTACACCATTGAATTCATTATGCTCTACGTTGTATTTTGCATGTAATGATAATGCATGTATATTTATATTATCTATGACCATGCATAAAATGATAATGTATATTGTGCAATTTATACCATTATTTATCATCCTTTATATTATATATATATGCATAGGATGTTAAGGTAAATATTACGTAGGTTAATTTATATTGATTCTTAGTAATGTGTTAAGCACATCATTACTTTCAAAAAAATCATATCTCTTTTAATTCAAAAGGAATTTTAAAAAATGAGGCAATGTTTTGATATTTAGGAATTCGAGAAGTAGTGCCCTAACATGCTGGGTTGCAATTTCCCATTTGTCTAAATATCTAAAATATCCTTTTAAATCAGTTTCACAAATCACAAGATGATTTCAGTTACGAAAGTTTAAAAATATCGTGTCCAATCATGGATGTGAGGTTTGTACTCTTTTAAAGCGAAGGAATCTTGATTTTTTTAAACTCAAATTATTACGGTTTTAAAAAGAGATCTTATTTCTAAATTCTTTCAAACTTCTGACATTAAGACAAAATTATTCAATTTGGTACCAATTTTTTTGGGCGTTATGAGGGTGCTAATCCTTCCTCGTGCGTAACCGACTCCCGAACCTATTTTCTCATAATGTCGTAGACCAAAACATTTTATGAAGTGAACCAATCACACTTTAAAAGATTGGTGACGACTCTCATTTTTATTTTTTTAAATACATTCATTTTTAAGGAGGTTCCGACAGCTTGGCGACTCCACTGGGGACTTAAGAGAGTCGAGTTAAAAAATTGATTATTTTATGTCTTAATGTCGGAAGTTTGGAAGGTTTAAATTTTGATCCTATTTTACATGTGTTTGCTGCATATGTTTTTTATGTTGTTGCCGTTCATTGCATTTGCATGACCGTTGTGGTCACACCCTTAAGTGGGAGTGAGAAGCTACGGTTTCGTGAGGTTTTCACCTTCGTATGAGCTAGTGGATTGCTTCTGGGATACTGTACCTATGTCTTCGTGAGATTTTCATCTCCGCATGGCCATAGGGAAATGTGTCCCCCTGAACTGAACTTGGTCTATATGAGCCTATAATGGGTGAGGATCGAGGAATATGCTGGTTCAGGTACCCTTTCTTTAGAACTAAAACTCATATAGTGAACTTTAAGTGCTTACCCTAGGGAAATAGTGATAACCTTTAGAAAGATGCCCTTGTAAGTACTTGTTTATTATTGATTTTTTATATGATACTGACCTATTTTATTTTGCTGTTATTGCATGTCACTCAACATCTAAAGGTGTCGATTCAAGGTTCGATTTCTAGATTAGAAAGTTTTGTAATGAGGAACAAATATCTTAAAAAAGTGGAGGACAACACCTCTGTCTGTACCTGGTAAGAGAAAACCTAGTTAGAGAAAGGAGATAGTGTCACCGAGGGGTATATATCAGAATTATGGGACTTCACTCATATTAATTTGACATAGAATGAGTTTTAGAAGTTGAGAGACATTTGGGTCCAATGGGATGACTAGGCTAAGAAGCTTTTCTATCAGAACTATGGAGACCTTCCCTATTTGCTAGACGTCAAAGTAGATAGGCATTTGTTTCGAGCTATGGTACAGTTCTGGAACCCTTCTTATAGTTGCTTTACATTTGGTGATGTTGATCTTGTACCTACTGTGGAGGAGTATATGACTTTACTGCGTTGCCCGAGAATTCAGGGTCACAAGGCTTATGTTAGGCCTGCCAGCCTTCCAACTTTTACGAAGAAGTTGGTAATAATTACTGGGATGAGTGAGCAGTGGGCTGTAGCTCGTGTACATCAAAAAGGTGATAGTAAGTGCATTCCATGGGCTATTTTGAAGGATTTGATATCAACGCATCCAGACGTGAAGAAAAGGGTCAACATCTTGGCTTTGAGTATTTACAGCATGGCGATTTTCCCAAAGGCGTTGGGGCACATAAATAAGGCAGTTGCGGATTTATTCGATCGACTTGGTAAGCAGAACACACCTGTGCCCGCAATCTTAGCTGAGACGGTAAGATCCTTGAACGCATGTCGAAGAGCTGGTGAAGGAAGGTTCATTGGATGTGCACAGTTGCTGTTGGTTTAGTTTCATTGCCACTTCTGGAAGCTTGATAAAGTTTCTTACCGAGTATACTTTGAGGTTTATTCTCCCTTAAAAGAAGCAGTGGACATGCCTAGGAGAGATGACATTTTAGAAGAGAGGTGGATAGATATTCTTTAGAATCTTCGAGAGGAAGATGTTATGCAGAAGGCTCCTTGGTTGGTTCCTAGTGAAGTCCTTTACCGATGTGGTAGTTTTGATTGGGTTCCTTTGTCAAGAATTTGGGGAGTTGTTGGATATACACCATTGCTTGTTCTAAGACAATATCAAGTGAGGCAGTTCATACCGACTACACAAGGTTTAGCTCGGAGTGATTTCTCTTATAAAGGAGATCACTATAAGAAGAGGATGTGAGAGATTTCTGAGGCTTGGAAGAAGCCTTTCTATATGAAGATCTTAACCGAAGGTTCGATGTTAACTCCTGAGTATAAATGGTAGTTTAGTAGGACAGTCAACGATAATGTCCCTAGGCCAATTTTGGGGGTGGCTCGATCATTAGAGGAAAGCTTACGAGTGATTCCATCAGAGTTGGAGGTTATGAAGTAAGAGTTTGAAAGAAAGAATTCAAAGCTTGAAAAGAGGATTGAGAAGGTCGAAGAAGAAAAGATGTACTTGAGTCTTGACGTCGATGTTCAAAAGATGGAAGTTGAGAAGGTGAAAAAAGAAAAGAGAAAGATTGAGAAAGATCGAGATGATTTAAAGACGCACTACAAGAAGGCCCAGGTAACCTTGAAAAGGGTCGAATTAGGGAGATCTTCAAAGCAATGGCAACAAGAGATTCAAGAGGAAAGAGCCAAGGCCGAGTACTGGGAAAAGAAGTTCCAAGAGAGGCAGTCGTGTAATCAGACCCTAGTGAAGGAAAATCAAGAATTAAAATCTAAAGTGGCTAAGCTTAGACGATCTCTTTATCATCACCGAAGTCGTAACTCTGTGATCAAGTTAAAGGTAAGCTTGGATAAGATTGAGGAAATGAAGCACAATATTAGAGGGTTGGAAGCAGCATTACAGGGCTGTGAGCTACGGATTGAGTAGCTCGAGGTAAGAGAAGAACAGTGGAAGGGAGAACTTTACCATCTTCAGGATCAAGTGAGAGATAGAGATCATGTCATGGAAGAGGCCTTAGTTTAGATTCGAGAGGTTGCCGAACACTTGCAGGATTTGGCAATACAAGCTAGAACACTGAGTATAATGTATGAGTCATCGTCAGATAGAGGGCGAGAATTAACATTGTTATTGGATAGGGTTAAGACTCTAGGCCCATGGGCGAAAGTGTATTTGTAATCCGTTTTATGAAAAGATTTTTGTTCCTTAAATAACATTTTCTAAAGTGAAACTGAATTAGAATCAACATTTTTTTATTCATGCATTTTCATTTCATCACATCATATGCATTCAAGTTCATAGAAAGACCCTAATTAGTTAAAATTATTAGGGAGAAAGAGAGTAAGAGAAAGAAAATCTAGAAGTAACACATCCTTACGGTACACGCGCTAACTCAAAGAATATGGACCAATGATTTGAACAGCTACAAAAGGACATGCAGGACCAATTGCAAAAGCAATTGGCAAAAATGCAAAATGACATGAGAGAGCAAATGTTGGAGGCTCAAAAAAACATAATGGCTGAAATAGCTCAACTACTGAGGGCCACAGATAAAGGAAAAGCCCTTATGACTATCACTAAAGAGGGTAATGAGAGTTATCCTCCTGGTTTCACTCTACCTCACGTACAAACCCAACCTGAGGCATATCCCCGAGGGCTGTCTCTCACAATAAGGCCTCAACAGGGTCAAGTCGATGCTGGAATACCGATGAACTTTCAAGCTAGTTCGAGATTCAATCCTGGAGACAATCCTGCCAATCTGATTATTCCCAATCTAGATATAGCTAAGAGGGAAGAAATGAGACTCGAATCATCAAGGCAATTAGAGGAACGTTGCAGATGGTTAGAGGAGAAATTTAGGGCACTAGAAAATGCTGATAATCGTCAAGGAATAGATGCTAAGGACTTAACTTTAGTCCTAGATTTAGTGCTTCCTCATAAGTTCAAAATGCCAGAATTTGAAAAGTACAATGGACTACTTGCCCGGAAGCCCATATTACCATGTTCTGCAGACGGATGACTGGTTATGTAAACAATGATCAATTATTGATCCATTGTTTTCAAGATAGTTTGGTTGGGGCAGTAGCTAAGTGGTATAATCAGTTGAGCCAGGCCAAAATAAGTTCATTGAGGGATCTTGCACAAGCCTTCATGTAGCAGTACAATCATGTGACTGACATGACTCCGAATAGGATCACGCTACCAAACATGGAGAAAAAGCCTAATGAAAATTTTAGGCAATATGCACAGAGATAGAGAGAGGTGGCAATGCAAGTTCATCCACCGTTGTTGGAGAATGAGACTACCATGTTATTCATCAACACTGTAAAGGCTCCATTCATCACTCACATGATTGGGAGCACCACTAAAAGCTTTGCGGATATAGTCATGGCTGGAGATATGATCGAGAATGCCATAAGGGGTGGCAAAATCGAGGGGGAAGCGACCAAAAGATCAGCCCCAAAGAGAAAAGATAGTGAAGTGAATAACACAAGTACCTTCAACACGAGGGCAATCACAGTTTGTCAACCTAAAACAGCTACGGTTAAGCAACAGAGTTCTCAAAGGCAAGAGGCAGGTACAAGGTAGAATTCTGAAAGGATGCAATTCACACCTATACCCGTGACGTATCATGAGCTTTATCAAAGCTTATACAATGCACATGCTATTTCTCCTTTTTACTTGAAACCTCTGCATCCCCCATATCCCAAATGGTATGATGCAAACGCCAGATGCGAATACCATACTAGAATACCAGGGTATTCAATCGAAAACTGTACCAGTTTTAAGAAGGCCGTAGAGAGGCTTATTAAGATGGGGGTAGTGAAGTTCAAAAATACCCTTAATACTGAAAACCCGTTGCCAAATCATAGCGATCAAGGAGTGAATGCCATTGGCAAAGCCAGCGAGAAGAGAATAAAGGAAGGCGTGGCTGAGGTGAGAACGCCGATGAAGATGATTTGGGAAGAAATGGTGAAAAGAGAGATGATAATTTCTAAAGAGAGGAATGAAAGAGCAAGGGACTACTGTGAGTTCCATGTCGAAGAGGGGTACAAGATTCAGGAATGCGACGAGTTTAAGGCCTTGGTACAAAGCCTTATGGACAACAAAGAGCTAGGATTTTATAAAGCTGGGCCAAATAAGAGACATATATGCACATTAGAAGTGCACCGAAGAACTATAACCAGCCAAGGATCATTATTTCTTTACCAGGAAGTAATAAAGTTGAAATACCGATGGTACCGAAAGTCATCATTCATAAACCTGTTTCTTTTCCTTATAAGGATAACAAGAGGGTACCATGGAGTTATAATTGCCATGTGTCAATGCCAGAGAAGGAGGATATAGCAAGTGCTTCTAAGGAAGCTCAAGGTGAGGGTTCTTATACACGGAGTGGGAAGCGGTATGATACAGGGGTGTTAGAGAAGAGCCCACAAAAACAAAGAATGTTAGTGCAGAGAAGGAGAAAGAGGTTGAAATGCCTGTCAAAGAGCCAGTAAAGGAGGAGGAGGCTAAGAAATTTTTAAAGTTCCTTAAGCATAGTGAGTATAGCGTGGTAGAGCAGTTGTGTAAGTAGCCGACTCGTATATCAGTATTGGCTCTACTTCTGAGTTCTGAGGTGCATCGGGATGCATTGATGAAGGTGCTCAACGAAACATATGTCACCCATGACATATCCGTTAACAAGCTGGATTGGTTAGTGAATAATATAAGTGCGGATAATTTCATCTACTTTAATGATGATGAAATCCCACCGGGAGGCGGGGGGTCAACTAAAGCCTTGTATATCACCACTCGATACAAGGGGTACACACTCCCAAGCGTGCTCGTCGATAATGAATCGGCCTTAAATGTTTTACCGTTGTCTACATTGAATAGATTACCCATTGGCGGTTCTCACATGAAGACATGTTAAAATGTGGTAAGAACCTTCGACGGTACAGAAAGGAAGGTGATGGGAAGGATTAGCATCCCCTTGGAAATTAGGCCGAGCATATACGAAATAGACTTCTTGGTGATGGATATCAAGCCCTTTTACAATTGCTTATTAGGGAGGCCATGGATACATTCAGCGAGAGCGGTGCCCTTATCTTTGCACCAGAAATTAAAGTTAGTGACGGAGGGACGGTTAATAACCATCAATGCAGAGGAGGACATTATAGCCACAGTTACTAGCAAGGCCCCTTATGTCGAGACGAACGAAGAGTCTATTGAGTGTTCCTTTCGCTCTTTAGAATTTATAAATGCAACCTTCATTTCAGAAGGGAGTGAGCTACAGGTGCCAAAGATAGCAAGAGCTACAAGGATGGCTCTACAAATGATGGCGGGAAAGGGAGCCTTACCAAGAAGAGGGTTAGGAAAATACTTGCAGGGAGGGACTTAAATCCCAGAATTAAAAGCGAAGAGAGATCGCTTTGGTCTGGGCTTCAAGCCAGACTATAAGTAAAGGAGGAAAAAAGTTGAGAAGCGCCAAGAGGGAAGAAGGGCGCGCCTTAATAGAAGAGAAGTAGAGTGGGAGCCGATGACATTTCCTCTAACATCCCAAACCTTCATATCGAGAGGATTACTTATAAAAGAAAGTCATTAGATTAATGCTATACATGATGAAGGATCGGAGCAAGGAAACCTTGAGGGCATTCGCCCTTACGAACCAGGAAGCTCTTTGAACAATTGGACTGTGGAGGAACTTCCTGTAGTCTTTAGGAATTCTTCAAAGTAATTCTCGAAACATTCTTGTTACTCTAGAGCCTAGGAGTAATAGAATTACATTTGTGAAATAGGCTTACGATTGTCTATTATTTTAATAAAACATAATTTTTATCAATTTGAACGAGTATTGTTTCATTTTTATCAACCAATATTTCGTTAAATTTTGACAAATCTTATTCTTTCATTCATAGCACATAAGTAATCATTCTTAAATTCATTCATTCTTTGTATATTCTTTATACTTCACAGATCCCTAGATATTAATGACATGAGCACTGATATGTCAAATCCTGATTTCTCTCGTGAGCAAGACATGTGTTTAGAGGAATCTCAGGATTTTGAAGATGTCCAGGACTGTGATGTGTCTTTGGATCTTTAGAGGATGGTAAAATAGGAGGAGAAACAAATCATGCCACATGAGAAAGAGGCAATAGAGAATATAGCCCTAGAGGAAGGGAAGGAGGTGAAAATTGGCACACATATTACCGAGGACACAAGGTAAGGACTAATCGAGTTGCTATGTGAGTTTAAGGATATCTTTGCATGGTCCTATCAAGATATGTCGGGGTTAAATACCGATATTGTGGTGCATCGTCTTCCAATAAGACAGGATTGTAAGCCAATCCAATAGAAGTTGCGAAGAATGAGGCCAGATATCATATTGAAAATAAAGGACGAAGTCAAGAAGCAGTTCTATATAGGATTCTTAGAGGAGGTGAAGTACTCTGAATGGGAAGCTAACATTGTACCAGTCCCTAAGAAGGATGAGAAAGTGCGAATGTGCGTCGATTATAGGGATCTGAACAAAGCTAGCACAAAAGATAATTTCCTTTTACTGCATATCGACACTTTGGTAGATAATACAGTGGGATATTCATTATTCTCCTTTATGGATGGTTTCTCGGGGTACAATCACATAAAGATGCATCCTGAAGACATGGAAAAACCACCTTCATAACATTACGGGGTACCTTCTGTTACAAGGTAATGCCCTTTGGGTTGAAGAATGCAGGGGCAACATACCAGAGGGCTATGGTGACCTTATTTCACGATATGATGCACAAGGAAATTAAGGTGTATGTTGATGATATGATTGCCAAATCTCGAACGGAGGAGGAACATATTGAAGTTTTAAGGAAACTATTCTTGAGATTAAGGAAGTTTCAGTTAAAACTTAATCCAACAAAGTGTACTTTTGGAGCTAGGTCAGGGAAATTACTAGGTTTTGTGGTCAGCGAAAAAGGAATAGAAGTCGACTCAAACAAAGTTAGAGCCATACAAGATTTGCCTTCACCACGTACTCAGAAAGAAGTTCGGGGTTTTCTTGGAAGATTGAATTATATGGCTCGGTTTATTTCACAATTAACTGAGAAATGTGATCCTATATTTCGCCTCCTTAGAAAACACAACAAGGTACTTAGGATGAGGAATGCCAGAATGCCTTTGATAAAGTCAAGCAATACTTGTTAAACGCTCCAGTACTATCTCCTCCTAGTCCAGATAAACCACTAATTCTGTACTTATCGATGTTTAGTAATTTCATGGGATGTGTGATTGGTCAACATGACCAGTCGGGAAGAAAGGAGAAGGCAATATACTACCTCAGTAAGAAATTTACAGAGTGTGAGATGAGATATTTGCCAATTGAGAAATTGTGTTGTGCTTTAATCTGGATGACTCGAAGGTTAAGACAGTACATGCTATATCATACTACTTGGCTTATTTCAAAACCTAATCCTTTGAAGTATATGATGGAGTCAACAACATTGAATGGGAGAATGGCGAGATGGAAAATTCTGCTTTCAGAGTTTGACATAGTCTATGAGAGCCAGAAGGCTATAAAAGGGAGTACGATAGTGAAATTTCTGGCTAATGGAGCTCTAGAAGACTATGAGCCATTAAATTTTGATTTCCCAAATGAGGAGTTAATGTGTGTAGCAACTATAAAGGATTATCCTTGGAAGTTGAGCTTTGATGGGGCATCCAATGAGTGGGAAATAGAATTGGGGCAGTCTTGGTATCCCCAAATGGTGATTGTTATCCATTCACGTGCAAGTTGTATTTTGATTGCACAAACAATATGGCCGAGTATGAAGCGTGCATCATGGGACTCCGAGTGGCTATAGCACGAAGAATAAGAACCTTGGAAGTATATGGAGACTCTGCATTGGTAATTTACCAGCTTAGAGGTGAATGAGAGACAAATGATCCTAAATTGATCAATTATCGAAAGGTAGTTTTGGGGTTACTTAAGGAGTTTGATAACATCACTTTTAATTATATCCCATGTGACGAAAACCAGATAGCAACCTTAGTTTCAATGATTAAAGTGAATAAAGAGGAGGAGATGAGACCCATTCAGATGAGTATCTTTGAGGCTCCAGCTTGTTGTTATAACATTGAGGAAGAGGAAAAGGATGTTAATCCTTGGTATCAAGATATATTGCGATATGTGAGAGATCGTAAATACCCAAAACAGGCAACTGAAAATGATAAGTGAACTTTAAGGAGATTAGCTTACGATTAAATTTTGGATGGGGACATCTTGTACAAAAGAAGAAAGGACCAAGTATAGTTGAGGTGTGTTGACACCGTGGAGGCTAAGTTAATCTTAGAAAAAGTTCACGAGGGTGTTTGTGGGACGCATGCTAATGGTTTCATGATGGCTAGACAAATTATGAGGTTTGGATATTATTGGTCTACTATGGAGGGAGATTGTATCAACTACGCCAAGAAATGCCATAAATGTCAGATTTATGGAGACAAGATTCATGTACCACCTTCACCCCTACATGTTATGACTTCTCCATGGCCTTTTTCCATGTAGGGCATAGATGTCATTGGGCCAATATCACTAAAAGCTTCAAATGGGCATCACTTTATTTTTGTGGTCATTGATTATTTCATGAAATGGGTAGAGGCTGCTTCTTATGCAAATGTTACTAAGTCGGCTGTAAGTCAATTCTTGAAGAAAGAGATCATTTATCGGTATGGGATGCCTGAAAGGATCATATCAGACAATGCATTAAA
Organism: Gossypium anomalum; assembly: GCA_025698475.1. Classification (NCBI taxonomy): domain Eukaryota; kingdom Viridiplantae; phylum Streptophyta; class Magnoliopsida; order Malvales; family Malvaceae; genus Gossypium; species Gossypium anomalum. The sequence goes on along the minus strand of CM046960.1, from coordinate 45,502,153 downwards.
CTTGAACAACAGAACGATAGCAGAAGTTTGCAGTCAATTCAAGATTAAGCATAATAACTCTTCTCCGTATCGCCAAAAGATGAATGGGGCAGTGGAAGCTGCTAACAAAAACATCAAGAGGATAGTGGGGAAAATGACTGAAACCTACAGAGATTGGCATGAGAAGTTACCATTTGCACTCTTAGCCTATAGAACGTCTGTCAGAACCTCTACTGAGGCAACTCCTTTCTCGCTGGTTTATCAGATAGAGACAGTGTTACCCATTGAAGTTGAAATACCTTCTCTTCGAATTTTATCAGAGATAAAGCTGGATGAAGTAGAATGGATTCAATCGCGGTATGACCAGTTCAACTTGATCGAAGAAAAGAGGCTAAAAGCTATTCGCCATGGTCAGATGTATCAGAAGCGAATGATGCGAGCTTGTGATAAGAAAGTACGACCAAGAGAATTCCATGAGGGGGATCTTATGCTAAAAAAGATCCTTCCCATTCAGAAAGACTTTAGAGGAAAATGGATGCCGAATTGGGAAGGGTCGTATGTTGTGAAGAAGGCCTTCTCTGGGGTGCATTGATATTAACGGAAATGGATGGGAAGAGTTTACCCAATCCAGTGAATTCAGACTCAATCAAAAAGTACTTTGTCTAAAAGAGAGTAGAATCCAGGGTGAAAACCCGTAAAGGGTGCCTTGAGATTTCAAAAAAAAAAATGGAAAGGTCAAGGTGAAAACCCGCAAAGGACGCCTTGTGACCAAAGGGGTTTTAGTTGAAAACCTGAAAAGGCAGCTCAAATTTTGAAGAACACACAATAATTTGGCTATATCTGATTCAACAAAGAGTGAGGTATGAAAGAACTCGAGAAAATTCTTCTTTTAGTCCAAAATGATGATTGGACAAATCAAACGATTCGATCCTAAGAGAGGATCATCTTACAGACATTTTTAGTGGGTCATAACATTTGAAGAATGGTACAAACCCAGGCTGAGTTGGAATGATATTTCGAGAGAAATAAGGATGAACTTCGACGAAGGAATGAGTAGTGACGTTTGGAATAGGGATCATATTCATAAACATTTTGCATTATAACAGGTTTAATTAGGAACATTTGACTCATTTCGATCATAGCATCCTAATCAGTTGGCATGAACTCATACACATTATACAGGTTTTATCCTTCAAGGGACAATGAAGATTGATGTGCCTTAACCCCCTAAGCAGTAGGGTAATAGGCTAAGACATAGCAGATTTGGCGTCTCTTTATTGTCAGAGAGCAGATCAAAGATGGTTGATTTGGCATCTCTGTATTATCAGAAAGCAGATCGAAGATAACAGATTTGGCATCTCTATATTGTCAGAGAGTAGATCGAAGATAGTAGATTTGGCATCTCTGTATTGTCAGAGAGCAGATCTAAGATGACCGATTTGGCATCTCTGTATTTGATAGGGAGCAGATCGAAGACATAGCAGATCTAACCTTCGGATGTTTTTCCATCGAAGCAGATCCAAGATGATTTGGCATCCTTGCATTTACAAGGAGCAGATCGAAGATAGCAGATTTAGCGTCTTTGTATTGTCAAAAAGCAGATCAAAGATAGCAGATTTGGCGTCTCTGTATTGTCAGGAAGCAGATCAAAGATAGCAGATTTGGCGTTTCTGTATTGTCAGACAGCAGATCGAAGATAACAGATTTGGCATCTCTATATTGTCAGAGAGCAGATCGAAGATAGTAGATTTGGCATCTCTGTATTTGACAGGGAGCAGATCGAAGACATAGCAGATCTAACCTTCGGATGTCTAACACCCTAAACCCGGCCTGGACGTTATGGCTGAATTTGACGTGTCACACGCAGTTTAAAAATCTATGTTTCATTTTATTATCTAAAAACCGACTATTGATTGGCTAACTAGAGTGAATGGAGGCTGGGCACTAGGTAGGTATTCGAAACAGAGGAGGTGAGCCAAGAAGGCTGCTTAAGTACCAGGCTCTTGTTTGGATCCAATCCTAGACATGCCCACAACCATTGCTACACTTTGGTAAACGAGTTGTAATTTCCTTTAAGTGGTTATCTTTGTTATTCCAATTATGTGAGTCATTGTGATATTTTGAAAATAGGTATCATTTTGAAAACGCGTCCTAAGACTAGCCCATTTGGATTATTATCAGAAAATATAGAGTTATTTAAAGATAATCCCAAATAAATAGTTAAAATGGCCTTTTTACAACCCAAATATAAATAGTATTAAAAGTGAAGTTAAATTGAAAGAAAACCGTTTATTTATTGGTAAGTCCAAACGTGATCATCATGGCTACCCCAAATCCCCTCCGGCTCCAAGTCCCCATATTAAGACTCACCTGCAAAGATTAGAAAGAAAGAGGGGTGAGATTGGAAAACTCAGTGTGCAACAAGCCCCCTTCAGAGCCCAAGTCAATATCAGCCTACTGGGCCTAAGCCCAAATTCAGTTACCACATATACTGGGCCGAAGCCTTTAATCATTCATATACTGGGTCGAAGCCTTTCCATTATTCATATCACTGGGCTGAAGCCTTTTCATTACTCATATCACTGGGCCGAAGCCTTAACTGTAAACGATATGGCCCATAGGCGCATTTCAACATCACATGTGATAATAATGCATGAATGCAAGCCCATTTGGGGAAACTACTCAACCCACCAACCGCTACTCTCCACCCGTACCAACCAAGCTCTCCATGTGGGGAATAACTCAACCCACCCAACCAAACTCTCCACTTGTGCAAAGATAGATAGCTTTAACATATAACTGGAGGCCTAGCCTCTTTTAATAACTGGGGCAAAAGCCCTTTTCGGTAAACTAGGGCAAAGCCCTTTTTCACTTCCTCCATTCATATAAAAACCTAACCCAATGCATTTATGAATACATCATGTGCATATCATACATATCATGTGCATATCATACATGTCATGTGCATATCATACATATCATGAGCATATCATATCAATCATGTATATCAAAATCTCATATATCAAATTCATAATTAAACCCTAGGGGTATAATGGTCATTTTTACCTAGGGGCAAAATAATCATTTTCATAAAATAAAGGTAATTCCACAATTTTACCAAGTATTAGGGTTTTCCATGTTTATTAATAGTTACTATCAATTCATAGGTTTTATACCGCGATTCTGGCCCATTTTAGCGAAACTTAATTATTGGGCCAAAAACCCCTAATCGGCCCTACATAGCCGATTTAGTCATCTAGGCCCATTTATCTTATACTCTACAATGGTATTATCAGTCTCAACGTGCAATTTAATAGGTTTTCATCTTCTATCGGTTTTACCCAAATGGGCCCGAAAGCCCATTGGGCCCGATTTTAACCCCTCGAGGCCCAACTTACCGTAAATGCCAAACATCATGCTCTTACCTTTTCCAACATTCACGATCATCGTCTTAGAGGATCTAATTATCCGATGAGCGTTTGCTTGCTCACAAGTCCTCAAAATGCCAGAATTTCGGCATTTCAGCTTTTCGGCATTTATTGAATTAAGCTACAAAAGAAGGTTCATTACACACCTGTTTGCCGATATTCCTCGATGAAATCTCCTACACGATTTCTCCTATAATCCACCGTTAATAAATCAGCTTCCATTAATTGACCCAAAACACAAACCAACTTATATTAGTACTTACACATTCGGCCACCATCCAAAATGGCCTTAAGAACCTTACCTTGCCGATATTGATTGACTAGACCTAGCCACTCCGGAGATCCAAACTAGCTCAAGTCGACACTACGCCTTGCTGCTCCTCCACTATAGAAATCATAAAAATTAAAAGAAGAACTGCATAAAGTCTAAACCCATATTCGGCCACCTCCCTAAACTGGAGAGGTTTCGGATTTTGGCCATAAGTTACTCTAGAATTCGAGCACTTACCACAGTCTTTCTCCTCTTGAATTCGTTATGCCTAAAAGATAAAGGAATTGAACGCCAACAATTGAAAAGGAAAGAAAAGGTTTCTGTAACAAAGAATCGGCACCCCCTACCTTCACTGTTTTCAGCTTTTACGGTATTTCGGCAGAAGTAGAGATAAGGGAAAGAAACAATGGTGAATGGAGGGAAATAGTGGGCTGGCTTGGAAGAAGAAGAAGGAGGAAAAAGATGAACAGAGAGTTGGTAGTTTCGGCTGCAAAAAGAAAAAGAAAGAAAAACCTCTCCTAAAGGGAGAAAACGGCACACAAGTACCTAAGTTCTAAAAATCCTTTACTAAACCCCTCTACCGAAAATCCCCTCTCCAATCCCCCTTATTCGGCTAACTCTATCTCCACATCAAATCCCTAAAATCTCTCCCCTTATCCCTCCTTAATCAATGCATTTGAATGATTCAAACTCTCCTCTAGCAGAATCCACTTGGACTCCAACACTTACCCTTCCTGCACATAAAAATAAATGTATCATTTGCCAACACAGGGAATCGATCCCATGCCTTCCTTTAAGCTCCACCTACCACCTTTTTAGGAGCTTAGTGGCATCACCCTTGCCACTTTACTAAAGCTCTTTTTGTGATACATTCCTCCCATATCTTTACATAAGGTCGCCTAGCCAGAACCCCTAACTCTTAAGTTAAAAATTCAAAAATTCTACCGGGTTTTGGCCAACACATGGGCCTCCCATAAGCCCATTTACCTACTCCAAATATGAATTTCACAACCAAATACCAAATTTTAAAAATTTTACCAAAATATTGAGAACCGCGAATAAACCCGAAAATTAGGATGTTATAACTCAACCCTCCTTAAAGAAATTTCGGCCTCGAAATTTTACCTTATCCAAATAGTTGAGGGTACTGTTGACGCATCACCTCCTCGGTCTCCCAAGTAGCTTCTTCCTTGCCATGGTTCCTCCAAAGTACTTTCACTAGTGGAACTGACTTCCTTCTCAACACCTTGACGTCATGATCCAATATTTGCACAGGTTCCTCTTCGAAAGTCAAATCCGGCTATACTTCGATTTCTGCAACTGGTAGGATATGAGTTGGGTCAGAACGATATCGCCTTAGCATGGACACATGAAAAACGTTGTGGATGCGATGCAGTTTCGATGGTAACCCTAGCTGATAAGCCACAGGTCCAATCCGCTTAACAATTCGGTAAGGCCCAATAAACCGTGGGCTCAACTTACCCTTTTTGCCAAATCTCAATACCTTCTTCCAAGGTGAAACTTTCAAAAAGACCATGTCCCCTACAACATATTCTATATCCTTACGTTTCAGATCGGCGTAAGACTTTTATCGATCCGTTGCCTCCTTTAACCGATTCCTAATCACCTTAATCTTGTCTTTGGTATCAGCTACCAACTCTGGCCCAAGTACTTGCCTATCCCCCAATTCTGCCCAACAAGTAGGCGAACGACACCTTCGGCCATATAGTGCCTCATAAGGAGACATCTGAATACTTGCTTGGTAACTGTTGTTATATGCGAACTCTACCAATGGCAAATAATCCTCCGAGCTGCCCCTAAATTCAATAACACAACCCCTCAACATGTCTTCCAAAATTTGAATAACCTTCTCTGACTGCCCATCTGATTGAGGGTGAAAAGCCGTACTGAAATCTAATCACGTTCCCAACGCCTCATGCAACTTCTGCCAAAATCGAGATGTAAACCTTAGGTCTCGGTCAGAAATTATTAACGCTGGCACCCCATGCAACCGTATATCTCTGCCACATATAACTTGGCCAACTTTTGAAGTGAGTAATCGGTTCGAACAGGTATGAAATGAGCAGACTTCGTCAGCCTATCCACAATTACCCAAATTGAGTCCTTCTTGGAAGGTGTCAATGGCAAACCACTTACAAAATCCATGGTTACCCTTTCCCACTTCCAAAGTGGTATCTTTCTCGGTCAGAATAATCACGAAGGTAGTTGATGCTCCGCCTTTACTTGCTGACACGTTAAACACTTTCCCACAAATTCGGTCACTTCTCGCTTAAGCCCAGGCCACCAATATAGCTCCCGCAGGTCTCGATACAACTTGCTTCCTCCTGGATGCATAGCACAAGGTCCACAATGCACCTCTTTTAAAATCATCAACCTCAAATCAGAGTCCTTCGGTATACAAATTCTTCCTCGAAAATAAAGAACCCTATCACCATTTAGTCTAAAATCTGGATTCTCGCCTTTCTCAACTTGCTGAAACCGAGAAACCAACGACTCATCCATCAACTGTTGCCTCTTAATCTGCTCTACCCAAGTCGGTCTTACTTGCAACTCTGCCAATAAGCTTCCATCATCATACAAGCTTAAGCGAGCAAACATCGCCTTTAACTCCGCCACAGTTCTACGACTCAGTGCATCAGCCACGACATTTGCCTTACCTAGATGTTATTCAATTAAACAATCATAGTCTTTTAACAGCTTGATCCACCTTCGTTGTCTAAGATTTAGCTCTTTTTGAGTCAGCAAGTACTTAAGACTCTTATGATCCGTGTAAATAATGCATCTCTCTCCATACAAGTAGTGCCTCCATATCTTAAGTGTAAAAATCACCGCTGCCAACTCCAAGTCATGAGTTGGATAATTTAGCTCATGAGGCTTAAGCTGTCGTGAAGCATAAGCGACCACTTTACCCTCTTGTATCAACACACAGCCCAAACCTACATGTGATGCATCACTGTAAACAGTGAAATCTTTACCAGATTCCGGTTGAATCAACACCGGTGCCTCAGTCAGAACTTTCTTTAACTTTTCAAAAGCCTCTTGCTACTTATTCGTCCAAACGAAAGGTGCTCCCTTCCTTATAAGTTTCGTGAATGGCGCTGCCAACACAGAAAATCCTTCCACAAACCTTCTATAATAACCTGCCAACCTCAAAAAACTTCAGATTTCTGTTACCGACCTCGGTGGCTTCCACTCCAAAATTGCCTCAATCTTCTTAGGGTCTACCTTAATCCCTTCCGCAGACGCAACATGCCCTAAGAAGGTTACTTCATTCAGCCAAAACTCGCACTTACTAAACTTTGCATAAAGTTGCTTTTCCCTTAGCACTTGTAGCACAATCCGCAGATGCTCATCATGCTTCTCTTCCATTTGCGAGTACACTAAGATATCATCAATAAAAACAATAGCAAACTGATCCAAGTATGGCTGAAACACCCGATTCATCAAATCCATGAATGCTGGTGGTGCGTTAGTCAAGCCAAAGGGCCTCGTAATGACCATATCGAGTTTTGAATGCCGTCTTATGGATATCCTCCTCTTTGACTCTCAACTGATGATATCCTGATCGAAGGTCAATCTTGGAGAACACTGAAGCTCCTTTCAGTTGATCGAACAGATCGTCGATTCTTGGCAACGGATACTTGTTCTTTATCGTCAGTTTGTTCAACTAGCGATAATCAATACACATTCGCATGGTCCCATCTTTCTTCTTACGAACAACACTGGGTCTTATAAACCCTCTGTCCAACAGTTCTTGAATCTGAGCTTTCAGTACTACCAACTCTTTTGGTGCCATCCTATAAGGTACAATGGACACTGGAGCCGTTTCAGGTAACAAGTCGATTCCAAACTCGACTTCTCTGTTCGGAGGTAGTCTAGGAAGTTCCTCCGAAAATACATCTTGAAACTCCTTAATGGTCCTAACTAACTCCACGGTTATCTCTGCAAGTTCAGCTTGACTCACAAATGCCAAAAATGCCTCACAACCTTTCCGAATCAACTTCTCTGCCCTTAAAGCCGAAACAACATTAGACAAATAATTCCTTCGCTCCCCAATGACCTTTATTTCCTCATCTTTAGCAGTTCTTAGCACCATCCTCTTAAGAGCACAATCCAGCGTCACCCTATGCTTGGTCAGCCAGTCCATCCCTAAAATAAGATCAAACTCCCCAAATGGCAGCTCCATCCAATCCCCTACAAATATCTCACCCTGTGTCTCTAAAGGCACTTCCTTAAAGAGTTTATTTACCCTAACCGAGTGTCCTAAAGGGCTTATTACTGATACCTCACTCACGGTCTCCTCAGGAAGCACACCCAATACCCCAGATACATCACAAGCAACATACGATTAGGTAGAACCCACATCAATCAAAGCAGTGTAAGGCTTGCTATGAATGAGGAACGTACCGGTTATAACATCAGGAGCATCACCTTCCTCACGACGTCGTGCAGGATAAACTAACACTGACTGTCGAGCCTCAGCTTGTCCAGCACCCCTGCCAGGTTTTCCATGTCCTCGTCCACCACTATTTCCACCTCTACCTTGCCCACAGCCCCTCGGTGGCAGTGGTCCTCCTTGCTGTGGTTGAACACCTCTCTGCTCCGCAGCTTGATCCTGAGCTGCTCTCCGAGGACACTCTCTGAACTTATGCTCCTTTGACCCACATCGAAAACACGCTCCAATTTGTTTCCAACATTCCCCCATATGTGCTCTGCCACAGTCCTTGCAAACCTGCGGTTTAAAAGTATTTCCCAGAGCTGGCTCCTCCACTCTAGCTCTTTTAACATTTCTATCTGCTGTACCTGAGGGTCTGGAATCTCTTTTGAATCTGGGTCGATCTCTCTCACGATTCCGCCGTTCAGTCTATTTTACTTCCTCGGCTATCTTAACCTTCTCCACTAATGCAGCGAAATCACGCTCCCTCTATGGAGCTATCAACACTCTAACCTCATCGCGGAGACCATCCTCGAATCGAACGCTGCGCTCATATTCAGTCGCAACTATCCCGCTAGCATATCGACTCAGCTTCAAGAATTCTGCCTCATACTCCGCAATAGTCCTATTACCCTGAGCCAGATTCAAAAATTCCTTTCGGCGGGCATCCACATAGCTCGCTCCAACATACCTCCCCTTAAAGGCAGACTTGAATAGCTCTCAAGTCACACATTCGATCGGAGTACTCTCCTTTACAGTGATCCACCACTGATATGCCTCATCTCTAAGCAATGACACGGCTCCCTTCAACTTTTGCTCCACAGAGCAATCGAGGTCGTCCATAATCCGCTCTGTTGCCTCTAACCAGTACTCAGCCACGTTTGGGGCTACTCCAGATACGCCTCTAAAAACCTCTGCTCCGTTAGCCCGGAGTCGCTCAGAGATGGATCCTCTATTTACTGTCCCGGTGCTAGCCCCAGCAACCCTTTTTAAGACCCTTAGCATTGCTTGAGACAAAGCATCGTCCCCCGCAGCTTGATCATACAACCCAGTCTCAGTTGTCTGTGGCACAAATGTCTCCTCAACTGGCCTATGCCTTGAAGATATTCAGCTTGCACTCTTCCATGACCACGTCCATGTCCGCGGCCTTTTCCACGCGTTCCCCTTGTACTCATATCGAATTATCTGATTACGAATTTTATGATATTAGTAAATTATTTTAGTATTTTATTAAGAGATGTCTTATGGAAATATGGTAATTCAGGGATTGTTTTCGCAGCGACGTAGCCTAACTACAGTCTCAATCCTACTGTTTTATAGTTCTACCCTATCTACAGTATCATAGTAGGGCCTCAGTTTTATCAAAATTCACTAACGTAAAAGTAAGGGTACTCACAGACTGTGCCACGTCTTTCCTCAAACCATTTAAAAATTAAAACATGCATTTTGGTCAAAAATAAAAAAATTTTTCCCAAAACTGATTTAAAGTACCTCTATTTTAAAATTCTCGATTTTAAACCCATTAAAAACCCACAGCCAAGTTATTGCAACTGGGCTCTGATACCACTAAATGTAACACCCCAAACTCAGCCTGGACGTTATGGCCGAATCTGATGTGTCACACGCAGTTTAAAAATCTATGTTTCGTTTTATTATCTAAAAATCGACTATTGATTGGCTAACCAGAGTGAATGCAGGCTGGGCACCAGGTAGGTATCCGAAACAGAGGAGGTGAGCCAAGAAGGCTGCTTAAGTACCAGGCTCTTGTTTGGATCCAATCCTAGACATGCCCACAACCATTGCCACACTTTGATAAACGAGTTGTAATTTCCTTTAAGTGGTTATCTTTGTTATTCCAATTATGTGAGTCGTTGTGATATTTTAAAAACAGGTACCATTTTGAAAACGCGTCCTAAGACTAGCCCATTTTGATTATTATCAGAAAATATAAAGTTATTTAAAGATAATCCCAAATAAATAGTTAAAATGGCCTTTTTACAACCCAAATATAAATAGTATTAAAAGTGAAGATAAACTGAAAGAAAACCGTTTATTTATTAGTAAGTCCAAACGTGATCATCATGGCCACCCCAAATCCCCTCCGGCTCCAAGTCCCCATATCAAGGCTCACCTGCAAAGATTAGAAAGAAAAAGGGGGTGAGTTTGGAAAACTCAGTGTGCAACAAGCCCCCTTCAGAGCCCAAGTCAATATCAGCCTACTAGGCCTAAGCCCAAATTCAGTTACCACATATACTGGGCTGAAGCCTTTAATCATTCATATACTGGGCCGAAGCCTTTCCATTATTCATATCACTGGGCCGAAGCCTTTTTATTACTCATATCACTGGGCCGGAGCCTTTTCATTACTCATATCACTGGGCCGAAGCCTTAACTGTAAACGATATGCCCCATAGGCGCATTTTAACATCACATGTGATAATAATGCATGAATGCAAACCTATTTAGGGAGACTACTCAACCCACCAACCGCTACTCTCCACCCGTACCAACCAAGCTCTCCATGTGGGGAATAACTCAACCCACCCAACCAAACTCTCCACTGGCAGCATAGCTGCTTTATCATATAACTGGAGGCCTAGCCTCTTTTAATAACTGGGGCAAAAGCCTTTTCAGTAAACTGGGGCAAAGCCCTTTTTCACTTCCTCCATTCATATAAAAACCCAACCCAATGCATTTATGAATACATCATGTGCATATCATACATATCATGTGCATATCATACATGTCATGTGCATATCATACATATCATGAGCATATCATATCAATCATGTATATTAAAATCTCATATATCAAATTCATAATTAAACCCTAAGGGTATAATGGTCATTTTTACCTAGGGGCAAAATAGTCATTTTCATAAAATAAAGGTAATTCCACAATTTTACCAAGTATTAGGGTTTTCCATGTTCATTAATAGTTACTATCAATTCATAGGTTTTATACCGCGATTCTGGCCCATTTTAGCGAAACCGAGTTATTGGGCTAAAAACCCCTAATGGGCCCTACATAGCCGATTTTGTCATCCAGGCCCATTTATCTTATACTCTACAATGGTTTTATCAGTCTCAACGTGCAATTTAATAGGTTTTCATCTTCTACCGATTTTACCCAAATGGGCCCGAAAGCCCATTGGGCCCGATTTTAACCCCTCGAGGCCCAACTTACCGTAAATGCCAAACATCATGCTCTTACCTTCTCCAACATTCACGATCATCGTCTTAGAGGATCTAATTATCTGATGAGCGTTTTCTTGCTCACAAGTCCTCGAAATGCCAGAATTTCAGCATTTCGGCTTTTCGGCATTTATTGAGTTAAGCTACAAAAGAAGGTTCGTTACACACCTGTTTGGCGATATTCGTCGATGAGATCTCCTACACGATTTCTCCTATAATCCACCGTTAATAAATCAGCTTCCATTAATTGACCCAAAACACAAACCAACTTATATTAGTACTTACACATTCGGCCACCATCCAAAATGGCCTTAAGAACCTTACCTTGCCGATATTGATTGACTAGACCTAGCCACTCCGGAGATCCAAACTAGCTCAAGTCGACACTACGCCTTGCTGCTCCTTCACTATAGAAATCATAAAAATTAAAAAAAGAACTGCATAAAGTCTAAACCCATATTCGGCCACCTCCCTAAACTGGAGAGGTTTTGGCTTTTGGCCATAAGTTTCTCTAGAATTTGAGCACTTACCACAGTCTTTCTCCTCTTGAATCCGTTATACCTAAAACATAAAGGAATTGAATGCCAACAATTGAAAATGAAAGAAAAGGTTTCTGGTAACAAAGAATCGGCACCCCTTACCTTCACTATTTTCGGCTTTTAAGGTATTTCGGCAGAAGTAGAGATAAGGGAAAGAAACAATGGTGAATGGAGGGAAACAGTGGGCTAGTTTAGAAGAAGGAGAAGGAAAAAAAAGATGAACAGAAAGTTGGTAGTTTCAGCTGTAAAAAGAAAAAGAAAGAAAAACCTCTCCTAAAGGGAGAAAACGGCACACAAGTACCTAAGTGCCGAAAATCCTTTACTAAACCCCTCTGCTGAAAATCCCCTCTCCAATCCCCCTTATTCGGCCAACTCTATCTCCACATCAAATCCCTAAAATCTCTCCCCTTATCCCTCCTTAATCCATGCATTTGACTGATTTAAACTCTCCTCTAGTAGAATCCACTTGGACTCCAACACTTACCCTTCCTACACATAAAAATAAATGCATCTATTTGCCAACATAGGGAATCGATCCTATGCCTTCCCTTAAGCTCCATATGCCACCTTTTTAGGAGCTTAGTGGCGTCACCCTTGCCACTTTACTAAAGCTCTTTTTGTGATACATTCCTCCAATATCTTTACATAAGGTCGCCTAGCCAGAACCCCTAACTCTTAAGTCAAAAATTCAGAAATTCTACCGGGTTTTGGCCAACACATGGGCCTTCCATAAGCCCATTTACCTACTCAAAATATGAATTTCACAACCAAATACCAAATTTTAAAAATTTTACCAAAATATTGAGAACCGCGAATAAAGCCAAAAATCAGGATGTTATAGGATGTTTTTGCATCGAAGCAGATCCAAGATGATTTAGCATCCTTGCATTTACAAGGAGCAGATCGAAGATAGCAGATTTGGCATCTCTGTATTGTCCAAGACCAGATCAAAGATAGCAGATTTGGCGTCTCTGTATTGTCAGGGAGCAGATCGAAGATAGCAGATTTAGCGTCTCTGTATTGTCAGGGAGCAGATCGAAGATTGCAGATTTGGCATCTCTGTATTGTCAGAGAGTAGATCGAAGATAGTAGATTTGGCGTCTCTGTATTGTCAGGTAGCAAATCGAAGATAGCAGATTTGGCGTCTCCGTATTGTTAGAGAGCAAATCAAAGATAGCAGATTTGACGTCTCTGTATTGTCAGAGAGCAGATCAAAGATAGCAGATTTGGCGTCTCTGTATTATCAGAGAGCAGATCGAAGATAGCAGATTTGGCATCTCTATATTGTCAGAGAGTAGATCGAAGATATCAACATGGCATCCCTGAGGTTGCAAGGAGCAAGTTGAAGATAGCAAATATTGCCTTCTTGAAGTTACAGTGAAGCAAATTGAAGCTATCATATTTATGGTCCAATACCTCTAAAGTTGCAGACAAGATGAAGACCATTTGAAGAAAGATCTCAAGACTGGGCCAGACCGGGCAAAGTGGGTCCTTTTATAATCTTTGCTCTATTATTGTTACACAATAATGAGCAAAGAGGGGCAACTGTAGTAACCCATTTCTGCCCGAGCCCATAGAGTAAAATATAAATATAAATATAAAAATTAAAAAAATAAAAAAGAAATAAAAGTCCTTTTACAAAGTCCAAATTGAAAGCTTATATACATAGCCCAAACTGAGCATTGTTTATGGCCCATTTACAAGAAATACCGGTAGCCCACATACAAAACTTTTAACCCAATACCCAAAACACCCAGCAGACCCGTTGCACCCAATTCTAAGCTTACCCTTAACCCAAACGGGGCCCAAGAGGCCCAAACTGTTAATAAAAGATGGAAGACCTAGGGTTTCTGAAACCCTAGGCGCCGCAAAAGGAAGGTTCTAGAATTCGCGCCGCAACCATCCCAAATGTCGCGCCTCTTCGACTCGCGCCGTTCCAGTGGCCCTCCGTCAGCACCACAAACAGTGCACAGTCAATGCCTGGTTCGTCGCCACCATCATCAAGTCTTCATCACCGCCAGATTTTTCGGCATTACCTGCAAAAAAAGAAAAAAAAACAGTAGCAAACAAGGCAAGAAATCGAATAGGGATAAACCAAACTTGTAAATAGAGGCTATAAAAGCCGAATCATTTCATTGTAACAAGGACGGATTTGTACAGAATATAAAGGATATACACACATATATTCACGGAAAAGAAGCAGTTGGTTATTTAAAAAAGGTGATTTTGTTATATCTTGTTCTTCTCTGTTCAACGCACATAAACCATTTTTTAAAAAAAAACAGTAAAGTTTAAAACGGAGAGGATATTACCCGAGATTTGCTGAGAAGAACGAAGGCTTTTCGCCTTCCAACCGTCATGTATGGTGGCGCGTACAGAGCGTGGGCACTCGTGGTACAGTGGCCAGAGGCTGGAGGCCGGGGCCAGAGGGCTCCCATTTCTCCTCTTTCAGAGGATTTTTAAAGATTTTTTTTTTTTAAAACCCAGGTTTCAAAATGAATTTTAAGTTAAAACTTGGCTTATATAGCCCTAACGAAACTGTGCCATTTTGGTTTAACTCAATAAGCACAAAACGGCGTCGTATGCTGAAGATTTGCGTGTTGACCCGTGACACGGGGAGAATCCACGTGTTTTTGGAAAATGGGCTAATTTCCCAATTAGTCCTTCCGCATTTGTAATCTTTATAATTTTATTTTATTTTTATTTTTATTTCGGCCCTAATCTTTTATAGTTGATTCAATTTAGTCCTAATGGTCATTAAACTCCATTCTGAGGAATGACATTGTTTCCTGGGATAAGGGCTAATTGCCCAGTGAGTCCCTCTGGTTTAATGCGCTTTTCAATTAGGCCCAAATTTTTTATTATTTTACAATTAATCCTAAATTCTTTAATTAAATTCAATTTTAATCTTTTTTTATATATTTAATTTATTTTAAATACCTTATATGTTATTTATTTTTATAAATATTAGTTATATAAAATAATGTATATTATTTTTATTATCCATTATATTATTTTTATTATTATATTTTACTTATAAATTATATTTTATTATATATATTATTTTTTATTTTTTTATAAATTATGAATTATTATTCATTAATTGTGTAAATTTTTTTAAAAAAATTATTATTAAATAAATATATATATTATCCTTATTTATATGATAGTATTTTTATTTCATTATATTTTATTTATATTTTATTATATATTATTGCTTATAGTATTTTTCATTTTATTTTATTATATATTTTATTATATTACTTATCATACGGTGTATATTATTATATATTTTGTTTACAAATTATATTATACACTGTATATTTTACCATATAATATACCTTACATTACTTTTATTTCATTATAAAATATATACTACTTTATCACTCATTAATTATATAGGTTTTTTATTTTATTATTAAATAAATATGTGTAATATTAATATTTAGTACATTATATTGTTAATATATTAAGTTATTATACCCTATAATATGGTTTATATATATATATATATTAATCATTTTAAAAAAAGAGATTTCCTTTATTATTTTCATATTGTTTTAAAAATTTATGAATATCTTTATTCTTTATTTTATTTGATTTATATTTCATATGTTTATAATTTGCTTATTTACTTTTTTTTTTCTTTTTTATTTTGTTATTGTTTAGTAGGTTAAATTTTCATATAATATTTGTTATTGTTTTTACATATTTGCATGAAAATTAATCATTTATGTTGATTTAAGGTACATTTGCATGAAATGTTGTTATATATGCAATTTATACCATTGAATTCATTATGCTCTATGTTGTATTTTGCATGTAATGATAACGCATGTATATTTATATTATCTATGACCATGCATAAAATGATAATGTATATTGTGCAATTTATACCATCATTTATCATCCTTTATATTATATATATATATGCATAGAATGTTAAGGTAAATATTATGTAGGTTAATTTATATTGATTCTTAGTAATGTGTTAAGCACATCATTACTTTCAAAAAAATCATATCTCTTTTAATTCAAAAGGAATTTTAAGAAATGAGGCAATGTTTTGATATTTAGGAATTTGAGAAGTAGTGCCCTAACATGCTGGGTTGCAATTTCCCGTTTGTCTAAATATCTAAAATATCCTTTTAAATCAGTTTCACAAATCACAAGATGATTTCAGTTACGAAAGTTTAAAAATATCGTGTTCAATCATGCTGGATGTGATGTTTATACTCTTTTAAAGTGAAGGAATCTTGATTTTTTTTAAACTCAAATTATTACTGTAGACACTCAATTTTGCCCGGGCCCAGAAATAAGTCCAAAAACAAAAAAAATAAACCCCAAAAAAAAAACGAAGTCCAAGTTCAGTCCAGAATTACAAATATAATTTGGCCCGATCGGGATGACCCATTACTTGAAAAGATTTAAGGTCAATCCACAAGCTTGACTCATATGGAAATATAATCTTCAATGATATGCAATCTTTGATATGATACAATCTTAGATATGATTGCAACATTAGATATGATTGCAATCTTAGATATGATGCAATCTTAGATATGATTGCAATCTTAGATATGATACAATCTTAGAAGATATGATTTTGTAATCTTGGAGATTTAATTTGTAGATATCCTTTAATCTTAACCGTTGATGTAATTGATATGTACCGTTGGATTTGGGGAGGCTCAACTATAAATAGAGGCCTCTCCCTTCATTGTAAAACACAAGGGAGTTTTGGGAAGCAATAAGAATTCTTGAGAGCATTCACTCAAATTTCTCTCCCTCTTGCGTTCTTACTTTCTGTGGTTTGTTCTTATTTTATTCTTCATCTATCTTAGTTTTTCAACCTTTTTTTTATTTTAATTTCTTCATTTTTTAAATATGTATATTTATTCCTATCTTTTATACATTTGATTACGTATTTTATATATTATAATATTTAACCTTTTTATATAGTTTATTTTCAAATATATATTTTCTATGCATGTATATATATATATTATATTATCATTTCATGTATTTTGAACTATTGCATTATATTTTTATAATTTGTAAATGTTCTATTTATTCATTTTTTTTTAAAGTATATGTCATTTATCTTATTTGTGCATAGTTTCATTTTTTTTATATGCTATGTTTAATTATTTCTTTATTGTGCTATTTTATGATATATATTGTTGTATAATTTTTGCATGTACTATGCTTTTCTTTTAGTTTACTCATGTTTTTATTTGTTTATTATCTTATATTTACCCTAGTATGATTTTTTTTTTCATTAAACGTATGTTCATGTTATCTAGTTTTGTCTTAATGATATTATTTATGTTTGTATGGAAATGTTAGAATATTTTGTACATCTATGCTTCATGATGCATTAATATCTCATCCTAAAACGTCATTTAAAATAATATTCAAAGGTTTTTAAAAATAAAAAATAAAAGGCAATGCTTGATGTTTGAAAACTTCGAGAAAGGTAGTGCCCTAACTTACTAGGTTGCCACTTTTCTCGTTGAATTCGAATAGTCAAGCACCCTTCTTAGTGATTTTGAGTTTTCAAAACTTAAACAATTATTTCGAGATTTCAAAACATAGTGTCCTAACTTACTGGATATGGTATTTTGTTGTTTCGAGATAGAAATTTTCAAAAGACGAGCTTAGTTTCAAAGGTTTTAAAATGTTGCGTCCTAACTTACTGGATCTGATATTTTGACTCGTTTGAAATAAGTGAGCCTTAATTTTTCAAATTAAAACACTCTAATTAAAAAAGAGGATTGTATCTTAAAACTTTTAAATTTTCGACATCAAAGACACTTCATAATCAATTAGGTACCAATTTTTGGGCGTTACGAGGGTGCTAACCCTTCTTCGTACGTAACCGACTCCTGAATCTATTTTCTCGACTTTCGTAGACCAAAATTAATGTTTTAAAACAAAACATTTTATAAGGTGATCCAATCACACCTAAAAAGATTAGTGGCGACTCCCATTTTTGTTTTTCTTAAAGTCGATTCCCATTTTCCAAAACTCGATTTAAAAATGGTTTTGACAGCTTGGCGACTCCACTGGGGACTAATAAGAGAGTCAAGCCGTGTAATTGATTATCTCTTGTCTTAATGTCAGAAATTAAAAATTTTAAAATTTATTCCTCTTTGCATTACATGTGTTTGTATTATTGCATGTGTTGCTATATTCTAATACGCATTGCATTTGCATGACCGTTGTTGTCACACCCTTAAGTGGGAGTGAGAAGCTACGCCTTCGTGAGGTTTTTGCCTCCGTGTAGGATAGTGGATCACTTTCGGGATACATCCGCACCTATGGTTTCGTGAGATTTTCATCTCCGTGTAGCCATAGGGAAATGTATTTCCCTGAAATGAACTCGATTCAAATGAGCCTATAATGGGTAAGGATCGAGAAATCTGCTGGTTCAGGTACCTAAAACTTTAGAACCAACCTCATATAGAAAAAACCGT
Source organism: Gossypium anomalum (assembly GCA_025698475.1). Lineage (NCBI taxonomy): Eukaryota > Viridiplantae > Streptophyta > Magnoliopsida > Malvales > Malvaceae > Gossypium > Gossypium anomalum. The sequence goes on along the minus strand of CM046960.1, from coordinate 45,483,807 downwards.
AAGAGCCCAACTTAGTTAAAGTTAAACTTTAGATATTACCCTTATAAATTATTGTTGAGATTTATTGATATCATGTGATACTGACTATTTCTTTTCTTTTGTTTGCATGACATTTTTCATTTACAAAGGTATCTATTCACGGTCAATTTCTAAGTTAGAGAGTTTTATTATGGAGAACGGACTTTTTGATAGAGTGGAGGGCAACGCTAACGTCCATATATGGTCAAGAGCAAACTCAGTTAGTAAAGGAAAATAGTCTAGCCATGGGATATGTGTCAAAGCTGTCAGACTACATTCGTATCAGCGTCACACAGGATAATCAACATGAGTTAAAGGAAATATGGGATTAATGGGGTATCAAAGCCAAGCAGTTGTTTTACAACAACCATGGGGACTCGCAGTACTTGTTAGACTTGGGAATAGATGAGAATTTGTTTCGGGCCATCACTCAGTATTGGAATCTTGTATACAGTTGCTTTACATTTGGAAAAGCCGATATGGTATCCGTGGTGGAAGAATATTCAGTTTTGTGGCATTATCCTATGATTCAAGTTTACTCAAAGGCTGACCGTATTCCAACTTTTATGAGGAAGTTGATGAACATCATGGAGATAGGGAGTGAGCCAAAATGGAAAGAGCAGGAAGAAAAATAGGCAATCTTGGAATTCTTGCCTCTTCCGCCACTGGAGCGTCTTAATGTTGTTTCCAATCAAAGCAGAATTGGATACGAAGAAGATTGTTCGACACTCTATGTCAAGGCATGCTACAGGGCAAAAGGTAATGTACTCACCAATCATTTTAAGGTGAACAAGAAGAGTATTGATGGACATTTCCACCATTACAACATTTCTCTTTCATAGGAAGATGGTCGATGGTAAGAGTGTTGGAAGGAAAGTGATTGATAGAATGCATGGACTTACAAAGGTGAGTTGGGTGGGAAGAATTGTTTCTATGATGGTAAAAGGGTTATTTATTATAGGACCAAACAACAAGCATGAGTTTACTATGTTGCACTTATCAGAGATAATGGAAATGCAAGCCCTGATTATCTGTCAAAATGGACGCAAAAGAATGAGATTAAAGAAGTCCATATCATTTAAAAGACCTTTAAAGTAGAGATTAACTATGCTGAGAAGATACCCATATAAGCATTTCAAAATGCTTTACGTGGACAGGAATCTGAAAGCTCTCAAGAAACACTAAAGGTGTTGGATATCATTTTATGGTAGCATGTTAAGCAGGAATGCCCACTTGTTTGCCAATCTTTCTTTCAAGATAATCAGAACAACTTCACATACATTGGAAGAGATGTCCATAGATGTAGGGATTATCTCATGGGTGAAGCCATAGCTCAAATTCAGGATGGTAGTAGATCATTTACGAACCATGAAGGTACAAGCTGATACATTGAGCACGAAATACAAGTTACAGTCAGATCATTGTCAAGAGTTAGCTTTGTTGAGTTAAAACTTTGGGCCATAGGACGAAGGCGTATGTAATCCATTCATATGTAAAGATATTTTTTTTTAAATAAAGTTTTCTAAATGAGATTGAATCGAGATCGATACCTTTTGCATTCATGCATTTGCATCTCATAGCATTTCATTGCATCATTTGCATTCAAAATTATAAAAAGACCCTAATTAGTTAAAGCTATTAAAAAGAGAAAGAAAAAAAGAGAGAGAGAAGAGGGTCACGGCTAAGTGAAAAAGAAGTTGAATGGGAATTAACGACGTTCCCTTACATATCCCTGACTTTTGTGTCAGGAGGGATCGCTTACCCGAAGAAGGGGGTGTTTGGAAATGAAAATCATCCCATCAATGTCATACATGAGGAAGAGACTGAACAAAGAAACCTTGAGGGCATTCGCCCTTATGAATCGGGAAGTTCTTTAAACAATTGGACTGCAGAAGAACTTCCTGTAATCTTTAGGAATTTTACGGAGTAATATTCAGAACACTCTTATTGCTCTAAAGCCTAGGAGTAATGAGATTTCTTTTGAGAAGTGGGCTCATGTTTAGACATTTTTATTTTCAATAAAACATACTTTTATTATTTATCCGAGTAAATATTCTTTCTTTCTGATTCTTTTGACCTTTGACATTCTTTATAAATTTTCATTTTATGTAAATAGTTATTCTTGAATTCATTTATTCCTTGTATATTCTTTTGTGTGCCTATCGTAGATCCCTAGATATCAATGACACGACAACGATACTCTGATTGAGTTCCTTTTGAGTGCGATATGTGTTTAGAGAAATCTCAGTACTTTGAAGGTGACAAAAATTGTGACTTGTTTCTGAATTTGTTGAAAATGGTTTTTACCCCATGAAGTGGTGGTAAGAAATATAGCCTTAGAGGAAGGAAAGATTACTGAAATGGAATTAGTGAGGAGACAAAACAAGACCTTGTTGAGACTATTATGGGAATTCAAAAATTTGGTCCAAAGACGCATATAGGAGGATTTGCAATTGCCAGGATAAATATGAGGTTTTGGGGCACTGTTGGTTCACCATGGAAAGGGATCGCATCAGTTGTACAATGAATGCCAAATTTAAAGGAGTCAAGACTTATGGGGCATGTATGTTATGGGCCCGAGCTCGTCAAAAGTTTCTAGCTGACAATGACTCATCTTTGTGGACGTCAACTACTCCATTAAGAGGGCGAGATAGCTTCATATGCCAATATTACAAAGTCAAAAGTCATCCACTTCAAAAAAAAAGATTATATATAACTGCACAATGCCAAAAGTTTGCAGTCTTTTCAAAGATAATATGCCATACCACAGTACAACAAAGGTTGCCAAAAGAAAAGAAAAAGAAGGAAAAATAAATTACAGAAGATGACCAAGACTGGTAAAAATTGGCATAAGAAACTACCGCCTACTCTCTATGCTTATGCTGGGGCAAACGCCTTTAATTCCAGTTGTTTCAAATGTTCCAACCATCATCCTTGGAATGGGTGCATTGTTTGGCTTTCCTGAGAAGTCTGATGTGCCGTCAATAGATGTAATGGTTAGCTCCAGGCGGTGGCTATTGATTTCCAACTATAGGGCATCAGGCCGTACACAGTCTCTGAAGCTTAAAATGATAGATTCTTTCTTCAAAACCAGTTTCTAACAAAGTGGATAACAGTAGCTCTCTTAGACTTCTATACAAGTTTAGGGAAGAGGAAACTTGATCAAATCATTATTTTCAGGGATGGGGTTAGCGAGTCTCAAGTCAATTAAGTTTTGATCAAGTTATTGACGCTTGCAAGTTCCTTGACGAGAAGTGGAACCCTAAAGATTGTAGTTATTGTTGTACGAAAAATCATCATACCAAGTTTTTTCAGTAGGGATCTCCTCACAATGTGCTACATGGTACTGTCATTGACAACAAAGTATGTCATCCAAAGAACAATGATTTTTACCTTGGTACCCATGCTGGAATGATTAGAATCACAAGGCAGACCCACTATCATGTTCTCTTAGACCAGGCTGGGTTTTTGGCTGATGATCTGTAAAAGTTTGTTCATTCTCTATCCTATATGTATCAAAGGAAACACCACAACCATATTTGTTGTGGCTCCTATTTGCTAGCTTATTTGGCAGCTTCACAGTTGGGGGCAATTTATGAAGATTAGGGATGCTTCAGAAACATCATCGAGTCATAGTGGGATGTATGCTCCGAGAGTAATCTCTGTACCTCAGCTTTTCAGGTTGAAGGATAAAACTTCATTCTTGTCTGCTGAGAATCATTGAACCATCTTTTTATAGGGTTTGACAAACAACAGCCATGACTGCTGCTGGGGCAATCCCTTTCTCATGGGTTTATGAATCAAGATTTTTCCTCTAAGATTTGATGGAGTCAAGAATTGAATACCTCTAGTAAACTTAACTTGAAAGTATTTATCCTAAGCAAATGTACCAAGAATGGACGACACAGACTTATGACAAAGAAGGTTCATCCAAAAGAATTTCATAAGAGAAACCTTGTGCTGAAAGAAATCCTTCCCATGCAAAAGGATTGGGAAGGGCCATATGTTGCGAAGAGGGCTTTCTCTAGAGGTGCACTGATTTTGACAAGAAATGGATAAGAAGAATTTATTTGATCCAGTGAATTCAGACTCGGTCAATGAGTACTTTGTTTGAAGGAGAAGGGAAGCCAAGGTGAAAACCCGCAAAGGGGACTTTGGGACTTCTATTTCGAAAAAAAAAAAAAAAAAAAAAAAGAAAAAGAAAAATGGAGAGGCCAAGGTGAAAACCCGCAAAGGGCGCCTTGAGACCAAAGGGGTTTTGAGTTGAAAACCCGAAAGGGCAGCTCAAATTTTGAAGAGCACACGGTAATCTTGCTATATCTGATTCAATGAAGAGTGAAGCGCGTTGCATATTGGGGCGTCGACAAAGTACTTTGGGTCTTTTAAACACATGTTGAACTCAAGAAAGTCTTCATGGAGCTGGTGTATAGACGTTCAAGCAGTGATATCTGGGGCGTCTGATTTCTGTCCTATTTACTATCTTTGGATTCGTTTTCTTTGAAAAGATATGTTCTCAGGTTAATCTTTTTGCATCCCTTCCAATAATTTGTCCAAATCTAATTATCCTCAGGATCAATTTATTTGTCTCCCATTATTCATAAAGCATGTTGCATTGAAATAATGATAGATGAACTAAAATATCTTTACAAATGAAGTTTTGCATATTACTCTGGAAATTTCTAGATAATACAAGAAACTGAGACAAGACAATTGTTTAAGGAATTCTCATATGTATGGGTTAGAGATACTCGAGAGATTTTCTTCTTCAGTCCAAAAGGTGGTTGGACGTTTTAAGCAATATTGATCTTAAGAAAGGATTATTTCATAAATATCTTCAGTGGGTCGTAATATTCGGGGAATGATACGGTAGACCAAATTGATGGAGAAGATTCGAGGCATACGAGTAAAGTATGATCGATATGTCGAGAAGAATGAGGTGGAAAGCTCGATAGATGAATGAGTGATGACGTCCGAAATATGGGTCATATTCATAACATTTTGCATTATAACATGTCTAATTAGGAGAATTTGACTCACTTCGATCATAGCATCCTAATTATTAGGCATGAACTCATACGCATTCTATAGGTTATGTCTTTTATGGGACAATGTAGATCAAAGAAACAAGATTTGGCATCCCTGTGTTTATAGGGAACAGATCGAAGATAGCAGATCTGACATTCCTGTGCGTACAGTGAAGCAGATTGAAGATTTTAGCATGGCATCCCTGTGTTCATAGGGAACGAGTTGAAGATAGTAGATTTGGCATCCCTGTGTTTATAGGGAACAGATCGAAGATAGCAGATCTAACCTTTAGATGTTTATACTGAAGCAGATCCAAGATGATTTGGCATCCTTGTGTTTACAAGGAACAAATCGAGGACATAGCAGATTTGACTCTCAGATGTTCTCAGACACATAAGCAGATCTAACCTTCAGATGTTTATACTGAAGCAAGATCCAAGATGGTTTGGCATCCTTGTGCTTACAAGGAACAAATCGAGGACATAGCAGATTAGACTCTCAGATGCTCTCAAACAGACTCAAGATGGTTTGGCATCCTTGTGCTTACAAGGAACAAATCAAGGACATAGCAAATTAGACTCTCAGATGTTCTCAAATAGACTCAAGATGATTTGGCATCCTTGTGTTTACAAGGAACAAATCGAGGACATAGTAGATTTGACTCTCAGATGTTCTCAAACAGACTCAAGATGATTTGGCATCCTTGTGCTTACAAGGAACAAATCGAGACATAGCTGATTTGGCTTTCACGTGTTTATGATGAAGCAAATCTAAGATGATTTGTTGTCTCTGTATTGTCAGAGAACAAATCAAAGTCAGGCATCTCCACTTCGATGGGAAGCAGATACATGGAAGAACTTACCTTCAGACGATTAGACTGGAGCAGATCCAAGATGATTTGGCATTCTTGTGTTTACAAGGAACAAATCAAAGATATAGCAGATTTGACTATCAGATGTTCTCAAATAGATCCAAGATGATTTTACATTCTTGTGTTTACAAGGAACAAATCGAAGACATAGCAGATTTGACTCTCAGATGTTCTTAAATATATCCAAGATGATTTGGTATCCTTGTGCTTACAAGGAGCAAATTGAAGACGTAGCAGATTTGGCTTTGACGTGTTTACGCTGAATGAAATCTAAGATGATTTGGCATCTCTGTATTGTCAGGGAACAAATCGAAGAAGCAGATTTGGCGTCTCTGTGTTTGACGGAGAGCAGATCAAATATAGCAGATATTGCCTTCCTGAGTTGCAGTGAAACAGATTGAAGCCGTCAAGAGGCCATTTAAAGAAGATCAAGGATCAAGAATTCAAGACTCGGCAAGCCCGGGCAAAATTGGTCCTTTTATAGTCTTTGCTCTATTCCTGTTACACAGCAATGAGCAAAGAGGGGCGGCTATAGACACTCAATTTTGCTTGGGCCCAGAAATAAGTCCAAAAACAAAAATAATAAACCCTAAAAAAAACGAAGTCCAAAGTTCAGTTCAGAATTACAAATATAATTTGGCCCGATCGGAATGGCCCATTACTTAAAAAGATTTAAGGTCCATCCACAAGCTTGACTCATATGGAAATATAATCTTCAATGATATGCAATCTTAGATATGATTGCAATCTTAGATATGATACAATCTTAGAAGATATGATTTTGTAATCTTGGAGATTTAATTTGTAGATATCCTTTAATCTTAACCATTGATGTAATTGATCATGCATCATTGGATTTGGGAGGCTCAACTATAAATAGAGGCCTCTCCCTTCATTGTAAAACACACGGGAGTTTTGGGAAGCAATAAGAATTCTTGAGAGCATTCACTCAAATTTCTCTCCCTCTTGCGTTCTTACTTTCTGTGGTTTGTTCTTATTTTATTCTTCATCTATCTTAGTTTTTCAACCTTTTTTTATTTTAATTTCTTCATTTTTCAAATATGTATATTTATTCCTATCTTTTATACATTTGATTATGTATTTTATATATTATAATATTTAACCCTTTTATATAGTTTATTTTCAAATATATATTTTCTATGCATGTATATATATTATATTATTATTTCATGTATTTTGAACTACTGCATTATATTTTTATAATTTGTAAATGATCTATTTATTCGTTTTTTTAAAGTATATGTCATTTATCTTATTTGTGCATAGTTTCATTTTTTTTATATGCTATGTTTAATTATTTCTTTATTGTGCTATTTTATGATATATATTGTTGTATAATTTTTGCATGTATTATGCTTTTCTTTTAGTTTACTCATGTTTTTATTTGTTTATTATCTTATATTTACCCTAGTATGATTTTTTTTTCATTAAACGTATGTTCATGTTATTTAGTTTTGTCTTAATGATATTATTTATGTTTGTATGGAAATGTTAGAATATTCTATACATCTATGCTTCATGATGCATTAATATGTCATCCTAAAACGTCATTTAAAATAATATTTCAAGGTTTTTAAAAATAAAAAATAAAAGGCAATGCTTGATGTTTGGAAACTTTGAGAAAGGTAGTGCCCTAACTTACTGGGTTGCCACTTTTCTCGTTGAATTCGAATAGCCAAACACCCTTCTTAGTGATTTTGAGTTTTCAAAACTTAAACAATTATTTCGAGATTTCAAAACATAGTGTCCTAACTTACTGGATATGGTGTTTTGTTGTTTCGAGATAGAAATTTTCAAAAGACGAGCTTAGTTTTGAAGGTTTTAAAATTTTGCGTCCTAACTTACTAGATGTGGTATTTTGACTCGTTTGAAATAAGTGAGCCTTAATTTTTCAAATTAAAACACTCTAATTAAAAAAGAGGATTGTATCTTAAAACTTTTAAATTTTCGACATTAAAGACACTTGATAATCAATTAGGTACCAATTTTTGGGCGTTACGAGGGTGCTAACCCTTCATCGTATGTAACCGACTCCCGAATCCGTTTTCTCGACTTTCGTAGACCAAAATTAATGTTTTAAAACAAAACATTTTATAAGGTGATCCAATCACACCTAAAAAGATTGGTGGCGACTCCCATTTTCGTTTTTCTTAAAGTCGATTCCCATTTTCCAAAACTCAATTTAAAAATGGTTTCGACAATTACAGTTTTAAAAAGAGATCTTATTTCTAAATTCTTTCAAACTTCTGACATTAAGACAAAATTATTCAATTTGGTACCAATTTTTTTTGGGCGTTACGAGGGTGCTAATCATTCCTCGTGCGTAACCGACTCCCGAACCTATTTTCTCATAATGTTGTAGACGAAAACATTTTATGAAGTGATCCAATCACACTTTAAAAGATTGGTGGCGACTCCCATTTTCTTTTTTTTTTAAATACCTATGTTTTTAAGGAGGTTTCAACATGCAGCATAAATGCTTACTATTTCGATTCTGTTGCAATTCAGTCGTTTCTCTAAAATTAAAGGTTTCTAGAACACTTTTTCAAAAAATTGATTTAACAGTTTCAATGCCATAGTCAAACATAACTCCGATTTACCATGCTACGAAATTTCGAGCACTTTAGAGCTAAAATTACTAAAATACCCTAAAAGTCTGAGGCCCTAGTTTGGGGTGTTATAATTAGCTCTGTTTTAGGCCTCATTCGACCCCTAAGGTCAATAAAAGACATAATTTGCACATTTTATTGAATGTAAGTAAAACTAGAAAACTCAACTAAAGTATAACGAAAATGCTTATATTCAGGCTCCTTAAGTGTGAAAATTAGTTTAATCTACTACACCGAATTATGACAGATCACGAAGCAATTATGATTTTGTCTACATTTCACATATCAAATGATTGAGTTCCAAACTCATTTAAATACATTATTTAATCAAATATGGGTTATAAACGAGCTTACGAAGGCTCTTATGCTAATCCGATGATGAATGAGAGACTTAAATGTAATATAATTGAAGTAGAGATGTATTGTTGTGACACCAAGGTATGATGTCGCAACATCATATAGAGTGTGTCGTGACCTTGAACACAAAATCTTGACATCATAACTTCAATAGGAGAACATCACGACCTTGAAGGTAGGGTGAACTTAATGTCATGACCTCAATAGGGAAGAGTCAACTGCGGAACGTAAGCTCAGTGTCGTGACTATGAAGGGAGTTACTTAAAATTTTACTTGATTTATATTAAACCTGCCAAATGCAAAACATCAGTGGTCTAAATAACCTAATAGCTCAGCGTATCACATATGAGACATTAACTTATATTCCATTCCATCATTTACATTATATCACTTACCTACTAATGTATGATCTTAAGTACAAACTCTTCAATCTAAAATCAAACATCATATTCACTTAACATATAAATAACGTTCTAATTTCAATTCATAGCATCACTTAACTCGAATTAGCAAAATCATTACTATACCATCAAATAAACATATACATAATTCAAAGGTGAACATTCCTACTAAGAGGACCAAAATAAAAATGGACCTAAATATCGAATCTAAGCCTTAGGTACATGCCACGTGCTATTAGTTATAACAAAACTATATAAACATGTTGAGTCGAGAATGTAACAACTTATTTTTCAGTGGTATCGAAAACGATGATTTCAGGATCACAAATTTGATGAGTGAGTTCGTATAATTAGTAATTAAATTACACGAGTCAATAATAATTTTTGTATTGAATTTTGATTTGAGGAATTTTAATTAACTAAATTAAAATTTAGTATAAGTGGTTTGGTTCAAAAGTCAAGTGGTTATTGAAAACGGGGTATTAGGACATCGTTTTCGTAATTTACAGCTATAAATATTTTTATTAAATATTTATAGAGTTGTATTATATGTGAATTGAAGTTTGGTCCGGTAATTTTGATCAAAAGGATTAAATTGTAAAAGAGATAAAAGTTAATTGATATAGATTTAAAATAGTAAAAAGACCAAAATGGTAATTAAACCATGGTCAAAAAGTCCAAGCAGTGGTGGATATAATTAATCCAATAACTTTTGGGTTATTTTTTCATTTAGTTTTAATCAATTTAGGATTAAATTGAAATAAAGTTTAATTAACTAATAATTAAAAATAATTGAAGGACCAATTGTGGAATTGAACCCTCCTTAGATGGTAATTGTACTATAGTCTCATTTGATGGACAAATATGGACATGATTAAATAATTTCATACGTTATATATAAGGGTTAATTATGTACATAGTTAAAAAGGTAAGTTAATTAAACAAATTAAAAGTTAAAATTTAGCAATTTCGTTTCTTCCTCACGGGGAGAGAACTGAAACACCATAGTGAGGGCATGAAAGCTTCGGTCAAGCTTTAGTTCTTTAATTGGGTGAGTAAACCTCACCTGTTTTTAGTAATTTTTATGTTTTTGAGCTCGTATTAACTCGATTTAGCTAACTTGAGGACTAATTTGTAAAACGTCAAATATTTTGGATTATTCTATTGATGAGTTTAGTGTGATCTTGAAGTTTTATGAAATATTATTAAATTTGGTTGTTAAATAAGACTATTTTGCAAAATAATTTTCGGTAATTTTAAAGTGTAAGGACTAAAATGTGAAAGTAGTAAAAATACAATGATTTGTTGTGAAATAACAAGTATAGGCTGTAATGAGGTCCTATATGATTCGGCTAGGCTGGATTTTAATTAATATTAGTTAAATTTTTTGTTTGGGGCCTAAGGACTAAATTGTATAAAAGTGAAATATTGGGGTAATTTCGTAAAAATGCCTAAAAAGACTAAATTGCATAAAATGAGTTCATTTTGATGTAGAATTAGTGAATTAAATGAAATTATTATTTTAGATTAAGAATGAATGGAAAATTAAGGAAGATAAAATTGTTGAGTAGTCCATGTACCTTGACTATTGTTGGGGATTAGTCCAGTAAGTTCATTCGGTTTTATTTTAGTACATTTTTAAATGTAATATATGAACCTAATTGCATAATATTAGATTATATTGATGTGTGTAAATGAAAATGAAAATAATGAATTGATATTATGTCGATCACTATTTTAGATACACTGAGTCATTACTGCAAATCAGTCCTATAAGTTCATTTAATATGAACTCAATTATATTTCTAAATGTTTATGAATGTTAGAGCTTAAATGATATAAAATTACTAATATTAAATTGATTTTTTGATAGAACTGGAATTATAAAAGTTACGAAAATGATACTTTCTGATATCAATTGAGACAGGCTGCATCCATACTTAAGACCGTAGCAAGGTTATGGCACTATAGACGTAAGACCATGGTTGGAAAACGGTAGTGTATACATGTATGACCATAACTGGGTTATGGCACTATGAATGTAAGACCATGGTTGGACCATGGCAGTGTATATATGTAAGACCATAATTGGGCTCTGGCATTTTAATGATAAGGCCATAACTGAGTTATGGCACTACAGATGTAAGACCATGGTTGGACTATGATAGTGTATACATGTAAGACCATAGCTGGGCTATGGCATTTTGATGATATGACCATAACTAGGTTATGGTAGTATGAACGTAAGACCATGGCAGGGCCATGGCAATGCACATGTAAGACCATAGTTGGACTATGGCACAATATGAAACGTGTACTGGGGTTTCAATCATCTTTACAGTATTCATTGGATGGAAACAAATAAGGATATAAATGTGATGTGTAGAACAGTAAGCGGCCTGTAATAGTATTTATGTGTAAAATTGGTAAATGCTGTATTTTTATATGTTAAAGAGATTATGCATTGTGATTGTAAGAAATACGAATGTTAGTGAAATGTCAAAAATTGATTTGAACTAATGTTTGAGCATTACTCACTTGTTGGGAGCTGTGATTGACAAGAATTCTGATAATAACCTCATTGATAGGAAATATGTTCATTAATCTTTTAGTTGAATTATTATTATGTTTGATTAGGTAAGCATTACTGTTCAATTGACGAACTTACTAAGCTTTACGAAAGCTTACTCGTGATATTTGTTTTATTTCTTGTAGATATGTTTTGCGGATCAGGAGATTAGATCAACTTGAAGAATCACACTATTCGAGGATCATTTGGTAGCTTTTGAATACATCTTGGCTTATATGGCATGTAATAGGAGAATTTGATTATGTTTGTAAAGGTTTATAAGTACCTATTAGTGTTGTTGTTAATGTGCATATGATGATGTGTTATAAGTAGCTAAGTGAGATGTGCATACTTGAAATGTGGTGTCATTGATGGCACATTGGTTAAACCTTCGGATGATTGTTTTGGCATGTTTTGAGTGCCACTAAAGGCATTTTGAAGTCTTATAATGTTATGTTGAGGATTGGTTTAAGTACCTAAGCATTTTGATGTGAATTAAGTATGTTTCAGCTCATTTTTGGGAAAACACAGCCTGGGACATGGGCTATCACATGATCGTGTGTCACACACGGGAAACTCACTCGGGCATATGCCTTGAACGTGTTAGGTGTAATTTTCACACGAGCTGGGACACGGTCTACCACACGACCGTGTGACCCAACATCAAATTGAACATAGTCTAACACATGGCCTACGACACGATCGTGTGAGGGTATTTTGAATGCTACATGATCTAGCACACGGCCTACGACACAGTCGTGTGAAATTATTTCAAAGGGTACACGGCCTATCACACAACCTGGACACACGACCATGTAACCCCTATTTTGAAAATTTTTAGTTTTTACCTAAACATTTTGATTTACCACGAATTGGTCCCTAATTGTTCCTAAACTAATTTTAAGGCCTCGTAGGCTCGTTTAAGGGCCATAAATATATGTATTACTCTGATCTGAATTATTATGAAATTTTGTTAATTAAATTGGCAAATTGATGCTATCTGTTAGTGTAACGCCCAAAAAATGATTTTTTTTGTAAAAATATTACACAAATATTTGTCTACTTTAGTAGTTAAGTGTTCTAGGTGTGTGTATAAGGTCCCAAGTTCAAGCCTTGACTTGGGAAAATTTTGGTATTTTTATGAATAAAGCCCTACCTCTAGTCAGTAGGCTTATAGTTAAAAGTTGGTAAAAATATATTAGAATGGGCCTGCTAGTCTAGTGGCTAAGGTGTGTGTTGGCGGGTGGGAGGTTTGGAGTTCAAGTCCCAGTGCGATCAAGGGAATTATTTTTGTTGCTTGGCCGTGCGGCGTGGTGGAGTCCTAGTCAAATTGAAATTTCAAGTAGTGGAGTTGTTGTGGGAGGTTAGGGAGAGAATTAAGGAGATTAGCTACCAGATTTTTAGGCATTATCTTTGTTTATTTTTTTTTCAAATTTTGGACTTTTTTCCACCTTTCTGACCTTTTCTCTCTTCTCCCCCACTCTTAATTTTTGGTTTTCCTCTTTTTTCTAAATAATAAATCCTTGTTGCCAAACTTCCTTTGAATTCTCCTTCCGTGTTCGTTGTCTTTCTTCATCATTTCCCCTTTATGCAAGCGTGCAATTGTGTTGTATGGTAAGTTTCCATTTTATTAAACTCGAATGTTACTCAGGATAAGGGATTAAGGGGTGTTTTGTTGACTGTTTAGGAGTCGATCGTGAGGCTGGAATTAACGTTCGTCGATTTGACTCGAAGTGGTGATCATTTGGTAACCGTATAAAGTATGCATTTTCTTGTGTCGTTTGGGTGAGTGGTTTTCGCTTTGAATTCGTTCTTAACTTTGTTAAACTTTTCGTTAATGAGGGATGGTTATTTTTACAACAGCGAATCATTTCGGTTACTATCTCCCTCACATTGAGTAGTGGTGGAATTGTGCAAAGTTTGAAGGTAAGTGATGATCGGACAAGCTTAGACCTTTTGGTATGTGAATACGGTTTAATCTTAGTTTAAGACCGATTCTAACGTTGGGATTGTCGATTATAGTTTTTTGGTGACCTCGAGATTGCGTAAGCAGAAAAATGACACAGGTGTGTACCAAAAACGCAGAAAATGGGATTCAAAAAAAATCCAAAAATTGCTTGCTGTCGAGAAATAAGAGAAATAAGAGAAAATGATGGGAAAAATTATAGAGAAAGGAAATAAGGGTGTTATAAACTTGGAAATCAACATTCTACACTAAAATAGTTTTGGACAGCAGCAGTAGTCTAAATTTGAAAAATCATCAAAAATAGAGGAAATTGAGTTAGAGGTTGAATAAAATATTAAATTAAATTTTATTGAGTCTAGTTTTTCATGGAAGAAACAATATAAGCAATGGAATTGTAATTTATGAGATATAATGAATTTTGTGGGACAAGGTCAGAATGGTTTCGGGTTCCTCTATTCTGACTTTGGAAAATCATCAAAAATTTTAAAGAAATAATTAGGGGATTAAATTTATATGTTTAAATCCTTTATGAGTCTATTTTTAATATAAATAAATAGAAACATCATCCAAATTCCGTACTAAGAGATAAATAATTTTTAGTAAGGAAAGGCTGAAGCTGTCAAATAGCAGAATCAGGATAAATTTGAAGATATTACTGTACTTATTTGATAAACTATAAATTCTAAAAATTTTATTGTAGAAAGGTACTTGAGTCTAGTTTCAATAAAATCAAGCGGATCTTAATTTGGAATTCCTTAGCTCAAGATAGAAATAATTTAGTAACAATGACTCAAGTAGATAGTTTTGAAGGAACATATAAGTGAAGAGTGAAAACATAAATGAATATTTACCTAGCATGGGTTACATTAAAAATGGGTCACGTGGCCAAGGCCAATTTGGGCCGAGTGGGCCACACGGGCGTGTGGGCCCATACGGGCAGACCACATGGGCATGTGAGCCCATTTCTCTAAAAAGTTGTCTAAGGTTGCACGAGTCGCCCAAGTCGACTGTGGACCTACTGAAGGGTCGGTAAGCCCTACTTAGACCCCTATATGAGTGATCTGTCTATCTAATTTCCGTACCGAGCATGAATTATGATATTTGAATGTATGTACTATAACTGCATAATCGCATGACATCTTTTGTATGTTGCATTGCATCGGGCTGGGTTATTGTTATTTGGAGGAAGGATCTGAAAGGCTATTAAGCTTGTTATCAGGTAGCTTTATTGCAAATTTCTGATTATGTGCCACATTTTGGTACAACATGGTGTGTAGTGATAGATGAAGATGGTGTGTAGAGGCTGGTGGGTAGGATTCTAATTTCCAGCTATTGCATATTGTATCTGAGATGGGCCAAGGTGCTAAATTATATCTGATACTGTATCTAAATGGGTCAAGGCCCAAACTGAATTTGTAATGGGCTCAGACCCTAGACTGCAATTGATTATTTCCTGATGTGTATCTGTATGTATGTTTTCTGTAGGGATTATACACTGAGTTTACGAAAACTTATTCCTTTTTCTGTTTAATCTATACACGTAATCCCCAGGCTTAGGCTTATCGGCGTAGCGGAGGGCTCGATGGTGACCACTACTATTAAACTGCTTTATTACAGCTTTTGTTTTTATATTATTTTTGGGTATTTATTATTGCAATGTTGGGACTTTGGATCTTTTAGGTTAAATTTGAGATTTTATACTATTTTTATGATTTTTTTTACAACTCAAAAAAACACGATTTTACTAAAAACTAAGATTTTCAGTTTCGTAAAATAATTGGTTTCAAAAGTTTCTATTTAAAAAACATGTTTTAAGGCATTTTAAGGCAAATCAGCTAGTTCACATTTTTCCGGATGAAATAAAGCTAATTAATTGGAACAGTTTTAACTTGTCAATCTCAATTTCAAACCCCATTCTATATGACATCACCAAATTTGGCCATAACGTCTAGGCCGGGTTTGGGGTGTTGCATTTAGTGGTATCAGAGCTAGGTTGTAAAACTTGGCTGTGGATTTGGATTTTAAAACTTAGTTTTAAATAAATTATTTTTAAATGGTTTGAAATATTTTTGAC